>BCFW01000004.1:1222092-2451399 GCA_001599015.1 Apiotrichum domesticum | reverse complement strand
GATGATGATGATGATGATGATGATGATGATGATGATGATGATGATGATGATGATGATGAGATGATGATGATGATGATGATGATGATGATGATGATGATGATGATGATGATGATGATGAGGTCACCCGTGACGGACAGTTTGGTGCAGCCCACACAGCGCGGCCACCTCCACCATCACTTTCATGTCAACAAGACCTCTTGCCATCGCAGTGTCCCACATGCATGTAGCAGGCAGCACAACATTCACCCCGAGTCCGACGAGCATCTCGCGAGCGCACGAGCTCGCGCAGCTCCCTCCGCAAAGCTCATCGCAAGATGCAACTGCCTATGTACTCGCCGAGATCGGGACCCAGTGTCCCTGGGGCACGACCGCCTCGAGATCCAGCACCGCTCCCATGGCAGTAATCAACGCCTTGACGAGCTTATCGCACTCTGCCTGTCCCCTGGCGCCTCGCACAAGAACATCTACGCCCGCGGGCGTGAACACGGTCTTCTCGAAGCCTGCGTCAGAAGGAATCACATCATTCCACTCACTGATAACGCACCACTCCACGCCCTCCTCCCCACCCCCTCCTCTCCCCCTCACCTCCCAGCGGGACGTGCACCAGCACAGCCACCCGTCGCCGCGCCACACAAACGCGCCCTGCGTACCCGGCACCAGCCGCTCGGTCCCGCGTACATGCGATTGAGAGGACGAGCTGGACACAGTACTGGTGTACGCGACGTCCGAGGCAAAGGTCGTGCACTCGTCGTTCTGGGGCGTATACGTGAACGTCACATCTGGGGTTAGTCGTGCCCACGGGCACGGGGGCGCGCACCTCGCTTGTTCTGTCGTCAGCCGCCAGCCGCCAGATGCCAGCCGTTCACCGAGCTGGATCCTAGCCCCCGAGAGTCCCCATCGCTCGGGCCGATAACGAGATGCAGTCCTGCGGGTTGCGCATCGCATTCCGTTTGCCCATCAGAATGCGCGGGTTCGCGGGCCGGAAGCCCAGCTCATGACTCACCCTCCACATGGGCAGCGTGCTCCATGCGATGTGCCATGTGCCCATCATCGCGGCGCGGTCGAGCGCGGGCAACGCGCCCGGCGGGAACAGCGTGTACTGCGTGTGCTGCAGCGGGTGTAGCGTGCCCTCGGGTGCCGTCGGTTCCGGCATGGCCAATACACTAGTAATTTGTGTTGGGGATGTTTGTGTTGTGTTGTATGTATGGCTGAAACGCACCACGAGTGCTGGGAATGCTGGGAATGTTCGAAATGTTGACGATTTACGCGCTTGACGCACCCTCGTCAGGCAAGTTCCGGGACGTTGGACATTGTGATTGTTTGGGAGCTTACATGACACTGACATAATTGATCGGGATCACGCGGTGCCGCGCGCTTCAATGATCGCATGAGCTCATTGCGCGTTCGTACCTCGTACCTCGTCATGTTCTTCTTGTCCCCGACTGCCCGCCATCACACTTTAGCGCGCGGCACGCCACTGAACTCTGAACTGGACCGAAGCGGTCACCCCACTATGCGGACCCGGGGGACAACCCATTGCTGCACATGTCTGTGTGTGCGTGCATAAATCCAAAGAGCATAAACGCAGAGTCTATCCGCGATATCCTAGCGAACACAGGCTGTACAGTACAGTGTTCTGCTTGTACAAAGTCTCGGAACGCGGTGCTTCTGTGTCACCTCCGATGCGGGAACTAGGAACACACGGCATGGCACCATGTGCAACCACGGACCCAACGCGACCTACGGTGTGTGACTTGGGCTAGAGAGCTCGGCTCGGTCCGATGGATAGTGACGAGAGAGACCGAAATGGCAGGCAGTGGCCGGCGGAAGCCTAGCAGCCTAGCAGCCTTGCAGCTTACAGCCCTCTCTCACGGCAGCTAGATCTGACGACCGAGATGGAACGTATGGAACCATGGAAGTATGGAAGCATGGAACCTGTGCCAAGCGTCCTGGAACAGATGCTGTCGTTCTTGGCACTTGGGACCGTGATATAAAGCGGGGCCCTCTGCGGGGAGTGGGTCCCCAGCGCCGCACAGATCGTAGATATCATGTTTGGCATTGCACTCGTAGGACTAGCCCTCATATCGCCCGCGGCGGCCACCGAGCCCTTCACGCCGAAGGACCTGCTCGCGGCCCCGCGGCCCGGCAACGCCATCCCCGCGCCGGGGGGCAAGCACGCCGTGTGGACCGTAAACATGTGGGACCCCGAGAAGGACAAGTGAGTGGCAGAGTGTCTGGACCGCTTTTCTGACGGCAGGACGGGAACGACAGTCTATGTTCTCGACACCGAGGCGAAGGACTCCAAGGCGGCGACGCGCAAGATGTTTGACGCGCCGGGCGGCGAGGTCTCCGAGCCGCTGTGGCTCGACGACAACACGGTCGCGTACCTGAACGGCAGTGCGCTGTGGTCGTTTGGCCTCGAAAAGGGCTCCCCTTCGCACATGTTTGATTTCCCAAACGGGACGGAACCCAGCGCGCTCAAGTACAACCACGAAGCCGGGTTGCTGGGCTTCTCGGCGGCGGTGTGGCTCGAGGACCAGGACCTCGGCAAGACGGGCGAGCACGACGACGCGTGGAAGGACCGCGGATACTCTGGTGTCGTGTACAATGACCTGTTTGTGCGCCACTGGGACACCTGGCGCGTCCCGGGGCGCGTGTACACTATCGGCGCGACCAAGATTTCTGGCTCTGAGGGCAAGTTTTCAAACGACGGCTCATTCACAAACGTCCTCAAGGACACGGGACTCTACTCCCAGATGGACGCGATTGACGGGGACTGGTTTGACATGTCGTCAAAGTCGCTCGCCATTGCGCTCAAGTCGATGAACCTCAACGTCGCGACGCACACCCGCATGGACGTCCACCTCGTCCCGCTTACCGGCGGCAAGCCCCAGCAGCTCACTCCGGGTGACCAGGGCGCGATCTCTGGCGTCGTCTTCTCCTCGGACGGGAACAAGGTCGCCTGGCTCCAGATGGCCGAGGACGGGTACGAGAGCGACAAGCGCGTCGTGATTGTGCACACGCTCAACAATGGCGCCAAGGGTGAATCCGAGTGCTGGACCGAAAACTGGGAGTTCTCCCCGATCCACATCACCTTTGCGCCCGACTGCGACGCCCTCTACCTCCTGAACGAGTACCACGGCCGCAAGCTCCCGTACTACCTCGCCAAGCCCGGCGCGACCCCCGTACCCTTCTTCTTCACCGGCTCGACCCAGGACTTCAACATCCTCCCCGGCGCGCACAGGTACCTCATGACCGTCAACTCGCTTACCTTCCCGAACGAGGTGTACGTCCTCGACCTGGGCGACTGTTCCCCCGAGGACGTCGGCTCAGAGGACAAGCTCCCGAAGGACGCCGTTCACCAGCTCACCTCCCTCTCGCACGACTACGTCGCTGGCCGCCTCAACCCCGGCGAGGAGATGTGGTACAAGGGCGATGAGGGCCGCGACGTCATGCAGTGGGTCATCAAGCCCCGCGGATTCGACGAAGGCGACAAGGCAAAGTGGCCTCTCGGTAAGTCTATAAGCTTTTAATATCTCTAATTCCAGCGTTCCTCATCCACGGCGGCCCGCAGAGCGCTTGGCTCGACCAGTGGTCCACCCGCTGGCACCCGGGCGTCTACGCGTCCATGGGCTACTTTGCCGTCGCGCCCAATCCCACCGGTTCGACCGGCTACGGCCAGGACTTTATCGACCGCATCACCCTCCACTGGGGCGACAGGCCGTTTGACGATCTCGTGGCTGGATACCATGCGGCGTTGGAGAAGTTCCCGCAGGTGAGTGATTGTGCCTGCTTTCTGGTGATCGTGACTGTTTTCTTTTCCCGCATGTTTTTTGGGTAATTTTCTGGGATTTTTTTTCTTTTTGTTTTGATCTTGTTTCCCCTTCATTTCTTTCTTCCCTCCTGGCCACAACTAACCCGACCCCAGATCGACTGCGAGCGCACTGCCGGCCTCGGCGCGTCGTACGGCGGCTACATGACCAACTGGATCAACGGCCACAACGTCTTTGGCTTCAAGGCGCTCGTGCACCACGACGGCATCATCGACCTGCCGGCAATGTACTACTCGACCGAGGAGGTGTGGTTCCCGCACCACGACTTTGGCGGATCCGTTATCTCCAACCGCGAGCAGTACGACAAGTGGAACCCGACAAACTACATTTCCGAGTGGAAGACGCCGACGCTTGTCATCCAGGGCGCCAAGGGTGAGTTAAAAAAGACAGAAAATAATGGAGGGCGGTGCTCACATTTTCCTCAGACTTCCGCCTCCCCGAGTCGCAGGGCATTGCGACGTTTACTGCGCTGCAGCTGCAGGGCGTGCCCTCGCGCTTCCTCTTCTTCCCGGACGAGAACCACTGGGTGCTCAAGGCGCACAACTCGCTCAAGTGGCACACCGAGGTGTTTGGCTGGCTCAAGGAGTGGGTCGGCGTCGGCGAGGAGAAGCCCTCGGCCGAGCACCCGAATGTTACGATCCCGCTCGAGTAGTGAAGATGGAGAAGGTGGTGGTGATGGACAATGGAATGGAAATGAGATCTATAGGAAACGAGCTAAGAAGTTATGTATTTGAATGCAACTTATGGATTGACCGATTGCATCAGATACAGTGGGAGATATATTGAGTTTTCCTGTGGGTTTCTGCTGAGACTTGATGATGTTCCTCATTCCTACTCGTACATTGCCTGCACTTCTAGCCCAGCGTACGGTCAAGGTTGAATGCGGCCGAGATGAGCGTGACGTGGCTGAACGCCTGCGGAGTGTTACCCAGACCTTCGCCGCCCGGCGAGATTTCCTCAGAGTACAGCGCAACATGGTTGCCGTACCCGAGGAACTCGATGAACATCGATACACTGGAGTGAGCTCTCCCCGACTTTTACTTTCACTCACGCGAGGTCGAGATATTTCTTGTTGTACACGCCCGCACGGGTCAGCGCCTCGACGCCCCACAGGGTGCACAGCGAGAAGGCGCCCTCCTCGCCGCCGACGCCGTCGTCCGAAATGTGCACGTTGTACCGGAAAATTGAAGAGTTGATGGTCAGTCCGCCCTTCTCGGGTCTGGTGTCAGATAGGCCGTAAGGGGCGTTACACGACTCACGTCTTGAGAATCTGATCGAGCGTGGATGTGAAGCGCGGGTCTGCGCCCGAGAGGAAGAACACGAGTGGCATGATTACTGCGGTCAACCAGTGCTGCTCTTCTCGACTTCACGACTCACAGACGGCCGAGTCGAGGTGGTGGTTGTCCTCGTACGACTGGCCGTAGAACCGGCCGACGGGGCTGGCATCAGCATTATACTTTCCTTGGGAAATCCACTCACTTCCACGCCTTGGCCTGGATGTCCTCGTACAGTTGATCGCGGGTGCGCAGCCACGTCTCGCGGTTCGGGCACGGGAGGCAGCGCTTATCGGCGAGGCGCAGCCCACGGTCGAGCGCGACCCACAGCATGACCTTGGAGTACGTGTAATTCTTCTTGGCACCGCGTACCTCCCAGATCGAGAGATCGGGCTCGTTCACCTGCGTGACGGCGTAGTCGACCACCTGCCGGACGGCGACCCACGATTCCCATGACTGTGGTGAGAAAAGCTAAAAGAGGGCACTTACGAGGGGAGCGGAATACTTTTGCGAAAGATATATGCAGTCCATCAGTTCGCCGTAGATGTCCTGCCGTCAGTGTGGTCATCAACCAACCAGCTCACAAGCTGCAGGTGGTCCGCGGCGCCGTTACCGATGCGGACCGGACGCGAGCCCTTGTGACCGTCGAGGTGCTCGAGTTCCATCTCGGGAATGTCCTGCCGTCAGCCCCACTCGCGGGAATGTGTATCTCACCTTTCCACCATGGATGGTGTACATGCTGCTGATTAGCGTTCACAACCCCAACTGGCAACTCACATCTGTAGCGATCCGTCCGAGTTACGGTCCTTGAGTCTTTCGAGGATAAACTCAACGTACGCCTTGGCCTCGTCCGTGAACCCGAGGCGGATGAGCGCGTACAGCGTAAACGACGAATCGCGGACCCAGGTAAACCGGTAGTCCCTGCGGTGTAAGGCCCTACTCTAAGCATTCCCCCTTACCAATTCCGAGTTCCGCCAATATACTCTGGGAGGGAGAACGTCGGGGCCGCGACGATGGCGCCGGTGGGCTCGTACACCAGCATCTTGAGGACGAGAGCCGAGCGCTGGATCGCCTCGCGCCACCGTCCGCGGTACTTGCACCTTGCTATCCAGTTGTGCCAGTACAGGTCCGTTTCGTAGATGAGCTGCTCGAGGAATGTCTGTTGTCAGCCCAGCCGTTGATATTCGCACTTACCGCATTCATGAGCGGCTCGTTGGGCTGGAGGACGAGCTGCGCGGCGGTGCGCATGCGCTCGGCGGCCTCGGGGTCCTGCGGTTTACGCAGGTGCTCGCGGACGCGTGTCGCGTCGAGGGCGACAGCCTTGGCCGCGTCGTCCTCGGTATGCGTCTGCCGGAAGATAAAGTACGCGACCTGGCCCTCCTCGAGGGTAAACTCTGCGACGGCGGCGGGACCCAGGAGCCCGCGGTGCTTGAGGTGCTCGATGCGGGTGTTGATTGTCGGAGGGGTCACGTCATCCGCCGAGTTTGTTGCCCAGCGCAGGTCGAGCTCGAGATCCTTGGACTTGAAGCGCACCTTCTGGGCGTCGAGGTCTGGCGACGAGATGTCGGGCACGAGCTGTTGTCAGTGCGGTAATTGAGTGGGGCGCCAGACGCCAGTCTCGAGGACGCCCACAGCCCTGTATCTATTCACCTCGGCAGTGTGTTCGTCGCGGCAATAGTTGAACGCGGGGGCGCACTCCATCCGGAAGGTGACGGTGCCATGGAGACTCTCAACCTTGCGGATAAGCCACGGCATAAACGGCTTGCCGGCGCGGTCGCGGCGGACCATCAGGTCCGTGAGCGCGCCGACCGAGTGCTCGCTGAGAAACTTGGACACGAGAATGTTCGAGTTGGGCGCGTACCGCTGCTTGGGCTTGAACTTGTTTACGGGGCGGATGAAAAAGTGGCCGCCCTTGTTGGCGTCGACGACGCGGGCAAACACACTGCAGTCAGAGGATATCTGTAGCTAGGGACTTGGGACGTACCTCGGCGAGTCAAAGTTCGGGATACACATCGACTCGATGCTCCCCGAGATACTGACGCTCGCGGCGGTCTGCCATCAGTACCCAGTCTCCACCTTCGCGATGTGCGTTGCTCTCGCTCACATGCAGGTTACCGATCAGGGCGTATTCCTATACCGTCAGTTCACCGAGGTCCACCGAGCTTCGGAGTTCATCGTCCATGCCATGCTGGCAGTACCACTCTTCTCGCGATCAACGCACCTGGATGCCGAAGATGGGTTCGCCAGCGGCATCGCGCTGCTGCGACACGTCTTCAGAGCACGCGGGGGGCTCTTGCTCGGGCTCGATGGGCATGGTTGGGGGGGGGGGGGGATGGTGGTGGAATGAGATGTGAAGAGTGAAGAGTAGCGGAATCCCCGTCCTTTTTCGTTCCCCAGTTCTCTTGGCTACCCGGGTATCCATTCCCATTCCTTCACCCCCGCTTGCTATTCATTACACCTTGCGCTTGCTGTTGTTAGCCTCGTCGTTAGTAATTTGTTCGCCTCGGCCTTTGCGGCCCTCGTCATCAGGTGACAACCCTCCGCATCTCACATCTCATTCCTACCTTTCGGGCCCGGGATCCGGCCACTTCCGCACGCCGAAATGACGTCATGGATTGATTTATCCCGGATATACCCATCCGATCACTGCCGATCACAACACCACCTGGTACATTGTTTTCTACTTTTGTTTCTGTTCTATAAACGGCCAGCTCTGTGGCGTGGCAGCCATCTCAAACTCGATTTCGGCGCCAGCAGCGAGTATCGCGTGTGGGATCTCGATACTCCGCCACGGCGCGCCATTCACGCGTACGCCCGCGACATACACCTTGCCCTCGCTCGCCCCAGGAGCCTTGACTACGATCCGTTTCCCGTCGCCGAGGTCGAGCTCCGCAGCGTCAAAGAACGGCGCGCCGAGGACGTACACCGCCCCCGCGGGGTCGACGGGGTAGAAACCCAGCATGGAGAAGAGGTACCACGCGGACATCTGGCCGCAGTCCTCATTCTGCCGTCAGCTTTGTTTGATGAATTGACTCACGCCGCTCAGACCAATGTCCGTGTGGTTGTACTCCTCCCGGCCGATGCGGCGTACCCACTCCTGCGCCTTGGCCGGCTCCGCCCATGCATACAGATATGGGATGTGGTGGCTCGGCTCGTTGGTGTGCAGGTTGTGTCCGCCGGCAAAGTGGCGGTCGAGAAAGGCCACAAACCGCTCTTTCCCGCCCATCAGCTCAATCAGCCCGGGCACGTCGTGCATCACGTTCATGGAGTACGCCCAGTGGTCGCCCTCGGTCCACCCTTCGTCCGGGCCTGCAAAGGACCCGTTCGAGAAGCGGGCCTCCATGAATCCTGTGGCTTCATTCCACAGGTTGCGATATGACTTGGCGCGCTTCGCGAGCAGCGCGGCGTCCGCCTTTGCGCCCACATGCGATGCGACGATGGCCGCGGCGTGGTCGTCGTCTGCGAGTCAGTATGGGATTCGTGCTGTCAGAGTTCTTGTCACTCACACGCATAGTCCAGCGTCCGCGATCCGCTCTCGGCATGTAGGTCTTCCGCGACGTACCCGATGCGCATGTACTCTGTGAGTCCGGCCCGGACTTCCTGGGGTGTGTGCTCTTCGCGGTCAAAAAAGGTGAGCTCGGTATCGCGCTCCGGGGGAGTAAACGCGTCCTTGCGGACGGCTTCCCACGCAAGGTCGTAGTCGAAGCCCGTGACGCCTGCACTCATCGCCTGCGCAATCACACTGTCTGCGTGCGTGCCGACCATGATATTCGTCTCGACAATGTTCTTCCACATCGGCAGCCACCCACCCTGCATGTAATCCTGCAGCATGGACGCGATCATACCCCCGACGCGCTCCCCGGCGGTGAAGAGCTGCCAGGCGGTAGCGGCGCGGAACGTGTCCCAGATACTGTAGCCCGAGTAGGAGATGCCGTCAACAACGGCGTCGAGGTACCCGGAATAGTACTTCCACACCGGCTTCTTCGCCGTCCCCGTGTTTTCAGACACTTCGTAGGGATACACGAGCGTGTGCGCAAAGCCAGTATACGCGACAGTGCGGTTCCGCGCGCTCGCCCCGGTAATACGCAGGCGGTCGAGTTTCTCCGCCCACTGCGCCCGCGTGCTGCGCGACGTCTCCTCGAGCGTCTGGCCGTCCGGAATCTCCAGGTCGAGGTTCCGCCGCGCCTGCTCGACCGAAATGAAGCTTACCCCCACGCGGGCGTTCACGACGGCCGTCTGCGGGTCGAATGCCACCCACGCCGAGACCTCACGGCCACTCAGGCGCTTTTCTCCAGCAAATGTCTCGTTACCCCTATCAGCGCCAAACAGGATAATAGGCGTGTCAAACCGCACCACAAAGTATCCCTTGAAGCCTGTGGCGGGGAGCTCCTCGCCGACGAGGATGCGGTCCTGCCGCTCGTCGTTCCACCCATATACCTCGTTCCGCGCCTCGTCCACATTCACCTCGCCCTGCGGGTATGTGATGTTCGCCGGGTCGGAGGTGATGATCGTCGCGCGGCTGGCGTCAACGATGACGTGCGGCAGTGCGTGGGAGTCCTTGACGGGGTGGAACGAGAACCGGAGGTGGCCGACACGTGAGGCTGCGGTCAGCACCATTCGGATTCTTCCACTTACTGGCACTCATCTCGACCTCGATTCCGCCCCCGGGAGCCTGCAGCACGTTCCGGTAGTAGTTTGCGCTCGCGTACTCGTCCCCCCGGCGGAATGGCAGCCCGCGCTTCTCAAAGTCCCGCTCGATTAGCTGCCCCAGGCCTGCGGCGATCTGCGCGGGGCCGCTCTCGCCCATCCACACTGCTGGCTGGTGCGTCCCGATGAAGCCGTGCAGGTGCGTGTCCGTCTGGTTATACGGGCACATCGAGACGTCTGTATGTCAGTGGAGCTGAGCCATCGTGCCACACTCAGGTGCCACACAGTTGTGATTGATGGTTGCATTGGTAGCGTGGCCACATGCCCAGTCTGCATGGATACCAGCCACAAGCATTCCTCACACCTTGCAGTGTTCCCGCACGAATGCTCCGCCCCAGGCAGGACTCACAGTTCTGGCGGGTCTGCGGCGTCCAGCGCGTCATCGCAAACGGCGGCGCGACGGCGGGAATCATGCCTGCCGTCAGCATCAGCCATGTCGGATAATCCTCGGGATGTGCGGGACTCCAGTGCGGGTCTTCTATCTCGTATCTCGCAATCGAAAGGCTCGATCACTCGGAGCGCGGAGCTTCGAGACGAGGCTCCACGCGGTGTACCTGGTTTCATTGCGGGTGCTCACCTCCACTCAGGTTGGGCTCGGGACTGCTCTGTCAGCATTATTCCTCAGCAAAGGGAGAAGAGGTTCAACACGCCGGAGATAGATTGCAGACCGCATGGGAGCTGTGGCTTGCGTATGTCTCGATGCGTAGAAGCGGCTGCTCTCCGCGCGGTGCATTGCTGCGGCTTGGCGTAGAGGGTACAGCGCTCCATGTAGCTTGGCAGTCGCTTGTGTGCTCCATCTTTCAAACTGCCTGCTCCAGACCTGCTTATGCGCGCTTAGGCTCATGCTTATGCTCAACTTGCGGCCGCCGCAATGCACCGCATGGAAGGTGCGCAGCGCGCAGCAGAATCGGCGAGCACACCGATAGGAGGGCGGCACACTGCATATCCCCAGAATATCGCAGTATCGCAGTAGTATCGCAGTATCCCAGACAACCACCCCGACCACACCGGACCCCAGCGCGTAATGCACCACACGTACCCGCCGTTTCCAAGCATGACGTTAACGTATCGGAGCGCCTGGCTGGCCGGCTCGCAGAAGGCGGCCCGCGCGCGCGTCGCGCGGCCATCGCCAAAGTCTGCATGCCCGTCCGCGAGGGGGCCAGTGAGCGGCACCTGCGGGGAGCTGGGCCGCAGGAGGTCTCGTAATGGTACGGGGAGATATCGCGTGTACGGCGCCCAGCTGTCGGCATGCCGCTGCACCAGGAGGAGAGAGATGCCGATCGCGACGGCGTACAGCAGCGCTGTGAGCGGCGTCGCACCCCGTCTTTGGGGGAGCGCTGCACCATGGGGAGGTGGGGAGGTGCGGCGCTTGCGTTCCATGGTGGGTTGAGAGTTGTCAACATTGTCGAGAGCAGTGACGACGACAGAAGTGGAGGCGGGGGGGCAATGGAATGAAAGTGGGATTAGGAATAGGTTAGAAAGGGACTAGTAGATGACCAAAGGAATCGGCGTTGATTCTATTAGGATTCTCGATGACGTTCTTAGATTTCGATTAGGATGAGGATGTGCCTGGCTTGCCGGGGCTGTGACGTCTCCCTTTTTGGCTCTCTCTTCTTTTGGTCATGGGTCGATTTGTCGTCGAGCTACTCTCGTATCCCATCTCCGACTCCATCTCCATCTCCATCTCCATCCCATCCCATCCACCTCTTCCACTTCCATCTCTTCTTCCATCTCATCTCCACACCCTCCGTCTCTCTCGTCTCGCATCACCCGTGACATCGCTCTCTGCCCCGTATCTCGCAACCAGGACTGACTCTGGTAACCTTATCTACGGCACTGTCCGCCTTTCTGTCCTTCCGCAGGTCCTACATCGCCCCCGCTCTCGGCCTTCCCGAGAGTCCTATCCGAGACGTATTCCAGGCAACAACTGCGACCACAAAACCACAATAACTCGCCGAACGAGTGTATAAGGTCGAGCAATTGGCATCAGGCCACCACCATCTCACCCTCTTCGCCTCTCGCATCGTCGCCACCATGGGTCTCACCGAGCTGTTCAAGAAGTTTGAGGGCCACGCCCAGGCGGCAATGAAGCCCCTGCAGCAGCAGTACAAGCAGTCGCAGCAGGTGTTTGGCGGCCCGCCACGGCCACCGAGCGGCTCGTGCAGGTCGTACTTTCTCGCGACGGGCTACTCATCCGACTGGAGCAGTCCAGCACTCACACCCATCCAGTGGCCGTACCCTGGCAACCTGCCCCCAGGCTCGCTCGTATTTTCGTTCACCCACCCCGACCCAGCAACAAACGAGCAGACGCGCTTCTTCCTCGAGTGCCTCCCCGACCCCGTTGGCGTCGCGTACCATGCCATGATCTTTGTGCGCCACTGCCTCACGCTCCCAGGCTCCCCGCCCCAGTGGCGCCATCGCATAGTCAACATTGCCCTCAAGGATGAGGACGGCCTCGCATGGGCGTGCGGCTCGGACATCACCATCAGTCTCCGTTGGGCGCGCAACATTCTCAACGACTTTCAGTGCGGGCGCCGCGACCAGCCCGGATGCTGCTTTGAATTCAAGGGCGTCAGTGAGTGACCTTGCAACAATACCCCCTGACACCAGTCCTGCACGAGCTCGTCCACATTGTGCAGTACGACGGCGGCGGCTCGGCGCCAAGCTGGCTCACCGAGTCGATCGCCGACAGCGTGCGGTACATGGGCAACCTGGGCGCGAAGCACTGGAAGAAGCCGGGCGAGGGCAAGGAGCAGCGCGGGTGGGAGGACGCATACGATTCCGGCGCGCTCTTCCTGTGCTGGCTGATGGGCGAGACGCCGCCGCGCAACGCCCTCCCGGGACAGCCGACGCAGGCTCCCACACCCACGGCGACGGGGTACTCCAATTCCGGTGGCCAGGCTATGCAGACGCAGTACCCCGGCGGCGGTGACCGGCCGCCACCCGTCCCCCAGCGCCCGGGCGGCCCCGGATTCGACCCGTCGCGCCCGCTCAAGGCGCGCCGCGGGCCGTTCCCGGACATTGTGCGCATGATCGACACGCGCCTCCGCTCGGAACGGTATAGCCCCAACTGGTGGTACGAGATGACGGGCGCAAGCCTCGAGCAGCTCTGGGCAGAGTATAAGGACTACTACCGGAATTGAGTGAATGTTGGCGCCGCCAGGCGCCGCCAGCAGCGCACTCTCCTTACTCTTGCCCACGACCCAACGACCTCATGCCCATTGCTTCTGTACTACTGTACTACACAACACATTCACATCGGCTTTGCCAGTGCGTCCGTTTGCACCCTGCACCTGAATGATACCCCGCTTCTGCCATACACGCTGTGCGCGCGCAGAGCCGCGTGCCCCCTTTTTCGTTCGCTTTGATACAGCACTCATAGCAGTAATCGTTAACATGGTGGTGATACAATGAATGGATGTCGACAGTCTAGGTGTATCCGTGAGCGTATGGGCGTAGGGATCAAGGAGGCCGGGTGGATATCGTGATATGTGGGCGTCTGCTGTTAGAAACGGCAGCTGTTACCCACTTTCGCCGGGAAACTCACACTCCGGGCCGGGAATAGGACGATGGCGGGAATAGTCATGGAAGTCACGGAAGAAGAGGAACAACAAAAGGGGGGCTACCGCGTCGGGGCGGGCATCGGCGCGGGCGCGGGCATGACACCGGGCATGGGGGCCGCCGCGGGCGACGCGCGGCGGAAGCCGTAGAAGCAAACAAAGATGACCGTGAGGACGCCAATTGTCAGCGCGGCTGTGTGTCAGTTGGCTTCTGCGCTTCCGCTGATAGACCGTGCGGGGTGCCCTCCGGCTCGTCGTACCGGGACCTGGCATCTCGCATTCCGGACCACTCCCTCCTTCTTGACTCACTGCGCATCATGAGGAAGCGCCGGAACCCCTCGTTGCTGAGCTGGCTCTTGAGGCTTTGTATCTGGTCCGAGAGATGGCGGATCTGGTGTGAGCGGCGCACGAACAGCATATACGCACGACAGTCTCGCCATAGTGTTCGAGGAGGGAGAGGGCCTCGGTGTCCTCGTCGCGCAGGGGACTGCGCATGCGCTCAATCTTGAGAATGCGTCGGCTGTCCCCGCTCCGCGTACGGGTGAGCGCCACGCCGCCGCCGTACATCCCGCTCTTTGTGCTCATCGCATCCCCGTCCGGACTCCGATCCTCTTCGGGGGGAGTCGCGCCCTCCACGACATCTCGCCACGGCGTTGTGCGCTCGCGCATCGTCTCGACGTCCGCCTCGCCCTGCTCCACCATCTGCCGCAGCTTGGCCTGCATTTCGGGCCGGGATGCCTTGATCGCCGCGTAAATGCTGGCCGTCGCGCGCTGGGGTCAGCAATGCGCAACAAAAGGGTTCGCGCTCACCTCGGCGCGGTCGTCAAGCTGTGTCAGCTGGTGCAGAAACGAGGGAAATTCGGTGAGCACGCGGTGCTCAAACGACGCCTTGGCGGAGCGGAAGCGCAGCTCGTGCTCGCGGCACTTTGCCATCAGCCGGTCGACCTGCGCCTGTAGTGGGCTCAAGTCAGTGCGGGGCGAAGTGCGCAACTCACTGATCGATATCCGACGCTGCGAGCGGGGCACACTCCTCGTCGACGCTGTACATTGCGCTAGAGCTGATCGCGGAAGTCTGCCGATCGAGGGGGGCGAGTTCGGCTGGGAGCTGTAGGGTCGCACCCCCCGCGACTGCTGGTCCAGCCGCGCCCCGCGTCGGCCCGATGCGCGGCATGCTCGCGCTGCTGAGCCTCCGGTGCGCCGCATATACCTGCGAAGGGGAGTATGGCGGAGAATATGGCGGGGAGCGCGGCGCAAGCGGCGGGGAGGACGACGACGCGGAGATGTTCCGCCGCCGCGCCGGCGGCGATGTCGGCGGCGGTCCGGGTCCTGCGGGTCCACCTGTACTGCTCCGCGGGGCGACGGGAAACGTCCATCCGGCTGTGCGGCGGTTCGGAACTGTCAGTGTGCGTGTGGGGACCTGCGCTGCGGGCGGGGAGGAGACGGAGGCCGAGGCGGGGGCTGAAGCGGAGGTGGTGGTGGTTGCCAAGGTGGGCTGTGCCGAGTCGGGCGAGATCGCGGTTGCGGCTGCGGCTGTGGTTGCGGTTGCGCCTGCCGGGAGAGGGTCTCGCCCCGGAGAGTTGTTGCTGTAGAATGCTGCGCGCGGCACGAACATTGTGAGATGGGGAATGGACCGAGGTGGACGTTACAGCTGTTCAAGGTGTGATAAAGGGAGGTGGGTCCCCCAGGAGTATGGCATGGCGACGAAGGGGAGTCTGATCGCGATGCCGGCGAGTCGTCCATTGTGCGCGTTGTATTTGACCGTGACCGTGCATTGCGTGCGCATGCGTGCATTGCACACCGCGCAGTGACGCGTTGCATGTAGTGCGTGTCTCCTACTCTTGTGCAACACTGCAGTCTCCCAGTCTCCCACATTTGCTTAGTCCTCCGCCATGCGTCCAACCCCACACCTGTCCAGCTGCCCATCTCCGACATGATCATGACGGACACTCGAGCTGGATAAGGGTGACGTGAATATGCCGCACACTCAGTTCAAACTGCGAACCCGCTCTCGGCCTCTCGGGTCCTCAATCTCGGATTGATAATGTACTCGTTTGACGAGCCCGGGTGAACACGATTGTCAAGAACGAGGTGCGACAGTGATGCCGGCAGCAAGAACTCGACGCAGTCGCAGTCCACTACATCCGACGAGCCCTGCAGGGTGAGAACACGATGCGAGAGCAGCTCGAGTTCCAGAGTTACTGTCGGGGGCAAGAATCAACACAAGGGATGCAAACGATGCAAGGATGCAGCAATGCACCTCCTGGCCCACTGCCCTCCTTTGTTCTCGGTGCGAGTCACTGGATACAGTGGGGCCACTGACGACAAGGGTTGCAACAGCGACTGACAAGGCTAAGACATCTGACGTACTGAGCTTGCGCACGATGCATTGTCCGTCCGCGCGCTCACGTCCGGGCTTCCTGCGTCCACCGTCTCGGTTCCGACTGCTTCTTGGGGGTCGAGACAAACCTTGTAACCTTATCCGCGAAGAGTGGGTGGGGATGGGGGGGGTGGACACGTGAGATTCCCAGGATTCCCAGGACGCCGACAGGATCCTGGAGGACAGTGACATCAAGCGGACAAGACAAGTGACAAGACGAAGATTCAGCAGCGACGGGCAGAGTATGCATGCTGCGGACTACTGCTTGCATGCTCGGCGGCTTGGGTTTCCACTGGCCCCTTGCTCGGTGTCTTCGAGTCTCGACATGCAGCGTTGTGCTCGGTCTTGGAGTTCGGTCTCGTCGAGCGAGCAAACGAGCACAATCTGCGGCCTCCACATTCCCAGGTTCGCAGCCGCCGTCGTCATTCGAAGACATCCATCCCACCCCCACCCACCGGTCTGCCCCCTGACCTCCGCCTTTGCTGTCGAGAGGAGACCCCACTGCAGCCACCTGCAGCCACTACAACGTGCATGCATTACAGCTTGTACAGCTCACGAGGCAGGTCGCAGCGCATGTTGCATCTCAACATTTGCCATACGCACCGCTCGCACCGCTCGCACTGCTCGACGCGCCACCAGACTACACAACAAACCGCGGTAGCACCCGACATTCTATTTATTCTCACTCTCATCCCCGTCTCCCACCACTCTTCCCACCTCCACTACTGTACACCTCTTCACACGCCGATGACGTCGAACAACGGCGACCGCGCGCCGACACACTACGACCCCGCCTCGGTATCCGAGCAGGCGGTGCCGCTGCCCTCCGCTGCGCCCGTCGCGCTCGCGCTGCGCGGCTGTGTCTTCCAGCCCCCACTCACGCGCCGCGGTACTGGCCCGGGACTGGTGATTGTCCAGGCGCCGCGTCTTTCGCTCAGGCCGCACGCGAAGAAGGGGCTGCGCACACCGCTCGATCCGGACCCTGTGCAGAAGTGGGCCGAGGAGGGCTTCGGCGTCGTCGGCATCCAGCTCGGCTCGGACACGGATATCCAGGCTGCTCTTGGCGTGGGGCTCGCCGCCCTCGAGGCGAGCCCCCTCGTCGAGGGCGATAACCGCTTTGGTCTGCTGGGTGAGTAAGAAGAAGGGTGATTCTCAGCTGCGGCTAGCGAATCATTATCCTTGCATTGGGTGCCGCCATGTCTGCTTCAGCTTGGCAATCAGTTACAACTGCTAACGACAGTATACGACCCCGCAGCCCTCGAGGCCGTCATCGCCGCCATGCCGACCACGCCGGCGTTTGTCTGCCTGATCAGCCACGGCAGTGCGCCGTCCTATCCTCCCGTGCCATCACTCGCGCACATTCCCGAGCGTATTCGTGGCGACGCCGAGTCGCTGTACTCTCACGACGACGACGTGAATGGCGGTTCGTCGATGCTCATGGGCGGCAACGCCGAGGTGCCCCAGGTCAAGCTGTACACATATGGCGCCGACTCGGCCTACTTTGTCATTCCCTCGAGCGGACCCAATGCGTACTCGCCAACAGACGCCGCGCGCGCTCACACCCGCTCCCTCACGTTCCTCCGCCGCCACCTCCACGGGCCGCACTTTGACCTCGAGGCGATCTGGGACGAACACTGCTACTACGAGTTTGTGGAGCGCAGCGTCGCCAAGACGATGGGAACCATGGTCGTGAGTCAGCGCCCGAGCGCCTGCGCCTGCGAGTGCAAACGCAGGCGCAGGCGCAAGCGCAAGCGCTTCGCCTTCGCGAGGGCGGGTTCGCGACAGCGTTACCGAAGTACCCGCGAAGCTCCCCCGCGGCCCGCAGTGCTGACCCCAGGCCGAGCCGTATGTCAACCACGTTCCCACGATGACCGGTGGCGTTGGGCGCGAGGAGCTCTCCGCCTTCTATCGCGACCACTTTATCTTCAGGTATGTGGCTACCCGCGGAAGAGCCGCGCGTCCGCGGATCCGCGGCGTCTGATGCTCGTGTGACCGCCGTTTCATCGACAGTGGCGAGTGGCAACATGTCGCCGCCTCTGCTACCTCTGCTTCTCACAGCCTCGCTGACATCAGCAACCCCTCAGACGCAGAGCTCGTGACCGTCTCGCGCACCATAGGCGCAGACCGCGTCGTCGACGAATTTGTTTATCGCTGCACGCACGACAGGCCCATCGACTGGCTCCTCCCCGGCGTACCCGCGAGCGGAAACAAGCTCGAGATTCCCATGATGGCCGTGGTCAACGTCCGCGGTGACAGGCTGTACAACGAGCACATCTGGTGGTGAGTCCTCATGAGTCCTGATGGGTCGTCCTCCCGCTCACATACAGGGACCAGGCAACGGCACTGCAACAGGCCGGATACCTCCCGGACGCGGTGCCCGTTCCCGGGGGCCGCCTTCGCCTCCCGGTAGACGGCTTTGCGTCCGCCGCGATGCTCCTTGACGAGACTAAGGGTACTGCGAACGCGATGCTCGGCCCAGAATGGGGCGTGCAGCAGGAAGGGGCGGCGCAGGTCGACGGACTCGCAGACCAGGTCGACGGACTCGCAGTACAGGCCGACGGGGCCGCCGAGCCATGAGCCCAAGCGACGCTGAGCTGCGAGGGAGAGTCTGAGACTCTGAGGGCTGAGATCAAGCTGTAAAGTGGATACGGGGCCGCGGCGCGGCTACCGATCATGGAAGAATGGAAGAATGTAACGTCGTCAGTAGGGTAGTAAAGTGCGGGTAACGGGGTTTTGTACGTCTCGGGATTCTGCATGCAGTCATTTCTCTTTGACATGGGGTGTCACTATGGAGGTGGATGGTTTCCGATCTTGCGACGATGCGGCATGCCCGTTTGGGAGTAGCTGACATCCGCTGTCAAGAACACCTGCCGTCAGTCAACGCCAGGGCGAGGACGGATCGTTACCACGTTATCACCTCCATCGCGCATCGTGTGATAACGGTTCCCAGCTGTGCTCTGCACACCTCTTGTCCGTATAAGAGGTGATTTACTGACGAAAGCAGCAGTGATATAACCAAAACTCAAGTCTACGGTCCAGATGGGGTCCGGACGCCGTCCATGGACGAGTCGGACCTGGCCAACCAGAGCTTTTGGATTCCAACAACACTGTTGGTGAAACGGTATCATGCGTCGTTGCCATCGACGCGGCAGGGGTTCGACTCCCTTACAGTGTAAAATTTTTGCTTTTTGTAGACCTTTTAAGCGCGAGATCAGAAGCGTGCGCTGCCCGTGAGCAACACGGGATCGTACGTGATGCACTAGACAGTCATACATCTCTTTGTTCTATCACGAAGCCCAATCACCGAGGCCCAGAGTCGTACAAATACAGCACCAATCTATCTCGCACATTACACACTCGCCTCGTAGAGATACTCATCCAGGACGATTTTCAGCTCGCGCGCGACGCTCTTGACCGCATCATAGTCCACCTCGCAGCGGAACATGATGTTGTCGAGCCTATCAACGGGGCTCGCGCGGCGGAGGAGGCCCTGCGCCTCGAGTTCGGGGATGAGGGCCCAGAGCCGCGTCGAGAACGCGAGGTGGTCCACCGCGTCGTCCCACGCCTCTTCGGCAGCCACCTCGGCTTCGCGGCGATCCTGAGCCTGCGCAGCGGCCACCTCGGGCGACGCGAACGGGTCAATCTCGGGGAGTTTGTCGTCCTCCGGCTCGAGGTGTGGTGGTCGCGCCGCGTGTTCCGCGTACAAGCTCGCAAAGAGCGCCAGCAGCCGGTCAAGCGGGAACGGTCGTGGGCCGAGCAGGCGCTGTGGGACCTTTCCCACCCGTGTTCGACCGTATCCCGGACGGCGGACCGCCCCGCCCCGCCGCCGCTTCCCGTCTGGCCCTGTCCCGCGCCCGAAGAGCCGGATATCGGTTTTCGCGGGGTTGTAGCTTGCGCAATAGGCTGCGACGAGGAGGAATTTCGCAGCTAAGGGGAGGTCGAGCGGCGGCGGGCGGGGAATCACGCGGGCCGAGGTGGGGCGCGGCTCACCGTCGGGCGTGACGGGCATGAGGGCGCGGGTAAACTCGCTGTGACCCGCGGTGCGGGGGAGGACGCTCTCGGTCGCGGCGGCGAGTGCGAGGCTGAGCTGGTGCTTCAGGTCCGTGAGCAGCTTGACGGTGATGGCCAGCGGGGGCGGTTCGTCCCCTGGGGGATATTCCATCCTAAGGGCCGTCATCTCTGCGTGTGGCGGGAGAGTGGCGGTGTAGATTGGCCACAGGGCGGATGCGATGTACTCGATCTCGGCGGCGGACGGGGGTGCGAGGTGCGCGACGCTCGCGAGCAGGAGTTCCAGAAAACGCGGGTAGAGCGGGTGCGTGCTCCCTGGTGCGAGGAGGGCGAGCATTTCTGCCACGTCAGAGTTTGTGTTATCCTATATGTAGCTCACCATCACGCCGCAATGCCTCGAGATAGATGTGTACGGGTTCCGGGGCGTCCGCCCTCGGCGGCCGCAGATCGTCCCACGGCATCTGGGAGCAGAGCACGACAGTAGCGGGGACGCCGACCTGGTGTGAGCCTACGCCACTACTAGAACTTACGAGCTCGGCGAGGCGGGTGAGCGCGGCGAACGATGGTCCGAGGACGGCGCGCAGCCGCTCCCCCTTGGTGACGATAATAACTGCTTGACCACTCCGGTTTCCCCAAAGAGAGCGGAGAGCGCGCGCAAATGCGTCCCAGGAAAGTATCTCGCCGCCATCATACTCTGTTCCCACCGCGCGCGCGAGACGCCCAACAATCCCAGCGTACACTAGCCGGGGGGTATGGTGCTCGACTGCGTCGAGCCGCGCGACCGCACACCGCTCGGGGAGGGAGAAGGCGAGCGCGCTCGCGGCGCTGTGCGGGTGGTGCACGTGTACGAGGCCCGGGGCGGAGTGGGCGAGCAGCGTCGCGAGTGTGTCCATGGTGTTGACGACAACAACAACAACAACAGCTGACAGAGGCTGAAATTCATGCCGGAAGACCGGAAGTGGAGGGGCGCGGGAGTAAATCTTGCTCTCCAGTTCGAGTGGCGCGATCTTTTGATGCTTTCGTCGACGTCGTCTCACTATCGACATTACTCCATATTCCATCCCTCTCTCCATACAAACAGAATATATATATCCCCACAATGGCCCGCGCCCGCCCCCCACCCCCGCCGCCCGTCGACGTCCGTCTCGGCGGCATCGCGCGCTACGACCTCATGCCCCCGCGCGGGCCGTACGGCCTGCGCCGGTGGTTCTGGAAGAAGGGGTGCGGAGAGACATGTGCAGGTTCAGGGCTGACGGCAGGGTGCAGATTGATGCGCATCTCTCGTTTGCAATGCTCGAGTGGTGGGAGGCGCTCATTGTCGGTGAGTATGGAGGTTGGAGTTGGAGTGAGCTTGGAGTGAGCCTGGAGCTCGGCGAGCTCGACTGGGACTTGGGTGTCGGCTCACCATGTCGGCTCACCATGCCTGCCGGCCGGTGGCGCCTCGTCCGACTCGACCCTGGCCTCCACCCTTGCGTCCTGCGTCCTGCGGTCCTAACGGCAGCCATCCTCGTCCTCCCCATCACCGGTCTGTTCTGGTACTCGGCCTTTACGTATTTCCCCTCGCACTTTTCGTATCTCTCCCGCCGGTTCTCGTACTATGTCTTTGGCGACGAGAACAGCAGCGTGCTCGACGCGATTGTCGAGTGGCTCAATATCCTCTGGATGTCGGTCCGCGGCGCGCCTCAGGTCCCCGCCGCCGTCAGTGTCGCGAGCGTGGGGAGCGGGGTGGATCTCTAGCAGGTGGATCTCTAGCAGCGTCACCATGCCTTTCTACCTCGATGCCACCCCGCCTGGCCCCATCCCGCCCTCTTATCTAGTTACGTGGCCGGCCGCGCCGCCCACAGGATACCCGTCCGTCGAACCACTATACATCCCCATACCATATGGACTTATATTAGAACACTGCTGTCCGGACGCTGGTCGCGGACACTGAACTCGTAACCGGTTGCATTAGCTCGGACATGAGTGTCAGAGCTTTGCCTGCACCTCGTCCTCGCCCGCGCGCTTGAGGACCCACTCTGCCACAAGCTTAGCGAGGTTGGCCGGGGCGGGCGCGAGCTCGTTGTGAGGCTCGTGATACAGCCCCTCGAGGATCTTTGTCGTCTTGTCCTTTGCCACGACGCGGTCGCCGAACCGCACCGCCGCCTTGGGGCAGCAGATGGCATCCTCGCCGCCGTGGTAGAGAAGTAGTGGGAGGTCCTCTGGCCACGCGTCCCACGACGCGCGCGAGTCGAGAAAATCGCCGCCAGAGAGCATGTCCGCCGCCGTGCGCAGCGAGCCCACCGGCTGGCACATTGGGTCCTTGCCCGTCTTCTCGACAATGTCCGGGTCGTGGGTGAGCATCTGTGGTCAGAACAACGGCATAATGTGCACACTCACCTTGATGTCGAGCGGGGTGTTGATCAAAAAGTTGCCGAGGCCAATGTTGGCCGCGAGAGTGCCGACCTTGGACTGGATGGGGTTGATGGGCACTGCGGAGCGAATGAACGGCCCGCTGGCAATAACGCCGGCGAGGAGCTTGACCGTCTCGGGGGAGGGGGGAGGGGTCTTGCGCGACGCAAAGCCGAGCACCTCGCCGCCGCCCTGTGTGTAAGTATGGGAATGGAGTGTAGGAATCAGAAAACACGCCGAGGGCCAAGGGCCGAGGTATAGGATATATGCTGCAGGTCTATTTGCGGCATCCGTCCATCCGGATGACGCTCAAAGCTGAGTATCCGGAACCTCGAGCCGCCACCAGAGTCACCCCAGCGCCCATACTCACCATCGAGTGGCCGTACAAGAACAGTTTCTTGCCCTTGCTCTTTGCGCGCTCGCTCTCCCTCTGCACAAACCACTCCATGTCAGGCATTGCTTTGGCCCACCCGCCATTCCGCCCGCGCATGCCCTTTTGGAGCGCGACAGTCTTGCCGTCCTGCTTCCACGCAGCGTACTGCGGCGCCTTGGCGTCCATCGGCTGCTGGGACGTCCGCCCGTGGCCGCGCTTGTCGAATGCGAATACGTGCAAAGCGTACGGTGGGGCAGCGAGGAGGCGGAAAAAGGCATCGTACCGCTGGATATGCTCTGCAAAGCCATGACAGAAGAGGAGGTACGCTTTCGGC
Organism: Apiotrichum domesticum; assembly: GCA_001599015.1. Lineage (NCBI taxonomy): Eukaryota > Fungi > Basidiomycota > Tremellomycetes > Trichosporonales > Trichosporonaceae > Apiotrichum > Apiotrichum domesticum. The sequence continues at coordinate 2,428,542 of BCFW01000004.1, read as the reverse complement.
TCGGTGTCGGTCGGGAACCACTGGGAATTAGTATAGAGCCGCCACCCGGGTTTTTGCGTACCCGCTTGGTGAAGAAGGGAATGCCCTCGGGCCCGAGGATGTACTCCTCGACGGCGGAGACTTTGTTCTGCTCCTTGATCGTGGACATGGTGGTGTGGATGGAGGGGTGAAGAGATAGGAGTGTTGGTGTTGTTGTTGTTGTGGTTTGTGGTTCGATCAAGAGTCCACCAGCAAAAGTGGGGTAGGATGGGAAATGGGGAATGCTGCCCCCGGGTAACAAGCCCATTCTCGCAGCCCTCGATCCCTCTCGATGCCCTCGATCTCTTCACTCCCCGGCTATGGTATGCAGTACATGCCGTCAGCGGCCCTGCTGTTGCACCCTCGCGCTCGTCGAAACAGGGTGCCAGCGACTCAGCGATACATGCATGTACTGTATGTACAGTATGTCTGCGCACTGCTACGCAGTTTGACACGTATGCACGCATGAGACATGAGAGACAGGAACCGGATCTAGCGTTTTAAGCTCGGTGCACAGCGCGCAGCGCGGGCGGCACGGCGCGTCCACCACCAGATCGCACCCCCCAGGCCCACGACAGCCTCCCCGCGCCAAGACCCCAAGCCGAGACCGAGGCCGAGGCCGAAGCCGAAGCCCGTAGCACGTGGCCCGTCCACCTTCTCCTCCTGGACATGATGATATGGTGCATGCAAGACTGCCGATGCGGTCCTATGTGTCTGTGAAACCCCGGTCCTCTGTGATCTACTGTACTGTAACTGTAACTGTATCTTTCTGGTGCTTCTGGTTCTGGTGCTTCTGGCCGTGATGCTGACCCCTCTTGACGCCCATTACACACGCCCCGTCCTGCCCCACCTGCCCCACCTGCCCCACCTGCCCCACCTGTACTCGTTCCCCCCGTTTTTATGTTGTTTTTTTTTCGGTTACTTTTGATGCTGGGCTGTATCGTTGCTGTATCGTTGGTGATGTCTGCGCCGAGACACCAACTCGGTATGTAGTGTATCGTTCCTGTCGAGACCGACCAATGTCTCTCCCACTCCTAATCCCGGCGCACGGCCTTGGCGTAGCTCGGCTGTCGTGCCGCCGTCTTGTCCTGCCGCACACCCATCGCCGCGAGACGGTCCTCAATCTCCTCCGTGTCCACAAGCGACGGGGGCGCCGGCGGCGTCGCAGCAGGGAGGGCCGGCGACTGAGACTCAGACTGTGACTGGGACTGCGACTGCGACTGAGACTGCGACTGGGATTGCGGCGGCGGGCGGAGGCGGGGTGCCGAGGGGTCGTACAGGCTCGGCGTCCGTGATGAGGGCATGCGGCGGGGAAAGTCCGGGTCGACGTCGAGTGCCGGCGCAGGCTGCGGCGGCGGCGGCGGCGGCGGCGGCTTGTTCGGGTTCGGGAGGATGGAAATCCCCGGCTGAGCGTGGTGCACGTCTGCGAGCATCTCCTGTGCAGACGAGTACATTTGCGAGCTGTGCTGGTTCTGCAGGTGCTGGAAGCCGCGCGCAGCCCCGTTCCATACCGTGCCGTTCGGAAGACGCATCTTGACTTTTTCGACCTGCATTGGCTCGGCGCTCGTCGCGGCACTGGGACGGTGCAGCGGGGGAAAGTCGGAGGAGCTCGGCTCAGAACCCAGCGACCCAAGCGGCATCGGCGACGGGTGGTACGGGACGTTGTTCGCTGCCCAGTCCGGGCGCTGCGGGAGCGGATGCTGCCCCGGCTGCGGCTGTGTGATGTGTATTGAGGAGCTGGCACGCCGTGACGAGCGCGAGGATGTGGTGGACGCCTGATGTCAGCGAAATCAAATCCGAAAGGGCAGCACATCTGGACTCACCGGGCTCTGGCGGCCGTTGCGCCTGGCGCTCTCGAATCCCATTCCCTTGACGGTCGCGAACGGCTGCTGTGGGGGTTTAACGGCCTTCTGGCGCGAGAAGCCGTATGCGGCGGGTCCACCGGGATACATTGCGCCGAGGCGGACCGAGGACGCGGCGGAGCGGGTCGAGGTGGTGGACCCGCGTGAGTGCGGTCGCGAGTGGACGTCCTGATACGAGCGGGACGAGATGGAGCTTGCCGTCGAGCTGAGCGGGTCGATCCCGGGGCGCATCGGCGTCGGCTGCGCGAGCGCGGGGCCCTGGTACGCCGCATATGTTGTCGGCGCGTATGGCATGCCCTGCGGTATGATTGGCATCATGTTCGGCTGCGGTGCCATGCCCATGTCTGGTGGATACCACCCCTGCGCGCCCATCTGCATCATCATCTGGCCGCCTTGCCCTGCCATCTGCGCTGGCATTTGACCAGGTATCTGGCCGTTCACCATCTGCCCTGCCGGTCCCGCCGCCATCTGCCCGGCCATCTGTCCCGGCATCGACTGTTGCCAGGGAGGATATGGGGCGCCCATCGGCATCTGGCCGCCGTACGGTGCGCTGGGGTACGGCGCAACCATCTGGTACTGCCGCTGGTCTGGGTATCCGACACCCTGCACCATGTAGCCCTGGTACGCGGGCGCCATGGCGGCGAAGCCGTATGGTGCACCGCTGTTAAGTGGCGGTGGGGCCACGCCAGCACCGACACCAGGGCCGACACTAGCGCCGGGCGGTGGCGGTGCTGGTGTAGCCTGGCTCTCTGGTGCCGAATGCGGCGGGTGGTAGAGCGACGGATACACATACTCAAAGTCTGGGGGATAGCTCCTGCGGGGAACGGGGTCGAGTTCGTCGTCGTCGTCCCCGAATCGCGAGGATGCTTGCCGCGACCCGCGCCACTGGCTCTGGCCCGCCGAGGTCGACGATGCATTGTCGTCGTCGCGCTCCCGCAGCTCGTCGTCCCCAATGATCCGTTTCCGCGCGAGCGCATATGCGAGTGTGCGCTCCTCGAGCGTCTTCCCCCGCGGCCCTGACGACTCTGTACCGTCATCCCCGCCGGACACCGACGTCCCGCGGGACACGCCTTCGTCCTCCCCACCAGCGCTCGACGGCGCCGCAACCGCGCGCCGCATGATCCGGAACTGCTGCGTCTGTGGCGCAATCGCCTCGGGAACGAGAGTCGCAATCTTGAGCGTCATTCTGATGTCAGCTGGGTGTCTCCGGAGCAAGCGGCGGTACCCACGCTCTCTCGTCCAAGCTTCCCAGAACGCCTACAACCATACCCCCGTCAGCGCCGAGTACTGCGCGCAGCCCATACCACTCGGCAAGCTTGTACGTGAGCATGCGGAGATACTTTGATGTTGCCGCGACGTCAATCTTCTTTGACGGCGCAATGTCCACTGTGGTGGGTACCGATACCGGAACGCGAGCTGTGTACTCTCCACGCACGACACGCCCGATAAACGCCTCGTACTCCTTGCCCAGCATGAGGACGAACATGCGCTCCTTTCCGCTTAGCGCCTTCTTCAGCTCCTCCTCCGAATGCAGCAGACCAAAGCCGACCTCGGCCTTGGGCGCCCGGACGGGGCCAGGTGGTCCGACACTTCCGCTGTTGCTTGCGCCGCTTGTGCTCGGAAGACTCGAGGTGGACGAGGTGCCGCGTGCGCTGAGCGAGGTCAAGGCACCGCTGAAGCGCACGAGCGACTCGGCGACGGAGGGCGGTGATGTGGGGCTGTGTGTCAGTGGCGTCAGAAGAAAAAATGAAGGCAGAGCCTGGCAAGATCGGAGAAGAGGAACTTCGGTAACGAGTAGCGGCAGTGCAATTCCATGCAGCCGGTCTTCATCTGCCCACTCCGCCCGTCAGCTTGAACGCACCCATTCGAGACGGTGAGCGCGGGGCTCGGCGACCTGCTATCGTCCTCGTCCGAGGCGTGGTCGTTATCGTCGATCCCGTCCGTGTCCTCGACAAGTTGTGTACATGGTGGAGCTGGGACCGGAGCAGCGACGGAGCTAGTGGCAGTGGTACTTTCGTCTGCTCCGACTCCGAGTCCGGCTCCGGCGCCGACGCCGACGCCGGGGTCGAGTGTCATACCCGGGGTATATGGGGGGTTGCAGGCCGCGGGGTCGATAGGCGCGGGCGCGGGAGGGACGAGGGGCATGGCCGCAAGGCGCGGCGTGAGTGTTGGCGGCGGTGACGCGCTCAGTCCCGGCACTGCAGAGATCGGAGCGTATACACGCGAGGGTGACAAATGGCGGAATGGCGGGGTGGAATGTTAGTGAGGAGGGGCAAGGGAGATGTGGCGAGGCGAGACAAGACGGGGCGAGACGGGGCGAGATGAAGAGAAGATGAGAGTTGACGAAGAGACGGAGAGCCGGACGAAATGGAGAATGTTGTCGAGTGGAGGACCAGACGTGGAGAGGTGGATGGAAGCGTGGAGTGGAATGTGGCAAGGATATCGACATTGGCCAAGCGACGACAAGCAGCAAGGATTAAGAACAGCGTCAGCATCGGCGTTGGAAGAACAGCAGAACAGCAATACTGCAGAGCATGCAACATGGGAGCAAGAAAGTCCAGAGTACCAGAGTCGCCGGTGGGCCAGGCCATGACCCAAACGGGGCGGGCAGCGTCATGATATGATGCTCATGTTGTCGACGACGCAGGCACCAGCCGACGCAGACGGGGATAAGCGCCAGAGTGCCGGAGTGCCGCCGCGGCGCACATGCAGCGGCTACGAGCGGAGTTAACCAACTCGCAACTCGCAACTCGGACCTCGGCCAACAGCGAGCGCCAGCTGGTCCGTACACCGACTCCGACTCTGGCTCACACTCTAATCATAGTCCTCCCCCGCATACCCAACTCTTCTCTACTCACACGGGGCTGTCATCGTCGCGGGCGCGGGGCGCCGATCAGCGTGGGGCGCGTCGTGGCGACGAGAGAGAGGGTGTCGCGAGACTGGAGGGAATGGTGGAGGTGACGAGTCGTGCGAGCTGGCGAGCTAGCGCGATGCGGCGGCGACGAGGAGCGTGAGCGGAGAGGTGGGCTACTCTGTCTTTGAGAAGGATAGGATAGGTGGTCGTCGTCGAACAAGTGTTGAACAGAGTGAGAGAACGCGGAGCTTGACTTGGGGTCGGAGAGTGCGAATGCGACGCAGTGCACAGCTGGTGTCTCTGATCTCCGACTGGGGGCCAGGTGGACGGGTGGAGGTTCCGTGGGACGTGGGGGGTGGTGCAGGATGTTGCTGCCGCTTGTCCCTATCGGCCGATGCCCGGGGTGATACTTGCAGTCACTGTGCCTCTCGGGCTCGGATATCTCGAGTTCAGATTGGGTGCGCCGAATGGTGGTTCGGTGTCGGAGATGACGAGCGATACTGCGATATGTGATACTGGGGTTGCAGTCCTTGCCGAAGACGACAGGGCGGATTGGGGTGCGTGTTTCTGGGCAGTCCGCAGTCACTTGCTGCGCTGGCTGCTTGGCTTTGAGCGCCCGGGGGTAATGCACCCCCCAGGATCGCAAAATACAAACCGCCGCCGCTTTCTCGTCACATCCATTCCACTCCCGCACTGCTCCTGCTCCCTTCTGCTGCTCCTCGACATCAAAGTGATACATACAGCCGCTCGTGCATCTAGAACAATAGAAGAATAAGAAGAAACCAGGCAACAAGTGGTTCTCAATACCCCTCTGGGCACACGGGGGCGGGGGAAAAGGAGCACGAGTCAAGCGACAAGCGTCCAAAATAATAAAAGAAAAGCACGGGGGAAAGAATTAACCCCGCAGATGGCCTCTCACGCCGGGACGGAGACGGTGCGGCGGAAGCTGCGGGGCGCACCAAGAGTGGTGGGGCGGAGGGAGAGGATGGGGGGCGCAAGGGGGTTCTCGGTATCATCGTCTTCGGGGCGCGCATTCTCCTTGTTGCCAGTTGGGATCACTATCTCAAGGCGGCCGCTGCCGCCGCGGATGGGCGCAGGCTTCGACTTGGATTTTGTTCTTGCGCCTACGGTCTTTGCACGCGAGCGGGCGACGCGGGCCTTGATGGGCGGCGAGTCGAACACCTCGCTATCGCTCTCGGGGCTGCCCGGTGGAAGAGTGCTCGAGTCGCGGTTGACGGCATTAATGTTGGGGAACAGGTTGCCACGACCGGGGGTTGGCGCAACGCCCGTTTCTGGGCGGGAAGGAGGTAGAGTTTTGCTCTTCTTGTTCGCCTTTTGGGATAGGCTGCGGGAAGGGGATCGCTTGCTGGGGGAAGATGGGGTGGCAGGAATGGAACGAGATGGGGGCAGAGAGGGGGCGGAGATAGGAGAGCTAGGGGGCGGAGACTCGCTGGGACACGATGATAAAGGCGACGAGCAGGGGTCAGATGGCTGCGAGGCCGGTGGTGTCGGCAGCTGGAACGGCTCATCGGCTGGGACTGATGTGAGTTCGAGATCGCCGCTACAAACTCACGCTTCGACTTGGCCTTGGCCTTTGCCTTTGGCTTTCCTTTTGCGATGCTCCCACGGACGACCTTGCTGTCGAGCGTCTCCTGTGTCTCCCAGTCTTGCGGGCGGACGCGCTTCCACTCGTCCTCCATGCGCTCGACCCAGCGGTCCGTCTCGCCCTCAATGTGGTAGTCGATGAACCCCTCCCACTCCTTTGCGGGTGCAGTGGCATTTACAAACACGACAATACCCTTTCGCTCGTGGACGACCTTTGCAAAGTCCTTGACGAGGCGCTTCAGGCCGTGCACCTTGAGTGATGTGCCCATGACGAGGAGCACTTCTGGGCGGCGGCGCATGTCGTACATCTGCAAGTCGGAGATCTCGTCGCCGAGCGGGTGCGGCTCGTCATACAATACAATCGACGGTCGGAGGGTGCCGATCGGCGTCGGCCGCGCCGCGCGGGTCATGCGCTCAACGTCTGTTGTGAGTATTAGAGCTAGAGGGCGTTTCAATAGCTACACTCACGCCTCTCCTCGCAGGCCGGACAGCCGGGTGCGTAGCCGTCGCGGAACTTGTACACGACTTCTATGGTGGCCTCAAAGTCGGCATAACACAACACACATCGCACGCGGCCAAGGTCGCCATGCAGCTCGACGTTGCGCGTCCCGTTCTTCTTGTACCCCTTCCCGCGGCCGCCCGACTCGAGGCCCATCCGGCGCTCAAACCCGTCGACGTTCTGGGTGTAGCTGCGGAGGAGCTTGCCCTTCTTTTCCAGACGGTGGATAAAGCTGTGGGTGCGTGTTGGACTCGCATCACGGCACGCGAGGAAGAGCTCGGCGATGAACGAGTAGAAAATCGAGGTCGTTGTCGGGTTGGCGAAGAGGCCGGACGAGAATAGGTCCTTGCCTGTTACAAACGAGTCGGGGAAGCGCTGCTTGACGAGCGAGTACAGGCCGTTCTCGGAGCGGAAGTCCTGAATGTCAGCCACTGGAATTGGCAGTAAATGGCGCCGGGCTAGCTACAAGTGCCTACTAAATGGCCTGGTGCTGGTGGGCGGGTGGGATAAATGAGCATCACAACCCATCCGCATCCATCCATCATACATGCACATTCGCCGACTCCCCAATGTATCCATGCATCCATGCATCCACGCAACTCCATTCCCCCATGCTTCCCGTCCGGGTGGATGCATTACTCACCGGAATACCCGACGCGCAACTGATGCCGGCGCCGCTGACGACCACGACACGGCGGGCCTTGGCAATGCGGACATTCACGTCTGCGAGGGTGCGCCGGCGCGCGCTGTCCGCGGCCTCGGCGGCCTCCAGCTCGCGTAGCGGGAGGCGGGTGATTCCCATCGTGCGCCGATGGGTGGGTGGATGGGACAAGATACGGAGCGGGGACTTTGGCGGCCCAGGCCGTCGAGACGAGGTGAAGATGCAAGAGGACAGCAAATGGCAGAAGAGGGGTGGTGTGCTGGATGGTGATGGGATGCTGGGTGCTCGATGTGTCTGATGGCGATGAAAGAAGGAAGAAGAAGAGGGGGCAGAAAGGTAAAAAAGGGAATGGAGAGAAGATGGCGAAGAACAGAATGACAGAAGAGAGAGAGCGAGAGAGATCCAGGGTGCACAGACACTTGCAAAGAGGGGTCCTCGTTTTCTGTTGTGTTTTTCTTTTTTCAAAGTCAGACGCGTCGCGAACAGAGAGAGAGAGAGGGCTTTGCATACTCCCCCCACTTAAGAAAAGTAGCAATCTGACGCATGACGCAACCCGTCATGTACATCAACACCCCGCATGCATCCACACACTCGTTCTCTTGGGCCCATGGTACAACATCATGCATAAAAAGGTCCTCCTCTACTTGCTATTTCCTTACTAATCAGTGTGTATACAACATACACAGCGGGGCGCGCCAGGGGTGGGCAGCCGTAGACAGAGGTACAGTGACACCACCGCCCACGTCCACGACGCCACCTCCGTCGCTCCACTGCGCGCCCACACGCATCCGCGCATCCCGTCCGCCCGTCCGCTGTCCGCCACATGCCACACCCTCGCGGCCTTGTGGATCGCACCGTTTTCTGCGTTTTTCTTCCGTTCATCCGTTGTGGTTTTGATCTTGGTTTGGGCTTGTTTGTGGTGTTCCCTCCTATGCACGCACAAACTCAATGTTGCTGCTCGCCTCCCATGCAGCCTGTACAGACTGCACCTCGAGCTCGTCGTGCATCTCCATCTCCTCGCCGCCAACCTCGGGGAGGAGACCGGCAATGACACGCTCCTTTTCGCGGGCCACCTCTTCAAAGAACGCGTTCTCGCGGTCGTACGGCCGGTCAATGTTGAAGCCAGCGGATTTCGCAAGGTACTGCTTGTCTGAGGCGTTAGGACAACTACTATCATATAACGCACCCATTGGCTTGCGGTTCAGAATCGCATCCGTCATGCGCTGGGGGTTGGCGCGGTTCTCCCGCGAGCCCTTGTTCTTGAGCTGCCGCACAGTGCGGCCGGGGAAATAGGCCTTCATGAGCGTGTAGTTTTCGCCTGTCTCACGGAGCACCTGAAAGTCAGCTCAGTTCAATAACCCAGCTGTTGTTGACACTCACCGCAAAGAAGAGCTCCGTTTCCTCGCTCGTCCAGCGGTCGTTGTTGACCTTCTTGCCCCAGGTGGCAGAGTTGACAAACTGCGTGTCGTTGTCGATGAGCTCGACCGCCTGTCCGTGGTCGCCCTCCATGAGACGCTTGCGGCGCTCCTCGTTGCGCTGCTGGAGGAAGGCCGCCTGGTGGTTGCCGCCCTCGACCCAGTTGCCTTCGTCGTCGAGGTAGCCGCCAGTGTAGTCATTGTACTCGAGGCCGGAAAAGTCGGGGGCAGCACCGCTCTCCTCCGCGGGATCGTCCTCGACTGGGAGCTGAAAGTCCTCGAGCGTCTCGCCTTCCTCCTCAGGAAGCTCGCTCTGCTGGTGGAAGCCAAGGCCTTCAATGTCCTCAACGTCCGCATTGCCCGACGGTCCAGCACCACCCTCGGCGCCTTCCTCGGCCGCAGCCTCCGGTTCCGGCTCGAAACGCACAGGGGCAATACGCTCCTTCTGAACAGGCGAGCCTGGAGGAGTGAGACGATCCGGCTCGACCTCGTACTCCTCCTCCGAGTCCACCTCGTCAGCCGAGACGGCGTCAGGGTCGTCGCCCCTCGCACGGGCCGCCTCGCGGCGGTCGGCACGCTGATTGTTACGCAACTCGCGGGCCTTGCGACGCACGATCTGACGGCGGCGCCAGTTGCGTTCCGCACGTTCAGCGCGCTCGCGGACCTTGCGCTCGTCCTCATTCTTCTGGAAGTTGGCAAGCTTGAGACCACGGGCGGAAACACGGCCCTGGGCCGCGAGGCTGGTGGCGAGGTCGCCCATGCGGGTGACGGTCGCATTCACCTCCTGGCCGACCATGTCGTTGACCTCGACGCCATCAAGGTTGGCAGCCGCGACCATCGTCTGACGCTTGTAGGCAGTAGTGCGGCGGTCGTTTGACGTTCCCGCGCGACCGCGAGTGCCATACCTGCCGCGCAGGGCGCGTCCCACACCACGCTTGGTGCTTGATTCCGACTGAGCATCAGAGGTGTTGCCATCGGCATCGTCGGCCTCAGTGTCCACGGTGCCTTGGCGGATCGTGCGGCGGCGCTTGGGGGACGTCGCAGGTGTACTTTCAGTCGTATCCGGCGTGTCCATCCGCCTCACGGGGCGTTTACGGAAGGTGGCGGCGGAGGATTTCTTCGGCGCTATGCTGGCGTTGAGCGCAGCTGTCAGTTCGGCGGGATCCGGGGTGCCGTCCAGTGTGTCCTGGGCCGTGGTGGAATCGTCCGGAACAGCAGGAGCCACCATCGGGGGAAGATCACTCGCCATGGCCACGCTAGTCATCGACACGCTCATCGACGTGCTGCTCATCAACACGCTGGGCGGCAGATCGCTGGTGGAAGCGACACTGGGCGGGAAACTGCTCGCCACACTCGGGGGAAGGCCAGAGAACGCGGACGCACCAGCACCCGGTTTCAGAGTCGTTGGCGACCGGGTGGCGTCGTGCGCCGCCACAGGGGTCATCGGCGTGCTTGGTGCAGGGGAGTGCGCGGGGGTGAAGCGGCGTGAGGCATGTTCGAGTTTCTCCTTTTCGCGCTCGGCACGTTCCTTCTGCTTAATCTTCTCGCGCTCGCGCAGCGTTCCGCGCTGGGTTGGTGTCTTGCTCGCAGCGGCGGCAGCAAGGAGCGGCTTGGCCCTGCGCGGCCCGCGGGGCGTCGTTGCCGACGCGGGGCTCGCAGCGGATGGTGTCGGTGGCCAGGCATCACTTGCGACACTGTCTTCCCTGCGCCTCCGCTCGTCATCTGCACTCGACTCGGAGGGAAGCGCCGAGGGCAGAAGGCGAGGTGGTGGTAACCGGCGCGCTTCTGGACTTGTCGAGGTGGCAGGGCGCTTCTGCACCTTGGGCGCCTCTGGAGACGGCGCGGCGGCGACGGTGGGAGGCACAGCGGGGATAGCGGGAGGCAGAGCCTCAACGGTGGGGACAGGCGCGGGGGCAACAGCCGGGACAGCGGGGGTAGCGGCGACCTCCGGAACCGAGAAAACTTGCGGCACGGAAGCGACGGCGGGCACCGAGGCCGCCACCACTGTCGTCGAGGCAGTGACACTTGTAACAGTCGTGGTTTTGGTCGTACTCGTATTTGCCTCCGTATCTCGATCTGGATCGGGCTGCGATGCGGCCGTGACGACGGTAGGGCGCGCGGGCTTGGTCGTCGGTAAACTGCTGGGGACGGGCGGCCGCTTCGGGACGGGCTTCAACGGCCTCACGGGCTTGAAGTTGCCCTTGCCGGCTGATTTTAGCTAAACCCACAATGAATAGCTTACGGATGCGGAGTGCCATTGCGGTGGTTGTGTGTCTGCGATGGCGATGGGGATGTGGATGACGGCGAGGAAGGGGGAAATAGCGACTAGGACACGAGCTACGGGGAGGTCGGGTGAGCAGAAATTATCTCACCCAAAATCCAAAAGTGGAGGAATGCAAATGGGGAAGGGACGAGGGAAGACACAACAAACCCCTTGGCCCACAATCTCGCGCCACCCAAATATTCCCTTATACCCTCCCCCCAGCTTATCTCCCCCGCCACTGGAGATATCTCCGAAAACGCCAGGCGGAGATGGGTCCCAGGGTGGTGCCTCCTCCCAATGGGCTGTCCTGCAATGCACCTACACACACCGGACACCGGAGATCGGACATCGCTTGCTCGCCATCTGTGGTATCGAGCTCACCATCACCCCTTCAGTGCCCACCATGCTCGCCCGCTCCGCTGCCCGCGCGCTGCGCGCCGCGCCCCGCATGCGCGCGTACGCCACCCAGTCGCCTAAGATTGAGCACCACTCGCCCGCCGAGGTCGCCCCGCCCCCGCCCCCTGGCGTCGCTGTCGACCCCCAGCGTTAGTGTCGATTCGAGAGTGGGAATTGGAGGGAGAGGGAGAGGAAATGGGAAGGGAGGGCGCGGAGGAGAGGAACTGGTTGGAGCGCGATGATGGAGGGAGAGACTCGGGCTGCGAAGGAAGGTTGTGGGAAACACCGGTATCGACGACGCGGCGAGGCGAGGACGCGAGGACGCGGGATCGCGAGAACGCGGGGATCGATAGCGAGCTCAAACGGAGTGGGCATGGATTTGAGGCGATGGCAGAGATGGGGACGTGGCAGCGGGCCAGGCGGACATTGGCAGCGATAACCAGACTGTTGTTGTCGACGCGGTGTCGTGTTGGCCCTTCCCGTTGACCAGCGTCTGTGTCTGTTCATGTCTGCTGGTGTGGGTGATCGCCTCGCTGCTTGACCTCCTCACTCTCATTCCTGGATCGCTGTGCCGCCATCGTTGACGTCGCTGTCGCAATGTCCACCTTGCCCACCCTTCGCGTCCAAGAGTCTCATCGGAACACTGCCCGCGCTTGTCTTCCTCGTCCTTCCTCACGCGTATTGCCGGTGGCCTTTCCCATCGTAGCGCGCGCTCCTCCTTCCTCTCGCTTCGCATCTCCCATCTTCCCCGTCTCCTACTTTCCCCCGACCCAGACTCCCAACCGTCACTCATACTGACACCACAGTCCACGGCTACCCCCAGCTCCCCGAGGTGTCGCTGCAGACGCGGGAACCCTTCGGCTGGTGGGACATCCAGGAGCGCAAGAACTTTGGCGAGATTGTGAGTCGTGGCGCGTGAGCGGCGACGGATGACTTACCTTCTCGTTCTATCCGTCACATCACTCACCCACAGGTCATGGAGGAGGAGGACCGCCTCGGCATGTGGGGCCCGGACGTGCACGCCATCTCGCCCGGCCGCGCGCTGCTCCAGCTCAGCGTCGCCCTCTCCCTCGTCGGCGTGTTCGGCTACGTCATCTACAACCACCACCTCACCTCGCCCGCTGCGCCCCGCTCGTATCCCTACGGCGGCCTCGAGAAGGCGCTCGGCGGCGTGAATGCCGCGCGGGTCGAGGAGCCGGAGATTGACGAGTAAAATAGAAGAATGCATCCATGACCGATTGATACCGGCGTTCAGAACAGGCGATTCCGGTGGCAGGAATTGAGCTCTTTGGAGGTTGAATGCCTCACTGGCTGTGTCTGCGTCGCGGTTGCTGCGCGCTCTCCTGAGCATTTCCATCGCCCCCCTCTTGATATCGTGCGCTAGCTGCCCTCCCTGCTCTCCGCACTTTTCTTCAACTCTTATCCTTATCCTCTCGATCTCTCCACTCTTGACGCAACGCAAAAAGTTGGTGTTAGCCCGGCTGGCTCTGCGCGCCTGCGACGGTCCTATCCTCTGTGAGCATCGATGCCAAGCCAGCCAGGCTGATCCGTTGCCGGCCTGCCTGCACCCCCAAGAGGGAGCGAGAACTGACTTGATCACCGAGGCGCGAACATATATACAAAGTCGTGAGACTCTGCTGGGGCTCGAACACCGATGCTAGAGGAGACACAGTCGCAGGAAGGGCGCGCTGAAGCCAGGAACTCCGTGGCTGCTGCTAACACCTCCCCTAAACCATTACAGATGCAATTGAGAAATTGAGGTAGGCCATGAGGGGAGTTGGTGGCAGAGGTTGCAGAGGTTGCAGTTGTCGCAAGATGCATGTATCCCCACACCCACACACACCCACACTGCACTGATCTGCAAGGGATTTGCGGATCAGCATCCCGCCTCCACCGAAACACGGCCACGACACACAACCACACACACAACCACACACAACCACACACAACCACACACAACCTACATTCTATCTTTGCTTCATCACCATCCCTCTCCCCCTCTCCTCATCCCCCCCTCCCCGCGATGAACTCGCTCAACACCCTCGGCAACCGCCAGGTCGCCAGCCTCAACGCCGACCTCGCGCGCATGGAGGCCGGCGACGGCGGATCAAGTATCCAGGGTGAGTGGCTAACAGTTCGGTGAATAGAGCCAGGCTCACCCACAGGCCAGATCACCACGACCCTCGCGGCGCTGTCCCGCCTCGTGGACGACTACGACTCGATGGCGCGCAAGGAGATGGTCACCGCCGCGAGGGAGAAGGCCAACACGTGGGTCTGGAAGAAGCTTTCTTGTCGTCGATGCTGACACGGCGCTTCTGCTCACTGTTCGCTGCTGGTTACTCGCTACTCGCTACTCGCTACTACAGTCGCGTACTCAAGCTCAAGACCGAGCATAGGGAGCTCAAGGCGCGGTTTGAGCGCGCAAAGAATATGGGCCAGGAGCAGGTGCGTTTACGGCTTGGCGTTCTAGGATCATGGCTTCCCGGGCTTCCCGCAATGGGTCCGCCCTATTGGACGCAAGCTGGACTGCAGTGTCCGCAACAACACATGGGACGAGCACCTGCATGCCGCTTGGAGCACCAGGGTGGTGCGACGTGATCTCCCGGCAATCCCGTACTGACTGCAGGCGCGCGGGGAGCTGCTTGGGGTTTCAACCGCAACAGGTACAGGACACAGCACCGAGACGACGCAGCGGCGCGCCGGTGCGGGCGCCAACGGCCCGCCATCACCGATCCACGAGTCGCCGTTTGGCTCGCACCGCAACTCGCCATACCCGGGCCAGCAGAGCAATCTGCAGCGTGAGGACTATGCGCTGCGCGAACACACATTTATCCGCGAGACGGAGAACAGTCTTGATCAGTACCTCGCGCAGGGGCGGGCAGTGCTGGACAACCTGGTCGAGCAGCGCGGTATCCTCAAGGGCGCACGGACGCGGCTGCTCAGCGCAGCGAACACGCTCGGCCTCAGCCGCGAGACGATTGCCTGGATCGAGCGCCGGACGTGGGTGGTAGATCTCTGAAAATGCTGACAGTGCAGCACGCAGGACGCGTGGATCTTCGGCCTCGGCGCCACGTTCACCCTCTTCTGCTTCTGGGTCATCTGGCATTACCTTGGATAAGCTCGCTTTGTTTCTGTCATCTACGTGGCGCACCACGTCGTATTCACATCCGTCTGCTACTCACCCTCTGTCATATTATAATGTCCCGGCCTCGCAGCGCCTGTCGGCAGTTGCTGTGCATGTATGCTAGATTGTCTCACGGGTGGTGCTAACATACGAGAGAAGTGTAGTGATCCAATACCAACTGCGTGACTAACCACTACTTATATTGACGTCCCCTCGCGGCTCGCGTTGACCTAAAGCTTGACTCGTTTGCGCAGCTTCTCCTCCTTAATATCCGGCTTGTCATCCTTGACATCCGGCTCCGAGGCCCGCTTCCCCATCCGCCGCTTGCCCTCTTTGACGACAGCCGGATCGACGCCCCACGCGCTCGCGAGCCCACGCAGAATCGCGTCGACCTTGGCGGACGTGCGGCTGTTGCCGTGCCCGTCGACCTCGCCGACGATGCCGGGGAGGAGGTAGAACGATTTCTTGTTCGCCTTGATCAGCTCGATCATGCCGGCTGCGAGGAGTGCCTGGAGTTAGATGGGTAGCGGAAGTGGGGACAGAGATGAGGGATGAGGGAACAGCTCACATCATGCTTCGGCTCCCACTTTGCGTTGCCGCCGGTTTTCTTGCTCATCGGTATGATGTTTGCGGGAAGTAGGATGAGAGAGGTGGAGAATGACTTGCGAAACGGGGGAGGAAGAGGAGTGAAGAGAGGAACAAGCAGAGGAGTACTCGTCGTGGGACTCTGGAGACCACGATATACCTGGCATGCCCCCGAGATTGTGTGTCATCCCTTGTCCTCGTCCCCATGTCCTCATTTCCACCTGTCCTCATCCCATTTCCCGGTTCCCACCCCACCCCATGATCCACCTAGGGCGTGGGATTGCGGACGGGCTGCGCCTGTCAGCCCCAAAAATGCTCATCTCATCTTGCACCAAACCATACATCGTCCGTCAGCAGCTCAGTCGTCAACATTGCACCATCGTTCTACACTACCATCCCTCATCGGGAACACCACCGTCGACCAAACATCTCAAACACTCATTCTCCCCCACCCGAGGTCACCCCCATGTCCTGGCAGGAAACGCACACCGTAAGCCTCCGGAAGCTCCCTCCTGTCCACAACGCTAAAAGGCAGCACACTCTGACCCGTCTCGTCATCCGCGCGGCGCTCGCCTCCCGTCCGGCATTTTACACGCACCCCGATCTCGCGGCGTTTGCGGGGAACGGCGGGGACAAGATCAACAAGAAGCTCCGCGGCGTACTTGCGTTGCTTGAGAAGGAGGCGGGGACGGCGGGGATGGTGCGTGAACAGGTTGCGGCGCTGGGGCGGAAGCGCAAGGGAGGGGAGGGGGAGAAGGGGAAGGGGAAGAAGCGGAAGGTTAAGGAGATTAGGAAGGTTAAGGAGGAGGTGGTGGAGGAGGAAGAGGTTAAGGAGGAGCTTGAGTCTGAGGATGAGTAGTCTCGCGCCCGGGTAATCAGTTACATGAGATGTCAACTCTGCGTCCTTCCCTCACTTCTCACACGATGCATCGCCGATGTCCAATGGGTTCAGTTTTTGGTTGCTACAAGATGCCTTGTTGGCAGTCTACGTCTATCGCCTAGGCCCAGTCGAGGTAGCCGTCGGCGTCCTTCTTGGTGTGCTGGGCGACAATGGCCTGAACGCGGGCGGCAATCTCCTTGCCACGGGCGGTGGTGGCGCTCTCGCCGCGGGCACCGAGGACCGAGTCGACGAGCTCGTTCTCCTTGAGCTTGAACGCGCCAGACGAGTGGGTCTCGCCCTGGATCCAGGCCTTGACCTCGGCCTCGGAGGGGAGGCCGTAGCGGCGGAACTGGCCCCAGGTCGAGTCGGGGCCCTCGGTGGTCGTCGGGGGCGGGACAAAGTTGAGCTTGGGGAGCTCGGACATGTGCGGGGCGTTGGGGTCGAGGAACGTCTTCTTGATAGCCTCGGGGGTGAGCTTGGGGTCGTTAATGTCCGAGGGCGACCACTCGGCGCGGCCCTTGCCCTTGTTGATGAGCAGATGGGTGACGCCGGTGGAGAACTCCTCGGTCGGGCGGTCGTTGCCGACGAATCCGGTAGCCATGAGAATGTCGTTCTCGAGGGCAGTGTTCAGGCGGCGCGCAGCCTTGGCGAGCTTGAAGTTGGCAAGCGCGACGGCCATGCCGGTGGGCGAGCGGTGGTCCATGATCTCGCGCTGGGCGCCGGCCCACGCCTTGACCTCGGGGGCGAGCGACGAGTCGCCCTCAGCAGCCTTGAGCGCGGCGTAGATTTCCTGGATGGAGGGGAGGCCAAAGGTCTTGTCGAGGAACTCGCGGACGGCACCGGTGATGGGCGAGGGGCCCTCACGGGAGCCCTTGCCCGAGGGCTCGGCGCCCTCGGGAGCGGCGACGTGGTACGCGGCGACGAGGTTCGAGACGGTCTCGTACGAGGGGTTCTCGAGCTCCTTGAGCTGCTCGACGAGGGCCGGGATGGTCTCGGGGTCGACGTAGTGGGTCGCGATGCCGAGCTCGTAGACCGCGCGGCCCCAGAGCTCCTGGCCGGTGAGCGCGAGCCACGCGCCAATCTCGCCGTCGAGCTGGGCAATGTAGTAGTTGCCGCCAACGTCAGGCGAGTAGCCGATCTTGGTCTCGGGCATGGCGAAGACAGTCTTCTTGGTCGCAATACGGATCTGGGCCGGAAGCGAGATACCGGCACCGCCGCCCATGGTGAAGCCGTCGATGATCGCGACGTAGGGCTTGCCGAAACGGCCCATCTCCCAGTTGAGCTCAAACTCGTCCTTGAAGAACTCGAGGGCGAGCTTGGAGCCGTGCTGTGGGCGGGACTCGACAAGCGTCTTCACGTCACCACCGGCACAGAAGGCGCGCTCGTCACCGCGTCCGATGATGAGCTTGCAGAGCTCGGACGTGCGCCACGTCTGCGCCTCCTTGGCGAGCGAGACGATCATGTCCATGTCGAGCGCGTTCAGCGCCTTGGGGCGGTTCAGCTTGTACACGCGGGCCGAGCCGTGGGTCTCGTACAGGACCGAGTCGGTCATGAGGGGCGCGCTGGTCGAGAGGTGGCGCGACACGGCGGCGAGGCGGGGCGCGGCCGACGAGCGAGCCATGCGGGAAAACGACGAGGTGAGGAGAGACATCGGCAAGCGGGCGGGGCAGTGCGATGGGTTTTGGAGAGGACGAGAAAAAACACGGAGATGTCCAGAGTATATCCTAGGCTTTATGATAAACGGGGTGGTTGGCTCGGCTCGTTGCGAGGTGGTGTGTGGGGTTGGTGCTCCGCCTCGCGTCGGCTCGGCACTCGACGAGATTGCTCGCGAGCTCGGTCGGCCGCATATTTGCCGAGCAGAGTTGGAAGGACAGGAGGAGAGTGGGACATGATATGGCGGGGATAAGCGGGCGAGTTTTGAGAGCATGAGAGCCGAGAAGAAAGAGCACGCGGTGGTGGTGTGGAGATCACGTTATATGACGTCAGAATTCCCCAGGACTAATGGATTAACGGTGATGGGCGATCCGGCGATCTCGTCTAGAACAGCGCTAGAAGACTGGGGCGGATGCGGTAAGCCAGTAGAGACGATGAAACCTGTATACAAAAAAGATGTCTTTAACAGGATGCAGAGCTCTGTCCTCTCAAGGGGCGGTCTCAAGTAGAGGGTGGACCGATGTGGCTCCGGATCAGAAGTGGAGGAATCACAACACAATTGACACCACCGGTTCTCACACCGCGCTCGCAACGCGCGTCCTATCTGCTTTCAACTCCGAGGCCTTTCCATGTCGAGAGAAATCGTCTCTCCAGATCTCCAGCAGAGTAGCGAGCTCTTTGGCCTCGAAGAGAGCCGTTTTGATAACCGCAGAGCTCTGGAGCCAGAGACAAGGAACGGGCTACTTCAGATCTCCGTACAGACGGGATTCGCCACCAGCCCACGTGGGCGTCGTTCGAACCCACCAGGCCACCAGTCTGGGCTGGGCTAAAGCGTTGGTCGACGCGTCATATTATTCTCGAGGACGCAAAGGCGAAGAAAGTGCTCAGAGGCGATGAAGACGAGTGCTTCTGAGGTGGCTCTGTCGCTGTCTATATCATCTCTACACCTTTCTTTCTCTCTTCTACTCATCATCTCCTTCCCCCACTTCACTCCCACGCCTCTCATCCCTCTCTCTTTAACCACCTAGCCCCACCCGAGACCCCTGCCAACGCCACCACTCATGCCGCCGCCGAGCAGAGAGGCCCTCTGGCAGGCTGGCCGGGACGAGACCGTCGAGGTCAACCAGCGCGCCCTCATTGACAGTGAGCTTCCTCACCGTACATCCAAGCTCACCATCAGAAATCCTCGCGCGCTACTCTGGCGAGCATACCAGTACGTCCAAGCTAAGGAGCAGCCCTTAGGTGCAAGCTAACGTCCAGTCTTCCGCGAGCTTCTCCAGAACGCTGATGATGCGGGGGTACGTCCGCTGAGCTACTCTGGACCATCACTGACCTCAGGCCGAGCATGTCCAGGTCAAGTTCTACACCAAGGAGGGTGTTGCCGTACACGAGGCGGGCGCGCCACCCGGCCCGCTGCCAGACGTCAAGACCGCGAACGTGAGTCGCTAAACTGGTCGGAATCAACTGACCCCAGATGAGCCGCTACGTCGTGTGCAATGATGGTATTCCATTTCGTCCCGAGGACTGGAATCGTCTCAAGAAGGTGAGCTATGATTGATTCGCAGAGCTCGCTAACATCAGATCGCCGAGGGAAACCCGGACGAGGAGAAGATTGGAGCGTGAGTGCGCTGGCAAGGACGCGCTGATGGAAGCTTTGGTGTCGGATTCTACTCTCTTTGGAGTGTATGCGGTGGGTATTGTCGACGGCAAGCTTACCCATGACTGACATCAGACAACCCATTTGTCGAGTCGGCCAACAAATGGATGGGCTTCCACTGGAAGGACGGCAAGGACCAGCTGCTCGCTCGTTCTGGTGATCTCACACCCGAACAGCTCTCCACTTCTGCTGAGCGCTCGCAGACTGGAAATTCCTGGACGACGTTCACCATGGAGCTCCGCGAGCCGGCACCGCTTGAGGCTCCCCTTGACTTTGCTCGCTTCCTCGTCACAAGTATCACCTTCATGCGCACCATCAAGCGTATCGACATGGTCGTCGATGACACCAAGGTCCTTGAGGTCCGCAAGGACATTAAGGGCACGATTGGCGTCAGTCGCCCCGGGCTGAACGCTAGTAGCACCATGGGCATGATGAAGGTTGCGGCGGTGAATGCGACCACGATGGTGATCACCGCCAGAGTGATGAAGTGGCTTTCTGGTGAGCTTATTGGGCTGGGTAACCACAGCAGCTGACATTAAGCAACTGGCGTCACACCGCCTCCACTGCCTCCCACGAACAGAATCGCGAAGCCAACTGGATTGTTTGCCGCATTCTTCGGCCGCAATTCCGCGCCGACGCCAGAACCCGTCCCCACACCGTCTCCCAGTCCGCCAACAAACCCTACAGAGGTCGACGTTCTTGCCCGAGAGATTCAGATGTATCAGGCGGACGTCAAGGTCTCCGTGTCGTCCCAGTTTGGCCGTGAACTTGAGCGTGCGACGAAGAAGGCACCACCGACACGCATGCCCGCCAGCCTCGTGTTCTCTCGCGAGGATGAGACCGCCACTGCCGCTGATGGTACGGCTGTTGCTGAGACAAAGAAGGCTGCAGCAGTTTTCGCCGGCCTCTGCCCTCCGTTGGACAGCGATAAGTCGGCCAAGGTCTTCATCGGTCAGCCCACGAGCCAGACGACCGGTATTGGTGGCCACCTAGCTGCGCGTTTCATCCCCACCGTGGAGCGTGAATCCATTGACCTGGTCGACCGCCACGTCGCACAGTGGAACAAGGAGCTGCTCTGGGTCGGAGGATACCTCTCGCGTATGATCTATGAGCTTGAACTCCACAACCTTGCATCGCAGTGGGCGCAGACGAGCGTTTCCGACCCCACAACGCGTGCCCAGATTCTGGCGCGCGGCCTTTACGCGCTCAAGTTCTTCTCCTTCCGTCCTACCACTCCCTCCGCTGCCGTCGGCGCGGAGATGGAGTCGGCATTCTTCCAGTGCGCGCGGAATAACTCGACGCTGCCGCTTATCTCCACCGCCGGCATTCTCCCCGTTGACAAGGTTCGCATGCCGAACGATCGCCTCCAAGCCTTCCTCCCCGAGCTACCCGTTATAACGAACGACACCAAGACAGAGGCCTCGCGTGCTGTTGATCGGCTGCGCGAGCGAGGTTTGCTGCTTGAGCCAAAGTTTGAAGATGTCGTGGCCCAGCTCGGCGCCCGTCCTCTCACGGAGAAGGAGATGATAGCGTGTCTGTCGTGGTGGGCCGCTATCGCTGCCCTTGATGGGTACTCTCCAAGTGTGCGCTCTCGGCTTTTGGATGCCACCATCCTCATCACCGACTCGTCGAAGATCATTCCCCTTAATGTGGTCAAGACCTTTATCAACCCCCAGTCCTCTTCCATCCCCCCCGACATGCCTCTTCCTCCGGACACCATCCCCTACTCTGTGACGAAGGAGCTGCGCGCACCGCAGATGAACCAGATCTTTGGTTGGAACGAGCTCACGCTGGCGCACTACGTAAACTACCTTTCCGACCCGCCCATGTCGGGCGTCGCGGGTGCTAACCCCGAGACTGATATTCGCGCGTCGCCCGTCTTTGCTGAACGCCTACTGCTCGTCCTTGGCCGTGGCTGGCAGTCTATCAGCGCCATTCAGCAGGACTCGATTAAGCTGGCACTCCAGGACGTGCCCTGTATCCCCACGCGTGCCGGATTCAAGAAACCCGGCGAGGCGTACTTTGAGAAGAACCTGCTATTCGATGACCTTCCGACCATAGCGCTTCCAAAAACGACAGTTATCAAGGGCGGCCTGGAGAAGATGCTTCTCGGCATTGGTGTGCGTCGGACGGTCAACCTGCAGCTCGTGTTCTCGAGGTAAGCAATCTGAGTGTGTTCTCATTAACGCCAGGCTCATCGGTGGCGGAGAGTGGAGCTGCCTCGATCTCATGAAGTACCTGGTATCGGTCAAGGACACGCTCACATCGGAGGAGCTTGGGCGCCTGAAGCAAACCGCTGCGTTCCCCCTTCTCCAGCCTACTTCTTACGACGGAACCCCAGCTAAAATAGTCCGCAAGAAGCCGCATGAGCTTTATGAGCCGACAGATGCACTCCGCGAGCTCGGCCTCCCGCTCCTTGACTGGGGCGAGAACAAGTGGCGCTCGGGGTCTGATGAAGGTACGTGGTAAGCACGGCGGGTTTTTAACCACGTAGCCAAAATGCTCTATTCGCTCGGTCTGCGTCGCTCCCCTCCCATCGACACGCTGCTTGGCATCGCGTCGGGTAGCTCGCCGGCGAACGAGAAAGCCATGTCCTACCTCCTCTCCAACATGCAGACGCACTACCCCAACTTTGACCCGATGGCCTTCTCTGGTGTGCCGTTCATCCCCGCCACAGCGGCTACTGGCAATCCCATTCTGGCAAAGCCTGGTGAGGTCTTCACTAACGAGGCGTGCAAGATTCTCGGTTTTGCAGTTGCCCGTCCCCCTGCGTCGCTCCCGGAGAATGCGGCCAAGTTGCGCCTTGATGCCAATCCACCCATGGACCGTCTCGTTTCTGCATTCCTCCACGCGCCAGAGAAGGACGTTGACCGGGCGAGGAGCATCTTTGAGGTGAGTTGACGGCTTCGACCACCCAACTCATGACGCTAACTCGCAGTACCTCGGCACCCGCGTCGGCGCCGCGTCTGCAGTCAGCTTGGCGCCCCTCATTTCCAGCCACTGGATCCCAGTGAAAGACAATGAGAAGCAGGTGCGCCTCGCCCGCCCGGACGAAGTCTACTTCCGTGACGGGACCGAAGGCGACAAGATCTACGCCAATGCGTTTACGTTTATCGACTTTGGCGACCGTGCGAACCGATTCCTCCGCCAGTGCGGTGTCAAGGCGGAACCGTCGCATCGCGATGTCGCCCGCTTACTGCTCCGCGATCCGCGCCGTATGCTTGAGCAAGCCGGGTCCATTACAAAGTTTGTGCACTGACGCATCCTTAACTGACCTCAGGTACATGGACCAGCTCCGTCTGCTCGCTGCCAATCGTGCCATGTTCGACTCGTCTCTGATGAACGCCATGCGGGATACGCCATTCGTACTCGGCTCAACACTGGTACCCGACAAGAAGGGGAACAAGCACAAGGAGTGGGAGCTGTGTCGCGCATCCGAGACCTGTGTCATTGACAACAGCTCTCCCTTGGGCTTCTTCGGCGAGTACGTCCTTGCCGCGCCCGAGGAAAAGCTGCTGGAGGACTTCTACCAGGCTCTGGGCGCAAAGACATTGTCAAGCAAGGTCACTGCCGAGTTTACGCCTGTGGGCATCCGCTCTGGCCTGTCTTCGGAAGCCAAGGCTTTGCGTGCTCATATTCTTGAGCGTCTGACAATTTTCCTCTCTCAGCACACTGCCGAGCGCAGTCACAAGATCTACTCGGTCGAATGGCTGTCCAAGGGCGATAACTTTGTTGTTCGCGAGGCAACCGAGATCGACGTCATCCACACATTCAACCAGAGTGCTCGCAATCGACACCAGCACAAGGAGGTGGGTTCAGGTAACTTGTCTTGCGTGACCTGACAACAGGCATTGTACGCTTGTGCCGAGACGGGCTGGAGCAAGGCCATTACTCTCACACTCTCGCTACGTGCCGAGCAGGACTGGTACGATGTGGCAAATGCCCTTGTTCGCATCATCCTCCCTCGTCCCCGCATCGATGACGCTCTTGTCCTCGAGTCGATTCTCAACACTCCCCTCAAGGCCCTCGGCAAGCGCGGCTACAACGTTGACCGTATCCTCAACCAGCAGCGGGAGAACGATCTGCGCCTCAAGGCCGAGGCGGAGACGAAGCGCCGCGCCGCCGCAGAGGCGGAAGAGCGCGATGCAAAGTCGGGAACGAGTTCGAAGGCTGGTACTTCAAAGGCGAACGATGGGACGGTGGTGCCAACAGCTGGAAACGCGGACAAGCCTCCTCCTTATGGCGACCAGGTGGGTAACTGGCCCGACGTGACACGCTGACCACAGACCAACTTTTGGAACAATACGCAAGGCTCTATCATGGATATGGTACGGACGCGCCTCGGCCGGCGCCCAGATCCCCCTGCCCCGTCCCCTACCCCGAGCGATGGTACCGGTACTAATGACACCTCGCAGTTGAAGCCGTGGAAGCACGGGCACAATGAATCTGTAGGAATGCCGAATATGCCAGGAGGCCTCAGTCACCATGGACACTCGGGACACGCGGGCGGCACGTCGACAGATCGACCTACGAGCCAAGCCGACATCCGCAACACGGTACACAGGGCGGTTAATGCGTCGCGTCCCGAGAACCGGGCCCAATTCCAGAGCACGAAGAGTCACGTTAGGGACATATCCGAGAGCCAGGAAGCGTACTGCGATGAGTCGGCTGAGGCTAATCTCCGCCTTGGTGAGTGAAATTTGTAGGCGGTGCTAACAGACAGCGTGGTCGCCGGCGCGTGATGAGACCCGACCTGCCTGTAAGATCTGGCTGCCACATGGTGAGTTCCCACAAAGCGTGTGTTTGCTAAACTCTCAGATCAGGAGAAATTCCGTCCCGGTCAGCACGAGCTCTCGATGCGCTTTGCCCAGAGCATTCTGTGTCCCCTCGGCGATGTGTTCAAAGTGAGTTACCTCCCTACTTGTCATCTAACTCTCAGCTTCCCAACGACGTGCTCAACGTCTTCTGGGACCATGCGGGCCCGCTCATTGCGTTTAACCGAAACGGCGCCCTGTTCTGCAACGCGCGGTACTTTGAGAGCTGGCACAAGGAGCAACTAGACGGGGGGCAGCGCGGCGAAGCACTGATTTCGTGGTATTTTACCCTTGCGCACGGTGAGTTCTGGGCGTCCCGATGAACTCAACTGACAATGACAGAACTCGCACACAATCTCGAGTCGGCGCACAATGCGTCGCACGAGTTCTACTTTTCGTCCATTTCGGAGGAGTACCTCATTGGGCTCATTGTCCTGCTGCAGGAGGGGGAGCATTAGACGCTAGACGAGAAGACGACTGATACACACTGAGAATGAAGACGAGACGACACTACTCTAGCTCTTGTAGGATCCATGGTGAAGTGTAATGCATATTTGTCCTTGTGCGTGCGTGTTGGGGCTGTGTCCCCGGTCCTCTACTCTCTAGCGTGTCCAATGGTCAAGGTATCTCCGAGGCATCGGGCTCTCGTAATAATAATCTCGTCGGGCTCCTCCCACGTATCTCGCCTCTCCTTCGCCTCCATTCCCCTCACCTCTCACCGATACCCATCCCCCAACTCCGGTAACTCGCCGTTCGCAGCTTCCGGACTCGGCGGCGCCGGCAACGGCCGTCCGTACGCATCTGCAGGCCATGTTCCATCGCGCACCCATCCCGCCTGCAGGATCTTGATCTGGGAGTGTGAAGCGGGGCAAGAGCAAGATAAAGCGCAGCACATCGAGAGGACCAGAGCCAACACACAGAGAATAGCGAATATGAGGGAGAGCCAGACACGATCATTGCGCCGAAAGAAAGCGTGTATCAGTATCTGAAACCCCCAATTTCCAAGAACTCACAACAAGACCAAGGGGCAGCGAATAACTCAGTGCCCGCCC
Organism: Apiotrichum domesticum; assembly: GCA_001599015.1. Lineage (NCBI taxonomy): Eukaryota > Fungi > Basidiomycota > Tremellomycetes > Trichosporonales > Trichosporonaceae > Apiotrichum > Apiotrichum domesticum. Next base: position 2,403,204 of record BCFW01000004.1, on the reverse strand, counting down.
GCCGGTAAGATTGCGATGCACGCCCGCGACGCCGCCATTCCACGCGAGATCCGCATCGAAATCAAGGAGGGCGGTGAGGCGCGCGATGCTCTCGGCTTGTCGGGGCGCCCGGGGTCGGGAAGGGGGCGGAGCTGCTGGAGGCGGGGCGGGGACGAGGTAGGAGTTTGGAAGTGGGTTGGTCGGGGTCGGGAGCGGGGCGCCGGCCAGGAAGCAGGCGCGGCGGTAGGCCCAGAAGTCGTAGCCTGCTGTCAGTGGCGAGTGGTGCTGTGTTATACCTGTTGACGGGATTGTGAACTGCGCTTCCGAGGTGGTATTGCTCGAATTGCTGGAAGTGCTTGGCCCCGCGGTGGGTATGCCGCTTGCGCTTGTACTTCCGTTTCCGTTTCCGTTTCCGTTTCCGTTTCCGTCTCCGCTTGTGACTCCGCCTGCGCTCCCGCTTGTACTCATGCTTTCGGGTACGATGCGGATGTCTAGATTAATAGAGGTGATGGCAATGTTATCTCGATATCGCCATATCGGAAGGGTGCGGCAGACGCACAAAATCGGGGGGCACACCACGTGAGGAGGGGATATACGGATATATCATGTTATCTACAAACTACGGCAGTCTATATTACGGGTACGGTTGGCGGGTGAGGACCTCGACGCCGTCGTCGGTGATGAGGAGCTGGTGCTCAAACTGCGCCGAGCGCGCGCCAGTCTGGAAAGAAGTGAGCATTCCGTCTCTGGCACTCTTCTCCATGCAGGAGCGACTTACATTCGTCGTCATCGTCCACCCGTCGTCCCAGACCGTCCCGCGCGAGCGGAAGCCCTGCGTGAGCGCTGGTTCGATCGTGAAGCAGTCGCCGACGCGCATGACCCCGCGATCAGAGTTACGGTGGTGGTAGATCCACGGCTCCTGGTGGAAGCGGCGCCCGATGCCGTGTCCCGCAAACTGCGTGTTTACGCCGAGAGAGCGTTCCGTCGCATAGGCCCTGTGTGTGAGCTTGACGCCAGCGATAAACGTTGCGTTGAAGCAGATGAAAGGAGCTTAAACCATCTGCACTCACTCGATCACGCGGCCAATCTCGGAGAACCGCACACCGGGCTTGCACACGGCAATGGCGGCCTCGAGCGCTTCTTCCGTCGCGACCACGAGTTCCCGTCCCGGGCCGTCCGTCCCGGGGAGAAGAAAGGTTGCGCTCGTATCCCCGTGGAAGCCGCCGTGGAATACCGTAATGTCGAGGTTGATGATGTCTGTGTCGAGCAGTGGACGGCTGGTGTCAAAGGGAGGAACAGATACCTGGCGGAGTAAAAGCTTATACCCGATGCCATCTCTCGGGACAGCTCTCGTTCAGTTATATCTCACTCACTCGTCTGGAATACCGTGCGCAATGACATTGTTCACGCTCGTCGTGATGCTCCGCGGAAAGTGCGAATATCCCAATGGCGACGGATACGCCTTACGCGCGACGATGAGGTTATGTGCCGCCTCGTCGAGCTCGGCAGTCGTGACCCCAGGCTGAAGTCAAAACCCGCACACCCAATACCCATCTTTAAACCCACCTTGACCATCTTCCCAACCTCACGCAACACCTCGGCCGCAATACTCGCTGCCCGCCTGACCCCTTCATGCGCCAGTGACCCCGGCACAACAATCTCCGCGTCCGGCTCGCTCCCCGGCTCGTCATGCTCCCATATCGGGGCCGAGAAAAAGTTGGCTGGCACGTACCCCGGCCGCGGTATGCTTTCCGGCACGGGGCGGGGGTCGGGGTACGTCTCCATCGCGGAGGCCGGGGAGAGCACGTCGTATGTCCCGAAATGGGGTGGCGCGGCCGTGTAGGCGTAGGAGACCCCGCGGGAGGCCCCGCGGGCCTGGGGGCCGGCGCGTAATGGGAGAAGAGGGCGGAGGGAACGGAGCATTCGCGGGGTCGTCTGGGTGCGGGGTGATGAGCGGAGCGAGGATGATGACGCCGAGGGGATCATGTCGGCGAGTCGAGGTCCCCGGATCGCACTGAAAGACAAGCTCAACAGAATCGAAATGTCTCCAGAGAGTGGGGGGTTCAGAGATTTCAAGTTGCAGGACACGTGACTTGCTGCACGCAGATGCCACGAGATGGGTGCCCTGGTGACTCAACTATGACGTAGCCACAGTTTATCACGTGATCCCCTCTCTTTTTGGCTGGGACGTTCCAGAATCCACCACATGCCGTGTGCACCTGCGTTTACATAATGAACATTGTCGGGTGGAGGGCAGATAAATATCAGGCTGCTCCACTCTCGAGATGACCTCTTTCTCCCCCTTTGCATCTTCTTGACAACAACATTACCTTCCTAGACTACACATCAACACAATGGCAGACCTCAACTCGCTCCTCCGCTGGGCCGTGGAGAACTCGACTCAGCCCGGCGCCGAGCAGCAGCAGCAGACGGAGAACTCGAACCCCAACTCGAACTCGGAGGCGGGGCCGTCCGTGCCCGTCGGTGAGGACATGAAGCTCACGTACAAGCCCGCGGCGCCGGGCCAGGCCGCATCCGGAACGGCAGCGACGCTCCACCCGAACGACGCGCAGTACCCCATTGCCGACCTCTCTCCGGCCAGCACCCCGGGCCCCGGGACACCCGCCACCAATGCCGGCGACCTCCCGGCTCCCGCGCAGCGCTCAGACCTCACGACGGAGATGCTCGACCTCATCATGGGGAAGAGCGACAGCATCACCATGAAGGAGAAGATGGCGATTGCTACGAACGAGAGTGCGGACATCGAGGAGCGTGTCGACGCGCTTGACGAGTTTGAGATGCTCATTGAGCTCATCGACAATGCGAACAACATGGCCGTCCTCAAGCTCTGGACGCCGCTGCTCAGCCTGTTCGACAGCCCGCACCCTGAGATTGTGCGCCACGCCCTCTGGATCGCCGGCACCGCGTGCCAGAACAACCTCAAGGCCCAGGCTTCTGTGAGTTTTTGTACCTGTCCACTTCGTAAACTCACGCTAACCCCAGCTCTTCCTCCACGACGCGTTCCCCAGGATCCTCGACCTGCTGTACCCCGCAAACGCCGGCAGCGTGTCGGGCCCGACTCGCGCAAAGGCAGTGTACGCCTTCTCCTCGGCGGTGAAGCACTGGCCGCTCGCGGCGTCCGTCCTCGCCGCGGACAACGACCGGGGATACAAGGCGCTCGCACGCGGTGTGGCCGACATCGACCACGTGATCCGGCGCAAGGTCGCGTTCCTGCTCGGCACGCTCGTGTCCCAGGCGCGCGACCCGCACAACTTTGACGAGATCCCCTCCGAGGTCCGCGCGCTGCTTGAGGAGCGGGCCAAGAGCTCTGCGCCAGACGAGGACCTCATCAAGGGTCTCGAGCGTACCGGTGTGTTCAGGGCCGCGGTGGCCGCGCTCGAGCGCAATACGGTTAGCCCGGACGCCGACGATGTCGAGTACGAGGAGAATGTTGTGCGTGCGCTCGCGCGGGCGAGCGCCGCTGATGGACTTTCGGTGGCGGAGAAGAACACGATCCGCGGGGTCTGGGACAAGTGGGGCTCGAAGGGACAGGAGGAGCGCGGGTTCGAGGGCGCAGAGGCCCAGGAGGTGGCCAAGGCGCTGGCGTAAAATCAACGTTCTTGTTGTCGATACCCTGCTGAAGATACCATAGAGCATGCACCCTTGGAGCACACGACATCGTGATAGGATCTTTGTGATTGTGAGATGATGGAATAAGTGGGAGAAAGTTGAGCGTGAGAAACCCTCGCATGCGGTCAGTCTGCAGGAAGGATTATGTGTATGCATTCAGATCCACGATGGATGTATACTAGAACAACCAAATCATCTAGATAGGGCGGTCGCCGTGAGGCGCCCAGCCGAGGAGTCATTGACCCGGGGGTACGAGGAGGACAGCAAGACGCTACTTTACATCTTGATGAGCTTGTCGACCTTGTCGCCGCCAGCGAGGACGCCGGCACGGACGGCGCCGGCGCCGGTCTCGGGGTTCCATCCCTCGGCGCGCGACTTCTCGAGCATCTCGTCCCACCACGGCATGAGGAGGTCGCGGGCGATGAGGCGGAACCAGGGGGTGAAGTTGAAGGCCGAGTCCTCGAACATGGCCTGAAGCTCGGCCTTGGAGACCCAGCGCGAGTCGCCAATCTCGTTCTCGTTGATCTTGAGCGGCACGTCCTTTGTTGCAAAGAAGATGTAGTCGACTGCGGGTTAGAGAGTGTCTTCTGTGGCTGAATGCGTGTCATTCCCAGCTGCTCGCCACTCACTCTCGTGCTCGCCCCACTTGCCGTCCGACGGGGCGAGGTAGTGGATGCGCGTGAGGAACTCAAACTCCTCGGGCTTGATCGCGTCAAGGGGAATGCCGAGCTCGTGGTCGAGCTTGCGGATCGCGGCCGCGCGGGCGCCTGCGGTTAGTGACTTGTGACGACCATGGGTCTAAGCGCGCGGTGTGGAGGTGGCTCAGGCGAGGTGAGTGGGTGGGACGATGGTCATGTCGCACACAACGGCCTTATCGTGTCCACACTGTCCCCACATCTCTCGAGCTTCCCGCCCTCCAACCCTCCGTTTCCCATTCCATCCACCAACATCTCCCGTCCTTCCAGCCAGATCACTCACCTGCCTGGTTCTCCTCGACGAGCTCGCTCTGGATGTAGAGCGGGTGCGAGCAGCACGTGTTGGTCCACTGGTCCGGGAAAGTGATCTTCTCGCTCGCGCGCTTCTGGAGCAGCAGGCGGCCGTCCGAGGGGCGGAAAAGGAAGACGGAGAAGGCGCGGTGCAGGAGGCCATTGTTGATCGAGGTCATGAGGTGGCCTGGAGGTCAGCACGGGGAAGGAGCATGAGGGATCGACGAGCGGCGAGCGGCGAGCGGCGGGAGGTAAGTCTCGAGATATACGTGCGTATACCATACACAGCACACCATCACCACCATCCACTGTCCACACTTGTAAGCTCTACTCACACTCCTTCTTGCTTCCCTCTCCGTACGCCTTGTCGTTCTCGTCGACGAGGATGCAGCGCTCCTCCATGAGACGGATCTGCTCCTCGTCGTATCCGTTAAGCACGTCGTCGGCGGTCATGGTGAAAGGAGTGTAATGAAATTAAAGAATGAGATGCGGAGATGGGTAATGATGTGATGGAGAGAGATAAAAAAAGATGGACACCAAAAGATCCAAGACAATCCCAAAAGACAATTGTCGCGTTGCAGCACCAGCGTAGTGGATCAGTGGATGTTCTGTTCCGCCTAAACTCCACCCCCACCCAGCCAATCTCCGCCACTTGAATGGTACGATCAAAACGCCCACCATATACCCCGCGTTCTCTTTCCTGCTGTGCCCGGCCAGTACCCCGCACTTTGACCTGAGAAAAAAGTTGATCGCCACAGAGCCCAGTTCCGGGGCAACTCGTCCATTGCTGCAGATAACAATGTTCCTCTGGCCTCTGGCCTCTGGGGTGGTCGACATCTCTTGATCTCATCCAAGACCCATTCAGAACACGATTGAAGACACCCATGCGGGCGTCCTGCGGCTACATGCTTACTTGTTCTTCAATCCAGCGAGGAGAGACTGACACGCCTCCGAGTTGTATCCGACATGCACATATAAATGACTCTTTATCGTCATTTATTCTCTCGAAGCATCGAACGCGTCGGTGGAGGTAGAGTACAAAGTGTGTTTACATCACGGTCAAAGTAATACAAGTCGTCTTTCATGATGTCGTTGCCCGATCAACAGAAACAGAAATAGCAAAAGAAGGGAAAAGTCGACACATTGCTTACTCGTCGAAGTCCCAAAGCCATCGGGGTCGCAGCAACAAGAAAACCAACGAGATAAGCTATAACACTGTAGTACAAACATATAAAAGAAAAATAGAGCGTAAAATAAAATAAAAATAAAAACATTCGAGGTCCAGCAGCAGGTGCTGTCGACAACGCACAGAGCTACAGAGAGAAAGTCCCAGCGAAAGGACAGGAAATCCTGTAGGAGGCAGCGGATACCCGCAGGACGAAGCGGCAAGCAGCCGAAGAGGAGGACGGGATGAGCAACGCCGCCAGGCCCTAATGCCGTCGCGTTGCAATGCGGCAACGCTTTGATGCCGCAAGGCCGCAACTGCACCCCGGCGTACATCTCAGTGTCTTGGGATCGCTGGGGAATCAGAGCGACTGGCACCGAGTTACATGCTGTCACCGGCAGCTGCAGTGCATGTTTTTCCCGCACTTGTTATTTCAAAGCATCATTTTCATCGGCCGCCGTGTCCCAAACCAGATGTGTTCCCCGTCAGCTCTTCTCAGGTGTGCGAAAAGACGATAAGAGCTGCCGTGGGGAGAGGCGTATTTGTACTCTCTCGCGACTGGCAATGGTTTCCGCCGGACACCGTCATGTCCTTTTGCAATGACAAATCTTGTCCAATTGTCCAAGCGCCCAAGTATCCTCTCTAAATCGCGCATGATGTGGATGCACAGACGCCGAGGTCCGAGACCTGCGTACCCGTCGGCGACCTCACCCTCCTTGCCACCTCTGTGGGGCTGTTGGCCTTCCGTCTGGCGTCGTTTCTCTGCGCCGCGATCTTCTGCTTGTGCTGTTGTTCCTTGAGTTTTTCTGTTCTTACCACTCAAGGAGGCAAAACTAGTTCTTGCACTTGTAAGCTTGTAATTGACCCCAAGTCCGCCTTCTTACTCCCCACACCTGTTTCTGAGTAGGTTTTTTCGGTTGCTTCGGCGAGTAATCAGCTTCCGGTGCGTGTACTCTTGCTCCCCTTCACTGGTTATCACGGTTTTGCAGTAATCAGTTTCCGTTAGATGTTAGAACAGCAAAGCGTTGTATGCACAATGTATGATTGTACAATGTACAGATGTGTGAGCCTATGTGTGAGCCTGATGGTGCTCGTGTCGCTTGACGTCCATCGCGCTCATCGCTCGGCTCGACCATGGACGCTCGACGGCAGATACTGTCGAGTTTTGATATTACAAGACACCCTGTCACGCGTCACAGCTAAATTGTCTTGTAATGTCACAGGTCACACCCAGGCTGTCTTGTGGACTGGGGTTATTCGGGCTATTAGAAAATTTGTAATGGCACTCAGGGCTAATACAAAAAAGCTAATGATCTTGGGCTGTCTTATCGGCAATCCTAATAGCCCCCACAAGACAATTAGAAATTGTCCTAATGAAATTTCTAATGTCTTGTAGTGTCACAGGTCACAGCCGGTACCTCCGGTTTGTCTCGTCCCTGGTAAGTGAGGGTAGCAAATATAGTCCCGCCAGGGTGTCTTGTAATATCGATACTCGACAGTAGATGCTAAATGATTACGTAAATGTCCAACCAGATGGGTGGTGACGTCGAACGAGGCTTGCCAGTCGCATCCAGCTCGTCGATGGTATCGATGCTGTTGTTGACATCCTTGCATCCCTTTCGTCTTGTTTCTTTCCTCCTCTCCCCCTCACTGTCTCTCACCATGGTCCTCATCCTCGTCATCGGGGACCTCCACATCCCGACACTTACCCACGATCTGCCTGCAAAGTTCAAAAAACTACTTGTGAGCCGCGCCGCGATCGAAAGCGATAGCGGGAAGGAGGAGGGGGGTGCCGGGATTGCACGAATGATTGGCCGCATCGCCTGGCCTGGATGCTGCACTGGGACCTTGGAGTTGATACCCCGGCGTGCCGCAGCTCTTGGCAGAGCTAGGCTGGGGCCATCCGCGACGGCATACTCGGCCTGTCGGCTGAGTGACGACCGGACGTTCCGACCGGTTGGATGCGGTGCTCCACTCCTGCCTGTCCCGCCTCTGGATACGATAACAGCTTCTCTCTGCACCGTGTCTACGATCCTGAAGCCTTGACTTGATTTCTCTCCAATCAGCGCTGACCCCAGGTCCCGGGAAAGATCGGGCAGGTCATCTGCACGGGCAACGTGTGCGACAAGGAGACGTTTGATTACCTCCGTACCATCGCGCCGGAGGTGCATGTCGTGCGCGGCGAGTTTGACGATGTAAGTGGAGGTGACGGACGGGCATTGTCGAGATATGCGACAATCGATCATCTTTCTACATGATTCGAAACACCAATCCGGCTCCCTCTGCGTCGCTGCTCACACCCAGAACAACCACTTTCCCCTCTCCCTCAGCATCAAGCATGCCAACATTCGCATAGGCGCGGTGCACGGGCAGCAGATTGTTCCCGCCGGTGACGGAGAGATGCTCGCAGCACTTGCGCGCCAGATGGACGTCGACGTGCTCATAAGCGGGGGGACCCATCGGTGAGTGGCGGCGTTCTGCGATATCGAGTTTCTGTCCGACGCTTTGTGGTCCCTTCCTCCTGGAGCTATCTTGTCCAGCGATGAACATTGGCCGTGATCTTGTTCTCTCAATGGTCATCGCCCTCTAAGCGGAGTGTGCCATTAGGGGGCTGTCTTGGCCGCTGGCTCAAATGGACTCAACTGGCACTCTCCTTGAATTACCGTGGTCAAGACGCAAGCCATCGTTTGCCCTCTTCCTTGTAGATCCAGCTGCCGTTCTTATTTCATCACTTTGTGTCTATCCTGGGCCGCCTGTCTGTTGAGAAAAGGAGGAGATTGAACCATGGACCGCAAGACTCGAGACCCATCTCTGTAGTATCACTCAGCTGACCACCAGTTTCGAGGCGTTTGAGTTTGACGGACGATTCTTTGTAAACCCAGGTTCGGCAACTGGCGCTTGGCACGGGCTGAATGGGTGAGTTGCCGTTTTCAGGCAGTAGCTAACAATGCTCAGTGACTCGACACCAAGCTTCGCGCTTCTGGATGTACAGGGTCCAGTGATTGTGACCTACGTGTACCAACTCGTGGACGGCGAGGTGAGTCACCGCAATTGTCATGCGCAACCTAGGTCCCACTGACTCCACAGGTCAAGGTTGACAAGGTCGAGTACCGGAAACCCGAGCCGCCCCGGGAACAGCATGTTGGAGAGAACTCGTGGTAGCCGCGAGTCCTGTAGCTCGCTGTATTTGAACATCCAAGGATGTAGGTTACCCCGGACAGAGCAGGCGGTCGTCGGGATCTGAGGCACTTTCGATCGGCCGCGGATCCATGGCTCGCGTAATGTAATGAATGACATGACGTCCAACATCGAGAGAACCGGCGGAATTTCTGCGGTGTCGGGAACCTGTCTGATAGGCCATTGTCCTTTATTTGGTTTCTTTATCGCTCTCTCTTTATCGCTCGTTGATTGTATGGAAGATCCCGGAGACCCCTGAGTAGATGCATATGAGTATGTTCGTCCTTCGCCGGTAACTAACCGGGCGACACGAATCTCGAAGCCGCCCGCGGCGATGAAACTGATTCGGATCTGTATTGCGGACATGGGCGAGCAAGCAATGCATACCACATATCTGTTATTATCAGTCAAGCGAGAGCCGGCGGTGGCCGGAGTCTACTGGATGGTTAACGTCATTGTAGACCTGATTTTTCTATTGTTCTTCTGGACGTTTTTCGGTCTCGGCTTGGCGGGCCTCCGAGTTCCCGGAGCCCAGAGCATGCTGTCTGCAACGTGGCTATTGTGTTTACTCTTGTCGGCGTTGCTCCTATTGTTCCTCCAAAGGCAAACCAGGGCAATAGTGGCGTCGCGCAGCGTCTTGTACCTCCTTGGAGATGGAGGGTACAGAGGAGAGGGGTGGCGTGCACGAATTGGCCCGGTGCGCGCCAGTGGCTTTGCGGTGATTTGTGGCGTTGTGTCGTCGAGGCCGCACAGTTCCTGCCCAGACAGCAGAGCCAGCACCCCGGCCTGCGGATGAGATCCTTGAGCCGAACGAAGATATGAGAACGGATGTGGACCGTGCCATGGTCTTTACATTGCCCTCTTAACTCTTATCAAGCTGTCTCACAAGACTCTCAACACACACATACTCATTCCAACACACCAGCAAATATGAAGGTCCTCATCCTCGGCGCTTCTGGTACGTCTCCTCTGTTATCTCGCCACTGACACCCAGGCTTCATCGGCCTCCCCACCGCACTGGCGTTCTCGCGCGCCGGCCACATCGTGTACGGCACGACACGCGACCAGCGCCAGGCCCGCCAGCTCGCAAAGCACGAAATCATCCCCCTCATCTGCCCGCCGAACGGTGCGCACGGCTTCAACGTCTGGGGCCGCGTCGCGGACGATATTGATATCGGTGAGTGCGAGGATGGCCTTGAATGAGTCGAGCTGCTTCTGTCCTTCTTCTGGGACAGAGGAGAGCCGGACAACATTCATCCCCCCCCCTTCCTCCCCTTCCTTTAGTCTAACATCAGTCATTGACACGATCCGCTCGGACGGTAGCGAGCAGCCGCTCGGCGCCCTCCGCGCGGTCGAGGCCATTAGCAGCCGCGGTGCGCCCGGCACCCGCATCACGTACATCTATACCGGCACGTCGTGGTCGCACTCGCGCGGAGCGGGCGGCCTCGACGCGTGGAGCACCGAGCAGAACCCCGCGTCCGCGGCGCATGAGAATGACTCGTGGCGCCGCGACGTCGAGAACGCTGTTCTGAGCAGTGAGTTGAGCTATCAAGCCTTCATGGGCAGGGTGAAAAGCTGTGAAAAGCTAACAAGCAGGCGACAAGGTCAACGGCATTGTCATCCGCCCTGCGGTTCTGTACGGCCGCAGCGGAAGCTTGCTCGAGCCGTTTATGCTTGCACCGGCGCACGATGCCGCCAAGGCCGCCGGCGAGTTCGAGGTCATCGGCCTCCCTGAGACGCGTCTCCTCATGGTCCACCAGGACGACCTGGCGGATCTGTATGTGCGCGCGGGCGAGCGTGTAAGTGCAACAGTTGTTTGGAGTGCAGAGTTTAGAACTGACAGCCAGGGGCCGCTCCTCAAGGGCGTCGCGCTCGTCGGCGCCAACTCGCAGAGCGAGAGGTGGACCGACATCCTCGATGCGGTCGTCCGCGTCTCAGGTGCAAAGGGATACCGCCTGCGTGCGCCCAACCCCAAGATGCGTGAGTCTCAAGGAAAGAGGCCCGGGGCGGCAATACTGACAGACAGCGATCGAGATGGCGTGGACGAGCACGACGTGTCTTCGCCCCACACTCGGTACATCGCTTACCGGCTGGATCCCCAAGAAGCCCTCGCTCGTCGACGGCATGGACTTGTACTGGTGAGTAAAAGTCAAGTCAGCATGGGGTTCATACTCCTATGGTCCCACTTGCGGACTTCCATCCCGGCTATTGCTCACTCTCAGGTCTGCGTTCTGCGCACACTACGAGGGCAAGAAGACTATCCCGGCATGGGCGCTCCCGGGTGTGCAGCCCAACTCGTCCGTCGTTACCATCGGCTGCTCGCACGGCTGCTAAGCTGCAAGCGGGAGCAGGCAGGGCGTGGCGTACAGTGGGCCAGTGGGCCTCGCGTGCGTAGATTACAACCCGTATCCAGCATCGAAAGTACATAGTGGTCCCAAGAGTCGAGCGTGTATGTACTAGTACAATGAGCGTATGGATCGTATGAAAGCGAGTCTGCCAGGACGGCACGAGCGGATGGGGGATGGCGCGATTGAGTCCACGGTGATCTTTCGTGGGGGTGGCCGACGATATCATGTCAAGTTTGTGAGCAGGTAGAAGGCAGGTCAGATCATGTCAGTGCCGTGTCACTTCGAGATCCGTATCTATATCCAGTCCATGTAACAATGTAACAACAATTCGAGTCAAGTTTCGCTCCTCAGCTCTCACCGCACACAGCCGGTCCACACAAAGCCCTTCCGTGTGCCCTGCCGACGCCTTGTGGCTCTAAAGACGCCCGGAGATCAATACCCACCCCCAACGCACGCAAGGCATGTTCAATCGGGCGTTGTTCGTCACTTGCGCCGGTCCCAGCTCGTCTCATACCACGCACGCACGGCGCGTCCGCTCTCCTGGCCAATCGCAAACACTGCCATTAGCACCTACATTCCGGTGCAAACTCACGCTCGCGCTCGTCCGCCTCCATCCCGTCGCGCAGCGCCTCGCCGCTCCCGGCCCCCGACTCGGGGATCGAGTGGTCCGCCGCTGCGTGGTGTGCCGTCAGGTCCATTAGTGACGGAAGGCGTTCCGTAAAGGCCTTGTTCAGCATCGCGAGCAGGCCGTCCCCCTTGTCCCACCTGCTGTTAGCTACGTGCTACGTCTACGCTGTTGAGTGTCGCCTCGTGCACCGTTCCACTCCGCAGCGCACCGTAAGGCATCGTGACTCACATGCTGGCAATCATCGCGCCAAAGCGGTACCACCACCCGCCCGCGCCGAGGAAGCGCGCAAGGCTGAGCGCGACGGCGCTCGCGTTGATCGCGTTGCGCACACGCGCACTATACGCTGTAGGCACGTTGAAAGTGACGAATTCGCTGGCGTCAGAGCCAGCACACACAGAGCTGGAGAGGTAGCACGGCTATACGCACTTTACGGCCAGGGTATGCCCGATCCATATTGGCAGCTCGACCTTCGCGCCCGCGTGCAGGTCTGCGTCGGTGCCCTCGAGATATCCAAGCCCGGGCACGTCGAGCGTGAATGTGCATGGCAGTTTCTGCGGATATGTCAGCTCAGCGCCCGGTACACTGTAGGAGACACACGTGGTTCTCGGAGAGGATGGCTGAGAGCGAGTAATAGTCGCTGTCCATGGTGAGTGGGTGGATGTGAAGAGTGTGAGTTGATGGTGATTGTTGACTTTTGCTTTTTTCGAAGCTCGACGCGTCGCGACGGGTGGTGCGCCACCCCCCAGGATTCAACGACATCATGAACTCATGAACTCGCGGATCTGGCCTCGGCGCCTCAACCGTGTATGTTTGTCAATATGAAGCGCATCTTTCAGGATTACGGCAAATTATTCAGTGATGCTTACGGTCCAGCCATACATTCACGTATTTATTCTCGTTGGCCCAGACGGATGAGCGCCACTGAGTCCCAAGTGAAGAAAGCTTCACAGGAGTCATTCCCGATCTTGTCGCTTCACCGTTTCCAATAATAATCAGATATCAGATACGTATGCATACAGTGACCGGAAAATGCAAGTCTATAGAAAATGTATTGTCCCCCCTTCCTCCTCCCTCCTCCCATCTCTCCTCGGCGCTACTCATTCGACTGGGACACGCGCACCATCCACTGCCGGAGCGTGTCGCTCAGCACGGATGGCAGCGCTTCGACGTCGCGGAGCACGACATAAAACTCGAACGGGAACGTGTCGAGGTACCGCGACATTTCGAGCTTCATCTCGCCGTTGACCATGTTGTAGTTGACGCTCTGCATCGAGAGGATGCTGGGCCGGTGGGTTGCGGGTGTGGTCGTCCCCGAGACGGGGGCCGATGCCGGAGCGGAAGTGGGACCGGCAGATGGCGCAGGTTGTGCTTGGGGGACGGCAAGCGAGTCGACGATGAGGAACACGATCATGACACGCTCCTCAAGGGCACGACGGAGTAGCGTGCGCAGGCGGTTGTGGTCCTGGCACACACCGTCCGAGATGATAATCTGGAGCTGCCAGAGGTCGGGGGCGGATGAGCTAGCCGCCTGCTTCTGCCGGCTCTCAGCGAGGTAGATGAGCGTGCGCTCAAGCAGGGCCGCAACATCTGTGCGGTGCTGGTCAAACTTGAACGCACGCATGACGTTGGCTCCGTCGGAATCGGAGAACGTGTCCCCAAACTCGTGCAGGATGTCAACTGTCTCGCCGAAACGCGCGATGGACACCTGACCGACTTCGAGCTTGGTTAGAGCTTGCGAGACCAGCGTGAGGGTCTGGTACGCGAGATGCACGCTGTGGCTCTCAGCCATGGAACGCGAGTCGTCCAGGGACAGCAGGACCTGGTACTCGCGGCGAGAGGGCTTGGTGCGCCTCAGCCAGATCTTATCCTTTGTATACTCCGAGGCAATATAAGGGATGATCTTGCGCATGTTCAGGCGCTTGCCGGTGCGGAAGTCGCCTTGCAGACGTGTCGCGAGAGTCGGCTCTAGGATGAGACGCAGCTGCTCGCACAGGGCGTACGAAAGATCGGAGGTGAGTGAGGCGTAGTGTCGCCACAGGTCCTCAGCGCCGTCACTGGTGTCGGCAGCCTTGGGAGTGGCGATGGTGAGCTCCGCCTCGTCCTCGACGATTTCATCAGGCTGAATCTCCGTAGCGAGCTCTTCGCCCTCGATGTCGTCCACGTCCATCGCATCAGCGGCAGCTGAGGGGGCGTTTCCTATGATGTCCGCCTGGGTGAGAGCCTTCTCGGCGCCCTGGGGCTGCTCTCCGTCTTCCTTGGTGTTACCGATCGAGTGATCGGGCTCAGAAGCAGGGGGGACATTACGCTCGCGCTCCATTTCCTGGTCCTCGTCCTCCATTGCTGGCGGGGGTGCGTTCTCGCCTGCCTCCTCATCATCAGCAATCTTGAGGTCATCGAGCTTCTGCCGCTCGTCCTGCGCGGCACCGAGCGCCTGAGTGCTGTTTTCGTCCTCCTGGCCGTCGTGGAGGTACTCGACTTGCCCGGGGGCCTGCTCCTGCGCGTCGGGCTTATCCGTCACCTCCTCGCGCTCAGCCTGGTTCAGGATTTCGTCGCGGCGGCGTCGGATCTCTTCCATGATGTCACCCAAAGAGCGGTCTTGCTGCGGTGCAGACTGGTCCTGCGGAAGTGGGGCACCAGATGCGTCGGTCGCACCCGAGGCCTCCTGCTCGTCTGGACCGCCTCCACCCTTGGTTGCGGACGAAGTTGCACTAAGAGTCAGAGGTCGAACTGTACTGCTACTCACCCATCAGCCTCGGCCTCCTGCTCCATCTGCTCCTCGGCATCCTCGCCCTCGACCTTTTCTTCGTCGCCCTCTTCCTTGTTCTCCGCACCCTGCCCGCGACCCGCAGCGGCGGCTTCTTGCGCTGTGGCATCATTCGAAGCGCTCATGTCGACGTTCTGGTTGTCGGCCTCTTCCTTCTCGGGATCGGCGTCTTCCTCTGTCGCTCCGGTCGCGTCGGGTGCGTCGTCCTCGGCCTCACCCTCTTGGTCAGAGGTCACGCCGTGGTCCTCCTCGTCACCGTGGTCGGACATGTCGATGTCGCCGTCATCGAACTTTTCGTCGTTATTCTCCGCGCCGTCGTCCATCCCATCCTCTTCGTCGCCGAGGTCAAGATCCTCGGGAAGGTCGAGTCTGTCGCCTTCGTCGGCGGCAACGTTGTCCTGTTGCGGCATATCGGCGCCCTCGTTCTCCCCGTCGTCCTCGCCCTGGTCCTGCTCCTCAAACTCCTCGATCTCCTCATCCCCTTCGCCGTCGTCCTGCGGTTCGTTCTTCGTCTCGTTTGATTCGGGATCATCCTCAGGCGCATCCTGTGGTTGCTCCCCTTCATCCTCCTCCTTCTTCTCCTTCTTCTTGTCCTCCTTGGCGCCATCTTTGGCGCTCAGTTCGGCCTCCCCGTTCTCCTCGTTCTTCTGGTTCATGAGGTCCTCGCGGCCCTCCTCTTCCTTCTCCTCCTTCTCATCCTTCTCCTCGTCGCCCCAGAACTTCTCGTCCACTGCGCCGGGGTCCAGAGGGTCGACATCACCAACATGGTCGTCCGGTTCGTCCTCGTCGCCCGACTTGTCGTCCTCTTCATCTCCCGGTTCCTTCTCCTTGCCGTCCTCGAGCTTGCCGTCGAAGTCGTTTTCCATAGATACCGCATCGTCGTCATCGTCGTCGTCGCCCTTATCCTGGTCGTCTTGTTCGTCCTCCTCCTCGCCTTGCAGGCCTTCGACCTGGCTCTCGTCGGTGATCTCGGACGAAACGTTCTTCTCGCCAGTTCCAGCGCCCATACCAGTACCCTCCACCTCGCCGTCGTCCCCGTCCTGCGTGTCCTTGCTCTCCTCCTGCGGCTTGCAGAATCCGCGCTGCGCAATGTCGAGCATCAACCGGGCAACCACGTAGTTGAGCTTGTAGATGCTCTTGGTGGCAGTGAGGTGTGCCGCGACCGACTCAGCGAAGGTTTCTGCCAGAGTTTGCACGAAGGGAAGAATTCTGGCGAGTGTGGCGGGTGCGGCACTCGACTCGTGACCAGAGAGATCGTTAGCGAGGGTTTGTGCGAATGCGTCCAGTCGATCCACGATGTCGCGTACTCTGAGCGAGCCTACAGCCTTGGCCTGGCGGGCGAACGCGGTGGGGATATGAGGGTACTCGTCCTCCTTGACCGGCTCGGGTTGCGTAGCGTCCATAGACTGTGCGGCAACCAGGAGGGTCTGGATGAGCGCGTCGCTCTCAGTCCACACCCCCTCCGCAAGACGGCGCTTTGGCCGGAAGTTGGCGGAGGCTGTCATGCCGCGGGCCATGTCGGCAAGCGGGGCAAAGAGGTGGCGAAGCTCGGGAGCGTCGGCGGTGCGTGCGTCAAACGACACAACGACGCGCTTGAAGAGGTCTCCAGCGCGGTTCACAAGCGACGCCTCGTCTAGCTGGTTAGTTTGGACGATTTTTGACACTCACCATGACCAAAGAGTGACCAGGTCGCCGCACGGCTAGACGCCAGTGCGACCTCGAGTGCGGCGATCAAGAGGCTAACCTCCTGACGGTATTCATGTACGGCGGCCAGGTCCGCCGTGCTGACCTGTGCGCCTTGCAGCTCGCGGAAGTGGCGGACGCCATCCTCAACCTCGCGCAACGCCTCGCGAAGATGGCATGCGTCGAGTTCAGCGGAGATAAGCGCATCATGCAGCTTGCTTCCGCCCGAGAGGGACGGCACCAGCGCACAGTGGTGCAGCCGACGGATAGTGGCCGTCAGCCTCGACAGTGTCTCGAGCTGAGCCGCAAGAACAGCGTGCTCGCCGAGAGCAGAGGCATACAGTGACTCGGTAAAGCCGATGCCTCGCGCTAGGTCTTGCGAGTTGATGTCAGGACTGTGCCCGTTGAACGCGATACGCAGTGTCGCCATGAGTACACCCTGGCGGTGATGGTAATCAGCAACCTTGGTGACTGTTGCACGATCAAAAGCAGCCGGGAGATCGTCAGAAGGAAGGGCGGTCAGGCTTGCAAGCCAGGTAGATGACTGCTGCTTTGCGAGCTGGTCAGCACGCACGGCAGACGAGAAGCCGGATGCGCGCAGCGCCTTGAGGAGGTCCGAAAGCGCCTTGCGCTTCCGCGAAGCAAGGTTGTTGACCACCTTGGCGTTGTCCTTAGTCAGGGTCGACGGCGTGGCCTTCTGAAGCATCGCGGCCGTTTCGATGATATTGACCGCCATGGAGTCTAGCTGCTCTGCCTCGGTCGTCGTGACCGCGGGGCGCGCCGCAGCGTGCACTGCAGCAAACCGTTGGAGGGTGTCGTCGAGTTTGGCAAGGACCGTAGGTGGTGCTGGCTTGACGCTCGCTCGGGTCTTGACCGCTTCAGGCGCGAGCGGTGTGATCTCGAACAGGCCGGTACGGAGAGCCACTTCGCCACTGACCGGCGCGTCCTGGGGACAGATGGCGTTCGAGTCGCCAATGATTGGCGCGACGGGCTGCATGAGGACCTCGCGGAACTTGCGGATATGCTTGTGAAGCATGCGGTGGCTCTTCTGCGCCGAGGCCTTGAGGGCAAAGACGTTGATGTCCTTCCAGGACGCGAGACGGACAAAGTCCTTGACTCCGCCATCAATAATCTTGCGCTGCGCGCCAACCGACTCGAGAACGTGGGGGAGGAAAAGACGTGCGTGAGCAAGCACATTACCAAGCACCGCAGCGACCTTTGCCAGCGCTGGGGCACCTGGAGCATCGGATCGCGCAAGTTCGTCGGCCATACGCTGGAAGGCCGTGAGGATGTTGAGGCGGTGCGCGAAAGCACCCTGGCTAGAGCCGTTGATGTAGCTCGCAACCACAGGAAGGGTCTCTGCGAGATACTTGTCCACGTCCTCTGCAGATACAGCGCCGTGGATGACCGCGCCGTACAGGCGGAGAGTGAACTCATCATCCTTCCCGAGGAACTGATCCGCCTGGTCGTCGAGAAGACGGACCCACGACGAAAGCTCGAGACGGCGCCACGCGACAATGAGACCCGACAGCTCGAGCTGGAAATGCTTGAGCGAGTTCTCGCGGTTGGCATACGGCTCCCAGTCGTCGGTGTGCATAAGAAGATGTTCGAGGGCGGCCAGGACAAGCGCAACAGGACTGCGCACATCGAGCTTCAGAATACGCAGCACGCGGTCACGCAGGTGCTGTAGGACCATCTGATCAGGCCACTCGGCGACAAGCTCGTCGAGGCGGGCACGCAGGCGCTCGAGGAAGCGCCATGCCTTGCGCACCTCAAACTCATTCGGCGAGTGGTAAAAGTTCGCTGCCGCTGCGGCTGTGCGGATCTCAGCGGTACGGTGGTACAGTGTCGATACTTGGAATGCAAGCGATGTGCTGTCCAGGTCGTCCCGGAAGGCAGTTGGTGTGAACGACGAGAGGACTTCATCCACAGCAGCCTTGAGTGTCGTGCTGAGATTGTCCCGGCCCCCAAACGAGCCGAGCACGAGAGTGTGGAACGCAGAGACAAGCGCAGGGGTAAACTTGGCCTTGCGCTTCACCGCAGGTTCCTCCTCTTCAACAACTGCAGCAGGCTGTTCCTCGAGATCCCCATCAAATGTCGGGAAGAGCTGTGCAAACTCCTTCTCTTCGAGCTCCTGATCCGAGAGGATCTCGATGTCAGTCTTCCGGATGCGGTACAAGCTCTCAGCTTCCTGCGCTTCCTGTGCCTCGCGGGTGCGGATGGCCGACCAGGCGGCATACAGCCTGTCAAGACCAGACACAAGCCCGGGGACGTTGGTGCGGCGCTGCTCGGCCTCGGCCATGTCTCGCGCGTACGCAAGAGCGGAGAGAAGGTCAAGGCGCATCGACAGCGTTGTAGGCTCAGTCTTGTGCGAGGCAGGGAGAGTCTGGAGAGTGTCGAGTGCTCCCACAGCCGGGAAGGACACAATCGGCGCCAGCGCTGCGGGTGGCCTAGCGTTCTTCAGTTCGAGGTCGCGTGCAACACAGCGGAGACCGAACTTGGCGCACAGGACCGCCATGCCGATCGGCGCGGCGAGGTCTTCGAGGTCGGCATACGCCGTGAGGCGCTGCACGAACGCCATGGATGCAAGCTGGAATGCCTCCTCACGAGCCAGAGCGTTCGGCGCTTCGTCCGCCATTGCTGTCATCAGTGCGGTGCCGGCCTTGTCGGAGAGCACGTCGTCCAGGAAGTTAAAAACTTCGCCGAACAAATTACCCAGTCGCGCGGCGTTCGTGGGGCGATCGATCTTAGGGCCCAAAGCGGCCTCGTCGGTTTCGAGTGCGGCGACTCGGGCCTTGAGAGCATGCACCCGACGCGAGTCGGCAACACCCTTGATCTGCATATCGGAGTGCTCAGCGACAGCAAGTTCGTCGATCACAAGCGACATTTGGGCAGAGACGACTTCGCCAAGGAGAACACGACGCACGCCAGGATCAATGGGAACGTTGGTGACGAAGATATCAAGGATGAAGCGCGAGAGCGCGTACCACACCTTGCCAATAGTGGTAAGCGAGGGGGAGAGTTGGGCCTCGGTCAGGGGGCCAACGAGGCGTTCCTCAAAGCGCGAGGAGAGGTAAGCAGCAGCAGCCGCATCCTCGCACTGAGAGGGTTGCAGTGTCGGGACGCCGTCGACAACGGCAATGGAAGAGCCAAATGCGCCAAGAATCTGGGTGTGAGACCATTGCTTAAGTAGGGTTTCAACTCACCAATCCGAGCAGAGCCATAACGAGTGCCGACGCCTTTTGCGCGCGGTCGTCGTCTCGGCCAGCAGTCCATAGGGTCGCAGACACAGTGGCCTTGAGTGCCTCGTCCATAGCGGCAATCTCCGCCATCGGGACATTGCTTGTGCGCGAGAAGCGCAAGGCAGCGGCGAGATTGACTGGTGCAAAGAGCGCGCCGGGGGTAGAGCCGGACCAGATGCGACGCAGCCAGGCAGCGACAGCTGCAAGTGTCGCCCCGTGTCCAGTACCTGGTGCGAGGATTGAAAGCAGATCCGACGGTGAGGCGTCGGGGCTGCTGGCCAGGAGGGAAAGAGTTTTTTCGTCGCCAGGCCGAGTGAGCAAGTCGAGCTCAATCACGTGCGCGACGCCGGCGTTGGCCCAGGGCGTATCCGCAGCGGTGGATTCCTCCAACTTGCGGGGCAGCGAGTCAATGAGAGCCGAAACTTCGCCGATGGCGTCAGCGGAGACGCCGGCCTTTGCCAACGCGACGAGAGCGTGCACAGCGTCGAGACGGAGCTTCGCATCCGGCACATCTGCGAGTCGTGTGGCGAGGGCCGAAAGCTGCACACGCTGCTCAGGCGCGAGGACTCCCGAGCGGAAGAGAGTCCAAATCGGGGTCTGACCAAAACCAGTTGTGAGGGTCGTGATCTTGCACAGCGCCTTCACCGCCTCACGAGCCTTGTTCGCCTTGGGAAGACGGGAGAGCTGCTCAGAGAGCCACGAGGCGAGAAGCTGGATCGAGGAGTAGTCAAACGCCTCAGCAGCGGTGTGGCGCTCTACGAGGGAGAGGAGCATGAGTGTCGTTTCGGCAGGGCTAAGATCGCCATGGGTTGTGAGCGATTCGAGTACGAGAATAGGCAGATCGGCACGGAGCTGCGAAACGAAAGGGAAGACAGCGTCGCCTGGCGTCGGCTTGCGCTTCGTCTTGCGGGACGCGAGGGCCGAGGCTGCAAGGACGGACTTGGCATTCGCCGAGTCCGCAAGCCAAACGTCCATCTCTGCCTTCGAGCCTGCGTTACGAAGCACAAGCTGGAGTGCACGAACAACACGGTGTTGTCCCAAAGGCGTGTTAGGATCCAGGCTGGGATCGAAGGGCACTTGAGCAGCGAGGACCCCGTCGACTCCCCGCTCAGTGATGATAGCGCTCTGTGCAGACAGGAGCGCAGTGACGCGCGGCTCGGATAGGAAGGACATGGCCGTCGCCAGGGCTTCGTCACCGAGCGCTCCAAGACGTGTGAGGATTGCGACCGCTGCACGGCTCTGGCTCGCTGCGAGAGTCGCCACGAAGGGTCCGCGGGCGAGGTCGGGTGTATATCCCTCAGCGGCTTTCTCCGCTGACCGGAGCACGGCAGTCTCCGCAAGCGCGAAGCTCTTCGGAATCGCGGGGGGCAGCGAAAGGGGCGCATCGACAAAGAGCTCAACACCACGGTTCCGCATCGCACGGGACAGCTCGCCATGGCGGGGGTCGTACGTCATGAACAGGCGGAAGTCGGGGTGCGGTTTGATCACTTCAGGTACACCAGACGCCGATCCCTTCTCGGACATGACAAGCACACCGTCAATCTCACAAAGAGAGTTCAGGCGGTCGAGAACGCTCGCGCTGCACAGGTTTGCGTCGCTCACGAGGAACCATCCGCCTGTGCGAATAGCGTCGAGAAGTTGCCCGTCGACCCAGGCAAAGCCGGTGGCAGCGGGGCCGGCACGTGAGACGTCGTGCACCGCTTTGGCAGCCGCAGCGGCGTCGATGCCGGTAGCGGACACCTCGCCGAGAATGGCCTGCGCGATGGCGATAAACTCCGTGTTTGCATCAAGCGCACGGGGGTCGTTACACTTCTCCCTCGCGGCGTTGATCTCCGCCACACGGACGCTAAGCGCAGGGTGGGATTCTGCCGCCGATTCGATGGCAGATCGGAGGGCACGCACAGCGGCATCGAGGACGCGGAATGCGTCCTGCTGTTCAAACGAGCCCAGAATCTCGGACGTGTCGACGCCTGGGTGCATGGCGAATTCACCGAGGCTGCGCCCAGCAGCAGCTGCAATCCCGCGGACGAGGTCGCGCTTCCCTCGGCCTGCATCTCCAGCCAGGATGACGAGCCAGCCCATTTCGACTGCTTTGAGCACGCTTTCGGCAAGCGGGAGGTGGGAGTGTGCGAGCGGCATATCAACTCGCGCGCTTTTCGCACGGGGGATAGCCGAGTGTCCGATCTGCAGATACGACTCTGTGACGAAAGGCATGGGGCGGGTAGTCGGGGGTAAGACGCCAAAGACATCCTCAAACATCCCTGCCACCGCAGTGCGGTCCGCTTGGTTCCGGAAACGCTGGAGGTACACGGTGGAAAGGTACTCAACGGGATGCTCGCTACGCTCGAGGCCATTGCGCTTGGCAAGCAGTCCAAACCAGCGGAACAGGTCACGGAGGTTAAACTCCCACGGCGAACCCTCGCGGCCAATTGTGCGTGTGACCATTGTGGCCTTGCGGATGCTCTCGTTGAAGGAGATCATACGCTGGATCGTGTCCTCTGGCGCGGAATGCAGCCCGCGACAAATGAGGAGCAAGTCTTCCGGGGTGTGTTCCTGCAAATACACCTTTGTGAAGCGGTTGAGGAACGATTTCGGGAGACCCTTACGACCACCACCCTGCGTAAGAGGGTTCTGGGCTGCAAACACACGGAAAGCCGGATGCCGGTCAAAGCTGCGCCCAAGCTCGGGGATGTAGACTGTCCCTCGGTGGTCGAGCACCGCGTTGAGACCCTCGAGAACGGTCTGAGAAGCGAGGTTCATTTCGTCGAGCAGCACCCAGTCGCCCTTCTGCATGGCGTCAAGGAAAGCCGCGTCACGCCACTGGAACTCGCCGGCGGCTCCGCCTTCGACGGGCAAGTCTGAACCGAACAGGTCGATTAGGTCCGTTTGGTCCGAGAGGTTGATGCGCTGCAGTGTGTACCCAGCAGTAGCGGCAAGAGCGGAAACGAGCGAGGTCTTTCCGACACCAGGCGAGCCCTCCAGAAGAATGGCCTTGGGGAGCTGGCAACCGCGTAGCACACGCATGGCGTTAAGGGCGGTAGTCGGGGCGTTGAAGCGGAACGCGGTGTCTGCGGTATCGAGTGGCCCGCGGGGAACGGCAAACCCGCCGATGGCGACCGAGCCCGGGGTAATGAAAAACGCCGTATCCAAGGGGCTCGCAGTATCGGTTCCCAGCTGAGCAGCCATGGCAGTTAGCTTCTCCATACACTCCTGGCGGAGAGCAGCAACAGTGGCAGGTGACGAGCCAGCGACCTGGGGCAGCGACTCAAGGCCGTCGACAATCACCATCTGACCACCATGGTGGAACGCGGCAGGGACGCTGAGCGTGCCGTTCTCGAACATTTGGTTAGAGAAGTTGACCCATGCCTGTGGTCAGCGAAAACCCGTACATATGCGCGGCACTCACAAGAATATCACGCAGACCGAGACCGGATGAATCTCCAACACGCTCTCCGAACCAGTTGAGGAAGTCAAGGATGAGGGGCGCAGTAACAGTCAACTCGGCGTGGCGGCAGCTTTGAGCAATGATCTGAAGCAAGTCATCGCGGTTCCCGAGGGCAGGGACCCAGATTTCGGTGAAACGGTTACGCAGAGCAGGAGAGAGCTCCTTCTTGCCAAAGTCACCACCGGGGTTCATAGTCGCAACAACATGGAAGGCGGGGTTGGCAACAATGGTCGCCTCATCAATGTCCACACCGCCCTTTTCTGCGAGAACAAGTGTGCGTCCGGGCTCAAGAACAGAGTTCAGACGTTCGAGAACCGAGTCATCGGCAAGCGACACCTCATCGAGGAGAAGGAGGTCACCGTCCTGCATGGCGTGGATAAGCGGGCCGTCGACCCATTCGAACAGAGCTGAGAGACGCTTGATTTCGCGAACACACTCTCGCGCCCCAGCACGCATCTCCTCAATCTCGGACGTCTTCGCAATCTCGAGACACGTTGCGAGCAGCTGGTCGTCCGTGTTCGCCGCGTCAAAGGGGATGCCGAGCTCCCGCATGTGAGTGAGAACCTTCGCGCGGCGCTCGTGGCGGTTTCGCACAGGACGCTGGGAACCGAGAAGGTCGGCTGTCTCCATGTTTTGGTGACAGTTGATACCGACAAGCTTCTGCCCAAACGCGTTGGCAAGCACCTCGCAGACGGACGTCTTGCCGCAACCCGTTTCGCCGACGAGCAGGACCGGTTCGTCGTGCGCGGCCGCGACGGCAACAAGAGAGAAGAGGCGCTGCATGGCCTTGGTCCACACGAGTCCACCGGCCTCGACCTGCTTGAAGGGAAGGCGAGCGAAAATGCCACCATCACCATCGAAGAGTCGGTACATCTTCTCGGGATCGATCTTAACCTTCATGATCTTCTCAATGACCTCTTGGATGACAACTTTGTCATCGTCGGCGCGGGCACGCTCAGCCAAGAGCATGTATCCATCGTCGGCGAGCTGCTCGTATCCAACAGCCTTCCGCTCGGCCCAGCGGAAAAGGTCACGGAGAGTAGCGAACGATGACTTGGACTCGAAGACGCGCGACGCCTGACGGCGGTGGCGCAGCTCCTCGAACACCTGCACAATCTTCTTGGCATAGGTGGGAGCAATCGCACAGCGCTGACAGAGGATCGTCTCGAGCTCGTCCTTGGGCACATCGTCGAAGTGCACTTCCAAGAAACGATTACGGAACGCGCGCGAAAGCACTTTTCGTCCGGCGTACAGACCTGGTGGGTTCTGGGTGGCGAAGAGAATGAAGTTCGGATGCGGCTTGATGACTTCCTGGGTCTCAGGAATAACAAGCTCGCGGTTGTCGTCGAGAAGACGATTGAGGGCTTCCAAGACGTCCGTCGGTGCAAGGTTGAGTTCGTCAAGCACGATCCAGTGTCCTTGGCGGACGGCAGTGACTAGCAGACCCTCCTGGAACACCAGATTACCGCTCTGTGGGTCGGTGACATATGTGCCGAGATACTCCTGGATGTCGGTGTGCTCATGGTTGTTGATACGCACAAAACGGTGGCCCGTCTGACGCGCGAGGAATTCGACGGCGGACGTCTTTCCAGCGGAGGTGGGACCTTGGATGAGGACGGGGTAGCGCTTCGTAAGAATGACACGCGCGAGGTCTGAGAGCTTGGCCTGCACGGACGGCGTGATGATGTAGCGGGACTCCGGTGCGGGCGGGAGCGGACCGCGGCGAAGCCAGAAGGGTCCGAAACGGACATAGTCATCGGGGTCGAGGCTGGCCGGCAGGGTGGGGATCTGCGCCAGCACAGCGCGTGCATTCTTCATGGGCGCGAGAATGTGCTTCTCACAAACTGCGTGAGCTTTGCGTGCGCTCTCGGCATCGAGCGACATCGTGAATGCCATCAGAGCGCCTTCCCAAAGACCACGGCGGAGACCGAAGATCGGTGCCGACTGGACGGCGAACATCAGTGCACGGGCGAGCGTGCGCATGGAGTAGTGAGGGGCAATGTTGGAACCATCGACAATCTCCTTCGTAGCCGACAGGCGCTTAAGGGTGGAGTAAAGCTCGACGACATCGAGAATCACACCGCGGTCTCCGGCAACAGCGTCACCGAGATATCCCTGGACAATGGCAATCAGGGCCTCGCGGTCATCGTCAGGTGGGGGAACGTAGATCTCAGTGAAGCGGGCGCGAAGGCCGGCGGGAAGGTCCTTCTTGCCGACGTCAGTGGCGGGGTTCATGCACGCGAAGAGACGGAACTCGGGATGACGAGGGATGGGCTCGACGTCTCCGCGCTCCGTGAGCACAAGAGAAGCAGTGGAGGCTTCGAGAATTGTTGCGATAGCCTCCAAGGTCTCCTGGGTCGCGAGGTTGACTTCGTCAAGCAAGATCCACTCGCCGTTCTTGAGCGCCTTGACCAGAGGACCCTCGACGAACGAGAATACAAGCTTTGACTTCATCTTGACGTGGTGAAGATCAAAGTCAGCAATGTCGACTAGCAGGGCTTGCCAGAGGACAGCGGCACGCGCAGTCTTGGTCCCAAGCTTGCGACGTTTCCGTGCTTCTGCTGGGTCGGCATTGGGCTCTCCAGGCTCCTTAGTCTTGTTGAGTTTGTCGACGGCACGACGCGCCGAGGTGGCCCACAGATCAGCACAACGGCCCCACTTGCGAGCTGAAAGCGCCTTGGCCGCTGCCTCGAGATATGCGCCGTTCTGCGCCTTGCCAACTGAGAATGTCTCAGTAAAGAGCTTCTGCCAGCGGGCATGAAGGGTGCGGGCGGCTGCGGTCGCGTCAATAGGCTTGAATCCGCCGACAAGATCAGACGTCTCGGTCTGTGTCGAAAGGTTGAGCGCGGTAAGAGACTTGCCCACCAACGTGGCAAGGTGCTGCACGGATGTGGTCTTTCCGGTACCGGTCTCACCGACGAGGAGGGTCGGCTCGGCGAGCGCAACGGCCGCAGCAATGCGCTCGAGGGCGATAAGCGACGGACGGGTGAGGGCATACGGCCTGTCGTCGTCGGATTTCCGTCGCTTTCCCGGAGCGACGTCGAGCGCGTACCGGCCAACATGAACTTGCGGGCTGCCCTTCTCGGCTTCGAGACGCGGCTTGCGGGTGTCGATCAAGCCTGTGGCGCGCTCGATCTCCATCCCAAGACCCGACGCCATGGCAGTTATCATGCGGGCACGCTTCTCGGGCGAGCCCGAGCGGTTATCAAGGGAGGCGAGAAAGATGTCCGCGCCTTCGAGGAAAGTTTCGTCCTGGAACACAGCGTTTGCAAAGGCGCCTGCTCCCGTGGCTTCGAGTGCCGCGAGCGCTGCCGGAGGGGGCAGGGCACGCTGGACACGAGCGCACCACTTCTCCAAGTCGCGCAAACCAATATCGCGAGCCTTGACCTGCCCGCTCGTTTTGGATAACGGACGGAGATCGCGCCATACACCGACCAGCGTCGCAGTCACGGCACGTGGGAGACGGGGGAATTGCGCCTCGAGGATGGCGAGAATGTCGTCGTCCGATGGCGAGGCGAGGTGAATTTCGGCAAAGTCCTGATGACCAAAGAAAGTAGGTGGTGCGATGGCATCGGCATTGACAGTGCGCGTTGCCCAAACTGCAAAACCGTCGCCTGCCTCAATATCCTCACGCCCAGGGACCTGGAGGCTCGCTCGGCGCCCGACCCGTCCGAGGGTGAGGGACTTTGTGATACCCGAGATAGTCACCAGCATCTCGAGACTGGCCTTGTCAATGTCCTCGAACACGACCCAGCGGCCCGCACGGACGGCTTTCGCGAGCGCTCCCTCCATCCACTCGAATGTGCCTGGTTTAGTCGGGGACGACACATAGGTGCCAATAAGGGACTTGACATCGATAGTCGTGTCCGCGAGGGGGATGGTGAGAATCCGATTTGTGGGCTGTGCGGCGGGGTAGAGTTGGGAGGAGATGTACTGCACGATGTGCGTCTTGCCTGCCGATGGCGGCGCAGAGATAAGGAGCGGAACACCTCGCTGCAGTCGCGGTGCAACGTCTGTAACGGCAGCAGTCATCGCCGCAGTGGCGACATGCGTGAGCGGAATAGGAGATCCAGGGCTGGCAAGGATCAGCTTCCCGCCGACGAGCGCTGAGCGGCGGCAGAAATCCTGCAGCGTGAGGGACTGTGTGGTTTCAGCAGGGGCAAGATCGTCTTCGGTGTACTCCCGCACCCGGCGAGACTCGACGACGGGAAGAATCCATCCATCGACGACACGATTCTCCAGCTGGCCATTAACAATGTCCTGACCAAAGCTGATAGGGCAGTCGGTGTTGACACTGAGCCCGCTTGCGCGCTCCATCTCCCCGCGACGCGCCTCACTCCATCCACGGATCTTGGCGAGCACGTGTACGGCGAGCAGGCGAACTCCACTGTCGGGGTGTGTACGAAGCGCGTGGATCGGTGCAGTTGGCCAGTCAAATCGATAGGCTATGCGTGGGTCGGCAGTCAGGAGACGATAGTATGCAAGGAGGAAGGCCTGTGCACGATGCGCCTCTGGCGCGTCTGGCAGAGTGGCAAGCGGCGACGCCTTGAAGGGCGATGCAGCGATAAACGCAACAACGACGCTGTCATCAGCAGGATTTCAAAGTCTGAGACCCATTCAACTTACGACCAGAGGTCTGGCCTTGGCTCCGCAAGTGCAGCCAGGACGGTGAGGCGCACCTCCCAGAGCTCGGGCTGTGGGGTATCATCGAGCCATCGAGCGGTAATGTCAAGCGCGAGCGGCGCAAATCGGCGAAGCACAGCGGGAGTTGTAGCAAGCGCAGAAAGTTCAGCCAGGAGCTGAGACGGTGCAGCGGGCGACGCAGCTGGGTTGGCGAATGCCGCGAGAGCGGGAGGGAGGGCTGCGTTCCGGCCCAGATCGGCGGCGAGGGCCGCAGAGCGGGTTCCAAGGTCGAGGGCCAGAACCGCAGGCGGACACGGTAGCAGTGTACTTGGTGGATCTGCCATCTTTGTGTACCTCTCTGCAGCAGGGTTGCTGCGTGTGAGGTTCGAGATAGAGAGAGATGGATAGATGGGAATGTTGATGGTCGGGAGACTTGACGAGGATTGTGCCATGAAATTTCTGAGATGCGGGTGGAGGGGCGGTTCACCCGAGTTACGTAAATAATAGAACCCCCAGGAGTCTACCATCAATTTAGGTTGTCGGCGTTGGCCGCCGCGTCCGTTTGAGTGCCGATGGATTGCTTGATGGTCTGCATCTTTTTCGCATGGCGTTGTCATCTGGACAACTATCGTCTGTCGGTGACATTGTGACTAGCTGACATGATCACAAACTTTTATGCTTCTGACGCCGATCCACGCTGATCACGCCAATACACGACCCTGGCCCAGAAAAGAACGAGCCTTTATGCAACGCCGATCCCCCTGTTTCTGGTCGCGCCCATCCCCCTTCTTATCGTCAAAATGGATCGACTTGGGGAAACAGACGACCGTCGATCCTCCGGGTCGATCGAATGCGAAACGGATCGCCCAAGGGCCCCGTCTCCCAGATCTCAGACTTGTGAATTGTGGCACTGATCGCCGCGATCCGAGCTCCCCTACTGGCCACTGGCTCAGAAGTGCACTGGTGATCTTTCTGCGGCGCTGATTCTCCCGTGTACCCTGCCGATCGGGTCAGTATCACCCCTGGGACATGGCGCCTCCTCTGCCGCCCAGACCTTCCAGGTGGGGATCATTCCTTTCCTGATCAACTCGTGATCAACTTGGGATTGTTGGAGCTTTGGAGACGATGATAATCGACATAGGATGACTTAACTTCATTCAGGATCAGCGTGATTCACAGCTATCAACGATCATCTGACCGCGATAAGACTCAACTCGGGCATACGGTTGCAATCTTTCCTGCAAGAAGCCACGACTCAACAACGACAATCGCAACGGTGCTCCTCTATTCCGATGACGCGACCGACTCGGTCGTCGGCTGCTTCAATCCAGTAGCGATCATCTGGTCATACATTCTATTGAGGCTCTAATCCGAACTGTTCATGATGGGGTCCTAAGCGGGCCTTGGTCCTCTAGGAATTTAGCCTCTGGCACAAAACTCGTGATGCGCAGCATCGTATTGCACGGGTCCAGCCAATCAAGCCAGTATGTGACCTGCGACGACGTTTCGCTCTTCGGCTCCTCGACTTCTCTGAGAATCTCGAGGATGTAGCCTGGAAATACGTGCGCCTTGAAACAGAACCATCCCTCCGGATTGGACTGGAGGATTGCCCGGCCCGAGAGCTTCGGAGGCTCAACCATATCTTGGGAGAGGTCTGGCAGAAGCTCGAGATCCAGCACAAACAAGGAGCTCGTGGCGACGTTCTGAGATGGTTAGACTGTCATGTTCACGCCTCGGAGTCACTTCCACGCTGGTAGTGGTGCGCATTCTTGACACTCACGATGTCGTAGTCGGACCTCAGCAAAACTGTGTCGTTGACCAACTCTGCCACCCCTAACCCGGTAATAAGAACAATAGAATGCCGCGTGATGAAGTCGGCACGAGCCTTAAAAGGTACCTTCCTTGCGCCGTCTAAGACCGTCTGCATGCGCGGAATAATAATGTATCCCCCTAGTATTCTGAATATTCCTGGGCCACCTTTGGTGACAGCGACGCTAAAGATTAGTCGTAGTTGTGAGAAAAGATGACTCACGAGACAATTTCTGGGGATAACTTCCCCTTATAGCGATAAGAGCCCTCGATACGTTGGTCCCACTCGCCGGGCACTCCGTCTCGTAAGTCTGTGAAAAACTCCCTGTAGGATTCGTCGTCTGTCCGAAGCGGACAAAGCTCAAAACGTCGTGTTTCCCTGCCAGGTTTGCCGAGACCGCCCTCTGGCACATCGCCATGCTCCGATTCGTTGAGATGATAAACAAAGCCAAGCCGTTCGGCGTCCTGAGACCCTGGGGCTCCTTGTAGAGTGTCTGTAGCACTCAACAGCTTGTCGCTCATAAAGCTGTCAAGGACGAAATCTCCGGTGTCCCGGGTACAGACACCAATCATTCCGATGTCCTCTCCAAGCCAATCGACGAACATGTACTTGTCCGTAAAATACATCGAGCTGCTCTTGCTTGTCAGTCACAATTGTACACCGTGGACTTAAGGCAGACAAGCTTACAGTGTTGGGTTTTCTTCTTGTTGAGGCTGTCACTTTCCAATCGAACGTCTTTGCAGTCGTTTTGGAGAGCGTCTCCCACCGGCCCCTACATTTGTTCTCCGACTCCAAGTCCAATACGGCGGCAATGTCCAAATGAGAGCCGCAGTTGTCGAGATCGAAATTGTCATAACCCCACCACAAGTCGCGTGGAAAGTCATCAAAGGCCTGCAAATAGCCGTTGCGAGGAAGTTTGGGGTAGAAGTCCTTGCAGAGGTGGTTGAAGGCGCGACCAGATATGAAGGAGCGGCAGTTTGGGCGTTTCCCATTGGGCAGAACGACATGAGCGAATTGTCCGCAGTCGCCTTGCAGACCAACGTTTGGAACAAACTTCCACGAGTCATTCACATCCGTGAATGGGAGAGAGACGACGTAACGAAGAGTCCCAGTAGTCCGTTCGACGCATATTAACGTTCTCTCGTGTGCGTCTCGATCCTCCAGCTCCCCAACAGGCTCCACCGTGAGGGCCGAGAAGAAAAACGCATCGTCTCCTAGGTCTGCGCCCAGGAAGTGCAAGCTCTTGTACGTCAGAGGAAGACGCAGCGGTACAGTAACGCTTGAGACCACCCGATCAGCAAGCCAGTTTGCTCGCGTTTGCAAGTGCCGAACGGCTACTAGTTAGTAATGCTCCACAACTTGCGGGAAAGTCAGTCAGCAACTCACCCAGTTCGCGCCAATCGGGTTTGTCGAGTCGTGTGCCCCACTGATAGACCAGACTGGTCGCCTTCGGTACGACGGGCTCCCGGACTACACCGTTGTCATCAAAGATCTGAGCACGGAGGGGATCGTCGGACGCGAGCTTGCTTATGACCTCCTCCTCAAACTCGGCTGCCCATTTGCTGTGTAATGCCATCGTGTCTGAGTGTGGTCAGAGTTCCGGACGTAGTAGGTCTCTTCTCAACCAGCCAAACACACTCACACAGGGTTGCCGTGTCCGTCAGTGGGCCGGAAACGCCCCGCCCATCTCCTGCAGGCATCGGTCTCGTCGTGTCTTCCTTTTCAACAGTAGCATTGTCGCCACCAATCTTGTGGGCCTTGTCCAATTCCTCGAAGCGCCATTTCGCTGTGGCGCACACATCCTCAAAAGCGAAGAACTGCTCTCGCCACAGATTGTGTTCCCGAATAAGGGCTCGCCAGCTGCGACATGTGCATTCTGCTGCTCGTAGAGTGGGGGCATCAACCGCAGCCAGAATAGGGAGCAGCTTGTCTGCTGGAAGGCGGCCCCAAGGTCCAAAGTTTGGAGTGCGGATGTCAGGCATGTTGTTCAGTGATCGGTCTGTGGTGGATGTGACGCGAGAGTTGGTACTGTCAAGTACAGTAGATGGACAGACGATAAAAGTTGGTGTATAGCAGGTGGACACGACACGACAAGTCACAGAGGGCCCTCTGTGTATGTTACAGTTCTCGTCAGAGTCGTGATCAGTACTTTAGCCCTAGCCGTCCAGGCCCACAAAGTTACCGCACCTCGGATCCGAGTCTGCAACATCCTCCAGTTGACGTACCAGAAATCAGGAACCAGGGATCGGCACAAGGGGAGCTCTGTAGTCTGGGGGGCGGGATTCAGGGGTCTTGTCACATGTTTGGACCCTGACACCGCCCTTATGGCCCAGACCAGGGGCATAAAACGCGGCACGTGATCTTGCTGACACCAAGCTGTTCCAGATGTGGACAGCAGAAGGGTCCTCTGTCCTCTCGACTCCTATGCTCTCAGTTCATCGTCGACTGCGATCATGGACTTTGCAATGCGTTACTTGCATCATGCTCTTTCCACTGCTGTTGTAGACCATCGACTCCACGCGCAATCAACAGCATGCCTTCTACTAGTACTGCATGCTCAATTGCTTGCCCCAAAGCGTCAGCCAGCCAGAGGGAGCATCTGTGTCTCTCCTGTCTCACATATTCTCCTCTTCATGGGGCAGGGACACTGTTGTCTGCAGATTTTATCCTGTTTGTAGACGTTTGTTTATATTCATCTGAATGGGCGAGAAACGAAATGCCATTGCTTCACGTTATTTTGATAATACTATCTTTCCGCCCCTGAGAGCTGGACCGTGGTACAGTAGTATTTCTGTTCTGAGAAGCGGCACAGGGCTCAGTGTACGACCCGTGACAGGGTGTCTTGCAATATCACGTCCGCACAGTAGTAGTACGACGACAATGCTGTTCACACCGACCAGAGTTTCTGCACAGCTGTGGTTGTTCGCGACGACACAGCATCACCCCTTGTATAGTCACTTCTGAGGAACACACGCTGCCGAGCTCATTCCTCATGGTCGGCACACATGCGGGCACTCTTGCAAGAAAGGGCGCACTTTGCAGTGTGAAGGTTGTAATGTTTTCGGTCCGGCGTTACCGCCCATCCTCTCAGTGCACAAATGTTTCAAGTTTCACGCAATCACCTCCCTTGCCCCCAGTCTCCCTCGTGACTCACGACTTACATACCAAAGTTCAGCTGCGACGTCTCATGCACTTGGGATGGATTAATACTGTTGGCAGTTTCTGAGAGGTTTCCGCGAGAGCACCATTTGGAAACCCAGTGTTCATTGCTGTGTGGCACACCACTGTAAAGTCCCCGAAGACACAAACTTAACGTTCGAACGTCTTCACTGTGCGTCAGCTTGTTGTCACATGAAGACGCTCTGTCACATGAATGTGATTCCAGTCAAAGTCTGGGAATTGGGTATGGGTTGAGGTGATAACGATAGCTGCTCTACTCGACGGGTCTGATGGCTATAAAAGAAGGCTATAATCAAGACACGGATAAGCCCATCAACATCTTCACGTCTCCATCAGTCCCACCTTCCACAGCAGCGCCCTCAAAGAATCTTTATCATGCGATTCGTTCTTACCCAAGTAAGTATGGTTGAGCAGATTGCGCTTCTGTTCACTAACCTGTCAGGTTCTTCTTGTCTTTGTGGCTCTCGTCTCAGTCTCAGAGGCGCAGACGGCCGCGCAGTCGTCTGCAGCACATCCCCATACGTGGCAATGTGGCACGAGACGATACACCGACAACCAGATCCAAAGGACTTACAGAGACGCTAAAAATCGACATAAGGCGAACCTGAAGGCCGCCAGGCAAAAAAAAGCGCAAACAGCCCAACCAAGTCAACCGTCTTCGACACCGCAACCATCAAAAGCGCCGGTGGTGTTTCCTCATTTCTACGGCAACTCGGACCAATTGAGCTTCGGTACGACCACTGGACATCTGATGGAATACCCCATTTTTAAGGGTGGCTCCCAGTACAATCCTAAACAAGGCTCTGGCAGAGACCGTATTGTTTACGACACTACCGGAGTCGTGGGACTCATGACCCACGACGGCGCCACCAAAAAGGGCGAGTTTGTACTGTGCATCGACCTGACATTGGCACCTCAAACCACAGCCCCGGCCTCCTCCTCGATGGCGTCCTCGGTGGCCTCTCAGCCCCAGGCATCCGTCACCACCACCTCCAAGTCCAAGAGTGTTCATAAGTCAATCAGCACTCCTCCTCCCAAGCCGACAAAGACTCGCTCTGTCAAGCCAACTAAGACTCGCGCCACCAAACCGACAAAGACACGTTCTCGCAAACCGAAAAAGTCGACGAAGAATCGTCTTGCCAACCCGAAGGTGAAGCCCACACGCTCAAAGAAGGTCAAGCCCACGCGCTCCACCAAGCCGACGAAGACACGTTCCGCCAAGCCGAAGAAGCAGACGAAGAATCGTCTTGCCAACCCGAAGACGAAGCCCACACGCTCAAAGAAGGTCAAGCCCACGCGCCCCGTCAAATCGAAGAAGGCGAAGCCCACGCGCACCCGGAAGTCGCGGCCGACGTCCACTTCCAGGAGGAAGAAGACCGCAGGAACCCGCGTTGCATCAGCCAACAAGAAGAAGAAGGGTAACAAGAAACTGAAAAAGGCGGCGAAGAAGGGCGGTCGCATTACGTCTGGGAAGAAGACTACCGGAGCCCGCGTCCCGCCTACCAACAAGAAGAAGAAGAACATGCGGACCAACAAGAAGCTGGCGAAGAAAGGTGCCCGCGGCGGCCGGCAGTGAGCAGCTTCTGACCCGGACGCCAGGACACGGACACCAGGCGACTCTCCTATGATGCCCTGCACTGCACACTAACTGTCCATACACTGACACCCACACTCTGACGAACATGACGAATGTTATGATGCACGAATTGTACACTGCACTGAACCGGAATATGCGCTTGGGGTTGCATGGAAGGCACTGAGAATGTTCGCGTCCGCACCGCCTGGCCGACGTATTGGATACAAGGCTGAAGTGGGCTGATCTTAGTAAGGTTAGAACATTGGAATGCAGATTGTTGGAATGTCAAAAGCTCCGTGGAGTGTGGAAGGTTGCCTCATCACCCAGCGAGGATGATCAGGGCCTCACCCACAGCATGAAGCTGAAAAGCCTTGGATCACGGCGAAATGGGTCTCTGAACGCGGAAAAAGGGAGTCCGATGGAACGCAAGGCGAGGTGCTCGAGACAATAGATGATGGTTAGAAGAGCAATCGATGGAGTTGGAGATGGAGTCCGAGGCGATGAATTCACGGTCAGGCGAAACTGTATAGCTGATCCTTGTCAACATATTTTACCACCTGGTCGCGAGCACGATTTCTCCACAATTCCTTAACTCGTACTGGTAGGCGACACTGCCTTCGCCAGATAGTCATACCTGCTCGCCATCGAATCCATCGAGCTCACGATGCATGTCATCGGGAAGGTTTATGACGTGTAATTTTGCCAGGGTGCGAGCGGTAACATATCAGATTCGGGTTTTCGGTGATTTTCCGCCGCGACCCGTTTTTTTTGCTGGGCTTCGTTGAGCATTTGGGCCTCGTTGAGTTTTTGAGACTGTTCTTTTCTTCTCGTTCTCTTTTCTCTTGTTCTTCGTCCCTCTTCTTCACCATTTATTTCTCGTCGCTATCTATCTCGTGTTTATCGTCTGCAGCGGTATACCATCAGACAGCGACGTTATCGTGCAGAGCACACAACGATACTGACCCCGCCCCCACCATCATTCCCCCCATCCAATATCCTCTCCCTTCTCTTCCCTCTGACCCCGTCCCCATCCCTCTACTACTCCCCTCTATCCTCCCGCACTGTGTGTGTACGCTGGGCCCTGCGTCCTCCAGGGCCCAAGCGAAGAAAACCGGTGCAATAATGAGAACCTCGGTTGCAGCGCGGCGCGACGGGTGTTTTCACTCGACACGGGCCACGCTTGTTGGTGGTGGCTCGTTTCGCGGCGCGCGGCGCATTCTTGATTGTTGATGGCTGTGCAAGGAGTGAGCTTCGGTGTCGAGTTGGTGTCGATGTGGTGTGTTTTATAGCTGTTCTTGAATCAATACTGTATGAACTGAAATGTCTTCATTCGATACCGTGTTTCACTGTCGAGTGCCTCCTCCCATCTACAGATATCTGCCATGCATACAAGGACCGCGATGCAAACTCTAGCTGCATGGCGGTAACTACATGTGCCAGGCGCGCTGGCGACTCGACCCAAGCCACTCTCACATACTACTACGCTCTCACTGCCCGCCCTGCATCTGGCTCGCCTGCCAGGCCTGGAACTGCGGGTCGTTGACGTCGTATCCGTATGCAGCCCAGTACGCCGCGTACTGCTGCCATGCCTCGGCCGACGAGCCCTCTGCCGGCTGTGCGCCGGGGTTAGCGGCGGCCGCCGCACCAGCACCTGCGGCGCCGGCGTCGGCAGCCTGCCCATAGCCGTACCCGCTGTCCTGCCCCTGCTGTCCCGGAGTGCCGTAGCTGCCGTAGCCAGGCTGGTACACGCCCGCCTGACCGCCGCTGCCGCCGTTACGCGCCTTGTCGTATTCGATGCGCAGCACCATCAGCAGGTCGTCCGCGAGCAGTTTTGCGCGAGCAATCTGGTCGTCTGTCGGTGCACTGGGGTTAGTTTTGGCAGGCAAGGTGCCAGCTCGGCGTCAGACACTCACACAATGCTGATGTGCATCGGCTCGTCCGACTCGCGGCCCGTATCGCTCTCCATGAATCCCGATCCCCGTCCCTTGATCTGCACACGCGCGCCCGTCTCGGCCTGAATAAACTTGACGAACATGCCCTGGAGGTTAGCGAGTAAACACCAGTGTGACGAGCGCGCGCGTGGAAAGGGCGAAATGGTGCAGGAGTCTAGCCGCAAAGCTAAACAACCTCCGCACACCGCCCATACACTTCGTACTCACTCCAGGACCGACAACCTTTGCGCGGACATTAAAGTTGCGCATCGGCTCGAGGTTGATGAACAACCGCTCTTCAGGCCACTTCTGGCGCTGCGGCGCCGCGGTGGGCGGCAGAGGCTGGCCGGTCGCACGGGCACGCGCAATGAGCGTACGCTCCTCAATAAGCGGTGCCATCTCCTGGTTGATAATCTTGTTGATCTCGGCTACGGCCGCATCGAGTACAATCTGCGACTTTGCGACAATGTGCAAATACAGCGGCATCTCGCCTGGCGGCATGCGCGTGCGGTCCGGTACCCACACTCCCTTTGTTTCGATCGAAGCGCCGGTCTCGTCTTCCACCTGAGGTTAGCGATGACAATGGGATGAAAGCGAAGGCGGCAGCAACATGAACGCGCTGCAGGTGAGTCCATTCAACTGGCACACATCCACATTCACAGCCTGCACTAAGATTCACGCTCTCGTGGTCACTGCACCCGCAATCGCGTGCTCGCGCCCGCTCTCGAACCCACCTGTTTCTGTGTCGCAGCCTTAGTCAAAACATAACGGTTTCGCAGGTCGTTGATCTCGATGTCTTTGACGAACCCCTCCTCCGCCTGTCCTGGTCGGCGCACGAGCTCGTTGCCCTTGGAGCCCGGCGGGCGGAGCGACGCGGCAATCTTCGCAGCAATAGCAGCGGCCTTCTGCGCTGCCTCGTTGGCCTGTGGGTCGTTGGCCTTGTCGCCGTCTGTTGCCGGCGCGGGAGCGGCGGGCGCAGCGTCCCACCGCGACTTGCGCTCCGTCGGCGCTGGCGCTGGCGCAGGCTCGACGGGCGGGGCGGGCGCGTCGGCAGCAGGTGCCGGGGGCGGGGGCGCTGACTCTTCGGCCATGATGGATGCGTGGATGGATGATGCGAAGGATGGATATGGATGTTGTCGAATTCGCGGGTGTGAAAGTGGACATTAAAGTGGACAACACAGGGAGGCGGTAAAAAGGGGTGCCACACCTGAAATGCCGCAATCCCGCCCCCGCCCTCCTCCGCCAGGCTGAGCGTGTGTGTTTTGTTCTGCGTTTTGCGAGCTCGCCGTCATCAACAGCGAGCAAACGCATTGTTCTGTCTTCACCACCACCTCCAACCCATCCACCAGCATGGCGTTCTCGTTCGGCGCAGCGAGCACGCAGCAGCCGCAGCAGCAGCAGCAGCCGTCCTCCCTCTTCGGCGGTACGTATTATGAGTTCGGTTGTTTGCACCTCTCTAATGTCAGGCACGCCGGCAGCGTCGACGAGCACGAGCACGGGCACGGGCTTCGGCTTTGGCCAGCAGCAGCAGCAGACGCAGGCGCAGCCGGCGACCACGAGCCTGTTTGGATCGACGACCGCCAAACCGAGCCTCTTTGTTACTGCGCCCACGGCTGCTAGCTCGCCCGCCGGCGGCAGCCTCTTCGGGCAGCAGCAGCAGCAGCAACAGCAGCCGGCGGCGAGCGGCGGCCTCTTCGGCTCGACGTCCTCGGCACCATCTGGAGGGCTGTTTGGCCAGCAGCAACAGCAACAGCAGCCTCAGCAGCAGTCAACGGGACTGTTTGGCGCCGCGAAGCCCGCCACGCCCTCCGGGGGCCTCTTTGGTTCCACCAGCCAGCAGCCGTCGACGGGGCTGTTTGGCTCGCAGCCGCAACAGCAGCAGCAGTCGACTGGATTGTTCGGGTCTGCTCAGCCGCAGCCCCAGCAGAGCAGCTTGTTTGGCTCGACACAGCAGCCCCAGCAGTCGAGCTTGTTTGGCTCGACGCAGCAGCAGCAACAGCCCCAGCAGAACAGCTTGTTCGGCTCCACTGCCGCCAAGCCGTCGCTCTTTTCGTCCACGGCACCGGGGCAGCAGACGCTCGGCGCCAGCAACCTCGGTGCAAGCAACCTCGGGGCCAGCAATCTCGGAAACAGCGCGCTGGGCGCCAGCACGCTTGCGCCGAAACAGGAGGAATCAATAGAGCAGCGGATTATGGGCATCAAGAATGCGTGGGACGTCAACTCGCCCGAGTGCCGGTTCAAGTACTTCTTCTACAACGTCGTCGACGAGGGCACGACGCAGTTCTACGGGCGGCCAGCCGGCGCGACAGACGATGCAAAGTGGGCGCGCGCGGTGCGGGATAACCCCGACCCTCATACGTGAGTACCGGTGTTTGGCTGATCGGTTGTCGTCCGTGCTCACACTCCCAGGATGGTGCCTGTGCTCGCGACGGGATGGGGGGACTTGCAAAAGCGCGTGCAGGCGATGAACCAGACGGCGAGTGTGCACCAGCAGCGCGTCAAGGAACTGCACGACGCGCTTGCTCATCTGAACCGCCAAACCGCGCTGTCGTCGTCGGTCCGCCTCGCCGCGCTGCAGGCACACCTGCAGCAGCTGACGCAGCGGCTGATCCACCTCGCCGCGCTCGCACCGACATTTGCGCCTGTTCAGAGCTCGGCGTTCCGACCGGAGGAGGGCGAGATGAAGCACACGCTCGAGGCTGTCAAGGACACGGTGGACGGACGGGTGCGCGCGCACACGTCCTCGCGCGGAGTGGGGCTGGCAGTCGCGCCGCGGTCGCAGAACAAGGGCCGGATGCTCGGGCAGATCAACGAGCTGTGGGGCGCTGTCGAGGAGGTGCGCCGGCACCGCCGGGGCCGCGCGGAGGCAGGATGGGCAGGCGACGACCGCATGCTTGCCGAACTTGCTACTGTCCTCGAGCAGCAGCAGGTCGCCCTCACCAAACTGTCGCAGCTTGCCTCGGATGCGGTGTTTGATGCGGATGTGATTCGCGGCGGGCTCGCCGCCGTCGATGGGCGGAAGTGAGAGGAGACAGATACCATTCGTAGAGCAGAGCCAGAGCCATTATTGATAGCATTCATGTACATGTGACAATCCGAGACGAGAGATGCGGGACAGGCTTTGGCGAGTTGGAGCAAGTTGAATGAAGGTCGCGGCTGGTGGAGGTTGTAAGTGGAGGTGGTTGCGCTGAAAAATCACGTCTCTCAACAACGTCGACTCTGCATCTCTTTCTTTCTCTTCATTCCCACCATGACCGCCCGCGCGAGTTTCAAGGACAAGACACCGCTGAAGACGCTTGCGCGCGCGAGCCAGTCGTGTTCCAAGCAGGTACGTCGCGCAGAGTGCGACGCAGAATGCGGGGGCAGCGAAGACGAGGACACGAGCTCGATCCATCATCCTTCCCTTCTCGCTCCTCCTCTCACCCCCCTCCAAGCACATGCTCACCCCAGTCCCTCGCCTACGGCCAGTGCATCGGGCGTTCGTACAAGGACGTGCGGAAGGATATGTGTGGCGAGGAGTTCAAGGCGTTCAGGGAGTGTGTCCAGGTGAGAAGGCTGCAGGGCGGAGCTGGGGAGCTGATCGGCAGAAAGCGTTTGGGAGGCGGTGGTGAGGAGGTTACAGGTGGTGACGGCGTCCGACGACACGGCATTATACATCGCACATTGCACCTTTCCGTTGTTTGCGGTCACTGTTGTTCGCGTTTCAATGGCACCCGTCACTGGTCTGTCGCGCACCCCACACACTTGACGCTCTGCGTTCTACACTTTAAGCGACGCTGCGCTCCGCGTGCTGTGCTTTGCATGACCCACGCCGGACTGTATTACATGCATAACTGTACTCTAATCGCTCTATCAAGGCTCACGGCTCACGGCTCACGGCTTACTGATCCACCTTATCGTCCCAGAGCACGGCTGTGCGCTCCTGGTGCCCTGGCCCGCGGAAGCGCTGCATCTCTCCCATGCGGACTGCCTCCCACTCTACGCGGACAAACACCCACATCCAGCGGCGCACGAGCTCGAGTGCCTCCATGAGGAAGACGCCGGATTCGATGTCGTTCATCATGTGGAGATGCGAGCTGAGCTCGAGCGACCACGTGAAGCGCAGCACGACGTCGATGACCGTGAAGAGGTAGTACACTGCCGGGTCTGGGAGGAGGAGAGTTGGACGGAGGCCGAAATATGCGTTTTTCGGCCGCGGGGTTGGTTCCGGGCCGCCGAGGGCGGGGGTCGGGAGCGGAGAGCGCTGCGACGTGCTGCTCTTGAGGAAGGAGAGAAGTGTGCGGCGCGGGCGTGGCGCGTGGTTGTCATCACGCTCGCGCGGTGGGAACCACGTGTCGAGCTCGAGGAGGCTCAGCCCCCAGTCCTTCTGCACGTCCCAGTAGAACGAGTAGAACGAGTTGATGACGACGGCAAGCAGCCAGAGGCGGAAGAGGCGGTGCTCGCCGAACCACCGCTCGCCACTTGCGCTGAGCTCGGCGACACTCATGCCCTTTGCGGCAGCGACGTCGCTCACAACGATCTTCTGCGCCGCCGAAAGGAATATGACCGGGAACGCGGAGCAGTACTTGAGCGCGTTGGCGAACGGGCGCAGCGACGTCCACCCGCTGTGGTAGAACTCGAGCATGCATTGCCGGAACCGGATGAGGTATGGGAGACTGCTGTCAGTGAAGAGCTCGAGGATATGACGAGTGAGGCGGAGTATAGTGGCCCTGAGATCACAATCTCGAGAAAGATGTCACCGCGGAAACAGATATCCTCCACGACCACGACACCCCGACACCCAGGACTCACCACACCATCCCGAGGGTGATCCACTTGCCGACGCCGCGCATCGGCACGCGGCCGTGCGTGATGCCACCAAAGATGATCTGATGCGCCGAGACATAGAGGTCGCCGAGGACCTTGGCGAAGCTGGTGAGGACATCTGCAAGAATGACATCGCAAAAGAAGATGGGATCGCGGGGAGGCGGGGCAATGCAGCGGTAGAGCGCTCGCCTGAGTGCGCGGCGTTCCCTCCCGCCGATGCCGCGGAACGGAAGGAGAGCAGCAACCACAGGGCCAAGGGCAATGAGGCCCACAAGCCACCTATACCGCTCCATCAGCTCCGTATCTCCCCGGCTTGCCCAGCGGAAGAGCACCCAGCCGCCGAGGCACCATCCGGCGTAGATGAGGACGAGGCGGTATACGGGGGTGTAGAGGAGGGCCGGGGGTGGCCGGGTGCGGTGCGTGTGTGTTGGGGGCAGGTCGGAGATATCGTGGTCTCCATCGTCTGCGTGCCGGGTACGCAGGGCGGCGTCAACGACATCGGGGCCAAAGTCGTCCCCATCGCGAATGTCAAGTACCCAGCTGACGTCGAGTCCGAGGAGCGCGAGGACATGGAGGTTCACGGCCCAGAGGAGGGCTGCGAACCCGATGAGGAAGAGCACGCGGAACGGGAGCGGGAACGACGCGCTGAACTCGGGCAGCGGGAGCACGTACGCGCCGCTGGCGTCCATCTCGGCATTTGGATGGGGAGGGTAGAAATGTGTGGGTGATAGAGTGTTGTCGCGATCACTTGTTGCGTGCTCGACGTGGATGTGCATGTAGTTGTAGTTTACGCACTTTTTGATCCCGCGGCCAAGACCTTTGTCGTCCTGTCGTTCCTTTCCCGCTTTCTGCGTATATTGCCCGCAAACTGTATCTCTCCTCTGCTACTTTTTACTTCTTATCTCTCGCTGTCGCAAGCAAGCACGCATGCGGAAAGCAAAGCTAGCAAAGTTTATGCCGACACGTGTACCGACGGTCCCGGGGGCGGCGCGGCGGCGGTGTGATGCTTGATACATGTTCCTCCACCAACCGTCCGTTTTGGCCACTGGCCGTCTGGCAACTGACCTGAATATCTGAATTGACATTGACCTCACCATTCCAGTGGCCGAGTGTCCCCACCACTGCACCACGTCCGGTATGAGTCCTAGATGTCGGCACATGCCGGGCAGACGACGACGTAGCCAGTGAACGCTAGTGCTGGGCGTACCCGACCGGCGCCAATGGCCTTGGTCGCCCGGTCGCGTGACATCGTGGTGCATT
The DNA here is from genome assembly GCA_001599015.1 of Apiotrichum domesticum. NCBI lineage: Eukaryota > Fungi > Basidiomycota > Tremellomycetes > Trichosporonales > Trichosporonaceae > Apiotrichum > Apiotrichum domesticum. Next base: position 2,360,971 of record BCFW01000004.1, on the reverse strand, counting down.
TGCACGCTGCTGACCGTGATATGCACGCTAACAGCCGTCACAGACCGCGCTCTGTTACACAATTTTCTTAAATATCACCACTGCACTGGCGTGTACCTCACTCGCTCGCTCTCCACGCACGCATCCCATCTGTGCGCCGAATGCCGCATTCTCTGATCTTCCACCCCCATCAACATCAGGATCTTAGCCAGGGCATCGATACAATCTGGTATCTCGTTGCCCATCCACATCCCCGTCTTCACCGCCTCATTTCCTCATACCCACCCCTCCTCATCCCCGCGCCCGACTTCCCTCCGCGGATGGGCGTGTAGCTCAGTTGGCAGAGCGTGTCATTTGCATCCTCCTCCCGCGCCGGCGGGACGCAGGTCCGACTTGACAAGGTCTTTGGTTCGATTCCGAACTCGTCCAGATATCCCTCGGGTGTCATTTTTGAAGTTTGGAGAGCGCCAGAGACTGAGGAAGAGGCGGGCACGCGTGCGCGCGTGCTGCGACAGCGGCTAGGCTGCTAGGTGCTGGGCATGCTGTGGTTGTTATCGATATCGTGCTAAATGTGCGATAATGTGGAGTTCGGAAAGACGCTCGGCAGGGGCAATCACAGCGCTGGGTACTGACCTGCGGCGATATCCGCCCGATATCCAACTCCCACCGGTTCCTCTTTGTTGTAAGAATGCATGCACTAAGTCTACATGTACCATGAGCCCGGAAGGTTTGGTTGTCGATTCTCAACACTTGTTCAGATGGATATTCGCGGTCGCGGTCGGTGGGAACGGGGTTGGAAGGATTACAGATGGATGTTGTGATTGTCTTGGTGTGGGCCTGGTGGTCTTAGATCTCGGTTGTGTCTATTAGGAGGCGTGCCTCATGACTCGTCAAGGGGAGGGAATGCGGGGGCGGGGTGAAACCGGCGGTGTTGCACGGTTCCGATTCAACAGTTGCGTGTTTACTTGAGCGCAACGGGTGCGGTGATCGGGCGCTCGCGGACAATGTCGACGACGTGCCGCAGCTGCTCGAGGAACACAAACATGCAGATGGTGTTGGGCGTGAGACGGATCCAGGCCGGGAGCCAGCCCTTGAAGAGGAACGCGGGGCCTTCGCGCTTCAGGCTCTCGGTGATGACGTGCACCGGTCCGAGGGGGTCCGACGAGTGCATCACGCGCGACTTGACCACGTCGGCCGGCGAGCAGATCGTCGTCGCAACAGTACCCGCTAGCGCCGAGGCGGCAAAGTGCACAGGCAGGCCGTCGCCGAGTCCCCAGCCGAGGAGGAGCGACTTGAACATGTCGTACGAAACCAGCTGGGACGAGTTCATGAGGATCGCACGCACCTGGGTGTCAGTGGGAACTTTTGTGGGGTGATGGCAACCCGGGCACTCACGGTGTTCGGCAGCAGTCCACGGAACAGGCTCTTTGTTCCCTCGTCGCCAACCATGCGGTACACGCCGTGCGCGGCATTGCGGTAATGCAGCTGCTGGGCTGCGGGTTTGGCCGGGTCAGAGATCATGCGCACGAGAACGACGTCTGCCGGGTTACCCGCCACGCCGCCGAGGGCACCGGCCGATGCCGCGCAGAAGGTGAGCTCTCCCATTCCCAGCTTCTTGGCACCTGATGTCAGTGTTGTCCTTCCCGTATCTCTCGCCCGCATCTGTTATCTCGGAATCTCGCTGGAGTCCGGAATCTCCCTATCTGACTCCTTATCCTGTGCCGCAGTAATGACGGAGCTCCATCTTTGCTTGCACACGCTCGGGGCTCCGTCTGCCAGAACTCCGAGACATGCACTGCGATGCAGGCAAAGTGACGAGGTTGGGTTGTCACCTGTGGAATTCGGCGACAGAACACCGAGTCGCGGCACGTGGGTGTAATGAGCGGATAAACAGTGGCAAGGTCGCTTGGCTCGCCAGTCGCTACCACCCGACCCGCACCGACATCCGGCGCAACGGCAACGGCGTCGCCGTGGGGCGCCGCTGGGCATGCTCCGTGCATGGTGGGACAACTCTTTCGTACTCTGCGGCACACCAATTTCCTCTGCTCGCCCTGCACACAACGCAACTCACCATTTCGTGATAGCTTGGCCTTGATCATATCGTATGCGCCGAGACGGGTGAGCGAGTATGTCATTTGGCGGAACACGCTCGCCGTCAGACCAGTATACAGCCCACGGACGCCTGAAATGTCAGCTTCAGTTTCTCGAGGTCACATGTGTAAGAGGTCGGCAGTACGCAATGCCCGGGTCATCGCTGCTCCGTCACGGCAGATGTCTTGGAAGCCCTGAGGCGCCTGACGGCGGCCTTCGGGTTCCATGTGCCAAACCCGGCCGAGACTGGCCGAGCGGCGCGCCGTGAGAAGCGTCGACGACGGGATGCAGTGCGCAACATGTGTGTGCAACAGTGAGAAGCGTGTGCAACAGCGAGAAGCGTGTACGCAACAGCGAAGAGAGTGTGTGCACTCAACAGCACGCTCATGGCTGTGCTCCCTCCCTCGCAGTCATCTCATCGCCCCGCCCGCTGGCCCCCGCAATGCGTTCCCTCCCCAACCGCACTCACCCTTGTGCGCGAGCACATCCTTGGCCGCATTCTTGAGCGACGTCTTCTTCGCCGCCGTCTGCATGCGCACCCGCATCACGTCAAGCGGGTGTGTGCAGCATGCCGCCACTGATGTCAGTTTTTCCTGCTCCACCTTGTGGTTGTATCCGCGCCGGTCGCGACTCACTGGATGCAGCGGCGCCGCCGAGCCTGCCGTCAGTATTGTTATCGCGGGGGGAGCGTGCTGGCGCTGGGGCGACTCTACGGAGCACGAGCACGGAGCACGGCGCCAGCGGCCAGCGGCCGACTCACCAGAAGGGGTAGGGCTGCTTGCCCCCGGTGATGGGTTTTGCGGGCATGGCGGGTGGATGGGTGGGGAGGGGAAGGGAGGTGGTGAGGCGGTTGGGTGCTCTCGAACGGCCGTATGCACTCTAGTCCTGTTGAAAGTCGAAATGAACGTTGAACAATGCACGGTGAACGATGGAGATGTGATGGCGATGAAGAGTGGGCTGGTGTTGTTGACGAGGGAGAAGTGGAGAGATTTTTTTTTCCAGGTTTCGTTTTTATCAGCAACGATCAAGAAAATCCCTGCTTAAGTCGATATCATCATTCTCCATCTCGCATGTCTCACCTTTCACTCCACCTGCACATTGGTATGCATCATATCGATCAGCTTACAGTATTTTGCTCGGTACCCGCCGCCTGTGTATGAATCTCTTACAGGGCCGAATACGCCGACGCCCGCCCGCCCGCCGCTCCGTCTCCGCTTTCCACTCGGTGGCTCGGTATTCGGCCTCGTCCGGTCCCATCCATGGCCACTCACCGTCGCGCAGCTCGCCAATCGCCGGATATCGCGCTGCCTCGCGTTGTGGGGCATGGCATGCATGCGTTTGTTGTGTAGGCTGTGGGGTTGGGGCCATGTCGTACATACAGGTATACAGTCTGCGGTCGTGCAGCCAGCCATGCATGCTTTGCGTGGCTGTACCAAGTAGTGGTGATTGCGGTCAATTCTGGGTACTCTGCATTCCTCCCCCCGGGATGGTCTTGTTATCCTGCCTGGCGTCGCTTGTTCGCTTGGAGCCCGGAAATACTGGCGAGTAGGTTGTCCCGCCTCCCAACGCCAAGGAGCTACAGTGCGATATCGGGTGGCAACATTACTTGCCCATCTCAAGCACTCATCTCATCGGTGCATGGTACCCCTGCCGAGCTGCCGAGGCTAGAGCATAGAGTATATATAGCCTGCATGAGTGTCGCTCGCACGCCCGCGCTGGGACTAGATTTATCTTCCGCGGCTGTCTTTCGGACTGGTCTTCCGCCTGTGCATGTGCGGAGCGAGGTTGGCCCGAGTGGCCAAGTGGCATCTTGCAACCTGGCTGCTGGCTGTTCTGATTCTTTAGTTGGCAACCCTCCTGGCTTCCATTGACCTCTGAGAATGTTTGCCGTCGCATATATTGATGCTCATTACACAGCGATCAGCACACGGAACATTGGATCTCGTGCAGTCACTGATTGCAATCGCTCAATTGCTGAACACACCGTCTCACAAGCGCAGCCTTTGCCGAAGGGCAGAAGAGCCTGTACAGGCTGTTTGGCACCAGCTGTTATCTGTGAGACGGTATGACAGATGAAGCTGACTTGCTATACCAGCGCATTCACCTCCTCTCATCCATGTATCACCGGGACCGTTGCCACCGCAGAGGTCGATTATCATGCTCATGGATCATGGACGTCATGGGTGTAGGCTCATGTCTGACTCCCTTGTACAAGTCTGGCCTATCTCACGTGCCACGCTCAGATTGATCTCATGGGCTCGCGATCTCGACCTCCCCAGTCCTCACTTGTTGTTATCGTACCAACTTTAAACCTGGCAAATCACAAGTACCCGACAAGTCGCCTATCGCAGTACCGCAGTATACCGCAGTGCCGCAGTGGATCTGTCCAGCACTCGCGGAAACGCGCACCGCTGCGCCGCTGCGCCGCTGCGCCGCTGCGCCGCTGTGCCGCTGTGCCGCTGTGCCGCTGTGCCGCTGTGCCGCTGTGCCGCTGTGCCGCTGTGCCGCTGTGCCGCTGCGCATCGCCATGTCACTTGATTAAATCACAAATGCATAATGTACCAAAGGGGTGTCACAGGGGGGGGGTTCCAAACTGAAAGTTCGGGGCCGTGGTATTGTCGTGTCGTGTTGGAAGAGTATGAGAGTCTAGGTGTTAGTCGTGTGGTTACGGGACGCAGTATGGCGCAACTCACTGGTAACAGGTGGCACAATGAGAATATACAACATTGGAACGTGGGTGTCTAGTTCGCTGCGTTCGCGAGGTCGGTGTGACGTCTAGCTGTGCTTAGAGACGCTTGCGGGGATGACCGCGGTACGCCTCGAGGACGGAGTAGACGAGCTCAGCGAAGTGCGGGGACGGGTGGGCGGCCGGCGCGACGCGGCGCGGTGCGGTCTGCGGAGAGGAAGGGGAGGAGGGCGTGCGCGGCGCGACGGCCTTTGGTGCGGTGCTGGAGAGGAGCGGCATCGTGAGAGGATGAGTAGTGGCTGTGAGAGGCGGGTGGCAAGAGTGCTGAGAGACTGATATGTGCTCGGTCGATGTGGATGGGGATGCCAACAGGAATGCAGATCCTCTGGATCTTTATATCTCGCCCGACACAGATGTTCTATGCTGCTGCGTACTCGACGGTCACACGGGTGGCAACACGCGCCTCAGCAATGCTCAGCAGTGCTCAGCAGTGCACATGATTGTCAAGAAAAACCTGCGACCCTCAGGAACAATCGCAATCAATGCAATGCAAACAATAACAGAGGAGTCTTCGCCGCGCTGCCCGAGAGATTGCGAATCCTGGGATGGCCTGGGATGGCGTGGCGCGTAGCCACACGAGTCAAACCTTATTGTCATCACGACCCATGTCTTTGTCACCCTTCTCGGACCAATCAGAGGGCACGTAATGGTCAGCAGTCGATGCTCCGAGAACATGCGCGGTGCGCGTGGGGGCTTGCGGAATTGCGGAACCGTGCCGCTGCGTGCGCAGGGCGCGCAGCGCAGGGCTTGGCGGTGTGCGGTATGTGACCTGAGGCCGGGAGAGTCCGATGGATGGAAGAGGCCGATGGTAGGGGTCTGTGGGGCCTGGCCTGGCCTGGCGGGTGGCTGTGACACCTCGAAACCCCTCGTCCCAGCCATGGCCAGCCACCATGGTCACCTTCCAATGTACTCATGTCGTTGCTCACATGACTTGGCCGAGGGCCGTGTGATCGTGGAATTGGCCGATGGACTGGGCGGCGGCCAGCCTCAAGCGCAACATGACGACACGGCGAGCTCCGGACTGAGCGTGTGGATGGTGGAGCCCACCAGGTCACCAGCCTTTCGGCATTCAGCTTCTCAGCTTCCAGCATCCAGCGACTGCATCTGACAACTACCAAAGCACCAACTCACTGAAACACACTCACGACACATTCACGATGCCTATCCCCGTGACGCCGGGGGTGTACGCGCCAATCCTGACCTTCTTCAAGGCGGGGAGCGAGGACCTCGACCTCGACACCTTCCGCACCCATGTGCTGTACCTCGCGCGCTCGGGCGTCGCCCCCGTCGTGTGCGGGACGATGGGCGAGGCGCCGATGCTCAGCGTCGACGAGCGGGTAAAACTCGTCGAGGTGTGAGTCTAAAAAGGTCAAGGCAACTGATACTGATACTTACTCAGTGCCCGCAAGACACTGGACGAGGACGGCCGCCGCCTCCCCCTCATTGTCGGCACGGGACTGCCGTCTACACGCGAGACGCTCGCCCTCACTGAAAAAGTCGCCGCTGCCGGGGCGGACGCGGTGCTCGTCATCCCGGCTGGATACTACGCGCCGCTCATGACCCCCGCGGCCCTCAAGAGTTTCTACTCCGCAGTGGCAGAGAAGAGCCCCGTGCCCGTCATGCTGTACAATTTCCCTGGCGCCGCGGGCGGCGTGGACATGGACAGCGACTTGTTGGAGGAGATCGCACGCGCCCCGAACGTGTGCGGCGCAAAGCTCACGTACGAACCACACTACAATGACAATACCTTACTCACACGCCAGGTGCTCGGCGATCGGCAAGTTTACACGGCTCGCGGGCGCGACCTCGGCGCCCGCGTGGGTCGAGCAGTATCCCCGCAGCTTCAAAACGGATGGGCCGCCCTTTGTCCTCCTCACAGGGTGCGTGGGTGTGTAGCTTACGCTGACTTCCAGGTTTAGCGACTTTATCGTCGCCGCGCTCGCGGCCCAGGCGCATGGCGCGATCACGGGCTTTGGGAATCTCGCTCCTGTGGGTTTCATGAGTGTGGGTTGATTCTGACCGCAGCGCGTGCTCGGACGGCTGTATGCGCTGGCGAAGCGGGCAGCCGAGTCCGGGAGCAAGGAGGACAAGGAGGCGGCAACGACACTCCAAACGCTCGTGGCCGAGGCGGATTACCAGGTGGGTCTAGCGTCGCTTCTTGTTGCTCACTGCAGACAAGCGCACTGCACATTCCTGGGGCGAAGCAGATCCTGCAGCAGCGAAAGGGGTACGGCGGGCTGGCGCGCGCGCCGCTCCAGCCGGCAGACAAGGCGCTGTACGATAAAGTCATGAAGCACCCTGCTGTCGTGCGCGTGTTTGCCCTCGAGACTGAGCTGGAGAGGGACGGACAGATGCCGACTATGTAGGAATGTAGATGCATCTCAAGAAGTACTGTACTGTACACTACCCGTACCACGGCACCTCGACGCCCGCTGTTGTCAGTGTCAGTGACTATTTTCTGTTGGCTGCGACTCACCAATCATCTCGACCACGACCTCGCCGTCTGCCCACGCGCGCTTGTACGTCTCGGATTTCCCGACCTTTGCAATCCGCGCCTTGGAGTAGTCGCGGGACGATATGCCGGCGCCCTCAAACGTCCTCCGCACCCCGGCAGCTTGCAGGACGTGGCTCTCCATGATTGTATTTGGCTCCCATCAATAAACAAGTCCCAATGATCACTTACCATATCGTCGTCATTCGGCACAGCAAAGTAAAACACACCGCAGCGGATATGGCCCCTCTGGTCATCTGGCGGCGCGGAAACACGGTGGTTGGCGGCCTTGAAGTACCCTCCCGTGTAGAACTCCATGATCGCGCCGCAGTTGACAATGATCCCCCCGGGCGTGTGCCGGACGTATCGCCACACTCCGGCGTCGTCGCGGACCTGCAGGGACGCCATGGGCTGCGAGAAGACGAATGTGAGTGCTGAAATTAGCTTTGAGCGATCATGGGAATGAATGCGAGGTGCTCCGCCCGCACTTACAGCCAAAGTCTTGGTGTCCCTTGAGCCACACGCCATTGACCTTTGCCTCGTCCTCGGGGGAATGTTCGTCGTAAAAGCACATATCTGGCATCAGAGCCGAATACCCATCCAACTCACAGCGGAACCACGACTCGTCGTGCTCTTCATACTTGTGCCGCTTGGTGAACGTGTCCTCGGGGACATCAAGCGCAATGGCAAACAACCTAAGGAGAGAGAGGAGCACGCCGTTGTGGACTTTACGCGAAAAGGCCTTTACGTCCCCAAGATACGGCTGAATCGATTCTGGAAACTCCTGCGCAAAGTCGCGCGACCAGTTAAACTGCTCAATCTTATCCTTCACGCCATTCTGGAATCTCCCCATCAGCGATAATCTTGCCGTTAAACGCACTCATAATACTCCCTCAGCTTGAAGCCCGTATACGTCCCGTCCTCCTGCATGCGTGCGCGCAGGCGCACCTTCTCCTCCATCGGCGTGGTCTGCAGCACCGTCTCCCGTCAGCCCCGCCGGGGAGGAACTCACATAGCCAATATCCACCTGCAGATCGATCTCTTCAGGCGATATCCCCATGTTCGTGAGCGTGAAGAAGCCGTCCGTGTGCATTGCCTCGCGCACGCGCTCCGCGAGCGCGGCCCGCGCCTCCGGGCCATCATCGAAGGTCGAGAGGTCGATCACCGCCAAGTCCGCCCATGGCTGTTGTTAGCGGCAGGAAGGGGCCACCCACGAGATCCTCCTGAGTCGGCGCGACGGGGGTGAAGTGCAGCAGCCCGTTCTCCTTGTCGTTCGTCATGCTTGACGTTCTATGTGGGGAGCAGTCCGTGACTTGCGGTCTTTATGTAGCAAGAGCAGCGACAGTCCCCACCACGCCCGCGGCCAGCGGCAATTGATCGTTGGCCGCACGTCGTTTCTCTATCTCGGTCAGTTGATGCAAACGGTGATGCCCACTGCCCGCGGCCAGGCGGCCAAGCGGCAAGTCCATCTTTCAGCACCAGCGCACTCCACCAATGCGGCCTTCAACGCCTTATCGCCAAGACGCCGTCCACTCACAAGAGGCCGCCGGCGGCCAACCGCCCACCGATCACTACGCCGCGGGCTGACAGCAGACAGAGAGTTGACATCGATTATGACGCTACAAGTATTTCACGCGCCGCGGCGCGGCTGGCCGCGGCCCCAGAGAAGAGAAGAATGAGAACAGGGGAAAGGAGAGGAGAGTGCTGTTGCGCATTGTCTGTCGCTTGTCGATTGGTATGCTTGTGCTTTAGGCATTTCTTCTCCTAGAGGACACCCTTGGACGCGGCGACGGGGTTGGGCTGGTCGTAGATCCAGTCGAGCTCCTCGAGGGTGCGGCCGCGCGACTCGACACCAAAGAACCACCAGCACGCCGCCTCGATGAGGTCCCAGAACACAAAGACGAAAATGTACCGGTACCCGATGTTCTGGAGACCGATCGGGCCTGCGAACATGTTGATAAAGCCCATGCACATCTGGAGGTCAGTGGTGTTTACTGTCCACCTCGTTGCCGTGTTATTTCACTCACCATCACCATGTTGCACACTGCCATGCCCTTTGCGCGCATAGGGGTGGAGAGGGCCTCGACGGGCAGGACGGCCTGAAGGGGCGTGTACGTGAATGCGCAGAAGACGCCAAAAAGGACATAGACCGCGATACAGCCCTTGCCGATCGCCTCGTTGATGGGCTCGTTGCGGTCCATCTGCTTGACGATGATAGATGTCAGGCCGGTGAACACGCCGAGCGTGACGGAGAGCAGGAGCGTGCCAAAAGTGAGCACCTTGCGGCGCGGCATGTAGTCTGTGAGCATGGCGCCAACAAAGGCGCCGACCGCCGCGAGGCCCGCGTACAACAGGTTGTAGCCCAGCTGCGCCTCGACCGAGCGCACACCAATCTTCTCCTGTGGATGTTAGATGCTGACCAAACGCTGCTGCTGTTCTGCTCACAAAGATGACAGTGGCAAAGTACGCGAGACCGTTACCGCTGAACTGGCCAAAGATGGACATCATAATGACCTGGAGCATGCGCCAGCGGTTTCCGCGGGTGGCGAAGAGGGGGCGGTCTGGGATCAGTTTTGCTTTTTGGCATGGCACTCACAGTCGTACCACGACGTCTTGTACAGGTCGTCCGAGTGGATCGAGTTGCTCATCTCCTCCATCTGAAGGGCGACGAGGGGCGCGTTCGGGTCGCCGTTACCGTGGTATTTGATGAGGAACTCGCGGGCTTCCTCGGTGCGTCCGCGGCCCATGAGGAAACGCGGGCTCTCGGGGATAAACCACACGGTCGTGAGGACGATCACGGCCGCGGCACACTGGAAGATGAGGGGAAGCTGCCACGAGAGGTTCCTGTTGTGAGCGCGAGCTGGGTGAGTTCTACCCACGAGTTGATGTAGTTTGTGCCGAAAGTAATCGCCGCAGCGGGGATGGCACCGGCGTACCATCCCGTGTTGTAGATGCCTGTGCAGCGCCCACGCCACTGGGGGAGGGCGATTTCCATCGAGTACGAGGGTGCGGCGTTGCCGACCGTCGAGATGGCCCAGCCGAGAATCACACGGCCGACCATCATCTGCTCGATGTGGTGCGCGGTGACGGAGACGATGGTGCCGATGATGATGATGACGGAGCCGATGGCCATTGCCCAGCGGCGGCCGAGGCGGTCAGACAGCAGTGCGCCGACGGGGGCACCGATGAACGCGCCGACATTGTACAGCGCAAAGAGGGCGCCGATCATCGGTCCGCCCGTGCCAATGTGGTTGAAGCGTTCCTGGAATGGTGCCATCTGGGAGTGAGTAAAGTCTTGGTGGTGAGGTGCTTACCGCAATGAGGGCGGTCATGAGGGAGCCATCGTAGCCGTTCGCGTACGAGCAGCACAGGGACGTGAAGATGCCGAGGTAGAGGACGAGCGCGTTCTTGCTCCACCGCCGGAAGTGTGTGTCCTTGAGCGCGGCATTCAGCTCGCTCTGGAGGATCAGTGGGGAAGCTCATAATCACCAACCGAGAAGTGGCCCTTGGCAAGGTGTGCCTCGTCGTCGTACTTTGTGTCGAGGTCGTGGTCGCTGTGCGCGACAGACTGCTTCTCGGTGGGGGACATGTCTCGTGAGCTGCTTGTGGGGTACGGGGTCCCATGGGCCCCATGTCGCTTCTTATATACACGATACTGGCCCCTTGGGGCTCGTCGATCAGAATGGTTAGCAGTACAAGGTTAGCAGGTTGGGAGGTTGGGAGGTTCATTTCCGCATCGCATTTTCCCAGCCAAAACACTAGATCAACTAGAGAGATAGCTAGCAGACCACCTTGGCCATGCACCGAGACCAACCGGGTAGCGAGCGAACGGGAATTTTTGGTTCCAGTTGGCAACGCTTGCCCGGCTAACACCATCGACAACGACACTAGTCGCGTTTAGCGGAATGCAAAGAGGACAAGAATGTTCTCTCGACAATAGAAGCCGAGTGCCGAGTGCCACTCTCCGCCGACTGAGTGTTGTAGTGTCAGATCAGGTCAGAGAGTCAGAGAATGGAGTGGCCAGAGCCAAAGTGCAGAGGGCTCGGCCGCACAGCAAATTGTTCGGGTGAACTCGACGCCGCCCATTACCGCCGACCAGGACTAGCGGCGGAGAGCTCCGTTCCGGGCGCTGGTGGTGCCACGAGGCCTGGAGGAGTGAGAGCCTGAGGCCGGAGTAGAGAGGGTGCACGAGTGAGGAGATGAGCATGTGAGCAATGCACTAAATGTACCGCGGCATGTACAAACAATTTAAACGCTGGGGTCTAGAGCTTCTAGCAGTAGATGGTGACATGCCATGTGTCATGGCCTCAAGCCGGCATTGCCACTCGGCAACCCTCTTGCTCGATTCCCTCCCGTTTTCTCGCGTGGTCGAACGGGAATGTCCCCCGCGTTGCCCCACAGTTACTGTGGTGAACGGGAATCTCGGTGCAGCGAACGGGAATGTGGACGGCGCTACCGGCTGTTTAAATGAGAGAGTTTGTTATCTGATGGCCCGGCTCGGCTTCGGATCTATCCCAACCAGCCAACAGTCTCTGACGTGAGCCACCCAGGGCGCAACACCCAACAACACACACACACACACACAGATTCACACTCGGCGTCTATCCCGAGTATCCGAACGCAACATCACCACTGCCATTTCCCATCTGCCGCCATTCAGCCTCAGTAGCCAAGACATCCCCCGGCCTAGCTTCTCGCTCTGGCGGCGCACCATGGGGAAAGCGTCCGGCATGCGGGGCACGTCTCTCGGTCATCTCCTCCTCCGGTAAGCGGAGGACAGGCAAGAACACGCAGGGCAAGACAGCAAGACCTCCACGGCCCCCGAGCAGACTTTTGAGACGTCCCCGCATCTGCATTAAAGACCCCCAGCTTCGGACAGAATCCCCCATCCCCCGCATCTTCACCATGACCCGCAATCTGACAGAGTACGAGGACCCGACGCCGCAGCGCGGTGCGCTCCCCTCCCGCGCGTGGCAGCACTCTGATGCCCCCCGCCTCTCCCTCAACGACACTTGGAAGTTCCGGTTCTCGCCCACGGCCGACGGCGAGACCACCGAGTTTGCTACCCCGTCCTTCAACGCCGACAAGTGGGACTCTATCCCCGTCCCGTCCCACTGGGGGCTGCACGGGTACGACCGGCCGCAGTACCAGAACATCCAGTTTCCGATCCCCGTTGACGCGCCCCGCGTGCCCTCGGACAACCCCACCGGCGACTACCGGTACGAGTTTGCGCTCCCGGCCGACTGGCCCTCGGGTGGAAAGGTGAGCTCAGCAGAGAGAAAGGTAGCTGACAGCAGAACATTATCCGCTTCGACGGCGTCGAGTCGTGGTGCAAGGTGTGGCTGAATGGCTACGAGCTCGGCACCTCGACGGGCAGCCGCCTGCCGGTGGAGTTTGACGGCTCGGCCCTCGTCGCGGGTACGAACGTGCTCGCAGTCCGCGTCCACCAGTGGTCGTGCGGTACCTGGCTCGAGGATCAGGACCAGTGGTGGCTCCCCGGCATCTTCCGCGATGTGACGGTCATCCACCGTCCCGAGGGTGCCGTGACGGACCACTTCGTGCACGCCTCATACGACCACACCACCGGCGCCGGCGTGCTCCGTGTCGACTGCAGCCCCGAGGGCCGGGTCATCGTCCCCGACCTCGGTATCAACGCTCCGACAGGCACCGACATTCCGGTGCCAAACGTCGAGCCGTGGTCCGCGGAGAACCCCAAGCTGTACACCGGCACGCTTGACACGGGGCGTGACGGCGTGCCCGGCGAGCGAGTGCAGCTCAAGATCGGCTTCCGCACCGTCAAGATTGAGGACGCGCAGATCAAGGTCAACGGGCGCCGCATCCTCCTCCGCGGCGTGGACAGGCACGAGTTCCACCCCGAGAAGGGCCGCGCACTGGACCACCAGACGATGCTGGACGACATTCTCATTATGAAGCGCCACAATATCAACGCCGTGCGCACGTCGCATTACCCGCCGCACCCGCACTTTTTGGACCTGTGCGACGAGTACGGTATCTGGGTGATGGACGAGGGCGACTTTGAGACGCACGGATTCGAGTGCGTCGGGTGGCGCGGCTCGCCTGCCGTCGAGCCCATGTGGCGTGAGGCACTTGTCAACCGCACTGAGCGCATGGTTGAGCGCGACAAGAACCACCCGTCGATCATCATCTGGTCGCTTGGAAATGAGGCGGGCTTCGGAGAGAATATTGGTGCCATGGCGGACTGGATCCGGGGGCGCGACCTCTCCCGCCCCATCCACTACGAGCGCGATCTTGTGGGCAAGTACGTCGACATCTACAGTCGAATGTACGCGACGTATGATCTCGTGGACAAGATCGGGCGCCAGGCCGAGGTGGCGGCCGACGAGATCGACCTCATCGGGTACGGATCGATGATGCTCGACGAGAAGGACATCACAGACCCTGCCCTGAACGAGAAGCGCCTCAAGATGCCGTTCGTGCACTGCGAGTACGCCCATGCCATGGGTAACGGCCCTGGCGGGCTCATCGACTACCAGGAGCTGTACAACAAGTACCCGCGTACTCAGGTATGTGGCGGCCGGTGATTATAACTGACATGCAGGGTGGGTTCATCTGGGAGTGGATCGACCACGGGCTGCTCAAGCACACCAAGGACGGCCGCGCGTACTATGCGTACGGCGGCGACTTTGGCGAGGAGATCCACGACGGCAACTTTGTGTGCGATGGCCTCATCTTCCCGGACCGCAAGCCGAGCCCGGGCCTGATCGAGTACAAGAAGGTCATTGAGCCTGTCGCCATCTCGGTCGCCGATGGGGCGATCACGATCAAGAACAGCTATGACTTTGCGGACCTCTCGCACCTCGCCTTTAGCTGGCGTCTGGAGGCGGATGGCAAGCGGGTTGCTGAGGGAGCGCTCGAGGTTCCGGCTGTCCCTGCGAGCCAGACAGCCACAGTGCCGCTTCCCGCCCTGCCCTCGGATCTCGCCGGAGAGGTTCTCATCACCGTCTCCGCTGCCCTGGCCAAGTCCACGCCGTGGGCAGAGGCAGGCCACGAGATTGCGTGGGCCCAGTCCCCCGTCCCCATGTCCGCCGCTCCAGCTACCAACGGTGCATCCAACGGCACCAACGGTCACGCCTCCACCTCTGTAGTTCAGAACGACAACACCATCGTCCTCGGCCCCGCGACCTTCCGCAAGGACGGCACGCTCCTCAAGCTCGGCAACCTCGCCGTCGAGGGTGGGCTCAAGGTCAACATCTGGCGCGCGACCACCGACAACGACAGGATGGGCGACTCGCGCCAGATCCCCAAGGCATGGCACGCGGCCGGCTTCGACAGGATGCAGCACCGCCTCGACGGCGTGAGCGTCACTGACTCGTCCGTCGTCGTGAACTCCCGCCTTGCCGCAGCGTCCACCGACCGCGGCCTGAACGTCACTTACACGTGGGCCGCGCACGGCAGCGACGTCCGCCTCGACGTTGCCGTCCAGCCCGACGGCGACTGGGAAGACCTCACGCTCCCCCGCCTCGGCGTCAACCTCGGTCTTCCCGGGTCCCTCTCCGCCGTCGAGTGGTTCGGCTGCGGGCCAGGCGAGGCATACCCCGACAGCCGGCAGGCTGCCCGCGTAGGTCGGTACGCACTCGCAATCGACGACATGCAGACGCCATACGTATATCCGCAGGAGAACGGGAGCAGGCTCGACGTGCGCTGGGCAGAGGTGCGGGGCGATGATGGCGGCGTGCGGATCGAGGGCACAGACACCTCGCCGCTGTTCGCGCTCACCGCGCGCCGGTGGACGACGAAGCAGCTCGCGGCTGCGTCGCACACGACCGACCTCGTACCGGGGGAGCATGTGTGGCTCGACCTCGACAAGGCGCACAACGGCCTCGGGTCGGGATCGTGCGGGCCCCCCGTGCTGCCCAAGGACGCGCTGTACCCCCGCGCAACCGAGTTCGGGTTCACCTTCCGCCCCCTTTGATTTTTGATAGTGCCGGAGAATGCTGGCTAGCCCAGCCGTTGTAGGAATGAAGATGTGGCTTTTGTGATGATCCATCTCCAAGAACACGTGGTCGGAAGGATCTGCGGTGCCAGATCTGGAATCTATCTCGGAAGCATGCGATCCTCTCGCGGCTCTTGTCGGCCATCGGGCAGTGGCGCAGGCCGCAGGGCATCCGGGTACTTACTCATACGAGATCCAAGCTGCAAGGCGTGATAGGACATGTCCGCGGCACGCCATCCCGTTGTATCAAGAGCGATACGGCCGTTTCAGACCCGGGTGCGATATCCGGAAAATGTGGAATGACGTCACTGATGAATAAGTCTGGAAAGGGAAAAAAAAAAAATCTTCAGAGATTTCTGGGCCGGCGCCGATCATTTTCAATAATGACAAGCAATGATCAGCGTGGTGTTTGGAGAATGTTCCACCGCTGGGCTAGAGTAATCCACCTCCACCGCGCTGATAAGCGAGAAGCGACAAGAGGTGGAGGAAAATCAGGATATCAGGAGAGCAGGAGGAGGGGAGATACGCAGCTCTGGCAGCTTGTGGTGCGCGCAGAGATCCCAGAATGGAACGTGGGCCGTTTACATTATTCAGCTGGCCGTCATCCACATCGCCGAGCATAAACCCAAATTGCGTCGGCGCATGCTCTCGCAGCGGGTTGCACAGGGGTATATAAAGAAGACAACTCATGAACAACAAATGTCCCCAGCAATAGAAAAGCCGTGCCGAACACTCTAACTCTTTTACACTTTAACACCTCATCATAATCCACACCTCACAATGACTGCCACTCCCGCCCTCGCCGCGCCCGTCACTGTCGGCGCCTGGGACCTCAAGCACCACGTCGTGCTCGCCCCGCTTACCCGCCTCCGCGCCGACAAGGACGGCGTGCCGGCTCCTTATGCCGCCGAGTACTACGCCCAGCGTGCCACCGGTAAGCAAAAATTTTCTCCGTCATTCTCTCCGTCCCGATCCAGACCATTCTAACTCTCCAGACGGCGGCCTGCTCATCACGGAGGCGACGTTTATCGCCAAGGAGGCCGGCGGTCTCCCCGGCGCTCCGGGAATCTACTCGCAGGCGCAGATGGACGCCTGGAAAAAGGTCACCGACGCAGTTCACGCCAAGGGCGGCCGCATCGTCCTCCAGCTCTGGGCTCTCGGCCGCGTCGCGAACCCGCAGGCCGTCGACAAGGTCGTCGGCCCCTCGGACGGAACCTACACCCCCGTGTCGTTCACCGGCGAGGCGGCCGACCCCGTCCCCGTCACCGGCATGACCGAGGAGGACATTGACCGCTTCGTCGGGCACTACGGCCAGGCGGCGAAGAACGCCGTCGCTGCCGGCTTTGACGGTGTCGAGATCCACGGCGCAAACGGCTACCTCCTCGACCAGTTCCTCCAGAGCGTGACCAACAAGCGCACGGACAGCTACGGTGGCAGCCTCGAGAACCGGATGCGTTTCCCCCTGCGTGCGGTCGGCTCGGTGGTTGATGCGATCGGCGCGGACCGCGTCGGCCTCCGTCTCTCGCCCTTCTCCGAGTTCCAGGGCATGCGCGAGGAGGACCCGCTCGCGGTCTTCGTCCCCTGGGCAACTGCCGTGCTGGACAAGTACAAGCTCGCGTACCTGCACGGTGTTGAGGGGCGCGTTTCGGGAGTCTTTGACCGCCCCGAATCGCGGGACTCGCTCGACCCGATCCGCGAGGTCGTCAAGGCGCACGCTCCCACAAAGTTTATCGCTGCGGGCGGATACACTGCCAAGACCGCCGAGGCCGAGGTCGAGAGGACGGGCGACCTCATTGCGTTTGGCCGCTACTTTATCTCCAACCCGGACATTGTTGCGCGCCTCATCGGCGGACACGAGCTTACAAAGTACGACCGCGACACGTTCTACACCCCGGGAACTGTCGGATACACTGAGTGAGTACACTGGTTACATATTGTGCTAGGGACGAGTACTGACTGCAGCTACCCCGTGTGGAAGGACGTCAAGGTCGGTGCCAACTAGAGTGCCGGTCCAGATTAGATTTTAGAGCGTTAGAGACTTGCCAGCATGTACACTTTATGATACACCCACTTGATTGCCTGAGTCAAAGAGCTGGGGCACATATTACCCGAGAAAGCAATGGTACAACTCACTCTGCTCAGAGTTGCCCTTTTCACCTGCCTGATCAACTACGCGCAAATACAGTACGCCCAACTGGGGTGCGATGAGCACCTGCAACCAGCCAGATAAGCAGAGTATTTACATCGCGCAACGAACTGGAGCATTGACGTCGGTCTGGCGTAAACCGTCCTATGGAGCTAGATTTCCGGATCGCTTATGGCAGAACGCTTTACAAGTCATCTATCATGGCGTGGCAAAACGCCAGCGTGCTCCTGCCCGTGCCGTACAGATCGATCTTATGGGTAATACGTGCACAGGACAAACTCGCCCTTCTTCGCCCCAGTGCGTGTCATGAGGCCGTGGAGCTGGGTCTTGACCCTGCCAGGGGTCCTGAGGCGGAAATTGGTCGGGTCACGAGCGCGACCCGTGAAGACAACGCGATCAGGCCCAGGCGGCTTCGTCCCGGCCTTCATGATGGGAAACTCGTACAGCTTCCCATGTATGACTAAACTCTGGAAACGGAGGCCTTCGTTGTTCTTGAAGACGTAGGGGTATGCGTTTGGCGCAAAGTTGCCATTGGCGCTTTTCACGGCCGCCATGGCCTCGGCGTAGGTGTACTTTACACTACCGCAGTCCCATGTCGACGAGGGGCCGGGCGCTGCGATAACGAGCGTGGCGACAAGGGTAAAGATGCCGAGGAGCTGGCTTGATCAGTATGGCTTTGTCGTAAGGGCACCAGAGACGTCCGAATTGCTACCAGAACGAGAACGAA
This sequence comes from Apiotrichum domesticum, assembly GCA_001599015.1. NCBI lineage: Eukaryota > Fungi > Basidiomycota > Tremellomycetes > Trichosporonales > Trichosporonaceae > Apiotrichum > Apiotrichum domesticum. Next base: position 2,342,816 of record BCFW01000004.1, on the reverse strand, counting down.
GCGGTCTTGGCTTATCGACAGCCTAGATCGCAGCAGAGGCCCGGTATTCCCACTTACGAAAGAGAAAGCAACGCGCATAGTGGTTGAGAGTGTCGGCAGTTGTGAGCGTTTGGGAGTACGAAGGGTTAGGTCGACGGGCCTTGAGGCTTCTGCTGGACAATGGGATGTGTTGAGGCCCGACTCCTCCTTTTTATCTATCAGGGCGAGCACTGTCGGACTTGAGACATGGCCAGTGGCATGTAGTGTGCTGCCGGACCCATGCAGATCTGCAGACCACAATAGCGTCTCGGCGCATTGCAACACTGCCGTGAGGCTTAAACCCAAGTTTCCCACTGCCGTTGATACTGCCTACTGCAGCTGCTGATGCCGCCTGATCATCACTCGGGGGCAGATAGACTTTGCCGTACTGTATCCCGGCTGTCCGTTCCACCCGGGAACGCGTCTACCCGCACTTTAGCTTTACTCAGGCCGCACTTGAATCCCGAGATAGGCTCGGCGGCGCCGACCGCCTCACTGCTTCGGGTCCGACTTTCTCGGTCTTTTCTGTGCGAATGTACAAAAGGAATGTTCCGCGCATGTATTAGCCGTGATATGCTTTCGGAGATATTCTCGAAGGTGCTTTTCGGCGTCGGAGATGCTTTCGTGGGCAGGGGGTGAGGCAAATGTACATGTCATGTCAACGATTGTGTACTGTCAGCACCGTGGAGGCGTTCAATTGTGGCACAGCACATACAATACAGAACAGGACAGGAGGGCAAAAGAAAATCAAAACAAGTAAGCATAGTGAGTCGCCGCTGTGCACTTCCTCCCGAGGCTCCGACCTTCTTGGCCTCTCTGGCCTCTCTTTGGCCACCACGTCTCCCCTTCCCTACTTTCTCGGCCTCCGTTGCCTCCGTTGCGTCCTTTGCCTCTGTTTCCTCCGTTGCCTCCGTTGCCTATCGTTCCTCCTTTATCTCCTTTGCGTCCTTTGCGTCCTTTGCGTCCTTTGCCTGCCTCGCAAGTGGTCGATGAGGGCCGAACGCGTTTGTCACCTTCGCGGCCTACCCGAGAGGTTGTCGGCGGCGGCACGAGAAGTGGGCAACGAGCAACGGCGAGGGTCATCGTACAACAAGCGTGACAATCGCACCCGTCATCCTCGCCAAATGCGCAGTGTCCGTCCTCTCTCAGTTGTCCGTCTGCGTCCAGCTCCAGTACGGTCTGAAAGACATCAGTGAGGGCTGCAGAGGTGGGAAAGCGAACCATGGGAAAGGGAGATGAGAGTGAATTCAATGGGGAAGACGGAGAGCTGTGGTAAAGTCATCTGTCAGCGTGCGCATGGCGGAGGCAGCGATCTAGGCACCCGACACCAACCGTGACCGCGGCGTCTACTCTCGCCGCAGAAGGCTAGAGCGGTGATGGCATGGTCCTGCGACACCTGGCCAAAGCCATGATGTTCAATGTGATCCGCGACGTCGTACGCCCTGAACAGTGGACGTGACAGTGTGCTTTCTAGTTGCGTGTCTACGGGTGATCTCTTGCACATAATGCTAAAGAGTCACGACACGGTCTGGGCGAAGCGGTGGTGTGCTATCCTTACTGTGCTATTCTTATCACGCGTCGCGCAACCGAACACGCGAACACCTTGGCTGTCGGGATAGGACCCTGTGCCTCATGGTGGTTCCTACCGTTGTTCCTACCGTTCTGTACACGTTCCTTGGTACCGGTTTGTCGGTACCGAGCAAGACACGTCTGTCCGAAAGGTCGTAGATCACAACACGTAAAGGCAGCAGGAGTTCCAACTTTATCGTGATTCAACCCAATATCAGTATCCCACACGTTGGGAATGGTCGTATTACTGCATCACATTCTGCCGGTGCTACCATCCATTTGTGTGTCGTGTGGGTCGTACATGTATCAAACTCCCTCGCCTAAGGAACGGTAATGACGACTTTACCCTTGGTCTTGCCAGAGTCGACCTTGTCGAACGCCGCCGCAAACTGCTCAAACGGCACCACGCTGTCGATAAGCGGCTTCCACCCGTTCGCATCAACGAGGTCGGCGATAACTTTGAGGTCGGTGCCGCGCGGCTCGACGAGGAACCACTTGCCGACCGTGGATGGATCCGCATAGACAGGCCGGGACTCGCTGGGATCCCCGACGACCGAGAGGAACCGTCCACCAGGCTTCACCGCCGTCCAGTACCTGTCGAGATTCGCTCCCGCACAGTCGAGGACCACGTCGACCTTGCGCGACGTGTCGGCTGCAATCCACTGGACGACGTTTGTGGACGTGTAGTCTATGATGTCGGATGCGCCAGATTCGCGGGCTATGTCGCTTTTTGACCCACTGCACACAGCAACGACTGCGCCCGCGCCCGCTGCATGGGCGAATCGCACCGCCCAGCTACCGACCGCACCTGACGCCCCGGTCACAAGGACACGCTGCGTGGCATTCTTCTCACGCGCCGTGGGGTCGCCGGTGATTGCCGCGGGGTCGAGCGTGCCGTGCTCAAAGAGACCCTGCCACGCGGTGAGTGCTGAGAGGGGAGTCGCTGCCGCCTCGGTCCATGAAAGAGATGCAGGCTTTGAGGCAAGATACTTGGCGGGAACGACAGTGTACTCGCACATTGAGCCGGGTATCCACGCATCGGTGCGGTAGAACACCTCGTCGCCGATCTTGAAGGCGCCACCGGCGGGCGTAGGGCCAACAATGACACCGGCACCTTCCGTTCCTGGAATGCGGAGGGACCCTGGGGGGAAGAGGTCGGGATACAGCGCGGGCCAGGTGCGCTCGCGCAGACATGGCGAGGTCGCCTTTACTTGCACAAGATAGTCGGTCCCGGTGGGCTCGGGGCTGGTGATGGTGAGCTCGATGAGAGCGGTGGAGAGGACATCCGGCTGCAACACCGCTTTGATGCGCTTCGGGAGGTCGGTGCTGGCCAGAGACGCGTGGGACAAGTCGGCAGACATTGTAGAATGAGTGGGAAGTCAGAAGTGTAGATGTGCTCGAGTGGTAGATCAGCTTATATATCTCTCGAGACGGTTGACATGCAGGACAACAGCATTCCGCAATCGACGTCATGTGGATAAGGTTACCGAGGTTGCATTCTCTCGTCCAGTTGGCTCGGCCTCGGCGAATCTTCGAGAGTTGTCCCATGAAGCGACCAGTTCTCATCCGATGCGGAGAGAGGTTTGGACGACTTGCTGTGCCCCGTCAGGATACTGTACAGCAGAACAGCAAAGGGCCAAAGGGTGCAAACAGGCGTGGTCGCGGCCCTCTGTTCAATTGATCCAGGACGCCTCTTAGATCTGCACGCGTGGTTCACGCTGTGACTGTCAGAAGCAGTAGAAGCAAAATATCACAGTCGGTGGATGGGGCGTGAGTGGACGGGCCGGTACTCAGGTCAAAGCCTGAAACAGCTATGTCCAGAACCAAAGACCGTTGATGAGCAAGCAATTGAGTGCCGTGGGAACCGTTGGCTACCGAAACGCCCATGTCTTGGGGACGCGGAATGTGGTTTGGAGAGCTTCCGAGAGATACAGAGACAAAGTCTAGATCTTGCGCCTCGGAACCACGGTGAGAATACGAGGACACCTCGTCCAGTCTGCATGGTGTCGAGTCGGTGATGCGGGCCAACGATGCGGAGGCGTGCTGTGGCGTGCTTCTCGATGGTTAGAGGCATTAGAGGGGAAGCTGACAGGCATTTCCACTAGAAGCGCAAGTCCCTCGGGCCGGGGATAAGTCCTATCAGCAAACGGTTGAGATGCAAATATTAAACAAGTCAGAACAATGTGTGTGATCTACTCGAGAATCCGTCACTTGCCGGTGTAAACCGCTTGCTTCTTCCAGGTGACCTTTGAACATTGCGTCAACTCACTGACTGAGACATGCTGGGGAAAAGACATGGTTCACAAGGACGCACAAGTAATGAGAAAGTACACAAAGTGAAAGAAGAACAGGACGATTAAGAAAAGAATCACAACAACCAAAAGAATACTCTGCAAATCTGTCTCAAGGAAAAAAAAAAAAAATAACAAAAAAAAAAAGAACAAAAAAAAAAAGAGGGAAGCGACCCGTAGATGCAGCAGAAAGCAGGAAGAGTTCTTCGGCCCCGACTCAGTCATGGACGTCCTTTCATGGTTGAATGCACCTCGTTAAAAGTCCAGCCGCGGTAGTCGCAGATTGTCTGCCCTGTACCGCTGTCGTCTGGAACAATTCAACGCGTCAATCACCCGTTCCCGTGTACGTCACTCCCGTTTCTTGTTGTCTTCCATTGTCTTTTCCTGAATGTTTGGAGTCTCGAACTTGTACTTTCGAGTCTGGGCTGCGTGTGCTGGATTTCGGCCTTGCGCTATGGGAGAATTCACGGCTCAGAAGGAATGGGCGGTACAGTACAGTTAATCAGCAATATAACTGAGCCGTCATACTCCATCGTTCCCGGGCCCCAGACTCAATCCCAACCACAGATGCCATTGCAAAAAAATTGGGCTAGGCAAGGATAGGATGTATGCCGAGCCTCATAGCTGCATCCCAACACGTCCAAGTGTTTGCGGTCATAAACATACCTCCGAGCTTGACGGTGTAGTGGTAATTACGGCATGGCGTGACGTCGGGAAGCCCGGCTCGAGGGTATGAAGATCGACGGAGCTTCTTGACTGTTCGGTTGCCGTGACAGTCAGCTACCCCATGATGCAATGCGACCTGACCCAATGTAGTGCTCAACCAAGGCACCTCCGACTTCTGTCAGGCACTGTCAGAATGAGCAAAAAAATGTCCTCGAGGAATGAAGAGTTGTAATGTGGCACCTGGTCCAACAAACCAAACCCGTTCACAGCAATGTCAAGAGAGGGCAATGATCATCAAAATATAAAAGCATAATGCCAAAGCAGTCCTATGCACTATAGTAACTGTGGAAGAATATCATAGTCCTTTGGGGAGTGAGGACACGGGAGTCCTTTATGCGAGAGTGTTCGAGAGCAGAAGCGCCAAGCGAATCCGATTGCGGTGGAGAACGCTACGAGCGACTCGGAGAACGAGTGGCCTAGTACTTGGGGGCTGTCTTCCAGTCGTTGTGCTCCCAGTGGCCCGAGGGGTCGTTGCAGGTCGAGCAAATGGGGGGCTCCTCAGAGCCGCCACCGTGGACGGAGCAGCTATGACGCTTCCAGCCCTTCTTGATGTTGATGGGGCAGACGGTGCGGGTCTTAGCCCAGTACCAGTACTGGATGCCCTTGTAGGAGCCGCAGTACTTGCCGCCAAAGCCGTTGTCCCATCCGATGTTGGGGATTGAGGGGTAGTGGATGTAACCGTGGTCACCAACCGAGCACTGGTGGCCACCCTGACCGATCCAGACGCAGCCGGTGTCGGGGTAGCCCTCAAGGCAGCCCGAGGGGTACGAAGGCTGCCACCAGTTCCAGCTGCACCAGCCCCAGAGCTTCTTCTTGAAGCCAAAGAGGAGTTTGATAATAACCCCGGTGCGCTTCTGGTTAGAACGCTCATCGAAAGAACGCCTCTGTTTGCCGGTGTCGTCCATGCAAATGTCGCAGAGACCGTTCGTCTGGATGCCCATCTTGGCAAGAGGGTTCCAGCCCTTGGCAGGGAGAGCCTCGCCCTGGGTAGCGACGAGAGAGAAGACCGAGTTGGGGTCCTTGTTGATCTGGAACAGCGAAACGTCGGTGGAGTTCTCCTGGCCGACGTAGGTGGCAGTAGCGTCGTTGACGTCGATGGACGAGCCGCGAGCAAGGCTGTCGAGCTTGATGGCGGTGCTCTGCTCGTCACCCTGGAGAGCACGCTCCTCGAGGGCCGGAGCGGCCATGGCGGCGATGGGGGCAAGGAGGAGGGCGGTCGAGAACTTCATGTTGTCGAATGTCCGAGAGAGAAGTCGTTGCCGGATGGTGAGAAGAGACTGCGAGGCGGTCGCCTTTTATACACGAGAAGGGGGTCTTTCTGACCATCATGGGAAGAACAGTTGCCTGTCCCCTGGGTGTGTTCACGGTATTCCCACTCAGAAACTCGGGCATCGAGCACAGTCCTTGCTCTAGTGCGTAGTGCCACAATGGATGTCCTCAACAATGTCCTAGCATCTACACCATGCCCACTCGCCGTCTCTATCGAGGACTTGCGCGCTCATTGTCAGGACGCTGTAGAGGTATTGCCTGTTCAAGAAGTTGTGGACCCACCAAATTGCCCGCTCGCGAAGTCTTCCATGACGACCGGGAGAGGCACGCTAGTTAGCAAAGCGGGAGTGACCACCACCCAGGGTACCGGGAGAGGTACGTCAAGCTCGCGGATGTTGAACCAAGCTTATTATCCGACGTGTTCCGGTGCCGTTATCGTGACCGAGATTGAACCGGTATGCTGTCGGCCTGCGGATCCTGCGACAGTACGCTACTCGCTGAAACATTCCGGCTACAGGAACAGAACCTGCAGAACGGCTCAAACCCTATCATGTCTGGGTGGTTCCCGCATGCTCGCCCGATTATGGAACATGACATAAAACGTCAGGAATCCAGATATTCATGTCTCTAGAACGCACAGAGATCGCGATCGTACCTGCCGAATTCAGCAACGAATGCCCTCAACGCGTCGTGCTTTCGCCTTGGTCTGGGTTGTTCGGTTCCCAACAACAGGTGCTGCATGCCCGACAGTGACATAACAACGATTCCGCGAAGCACTTGTTCACTGTATGGCTGCGTCATGACCACTATGCAAACGGACACAGTACGCTACCAGCCGCTTGGGAAGAGCTCTTGGGAGTGCATCCGAGCCCGTTTGTCGTAAGTGTGATATGCCCTGGCGGCGCCGCGCATTCTAGGCCCATGGTCGACGACATCACTGCCAAGATGCAAGACCTCAGAGGCTTACTGTTTGCTTGGTCAGTACTCGGCCTGGAGTCGGCCTGGAAGCTGCCGGGAGACCGATCGTCCCGGTTGCTCTCGTTCTGGTCTGACCACTGTTCATGGTACTCCTGATGATTGTTTGGGTGCGGCCCAACTAATGTCATCCCCATCGCCGTCCCGCGCTCCCAGCCATCCCCCAGTCCGAAGCGTAACCCCACTGCCAACCTGACGGATGAGAAGTAAGGCAGGGACATTCCAATTAGGTGCCGACTACCATTTCTTTTCTTACCAAGCAACGAGGAACATGGTGACGCTGGTAGGGCAAACCATGACCTTGTTTTGCGGGTCAGGTCTGCGTGTGGTGAGTGTTCTATCCATAGAACAGTTGACATCAGACGCGGTGTATTAAGCTTGGCTTTGAGTCGGACGTTGCCGTATTGCACAGGACTGTATGTACCTACAGCTCGGAAATTCCGTACGCACCCTCGTCCCGTCACATTTAGGACAGCTAGGAACTGAAACCCGAGCGACATCCCGCCCCGTTTCTATTCCGAGCCATAGGCCGGGGCAGGGAACAAGTAAGCTGCGTTCAGCACGGCGTGCATGTGAATTGCGTTGCAGTGACCTCGGCACAACGCATTGGTAAACAAAAGGCTGCCCGATGTGCGAGGACACCGTTACCGTTGCTTTGGAGCCGAGCGATGGCGAGCAACACCCGCTTCAGTGGTTAGGCGCCAGCTTCTTGGGGTAGCCGCGGCCGCGCTCGTGTGGGACACACTCCACGACCACTTTGCGGATTAACGGCACAGCGCACGCATCCGCCGCCGCCCACACGGGATTCTGTCAAAGTTCCGGCTGTTCCGGCAGAATCGACCACGACACCGTACTTGTGCACTCCGGGACGGTCTCTCGTCAGCGGGCCAGGCGACACGGCCTTGATCCAGGCTGCCGAATAGATCTGCGCGGACCCGGTAACTCTAGCGGACCATGTGCCCGTGTATCTCGTGTAGCCTTGCCGGCGATGGGATTGGAGATTCCAACAGCCAGCCATTACTACTTGGGCTACGGCCCCCCTGTCCAAGTAAGCGACGGCGGCTCGGGCACGGTCGCTGTTGGCGTAAACAAACCGTTCAGAACCCGACATTGTACACTTCCGTTATCCTACTTCCCCGGATCGCCCATTCCCCATCCATTCTCCCATCGCTTCATCATCACACACAGGAAGTATGCCCGGGAGGTGTCCCCGGGCGAGGTCTCCCGCTCCGAACTGCACTCCGGGGCAAACTTTGACAACTCGGAGCCTGATGGCCCTGCTGCGTATCCCTACTCACGGCCCTGCTTCCAAGTGCCATTACCCTGGGTGTGCTCATCAGCTCCCCTCGCCAGAAAAGCTACCCCACACATACAGTAGGATCGAGCTGCCAAGCAGCTCCACAATCCTGCTTCTGTCCCCAGTGGTGGTGCCTTGTCCAAAACTTCGGTGCTGCCGGTAACGTAACGGCCCAGCAGAGCGGGACCAGGGTCTTAGAAGAGTTTGGAGCTGTTGGCATCCGTTCCTTCTGGGTTCCTCAAGGCTCCTCCCCGGATGATGCATACTGCCCGGTTTTGCAGTGGTACGTCTCCGCGCTCACGGCATTGAAGCTCAATGACCGCGTGCACTTCCCCTACCAGATCGAGCATGGGACGATGCCAAATGAGTGTTCCCTATAGCTGTCATGTGATGGCGATATTCTGATATCGTTGGTTGGTAGCGGCCGCGAAATGTTGGACATGAATTGTCGTGATGGACATGAGAAGACAGCAAACCTGTTTCCGCGCGCGCTAGCTCCCCGCTACCAGATGTTACGTCCATCCAGGATATCTCAGGAAGCTAACCGTATCTGTGCCGCCGATCCCCAGACCTGCCTCGGGCACAACAATGTGCATTTGGCTCCACCCGGTGAGCTTGTGACCGTCATCCCCAACATGTGGTTCTGGTATCGTAGACCCAAACAAATCAAATTCTAGTGCACGTGAACGCGCTCAAAACAAGGTCTACCCGGAGCGCGGCACGGCGATGGTGTACGCTGGGCGGGCAGTCCAGTATGTACGATGCCGTCAGTTAGCCCCATGGCCGGGCAAGGATCTACCCATTGTCCGTCTCTGGCGGGCTTGCAAAACTCTAAACGCGGACGCGAACATCAAGAACAATCTGCATCCCGCCAGCCCTGCCATTTGATCGTATCTCGAGATTCGGTCAGTTATCAGTCAGCGTCCGACGGGATGAGCGACGCACGTCAAACGTTAGCGTCGTTCGGTGTTTTTACGAGGGGTTGCTCAGGAGACGTCAATCATACGGTCCTAGAATCGTAAGGATCATGTTGTTTTGTATGTGCTCGACATACATGTACATACACCAAGAAGGGAAGGGCCGCGAGTGTCATAGTGGGCCGTTGGTCTCCAGAGATCAGAGCTCATTAGGTGAGGCGGGTGTTTCTGAGCACGGGAGTCGGTGGCTTGGACAACCTGTCAGGTGCACCACTTTTCACCTGCCGAGAAAATCTCCGCCCTTTGACGGTGGGTTCTGGCCCCTGGTCGATCCCGGACAGGTTGTGCTTCCTGGTAGGGTTTGCTTCCTGGTAGGACTTTCTTGCACGCTTGGCTTATTGAAGCACTGGAGATATACGCCAGGCTATAGGGTGAGCGGGGGCCGGGATGTTGAAACTGCCCTCTTCGACTTGTGTTTGTTGTTTGCCATTCTCAATTCGGGAGAGCAGCGTCAGCTCTTCCTGTACGTTCATTCTGCTCTCTTCCGGTTGTCAGTGAAGGCTGGTGAGCTGTGGACTTGTCTCCCAACCTAGCGAGATCTGGCGCGATGTGGCCCGGATGGGGGAAATGGACGTTGAGGACTCGGGCTCAGCGGCCCGTAAGGCTCAGAGAGCTCGGTTGACTATTTGATAGTGAGCTCCTTTGCAGCGACGTTACCGTGTTGCCTTATGACGATTGTGGCAGTGGAGGCTGGAGGAGGACGGCTGACTCGGGCTCCGTAGAGCCCGTGAAGACTTGCACGCTAGGAGCGAGGGCAAGTGGCGACTTGGCGGCCGGCGAGTGCTGGATGTTGTGTAAGCTTGTGAGATGGTGTTGAGGTCGTGAATGATCAACAATGGACAAGAATAAGAAGGTAACAGGCTGGATGATTTTTCATCTTCCATGAGCAGCTCCCTCACCGACACTCCGTTTGGCCACACGATCGGAGACATCGTCGACGCTCCCCTTCTGTCTCACCCTTTCTCTGACTTTAAGTCGCCGCCGTGGGCTCGTGGGGAATCGAACCCCCGAGCATTAGGAACAGATGCTCATGAAAACAACCAAGTACCTCGTTCCAGCTGGGAGCCCTCCAGGATCCACCAACGTCCTCCACCCTCCACCTCAACTCACCTCGATCCGCCACCAACTCGTCTCCAACCTGTCATCACTCTCCACACCACCCACACGACAATGCCGGCCCTCAGCCTCCTCACGCCGGTTGACTACGGCTGCTCTACATGCGGCTACTGCTCTCCTTCGGGACAGCGGAGTGCGGCCAAGTCGTCGTATTCCTACGGCAGTACGTCGAGCTGCAGGCGAAGCAGAGCGCGCTGACGTCAGTGATCACCCACTCAATGTCCCCGCAGGTAAGTCCGCGAATGCGGGAGGGGCTTTGCTGAGGGCAGTTCTACCAGGACCTCATTGATCGCGGGTGGCGTCGGTCCGGGACGTACACTTACCAGTGCGTAGACGAGAGGTGATGGGGAGTGTGATCTAACTGGTCTTAGTCCCGATATGGCCCGCACGTGCTGTCCGCAATACACGATCCGGCTCGACGCGGCGGCGTTCAAGCCCACGCGGCAGCAGAGGAGCGCCGTGAACCGCTGGAACCGGTACCTCGCGACAGGTCTCAAGCCGGGTGAGGAGGATGTGCCGATGGAGGAGGGGAAGGATTCCGGGAAGAAGAAAGATAAGGGCAAGGGCAAGGCAGCGCCGTTCGATCTCATGTCTGAGTTGCGCGTGCACCAGGAGGGCTATGGGACAAAGAAGGGGAAGCACACGCTCAAAGTGAGTTGCAGCTAGTGGCTTTTTTTGAAGCTGTGTACTCAAACCCCAGCTCGAGCTCACGCCCGCGGTGGCAACGCCCGAGACATACGCGCTTTACAAGCGCTACCAGATGTCAGTGCACAACGACCCAGATTACAAGGCGACAATGACGGGCTTCCGACGGTTTTTGTGCGACAGTCCCCTGGGAGTGAGTTGGCTCGCAGCGGCATTGCCAACCGTTCCTCGCTGACATCCAGGATGACGAGATCAAGTACTCTCCGGAAGCAGACACGTCGCGCCTGCCAAAGGAATACAAGTCGTACCACGTGTTGTACCGCGTCGACGGGCAGCTCGTGGGCATCTCGGTGATCGACATTCTGCCCAAGTGCGTGAGCAGCGTGTACTTTATCTGGGATCCGGACTGGGCATGGGCGTCACTCGGCAAGCTGAGCGCGCTGTACGAGATTGCGCTCGTGCGCGATATGCAGGCGGCCGGCGCGCCGGGCATGGACTGGGTGTACATGGGTAAGTGGAGTGTGTAGACAGGAAGGCTCATTGCAGGGTACTGGATTGCGACGTGCCAGAAGATGAGGTACAAGGGCGAGTATGCACCGAGCTACCTCCTCGACCCGGGGACGAACGTTTTCCACCCTCTGTCACCCAAGATGGACAAGTATCTGTCCGCAAAGGGGCGGGGATACACGCCCTTTATCGAGATTGAGGCAATGTTGGATGTCAACGTCAAAGCACTCGTCCCAGGGACAGCCGACGCGAATGTGGATGCACGGTCCGATACGTCTGCCGACTCGGACGACAGCTCCGCCTCATTCCCCCACCCCCCACCGCCAGGCTTTCTCGACCCGCGCGCGCTCGATGCAGGAACAATGGATAACCTCATGGTCCTCAGTACCGGGGGAAGGGGCCGACCGCCGAGCGTGGTTCCGTACAGGGTGAGCCACCGGCGCATCGCTTCAATTTTTCCGTTCTGACGGCAGCTCTACCGCGAGAACCTCACGGCGTTCGGCCGTGTCGCTGTCGAGCAGATGGTTGCCGCTGTTGGACCCGAGCTGATGGCCAGCCGCCAGAAGCGCGATTTCCGTACACGGGGGCTGCTCTTCTTTGACTAATTATGGCCTGGATGAAGTTGCTCATTTTGCCGTCGATCACCATCACTGAGATGGCAGCCTCCCAACTCCACTCTGATAACCCACCCAAGCCTCTTCCCATCGAGCACCAACACGCCCTCACCTCGCACCCGAAAAAGCGAACGCCTCAGCGCTCCACTGCATGGACGAGTTAGGAATCGAACCAAAGACCTTGTCAAGATAAGACGCTGGGCCTGCTAATGACACGCTCTACCAACTGAGCTACACGCCCGCTACGAGCGTAGAGCGGCGCCGCCTCGCCGCTGAGGGGATCGCAGCACAGAGGGACTCGGAGGGAGAGGTTGCTTCGGCGAGAGAGGAGGTAGCGATGCGATCGATACGTTGGAATGCAGTAGCGGGCATGCTTTGCATACTTCTCTCATCTCATGCATCAAGCTGCCATACGTACTTGGCCACGAGAGACGCTATCGCAAGATCGTTGTGAAATGCTGAGTGCTGGCTCAATGTCCACATTCCGCGAGATACCGCCGAATACCGACACGTGACACCGGCCCCCCGGACCGGATTCCGGACCGGCGTCCGGACCGCCTCCCCCGATGGTCTCAACACCAGGAGCCATATCAATCACGTTCGTCGTTGTCGGATTCTCGCGTTTCTCATCTCCTCTCTCTCTCTCCTAATCTCCATCCATCATGTCTACCCAGAAAGCAGCAGTGTGCCACGGCGCGACGGACCTGCGTATCGTAAGTGAACGCTCAACACCGAGCTGACGGGCAGGAAGAACGCGAGGTCGCGCCCCCGGGGCCGGGCGAGGCGCAGGTCCGCATGGGGGTGACGGGTCTCTGCGGGTCCGACCGTGAGTAAACGCCCGGGGAACCGGGTTGAAGAACCTGAAAATAACCGTTATTCTGATTACAGTCCACTACTACGCGCACGGCGCAAACGGGACTTTCAAGATCCGCGCCCCGCTCGTCCTAGGCCACGAGTCATGCGGCATCGTCACCGCCCTCCCGTCCCCGCTCCCGCCAAACTGCAACCTCAAGGTCGGCGACCGCGTCGCGCTCGAGGTCGGCCTGCCGTGCCGCCGCTGCCATCTCTGCACAAAGGGGCGGTACAACCTGTGTCCGTCGCTCCGCTTCGCCAGCTCGGCAAAGACTTTCCCCCATCTAGACGGCACACTCTGCGAAGTCATGAACCACCCATGGGACATGCTCCACCCCCTACCCGCCTCTCTTCCGCTCGCGAGCGCGGCGCTCGCGGAACCCCTTAGCGTGGTCCTGCACGCGCACAACCGCGCAAACGTGCCTCCCGGGGCGAGAGTGCTTGTTCTCGGCGCTGGTGCTGTCGGGCTCCTCGCCGCCGCGCTGGCGAGCGCGTCGGGCGCGACGACTGTCGTGGCCGTGGATATCGACGAGGCGAAACTTTCTCTTGCAAAGGAGATGGGATGGGCGGGCGGCGTGCATGCCCTCCCGCGCGGACCGAGGGTGAGCGGCGCGGATGCGCTCGTGGCTGCGAACGAGGCGTGGACGGGCCTCAAGGCCAGTGAGGCGGTACAGTCTGTCGAGGGGCTCGAGGAGGGGTTCGACGTCGTCTTTGAGTGTACTGGCGTCGAGAGCTGCATGCAGCTTGCCGTGCTTGCTGCTGCGCCCGGCGGAAAGGCCGTGTATGTCGGCATGGGCACGCCCGTCTTCGCACTCCCCACTGGCCCGAGCTTGCTCCGCGAAGTGGATGTCATCGGTGTGTTCCGCTACGCCAACACGTATCCCGCTGCGTTGGCGCTGCTTGCAAGTGGAAAGCTCGGTGATGTGGGTAAAATGGTTTCGCACTGGTATCCGCTCGAGTCGGCGGTCGAGGCGTTTGAGACACTCAAGCGCGGGCGGGACGAGCAGGGCAAGCCGGTCATCAAGGTCATGGTGGGAGACCGCAGCCTCGAGTAGCGGTCCAGTCTATGCATTCATACGGAGGTACCACGGAGATACTACGGGCAGCTAGTGATAACGGGATGGAAGGAAGGGTGATATGGAGGCTCCCTGATGAAACGGAAAGGAATGCGGGGTTTGTCTATTCTGCTCAGCAGTCTCGCTCGCGGCTGCGCCGCTCGGCGTTCGCTCCGCTCAGAGCTTGTTCATCGCATGCAGCTGCTTGACGACACCGGTGCGCCCACCGAGCACCTCGACGAGGCTCTTGATGCCGCTCCACCACGTGTCGGTGCCACGGCGAAGCCTCATGTCCGTCTGGCGCAGGATCTCGTCCATGGTCGGGTAACAGATGCTGCTGCCGCGAATGGCGACCATGGCGGCGCTCTCGGTCTTTGCCGGCGCCTTACCGCGGGGGTGGAACGCTTGTGCGTTCGGGACAGCGTGCTCCTCGAGGAATTTCATGCCGAGCATCGCGATGCGCGCCGCGCGGGTACGGTCCTGCGGCGCGGGGACACCACCCTGCAGCGTGTGGCCGAGCGACGCGGAGCGCGCGTCGAACAGGTCCCGTCCCTCATCCTTGAAGATCTTGGTCAGCACCTCGGTGCTGTACACATTCGACGCCTTCTCCGAGCGGATGACCAGACGGCCCTCAGACTTGCCCATCTCGTCGAGCGCATAGCGCTCCTTGAGGAACTCGACGTCGTCGAGCAGCCGGCGCAGCGAGATGCCGTCCTCGGGGGTGTAGACGAGCACTGCGCCGGTGGCAAGCGCACCCATGACGGCAATGTAGCCGCTCATGCCGCCCTGCGTTTCGACGATGAAAGCGCGGTTGCGCGATGCCGAGGCACTCTGCTTGATGGCATCGCATGCGAGCACCAGTGCGTTGAGGGATGTGTCCGAACCGAGTGAGTAGTCGGTGAACGGGACATTGTTAGAGATGGTCGCCGGGAGGTGGATCATGGGGATGTGGAGTGAAGGGTATACGGCGCGCGCCTTCTCGAGGAGAACCACAGAGTTGAAAGCCTCGAAGCCACCTATGAGAAGCAGTGCGTCGATCGAGTGGCGCTGGAGTGCCGCCGCGACGGCGCCCATGTCGATAGACGGAAGGGTGCGGTTTGTGCCGAGCTCAGAACCACCACGCGTCGTCCAGTTGTCCACGCGCAGCCACGAGAGTTCCATCACATTGTCGTCCAACAAACCCTCAAAGCCGTTGTAGATACCGAGCGGAGTGTGTCCGCGTGTGTGGCAATAACGCACGACCTGGCGCGTCGCGGCGTTCATGCCTCCGGCCGGAGCGCCGACGTGGATGATACCGACGCGGAGGCGCTCCGACTCGGGCACGCGGTGCTCGGCGCTGAGCGACGCGCTGATCTTGAAAGCCTCGAGCATGTCGGTGAACTCAGCATCGCGGTACGTCATCGCGAGGTCAAAGTCATTGGCCTCTATGGCCGTGGCAACGGCCTTGGTCTTGGCGACGGCCTCCAGAAGCGGGATCTTGGTAATGCGGTTCTCCTGGATTCCAATCATGTACGACGGCGTGTCGGGCCGGGCCTCGAGGAGCGCCTCAACGGCCTTGACGCCCTGCAGCGTGGGCTAGGGTTAGCTGCGTCGTGAAAATGCAACTTACCAGGATGCGGTCCATGGCAGCCGGGGTACCACCACGCTGAGTGTGGCCGAGGGTGGTGACACGCGTGTCTAGGCCAAGACGCTCGGTAAGAATCTCCTTCACATAGTCCGCCTTGATGGGCTGAAGGTTCTTGTCAATCGCGCCCTCGGCGACAATGACAATGCTCTTGCGCTTGCCGACAAGGCGGTGGTGCTTGAGCACATCGCACATCTCCGAAGCCCAGTCGTCCGCTTTTGGCGGCTGCTCGGGAATGAACATGAAGTCGGCGCCGGTGGCCACCGCGGCCATGAGGGCGAGCCAGCCGCAGTGGCGGCCCATGACCTCGATGACGAACGCGCGCGAGTGGGAAGATGCGGTGGATGAGATAGAGTCGACCGCCTCGCAGATGCGGTGAAGCGCGGTGACGGCACCAATAGTAAGGTCGGTCATCGCCATGTCATTGCTGGCTGTCAGTTGACTACCTGAGCAGAGCAACTCACTCGATGGATCCCACGAGACCGACAATGTTGAGGTAACGGTACGCCTCCATCTGACGCTGAGTAATTTCGTTGGTGTTGTAGAGCTCCTCAATGAGGCCGGGCCACTCGCCACGGAGCGTATCGGCACCAGTGAGCGAGCCATCACCACCACAAACAGCGAGGCAGTCGATGCCGTTTATGATAAGGTTGCGCGCGGCGCGCAGGCGGCCCTCGCGCATGCGGACTGATGTCAGCTCAAGTAAGGGGCAATTAGCTCACAGGAAGGACAGCGAGACGAGCCGATGAGGGTACCGCCCTCACCGAGCCAGCCACGGACGTCGTCCCATCCGACGCGGACAATGTATTTCCCCTTGAGCGTGCGGCCGCCGTCGTCCTCCTCCTCAAGGACGTTGTGCTGGACGAAGGCGGCGGCAACCTCATCAGGGTCGCCCTCTCCGGCCCCGTCGCGCAGCAGCGCACCATAGCCGAAAGAGAGGGGCGCATCGGACAATGGGGCAATGTTGTTCGGGTCGGCAAAGTTGACAGCGTGCGGCTCCTCCTCGTCCTCGTCCTCGCCCTCAAGGTTGAGGTCTGCGAGCGAGCTGAGGGGCGCGAGGCCGGGCCCGTCGTGCGGGCGTACGGCAGGCGAGGGGCTCGCAGACGTGCGGCGCGAGGGAGCTGGCGTGTCCTCGACAGTGTTGCCGCGCACGAGGCCTTCCCATCCCTCACGGATAATGTACGCCTGGCACCCACTGTGTCGTCAGTGTCTGAGCATGGGAAGGCGTTGAGGCATGGGGCGGGGTGTGGACCCCGCAAAAGGGAATAGTGAACGCGCAGGTAATGATACGGCGGCAACCCGCATGTGCTCGAACTCGTTATTGGCGGGAAGCGGTTGACGAGGAAAGTAGCAGTCGTGCCGCACTGGCCACGACGACCTTCACACTGGTTCAAACTGGCGTGGAAACAAAGACTCACCGTGCGATACCCTGGCGCACGACAGCACGAACTGGGGTGAGCAAACGTGTGCGAGAGGTAGGGACACCGGAGGGTGCCCTCCTCATCCGTGTTTCTGTACTCACCGGCAGCATTCATGCCTGCGGAATCACCACCGGACGTGAGCACGGCAATCTTCTTTGCGCGCCGGCGCTTTCCGCTCGGCGGGGGGAAGCAGTTGGCGTGGTTGTGGTTCATCTGGGTCATCGCATGGCTTGGCTCGCGGTGGGGCGGGTCCTCGCGGACGGGTGGGGGCGCTATGCCGGGGAGATGGGCCGCAGCGGCGGTGAGCAGGCCGAGCTCGGACTCGGCGGCGAGCACTTCGGTGTCGGAGTCCATCGAGAGCGAGTGGGGAAGGGGGGTTGGAGGGGTTTGAGAGAGGGGGAGTGAAGAGTGAAGAGAAGAGATGTGGTGGCTTGTTGTGGATATGAATAGGGGGGAGGTGAGAAATGAGACAGCAACACAACAATGGGAGAGACAATAAAAAAGGACGTCGACCTCAGCGGCGTCTCGGCGGCTCGGCGTCACTCTCCCTTTCAGTCGGCTGCAGCTGCATCACCGGCCGCCTTGGCACAGGGGGATGCATAGATATGTGTCTGTCTCTCTCGCTCTATCCATTACCCAGACTGCTCTCTGCGCTGTACTATCCAGCATGGTGCATGCATGCATATCCCGTTCTCAAAATACAGAATGATACCCAGTTGTCCTGTATTCCCATCATTCTGAGCGGGCCCCGGCGCCCGCCCGCCGCCGCCTCTGCCGCCGGCAAACGCAGCCTCCAGCCAACCACAACGCAGCGACGAGAAAATACCCGCCCCACACAATCCACTCTGCCGCGATAAGACACAAGACATAGGACAGCGCCGCGGTATGCATCTCGAATGGAACTTGTGAGAGGCGGGGAATGTGCGAATGTACATGCATGCGCGCATGCAAGACAAGAATTGAACAGGAAAAGCTGAACAGAACGGGCCGAGTGTGATCCGTGGAGTCAAATGACGTCATTCCCACCACCTCTTCTGATCGATCGACAGCAACAGCAACAGCAACAGCAACGACGAACACCAGCCGGCGAGCGGCTCCGACGACATGTCAAGAATATAAGATAACACCTCGCGACATGTGCCATGCTTTCAGAAGCACCGGGATCTCCGGATGAACAAGGGCACACGCACTCGGAGATATGGTCTGCACAGCTGCAATGGCCGTATCTGGCTCCGTCGACAGCGAGCAGTTCGATTCCAAAAGTCTGGACGCTCAGACACTGTCACACAACACACTCCGTGGTCGCAACAATCCCGCTCCCAATCCACCTTACTCTCTCGCCTAGCCTGACGGACTTGATGAAGGCCGCGACGTGTCTATGAGCCTCGGGACCGGAAGGTCGCGGGAAACGGGGGCGCGAGACTCCTCCGTCTGTGCTTCAACGCGACGCGCTCCTTTTGCAAGGAACTGATCTGCGTAATTTGCGTTCTTTGGGTGCTTGAGTGTGTTAGTGGTGTTGATATGAACTGACAAGTACAGTCCGAAGAGCGGACAGTGTCAAGAGGTACCCCGCAGTCAGAATATCCCATGGATTGTTCGCTCAGCGGTACGGCGAGGCGTTTGCAGGGACAGCAGCGATGTAAAAGAGACGGTACTTTGTGCCCATCCCTCGTTCGACTCGTCTGACAGTTGTGCGAATGGTCCAGCTTTTTGGCTCGCGGAAGAGTGATCTAGCGATCTAGAGTACTACGTACTAGAGTGATAGAGTGAGCTAGTGGATGGTATGCTTTAGTGAGCGGCGAGGCGCGCTAGGCGCGCGAGGCGTACAAGCCGGTCGCGTACGTCGCGTGGTCGGGCGTGTAGGGGCCGTCGAGGCTGTCGAAAATCTTGTATGCTAACGAGCTTGTGGACTTGTGAGCTCACGAGTGCTCTCCACAGGACCACTACAGACCAAAGAGGCTGATGAATGAAAGAAAGCTGTGACGTCTCGAGCTGGGAAAACCTGAAAGATAGGGGTTGGTTCTCGTCGATGTTGCCCATATCCGTGTCGGGCACATGGGTACAAGATCACACATTGTACATTGTGCACTCACAGACGAGCTCGTCTGTAAGGGGGCGAGTCGACGGGGTCCAGGAGGGCGGCGGTCTTCACGATTTGCGAGGCATTACGCGAGCTACCTGTGCGTGTTGAGTGAGAGAAACCCCTTTCTAAGCGGGCCGAGTGTTCCTGAGATGAGCAGCCAGATATCGTTAAAACGGGTGCTGTCAGTAGCGTCGTAGAGGATGGCAACAAGTGCTGGCATTCAGACTTTCAGTGGCGTGGCCTCCGATGCCTCATCAGCTTGCATTGGGCCCCCGCGACGCGATGGCACTCGTATACGCTGTTCTCGGCATGTCGTATATATCGTATGCCTGCATACCCAAATGTATCGTCTACCGTAGTGTCAGTATCGAGCGTGACAGTCGTATCCAACTCCCGGCCCCTCTTTCCCCCGTCCCCCCACCCCCGTTTCACGCGCGCTTCGCGCGCTTCACCTGCTTTCTGCTCTTGCGCGGCGCGAGGTTCCACCACGTCCTACCGAGGAAGCAGCCGCTCGCAAAGATCATGCACGCGACGATTGCCGCGTCGGTGGAAAGCCCAACGCCGAGGGCCCACCCCTCCACTGGGCCGATGAGGGTGAGGAAGAGGGCGGGGAGGACGATGGGGATCCACGCGTCGAGCGCGGTCCATCCCCACGGCTTGAGCTCTGCAGGGGTGGTGAAGGTGACGTGTGGGGAGAAGAAGTTTGTGCCGGTGAAAATTAGGGCAGCGGCGGGGACGGCGAGGATGAAGGGCACGAGGAGAAGAGATGCGGGTGTCGGCGGGAGGGCGGATGCCGGGGAGAGGAGGGGGATGACGGAGAAGCGCGTGAGGAGCAGGGTACGGCCGATCGCGTCGGGGATGGAGAAGAGGAGCTCGGGGCGGTAGGATGGTGCCGGGGGGAGGAGGGCGGCGAGCGGCGTGCGTGTCTGAACAAGGTCTGGGGTCAGAGTAGCATAAAAGATACCTTACGGATGCCAGAAAAGACGAGCGCGAGCGTCGGGTCGAGCAGCCAGCTCGGCGGTTGGCCGGTGCACATTGCTGGAGAATCAGCACGACACAAACCCTCTTTCAGTACGACGTACCCAGGAACGTCTCCCCGCCAAAGAGGACAACCAAGATTCCAACGACCTCTTGCAGTGCGGAGGCGCGCTCTTTTCGCTTTCCATTCGCCGTCGCGATCCAGTTCACCGCCAGACTCAGGCGGTGCGCCGAGTACAGGTCCAGCACGCCGACGGGGGACGGCCAGCGCGGCGCGAGGAGCATGGGCACGAGCGCGTGCGCGGGCGCGAGCACCTCGAGCGCGGACGTGTACGCGCTCATTGTTGTGTGGAGAGTGGAATAAAGTTAGAGATGGATGGAACTCTGGAGGTGGATGGAGCTGGGGACTCAGGGTGATTGTGATCGTGGATCGTGTCGGGATCGAGTCGATCGGGGATGCAGAGATGTCAAGATGCAGCTCCACAACGCCGATGCACTTTGCTTTGAGATACTCTACTGACTCGCTCACGTTGCTCACTCCACTGCGCCGATACCCTGCTCACCATCATGCATAGCGCGCTTATCCACCGCGCACGCGAGCATGCCCATCAGTGATATCTATGACACGGGCAACCGGTCCGAATGCCGAACGACACGAAAAATTCAGACCCGCGACACCGCGACAACTCACCGACACGGAATGATCCGACGTTGAGCTCTCGTCACCTGACATCCGCAAGCGTGCCTACTTGCCGCCCAGCTGCCCATGCGCGCCATGCGACGAACCATGTCAGGCAGCGGGGCCTTGCGCTCTCCTCGAGGCCTCTACTGATCTACTGATGTAACAGTGACAGACCCGTACAAGTTGCATACAGTATTGCAGATTGATTGCGATGTCTTACAACAACAAGTACAGCTTCTCTCATACACTATGGTGCGCCTCGCTTAGTGTCACTGTATAAACAACAACAACATGATGATTTGCGCTCTTGTGCTCATTCGATCCGGCGTCTGTCGTTATTCCGTGCTCTGGCGTTCTTTGCCTGTAGGTTCCAGGCTTCGGAAGCTCGTCGGTGAATTCGTAGCCTCGTGAAGCCTTAAGAGATGAAATCGTCCTCCCAACTGGGAGGCCGGTATCTGTGGCAATCACAACATCCAGCTGTGGGACGACACAGGCATGAGGATCGGTGTTGATGGTGCTGGCGCTCGGATTGGGGCTGTGGCTGCTGCTGGTGCTGGACCTGTTGCGGCAGTTGGGGCTGGGGATGTTGCTGATGCTGGTGTGGTTGTTGCTGCTGCTCCAGCTCCAGCTCCAGCTCCAGTTCCAGCTTCGGCTCCACAGGTGTCCCGGGAGGGGAGATTGGAGTTGATTTCGGCGCACTCGGAAGACTTGGGGCCCACATGCTTCCAATCGAGACCAACGACATATTCGGCGGGGTTGGCAGGCGCCGGCTTTCGGTCGAGTGTGAGCTCGGAGGTGGGCTCGGAGGTGGGCCAGGGATGGCCACCTGAGGTGTCACCGCAGGCGAGCTTGAAGTTGGGTTTACGGGCTGATTCGCGACCGAGTTTGGTGAGGCGCTCGGAGGCGGGGCGACAGATGGGTCCGCTGCCGGGATCGGAGTCGGGTTTGGTAGAGAGAGGTCGGGGGGTAGGACGGGTGAGGGGTTGATATTGCTGGGGCTCGGAGGTGGGAGTGATGGCGCGCCCTGCTTGGGATCGGGAGAGACCTCGGTATGCGCGGGGCCGGCGCCGTTGTCGGTCAAGGGCAGGTTGGGAGCGTGGATGATGTGGATGACTTTGAGCAGCTTGTGCTGGAACTCGGCACATCGTTCGGGGGTTACGGGCCCATCGTATCCAGCGATTTGGTAGGACTCGTGCGCGCGGTCCAGGACGTCATGTTGCAGGATATGTGTAATCTTCTGAAGCTCGCGTTTCGCGGCGCCGCTGCGCAACTGAGCCTCGCAGGTGACCTGCTGCAGGATGCTGTCGACGACGTTGAACGCCTGCCGCAGGGCCACGCTCGCTCCTGGCGGTGCGACGATCAAATCAGTAGGTGCGCTACCCAACGCTCCTCGGAGGACGTCTACTGTGACGAGGAGCCATCGCCTCATTGACTCGGCACGTTCAAAGGCGACGGTAAAGACGCTAAGAATGGCGCTGAAGACGAGACCGTAGTTGACTGCAGCCCGGATGATGTTGTTGACCCCTATAATGCGATGCGTCTTCTCGTTGAGAGACCAGACGAGGCCCTTGACCTGTGCGTACATTGCTTTGTACCGAGTTTCATGGGACGCGCGCCTTCGTTCGAGGTGGGAGGCCATGAGGTCGCAACAGGCGCGGAGCTTCTCGAAGCTGTGCAGGAGGAGACCTTCACGCTGCAGCTCGTCCAGTGTCGTCGTGACGAGGTGCTGGATAGTCGACCATTCAAGGAAGGCTCCGAGCCTCCGCCGGCGAATGTCCGTTGCGATGGTGCTGGGATCCATCTGAAAGAGACGGCGGCAGGCATCAATCTTGTTTCGCGCGCAGAGTGCCAGAAACGTGGCGGTCACCATGCTAACTTCGCGTCGCATCATTGCGCGACAGAGGCTGCGGTTTCCTATCGAGGCGTGGCGGACGGCGACGGCATCCGAGAGAAAGTTGTGCGCAAACTTCTCAAACCAGAGCGCCTCAACAGCACCCGGTTCGATACCTGTAATGTTGACCTTCTTGCCACCAAAGTGTTTGTGGATGTCCTTCGCTTCTGCGGCGCTCAGGTTGCCCCCAAGATGTCGAGGGAGCTCAAAGGCTGCAGCTCGACAAAACCGAATACGGCGGGTGGGAACACCAGGGTCCACTAGTTGGTCGTTGAGGAACACTGGATCGTACCCAACACACTCCACAGTGAGCTGCTTCACGGTCACCGTCACGCTCATGGGACTGACAGCGCCCATGCTGATGGCAAGCACTGGGAGGCTGGGAGTGGGGATGTTGGAGATAGTGAGTGGCGCGACGAGGTCAAAGAGGGCACGAATGAGCGAGTGCACCTATGGGGCAGCGATGACTCGTGATTGGCGATGGCCAGGAGGTGATGGGCTCAAGTTGCCAGATATGACAAGGCCGGCCGCTGCGTCTAACGTCTTGCCTGACGCAGCCGAGGAATGATGCTTAAGAAGAGAGGAGGGAGTCACCGTGTTTGGAGAACACGATGATAAACGCGAGATAGTAGGTAGCGTTGAAGAGTAGGAAAGAAGAGAGTACGAGATTGACGACCCTGGCGACTGAGCCAGTCAGTATGTGCGCAGAGCTGGGGGGGGGGGCAGCACATGACCGCTGTGCCTCCTCACTGAGGAGTACTTTGAGAGATATTGGGAAGACAGGTGAGGAGACAAAGAGACGATGGCGGGATGGGAGGCTGAGATGGACTACGGCGATGAGCTGGGAGAGAACTACTGAAGGTGCGATAACGAGTACTGGAGAGGGAGGCGGTGCTGCATGGGCGACATGTCACCAACTCAACTTACCCCGTCACACACCCCTGCGAGACCTGGCCAATGCTTTTCAGCACGGCCAGTAGATGCTTGGAGACGCGGTCTGCGGTTTAGGTTGAGGTTGTAGCGAATTTATGGGTGGCAAGAAGGGCCGGAAAAGAGACGAGGTGACCGCCGGCGTGACGCTTTTATACACCTTTGGGCTCTATTGTTGACTTTGCCCACATTATGGCTGTTAAGCTCTTTGCACTGCCCGTACCATATAGAGCGACTTGTAAAGACAAGGCACAACCTCAAGGTCGGATCCTAATCGCAGAACATTCAGATTCCATGGAGAAAGGGAGGGGGGGGGGGGGGGGGGGTGGCGGCGAGGGTATCTTCAAACCTTGATTTTAGTACTCATCTCCTCCCTCGCGAAACCAACAGGGTATTCGAGAGAGCATCTCACTGCCAATCTCTACCACCTCACCCCAGGTCACCGGACCCTCCGTCTGACAGTGGAGAGGTACATGTCAGACTCCCGGTGCTCTAGAGTGACGCTGAGCATGGTGGCTATAACAGCGGATCAGTAGCATTAATGTGAGGCATTAAGTCAAAGTAAACAAATCATCTGCGATAGGAACAACTTCGGGTGAGCCGCGGTGGCCCGGTGGGGCCAAAGCCGTGCCTCGTATCGGTATGTGCAGGCTCGGCGCCGGAGCCATGTGAGCTATCGGTGCTGGCTACACACGGCCGCTGCTTGGTGATTGTTGCAGTCGGGGTCATCAGTCCAGGCGGTTCGTGTGGTGTTTGAACTTGGCGGGTGCGCAGCCACAGATCTGGTGGTTATCTGTGGTAAAAGAGTCGAGCGTGGCAACTTGTTAGGAGTGAGAAAAGCGAGTTAGGAAATTGACCATGGAGATTGAGAGGAAGAGTACAGCGTCAAGAAGGATGCTGATGACAAGATCGGGCGATATATAGTTGCAGGCAGGGTGACTCTGCCGCGGCAGACGAAGACTCTGAGACTGACGGGAACCCTTATCTGTCTCATGGCTTGTGGCGCTCCAGGCAACAGTAAAACAGCAATAAGGATAAGGATACTGATACGGAGGCTCCAGTGTTTTCCGTACAAAGCAGCGCACTTCCATCGTTCCGGGCGTGCCGCGATGCCCCGTAATGTGAAGGGCAGGCAGTCGGGGGATGCCCAGTTCTTGTCCACATCTGCTGATGTCAAACAGCTTCTGTGCACCGACATGCCAGCTTCATCTTATCTTTGCGGCCCTCGTCTCAGTCTCAAAAGGTGCGGAGCTCGGCGCACCCCCACCACCCGGCATCGAGCATCTAGCTTCTTATATCTGTTGCATTTTTGGTCAACGTGGACACTACGTTATCGTTATCACGGAACCGGGCTGCCCCGCTCGAGCTACTTCATTCCGCGGGTCCTTCACCGGGCCATCGGAAGCGATAGCGATAACGTTCGCTGCCGGTGGGACGCAGAGAGATCCGTGGCGGGCACATCGAAGCAAACTCTTTCAGACGTGTACGCGTCCGCGCGGTGCACGGCGTGACAATCACTGTAGGATGAATTGCATGGAGAGACAGCGGACATGAGCTCGTTCCGCACACGAGATGATAGACTTCCCATGTCCTGGTGGGTGCATACGGCTTCATAACGCTCGTCGGCTGTGGCCGGCCTGGCGCCGGCATGACGTCGAGACGTCGAGGCACAACGCCGCCGTGCTCGTTCCAGTACTTCGAGTGCAACATGTTGCACCGAAGCATGCACTCACCCGGATGCATGTGATCCTCTGATCTGACTACTGCCAACAACACTAATAACGGACATTACAGTGGACAACAGACAGCCCATCATCTCATCATGGCCGAACCGCAACCGCCCGCACCCGCTAAGCGGACGCCCAACCTCCCCAAAGAGCTCCCCACGGCCCAGCCGCCGCCTCCCCCACCCGCTAAGCGGGCGCCCAACCTCGCCCCGCTCTCGATACTCGTCAGCGCCGCCGCCGTCGCCGCCGCGGTGTGGTTTACGCTGGGCGGACGCCCCATCGATGCGGGCGGCGGGCACAAGTGTTCCCACGGACACAGCGTGCCGGCGACGCCGGCGGTCGCGTGTCCCGTCCAGCCGCCGGTCCGCGATATCGGCATCGATTGGGTACGTGAAAAGCAGAAGCTGTTGCTGTTGTTGTTGACGGCAGAATCCCAGGGCGGACGAGGACGAAAGCCGGGCAGCGTACGAGCGCCTTGCCGGGGCGGTGCGCATCGTGAGTGGAGCTTGGAGAAAAGGATGGGGACTGAGGTCAGCGGACCGAGAGCTTTGATGATATGCCGATGAACGCGAGTGACCCGCGCTTTGACGTGTTCTACGACCTCGAGGAGTACTTGAAAAAAACGTTCCCGGTGTTGTGAGTGCAGGAGGGAACGAAAAGACGGCGCTGAACAAAGCCATAAATCCCTCACGCTCGAGCATGTCAACACCCACGGCCTGCTGTATACCTGGAAGGGGAGCGACCCCAGCCTGAAGCCTATCGTGAGTGTTTGAGTCTGACGAGGTGGGCTGACACCAGATCCTCATGGCACACCAGGACGGTGAGGGAGAGTATGCACACGGCTGACCCCAGTGGTGCCCGTTAATCCCATCACGCTTGACCAATGGACGCACCCGCCCTTCGATGCCGTACTCGACGACGAAGGATGGGTGTGGGGCCGCGGCACGACTGACATGAAGTCAACAGTGAGTCGTGGCGGGGGCGATGCTGACACCAGCTCATCGCGCTCATGAGCGCGACAGAGAAGCTTCTCAAAGACAAGTTTATTCCTGAGCGCACGATCCTCTACTCCTTCGTACGTCCTTACCACGACATATCTCACCGCAGGGCTTTGACGAGGAGATTCGCGGGCCGCGCGGCGCGGCACACCTCGCCGAGGTGATACTGGCGCGGTACGGGCGGGACGGGGCGGCGTTGATCGTCGACGAGGGGTTCACGGGAATAGAATACGAGTACGGGCACCCGTTTGCGCGCGTCGGGCTGGCCGAAAAGGGATGCTTGACTGTCCGCCTGAGCCTGAGCGTTCCGGGGGGACACAGCTCGCGGCCGCCGGCGCACACGGCCATCGGGATCGCGGGGCTGCTCTTCACCGCGATGGAGGGTACCCGCGCACCGATGCGGCTTGATGCGGCCAACCCGCTGCTCGGATACCTCGAGTGCGCGGCGCAGCACGGCAACATGACCGACGGGATGAAGAGCATGGTCCGCTGTCCGGAATGCTGGCCGCGTCTTGCCGAACAGCTCGCACAGGACCCGGCCATGGATATCTTTATGCGCACGACGCAGGCCATCACCGTCGTCGAGGGCGGGATCAAGTACAATGCCCTTCCCGAGGTACGTTTTTGCCATCTACTCCGCTGACACCAGTACGTGACCTCGCTGACAAACTACCGCACGGCGCTGTTTGAAGTCTCGCAGGACGTGCTCGACCGCCTGATTGCCGCCGTGGGCCCGATCGCGGCCGCCCACAACCTTACCTTTGACGTGCTCGGCTCCCATGCGAATGTCGAGAACAACGTGCTCCGCCTCGAGTGGGACGGCAAGGTCCTCGAACCGGCGCCGCTCACGCCCGACTCTGGCGCCGCATGGGACCTCTTCGGGGGCACCATCAAGCATGTGTTTCCCGGGGCGGTCGTCGTGCCCTCCGCCATGACCGCGTTCACCGATACCCAGTGTAGGTGATGTGCAGGTATTCTTCTGATGGTAGTCTACTGGGACGTATCGAAACACATTTACCGCTTCCTCCCCGGCGCGACGGGGCATATCCTCAACTATCACACGGTCGACGAGCGCATCCACCTCGACGCGCACCTCTCCTCCATCCGCTTCTTCTACAAACTCATCCAGAACTCGGTCGGGTGGCGCGACGAGTAGGGGATGGGGGCGGGAGGGATTGGGTGGTGGGGAGAGCTTGTAGGAAAGGAAATGCAGAACCTCTCAAGTGCTGCATGGCTCCGAGCTGTCCATGCCGGCTCGGAATGGGCGGAGCACGGCACAACTGGCGTTCGTCATGCCCGACGGCAAGTTCGCCGCCACATGGCGCTCCACTGTCCGAGGATGAGTGATGGCGGGCGACTGACGTTCTGGTCACCGTCGCTGCCGAGGTGGATGCTGGAGACGGACGGACTTTGGCCGTACCGGTATCACAATAGCCTGGGGACCTCGGTACGCGTCGCAATGCGTGACTGCTGCCAGATAGCGGGCCACATCCGCACGCCAGCACCGCCCGGCTCGCCATCGAGCTGAGCTACATGGAACTGGAAAGCCAGCCCATTCCCGCCCGGCTTCCCAAAAAGCTCCATGCAGACCCCCCGGGACGACCGCTTCGCGATCAACCCCATGAGCGAGGGGCTGGAGCTGTTCTTCCGATGTGGGGGCGTAGAGACATGCAAAAAGGCAAGACATGGCGGTGAGACGTGAGACAGGGCGGCGGCGCCACCCCGCGGCTGTCTGTGCTGCCCAGGGTGCTTGGCAGGCCCTCGCGAGCGGGCCGTAGTTGCAGTGTGTTTGTGGTGCACATTCCATTGCAGAAACAGTGTGATCGAATCGAATGCATACAGCCTCGTTGCTCCTTTTTCTCCGGGACAAAGAGTGCTCTCGATCTCTCTTGATGCTGTTGTAGAGTTGTTGTAGTGTTTGCAACAATGTAGTATCTGCAGCACGGCCGTAGACGCCTGATCCGAATCCCCCTTCCAGTTGTTCTCTCTCGATCGGGCATTTTTCCTCTTCTTGCCGAGATTGCAGATTGAGAAAAGATTGTGTCCCCCCCGACGTCATTTTTTACTGGGATTTCTTTTCCGACTCCTTTGAAGAGTGTGAAGGAGCGAGCGGGTTGGGGTTCAGCATATTGCACACAAACCTTGTCTCGCTTGTGTCTCATCTCTCGCTCCGCTCATATCTTCACTTCCGCACCATTCACATACTCTCTTCGCGGAGCATCCTCGATCTCTATCCTGCCGCAAGCCCGAGTGCAGACTTCCATCTAGGTACTTTGAGCCCTCCATCCACAATGTCCGACCAGTCACCGCGTAAGCACCACCAGCCACCATCTAAGCGACCAACTGACTCCCCAGTCCCCAAGGGGCGCGAGCCGCGATCGCGACACGACCGGCCGTGCGACGTCTGTGAGTCCGAGATACGAGATACGCGATATGTACCCTGCCCGATGTCGTCGGATGGGCCCTCGGCGCCACCTCGGCGCCAGGGCTCCACACCCGGCTCCTGCTCAGCTCCTGCTCCAGCTCCTGCGATCCTGCAGTCCCTTAGTTCCCACTGACGCCAGGCCGGCGGCACAAGCACCTGTGCATGATCCCCGTCCGTGGCGAGCCATGCGTGAGCTGCGCCGCCCGCAAAAAGGAGTGCACCTTCGACATGCCCCCGACCGCCCGTAAGCGGAAACCGAAGGATGCGCCCAAGCCCGCCGCGGGAGACCCGAACGGTGCCGGTGCCGAGAGTGTGCGTCCAGAAAGCCATCAACGATGATTATATTGTGCTGACTCTGTAGAGCAAGGGCAAGAGTCGAGATCGGAGCACGGCGTTCACCGAGCGCCAGATTGCGGAGCGCGCACCGGCTCCAGTCCCGGGGCCCTCATGGCGCCCCCCGGAAGACTCGCTTCATCCCCTCACGAGCCATACCAGTGCGGTGCGCATGGATGGCGAGCATGTCGGCCCGATATTCTTCTCGAGCGGCGCGGACGCATATCCCTCTGAAGGGGATGACCATGTGAGATACATATGCTGGCGCGCAATCTCAAGGCCCCTCGAGGTCGGGAGGTTTCCATCTTGCTTTCGCTGCGCCCGAGCTGAACTGACATCAGGACCACCCGCGCTCGCTGGATCCAGGGGAGGATGAAGAGGAGGAGTCGCATTTCGTGGGCACGCGTGCGTTCTTCGGCCTGATGCTCGCCGAAGGCGTGGACGGCAACCGCCCAAAGAAGCCGAACACGACGTTTGAGCGGCTCGCAACGCTCGCGTTCCGGCAGGTCAGCTCGGATCCGCGACTGCCAGCCTACTTTATCAAGCACCCGTCGCTGATCTACGGCCGTGGGCCGAGTACCGCCAAACATGCGTGGCAGACGGTATTGGAACTGTGTGCGCGCGTCGGGCAGAACCTTCCGGAGAAAGCTGTGGACAAGTAAGTAGCCGTAGTATTCAAGCTGACAGCAGGCTCAAGACGATCACGCTACCCGCATTGCCGTTCCTCAACGCCAAGCGGCTCGATCATGCATGCCGCGCGCAGGGCGACGGGCACCCAGTGCCGTACGCGCTGCTGGCGGGCATTGTCGCGCACACGACGAGCTACATCCCGGAACTCGCGCCGCTGCACAAGGAGCTCTGGTCGCAGATGTTGCTTGCCCTAGAGGACGAGTACCGCCAGCCGCGGCTGCGGGTTATCCAGCTTGCGCTGCTGATCGTCACCTCGCGGCCGAGCGAGAACACAGGCCAGAGCGAGATCGGCCTCTCAAGGGTGGGTTTGCTGGGTCTGTAGGCGCTGACGACAGGCGGTCGGCGCTGCACATCTCCTTGGACTGCACATTGACCCAACGCACTGGAACCTCCCGAGGTGGGAGCGCAGCGTGCGGAAACGCATGTTTTGGACGCTCCTCATTCACGGCAAGTGGCGTGCATTACTGCACGGCCGCCCGAGCAAGTATGTTCAGCCCACTTTCGCGCCTGACCCCAGTCTGCACGGGAGCGACTACAATGTCCCGGTCCCGACCATCCATGACGCAGATGCGGGAGTGGACATGAGCCCGCGCGATACCCTCTCGTTCGAGAGCTTTATTGCGACGTGCCAGCTGACCGTCCTTGTGGAGTAGGTGTTACCCTCGAGCTCAGCTAACCATCAGCAAGCTGCTCCGGCAGTTCTACTCCGTCCAGGCTGTCCTACACCCAGCTACAGGCCTGGCGCGTATCGCGACGCTGGAATCAATACGCACCGAACTCATCGACTTTGAACGATCCCTTCCGCCCGGGCTGCGCGTGTGGAAGCGCGACGCCGTCGAGCTCCCCGCTACCGGGGTCCGTACGTACCCCAATCGCATTATATACTGACCCCAGGCTCGTTCCAGCTGTCGCTGTGTGGCATCATGGTGGTCACGAACCGCTTGATTGTCGAGTCGATGACGGACCGCCGCGGGCCGCACACCGCCATTGCGCTGAGCAATGCGCTCGGGGCATGCGAGGGCCTTGCGGATCTCGTCTTGTCGCTCACCCCCGCGGACCGCGCCTCGTTCTGGATGCCATGTGAGTCAGGTGCTCCCTGCCAGACAAGACTAGATCTCAACTCACGCCAGACTCGTCGCACCACATCTCGAACGCGGTGAGCTTGCTGCTCCGCATCGCGCTGTACGACCGGCATAACGAGCTGCACATCCGCGACGCAGCGGAGGGGTGTACGCGGCGGCTGATTGACTGGCTGGTGCGTACGTGCGCCGAGCCGACATGGGATATTTCCCGATCAGCATTGCGACGCATATCGACGTTGCTCCTCATCGCGTCGCGCGAACTCCCGCACCTGAGCGACACGTATGCTGCCGTAGCCGCCCCGCTTAACCTCCCTCTCCACTGTGAGTTTACTGATCTGGGCTATGCTGACAGCAGACGGCGGCGCATCGGCCTCGGCGGACCAGATCTTCGAGTCGCTCTCCCTCAGCCTCGGCCCGGTGCCCGCCGACTGGCTCGAGAGCGACTTTTCGTGGCTCAACACCGACTTCCTCCCGCCTGTCGGCGACCCCTCGGGACAGCAGCAGCAGCTCTTCTAGGCGAAGATGTAGTTCTACCCGTAGTATTGTCAATCTGTATTTCGGCGAGTACTCGCCCTCGTTTCCCATCTTTCATAGTATACATCACATATCATTTCCTACTGTGTTTGGTTAGAGCTTCTTCTCCAGCGCGATAAGCTTGTCCAGCACCCCCGCAACCGCCTCCACCTTGTGGATATCTCCGTCCGGGAGAGGCGAACGTGTCCTCGCACTCCCATATCCAAAGTACTTGGCGACCGCCGTCTTGAGTCCCGGCACGCCGAGGCGCATCTGCGCAAGGTCCGCGTCGGCGAGGAGTTTCTGCAGTTCCTGTGCGCGCTTGAGATTGCCGGAAGCGTACGCGTCGTACTGCGCGACAAGGACCTTGGGCGAGCTGGGGTCAGAGGCTGGGACGTTCAAGATTCTTACAGATTCGCCAGCGCAGCAATCATGCTCGGCGACCCGCCGACGTAGCCCTGGAGCGCAAACTCGGCCTTGCCGACCATGCACGCGAAGAGGCGCTCGTCGACGCCCGCGCACACGCGGTTGAGCGTGCCCATGCTCTGGGAGTCAGCGGATCTTCAAGCTTGTTATTCCAGTTGGCGGTCCGCTCTCTCTCCGTTCTCTCTCCGCTCCCTTTCCGCTCCCTCTCCGCTCGCCCCGCTTCGCGACTTACCCCGCAGGTAAGCTTGCACCCGACGATATTCGGGTGTCTCGCGAGCGCGAGCATCGTCTCGGAATCGATCGAGATGCCATTACACACGGCCGGAAAGTTGTACACTACAATAGGGAGGGGACACTCGTCTGCCACCTCTACAAAGTAGTTTTTCACCACCTGCGGAGTCATCGCCGCGGCCCAGTACGACGCCGGGAGCATGAGCGCGTACTCTGCCCCCGCGGCTTTGGCCTGGTGCGCAAGCGAGAGCGTAATCTTCTTTCCGTGCGATCCGATGCCAGCGACGATGACTACGCGGTCGTGCCCCGCGGCATCGAGGGCAGAACGGACGGCCGAGATGATTTCCCGCCGCTCGCTATCGGTCAAATGCATGGCCTCGCCGTTGGAACCCTGTATGACTACGCCGGCGCAGCCGGCCTTTGCCATCCGGAGCGCGTGGGCGGTGATTGCGTCGAGGTCGGGCTCGTCGTCGGCGGTGAAGAAGGCGACCAGCGGCGAGTAGATTCCCCGAGGGGGCGCGGGCGCGTGCGTCATGACGAGTGGGGAGAAGGTGGGGTGAAGTTGTGCTGCGAGCATTCCGCTCCTTCGGTCGCGCTTTACATGTCTTCCAAGAGATTCGAGTAGCATGCGAACATTAGCATCTGGCATCCTGCATCCAGTCTCTGGCAGCTAGCATCTAGCATCTTGTCGTGCTACGTATGAATGTGAATGCAACAACAATGCAGAGAGCGGTTACTTGTCCAGCGGCAAGTTGCAGGTTGACTAGTTGGCTACCGTGTGCATCCATCTCGAGAGGTGGACCATAACCGCCCGCGGCCAGGCGCTGATAACAAAGCGGCGAGCGAGCGGCCAAATCTCAGCTGACCATCTACATGAGGTCGATGTTGTAGCCGCCAGCCGCCGAGCACATGCTGTAGAGTGGAGGATGGTTTGAGTGCAATGAATGAGTGAGTGTAATGTTCCTGCGCTCATTCCCAAGTCTACTCTTCACTGTGTGCAGCATGTGCAGCGTTCCACGCAATGCACGCAACCTGCTGACATGTTCACACTGGCCGGCCATGTCCGGACATGTCGGACCTCGAGGATGGCCCCTCACGGCCCTCCACTGCCTCCACGAGCATTGTCTCAACCCAACTGTCATACATATTAGCCGGCGTGCCGGAGGAGTAGGAGATACAATCGCCAGCGCGTACCCGATGAGGAAGATGCAATGAACGAGGCGTGGGATAAGACTCTAGACGCCGAAATGAGTCATGTTGAGGCGGTCGGTGCAGGTGCAGGTGCAGATGTAGGTCATCTACTCGGCCCGCTACCTTCGGAACCACCAGACAAACATGAAGATCCAGAAGACGAGCACGAGGAACGCCATGAACCAGCACCAGCTCGAGCCCTGCCGCCCCGCCATGCGCGTCATGCGCTTCCACGTCCCGCTGAGAATGTTGGATGTGGAGCCGAAATCGTCGTTCTGTACGTGAGTGGAGGAACAAACGGCGCTCGCCTAGCGCCCAGCGAGCTCCGGAGCTCCCAAGCCTCATCCCCACTCACCATTCCCGCCAGCTCGAGGTTACCCGCGCGCACCTCGTCTCCGATCCCGATCGTAAGCTGGCGTCAGCGAGTCTCCAACTTGCGCGGATCGCTAGGTTATCCCATCTATGCAGCTCACCGCCCCTCTCTCTCGCTTGGACGACTCACATTCTTCAACACGTCAACCTTTCCAAGCAACCCCTTCAGGAGATCGTCATTATGCCCCTCGAGTTCGTGCGAGCGCATGCCCGGCGCCGAGGCCATGCCCCCGCCAAACGGCGACTCGGAGTACTGGCTCGCGCCGCTCGCTCCCGAGCCGGGGCGGACGGGAGGCGACGCGCGCCCCGCAAGCGGCGTCCATGGTGTGCCTCGGCCAGAAGACGGGCCGGACACTGACGCACCCGACGCGCCCCCCGATGGCGGGTAGAGTACGGGCGCGGGCGTCGATGCCGGAGAGGGAGTGTATGCCGGTCGGCGGTTTACGCGTTTCAGGCTGCGGTCAGAGAGAGCTGAAATACGAGGAGGGAAACGTACCCGCTCATACTTCAGTGGAGAGTGAGTGAGTTGGAGGTTGTTGATGGTGAGGGCGATGATGACAGCACGAGTAGTGTCGTCGACGACGGCGACGACAAGAAAGAATCGGGATCGACGCTGGCGGGTTTGCCGACGTGGTGGAGAGGAAAGCATTACATAATAGTTTTTTGGGAGCCCCCAGGATGATTGCACAATTGTGGCGAGTTTAGCCGTGAATTATCCGCAACTGTCCCTCTCGACCTTCGATGTTGGGTCCGCATCGCACTCATTTCTCTTCATCTCATCCTTGAGCGGAAAATGTACAAGCACAACAAGAAACGATCAAAGACACGAGGTCCGATCGAAGAAATCACACATAACACAGGATCATTGCCTTGTGTAAGGAGGGATTCGAAGAACACTCTCGCCACAGCGTCACTGTCGTGTCGTCGCAGCAGTCAAACAACGCGCCACGCGACAGCGACACTGTGGACGGTAGGTAACCCGTTTCACCCGTCTTTCGACGCGTCATGCATTCCTCGCTCCACATTGCTCTCGATCGTGTCCACGGCCAGCCGGACGAATGCTCGCCCGTAACGATTAAATGGCGCGCGCGGCCAATGCCGAAACCTTGGTATGCCAGGATCGTATGGGGGCAGGACACCAGGGTGGCAAGTAAGAGGTGCATTGCGCTGACCTCTTGACTCTGTTTCCTGGGATGCCGACAAGACACCGAGTATAGCCCGTCCATGGCCGTCCAGCTGTCGTCTATCCTCGGACGCTTGGCCGGAACACCTCTGGACTGACTACTGCGACAATTGACACTTCTTGCATGTGATCACTCCAGGCACGCCGGCAGTAGGCGGACAACCGACAAAGCCGCGACATGCCGCTAATTGCCACGAAACCAAGTGCGATCCGCACACCGAGTTTGCCTGGGGAAAGGAGCGTAGAGCGCAGAGCGGCAAACCCCGTGCTTTCTGTCATGACGCTCCGCTCGGTATCTTGATGCGCCGTGAGACAAGCTCACAGCTCACAACACAAGGCACGGTACTGACCTCTCTCGCGATGGGGAGTGGTCCTGGTCCCTCACCTGGGTTGGGAATTGAGCTAGAGCAGACCTAGCTCTAGCTAGATCGCCAGACGAGATGTATAAAGCGGGGCGTGTGGAGCACCACGGGCATCTCACACCCCCACCACCCTCACCCCGCATTTCTCCATGCAGCACCCACACGCCAATACGCATACGGTGGACGCCGAGCGCGGCAGCCTCGACCAGAAGGGCGACGTCGCGCATCTCGAGCTCACGGGCAAGCACGGCCGGCACGGCGTCGACCTCACGGGATTCACCTATGTGCCCGATACGCCCGAGGAGACGCGCCTCGTGCGCAAGATTGATGTGCACCTCCTGCCTATGCTGTGGCTCATGTACATCCTCAACTATGTGAGTGTAGAGTCTTGAGTGGTAGCAGGCTGTGGCGGGATGTTCTGGCGGCAGTGTTGTGTTGGAATCCCTCGAGGTGGAGCAGTGTGACCGGGCGGGCCGGTGTATGCCGGTGCGTGCCGTTATCGGCCTGTTGGCGGCGAGAAACGAGACCGAGACATTGCCGTCATTGCCGCATGTGTTGAGCATGTGTCAAGTGGGCGTCGCTTAGAACCGCTTAGACAGACACGGCATATTGCGGCACAAGTTCGTCTTCTGGCGGGAGATCATTGCCCCGCTGCCAATCTTACCAACAAGTTGCCGTGCCAAGACCCATCGCGCTCAATGTGGCACCGCTGACCCCAGCTCGACCGCACGAACATCGGCAATGCCAAGGTCGGCGGCATGCAGAAGGACCTGCAGCTATCAAGCGCGGATTACTCGCTCGTGCTGTCCATCTTCTTCGTCGGCTACCTCCTATGGGAAGTGCCGAGCAACATGATGCTTGCGCGCTCCAAGCCCGCGCTCTTCCTCCCCACGCTCATGCTCATCTGGGGCGCCATGTCGATCGGCGTCAAGGGCGTGCACAACCTCGGCGGCATGGTTGCCTTCCGCTTCGTCTTGGGACTGGTCGAGGCCGGCTTCTTCCCCGGTGTGATGCTATTGGTATGTAAAGCCTTTCAAGTTTTTTGTCCGGCTAACCCCTAGATGTCGTGCTGGTACAAGCCGCGCGAACTGTCCAAGCGCATCGCAATGTTCTACACTGCCTCTTTGCTCGCTGGCGCATTCGGCGGCCTGCTTGCCGGCGGCGTGATCGACGGACTGGAGGGCAAGGGCAACACACGCGGCTGGAAGTGGCTGTTCATCGTCGAGGGCCTGATCACGGTCTTTATCGCCGTCTTTGCCTACTTTGTGCTTCCAAACTACCCTGCAACGACGACATGGCTCACCCACGAGGAGAAACAGCTGGCAGTCGCGCGCCTCCTCTCCGACACGGGGGCAGGCGACGGCGAGCCGCACATGTCGCACTGGGCGGCGTTCAAGCTGGCCGTCAAGGACCCCAAGACGTGGGTCTTTGTCATCATCTACAACCTCCTCAACATGGTCGGCACCATTTCCTACTTTTTCCCCACGCTCATGGGCTCGCTCGGCTACAAGGGCCGCATGGCGCAGTTTATGACTGTGCCGATTTATGCTGTCGCGCTCGTGATTTCCGTGTCGCTCGGCGTGTTGGCCGACAAGACGCACCAAAAGGCCTTTGTCGTCATGGGCGCGTGTGCGCTCGCCACCCTGTCGTTTATCATTATTGTGGCGCAGAACAACAAGCACGTCAAGTACGCGTTTATCTGTTTCGGGGGCGGGGGCATCTGGACGGCGGTGCCTGTCTTCCTCTCGTGGATGGTCACGATGTTTGACGGGCGCGAGAAGCGCGCAGTGTGCATCGCGCTCGTTAATGGCTTTGGAAACCTCGCGTCCGTGTACGGATCCTTCTTCTGGCCAGAGAGCAGCAAGCCAAAGTACGTCATGGGCTTTTCACTCACGACCGCGTTCTGTGGCGTCGCGCTGCTTGTTGTGAGCTTCGCAAAGTGGAGGTTTGGGGACCGCGGTGTTGCGCGCACGTCGTAGTGAGTTGTGGATGAGGGGGAGGGGAATGATAGGGAATAAAGGGTTCTTGTATAAAGGTAGTGATAGTGTCAAGATGCAATGTCAGCAGTCCACTTTCCTGGTGTTCATTCTTTCTCAAAGCTTGATGTCTAACTCTCCCTCTCTCCTTTCCGCTACGCAGCCGCGTCGTTGAACCAAAGATTTCATCACAATATATACAAGACAAAGCTTCTGATCTAGCCGTCCTACACAAGACGAATAAACGACGGACTGTGGATGGATGGGGGCGTGCAAGGGAAGTGCAATGGGGAAATGAGGTGGTATATATAATGGTTTTGGATTTACAACTTTGCGCGGACCTCGATGGCCTTGTGCGACTTGCCCTTGACCTCGAAGTATTCCCGGATCTTCTGGCGGGCAACGTCGACGCTCGCGTAGTCCTCGATGGTCGACGGGATCTGGGACGAGACGTCGGCGTCAAAGTCCTCGTGGGCGGCGTTCTCAACGAGGGAGCGGAGGAGACGGCGCAGCGTCTTGCCCGAACGCGTCTTCGGGATCATGCCCTTGCCCTGGATGATGCCGCCGAGGGTGGCGATCGTGCCGACCTCGGAACGCACGCGCTGCTGGATCTCGTTGAAGATCTGCTCCGACGGGATGGCCGAGCTCGGGTGGTCGGGGACCGAAAGGGTGATGAACGCGAAGGGAAGCTGGCCCTTGAGGGCGTCGGGAATACCGACGACACAGCCCTCGGCGACTGAGGGGTGCGAGCAGATAGCCTGCTCGATGGCGGCAGAGGAGAGACGGTGGGCCGAGACGTTGAGGACGTCGTCGTTGCGTGCCATGATGTGGCAGTAGCCCTCCTCGTCAATGTAGCCGGCGTCTCCGGTGTCGAGCCACTTGCCCTCGAAGCGCTTGAGGTAGCCCTTGTAGAAGCGGTCCTCGTCCTGCCACAGGGTGCGGAAGGCGGTGGGCGCGAGCGGGAGACCAAGAACAATGTTGCCCATCTCGCCGGTGGGGACCGGCTTGCCCTCGTCGTCGACAATCTGGAGGTTGTAGCCGGGCATGACCTTGCCGGCTGATCCGGGCTTGATGTTGGGGATGGGGTGGTCCTGGCGGGTCTTGCGGTCGATACCAGAGTGGGGGTGAAGAGCGCGCGAGGTGATGGGCGAGCCAGTCTCGGTCGACCACCAGTTGTCGATGACGTGCGCACCCGGGGCGGCGTACTGGTCGAGGAGCTCCTGGTACATGGTGATGAGGGTAGGCTCGGAGCGCTCGCCGGCAAGGAAGAGACCACGGAGCGAGCGGAGACCGCCACGCTTACCGACGGTGGTGAGGAACTTCGAGTCAGGGTCGACGCCCTTGATAGCACGGAGAGCAGTCGGGGCACAGTAAAGAGCGTTGACTTTGTACTCCTCGATGAGGCGCCAGAAGGCACCGCCGTCAGGGGTGCCGACAGGCTTGCCCTCGTAGAGGACGGTGGCAGCACCAGTGAGGAGAGGAGCCGAGAGGATGAACGCGTGGCCGAGAACCCATCCAATGTCCGAGGCGGCGAGGATCACGTCACCAGGGCCGTGGATGCCAAAGACCATCGAGATGGAGAGGTGGAGACCGACGGCGTGGCCACCCGAGTCACGGATGACACCCTTGGGCGCACCAGTAGTACCCGAGGTGTGCGAGATGTAGCACGGGGCGGACGAGGGAACGGGGACACACTCGGACTTGACACCGCGCTGCTTGGCGTCGGCGGTAAGCTCCTGCCAGGTGCGCTCGCCCATCTTCTCGTCAATCTTCCACTCAAACTGGGGGCGCTGGAAGATGATGGTGCGGTTGGGGCGGTGCTTGGCGAGCTCAAGGGCACCGTGGACCATGGGCTGGTAAGGAATGACCTTGGAGCCGTCGATGCCGCACGAGCCAGTCAGGATGACCTTGGGGTTGACAGCGTCGATGCGCTGGGCGAGGGCCGGGGCACCAAAGCCACCAAAGACGATGCAGTGGGCCGCGCCGACACGGTTCGCGGCGAGGATACCCATGATGGCGGCGGGGATAAGCGGCACTGGAAATTGTCAGCGTTTGTTTTGACGACGTGAGGTCATGTTTCGGAGTGGGCTATCGCCGCACAGCCGCCGATGGTGAGATGGGCGATGAACCTGGTGGCGCCGCAGGGTTGGGAGACGGCGGCGCCGTGGCGTTCGACATGCGGGGCCGGTGTGGAGTCGTTCCGAGGAACATCCGGATAGTGACTCACTGTAGCAGAGGACGACATCGCCCTTCTGGACACCAGACTCGCGGAGAACACCGGCAAGAGTCTCCACCTCTGAGAGGAGCTCCTTGTAGGTGATGCAGCGCTTAGTGTCGGACGCGGGCGAGTCGTAGTAGATGGCGGGGCTGTCGCCGTGACCGGCAAGGACGTGGCGGTCGACCTGGTTGTAGCAGGTGGAAATTTCGCCGTCGGGGAACCACTCCCAGGTGGGGTGCTCGACACCCGAGGGGAGCTTCTTAGTGCTCATGGAGAGAGCGCGCGTCGGCTTCTTGTGCCAGTGGAGATGGTCGGCCTGAGCCATCCAGAACTTTTCAGGGTTCTCAATGGACTCGCGGTGGACAACGTCCTGAAGGAGCGTTGTCGAAGACATTTCGGGAAATGGGTAACAGGGGGAAGGGGAGGGAATGGAAGTGGAAGTGGAAGTGGAAGTTTCGTTTGGAGATGCCAGAGCAGAAAATGTACGAGTGTGTGAGATGGGTGTTGCGAACGCGACTCGACGGGGTGGACGGGGGTGACGAGGAGGCTGTTGGCGACTGGACTGAGTCTGGAGCGAGGAGGACGAGAGCGGTTTGGCAATGGACCGAGGCGAGGGAGCTACACTGCGTCCCAATATGAACAGAGCTGGCCGGGCAGAGGTGCGGAGTGGTGCAGAAGCAGCGGAGAGTGGGGGCAACTGGCTCCAGGCCATGGTTATATATGAACACGATGAGGAGACAAAGAAGGCTGCCGAGGACTGTGCGTGGGGGCGTTGCGTGTGGATGGGAGCCGAGATGGCCGACAAGGCGACTAAGGGCCGGCGGCACCGAGGCGGGGTGTGGGGTGAGGTCAAGGGGGAATAGAAGGGGAGGGAGGGAGGGAGGGGGTTATGGTGGCGTTGATTGGTATATTGGTAGACGAGGCGTCGAGGCGAGGAGGCGCGCGAGGCGTCGCCGGGGGGATCGTGGGGAATGGTTCAGTTAGCCTGTAACAGCACGCACGGCCAGTACACCCCACACGAGAGACGCTAGCCGGGGAGATCGAGAGCTACGAGAGGGCCAAGGCTGCAATGACGCGACGAGAGAGGGTCGAAGGAGAGGGAGGGCGGGGCTGCGGGGTGAGGGCGAGGGGTAAACAGGTGAGGATGACGGGGTAAAGGGGGGCCCAAATGCGGACCAGCGGTCCAGCGGGGAACTTCCGGGGCGGGTGTGCGATGGCGAGGAGACAGAGAGGGGAGATGGGGCCTGATGTGATTGATTGCATCGACGACGAGAACGAGACCCGCGACGGGGCCTCGCACCGGCCCACCTCGGGTAAGTTGTGACCAGCCGAAATGGAGAGCACGGAGCGAGTAACAAGAGTAGAGCGGCTGCTCATCTCATCGACCCCACACCATCGCACTCTCCGTTCCTGTCCCCGCGATCAGTCCCCGCAATCACGGCCAACACGCAACACGCAAGGGGGGATGTATAGCCTGCTAGTACCACCGGCCCCACTCACGCGAGCTGGTGCCCCAGTCCGAGCCCCGCTTCAAGCCCGTGGGGGCACCGGTGCCGGCTGCGTACTCTGCAATGCAGCGACACTGAAATCGAGAGCTGGTTGGCTGAGGCTATTTTAGAGTTTGGAGCGGGTAAAAGCGTTGCGGGGTAAGAGCGAGCGAAAGTCAAAGGTGAGTGACAGAGAGCTCTAGAGAGACCCAAGACACCTTTCCAGCTTCCAGCCCGCATGGTGCTACCGCCGCCTAATCCCCGTTCGCAAGATGCCGAGCTCGAGCTCCGAGCCTCGAGCCAGCGCTACCGCACAAGCATTGCTTG
Source organism: Apiotrichum domesticum (assembly GCA_001599015.1). NCBI lineage: Eukaryota > Fungi > Basidiomycota > Tremellomycetes > Trichosporonales > Trichosporonaceae > Apiotrichum > Apiotrichum domesticum. The sequence continues at coordinate 2,301,755 of BCFW01000004.1, read as the reverse complement.
CAATTGCTTGGCAAATCGTGTCGAGAACAGGATCAGGATCAGGATCTGGGCTCCGGCTGCCGGCGGGCGGCGACACTGCACGCGAGGAGAGAAAGTCTCTGCGAGTTGTGAGACTATGAGATTACAAGGTGCGTGCCTGTGCATGCGTGTGCATGTGCTTTCTGTGCTTTCTGTGTCGGCTGTCGCGGGTCAGAAGTGGCTAGGTGGTCGAGAGGTTCTGTCAGCGCCGGTGAGCGTGTAAACGAGATACAAAGTCGGATGTCCCGATTAAGGTACATTGCGAGACACGATACCCAAGAGATCACTCTGATGAGATGCGATGATAGCAATGTCGAGCTGCTGATCCGGGGACAACATCCGATGTGAAGTGTTGCAACCACCCCGCGTGGCCGGGAGAACCGCGTCGTTCGATCGTTGGGCGCATTGGGGCGCGTTTGAGACAACCCAACAATAGCTGCATGTACGGCCACTCGCATCTGCTGGAGCATCTCCACCTCCAGTGAGTGGTGTGACGTCCGACAGCCCGCGGACAGTGACTCTCCCATCCACGCCTCTTTGCGGTCTGTCTTGGGCCCAAGAACACAAAGTCTGTCCGGTACACCGTGCGCGCACGCGTCGCGACGGGGACCGGACAAGGCCGAGTGGCGAGCGACAATGGATCGAGTAGCGACGAAGTCGGGCGCGGCCGTATTTCCGCGCTGTCGCTGAATGCTGGATATCGCTGAGTCGCAGCCGAGCTTCTCAAGTGCGTCACTAACATCCGACATGGCTTTTGCTATCTGTCCTATTGCCTTGGCTGCATTCACATACGCGTCAATTGGCAGTCGCGCATTAGTCTTTGCCTACGGCTTGTGTCGATGTCACTCGTGTCCAGTTTCGTTGTTCAGACTGAACACCTCAACCTCAACGCTCATAGCAAGACTCTTCCCAATCAACATCAGGCGGCACCAACGCGTCTCCCAGAACACCAGATGATCGCGATAGCCGACGTGCTCGGCACCCGAGAAGAGCTGCAGCTGCAAAAGGGAGACGCGAGATGAGAGGCGAGACACGGGGGCGTGTAATGCTGATGCCCTGATGCGGCCTGACGCCTTGGTATCCTGACAACCTTTGCTGCCCTGCTCCGTACCCCGCATTCCAACAGAACCCAGCGGCTACCGGGATATAGTCACCGACCACGCTCACCGTGCTCACAAGCTCACAATGACCACAACATACCGGTGCGCAGGTGCCGGCGCCAGTCATGTTGCAGCTTCGCAGCCGGCGGCTGGGCGGGCGTAGAGCGGCGAGTGGCTAATATCATGCCCTGGGTCCTGTTCCTGGTCCGCGCGACGCCTGGGACTTCATCTCAAGTTGCCAGACAAGAAGAGAGTTTCCCATCCTTCGAACCCAGCACCCAGTACCAAGCACGGTATACGTTGTTTACTACACTGCTCTAGTGTCGTTTGCGGTCTCCCCCACATGGGTTGATCGATACTACCAGTGCCGCTGTGCCTGCCCAGCAGGGACAGGCCGTAGACGGCGGACATCTCATATCCGACGACCTCTACTCTCTACTCTGACCTCCGCTATCACATGTCCGCTCCCGTCGATCAACCATGTCGGAGCCCAAGCCAAGGAGCTAGGACCTCGTAGTAGTACTGTACGGATCAGACATCAGACATGTGCATGTGGGCCGCATTATCCGCCCGGAAGTGCGCTGTGTCAGGTAATGTAGGTAAGCCACCGCCAGCGTGGCACTTCCATCTCGCCTCACGCCTCGGCAAGTCGTTCCAGCCTCAGGAACTTGGGGTCGCTGGCCGTACCGTACGATCCTGGTTCTCGTGTATACCGCTGTACCTAGGGTTATTCTTGCAAGGAGCAAGTAGCTTGACAGCTGCATATGCCATATGGCACAGTTGTGAGCTTGGCATCGCAAACGGATCTCAGATACAGACTGTCAAACCTGTGACGCTGTGAAGGTCTTGGGGGTGTCTTGTTGTCGTAGACGGACATAATCCGGGCCTCCGCAATTTTCAGTCACGTGACTAAATTACGTGAAGCGCACGTGAGGAAACGGGACTAAAATTGGCCTTCCCCACTGTGCCTACTGTGCGCAGTGCGTACTGTACCAACTGATTGTGCGCTGATGCCTTTTTGGCGGCGACAATGACTGAAAGCAAGTCGTTCTTTGTCATTCCACAAACAACCATCAAAATCACTCTTATCGACAATGGAGGAGCTCCAGACATTCAAGGACCAGCTTGCGCTCGTCAAGCTGCAGCTCGAGGCCGACCCCGCGAACGAGGACCTGCTGGCGCTGAAAGCCGAGTTTGAGGAGCTCATCGCCCTCACGGAGCAGGCGGCGGCCGCGAGCGGGAAGAACCGCAAGGGCAAGGAGCGGGAGCGTGAGCGTGGAGGGGAGGAGAAGGAAGAGCACGCGGGTTCGGGTGCGAACAATTGGCAGGACCTGGGAGAGTATAAGGCCGGCATGGACTGCATGGCCAAGTACAAGGACGGCAAGTGGTGAGTTGAGTATTGATGGGTTGACGGCGGTCTGCTATCTCTCTCCGCTGGTATAGCAGACCGTGCCGATGTCTTCCTCGGGACCTTCTGGCGTTTCTCTCGATGCTCCACGGGAGTCCTGCCTTTTTCCCTCTATCATCACCCTCAGCTACTCACACACACAGGTACCCTGCGCGCATCAACCAGGTGACGGGCTCGCAGGACTCGCCGCTGTACACGATTACATTCAAGGGGTACACGGGGAGCACGAACGTGCCGCTGTCGTCTTTGCGACCGCACGACCCGAGCGCGCCGGTGCCGACGCCGGCGGCGCCGAAGCGCGCGAACGAGTTGACGGAGCGCGAAAAGGAGAAGAAGAAGAAGAAGGGCGAAAAGTGGATTGCGACACAAAAGGCAAAGGCCGACGAGGCGCGCGCGGTGCAGTCGTCGTGGCAGAAGTTTGGGAAGAAGGCCGCTAAGAAGGGCATCCACATTGCCGGTCTTGAAGGCAAGAGCGTGTTCCGCACGAGCGACTCGGTGCACGGTGAGTAGAGGTGCCGGCAATTCATACAATTTCGAATCACACTGACACTCAGGCCGCGTCGGCGTGGTCAACTCGGGCCAGGGCATGACAAAGTACGACCGCATGGCCAAGCACAAGTACGAGAAAGCGCTTGATGAGTAGTGTGCCTCCCCTTGACCCAGACTCGTTCTGTCGTGTTCCATCACCGCGTGCCTCCATTCACCCCGCAGCCGTCCAGTCGCCCCCCGATCATCATCCGTCACTGCACCGCTGTCATTCCGTCCGACAAATTACACGCATGTACTGTATTTCCAGGCCACTGCCTGCTTTCCCCTTCCAGAGCGCGCGCTGAGTTCCATGCCCAGATCGAGTTACCGCACTGGTATGGTACGTTCATTTCCGACATGCATCCTGTATTACAACCAATTGGGGCAAACAGTGTGGGGGAAGAGTGAACAAGAGAAAAGCTGAGGGCCGTCGAACGTCACTGAGGAACTATGAGTCGGACGTGGATGCGGATAGTCGGGAACCGTCGTGAAGGAGGGGAGCGTGGATATGGAGGCGCCGTGCCGCGCTGCCGCTCGCGCCGCTCGCCGATGAGCTATAAACGGTGTTGTCTAGTCGCTATCGCTGTCGCTGTCGCTCCCGCTCCCGCGGCGCCCCTTGTCCTTCTTCTTTTCCTTCTTCTTGTCCTTCTTGTACTTCTTCTTCTCGTCGCCGCTCGACGAGTCGTCCTTGTCCTTGTACTTGTGCTTGTCGTGCTTGTCATGTTTATCGTATTTGTCGTACTTGTCCTTCTTGTCCTTCTTATCTTTATCCTTCTTCTCCTTGTGTCCGAGCGCCTCGGAACCATGCGACGCATATGGAGCCTGAGCGTGCGGGGCCTGCTCATACGGGCGCTGCGCGTGCTGCGCGTGCGGGGCCTGTTGGGCGTGTTGAGGCGCAAAGTGCTGCTGGGGAGGCGCAAAGTGCTGCTGCTGCTGCTGCTGCTGTGGGAGACCAGGAGCGTCAGAGGAACCAGAGTATCCGCCGCCGCCATAGTAGCTCGCCGCCTCACCGGCGCCAAAGCCGGACCCGCCAAAGCCACCTGGGCCGCCAGGGCCGCCAGGGCCGCCAGCGCCCGCGCCGGGACCGGGACCGAAGGAGGGGGGCGCGCCGTGCCCGAAACGCTCGCCGGCGTAGTTCGTAGACGGCGCAGAGCCGGGCGGGGGACCACCGAACGAGCCGGAGCCGGGCGGTGGACCACCAAATGACTGGGGTGGGCCGGAGGGTGCACCAGGGGGCGGACCAGATAGGGGTCCGGGGTGGGAACCGGGCGCGGTGCCGCTGGGCACGTTGAAGGTGCCGTGTTCGGGCTTCCAGCCTGCGTATGGGATATTGGACATGTTGGGATGGGTGGAAGAGAAAGGGAAGAGGGGAGATGTGGATAAGGGGATGAGGATGTCGAGTCCGCGTTTTGGCCGTCGTTTGTCGTGGCACGGGCGCGTGCGCACCGCCTTAGGTTTGCTTCGCCACCGGCCACCGGAGGCTTTTGGCGCGTTGGTGGATGCTGCGTGCTGTGCGGAAGAGACGGAGATATGGGACGGCGACGGAGACAATGAGTGAGGACTGGGAGGGGGGAGCTTGGCGATGCGTTGGCTTTTGTCCGCCTATGCTGTGTTTTGTCGTGGTCTTGGCAAACGGTGGGGTGGCGAATTGAGTGGTGAACAACATGACGTCCGTCCCGACTCGTATCGTCGCGTCACTGTAGTAAGAGTTGCAGGGAACAGACCACGCAGATGGACATATCCCGATGGCCGATGGCGAGCATCGACGAGCTATTCAGTAATGCATCGTGCCGCGAGCCATCGTCGTCACCGAGCAGCAGGGGAGATGAGTGGTCTTGTCGACGCTCGATCGCCGCCATGTGAATACCGGCCACGGCTCGGCGGCGGCGGCACGACACTATCACACCCTCACACTGCGAGTTGACAGCGTTTGATGTTCGAGCGCCCTCTGTACGCGCTGTTCCGGGAGAAAGCGTCGAGAGCGAGGCTACCTCGGAGTCCTCGAAGCTGGCGACGAGCATGTCGTTGACGGGTCGTGACGGGTTGTACGCCATCGTGCAGTGGATATGGCAGGATCTGCATCCCATATCTCATCTCCCGTCGCCATCCCCATCCCCATCGACGTGGCACTCACACTCCAGCTTGGCTTCATCTAGATTGTAGATAATATCTTGCTCAACTACATGCATCATTAACGAGCATCGTCGCCGCGCGCCGCCGCCGCTCGGCTATCTGGATCCGGCCGCCTCGGCCCGGCCACACTCCGAAGCGGGGTCAGCGAATGGAATGACGATTCCGAAGAGCGTGCCACCACTTTGGTCATCACATCTCGCCTCCAGCAAGCCACTCTTGTCTCTTTCTCATCCTCCCACTCTCTCTCTCTCTCCATTCTCACTTGCAGCAACATGGGACACATCGACCCCCACCTCGTCAAGATCGTGCCGCAGACGGCGAAGCGCTTCATGGGCGCGCAGCGCTATGCCGTCGTTGGCCGTGTCATCCAGGACCCGGCCAAGTTTGACAACAAGGTGGGTATGGGTGGAAGCCGGCGGGATATGCACGATAGCGACGACGGTGATGACAAGCACGAAGGGAGAGAGGATGATCATTTTGAAGACGTACATCCATTCTCCCATTTCATCCGTATCCATCCCGGCCCGCAACCCTTCACTCCAGCTATGCTCACACGCAGGTCCTCAAGTGGTACCAGGAGCGCAAGATGCCTGTTTCGCCCGTGCGCCCGCCCTCGGACAAGTTTGACAACTCGAAGCCCATCGAGGGCCTCAAGGTTGTCGAGAAGGTGGTGAGTAGGAAGAACGGAAGGAAAACCCCCCATGAGCTGCATTATCCCCGCAAGTCCTAACTCTAGACCGACCTCCCGGACCTGAGCAAGACGTCGCTGAGCTTTATCATCTCGCCCAAGGTCGGCATCACCATGCTGCAGTCGCTCTTCCCGAGCCCGCGCGACGCCACCAAGGAGCCGCACGCGATCTGGCTCCAGCCCGGCGCGGAGAGCGACGAGATTGAGGCGTTTATCAAGGAGAACAACCTCGGCGACCGCGTCGTGCTTGGCGGGCCGTGCGTCCTCCTCCACGGCGACGAGGCGCGCAAGATGGCCGACGAGGCCAAGCTCTAAGCCCCGGTAGCGAAGATGTATGGATGCAGTCGCCAGTGCACTGACGGGGCTGATGATGGTCTGTGGAGCGTCGGAGGACAGACGAGGCACAGCGATGACTGACGCTGGAGACTGACTCGGGGGGGAGTGACGGCAGGAATAGAGTATGGAAAAGTGACCTGGTGGGCTAGTGACTGGGGACCTCGGCCCACCGCGCGGAGTCTGCACGCCGCTGGCTCGCGGTAGATCTCTTGCAGGCATCAACTCGACTCACTTCGGTCGTACTCCAACAGGCGGCGGTGCCGTGGAGCTATGGTTTCTGAATCGGCGTATGGTGGATGTGTGAGGTCCCCCGTGGACGACAACGACGAAGATCCGCCTCTATCTCTGCAGGCGCAACGCGGCCCCGTGGCTCTCGACATCATCACATCACCACACGCCAAACGCCAATTACGAGCTGGCGTTCTGGTGAAGAATCGATGCGGTCGCCCGCGCTCGTCTGCTTAGCATCCGCGATATAGACCATTTCCCGGGAAGATCTAAGCTGCAGGAGGTCACGATCTCGAGAACCTTGATGAGCAGGAACAAGTGACGCTCTACACTGCAAGCGCGGGCCGTTCGTTACTCCAGTCGCCCACGCCCGAAGCCTCATCCTGACGGTTGTCAAGATACAACGGTGACAAGGTCTGACCACTTGAACTTGGGGCTCTAGAGCGATGTGCGGCTGCTCGATCTGGCGCGTGATCTGCAACTCGGATTCTCGCAACGTTCCACGTCGCGCTCCCCATCCTCGCCCTGGGTGTCGGCGGCCAGCGTCTCATCCGCAAACAAGAAGTGAACAAAGCTCCCATCAAGACCCCCATTCCTCAACACACCATCACTCTCACAATGCACCCCTCCAGCCCTCCCTGGATTACCTGGCTCGTCAATCTCCGCCGCTACGTCGAGCAAGAAGAGTTGCCCCGCTTGTACAGATACTGTGTCCGCATAGACGGGCCGGCCGTCCTCGGCCCCGAGAGCCTCGCAGAGATGGACTGCCTCGTGCGCGGCGTCCTCGCCCTCGACACGTTCACCCCCGAGGAGTATACCGCCGTGAAGAGGCTCGATCGGTACTTTGGCGTTGTGTGAGTGTATCACGGGGTAGGGCTCATGGCAGCGACCGCGTTGGACGGATGAGGGAGGAGGACGAGTAGATAGCGGGCGGTGTCCGAAATGCAGACTGCCATGGGATGGGACTATGGATTCTGCTTCTGGTCCAGTCTCAGGCAACCCGGCAGGTCCGTACTGCATCCAGGATTGCCGAATGACTCACCCTGCTCGACGACCCACCTCCGAAAAAGGCTTCGGACGACTGCCTCTGTGGGGACGGCCCGCTCGACATGCCGTAATATGCCCACAGGGGATCAAAGTGCACGCCCCGCTACGGCGGACCCCACTCCGGGCTCGTCGTCGCCGAGCTCGCCACACCCGTCACCCTCGCCGGGGGTCCTCGCGCCGCGAAGCGGTCGGCAGTGCGCGCGGGAGAGGGAGTCGGGGAACGCCGAATGCCACATCCCATGTGCTTTTCGCGTCATTACCTCTTTCGATCGCTTCCTGCTCTCATGCTCTCCATTCTCCACATCCGAACCACCCCCTGTGCCCTGCAGTTCCGCAGTGTGCGGAGGTGTGCGGAGAACCCGGGCCGTCCAGGTGGCCCCAAGGACACCGAGGGCCCCCTCACCCTGCCATTCCCTTCAGCGGGCGCCACATTCCAGAATAGGCTACACCCAGGGCTGGCGGCTGTGCAGCTCGCAGCTCGCAGCTTGCAGCTTGCGGTCTCCGATCATGGCAGGTGTTGTTAGCTCACGACGACTGGAGTCAGCGTCATTGGCCAGCGGGGAATCAGCAGACCACAATACAGCTGAGACAGAGGCTGGCTTTTCGCTATTGTCATGTCATGATCGTTCACGCCGGTGGCGCAGCGGGAATCGGGTCGGTATCGCGAGTGTCGAGTGCAGTGGTTCGGGTTTCGTCTTCGGCGGCCTGAGTCGCCACTGACCTGGGGCTGGGGATCCAGAGCTGGGGACCCAGAGTCGGGATCACGAGTTGTTGTCACCCAGGCCAATCACACGACAGGCGACAACTGCAGTGAAACTGCCACCTGGACCGTGCGCTGTGCTGCGTCCACTGCCAAGGGCTTGCGGCGCGTGCCACCCAAAGGATCCTAGCCTGCAGTTCCGAAGCGAAGTGCGTGCCATGAAGGCATGGGGTGGAAGGCGTGGAAGGAGTGGACGGAAAAAGCAGGACTGGGCCCTTCGAGAACTTGACATAGCGACCCTGGAGGTGTGGCGGCTAGTGGCGGATGCTCGAAGCGAATCTTTCTCGTAATCAGACGCCAGTGTCCACCACATCGCTCTCGAGGCTCGCCACACCCTAATCCCACGCCCAGACCACTTTCTGTAACATCTGACCTGGCTCGGTAGCGATACTGCCCGCACGGATCGCGTCCGCTCACACAACCACTCACATGTCTTCATATGACCTGATGGGGGTGGAAGTGTGGCGCGCGCCGACACCACAATGTGCTGCTCCAATCACGGGTTCGGGGAAGCGGCCAAGGCGGTGGGGGTACTGAAGCCGTAGATGAGACTCACAACACTCACGACCTGCGCCGACTGTCATCGCAGTACCTGAGATTCTCGGGCCGGGGGACAATTCCATGCAATCCTGAACATACCCGCCGTTTGTAGGGGCCACGCATCGCCCGCATCCAGAACCCCCCGGTTCCCCCCGGCTCCCCCTGGGTCCCCCACTGTTCCCCTCCTCTATCCTTGCTAGTCTCCCTGAGCTTCCCCGGGGTGTGCATGTGGTATGCAATCTCGATCGCCCCAGGTAAGGTGCAGCCGGCCGGCAACGATCGTCTACCTCGCCAGTTATCAGCACTGTTATCACTCAGGCACCGATATCCGACAAGTCCATTGCGTGCGGCGCCCGCCGTCGTGATGCGTGCTGCAAGAAGTGGGGAATGCCATTTCCTGCTCATGCTTGTGCTTGTGACATGCCACACTGCAAATCTGGATGCTGGACGCTGGCCACTGGCCACTGTCCTTGCCACAGAGGATGTCTGTCCAAGCGGGGTCTCCGGTCCTCATATACGGCCCCGTTGCGATGTTATCGCCCCATCTCCCCGGATTGCTCGCAGGCCATCCTCAGCTCCAAGCAAGCGCAAATTCTGTACATTCCCTTGACCCGACTTTTGATTTGACACAATGGACTCTGAGAAGGGACCCGTCTACGCGGCTGATGTCAAGACCATCGACAGCATCGCCGACGGCGACGCCGTGTTCGGCACCCAGGGCGAGGGCCACGTGCACTACACCTCGATGGGATGGTGAGCGCTGCGCCGAGAGCTGTCACTGATCACCAGGAAAAAGGCGTGTATTGTCCTCCTCAAGACCCAGATTGCGCTCGGAGTGCTCGCCATGCCGACAGCGCTGTCCGCCGTCGGTGGCGTCCCTGGTGCCCTCCGTAGGTACTTTTTAACCACACGCCCTAACGACAGTGATCTTCCTCATCGGCCTCCTCACCACTTGGTCCGACTACGTCGTCGGCATGTTCAAGCGCAACCACCCCGAAGTGTACTCTATGGCTGATGTCGGATACGTGCTCGGGGGCAAGTGGGGCCGCGAGGCGTTTTCATTCATGTACGCGGCATTCATGATTGCCATCACGGGGGCGGGATTTATCCCCATTGCCATCGCCTTCAACACGCTCACGAACCACGCAACATGCACCGTCGCGTGGGTCGTGATTGCCGCGGTGGGGACATTTGCTTTCGCCTCGGTGCAGACGCTCAACCGCATCTCCATCATCGGCACGATCGGCTTTGTCTGTATCATGAGCTCCATCCTCGTCGTCACGATCGGTGTTGGCGTCCAGGACCGCCCGTCCGCCGCACCCCAGACAGGGCCCTGGGACAAGAAGATCACCGCGTTCAAGTCGGCTACCTTTTGGGAGGGCGTGTCTGCCATCTCGACCGTTATTTGTGAGTATACGAGTCAACATTCGTTGGACGAAATCTCACCTTCAGTCGGGTACTGCGGCACTCCCGCGTTCTTTGGCGTCATCTCCGAGATGCGCGACTCGCGCCAGTACAACAAGTCGCTCTTCACCTGCCAGTCGATCGTCATCTCGACGTACCTCACCATCGGCATCGTCGTCTACTACTTCTGCGGCCAGTATCTCGGCAACCCTGCGCTCGGCTCGGCTGGCCCGCTCCTCAAAAAGGTCGCGTACGGCATCGCCCTTCCGGGCCTCTTCTCCTCGGTGATCATTTACTGCCACTCCGCAGCCAAGCTCATCTTTGTCCGTCTTCTGCGGTGAGTACAAAAAAAATATTAATCCAGCTCACACGCAGTGGCTCGGAGCACCTCACCAAGCACTCGTTTACGCACTGGGCCGTGTGGCTCAGCGTAACCGGCAGCTGCACGTTTATCGCCTTCATCCTCGCCGAGTCCATCCCCTTCTTTGGCTCCCTCGTCGTCCTCCTCGGTGCCCTCTTCGGCACCGTCATGTGCATGCAGTTTAACGGCTGGTGAGTGTAATAATTTTTTTTTTCTCACACGAAGGATGTGGCTGCACGACAACTGGGCACGCCGCCACGAGGACCGCTCAATCAAGTTTATCCTGTTGTGTGCGCTCAACTGGTTCCTCATCATCTTTGGCACGTTCGTCCTGGTCTCGGGGACCGCCGCGGGCTGCATCTCCATCCGTGACTCGTACCGCCTCGGCCTCGTCACCTCGCCTTTCAGCTGCGCGAACAACGCCTAGAGAGAAGATTGCGATTTTTTGTTTATTACGAACAGGAGCGAGAACAAGTAAAGTACAAAATGAGGGTTTGGAGGGCGCCGCCGCGCCAGTGGAGTTGTACCAGTCCAGTAGTTAGGTTGTCTTGCGGTTTCATACATCGTACATGGCTGTGGCTGCGCGTGTGCGCGAAAGATCGTGAGCGTTAGGAGCATAAATATCAGGCTACAGTATATCGGACAGAATGCATCGTTTGGAATCATGCAGTTACCCCAAGTGAGCCCTTGCAATAGACAACATTTACAAGATAGTAACCCGACTGTTGTTGTCAGTGGACTGCAAAGCGTCCTCAGTCACTGTTGCTGGGGGTCGAGGTTTGCCTGGCCCGCGGCTCGAGGCACGCCGAGGCACGACCGCGCATGGTCGTGGGCGGGTGCAGCCATTCTGCGCCGTCTGACCGGTCCGCCGGTCCGCCAACATCCAGATTGACAGGTAACTAAATCTCATCTCGTCCAGTCTTTAATGCATATGACTGGAACCGCACACTCCACAGCTAACCGATCGGAAGCACAGCCTCCCGCACGAAGAATGGCGAGTAAGGCGGACGGAAAGTGGTCTACGCGAGGCTGCCCTGGGCGCCATTAATCTGGGTGGCGAGGAGGGAATGTCGGCGCGCAACAAGCTGGCCGCGGGCAGGGCGGCTTACGAGAGGAGGGGACCCCAGCTCGCCAGCGTGTCTCGCCTCGTGCCCGTACTTGCTGAACATTGAGATATCGAGGTCGCTGTGATATCAAAGCCCCATGCTCCCCCAAATGCTCGACTGATGCGAGCTCGTCCGCGCGCGATCGCGTCGCTCGTGTCGGCCTCCGCGAACGGCGCCTCGTGATCTCGTGATCCCCGTGGCCCCGTGTCTATTCCAGTCCACTCCAACCTCCGAGACGGGTGGCATGCAGTTCCTGGTCCCTCGTTCTGCCATTCCACTCCCTGCGCAGTGCGCTTAATAAGCTTTTCGTGACGTATGTACTGTAGCTCGTAGCTCGCATTCGCAGCTTTGCCATCATGTGCGCCGTTGCCTACGGCCGTGGACGGGCGCGTCGATAGGCATGTTTGTGCTGAGGATGACTGATACCCATGCAGAGGATGACTGAGCATCGACGAGAATGGAACATGAACAGCAAGAACAGCAACTAGAGCTGACAGCTGACACCGGTAGACTAGTCGCAGGCCCTCGACAATGTCTGCGGCTGTAAGAGCTGCTGTAAGAGGCAGCAACGGCAAACCGAGCCGGCGGATGCCGGTGGCCTCAATACCATAATTTATCCGCTATCTCTGCCTTTCGCGTCGCCACGGCTTGCCAAGCCTCAGCATCAGGGCAACATCCCAGCATCCCGCGGCTGCAAGCGATCGCAACCTGGCATCCTACGCGCTGGGCACACGACGGAAAGCGGCATGTCATGGTATGGAGGACTGGCGGCGAGGCCCGCTGCGCGACACGGGTCTTGGCCTGGGCTGAGTAATAATATTGCGGGACCTGGAGAGCAGCAGAGTTTGGTGAGCTATCCATGCGCGCAGGGCACGAGAGGCGGCAGCAGGTGGAGATGGGGGAGACGCAAACACCCGCGCACATGTTGGATGTTCACATGTGCCGTCCTCGCTGCCAGCAGCGGTGGGCACTGCTCTATGATCACGCACTGGTGTGGCCAATGCCAAAATGCCAAGATACGGCATTCACCATGTCTCGCCGCTCTCTTGCCACTCACGCCGGGTAGATAGATAGTGGACGCCATCCCCGAACAAGATGTCTTAGCCACCCCTTGTCGCCATTCATCTCCCCGGCCATTGTCGCGTTCTGGATCCCGGCCTCGAGCTGATCGCGTCGCTTCAGGCTTCCTGACTGCCAAGAATCCAACCACGATCCAACCTTTCAAGGGTATATAGCGAACATTGCGCGGCCCCACACCCCCCTCCCCACACCTCCCCATCGAGCCCCACCGAGCCCCTCACATTCATCGCGATGGACCAACCGCCAGCGTACTGCTATGCGAACTGGGACGACGTGGGTCGTGGCCGTGGCGACTGTGGCGAGACTGCCTTCCACTGACGCACAGGCAACGCGCGAGCTCGTCGGACCCGACTCGTTCCCCCCGTCCGACTACTGCAACGTGTCCTGCGCGTACCATCTCGCAGACCCGGTCGCGACGTTTCGCCGCGTGAACCGCGCCATCCGCGAGGGCAAGGCCGTGAGCGCACACCCGGGGATGGACATGGCCACCAACGGGCGCCACATCTCCCCCGAAGACGTGTATACCCACACCATGTGCGTATGCAGACCTCTCTCCTCGGACACGTACTCACGCCAGATGCCAGCTCGGCGCGCTCAAAGCCATGGTTGAGGCCGAGGGCGTCAAGCTGAGCCATGTAAAGGTGGGTTTCTTCCAACTGTACTTGCTAACCCCAGCCGCACGGTATTCTCTTCATTCTCCTGCGCGACCAGGCGCCGCTGATGCGCGCCTTTCTAAAAGCACACATCGCGCTGCTCGGTACCGACGTGCCGTTCCACGGCCTCGCCGAGACGACACACGAGGCCGTAGCCCTCGAGATGGGCGTGCCGTTCGTCGCGGAGATCTTGAAAGACACCGTTGAGCCCCCGCGCCCGCGACCTACGGCCACACCGGCTCGCCAACCCGAACGGAGACGCACGGGGCTGAGTATCCGCAGAGTACGCTCTGGACTGCGTGGGCGGCCCCGGGCCATGTCTATGTCGACGCCGGCGGCAGCTCCACCGACATCAACAGCGGCACCGGTATCAGCACCACCGCCACCAGCACCAACACCACCACAGGCTTCCGTACCGCATCACACACGACCACCCCTCTCCTCCTCCCTCTCCAGCCCACCACCGGCAAGTAGTTCGCCCCGCCCGCCGACGCGCACGCTCTCCTCCGTCAGCGGGGCCGGAAGCTCGGCGCACAGCAGCCCGTGTCCCTCGCCGGGGCCGAAGGAGAACTCTGCCAGCCGCCTCCTCCGCACGATCCAGTTCTACACCCGCGCATCGATCCCGGACATTATTGACGCGCACCGCAGCTCGACGCCCACCGGGATGCGTGCCCCTGCTGTCAGTACCAAGGTGCATTAGGTGTAGGTTGCGGTGTGGGGTGTGAGGGTGGAGGACATAGTGGTTATACCTGCCGGCAGCGTAATGTAACTTGTTTACCATGCTTATGATGCGTTTACCTTGGTCCTGGGCTTGATACAGCTGCTGAAAGAGTACCCCGCACAATAAGGATAGTAGGAAAGGAGCTAAAGGAGAACATCGCGGACGAGAGAGACGCGCGGAGACGCGATGTTGCCATTTCCGAAGGACTGATAGACCCTGCTCGAACGCATCTTTTGAGAAACAAACAAATCCTCCTTGTTAAACCGCTCAGTTCCATCTGCCCTCTTTCTCGTCTAGTCTCATTCTTGTTCTCTTCCCATTCCCATACTCATTTTCCTCAAATCTCTACCATCCTTCTCCATGCCCGGACCGAAAGCACATCGGCATCCAAACCAACAAACCACGATTCTCGACCTTCCATCCGAGCTGCGCCCGGCGCTCACTTTCGCACAGACGGCCCACATCCTGCTCCTCGCGTCTGAGAGGATGCCGAGCCCCGCGCGCGTCGGGTGCCGCGACCTCTAGCCTTGCAGAACACGGAATTGTTCCACGCTGTCCCTGCTACTCTTGACAGAATCTGAACATGTCAGGCTCTTGGGGGGTATACGGCGTACTGGATCTCAGAGTTCCACCTGGTCATTCAAGTCCCACTCACGTGATGTTGGCGAGACAACGCGACGACGCGTTGACAGGACGGCAAGTTGCGCGCCAACGTGCAACCGTGCTGATTGACAACGCTTCGCATGGCCACAGGAACCAAATAAAACGGCATCAGCCCGTTTCGGGCCACGCCCGCTTTTTGCATTTGTACTCTTTCCCAACTCCACACACCCGCAGCCATGTCCTCGTCAAAGTGGAGTCAGCTGACTACGGGTCTGCTTACTACTGAGACGAGCGAGAACGGCGGTGAGTGCGGGGGAGTCGCTGGATACAGCTGACAGCAGAGGCGGACAGCGATGACGGCGCGTGGGCGCCAGACAGTGACACGGACGAGGGGTCGAGCAGCGAGGAGGATACGCCGGGTATGGCTGAGACTGTGGATGATCAACAATTGCTGCCCAGCACCGGACCCGTTGCCATAGGCTACGACGAGGCAAGAATCGTTATGGTGGTGGCGCCGGCTCTGCCAAGCGACGCGCTGCGCGGCACTGCGGCGGAGGTGCTGGCGCGATATGATGCGGCTTGCACCGCCATCGAAGAGGCCGTGACGGCGGCAAGGATCCCGGGGCTGTATCTTTCGACGCTCGCGTACAGCACAATCGTTGGACGAGGCGTGGGCATGCGCCTACCAGTGGTGGGTAGATCAACGGCGGGTCATGAACGTACTGTATGGACGCTGATGGTATCACAGGACGAATTTATAGAGCCCGAAGACGCGATTGTCATCTTCCGCCCCTTGATTGAATGCTTGAATACGTTGACACTTGCGTTCATCGGCTTCGACGTCGGATATGAGGAGAACGTGAATGAGCTTCTCCCCTGGACCGCTGTCCTCGGCACGGAGTTGTTGGACAGTATACAGCAGCCGAGCCTTCTTTCTCTCGATATGGGGCGCCGTCTTTTGGGAGAGGAGCCGTCGGATGAAACGGTCGCCGCTGGCCTCAAGGCGCTGCTTGACTCTGACCGTTGCCCACGTCTCATGCGCGTCACTCTTCCGGCTTGGACTCGGCCCTCGTACGGTCCCTTCTGGGGCGCTCTTCTCTCCTCTTGTGACAACACGTCTCTGCTCTCGCTGTGCATTCACGCTAATCGGAGCGGCACGGAAGACATGCTCTTCCCGATCGAGCAGATGTCATGGTGTAAGTGTCACCAGGTACGGCGCGTGGGCGGCAAGTGGTCCCCGAACTGGCCGGAAAAGTGGCGGCGACCACTCCTGCGCAACCGCTTCCTGCGGTATGTAACCCAGCGCTCCGTGTTCAGCGTTCTTGTCCCCGCCCGCATCCTGCTCCATGCCCGGCCGTTGGGCGAAGCTCCTCCAACCGCCCGCAACATTCTCGACTTGCCGAGCGAGCTGCGGGGTATGATTGCGCTGCATGCTGCCCCGCTGTGGGCACTCACGAGCACTCAGCGCACCACCGTTCTCCGCCTCGCGCGCGACAATATCCCCTCCCCACCAGATCACGGCAACGCGTGCGATGTCTGGCTCGCGGAGAACGGCCTCGTCTGGGACCGCGGCGCCGCGCTCGGCGAAGAAATGTATGATGCCCACGGAAAGCCGTGGCACAAGACTGGCCGGCTGAAGGATTTGTAATATATGTACGTGTGTTGTATCCCGCACGCCGCGGACGGGGCTGGCCACGGGCTCGGAACTCAGAGCTGCATGATGGCGGCCCTGTACGGCCCGTCGACACTAATTAGACTACTCCCTACCCCCCGCAGCTCACTCGCACCTCACTCGGGCGCATCGGCAAGGTCGGCCTTGCGCGCCTTGGCCTTGCCGGCAGTCTCGACGGGGGCGGAGGCCTGGCGCTGCCCCTGTTGCTTGCGGGAGGGCCTCCACTCGGGCATCGCGGGCGGAGCGTCCGCGGCTGGTGTCAGCGTGTACTACGGCGCACGGACTGTACCTTTCGACTCGTTGTTCGGGTCCTTCTTGGAGTCGTTGCTCGAGTCCTTCTTCGAGTTCTTCTGCGGGTCCTTCTTCGAGTCCTTGGTGATACCGGGCATGGTGAGGGCTGGGGACTGTGAGCTGAGAGGACGCGCGGGGGCTGGCTACATATATACCATGCTTGCTCGTCTCGATTCTCATGAGCGCCGCTCAGTGTGAGCCTTTGGGCCACTCCCCGCATCCGTTCCCACTGTTATCTCGACTTGATGATTATGGATGATAGGGGCATGCATTGCGTTGGGGATTGGGCGCTCTCCAGGGCGTATAGTGTCACCACTACCAACCGTCCGACGAGGACGACATACGATGCGACACACGGCCTCTTCGCACAGGACGCCCACTCGTCATGCCACAACAACCATGTCTACTGTAGCCCCCGCTGCGTCCACATTCCTTCCAGACTCACACATAGCATTAAGACTTGGAGTTGTTTGTGTTGCACACTCGTTGACCAGGTCACTGATCAAGCACGTCTCTCGTTCCAACCGTCGCGAGGAGACGACTCACTCCCCTGCATCACCGCTCCATCCTCCTCACATCTTAATGCCGCCGCACGAAGCCCCCGCCGACGCGCGTGAGGCCCTCGCCCTCCTCCAGCCATACATCCACCGCTCCGAGTTTCCGCACCTGTGCACATTCTGCGCGGGCGGCAACACGCTCCCCGGCGCCGCCGGGCCGACTACCACTCGGGAAGTGGCGTATCTCGTCGTTGCGGTGCTCAACCACCCGGACCGTACAGTCGAGGACATGTATGCCGCGCGCACGCTGGGTCTCTTCTTTCTCGTCGAGTGAGTATTCCTGATTACGGGCTGCGGGGCTGACTGCGAGGCAACACTATCCGTCTATCGGGGTCGAGAAGATGTTCCGCGATAGCATGATCCGCATCGAGCGCGGGCAGGTGTGAGGACCATTGGAGGGGATGTACTGTGCTCCTTGCTCGTTTTCGCATGCATACTCTGTTACTCCCATGTTGCTCGTCGGACCACAATACAATACACAATGGGCGTCGGGTTGCGCTAAAGGGGGCGCTCTCGGAACCATGCGCTGGGAACACTCTGCCTTGAGACACATGCTGAATGACGACGGGGCGCTGAACAATGCACCCCAGATGCCCAAGACCCCAGACCCCAGACCCCAGACAATGATATTCCGACGCAGGTGCTGGGCTCAGCACAGGTCATGTCTGAGTATAAGAACACCCATCTGCTGATCTACTCCGCGCCCCGACCCACCCACTGCACCATGCGCTTCGAAGCCGGCCTCGCACACCTCGAGACGCTCGTCTCATACATCTCCCTCGCCGAGTTTCCGCGCCTCCACGAGTTTATCCGAAGCTCGCACTTTGAGCTCATTGTCGGCCCGCACACCCTCCGCGAGATCGATTACCTCACCCTCGGCGTGATCCGGCACGCGGGGCGGAGCGAGGAGGAGCTCGCGGCTGCGGCGGCCTTGAGGGAGCACTTTTACCTGGGGTAAGTTGGGAAGGGGAGGGGTTGCTGATGGGCTAGCAAGAACTCGTTTGGGGTGTATTAGTCGAAGCACTGGGCGACAGACAAGACGTCCTACGGCTTTCCGTCCGAACTTCCGAGCTCGTGTCGAACAATGCCGCGGGCCACATGACTTCTCGGACGCCATCCAAGCCACGTACCCCATATAGCATGGCGAGCAAGCGTGTCACACCGATGCAACTGTACAGTTACTAAACGGGGCTCAAATTGGGTCGGGAGGGAACTCGCGGGTTGCGTCTGCGGCGGTTAAGTGGCGCCTTCCAAGGGCACCCCAGCAGTCAGTTCCGTGCAATCTTGCGCTGGTGGATGTCAGTCTGCGAGATAACGGCTGCGGGGGGGGACGTGATACCGGGACTGAGAGATAGTGGCTGATTCAGTGCAAGTTGAGGTCATCAAGATAGGCATCTTGGGCATAAAGAAAGAGAACCGAAGCCATCTCTTGCGATCGTGCCGGCGGAGCAGGGTCTCCACTGCAACCGCCACCTCGACTCAACCGTCACGGCGACTCCGTGACCGACTCCAGCAGGCCCTCAGCAGATACGCGCCGGACCGGGTCTAGCCCACCGTTCTCGCCATATCTCACCCTCCTATCGCCATGCCCACACGGCAGCTACTTCCGCGACTGTCCGGAGAAAACACAGTTAGCGTGCGTTGGTGATAAGATAGGAGCGATAGGCTCCAATTGGGAGTGGGCAGAATCAGCACGGGCAGTGTGGGAGATAGTGCGACGAGTGGCACGAGTGGTGGAGTGCGTGCCGGATGCCGGGATGCCGAACGGCCCTCGCCGCTGCGCTTCCGTCGCCAGTGCTGAGAGTTGTGGGGATACACTCCCAGGGCCCGGCGAGGAGACCCCATGTGGCCCGCGCCGACTGCCCCGGGCTACGCCGTCACGAGGTGGGAGACCCCAGGATGGACGGGAGACCCTCGAGGTCAGGAGGTTCAGGAAGTTGATGCCGGCTGTGGGGGGGGTCGCTAATTGCATGCATGGTTGGGCAAAATGGCGCAGGTAGCGAGGGGACCGAAGAACAAGAGTGGGTGATTGGGGGCACAATTCATGGCAACGAGCAACTCGATCCTCTGTTCCCACAACGATCTCATGAGCTCAGAGTTTGGTCTGGAACAGTGTGGCGTTTGCAACCCTGCATTGCATGTGCATGTGCATGTGCATGTAGCCTGTACACATGGCCGGGCAATGGGGCTCTGCTGCAGTACCCGATCGGCTATGCTCGGGCAGTGAATGGGAGTAGAGTTCAGCGCGCGGTATGCGGGGAGAGGGGCTGAAGAAAGAACAGAACAGAACGTTTCGATGTCCGGGTATCGCAACAGAACAACACGAGAATAGAGAGATAGCGGATCTGTGTGCGAGCAGAGGAGGCGGATAAGGACTTTTTCTGGGAGAGATGCGCGCAGTGGTTGGTCGAAGAGAGTGAAGAGAGATGTCGTCCTTGTGCTTCACGGGGTTGCCGTCCTTGGACAGTAATCTCTCGGTAGCGACAAAGAAAGAGAGAGAGAGAGAGGATTGTGTCTGAGCTGCTCAGCTGACCTCGAGCACTCCCATTCTATTGCTGTCCATCTCCATCTATCATCAGTCTCTCACCCCTCGACATCCTCGTCTCTTCTTATTATCAAACGTGCCACACTCCCCTTCGCATAACGGCCGTCGCTTGCTGCTCTTTCATTTTTATCCAACCATTATCCGCTTGCCGACCACTCCACACTCCACACTTTCCCATTCTCGGCGCCCCACTGCCCCCCTTGCTGCCATCTGTCTGTCTCGCCTCTCGTCTCTCGTCTTGTTCTGTCGGCGAAACTCTCCTTGACCGTCCGCGGCCGCCGTCCACTCCCACCTTCGCTCTGTCGCTGCCTAGGCACGCCGCTCGCTGCTCGCCGTGACCATGGCCGCCGAGCCCTCGCCGCGGCACGAGTCGCGTGAGTACACATTCCCAAGACGTGTTCTCACCCCAGACATCTCCCCACTCTCGTTCGGCCTCCTCGACTCACCGCTGTTTCCCTCCCACTCGCCCTCCTCCCTCCTCGCGTCATGGCACACACCCTCGCCCGCGACTTCGACGCCCGCGCCGCCGTCATCCCTCTCCACTCAGCCAGTCGTGTCCCCCGCCAGCTCGGCGGGCATTGCCGTGCCCTCGCCACCAACACACTCGCAGCACTCAGCCCAGCCACATGCTAGTCACCCCACACAAGTCCCCCAGCACTCCCACAACGCAGACGACAGTACATCGCAGACCCAGCCCTCGCCGCCCGCCGGGCCGAGCTCGAGCTCTACCACCGCGGGTTCCACGCCGTCGACGGGCGCAATCCGCCGCCCCCGCGCACGCAAGCAGCGCTACTCGCGCTCGCGCACCGGATGCCTCACATGCCGCGCACGCAAGGTCAAGTGCGACGAAAAGCACCCCGTGTGCACGCGGTGTCTGGACCTCGAGATTGAGGTGAGTAGATCCGGAAGACAGAGGCGGTCAGGCGAGGCGGGTCTCGGGGCGCAGTGGGGCAGGCGGGGCACTGCGGGGTACCTCACCTCGCGAGCACGCACAGATGGTAGCCGAGCGCTCGCCGGGCTCCCGCCGCCCCGTCGCTGGGGCTTGCACTCGGCGGGCACTTGCGTGCTTGCCACTGCTTCTAGAACAAATCAGGTGCGCCGCTCGAGGATATGATTGTGTGCGCCGCCGGCGCCACCGATTGCAGCCCTGGTTAGCTTGCGTACTGCCTGGAAAGAATGCGCACTCGAGGACCCGAGACCTTGAGTCTGTTTGTTGCCGCGGCATGCATCTCGCATTCCTCACTCGTCTCATTTCGCTTGCAGTTGCTAACCGCCAGTGCCAGTGGCTCGACCCCGCGTTTCTCGCATACAAACCCCGCCGGCGGACCGAGGACGATGCGGCAGCAGCGAGTGGCCCCGCCGGGTCGGGATCGGGGTCGGCATCGGCGACAGGGACGCGGACAGGGCCCGCGAGCATGGCGCCAAGTACAAGCGGCAGCGTTAACCGGACAGCAAGCGCAAGCACCAGCAGCAGCACCGCTCGCCCCCCTATCCCCATGGGCATTCCCATTGGTGTGGGCGGCGTGGGCGTTGGCGTGAACGGCACGCTCGCGCGCGTCCCCATGCCCCAGCATCCGGAGCCTCAGTCCATGGGGCCGTATCTCGCCTCGCGGGTGCGTGCACCGGGAACCACGCCGGTGCTGACCGCTGCGCCGGCGCCGCAGCCCTCACTGGCGCGGCGGATGACGGGGACGTCTACGGCGTCAGTTTCAGCAGCACCAGTGTCACCCGCATCGTCAAAGTGCTCCGAGGACCGCTGGTCTGGCCTCGACGCCTTCTTCCTCGGCGGGTTCTCGCTCCCTGGTGTCGGCCTTGTGGCTGGTAGCTCCTCGGCGGCAGCGGCCGCTGCGACTGTCTCGGCGTCGGTCTCCGCCTCGGCGACAACTGGCACCAGCCTGCCCGTGACAGACACTGTGTTCAATCCCGTTGCACTGCTCCACTCGCTTGCACGGCATCCGATCCCCGGCTCGTCGACGTCGCCAGTCGCGAACCCGGCAACGATCACGGCCGTGGAGGAGGGCGACAAGGGGGAGAGCACCCCGCCAAAACCCGCAGGAGCCGCGCTTCCCCAGCAGCCGAGCCCGAAGATGTGTCTGGAAGGCTCGACGCTGGCCCGCCGGCGGCGCTCTGCGAACCGCAAGCCAGCGTTCACTCTCGACTTTATCCCGTCCACGTTCGACGCCGGCGCACTATCCCTATCCTCCCCACTGACAGTTACACTCGACCCGCTCGCCGCCGCGTTCCCGTCCGCAGCGTCCCGCCGCCTCTTCCATCACTTCTTCAGCCTCACGTCCTCAATCGTCATCGCCATGTCGCACACGTCCGGCGGGTCGCGTAAGAACAAGAACCCGGTGCTGAACGTCGCGCTCCCGCTGATCGTGCACGACACCGAGTCGCCTGCGCGGGCGGCGTTCCGTCTCGGAATCCTCTCCCTTGCATCCGGGCACTTGCACCACCAGTATCTCGACAACGGGGCGGGCGGGAGCGACGATGCGCTCGAGCTGTTGGCCGAGACGCGGCGCGCGCGGAGGCACGCCGACGCGCAAATGATGCTCTCCCTCACGCGCCAGGGGGACGCCGAGCTCGACCTCGTGCTTGCCACCTGCATGATGTTGAAGACGCGCGACGTCGTCCTCTCGGACAAGGGGTGGCGACGCAACCTCGAGTTTGCGCTGCGGCTCATCCTCCAGCGCGGCGGCGCGGGCACACTGCTGAATGCCGACCCGCAGAACTTTGCGCGCCGCTTCGTGATCGAGCAAGTGGCGACGACGGACGTATTCTCGACGTTCACGACCGGCGCGGAGCCCATGCTCCTCGGGCACGGCGCCGATTGGTGGCTCCAGCACGACCGGAGCGCCCAGTCCGAGTGGCAGTGGGAGTCGTACGAGCACCAGTTTGGCATTTCGCGCGGCATGGCCGAGTTGGTTGGCAAGTGCCGTGTAATCGCGTACCGCAAAGCACGGGTGCTGGAGAGTGTCGTCGTTGCGCGCGGGAACAGTACTTCGCCAGGAAGCGACCTCCAGTTTGACCTGGATATGGACCTCGACGTCGACCCCGATCTCACAGGCATAGCAGCTGCGATTGACGACGAAGCCTGGGCACTGCTCGACACGCTTGGCGCGTGGTCACTCGCACAGCAGGGCGTGCCGGGGCACACGCGCGTGCTCCTCGGCGATTCGGCATACCGCTACGCGATGGTGGTCATGCTGCTTCACGAGGTGCTTGGCGTAGATGCGGGCGACGAGCGCGTGCAGTCCGCTGTGCGCTGCGTGCTCGAGCTCGTGGCGGAGATCTCGATGGAGCCAGTCATGCTCGTCTGGCCGCTGCTCATTGCCGGCGCGCGCGCAGTCGGGCCGGACCGGACATGGGTCAGCACGCTGTTCGACATTTTCCGCAAGGACCACTGCATGGATCTGATGACTGCTGTGAGTTGGGCAAAGCGCGAGAGATGCACGGATACGGATACTGATACTGACGACAGCAAACGCTGCTTGCCGAGCAGTGGCGGCGCATCGACGCGGGCACGGGATTCACGCCGTGGCCACAGCTCATGCGCGAGATGGATCTCGAGGTCTTGTTGATTTGAGCCGAGTGAAGATGAAGAGGAGGGAGGTTGGGACATCTTTGTTGGTCGTGTACAGTAGCAGTTAGCCGCCGCCAGGGAGCCTGTTGACATCCATAT
Organism: Apiotrichum domesticum; assembly: GCA_001599015.1. Taxonomy (NCBI): domain Eukaryota; kingdom Fungi; phylum Basidiomycota; class Tremellomycetes; order Trichosporonales; family Trichosporonaceae; genus Apiotrichum; species Apiotrichum domesticum. The sequence continues at coordinate 2,278,294 of BCFW01000004.1, read as the reverse complement.
TCTTCCATTCTGTCTGTACCACCAATGCACTGATTGCAAGCCGGAGCGAGCCGGGGTGAGTGGCGAGGCGCGGATGACCGGATGACAAGGTCAGTATCAGTCAGCAATACGTAGCAAGATGCCTGCCAATATCCCATGCGCACAACGCAATGCTGCATGCTACATGCTCATGCTGCATCTATCGCCGGCCATACACCTCCCTCGCGCGCGTCTCAAACGCCTCGACCATCTTATCCGCGACCTTGGGAAACACGGCCTGCGACGCAATGCGGTGCATGGGGTTGGCGAACGCGAACACGAGGTCAATGCTCAGCAGTGTCGGCCCCGCCGCTGGTTCCCCCGCACGCGCCGGCGTCGTCGGCTTGAACGACCATGTCGTGTTGAGCGTCTTGAAGAGCGGAGACGACTTTGCCGCCGTTGCCTGATTGTCAGCCCTTTCAGTAAGAGCCAACCCCCAACCTCCCACTCCTCTACCCCCCGCCGCACTCACCGAAACACTCTCAAAAGGCGTTCCCACAACTTTGGAGATATACCGCTCCTCGAGCCCGCCAAACCCGACAGCAAGCTCGGCATGCACCGTAAACGGCTGCGTGCCGGGCCGCCACGCGTGTGCCGGGCGGCCCTCCCCATCAAGGACCGTGCTTGCGGTGCAGAACGGGAGAAAGTACGAGTACGCCGGCACGTCGGATACCAGCTCGTACAGCTGCGCCGGGGTGTATCTGCCGTCAGCCTGTGGGGGTTTCGCTTCGCCGCGGGCGGCCGGGCGGCGCTCGGCGCTTGGCGCTCGGGGGATGGGGGTTGTTCTGCGCCCTACGGCCCCTCCGCCCCGTCCGCTATACTCACGGCATGACCTTGCGCGCGGAGAAGCGCTGCGCCTCGCCGTCCGCCTGTGGGAGGTTTGCGAGTTTCGAGATGTCGGGGAGGGAGAAGAATGAGCGGCGGGAAGCGGAGACGGCGAGGGGCGGGGTACGGGAGTTGGGGCTGGCGAGGGGGCGGGAGGGGAGTGTTGCCAGGCTGCGTATGCTGCGTATGCTTCTTGCGTTTGCGCGCGGGGCTGCTGCCGATGCGAGGCGCGAGGGGCCGGCGAGGAGGGGACGCATGCTGGTGGAAGTGGATGATGGGGAGGATGGAAAGAGGGATGGATAATGATGGGAGAGAAAAAAAGCAATGGCGGCGACCGGGTGGCTCTTCGACTCGGGAAATGGTGCGGCAGAAATGGCATGGTCAGGGGCGGTATTCGCCGACGGGCAGCAGACCACATCCGATGGCGAGCACCTCGTTGCACACTGCACTCTACACACAGCGCACAGCACTCTACTCACGACAGACACAATGCATGCACTCCCTCTGCTATGTATGCCGGATACATCATTACTCATCACGTCCGTCCGTCCGTCTACATGACCCTCACTCGTCCGTCTTGCCCTTCTTGCCAAAGCCCATCTTGAGCTTGCTAAAGCCCGTCGCGCCCGAGATGCGCCGCCCGAGTGACGTCCCCGAGCTGTATCCGTTCATGTGTGTGCCGGATGCGGTGCGGTCCACGGCACGCGCGCGGTCGGGGCGCGACATGGACGCCGAGCGCGTAGAGTGTCCGCCACCCGGGATCGGGACCGCGAGCGACGAGGAACGCGACGGGGACGCATTCGACGGGCTCGAGGATGTGGTCGATGTGCTGAGCATCGACGACGAGAGATCGTGCACTGCGTCGCTGGCACCGCGCACCGGCGAGTGTGAGGACGTCCCAGGTGTGGACCGGCCAGTCGGGTGGTGCGCGTCGTCGGGCGGCATGCCGCTCGTCGTCGTCGACACTGTGTTGAGCGTGTTGGCCGTCGACTGGCGCTTCAGCGGCCCGCGGATTGACGGGTCCGGGCTGGATCCCATGTTGATGCTCTCGCGCTTCTTGAGCGAGTACCACTTTGACTTTTCCTGTGGCGAGTTTGTAGTGGAAGCGTCTTTGCCGCGGCGTAGCAAGCCGGATCCGCCGATGCTCGGCTCGCGCCTCGGGGCACCGCTCGGGCTCAGCGCACTGCCTGGTTCTGGCGTGGCGACGCGGCTGCTGTGCGCCGACGCATTCTCTGGACGCGTCGCGATGGACAGCGGCTGCTTTATCGGCGTGACGGGCGCTGTGGAAGGAGGAGGGGGTTGAGGGTGGGTGTCGCCCGTGTGCACCGCGGAGAGCACCGGAGCGGAGACGCCCGACGTCGATGTCCGCGCAGAGGCCGCATCGCCACCCAGATCGACCGCATCCGCCATCTGCTCCTCCTCCTCCGGCACCTCGACCAGCGACGAGGTCACCGGGAATGACGGCGCGACGCGCGGCTCGGGCATCTTCTTCAGACCCAGGTTCATGAGGTCCAGGTTGGCCGCCTGGTAGAAGAGCACGTAGCCTGCACCCGTGATGTTGTCGCCAAAGTAGTTGGCAAGGTCCGTCTCCGCGATCGGCTCGACGTTCTCGTCGTCGCACATCACCCACTGGTCGCCGGCGCGCACGACCGTGACGTAGTGGCCGTGTGTGGGGCCGCTGCATGTCAGCCACTGTATCACTGGAGATGACGATGGTCCGAGACTGTGTCGGCCAGGACTCACTTTCCAATATGCACAACCACCGCAAACAGCTCGTACAGGCGCTCGGCGTCGTCCGTGTCCTCGGTGGTGCACGGCACGCGGAGCTGGAGCGGGAAGGTGACGCGGTAGAAGAGCTTGTGGAGGCGGCCCATCTCGTCCTGGCGGAAGCGCTTGAGGTGCAGGCCGAGGATGTTGGGCAGCGACTTGATGCGCATCCTGATGTCAGTAATGTACAATACTCGGTACCCACCTCCGCTCAGCCTCGACGAGGGAGCAGCACGTCTCGCAGTAAAACTTGTTTGTGGAGCAGAGCATCTCAGAGTGGGAGAACTGGCGGAGACACGCGGTGAGGGACGAGTGCTGCTCGATATCAATCGACAGATCAAGGAAACTCTCCTCGCGGGACGAGGTCGTCTCGCAGTTGAGGCAGCGCGTCTCGTTGACGAGCACGCCCTGGAAGAGGTTGTGGATGAACGTCTTGCCAACGCTGCCGGTAGTCACCTCCTCGCCGCGGGTTTTGAGCTCGCCGTCGAGGCGTTCCACCTCCTCCGCGAGCTGATTGAGGATGAAGCCGAGGAACTCGTGCGCGTCCTGCTGTCCCTGACCTGCAAAGAGCGCGTGGTGCCGCCGCACAGTGCGGAGAACGTCCTCGGGACGCACGACGCCGCGGCCGAGAGTTCCGGCGCTGTACGGCCCGCCGCCGCGCGGTGTGGATGGTGGCGGGAGCGACGCGAGGAGCGACGGGCCCTGCGGCTGGCCATTCGCGGTTCCGTTCGCGTTCGCGCCGTTGGCACCCGCTACGAGAGAGGCTGATGGCAGCGACGCGGCATTGTTTCCCGTCGCATTCGTCTGGCCCGCGCTCGGCGTCTTGGGCGCCGCGGGGTGGTGGGGAAGAGAGGTGGACATGTGCTGGAAAAGGGTCTGGATGGTGGAGAAGAGGGTCATGTCGGGAAAGTTTGGGTCTGGGGGGAGCACGATAGGCGGCGGGGCGGGGGCCTGCTGTGCCGTCGCTGTGGCCGGCGGCGGCGTCGACTTTGGTGTGTTGGGCTCATTCTGCGACTTTTTACCAAAGCCAAAGGAGAGGCGGCTCTTGGCCGCCGACGAGCTCGTGTTCGGCGACTGTGCGTCGGGCGTCGCGGGGCCGCTCTTCACGCCGCTCGTTCCGTTCGCTGCGGCGTCCGGGCTCGGGGTGCGGATGGGCTCGGTGGCAACGGCGCCGCCGAGCGCATTGTACGGCTTATTCACGTCGGGATACGCCTCGACAAACGAACGGAACGGCGGAGAAGCGTACAGCGCCTGCAGGACCGAGTTGCAGTAGCACGTGTTGCCAAACTGGAGTGAGCAGGAGAACAAGAACGAACGACTCACATTCTCAAGACCCCAGAGGAGGTCGTCGCCGAGCGCGCGATCCTTGCCCTTGGACTCGGGGCCGTTGGCGGTGGCCGCCGCGCCCGGGTCTTTTGCGCCGCCGCCGCCGTTCGTCCCGCCGACGGTGGCGCGGAAGCGGCGCCAGTTGTCCATGGGTGTGGGATGGGATGGGCGAGATGGGAGGAGATGGGGTGAGATGGAGAGATGCTAGATGGCGATAGTGATGATGATGATGATGTGGAATGGAGAGCCGGGAGAGCCGGGAGAAGACGTTAAAGGTGGGCAACAGCCGTAGTCGCGATTACAACACGTCGTCAGTGGAGGAAAACGCCCACAATAGCGAGAATGTTGGTGACAGAAGCGACAATGTGATGCACGCTGGCTGTCCGAGAGTGGGGGCACAACACGCGACCGGGTGCTGGGGAGTAAGGCGGCCGTGCGCTGAGGTGGCGTGGGGGCGGCGGTGCGGCGTCCAAAGGCGTGGGTGGTGTCAGAGGGGATGGCGCAGCGGGGCGGGGATAGGCGGAGCTCGCTGTCGGCTATGTTGGGGAAGAGGAGCGGGGGGTGGTGACAAGAGAGTGGATGATGGTGAGGAGGGAGAGAGTGCTAGTCGTGAAGCGAGGAGCACGAGATCGAGCATTGATGAGAGATCGAGATCGCGGAGCCCGGCGGCATGCCCCAAAGCTTGTACAACTCCCATACAGAGAGCACGCGAGAAGCACGTTTATCACCCTAAAGAGGTCAGCTGATGGCGAGCACGCGTACGGCGACAGCGAGCGCATAAGCATTGCAGCTTAGGCGAATGCGTGAGGTGGATGTATGCATGCATGCATTCAAGCATCGTCGTTCTGCCCTCATCATCCATATCTGGACGGCTGGCATAGAGCATTATAATCTCTCCATCCTGTGATCCTGTGGCCCTCTAGTCTGTTGTTGTTGTTCTCTTTATCCCACCATCACGCCAACCAACAACAACACTCGCAATGCAGCTGCACGACCTCACCGCCCTCGTCGCGCGCCTCGCCCCGCGCAAGGGCGGCCGCGCGCGGCGTCTCCCCGTCGAGGTCTTTGCCGTGCCCGACGAGCAGCAGGCTGCGCTGGATGCCATCAGCGTGTTTGGGATCAACACGTGGGCCTTGATCGCGAAGCCTGCGGAGCTTGCGGAGCGCGAGGATCACGTCGAGCAGGAAGCAGAACCGCGGGGAGTACCGGATGATGAGCACCAACCCGAGATCGAAATCCAGCACGAGAACGAGGTCGGCAACGAGAACGAGAACGAGGAGGAATACGCGAAGCAAGAGCACAGCGCGCACGGCGCGCACGACGACCCCGAAGCCGAAGAATGGCACGACTCGCTCTCCGCCCTTCATCCCTCCCTCGACCCTCCTCCGCAACCGTCCGACCCGCCCGCGCCCCAGTCCGCCCATCTGCTCCCCTCTGCCCTCCCGCACGCGACGCCTCTCCACCAGCACCGGCGCGTGTCGGCGACGTCGTCCCCGCCCACGCCGCTGATTATCCGTGATCGCGCGCCGCGTCCCAAGCTTGCAGTGTTCCGCGGGGAGACCCCGCGCCATGATGAGCGTGTACCGGCGATTGAGCGTGATGATGAGCAAGAGCTAGAAGAGCTTGAAGAGGACGAAGACGAGGGACGCGGGCAAACGGACGAAGACGAGCTGAGCGAGTACGAGCGCGAGCGCCGCCGTGGCCCCGCGCCAGCCCCCCGCGAGGATCGCGAGGAGACACATCCACATCTCGAGGGTGAAGCGGAAGCCCACGAGACAGAGGAAAAGCCTTCCGCCCCGTCGACGCACAACACGCAGGACAGCTCGCTGCCCCGATCCCAGGACTCGGGCGGGTACGGCCTCGCGCGATACTGCACCGCGCCGCCGCTCGCGTCCTCCCTGCAGCAGGCGACGTCGTCGGCCTCGGCCCCCGCATCAGCTCCACCCCGCACGGTGCTCGTTCCTACCACCGACGAGAGCGATCCGCGCCCCGCGGCGTCGACGGCGAGCTCGCCAGCCACGCGTCCCCCCACGGCGGCCGCACCAGCACCAGCACCAGCACCGGCACCAGCACCGGCATCAGCACCGGCATCAGCGCCCACGGCGGCACCCGCTCCGACGAAACGCGCGCGCGACCCCACCCCCGAGGATGCGGACGCAGACGACGAGGACGAGCAGCCGCACGCGCCGCGGTGCAAGCGGCCCCGGCTGGCGTCTCCAGTTTCCATCCCTACGCAGGCGGCTGGCCCCACGGTTTCCCAAGGTGCCGAACTCGGCGGATGGAAACCCGATCTCAGCGTTGCCGGCCTCTCGGCGGCGGTCGTGCAGCGCATGGCCGACGAGGCGGCGGCGCAGCGTGCCAAGAAGAGCGAGTAGTACTGTACCATAGAGTATAACGTATCCCACTGTAACCTGTCCACGATCCAAGACAACGATGCATAGTGTACTGATATCCGCTTCTACTTCTTCAGCCGGTCGGCGACGTACTTGTCCCAGCCCATCTCCTCGAGGTCATCCGCCTTGGCGAGCACCTCCTCCTCGAGGCTGCGCGCGTACTCCTCCGTCTCGGTCTGCCAGTGCGGGATGGACGTGCCAATGATGCGGATAGCAAGCAGCGCCGCGTTGGTGCTGTTGTTGATACCCACCGTCGCGACGGGGATGCCGCGCGGCATCTGGATGATAGAGTACAGGCTGTCGACGCCGTCGAGGACCGACGCGCGCACAGGGACACCAATGACGGGGACAGAAGTCTCGCTCGCCACCATTCCCGGGAGATGCGCTGCGCCGCCGGCACCAGCGATGATCGCCCGGAGGCCGCGCGTCGCCGCGCTCCGTGCGTACTTGACCATACGGTCGGGTGTGCGGTGCGCGCTCGTGATCGTCAGTTCGTAGGGAATGCCAAACTTGTCGAGGATCTTAGTAGCGGGAAGCATGGTCGGGAGGTCCGAGTCGGAGCCCATGATGATGCCGACGAGGGGCGCGGCGTGCGAGTGGCCAGCCACGGGGGCGGGGACGAGGCCGTCGATAAACTCCTTGTCGAGATCCGGCTGGGCCGAGAGGAGGTCACGCACAGACGCACGCACAGAGGCATCGCTCTCGCCTGTCACCGTAATGTGGCCCATCTTGCGGGCGGCGCGCGACTCGGCCTTGCCGTACAGGTGGACATTGGCGCCAGGGACGGCGAGCGCAGCGTCCGCCATCGCCTCGACCGGCTCCATCGAGCCCGACACGCCGAGAACGTTGACCATGGCTGCGCTCGGCACGCGCAGACCCGTGTCGCCAAGCGGCAACGAAAGGATTGCGCGCAGGTGGTTCTCGAACTGCGACGTGTGGCATGCCTCGATCGTGTGGTGCCCCGAGTTGTGCGGGCGCGGCGCGATCTCGTTGACCTTGAGGGAGCCTGATGTCAGCGCGAGCACAGCAAGCACCGCAAAGCGAGCGGCAACCGCAAGGCGAGGAGCATGTGTATGGCAGAGGTAATACGTGCAAACAGGTTAACCAAGTCCGTAACCTGTTGTTGTGGTCACAGGTAACCGCCGGCGGCTACCACCCCTGCCTCCACTCTCATCTCCACTCACCATCGGGGAGCAGGAACATCTCAACGCCAAAGATACCCGCGCCGTCGAGGGTTGCAACGGCCTTCTCGGCGAGCTCACGGGCCCGCTGGTTGACGCCCTCCATGCCGGCGCCGGAAGCGCGGAGGGGGGCAAAGCAGACGCGGAGGATGCTGTTGCGGTGGATCGTCTCGACGGCGTCGTACGAGCGCACCTCGCCGGCAACATTGCGCACAACCATGACAGCCACCTCCTTGACAAACGGCGCCCAGCCCTCGGCGTACAGCGGCCTGTCGCCGAGGAACTCGAGCGCGGCCGCAATGTCCGCGTCGCTCGTGCCCTTGAGCGGGTAGTTTCCGCGGCCGTCGTATGCGAGCGTGCGCGCCTTGAGCATGAGCGGAAGACCGAGCTTGTCGGCAATCGCAACCACATCAGCCGTCTTCGGGTTCGGCGGGAGGGGCGCAAACGGCGCGGTCGGGATGCCCTGCTCGGCGAGGTGCGCGTGTTGGAGGTACTTGTCCTGGATGAGGCGGATGGTCTTGGGCGACGGCTGAACTTCGCAGAGACCCTCGGCCTCGACGGCGGCGAGAACATCGGCGTTCACGTGCTCAATCTCGACGGTGAGCACGTCGCATGCCTTTGCGAGCGCGCGGATGTGCTCCTCGCTCGTGAACGGTCCGTCGGGGTGCTCGAGGTCTGGCGGGGGGAGCAGCGTCTGCTTCGCGGGCGTGTACTCGCCCTTGTCGAGGATGAGCAGCGGAATGCCAAGGAGCGCGGCGGGGTGCGTCAGCATGCGGCCGAGCTGGCCGCCGCCTGGAGTCAGTGGACCGCGAGCAAAGCGAGCAGAGCGAGCGACGGGGTGCAACGGACAGGAGGGTGCACAAAGTGGAGGCAGAGGTGGTTCTTGAGATTCACTCCACAATTCCCTCCACCGCCTCATGCATCCCGCCTCTTCCTGCCGACATACGTACCCAGAATTCCGACAGTCTTTTTGGGCGCCATCGTTGATGTCGTTGACCGGTTTTGGTGGCGAGAGAGAGAGCGATGGAGAGGTGGAGACAAGTTGCCCAAATCGAGATGGAATCCAACTTTTTGCCGCATTCCTGGAACCGGAAGATTTGGTCCCGGGGGGGCCAACTTCGACCTCGAAAGTGATGACATCGCTCGAGCAACAACATCCACATTCACATCCCACATCTCCCACTCTCCTCATCTCCCCATCAACATGTTCCGCTCAGCCCTCCGTCCCATGGCACGCACGCTCGTCCCGCAAACAAGGGCAATCCACGCCTCCGGCGGCGCTACCGGCGGCGGCGGGCTCACAAACCTCTTCGACTCGGGCGACAACCCCGCGCTGTCAGTCACCAAGCTCACGAAGCAGGGTTTCAAGCTCAACGACGGGCTGCTTATTCCCGGGGGGTGTATTTTTGCGGAGGGACGCGTGCTCCTGTGGGATGTTGACCCGCCGAGGGGGGACGGCGCGGAGGGTCTCGCGAAGGCTTGGGAGGGGTGGGACACGGATCGGTTTAGGGTGTTTGAGACGCTCGTCCCCCGCCCTGGTGAGTAGAGACTGAGGTAGTTGTGCAGAGAAGAGCTCAATATGCCTGGAGCTGTGCTGATTTCCACCAGAGATCCTTATCTTTGGCACTGGCGAGCGTGTGCTTCCGGCTCCCAAGGCGATTAGGGACTACATCTCGAGCCTGGGCATCCAGCTCGACGTGATGGACTCTGTGAGTAGGAGTGTGGGGTGCATTACCTTGAGGGTGCCAGAGAACGCTTCACCCGTCGGTACCCCCGCCCACCAAGCTCACACCGCAGCGCAACGCCGCCTCGACATACAACCTCCTCTTCGAGGAGGGCCGCACCATCTCCGCCGCGCTGTGCCCGCTGCAGCCGCAGCCGCGGGGCGGGCAGTGAAGAACGAGAGAGACGTAAACACGAAGAAGCGGACACGGAGACGGAGACGGAGCGACAGCACAACTCATTGCATATGTATTACTGCCCCACTAACCCAACTTCCTCACCACGAGTACGCCTCGGTCGCGAGGAACACTTCGCGCACGGTACTGCGACCCGCGAGAATATCGGTCTGCGCGCGCGCCGCGGCGTTTGCCGCGTCCGCGATCAGTCCCGCCGGGCCACATGCTGCTGTCAGAACTGACTGCGAGCCCACGCGAGCCCATACTCACCGCCAATGCCGACGGAGCCGCTGCTCGCGCTGATGAACTCCGCAATGAGGGCAGCCACGTCCGGGCGTCCGGAATAGTGCTTCAGAGCAGCGAGCTCCTTGTCGGGGGTGTCGCCGTCACCGTTCTCAGCCTGGTTGGAGCCTGTGACGTACACGCGCACCTCGACGCCATTCGCACGCAGCGCAGCAAGCTCGCCGCCAAACCACGCAAGCCAGCCTATCGTCAGCCATATCTCACACCCACTGACACCCACCCTCATGCTTCACCGCCCAGACGAGCACGCCTCCGCGGAGTGCCTCCGCGACGCCCAAAGCCCACGAGATGCCGCTCCCGCCTGCGATGAGGAGCGTGCTGTCGAACGCCGCCAGCTCGCCCCCATCCGCGCCGTACGGCCCATCGACGAGTGCCGCGAGCGAGACTGCGCCCTTGGCTGCCAGTGCGCGCGTGAGGCCCGTCTTGGCACGCACGAGGAAGCGCATCTCGCGGGGCAGGCCGTCGCTCGCCTGCCGCTCCATTTGCGCATTCGCAATCGTGAACGGGTGGCTCTCGAGCGGCCGGCACAGAAAGCGGAGGAACACATGCTGTCCCGGCTTCCACTCGAGTATCGTGGGAATAGTGATGGAGAGCATATCGTCGTCCAGCGGGGTGACCTGGGCGCGGTGCGCGTGCGGGTTGTCGAGCAGCATCATGCCCCCGCGCCACACGGCCGCGCTGCCCGCGAGGATGATCGTCGCGATGCAGTACGCGCTGAGCATTAGCGGAGAGGGACGGGCAAGCTTACTCCGAGTCCAGGAGCTGGTATCCGTGCCAGAAGAGAGCGCCGAGGAAGAAGAGCGCCATGGGGATGTGGATGGCGTAGAATGTCTCGTACGCGAGTTTCCTGCCGTCAGACTGACATATTACATTTGCTTACCTGAAGGGCGGGAGGGCGCCGACGAGCAGCACGCAGAGCGGGGCGAGGGCGACGAATCCGCTGAGATACACCTCGTTGGTCGCGAGTGTGCGCACCATGCCCATCTGGCGGTTTGCCCTCACGCACGCTGCGACAGTGTGCACGAGCGAGAGGTAGACGAAGATGAGCGCCGCGCCCTGGTGCAGCGCCTGGAGCTTGTCGTGCGGGATGCCGGTGAGGGTTGTAATGGGGTTACGTTTAGCCGCGAGGATACTGATTGTGAGCTACAATTACCTCGCTCGCAGGACGCACTAGATGAAAGGCAGTAGCGCCATCGCGCACCACTCGGCGCGGAGGTACAGCGGCGCGCTCCCGTAAAAGGGCGGGTAGTATTGGTACTTGTTTGCGAACGTGAGGCAGGTGGTGACGAGGAGCGTCGCGAGGATGACGAGCGCGTAGCCGAGCGGCGGCGGCGTCCAGACCCAGTCGGTAACGGACGGCCTCGCGCGGGGATAGGACAGCATGCGGGCGAGTGCAGTCGCACGCCGGCCTGGCTGGGTCTTCCACCGCACACGCGCCTTCCACACCATGTTGGCCGCCATGGCCAACACGAGCAGGCCGCACAGCAGCGCGAGCGTGTAGTACCCATACACGACCTGCTTTGCCCACGGGACGCGCGCGGCCTGGAAGGCAGTGACCTCGGCCGAGGTCGGGACGTACACGCCCGTGATGGAGATATGGCCCGGCGCAAAGCCGGGTGCGGCACCGTGGCGCTTGAAGAGGGAGAGCATGGAGGGGAGGGGGATTGGATAGTGAGGAGAGGATCGCGTCAGGAATGAAGAGTGTCTTATATGTCCTCGTGTTCCCTCCCTTCCCCATCTTCTTGCCACTCGACTCCCGATCGTGCTCCCAACTGCAGCGCCCAACGACGCAGACGGGCGGGACATGTCGGGCAAAGTGCTCGAAGATGGCTACTATACTATTTCCATTCCTCTGCACCTCCCGTTAGGCATAATTTCCGTGTCTGGCCCGAAACATGGCGAGCGATGTACGCGTATCTCGCATCCCATATCTCGCATCTCGGAGCATCTTGCACCATCTCGCCCGTCGCGGAATGTGACCCAGAAGAGTAAGCGACTAGCGATGAGTGGTCGACAGCCTTCAGAGTTGCAAGCCACCCGCTCGGGCCCGGATGTCCCTGCTGCGATATGGCGCACACCCGGCGCTCATTGGATAACTGGCCGATGTCGGGGGCCGCACAGTCGTGTGAGCGTTCGTTTGTGTGGGGTGAGCGGGTGGAGCACAGACGACGAGGATATCAGATTATGGCGCGAGCGGGCGCGGCATTAAGCATGAATTCTATCAGTGTTCGGATCTCGCAGAACTGTGAGCTGCGCCATCGCGTGAGGCCTTTTTGTCGGACAATGTCTAATGCCGCATCCCAACATCTGTGGATCTGTGAGTTCGTCGGACCTTGTACTCGGATGCAATGTATGCATATCTGTTGGAATATCGTATCGTATCGTATGAACGGCGCGCAAGGCCGTGTGCCGTATCGCCCATCGCGGCCGTCGTGCACGGTCTAGAGGGGACCCCGCGCCATGGCGTACCATCATACAGTGTCCAGCATCTGGTGTCGGGCACGGCGTTTCCCCTCTGCGCGCAGTGTATAAGTGCGAGCAATACGCCCACTCGTCTCGTCGTCCGGCATCGAGCATCGCTGAGTATCAGCACGGAGCAGGCCGCCTCCCAGCCGCATCCCGCACTTACACTACTCCTCCACAATGGTAACATCAACCACGACGCCAACCATTTTCCTCTCTTCGTCCCTTTCCTCTTCGCCATCGAGAACCGGCACACGTTCCCCACTGCGCATAATCTTCACAAAGGCCGGCGCAGCGCTCGGCGGGCGCGGTGGCCACGTCCACCCAAAGCCGTAGGGCGCGGACCACGGTGCCGGGCGTTTTCTCGCGGGCCGCGGCGGCGGGAAGGGGGGCAGTTTGCGGTACGGGACGCCTGGGCCGGGTGCGGGCTGATAGGGTGTCGGCGCGGCGAGCACAATGGCCCAGAGGAGGGTGGCGACGAGGAACAGGACGCGCATGGTGGGATGACGGATGAGTCTGTCGCGAGCTCGCTGGGAGAGATTATATACAGGACTGATATTCTGATCCTTTGACATGCTCCAACACCACAAGACTGCAGGTGCATATCGAGGCCATCGAGGTCCGAGGTCCACAGTTGGTCACATAGGCCGAGACATGAAGGTTTCTCGAGGTGACTGAAATAGACGCAGCACGCGCAACACTCGATCCAGAGGATCAAGGATCAAGGTTTCGTATCCTCCCCCAGAGGAGGCCCCTGTCGTGCAGTCCATCTCCCCTGTATCTCTGCTAGCTCCGCTGCAGCATGTGCACATGTTGCCTCGTGGTCTGCTATCTGCTACAAAGCTATAATGCTATAAAAAAAGCCTGGATGCGGGCAGTGGCTGCGGGATGAGCTTAAAAATAAAATAAAGGACTGCAGCACTCGTCGGCCTCGATGATTTCATCGGTCGTCAGCTCGTCGTCAGCTCGTCAGGTTTGTATCCTTTGAATCCTCAAGGCCTCCATCCCCGACTGACATGTCCGCGGCATTTCCCACCAGCGTCTGGCTGTCCATCCCCACCCCCCTCTGTCCTCTGTCTGTCCTTTGGTGGATCTAGCCGCAGAGTGGGCAAAGCTGAACACAGCTCCGTACCCCCGTCGACCTTGCAGACCAAGGTCGACCAAATCAACTGCGCGACTGCACGACAGCACGACAGCACGACAGCGCGACTACTGGCTCGCACGCTCGCATGTCATTCATGCTAAAATCGCGTGCACCACGCATCCGAAAAAGAAAAAAAAAAAAAAAAAAAAAAAAAACCCCCAACAAAATCCAAAAAATATTCTCCGCCAGGGAGTCGAACCCTGCTCTATCGCGATCTTCTGATTAGAAGGCTCTCTCTTGAGAGGCGATTATACTAACCGATATACTAGCGAAGATTAGATATTCTCGCAAAATGCCTTTCGGCCTCGAGGGTTTGGGAAACTTTTCTAATCACGATTCCTAATCAATTCCTAATGACTTTTTTGGGTGTCGTGCTGGGTCCTGGGTCTGGGACTCGAGTCTCAGACGTCCGGGACGTCTCGGACGCGGGGTCCTGGGTCTCGTTGGATAAATCTTGTCAGACTCCACCATCCTGTCAGACGAGCTCGATTTATGTTTATCAACTGTCCCCATGTCCCTCGTCTGACATGTGTCTCACCTCACATGCGTCACAGTCCCACGATCACGATCGCAGTGTCGGTGCGCTTCGTCCACGGGGGCTGTCTCATCGAGCACGACATACATCGTGAAGGGATCCACTGACACGGGGGCTCGCAGAACCATGTGGGGCGCCATCTCCGATCTCACGGACGGGACGGCGGAGATATGGGGAGCAGACCCATGTAATCGGAGGGCTGAACCCACGCTGCTCCACTTCCAACAGGAACAAAGAACAATGATATCTCCATCGTCATCTGTCTCAGCCCTCGTGCAGATTGGGACACGGGTGGTCGTGACTACCCTCTTGGCCACTTGGACCGGAGCCCATTCCGCATGCCGGCTTTCACGTGCTGCGTTGTGTGCGCTGTGTGTTGAGGCGCGGTATGTCGTGATGCGTGCGGTGGCGCGTGTGTATGTTCCTGCTGGCTTTTGTCGTCGAGCTGCTTTGTGTGTTCTCGCGTCCGTCTGATATTCTGACTCTCTGAGGACCGGGACAGTACCTTAACAAACAGCACACAACACAGAAGAGACAATAGAATCTGTTGCCAAGCAGACGGACGACCGGGCCGAAAATGCAACATGAGCTAGAGGACGATGCAGAGCTGGAGACGAGATAACGGGACACGCGCCACTCGACTTTTAGGCTGTGGTCTGTGTCAACTACCCCAGCGGCCCGGCGGCATCGGTGTAGCGCCGCATTCCGCGTCGTCCTCGACAACTGATCTTGCGCAGACATCTGTTCGAGTGTCTGGTGCAGATTACATGTAAGAGTAGACTAATACCCTAAAGCCAACTGATGTAGACTTTGCCCAAGGGCAGACAGTTCCCGAAGCTGCCGGCGGTTGACAGAAACGTATAAAATCAGCCACTCTGATCACCTTTCCTCTACTCCAAACATCATGGGCGACGCAAAGGCACCTACTCTCCTTCCCACCCCGCACACTGTGGGATATGGCCCCGGAGGGCCATCCGTCCTCATCATTGGGGCAGGCATAGGCGGCCTCTCCATGGCCCACGAGCTCAACAAGCGCGGCCTGACGAACTGGACCGTGAGTGCGGCGGAAACCCACGCTGATGGCAGATTTACGAGCGTGAGGCCGGCGTCGGCGGCGCGTGGTGGGTTAACCGCTACCCGTGAGCAATCGAGCAATCAGCTCTGTTTGTGACTTTGTGACTCACATCACAGCGGTTGCCGCGCAGACATCTATGCGGTCCTCTACTCCCACTCTGAGTTTCCAAACCTCAAATGGAGCGAGTCGCATCCCGAGCGAGCAGAGATCCAAAAGTGTGAGTTTGCGTGCGGACTTGGGGACGTGGGGAGGAACGCGCGCAACAAAAGAATCAAGATTGCGAGAATCACGAAAATCATGAAAAAAGAGAACAATTCAAAATTCAAACAAAAACAAACCCGATCCTCA
Organism: Apiotrichum domesticum; assembly: GCA_001599015.1. Taxonomy (NCBI): domain Eukaryota; kingdom Fungi; phylum Basidiomycota; class Tremellomycetes; order Trichosporonales; family Trichosporonaceae; genus Apiotrichum; species Apiotrichum domesticum. The sequence continues at coordinate 2,263,018 of BCFW01000004.1, read as the reverse complement.
ACAATAGCACACCCACACACCCTCTGACAGCAGACTGGGAGGACATTGCGCGCAAGCAGAACATGCTCCCGCGCATCCACTTATCCAAGAACATTGCGAGCGCAGAATGGGACGCCGCGCGCGGGGTGTACGTCGTGACGGTGGAGGACGTGCGCACGGGCACCGTGTCGATTGTGGAGGCGAACATTGTCATTTCGGCTATTAGCCCGCTTTCGAACCGCGTCAAGCGCGTGTTTCCGGGCCAGGACGACTTTCACGGCGTGGTCGTCGAGGCGCAGGCGTGGCCCGAGTCGCTTGGTCTGTCGGACATGCGGGGCAAGACGGTCGTCGTCGTCGGGAATGGTTGTTCGGGGTAAGTTTAGTCTGTGTGTGGCGCCGCCACGGAATGTTGTGTGCCGTGTCACTTGTGTGCTGTGGCGTGTGTGTCGCTGTCTCAGAAGCTCAGATACACGCTTCCACTCTTTTCCCTTTCCTGTTCGCGTCTGCCAGCCCGAATCCTGACATCAGCACCCAGATCGTAACAGCGCTGAGCGCCGACCGCGAGATCACGGTGCGCATGCTCGCGCGCACGCGCCAGTGGTACCTCGGCAGCGGGGGCGCAGCGCGGCACTCGGCGCCATACACCGCAAAACAGCACACTGCGTGGCGCTGGCTGCCAGCTCTTCAGCGCGCGGAGCGGTGGGTCCGCTGCATCATCAACGACTATCTGTGGTACTACTTTCTGTTAGAGGAGGGCGCCGCGGCGCGCGCAAAGGCGGAAAAGGCGTTTGGGAAATGGATGAAGGAGAATGTTCCGGCATATCTCCGCGACGACTTTGTGCCGACGTACCGTGAGTGACAACAACGATTCATGCTGAGAGAAGCGTTTGGCGCACGCCAGATGATCTTTGAGGACGGATACCTCGCCGCCCTGCGGCGACCAAACGTCCGCGCGGTCATTGGCCGCCTCGCAAGCTTTACGTCTTCCGGGGTGGTGCTCGACGACGGGCGCGAGATGCCCGCCGACATCGTCGTCCTCGCGACGGGCTTCGACGCCGAGGTGAGCAATGAAACTTACAGGAGGCTGACGGCAGGCGCTCGGCCCCCCGGTCACTGGGACCACGGACGCGACGGGCAACTACGCGTCCAAGGCCGAGTGGACGCAGTACCGCGGCACCGCGCTGCCTGGTATTCCAAACTTCTTTACCGTCGTGGGCAACCACTCGACTCTAAGCCACAGTGCGTCCCCCCCCTCCCACTTTACATTTCTGGCCGTTCTGACAGCAGCGTCGTTCACGACAGTCATCCAGATTAAAGCCGCGTACATTGCCCAGCTCGTCGCTGGTATGAGGGACTACGCGCTCCCCACCCTCGAAGTGAAGCGCGCCGCGGCCGCCGCCTTCGTGGAGCGCGTACACGCCGGCGTGCGCCGCACGACATGGCACGAGGTGAACAACTACTGTCGGGCCAGTGGGTCCGGCCTCAACTTTGTGAGTATCTCTTTCTTTTTCTTTTTCCTTCTGACACCAGACACACTGGCCAGGTAGGGCGAGCACGCTGTGGTGGGACACGCTCTCGCCAATCTGGGACGACTTTGCGGGCGCTGAACCCATCGTGCGCGCCCGGCGCCGCCGCAGGCTACTCCTCGGCTTTGGGGCTGCGGCAGTGGTGGGGATCGCTGCTTGCGCCGTGGGGTTCGAGTACGCGGATGGGTTTGGCGCGCTCTTTGCTGGTACTGTCGCACAGGGAGTGGCTCTCTGCGGGCGCCTGTTTGGGAATACCACGCTCACTCTGTCTGCTCCTAGCTCCTAGTTCCTGGAGTGCGATCGGGTTTGTGGGCCGTAGATAGGGTGATACTCAGTCAAGCGACTGTTTGTGGTAGGTGCGCGTGATTTCCGTCGCAACATGCATCTGTTCTCGGACGGACGGCTGTTCGCAAATAGCTTCACATTTGGCAGAATAAACTAGACAGATCATGTATCTACAACGGACGACTAATCACCTTGCCCCTCCTCCCTCTCTGACAGTCTCGTACTCGGCAAGCACAGCTTCAACCCTCCTCCCCTCATTCGTCTCCTGCAAGCAGAGTACTCTGATCAGGATCGGGGACCGACATCTGGATCATGCGGTCATACTGGGGATCCAGGTCGATGCCACTGACGTTGAGTGGAGTGAGGAGGAGGAATTGTTTGCTGCCCATCGACCTCGCGGCTCGAATCTAAGCCAGTCAGCGTCGTGGCTCTGCGTACAGGCTTGGCCAACTCACAAGCATGCGACCAGCCTCCTTTCGGTTGACAGAGTCCATAAACACATCCCACTCGTCCAGACAGGCAATTGTGTTTCCAGTCTCCGACCAGAGGGCTGCGAGCAGACACACTGTTGTATACGAGCGTTCGCCTCCGCTCAGGCAGTCGATGGTCTTGGGTCTTGTCCTTTGGCCATCTGGGGTTTGTTGGCTGACCTGGAAACGCGTCAGCGCAGAAACAATCGCGTACACGTACCGTGAATGTCATAATTGAGCGGGTATGATCAAACACCGCCCTGCCCCAATAACCTCGACTAGAGAGGTTCCACAACAACGTCGTCGTTACGCGAGTAGAGCAGTGGTCTGCAATCGACTTCCAGCGCTTCCGACGAACAGCCACAAAGTTTTGGAATATCTGCGGAGGTCAATCTAGAGTCACACTCATCCTCAGAAGGGAAACAGAATGACGCATACCCTCAGCAACTCGGCATTTTCCGACGAGCGAAGCTTCATCTCCTTGTAGGCTTGAGTGGCTTCGTTGTACTTGCGAGCACATTCCTCGGGGTTCATATTGTTACTACATACGTCAGCGTTGTCCATTCCGGGCCACGAACTGTTTGTTGGCTTCGTCGATACGGGCTTGCAGCGTTTCAATACGTGCTTTGATCTGAGCCGTGGTTTCCTGGAACTCGACCCGCTCGCCTCTTCTCGCAGCGAACGCAGTCCACTCCTTGCCAAGTCAGTACAGCGGTAAGAAAAGCACAGGCACGTACCTCTACTCCCCTCCGAAGAGTGTCGAGCTTCGTCTCATGTTCCTCGAGATCGCTCTCACTCTTTCGCAGACGACCTTCATGATGCTTGATGTTTTGCTGAAGCTGCATTATCCGCCCTGACAGGCTCGCAGCTGCGCCCTATGCTGTCAGACAAACACTTCAGAGGTTTCACCCACCTTGTTGTTGTTGATTTTGGGTTTGGTCCTTTCAATCTTCTCATTGAGGAGGCGAATCGCCTTCGAAAAGTCCTCAACATCGGCCTCCTTCGAACTGATGAGCTGGAGCGTTCTGTCTCGCTCCGTTTTCATCGACTCGAGCTGTTCCTTCCGCTCCTGCGATAGATTAGCTAAACCGTTGATTACCTGCACATACGGCCTTGGCCTGCTGGAGGGCGTCGCCGGTCAAAGGCTGAGCCGCCTCCAACTCGTCCTCCAGTTCCAGTAGTTTTCTCGCAGCTTCGCGAATACCGTTGTCAAATTTGAACACGTCTGTCTGTGCACGTCAGCATCTTGAAATGAAGCTGGCCATTACCTTGGCAGCGGCCAGTTTCTTGTCCACATCCCGCTTTGTGCCGCGAAGAGTTTGGACCTCATCGTGGACAACCTTCTGTTGATCCCTCAGCTCGGTCATCTTCGCTTGGAGGGAACTTTTAAGTGAGCAGACCACAAATATACAGTAAAAGCAGCTCACGCAAGTTCTTGGGTAGTATCTCTGGAGAGCAGAGCGTTTCCGTGATAGGGAGGTAAGGGGCCGGACGTAATTGTGCTTTCTGTCAGCGTGGCCCATGGCCTTTTGCACGTACCCAGGGCGACCGTTCTGGGTGAATCCATCGGCACTGAGTACCGTCACAGCATCAAGTCCGCTTGCGAGTTGCTGGTTGATTAGAGCCGTGGCTTCCCGTTGAGTGAGAGTGACAAAGGTGCGTTCGATACGGTCTGTATCAATGAGGAGGCGCAGGGCTTCAGGATTTGATACCTGTGATGTTAGGCATTGCCTGTGAAGTACCACTCTGGCTTTGATCCAAACTCACTTCGAGAATGCTGAGCATGGTCGGAGCACGATGCGACAGGTCGCCTGAGCTGTAGTCAAAGTTTTCCGCCTTGCGATGGAAGATGTTAGGCATCTGATGCCTGCACACAGGGTCAGCGCGGAACGAGCGGCAGAGAGTTTGCATACCTGTTGGGACCCACGACTTGACGGCAAATCTCGGACAGCCTGTTCATGTCGCGCTGTGTGGTAACTACGAACCCGCAAAGAGTTCTCGCAAGGACGGATTCGGCGATTTGTTTGTAGCGCATGTCCTTGAGCTTCACGTATTGACCAATGGGTCCCAGTGGTTGGCGGTCCCACTGTGCGTTTTGAATCCTCCTCAGGATATGCCGGACATGCGGGCCAAATGCCACCAAAGGATCAGTCCGCTGTTGCGACAGATTGTCGTGCCGGCCCTGAACATCGCGGATTTGGTCGCCAAAATCGCGAAGCCGCTGTTGGGCTCTGTTGAGAGCAATGTCACTCTCCTTGGCCTCGTTCTCGAGCTGGGGAATGCTCCTCTGGGCAACGGAGCTTTTGTCCTTCAGGTTTCGCTCAATCGTTTTGATACGATCAATTGTTTCACGAAGTTCCTTTTGCTTTTGGGTTTCGCCGTCGCCGATAGCGTCACGAGCAGCGATCTCACGGTCGTAGTCCTCGATTCGCTTCGTCAAGCTTTCAATCTCTTCGTCCATTTCTCTCAGGGCATTCTTAAATCAGTTGGGTGATCAAGGAGAAATCTTACCTTGTCGGCCCTTAGAGTGCTTGCCTGTCTTTCACGCTGTGACAACATATCGTCCCGTTTCCGTTTATCAGGGACCATCTCATCCTGGAGCTCCTGAGTCTCCTTCTGGATCGCATCAAGTTTGGCACCGTACTCTTCAACCTCAGCCTAATTGGTTAACTCGGTCATGCTTCAATCACCTACTTTGTCCTTTTCAATGGATGCGACGAGCTTGTCCTTTTTGCCCTGCGCGTCGGCAATCTGTTTCTCCTGAGCAGCGACAGCCTGGAATGTCAGATACCGTTGCAAATCAGTACACAGACATACCTTTTCCTGCTCTTTAACATAAGACCATCCGAGCATTTGAGACATCCGGTCCAGCTCTTTCCGGTGCACGGTTGTCTTTTGAGCGGCCTGATGAATGCGCTCCAGCTTCTTGAGCTGTTCCAGTACGTGAGGAAGGTTAGCGCTGCTGTTCGCGATGATGCTTTTCAGCTTTTCGGTTTCGGTGGTTGCGTCCTGATACTGGTCGACCAACTTTCGCAATCCCGTCGAGGTCAGGAACAGCTATGTTGTCAGCGATAAGCGAGAGAGCCGTCCACTCACGTCGTAGAGTTTCTTCGGCTCAGAGGTGGCAAGCCAGTTCTTGCCCATGTCCTGGGTAAGGAGCGTCATCGGAGACTCGACGTTGATCGAGAAATGCCCGCAAATGTTGTCCAGCTCTGTCCGCTTGGTACTAACAAGTGCACCGCCGGCTGTCTTGAACTTGTATCCAGAAGTCCGCTGGTCAAACCACCGTTCGATGATGATCTCATTGCCGTACACGTCTGGGCGGTAGGCATGTGCGCCGCCGTTGCGGAGCGTGAGGATGATAGTCGCCTTGCTGCAAATGATGAGCGGAACCCCGGGGTAAATCTCACTTTGCATTCCTGCTGATCATATCCTTGACGCCCATGCCGCGACCAGTGTAAAGGGCTCTGGCACCGAGCGCCAACGCGACCGCCGTGAGGAGCGCAGACTTGCCACTGCCATTGGGGCCGACGATAAAGTTGAGTTTGACACCAAACCGGTCATACGAAAAGTTGCGGTGGTTCATAAAGTTTATCAGTCTGACCCCCTTGATGATGCCTGCTTCGGGGATGACCTGTAGGGATTAGCGATGGGAACAATGCGCGACAACGCACTCCACCTTCCGCCTCGCGCTCAGCCTGGACGACCTGGGCGGCGAGTTGGTTCTGCTGCATGTCGTTAAGGTCAAAACCGCACTCCCATTCTGACTCCAGGTCGGAGTCGTCGCGCTCGACATCTGACTCCGCTTCGTCGCTGTCATCGAGCATGTCAACGTCGTGGCCATTCTCGTGGCCATTCTGCGCGTCATTTTCGCCCCGGGCGAGACTCTTCCTGGCGCGCTTGACCTGGTGTGTCAGTGAACGTAGAGCTGGGAGAGGAAGCCGGCCAAAGGAAGAAAATTGCTCCTTCACTGCCGATCTGTGCATCTGCTCTGCTGTGCGCCACTCACGCGACGACGCTGCGACTCGACGTCCGAGTGATCGTCAGTCTCTTGCGAGGACCGCTTTAATGCTCCAGCTCCCCTCGACATGATGGAGGGAGGCTATTGAGATGGTGTTGTTGTGGATGGAAGTGGAGTTGTTGGCGCTGAGATGTTTCGTGTCAGACAAAAGAGCACAGGGGGAAAGAGTTGGATGGAGTTCGAGGGGACGCGTTTTGTTTTCGCACACACTGTTGGGGGTCCAGTCAACCACCACCGTGTGCGGTGCGTGGCGACAACATTCCCACGGTAGTCGACGCGTCTCGCCACTCAGCCCGCGTGGCTTTCTCAAAATAAATGATGTGTACATTATGTCACATTGATTTCTCCTGTTTCGGTCAGACCGCGCCTGCTTTTTCTCCTGGGCCAGCCAGCATTGACAAGGGAGGGTCGTGGCTGGAAACAAACATTGGAAGCATCCCACAACCCATCCCAACATCGCCCCCATCTTTCTCTCTTTCTCTTCATTCCTGTCATCCACCAACTCGTCACCATGTCCCAGCTCCCACATCTCATGGAGAGCCTGTCCCTCAAGGACCGCGAACGCGAGCGCGAGCGCGACGCCGCAGCCCCCAAGGCATCCTCCCGCGTGCCCCCCTCGCCAAGCAGCAACCCGAACCGCCTCCCGCCCCTCATGAAGAAGTACATGAACCCCGGGCTCGTGCGCCCCCCCAACTCGGGGCTGGCGGTGCATTCCGAAGCCCAGCGCGCAGCGCTTCTCAGCCTCGCGAGCGCGACCAACGTGCCTCCCAAGACCACCACCGGTGCGTCCAGTAAGGCTGGCAGCCCGCCGCGGGTGAAGAAAACGTCGATGCAGCACACGGCGCACGGGATCCACGGGCCGGCTCATGCGACCGCGGCGCGGACCCAGGCGAGTGCGATGCCGGGCCACGCAGCATCGAAGAGTGCTTCTGCGGCCGCGGGCAAGGTCGACATCGGGCGGTACGACGGCGGCTTCGAGGCAGACGAGGCGGACAAGGAGGTCGTCACCGGTGAGGCGGGCAAGTTGCTTGAGATGGACAGCGGGTCCGCGAATGGGTGAGTTTGGGGAGTGGATGAACCTAGGAGAGTTTCTGACGTCTCGCAGCACCATCTCGCTATCCCTGCCGGCGTTCCAGATTGGCAAGCCGCTAGGCAAGGGCAAGTTTGGGCGGGTGTACATGGCGCGCACGAAGGCGCCGCCGCACTTTATCGTTGCGCTCAAGTGTCTGCACAAGTCGGAGATTGTCGCCGGCAAGGTCGAAAAGCAGGTACGGCGCGAGATTGAGATCCAGCAGAATCTGCGCCATCCAAACATTCTGCGACTGTACGGCTACTTCCACGACCAGAAGCGCATCTTCCTGGTGCTCGAGTACGCCGCCAAGGGCGAGCTGTACCGCGTCCTCTCCAAGTACGGCCGCTTTGACGAGAAGAAGAGCAGCCGCTACATTGCGCAGATGGCCGATGCGCTCTCGTACCTCCACCGCAAGCACGTTATTCACCGCGACATCAAGCCTGAGAACCTTCTTATTGGTGGGTATCACAGGAGTCTGCCCAACACCCACTGACCAACAGGCCTGAATGGCGAGCTCAAGATTGCCGACTTTGGCTGGAGCGTGCACGCGCCCAGCGACCGCCGCCGCACGCTGTGCGGAACGCTCGACTACCTCCCGCCAGAGATGGTCGAGGGCAAGGAGCACAATGCAAAGGTGGATCTCTGGGCGCTCGGCGTGCTGTGCTACGAGTTCCTCGTGGGTGCACCGCCGTTCGAGGACCTCGCGGGTCATTCTGGTGAGTGATCTGGCGTGTGTGGCTCTCTCCGTACCTACTCTCGAGCCACGCACAATGCCAAGAGCATCCGGAATTCTTCGTCGCTGACAACCAGCAACCTACAGGCGTATCCGGAACGTCGACCTCAAGATACCCGAGTTTGTGTCGGACGAGGCGGCCGACCTTATCCGGAGGGTGAGTGACTTTCCACTTTTCCCTGCTCACCCCAGCTCCTGCGATACAACCCCGAGGACCGCCTGCCAGTCGCGGATGTACTCAAGCACCCGTGGATCAAGCGGTACGAGAAGAAGTCGAAGCACTCGCTTGCGTCCGGTCATGCGCGGAGCAGCGCGCAGTGACCTGCAGTCGCCCCTTCCTCATCGCCGCCACCTTCTGCCCTGCCCCGTGTACTTTGCCCCACTGCCGGTTTTTAGCCGTTCATCGTTTTCCTTATTGTGTGTCGTTCATGTATTGCATCTGCGTAGAGGAGACGTTGCGGCGGGCAACAAACGGCGCATTTGTGCATGGTGGACGGAGTTGCCCGATGCCTTGTTTGTGTTTGTTTTTTTCTAACCGAGTCGTGCATACAAAGTGTAAATGACGTCGATTGCCCGCTCCGCCCACCTCTATGAATCGTATCGAGTCGGATCTTACTCTCGTTGTCTCTTTACATTCCATCCATCGCGAGAATAGCGAGACTACGAGTAGATAGCAACGCGCTAACACAGAGAGTGGAGTAGTTATAATAATCAGCCCATCGCTCCTCGTCTCATCACTAACACCCCATTCACTCCCCATCCGCAATGTTCAAAAACACATACACAGCCCCCGCGGCGGGCTACCCGCCCAACATCCACCTCGACACGCCGCAAGAGGAATACGACTACAACTTCATGTTCGAGGTCAAGACGCTCGCGTCGGACCGCGTCGAGATGCGTCCCTTTCTCGTGAGTAGAAACACCAGATTTTAGACTGACCTCTCTGCAGCCGTCGCGCGACGCACAGGCCATGGTCGAGGGCATCAGGGCCGCCCCCGAGCTGCTCGACTATATCCCCGCCGCGGCATTCGACACTGTGAATGATGTATGCGCCTTTGCCGAGGACGGCCGCCGCTCCCCCGTAAGTGCAGCCGCTTATCTTTCCTGACACGCAGACAATGCTCCGGTACGCCATCTACACTGCGCCGCTTGACCGCCTCGACGCGCCGCGCGCAGAGTACGTCTTTGCGGGGACGGTGACGCTCATGGAGTCGAGCGCCGAGAACATGATGAGCGAGATTGGGTATCTGATCATCCTGAAGGATTTCCACGTGAGTCCTCTACAAACTTGCCATTTCGTGCATCTATTTACCCCGCAGCGCACCCACGTCATGACGCATGCTGTCGGGCTGCTCCTCCACCGCGTGCTCGACACGCCGGGCGAGGGCGGGCTCGGCCTCCGCCGGTGCCAGTGGAAGGCGCACTCGCTCAACGAGCGCAGTCTCGCGTCTGCGCTCCGCATGGGGTTTGTGCACGAGGGCGTTATTCGCGCGTGGGTCGTCATGCCCCCTGGGAAGAAGGGGATCCGGGGTGAGTTTGTTTTGGTGCAGACTTGCGAGACTTGCAAGATTGAGGACTGAAGACTGGCCCCATGTCTCGCTTTGTACTCTCCCAGTCTGCTATCCACAGCACCAGTCCTTCTTCGCTGACCCCCAGCTGGCCGTCCGGGGCCGTTCGAGGAGCGCACGCAGCGCGACACGTGGATTGCGGGGATTACGTGGTACGAGTGGGAGGACGGCGTGCGCGCGCACGTCGACAAGCTCATGGCGCGGCGCAAGTAGATTTACAGCTAGGAGTTAATATAGTCTGTCAGATGAGGTGCAGACGGATAACCGCGGCTTGAGCTGCAGCGGTGGATCCCAGAGATGCATAGCGAAAACGATTAAGAAGGTATCCTGTCGGGAGGGTGGGTATAGTCGACGGCAATAAACGAGTGGTAGGAGGTTTAGGCGGAAGGTACGGTACGGAGAACGCGGAAAACGGAGAGAACACTAGATAGAAGAGGGAGAGAGAGAGAGTTGCAAGTGTCGTGATGGATCGTCAAGGAAGATGACTAGAATAGAAGTAAGACTAAACAAAGGGAGGCGCGTATCGTGTCGTATTAGAATTAGGAATGACAATACGAGGACGAGAACTAGATGCGAAGTGTAAAGTGTGTGCAACGTGCGAGACGCCAAGGACGATGGGTTGGAACGGGAAACGCGGTGGGATGCGGACCATGAGTGGCAATGGGGTCCAGGTGCCAAGGAGGAGTGATTCCACACCATCCGGACCTCGTATGGTTTGTGTTTTCCGGATTTTGGGGGGTCGTCTCGTACTCGTGGCCCGTGACAGGCGTGTGAAATGAATAAAGCAATGTGGAAAGGCGAGAATATTAGAAATTAAGCGGCGTCCTTGCTGGCTTCGGGCGAGCCGGCAGCAAGGGCCTTGATCTCGGAGACGGTGGACGAGGCGGTGAGCGTGCCGACCGGCGATGCGTCCTCGCCGTTCTCCGGGAGCTTGCGCGCGTCATCGAGCGACAGGCGCGATTTGACAATACCGTTCAGCCACGCGGCCTCGGATTGCGTGCCGCCAAAGGTGTGTACACTCGTGCGGTAGTTGTCCGACAGCGGGGCGTAGCCGACGGGGTGCTGGCCCGTGGCCGTCGACGACGCCTCGTAAAATGACTCGTTGGCGGATATGCGGCGGTCGGCCATGCGCTTCGTGAACGCCGCAAGCTCAGGGAGGTCCAAGGCCGGAGCCTCGTCCTCGTCGACGCTCTCGCTTGCGGTGTACGCAGGCGTATCAGGAGCCGTGGCGAACGGCGTGTCGGTGGTGGCGGCGGCAAACGCGGACGGGTCGAGCTCGGTCGAGCTGTTCGAAGCGGCCTCGATCGGAGAGTCTTCCATAACTTCAATAGACCCCGCCTTGTTCACAGGTAGGGGCGGAAGCGAGGCGTGCTGGTACATCTCCATGTTCTCCGGAGGACCAGGCACGGGCGAGGTGGAGCGGCTGATGGTCACAGAAGTCGAGCGACTGAGCATCTTCTTCTCTGGCTGCTCGGCATGGGGCGAAGGTGAGGCGGTGCTGGACCGAGGCGCGGGCGCGGCCTCCTCTTCGACGAGCGTCGTGTCCGCCGCACTCTCATCGTGCTCAGCCACCTTGCGGAGCGGTGACGGAACACTGGGCGGTGAGGCGAGGACACTGGTGCCAGCAAACTCTGGCGTAACAGCCGAGTAGCCTGGCTTGGTTTCCGAGGTGAAGTAGCTCGTCGGGGTTGGAGTAGCAGGAGTGGGCGGGTGGACATCGACAGCAGGGGTAACAAACTCATCTACCGACTCGCCACCGTGGATGGTAAGGTCGAGACCCGAGGGAGCGGATGGCGACTCGTCCGTCTCGTCAACGTGCTCGTCGACAGGGCCGAAACCGAGACCAAAGGCGGACCCAGCAACGACGGGCAGAGCCTCCTTCGGGAGTACCGCAGACTCGGGCATCGCGGGGTCGGGGCTCACGCGCTGCCCAAACATGAGGGGGGTGACGGCAGAGTTGGGCCGAAAGAGACTGGGCGAGGCGACCTGAGGGAACGTCGCACCCACCGGCGTAGGCGTGCCGGGAGACTCGGACTCGGAGGTGGGCACGTCAAGCTCGGTAGGCGAGTCATCGGTCGGCACGCCAGTGATCTCCGCGACCATCAGGCCGGCGGGGTTGGGGGACTGCACGGGCGTGGCTTCACCAGACGTCTCGGTGGACGGGGTCGACTCGGGGGCTTGGGCCGTGTGCATGTCGTGCTTAACGGGGGTCTTGGGGGCGGCCTCAGTCTCGGCAGAGTCAGTGGCCAGAGGAGCGGGCTCTGAAACGGGAGACGCGGGAGCAGCAGTCTTCTCGGGAGTCTCCACAGCGACATCCTCCGTGGTCAATAGGACATCCTCAGAGGTTGAAGGGACATCCTCAGTGATGGGCGTAGGGCCCTCGGCTGAGACTTCCGTCACAGTCTCGAGCGAGTCGGCAGGCTCGAGGGTCGCGGGTACCTCAGAGGCCGACTCAGCGGCAACTGGCTCCGAAGTAGGAGCCGCTGCTGAGGGTTTATCAGAAATGACAGCTTCGGAGACGGGAGCCTCGGTAGTAGCCTCAATAGGGGCGTCGCCCTTCTTGTCGTCCTTGGAGAGACCGACAGTCGCAACAGCCGCAGTGGCAGCAACGGCCGCAGCGCCGGCGGTGGCGGCCGCCTTCTTCTTGCTGCGGAGCGATCCGAACGGGTTGACGCCGCGCTCCTTCTCCTTCGTTTCGACAGGGGTCGTGGCCTTGTCCTTGTCATCCTTCTTCTTCTCCTCCTTGTCCTTGTCGGGGCGGTCAAATGTCGCGCTGGCCTTGCGCACAAAGGCGACAAACGAGTTTTTCTTTGTCGGCTTCTTCTCCGCCTTGGGCGACGCCTCCGGAGTCTTGGGGGTGCCGACCGTAGACGTGCGGCGGGGCGACATGGCGGGCGGCTTGGTGCCCGTGGACACGGCGGGCGCCTTGTTGCCTGTGTCCTTGCTCTCAAAAGCCTTGATCCTGTCGCGGACGCGAGAGGTGGTCCGCTCGGGAGACGAGGGCGGGAGGGCGACGACCGAGGCCGACGGGGTGTCCGCGGGCGAGCCGACAGAGGAGGGGATGCCCGCAACCGGGGTGGCGACGCCTGAGACCGACGCCGTGGGCGACGACAGGGCGATGGCGGAGAGGTTTTTGCGGCTCTCCTGTGAGGCGAGGACGACCGGAGCCTTCGCAAAGGGGTCGGCGTCAAAGTCAACGCGGTCCTCGGCAGGGACGTCGATCGACGGGTCGACGACGGAAACGGGGGACAGAGCGGCGGGTTCGCTGTCGTTGACGCCCGAGAGGTCTATCGCCTCGGGTTTAGTGACCTCCCGAACGGGGGTGGTCTCAGTGGTAACCTCTGGCTCCGCGTCAACTCCATTCTCGGTGGGGTCAGACGGAACCGGCCCAGGAGACAGAGTAGTCTCAGTGGCGAGCGTCTCCATAGTGGGCGGAGGCGCAGCGGGAACAACGACATCCTCTTTAGGGGCTGCGTCGATAGAGGCGACAGTGGCCGGGCCGGTGGCAAGTATGGCGGCAGCGGCGACCGGGGCAGGGGGTTCCGCCGGAGTTGACTCTTTGTGGGCCGGAGCTTCAGCGGCATTCGGCTCAGTCACAGGCTCGGCATCCTGAACCTCTGGCTCAACGGCAGGAACAACCTCCGCGGTCTTAAGGGGTTCCACATCACGAGTCTCAACCGTCTCGGTGACAGCCTGCGGCTGCACCTTCGACTCAGCCCGTTCAGTCTCCAGAGCACAAGTCTCCTTGGCGGCGTGCGGAGCCTCGACGTCGTCGTCGCTGAGTATCTCCGAATCAGGTATGGGCAAGGGGTCGACGACGCGCGCAAGGGCGGAATTGGCGTCCTCCATGTCAGGGATAGAGGGGACTGGGGAGGCCATCGGCTTGACGGGCGACGACGAGGGAGTGACGACCGAGAGGGTGGTGGCAGCCGCGCCGGCAGTGGCAGTGCCGAGGATGGCGGCAGCCGCAATCGTCTCGTTCACAGGTGTGATGGGGCGAACGGGGGAAGCGGGCGTGGAGTGCGTAGGCGACCTCACGGGAGTACAAGGCCGCGAGTCCTTTGCCTCACGAACGCTCGCCTTGTGCGCAACCTCCTTTTTCTCCTCACCCTTGGTGTCCGCCCAGTGGCGCCAGAGCTTGTCGTCGAGCTCGGCCCAGTGGCCGAGCGACGCGAGGGGCTTGAGGTCCGTATCGATTATCTTGACGCACGACTCGTCGACATTGAGCGTGTAGCCCTTGGTCTCTGCATTGAGCACAGCGCGCACAATGATGCTGCAGTCCTTGAAAATGGCGGAGAGGCCGTAGGCAATCTCGCGCTGGCGGAGCGTCCAGTTGACGTCGCCACGCTTGTACGCCATGACAAACTCGGTGAGCTCCGGAATGGTCGCCTCGGGGACGAGGGCCGGGTCGAAGAGTTTGGCATCGGGATGCTCGACGGCAAAGTCTTGCGCGAGGGAGGAAATGTCCTGCGGGTCGAGGGTCGCCTGGAGCTTCTTGAGCGTAGAAAGGACATTTGACGAGGTGAGGAGCGGCTCAATAAGGCTGTACGTGCCGGACGGGATGCTCTCGCCGGACGTAGGCACAAGACGTGCATCCTTGGGGAGGACCTTGGCGCCATTCACAAAGACACGGAGGTTGTTCTTCTCGCCGCCAGAGAGACGCCACGCCTTCCATAGGCTGTCGAGTGCGCGACGCACGCGTGTTTGGTCATCAGAGTAGAGATCAAGCGGGCAGTAACCATCCTCCTCGTCGAGGTCGCCGCGGTAATGCTGGTGGAGACAGAAGCGGCAGTTGCGTGTCTTGATGAGGATTGACTCGTGTGGCGTCAGGTTGGTCGCTGACGGGAGGAATCCCCACTTGGGCTGATGGTGGTTAGTGTCCGGCTATTCCGACTTTCCCTGGTTCAGAAATCCAACACGATGCTCACCTTGATCTCGAGTGCGAGCACCGTCTCGCCCGGGATAGGGGCGGTGAGGTTGTCCATGAGCTGGACGGGACGCGAGTAGTCGACAATCTGCGCAAGCGGTCCCTCGGCGCGGCGGCTCGACTGGCGGAGGATCTCGGTGGGTGTGACGAGGGCCCGTGTCCACTTTTCGTCGAGCGAGACGGGAGTCGACTCTGGGAGGAGATGGGCCGGCAAGACCATGGGCAGCAGCTTGTCGGCCCAGGCGTGACGGACCGCCACGTCGGGCGAGCCCTTCTTGGGAACCTTTTGAAGGCGCAGGGCGCGACCCTGGAAACCGGGCTCGGACCCCGTGTAGCGGAACACGACGTGTGCGCCTCCCTCGGCGAGATACACCCACTGCGCGGGGTTGGTTGCGAGAATGCTTTTGGCGGTCCCGTCAACGACAGGCGACGAGCAGCGAGGCGTTCCTCCCGCCATTATGGTCTCGAGCTCGAGAGCAGTTGGAATCTTGACGATTTCGCCAGTTTCCCCAATGGTATACTCTGTCGGCACGTCAGACGCGCTCGACGCGCGGTGGCCGGCACCACCCTGCTCCTTGACAGGTGACAGCACCTCGGCCTTTGACGACTTTGAGTGGAATGTCGAACGATGCGAGCGGCCGTATATGGAGGAACGGCGGAACGTGTTTGCGATATCCCGGAAGCCGAAACCAGAGAGACGGGACATGGAGCTCTCCCCGCTAGGCGACAGCGGGCGCGTGAGCTCGGAACGAATGTCGAGAGAAGGGGCCGCACGGGCAGTGTCCTCCTCGTCAGGCCGGACCTCGCGCTTCTTGACCGTGACAAGAAGCCAGCCGACCTTGCCTGCATCCGATTCGATAGGCTCCTTGAGCTGCACGAGCGCGAAGCGGGGCCACAAGGTGGAGGCAACAGGGTCAAGCTGTCCGTCCTCGACAAAGTGGATGAATCCGTCGTCGACGTCAATGACCTCTTCGCTGACAACGACAAGGTTTGTCGACGGCGCAGCATCCTTGACGATCAACTTCTTGGGGGCTGCGAGCACAGGCTTGATCTCCTTCTGGGGCGTGACAGGCTTTGTGAGCTGCAGCGAGATGCCACCCGCTTCGGTAGAGTCGGAGAAACCGTGACTCGCAAAGTCGTCCCACTGGGGCGGGGCCCTGCTTGCAGCACTGAGGTGGGTTGACGAGTTGAAGCGCACGAGATTCGAGGCGAATGACTTTCGTGGGCTGCCGCTGTCGGTGCCAGTCTCGAGGTTGGGCGATGGGGTGCCCGAGCTGCCAAACTCGAGACGCGGGACGTCACCATACGACGACGAGCGGCGGCGTGCATCGCTGAAAGTGGAAACCACGACGCGATCGCTGTCACGGGCAAAGGGGTGGTATCCTGCGTCGTCCTCTGGCAACGGAACTGCGTGCTGGGACGGCGAGGTGATTTCGATGCCCTTGGCGGAGGAGACCTCGTCGAGGAACGCCTGCGAGTCTGCGGACAGAAGCTGCTCGATCGTGACAGGCTTCCCGTCGTTTGTGCGCAACACTTCCCACTGGTCGGCCTTGGACTCGGCCTTTGGATCGAGCCTCGCGATAATCGCGTCCCCGAGCACCTTGACAGGGTCGGTCCCACTTGGAACAGCCGCGTCCGTGCCCAAGGCGACGTGGAGGACCCTGCGGGCAAACGTCGAGGCAGGCGGCAACGGGAGGTGCTCTGAGGATGCGCTCGACTCGCCAAACGGATAGGAAAGGATGAGCTGCACCAGACGACGGGGCATCTTCTGCTGCGTCGACTGCCAGCGGATGCGGGCGTAGAACAGGTGCTCGGCACGCTGGCCTGCGAGCTTGTACTCGTCATACAGGGTGTCCCAGCCAATCGTCCCGTCAGGGAGCTTGCCGAGGAGCCACCAGCCTATGAGGTGGGAGAGCCTGCCTGCGTTCATGGCATTGTTCTCGGCGTGCATGGCTATGGCGTTGCAGACCTCGAGCACGGCGTCGAGGAGGCCGGTAACCTCGGTGGAGAGGTGGGGGAGGAGCATGGTGGCATACGCATTGCGCGGGTAGCTCGCGGCGTGCTCCTGTTGGACGAAACGAATGTACACGCATGGGTCGATGATGGGGCGTGCATTGGCAGCCAAGCGGCGGAGCATGGCCTTGAGGGCCTCGGCAATGTCGACCGGGTTCTCCGTATCCTTTGCGACCTCTATCAGCCTGGCCTTCCATGCATCCTGCGCCTTGTCCTTGGCCGGGGTGGGATACGCATTGGCGACGCTGGGAAACTTGTCCGCGAGCTCGGGCCGGCGGGCGAGCACGAAGAGGACGGAAAGCTGGCGCTGCCTGTCCTTGCAGTTCTCAAAGCGGCGGGGCAGCATGATGCCGACCGTCTCGGCGCCTGTTGTCAGCGGTGGTCATGGTGTGCGTCGACGGGCAGGCATGCAGGAATGCGGCACGCGATGATGTCCTAGAGGCCAAGAGGCCATGAGGCCATGAGATCATGGCCTGAGGTCATGGCATGAGATCATGTGTGCGTGTCCGCCGGATTGTTGATGCGTTGACGGCAGCGGCGGTGATATCATCATCCGCGACGGAGGCCGCGCGGTATGCCGGGGCGGCGCGCGTGGCCCCCCCGACACATGCCCACCGTCGCGATATCGTTCTCGCGCCGGTGGTCATTCGAGCGCAGCACTGTTGCTCTTGTTGCCACCGTGCTCGCTCAACGCCCCACGAAACTGCAGCCCTACGCCCGCTACTCCCGTACGTACCGCGATCCCTGACCTCGCGGCCGAGCCACTCCCAAGCTGCGCGCAGGTCGTCCGGGGTGTAGCGCTGCGAGTCGAGGACGCGGCGCTCGGCGGGGGTGAGAGTTGGTGTTCCGCCGACAGCATCGAGGCCGAGCGAGATGGAGGCTGAGGGCGGCATGCCGGGCATGGAGGCGCGCACCGCGCGGCGGGGGTGCAGTGCACCGTATGTGGGGCCCTGTTCATCGATGCTTGCGCGCGCAGATTCGATTTCGAACGGCAGGTCGAGGGTGATGCGCGGCGGGGCGACAGGGACAGAAGCGGCGGGTGTGGACGACTTGCGGCGCGCAAAGCCGTACGAGTCGAGGCTGGCCCTGCGCTCCTTGAGGGACGCCTTTGTGCGCGTTGCACGCGACGCGGTGCCGCTCACAGCCTTGGGGTGCAGCGGCGGCGAGGGTGAGCGTGTGGGAGAGTCGGCGGCGGCGGCCTTTGGCCGCTTCTTTGTGAAGAACGAGAGGATGGAGACCATGGTAGGTGCCGGTGGGCGAGGGAGAGGGGATTAAAGGAGAGTGTTGTCGTTGTCGAGTCGGTGTCCGGTGGCCTCGGTGAACCGGGGGCAGGTCGCGATAAGAGAGCGAGGAGAAAAGGAGAGTGGGGGAGTTTGATGAATTGGCGCTGGAATGGAATGGAGAAGAGAGGAAAGAAAAAGGAAAGCGTGACGAGAAGAGTGAGAGAGTGAGAGTGAGAAAGAGGATGAAAGAGAGTGCAGGTGGGGGGGAGATAGATGGACGATGAGATCCAAAGTGGTGAGCCGAGGTCGTTTGAGCGTCGTCTGAACGTTTGAGGAGGCTGAATTGGGAACGGGCAGTGGGAAACGGAAAATGCAGAGTGGGAAATGGGAAGCGTGAGTGCTGCCAGTGAGTCAGTTTCGTGTCGGAATGTCGTCGTGGTAAGGAGGAAGGGGGGAACGACGGGGGGACGATGGGGCGAGTGGTCGGGGCGAGGTGGTGAGCGATGGCGAGGGGGAGGGAGGGAGAGAGGGGAGAGGGGAGGGGAGGGGAGAGGGGGATGGGGGGAATGGAGACCACAAAGTGGGAGGGAGGGGGAGAGGACAGAGGTGATGACAAAAAAGTGAAAGGGAGAGAGAAAGAGAGAAAGAGAGACGAAGTGATGACGCCGACGGCAGCAGCAACGACGACGACGACGACGGCGACGAAGCCAACGACGACGAGACACGAACACGGCAATTTGGCTTGACATATTTTTTCTGTTTTCTTGTGCATCATACAATCAAGGTTTACTCTTACTCTCTTGTCGTGTTCCATCTCCTCGTGCAATGCATGCATGCATGCTGGCTCTGTCGTTGTTCTCGACATTTCTCTTGTTCTGGAAAGATGAATGCATTGCACATGTACATGCGACAAGACGATGCAGCCTCTTTGCCCCACTTTCGTTCTCCGTTGCAGCCCCTTCCATCCCCCTCGACCTAACCACTCTCAGTCCTCTCCCTCCTCCTCCCCGCGGGGCATCCCATTCATCCCCATCCTGATCCCATCCTGACCATCCTGATCCAGCTCTCCTCTCCCATAGAAGCCATGGGCCACAGTCCACAGGGACATCCCGGACGCGTCTTGACGGGCCGGCGAGGCGTCGAGGCGTCGACGACAGGGAACAGCAGGGGACAGAGGATAGGATACCACAGGGGGGCAAGCCACAGGATCAAGCAGTCCTGGATGCTGAAGCTGGAACGCAGCCATGCAGCCATGCAGCCCATGCACATGCACCCCATGCACCCATGCTCCTGCTCTCCTCAATGTTTGCTCGCCACCACACCTCTTATCAGTGCCGGCACTCTCCTCACAGTGTCCGGACCCGTGCCTCGCCGGCATCGGCCAGAGTAGAGTTTGGGCTTGTCCGCCGAGCCGCAAAAGTTCGACGCGGACCGGCTTCGGCTTCGGCGTCGTCATTCGCAAACTCCTAAGGTGTAAAGCTTGACTCACGAGCCACGGTCCACGGCCCACGAACCACGAGCCACACTGCCGAGCATGGGCGTCAGAGTACGAGTAGCTACGAACCCATGCTGGCCATGCTGGCTGTCATCCCGCACGTATGCCGCTTCGGGACGACGGGGTTCGAGATTCCGAGAGCAGGGGGGGATTGGTGTCATCCCGGGGGGCTCCACGAGGCTCGAAACGTCTGTACGGCAGTTACGGCACGTTCTCTAGGTAGATGGCTGACGAGCAGCCGCACTTGCTGGAGATCTGAAGACTGTGGCTGTACTGGCTGCGTGTACGATTATATATACGAGGGGCATGGCTGCAAGACAAGTGAGATTGAGAAGAGAGATGTCCATACGACTGGTCGCGCGACCACCTTGTCGAGGTGTGGCTCCGAGCTTGAAGCTGGGAAGCTTGGAGACTTGCAACGCGCTTGAGATCTTGAGATCTTGAGATCTTTGAGACATGCTGGAATGCTGGAATTGAATGACGCACAACTGGTCGAGCTTCTACATGGCCTGTTTCTCAATGCTAGAAACATGGAGCCACACATGCAACCAGCCTCCAGCTTCCAGCGTAGAGCACGTCTGACACATGTCTTGACATTCGCCCTATACCCTATGAGGTATACAAGACCAACTCGACAACCCTTGTCGACAAACCCAGAGCTAGCAAAAAACATGTCATGTATGTATGTATGATACAATCTCCCGAGATCTAGCGATGTGGTCGTGTCTGCACTCGAGCCGCGAACCGGCCGCGGCCGAGTGGGTCCACAATCTGCCGCTTGGCGGCGTATGGTGAATGTGAGATCTGTCTTCAAGCTGAGCGAGCGGAGCGAGCGGAGAGGCGCCGAGCAGGTGGTAAAGCCTCAGGAACTTTCCACAAGATGCGAGATTCAGGTTCGGTAGCTTGATGTGAGGAGATCTGGAGATGAAGCAAGAAACAAGCGCTCAGCATGGCATGTTCGCTGTCCGCTGGTGAAGCCGTCACTGGCATCATCGCTCTCATCACCACAAACGTAGGCGCAGCGCACAGCGCACAGCCTGACCCACCTCCCACTACCTGTCCCCTCACTCCAAGTTGGCGATTCACTCCAGGTCCACTCCTCGCACTACTCGGAATCCACCCCAGGTCCACTCCTCGGCCTACTCGGGATCCGCCTCGGGATCCGTCTCTGCGTCGTCCTCGGGCATCTCGGACTCGCCGCCGTGGATCGCCGGGTCGTAGTGGAAGTCCATGTCGCCGTCGCCGACGAGGCGCGCATACTCGAGCAGCAAGCGGAGCATATACGCCTGCATGTCCTGGTATCGGAACATGCGGCTGACAAAGCACTTTCCGTTCGCGGCGAGGGCTTTTGCCGTCTCGTCGAATGCGAGGTCTGGATGGGATGGGGAGCCCGCGAAAAAGGCCATCGTGTCCGCCAAGTCGGAATAGTCGATGCGCGCAGGCACATACATGAACCACGGGATCAGGTGCGGCTGGAACCACTCGGTGAAGACGCTCGACTTGATGACCAGCGAGTTGCTCTTCATCAGCCGCCGGAACCGCCCGCTCCACCCGTTGCCGTCGACGTCGAGGATAAACTTGTGCTTGTACACCGCGGATACGCGCTGTTTCGGTGCGAAATCAATCTCGTTTCTGGGTATCAGTCGCGGTACTGTAGCGGTCACGGTCACGGTCGCCCACACTCACACCAAGTCGTCGCAGGTACCGTCCGCGACATCGCACTGGATCGGGTTGTCGGAGAGCTTGATGTTGAAAAAGTGGTCAAAGACAGTCTCCTGGGAGTGCGTCTCCTTCTTGTATCCCAGCTTGGTGGCCCGGCGCTGCGCATCGGGGCTATCGCGGGTCTCGTGGGGTGTACGCTGCGCATGCCTGTCACCTGTCTCCTTCTGTCCCAGGTCAGGTACGATAAACTCGTACGGGTCATCGGTAAGGTTGTTTGCAAAGCGGTGGAGGCGGACGCGGTGGCCCTCACGCCACGGAATATCCTTGCTCATCATCGAGATGCCGGTGGCTCGCCCGCGCTGCAGTCAGCACTAAACCTCAAAGTTCACCCACCCAGATGAGGCGATGATCATGCTTGTCCTCCCATGCGGGGTCGTTGTTCACCGTGTCGTAGAACTGCTCAAGCGGTGTGGTAAGAATATCGGCACTGCATGTTAGTTGACACCCAGAGTCGCAGCTGCCAGGACCGGCTCTGTTACCCACTTGATTACAGTCTTGGCGAGGCCAAACACTGGCAGCAGCTCGGTGTGCGGCAGCGGCTTTGACTGCGCATTGTGGGGCTCGATGTAGAGGCCGTGGTTGTGCACTAGATACGGGTCTGGAGTAAGCCTGTGGCCTGTGTTTTTACAAGCTAAGACTCACTCTGGCACATGTCCGCCGACTGGAGGCTGTCGTACACAAACGACTTGCCTGAGGTCAGCCACATCTCGGGGGGCTACCCACCCTCGCGCATGTTCGGGTCACGAACGAGATTCGAGTCGGGGGCACACGAGTCGGGCAGGCGGACGTCCACGTTCGGTTCGTCGCGGTAGCGGTGTGCCGTGTCTGGCATCAGCGGGTGTGAAGGAATCGATACCCACGCTTTCCCTCTCCCGCGAGCTTGACCAACTCGGTCGTGGCCGTGTAGGGGAGATACAGCTTGGGCTGGTCGAACATGGAGAATGTGATGCGCACGTCCGGGATGTGGGACGCGAAGCTGCGGAAGAATCTGGAGTTAGTGGGAGGCGAGGCAATGGCATGATGGAAGGGAGATCGCGGGGAGGACTCTGAGCTACAGTCCGATATAGACAGCTCCAGTTGACTCGCGCTACTCCATTCTCCACGCGCACTCACTTTGCAAGCGCCTTGGCGCGCGGCCGCGTGCCGCGGTACTTTGATCCATCGCGGGCCGTGACCTCGTAGTCGACCCTGCCGTTCTTCATCTCGAAGCGGAGCACGTCTCCCGAGTCCTCGACGACCTTGATTCGGCGCCGCAGCTCCTCTTTCGGGAGTGCGCGGAACGGCTCGAGGTCGACGTTGATCCGGTCGTACTCGTCTGGCAGCACGACATTGTTCTCCATCGCAAACGCCCACCATCTGTCAAACCCGCGCGGCGGCGCGCGCTTGTACCGCTTCGTGTACTCGCGCACGGCATCCCCAAGCGTCTGGCTGCGGCGGGCAAGCAGGTCCTCCCACCGTTTTTCGCCGAGCGCAAGCAGCTGCGGAATCGGGTGCGGCGCGCGCGGGTCGCTGCTCATCACGAGGTGGCCCGACGGCGAGAAGACGTGTCCCGAGCGCGTGTGTTTCGGCACCGATACCGGTGTCGAGTTGGTAGAGCTCAAACTCGACGCCACATGGCTATCGTCGTAGATTCCCCGCGTTGCGTGGGGGTACAGAGCGCGCAGGCGCTCAAGGTCATGCTCGTACGCCTTGACGGGGGAGAAGAACTCGCAGTTGGGATCGAGGCGTTCAAAAGTGACGGCCCAGATGAGAAAGTCGGCAATATCACCCGCGAGTCCTTCTTGCGGGTCGGCGATGAAAAGCATGAGGATGCACGCGGCGAAAATGCCTGCGAGGACGGTGAGTGCGCGGCGGGGGGAACGGACGCGGGCGCGGAGCAGCGCCCACGGCGACCAGGACCACGGGCGGCCGCGCCGAAAGACCGGCGCGGTGGGCGACGACGGCGCCCCTGATCCAGAACCAGAGGCAGAGCCCGACTTGTCGAGGCGGTACATCCCCAGCAGCTCGCCCTCCTCGCTGCGGCGCTTGGCGGACCAGGAGGAGGAGCTCGAGCCGGACGAGTGCGAGGACGAGTACTGGCGCGCGTGGACCGAGTTTGATGTCCGCCGGGCGTGCGATGTGGATGGTCCGGCGCGTGGTGGCGAGGGGCTGTCGCCCGACGACGAGGCCGAGTCCTCCCGCTTGGGATGTCTCGCCATTGTGGTGGATGTGAGGGGATGGGATGAGATGCGATGTGGAGAGTGAGTTTGGTGGAGTCGTGGAACGAGCGATTGTAAGCGGTGACCCCAACCCGGGTGGGTAGGTAGGTTTAATCAAAGTTGCTAGCGGTGGCGCAGAATGGCTCAAACACAGCCGCGCCCGCAGCTAGCGTCCCCGTGTGCGTCTAACGGATACTGGTGAAAGCCGATGCGGACAAGCTGTCGCAAGACGGGGCGACAGCGGTGGGGATGGCGATGCGGGCAAGAGATACTTGAGTATGTAGACAGACGAAAGGGAGATGAGATGAGAAGCGGAAAGAACGAAATCGACGACAGAATCGAGAGGCCGAAACTGAAACTGGCTGTGGGTGCGGGCGTTTTACAACCTTCTGCAGGACGCAGACGACGACGACTCCCAAGGTAAACAGTTTTGTCGATTTGGATGCAATGCAGACAATACTATCATTTGCACTCGCTCGATGCAATGTGCATGCAGGCAAGCAGAGATCATAGCATGCTCGTAGATATGTGCATCAGCTATCAGATCTCATATATACAGGTGTTGTATCGTCGAATATTCGGGAAGTCGCTCCGCCAGTCCCCACAAGACACATCTACTCTCCGCTCCAGCACGCACCCATCGTTCCATCAATCAACAAATCTCATAGACATGAATGCTACAAGCACCTCCTCACGCCCACACACCGATAGGACACGGCGCCCACCCCTCTGCGCGGCTCCATCCAGACACCGCCGCCGTCTCCTCTGGGCGCGGTGCGCGGAGCCTCAGCCGGTCCTCGAGCGCCGCGACATTTGCCTCCATGCGCGCAAGCGCCTCCTCCGAGTCCATATCCCCGTCGTCGTCCGAGAGCTCCAGCCCTTCCAGGTCGCCATCTTCCACAGGTTCGGGGAGGAGCGGCGCGAGGTCCGCCAGCCCCCCGGCGTCGAGGTGCGCATACGCCCGGCGTACCCTGTCGTCAGCCCCCCTCTGTGCTTCTGTACCCACACGTCGTCGCGGCGCACAAGGCTGCGCGCCAGGCGGCGGAGGACGCCTGCGCGCTCGTCGTCCGGCACGCGCAGCGGCCCGTCATCCCATAGGTGGAGGAGCCACACGGCGAGCGTCCAGCGGAACGACTCGGCCTCGCGGCGCTGCTCCTCGTCGGCATCGGCAGGTACCCCTTCCTCCATCACGTCCATGATCTGCTGCGCGAGCATCCCAGGTAGCGCGGGGTGCGAGCTCGCTAGATGGGAGAGCAGCGGCGTCCACAGCTGCACGCTCTCAGCAGGGGGCGCCGTCGCGCGGCGATTCGGCCGTTTCCTGCCCGTCAGAACATGTATAAATCCCTGCGTTTTGCATCCACTCACTTTCTCGCAACGGGGACAAGTCCAGTCCTCACAACCGCCTCGAGTACATCCTCGATATCCTCGCTCTCCGCATCGCGCAACAAAGCACGCACAGCCTTGCCGCTCTCGCTCTCCTTTGACACGTCGCGCGCGCGGATACGCGCCTTTTGCGTGCGTTTCCATCGCGCAATCAGCGTCCCGGCCCGCGACCGCCGCTCCCACCCCGAATCGGCGAGAAGGGGGAGAAACGACGCGCGGTGGAGATACTCGACGCACTGTCCTGCCGAGCGCCGGAGTAAAGGCAGCGGGGGGAGGTCCTCGTGCGTCGCGCGGTGGCGGAGCGCGACGAGCATGGGGGGCAGGCCGAGCGTCGCTGCCAGGTGGGAGATCGGGCGCGCGTGCGACCCTGTGTGTGAGTGAGGAGCTTAACCCAACAACACGACGCACCAGTCTGGAGGGGATCCACCATGCCGTTCACGAAACGCACGAGCGCCATGGCGTAGGCCATGCGCGCAGCTGCGGCGTCTGCGGGACTCGGGGGCGGGTGCGGGAGGAGGAGGGCGGAGACGAGCCCGTGGACGAGGTGCATAAACGCGGGACATGATGGTGATGCGATGTAGATGCTCATCTGGGGTCAGAGTGGGGGATACTGTAGGGCTCACTCGCGAGAGGGCGGCATGTCGCGAGATGTCTGATGCTCCGGGGCCGAAGAGCTGGTCGTAGAGCTCTGCGAGCTCGGGGCGGGACCAGGGGACGCGGCGGGGGAGACGCATCGTGGATGGAGGGAGAGTGTTGTTGTTCAAGACAAGAGAGAGGATGGAGAGTGGAGAGAGAGTGGAGGTCGGAAATTCTTGCAGCCTCAATCTTATCTTTCCGCGTGGCAAATCTGCTTCCGTGGTGGCGACGGACAGCACTCTGGTGGCGAGGAGGAACACAATGGCAGCGAGCGCAGCAGCATCAGGCATCAGGCATCAGCAACAGTTCAACAGATGCATCACTACAACAAAAGAATCACACGTGCAGTCCAGCTGCTCTCGCACTAGGCTTAGTCGCGCACGACGTCGATCGGGCGGGAGATGTACGGCCTGGAGGTGGTGGCGCGCTGCGCCTCTGCCTGCTTGCCGAACGAGAAGCCGCCAAAGCGCGCGCCGGGGACAATGGTCGGCGGGCGGGCGGGCTCGGTGGTCTGGGAGTACACGGACGCCGGGGAGAGGTGAGGCGAGTGTGCGCGCTGCTCGGCGGCGGCGGCCTCGGCCTTTTTCTTCTCATAGTCGGCGTACCAGTCGTACGAGAGGGGCGGGGCGCGAGTCGTCGGCTCCTCCTCGTCTTTACGTTCCCAGCTAAGCGAGCGGAGTGTCTTTGCCTTTTCGCGGAGGAAGATGCCCACGAGGATGTTGAAGCACCCGACGATGAAAAGAAGCCACGCGGCGACCTGCGGGAAGAGGGAGACGTGGTGCGAGAGCACCGAGCTCGCGATCAGGCCCTGGAGCACGCCGAGGGTCCCGAGGCCGTAGCCTGGGCCCAACATGGGGATGTACGACTCGAAGATGCGGCGCGGGAAGCCGAGTTCCGCCAGGACGAGGAGGATTGTCTCGAAGACTGGTGTGAGCTGGGAGTTCTTTTGTTGTTCTTGTTCTTTTGTTCGTCTACTCACTGATGAAGATGCGGTTCAGGATCGACCAGAACGCGCCCGCCGTCTGGGTGGGCACGGTCGACCCGGGGATGTAGTTGCAAAAGTCGTTGATCGTGACGTTGGCGGTGGAGTTGGGGTTGGCGCCGGCCGCGAGCGCGACGAGGTTGCCAGCGGCGGGCTCGGCGGGCGTAGTGGGGGCGGCCGCGGCTGTCTCGGTGGCAGAGGCAGTGACAGTTTCGGTGACGGTGTGGACGAAGACGGTGTGCGTAATGGTCACGGCGCCAGCGTCGCCATCAGTCGAGTTACTGTCGTCGCCACTTCCGTCGTCGTTGCTGCCGTCGTCCTCAACCCACTCCCAGTCGTCGTCACACTGCGCCTGCTGCGTGGCGGGATCAGCCTCGTCGTAGTTGGTGTACGCCATATTGTACGTGTTGTAAGCGTCCTGGTCCTCGGCGGTCCAGTTCTGCGAGCCCTCAACCGGCGAGTTCTCGTCCTGCGAGTTCTGCGCCCACTCTGACCCGTCCAGCGGGTCCGCCTCGTCGCACTTCTCCTCCTCGGCGTAGTACCGGCGGGCCACGGGTGCAGCCGAGGGTGCAGCCGAGGGCGCCGCCGAAGGCGCCTGGGTAGGGGCAGCGGTATTGAGCACGACACTGGGAGCAGGGGGAGACGGCGCCGCCGTCGCGGCCGAAGTGGCAGTCGATGTCGTGGTCGCGGTAAAGGTGACGGTCTGCGCGGTGGTGGCGTTGACTGCGCGGCGGGCCTTGATGGCCTTTGAGTCGCTGGAGATTAGCGCTGGACAAAAAAAAAAAATGGGTCTCCAGATTCCTGGATTCCTGGATTCCCGCTGGCCGCTGGGGCCGCCAGGACTTACTCGACGATGGTGACAATGTTCGAGGCCAGCACGAGCATAAGGGCGACGACGCTCAGTGCGCGCAGCGCGTTGAGGGCGGTGAAGAGCGTGCCCCGTGGCTGGGCGACGAAGGGGCGGAGGTGGGTGGGTATCTTTTTGGCCATCGCAGATGGTTGATGTGGATGTGGATGTGGGTGTGGATGTGCAAGTTGGGTGCGAGTCGTGAGTCGGCTGCGAGGGCGCGCAGTGTGCAATGAAAGAAGTAGAGAGCGTGGGGGGTTGGGAAGATGAAAGAGTGTTGGAGGGGGTGGTGGAAGATATACTCTCTCGACGGAGCGAGAGCGAGAAATGTTCGCCAGTGAGAGCGAGTGGAAATAAGTAGCAAAGTAGCAAACACCATTGTTCGCGCCAGTGTGCGAGGATGGATTCTCCTCAGAACCTCGCCGGTATCGGCGGAGATGGTGTGGAGGATGAGTCGAAAGGGTGTATGCGAGGGTACGAGGGTGTTGCGTGTCAGAGTGTGTCAGAGGATTCAGAGGGTCAGAGGTAAGAGTGGTCAGTGAACGGAAGAGAGTCATTGGGGACAATGTCGGACGCGTGCAGTGTACAGAGCTTCTGAACTCGACGTGTGTTTGATCGCTGGCGACGAGCACGACAATGATGACGACAAATCGATCAGAGTTGCGGACAATGAGACAATGGACAAGAAGAGATCAATCAGAGCAAGCAGACCACCCCCACTGCATATAAGAGGATTCCAGAGGATATCAGAGACATGCCGTGTCTCATCCGTCTGAAACGGATCAATGGATCAAACGGATAACATCTCCGGGACGTCGGGAAAGAGATACTGCGATGAACACTCACGTACTCACACATCATGATACGCGACACACGACACCGACTCATCCAACTCGCCGCGCTCGCCGGCAGCTGTGTATATGTGTATCCATATGATCCATGTCGCGTCGCGTCGCATGTCGCAGGTCAACTCCACACATACACACACAATCGCAACTCTGTCCGCCGACGTCGGGTGATGGGGAGGGAGCCTATGTACTGGATCACTAAATGTCAGTCCTCAGCTATCAGCTGCTGCACCGCTCAAACATGTAATTATGTGAGTGCTGAAGAAGAGTGCTGTCCAGATGTGAAGGTGTGTATCGAGCATACACGACTCGACTTATCGCACACGACCTGCTTGACTCTCTCTTCGGATCGAGGTCGGGGGGTCTTGGGGGTCCAACGTCGCGTGCTCGCCTGGCGCTTGCAGCGTGTCTCAGCTATTTAGCGTGGCTGCGACATGGCGCCGTCGTCGTCGGAACGCGGCACGCGGTACGCCCGGCACGAACGCCGTCCGCGGCGTGGAGATCGATTATGCGATTGTGTTGTGAGTCATGGAAAGGCGGGCGCCGACAACATACAACCACATCTGCATCGTCTGGATGTGTGTGTCTCTTGTAATCCTTTTGATCTCGGCGCCGCTCTTCATCTCTGCTCTTCATTGCTTCATCTGCGGGTGGTTCATGCATTGACATCGAGAGGTGGATTGCGACGTTACCTCTCCCATCACTGCTCCACATGCATGCTCCGCTGTATGCTGTATCGGGAGAGCCTGGGCTGGGCTGGGGTGGGGAGGTGTGGCGCGGTGGCGTCGTGTCAGAATAGCATTGCTCCACGAGCGAGAGAGGTCTGGGCCAGAAAGAGGAACAAGGCTCCCCCTCTCTCCCTCACCTCTTCCGCGCGGAACGCGGAACGCAACGCGCAACACGCAACATGCAACATGCAACGCACAACGCGCGCTCCTCTCCCTCCTCTCCTCTCTTCTGGTCCTCCGCTGCCGTAAAAGGCGTCCGGAACGGCACAGGGCCGTGGCAAAAGGGCAAACTGTAGGGACCCGGGGCATCCGACACCTTAAACATCTGTCCAGATCCTGAAAGCTGAAAGCTCTCTCTGCTGCCCATATGCCCCGACGCGGTGCTGTTGCAAGGACATAGGACAGGATGGGGACATGTACAGACGTGGATAGAGGAGAAAAAGAGGGGCCACAGGGGGCAATGCTGCATATGGCTAGGACAGGGCGGAGCAGAAGAGAGGTCTGTGGTGCAGTTTACAGCGTGGAGAGATGCTGTTTGGGTCGTCGTCGATGCCACCATTGTCGTACTGCTCTCCATCCACTACATTCTTTTCTCTCTCACTCCCTCCCTCTCCAGACACTCTCTAGACGAGTCGTTGTTTGTATTCCATTCCTCTCCATTCATTCCTTCATTCCCACCTCCCCCCTCTTCCGTGATCGCATCTCGGAACAACAGAGTACGAGACGAGAGGCGTTGAATCGTCCTTTTTTCTCTCCACCCGACGCCATCTTGTTTCTCCTCCCTGGACACTCGGACCCACTCGCTGTCCAGTGCTTCTCCTCGTCGTCCTCGTCCAACTCGAACCCTCCTTGTCTCTCTCTTGTCCTTCTCTCTTGTCACTCTCTTACTCTCTTACCGTCCGACAATCCTTTTGATCTTGATATCTATTCTCGTCTCTTGCGCTAAGGCCAGTAGTGCTTCTCAACTCTCTCTCTTCCGCTCTTTTCTCCTCGCCCGACTCTCGTTTAGCAATCCCCATTTGCCGTTCTCAATTGATTTGGATCTCTCTCTTCGGTCCTCTCCATTCCGAACCCAACACACCTCTTCTCTCTTTCTCTCTCTTCTCCGCTCCGCATCGACCCTCCTCCCCGGCGAGCCCCTCCTCTCCGTCCTTCGTCGCTCTTTTCCATCTCCAGGACCCCGCCTCCCCCCTCGGCGTCGCTCTCGTTGATCGACAAGCAGTCCCCGTCGTTCTTGTAATCCACACTCGTTACTCTCTCCGGGCCCCAGCCTTCCAGCCCACCATGCGTGTCGCCGTCCTTGTTCTGTCGCTGCTCGCGACTGCGGCGGCCCGTCCCCACTTCCAGCCGCTTCACCACCGCGACCTCGACATTGTCCGTCGTGCAAACGAAACGATGGAGGAGAAGCCCGGATCCTCGACCGGACCTGTCGTTACCGCCACCGACGAGTCGCCCGCTACGACCACCCCCATCACCCCCAGCAGCACTCGTGAGGAGCCTCCCACTACCACTGCCGAAACGACGCCCACCACGCGTCACAACACGTCGGACGCGCCGGCGTCGACCCAGACCCCGGGCTCGTCCACCGCCTCGACCACGGACGAGACCTCGTCCAACACCCCGAGCACCTCGGCTGCGAGTGTGAACCCCAGCTCTGGCCTCTCTTCGAGCACCAGCTCGGCCGTTGCTGCTTCCACTTCCGCGACCTCGACGGTTTCCGCCAGCGTTGACTCGTCGGCGGCCCTTTCCACGGACACCAAGACTACCGCCACCCAAAAGGCGAGCACCACCAAGGCGCCCATTGTCCTCTCCAGCCGCACCGCAAAGCCGTCTGCCACCTCGTCGTCCGAGTCGTCGAATGAGGACAAGAAGTCGAGCGGTCTTCCCAAGGCTGCCCTCATCGCCATCATCGTCGTCGCCTCAGTCATCGGTCTCGCCGCCATCATCTGGACGCTCTTCCGCAAGTGGAAGCTGCGCCCGAGCAAGAACTTTGACAACCGCATGAAGCCCATCGACTTTGGCCCCACCCACAACGACGACTTTATGGAAAAGTCGATGCACGACCGCCAGCGTCAAGAGTTTGTTGCCGACCTCGACATGGACACCCACCACAACAACTCGCTCACCGCGGGCATTCCCGACCACGACTTTACCGCTGGCGCCGCTGGTGGTGCCCACTACAACCAGTACGACCCGGACCCCTACGAGTACGACCCTTACGCCCGTGCTTCGCCGTACGACTTTAGCACTCCTGCCGCTGCTGGCGACAATGTCCACCCGGACATGCTCTCGGACACTGGCCACGCTCAGTACGACGCCTCCAACCACGGTCATGTCGTCCAGCCGTCCGCGCACCCCGAGTACCCTGCCGTCCCCGAGCCCTCGCACGCCACCTACCCGCCGCAGCCGGGAGCCCCCGCCCCCACCGGCGGCTACTATGGTGTCACCGACCACCCGACGCAGGACGCTCTTGTCGACGACGGCTACTCGAACCTCCAGCGCGGCCCGTCTGTCGGCCACGCCGGCTACCCGCCCCAGGCTCAGCCGTTTGACCCCTACGGCACCACCGACTTTTCCATCGCCGGCCGCCCCACCGGCGGCGTCGACAGCCCATACGCCCAGGCAGCTGCCTTCCGGTACTAAGTGGTAACCTTGCTCGCTGGCGAGCAGGCGAGCCGCACCGCAGCTGCTGCAAGACAGCTCCAGCTCTTGAACCCAAGGACTCTTCTTCGGCTATTCCCCCTTTTCGTCCCCTCCCCTCCTACGTTTCTCCTATACCAGAGGCCCGAGCGGAGCAGCCGTGCCGCTGTCCCATTACGCTTGTACAAGACTATATATACCGGTTGGCGTCCCCCGCCATGCATGTTTGACGAAACGCGCTGGCGCCACAGGCTGCTGGCGCCGAGGCAGTGGGGTATGGGGAAAGAGAATGTGGAAGAAGGGTGGAACAGCGTGTAGGGAGCGACTGTATCGGGCATCTATTCATCTCGACTAACGGATACTCTAACTTGACTCTGATTCTATCTATCTGATATTTCTAATCGGTCTGCATCCCGCGCGACTCGGAAACGACGCGTGCCACGGGAATACCAACCTGCACGCCGCGATCATGCAGACGGGCGAGCTCGAGATCAAGGTCTTCCGCCGCAGAGGTATACGACGACGACGAGGAAGACGAGCTCACGGGCGTGGTGATGTTCGTCGAGGGGAGCGTGTGCGGCGCCGACGACGAAGGGGCAGAGGGGGAGATGGGAGCCGGAACCCCGCCGCCCGCCTTGCCCGCCTTGCGACGCACGCGGCCCCACTTATCCACCTCCCACCCGTCGTCGCTCTCGCTCTCGCTCTTCTCGCTCCCACTCTGGCTGTTGAGGCATCCCCACTCGACAAACCCGGGCTCAATGGCGGGAATAACGGCTTCCTCACCGCCACCGCCGTTCTCGCTCGGGGGCACGCTCGGGACTAGATCCCCGACGCTGCTCGACACGCTCCCGGCGCTCCCCCCCTCGCTGTCGCGCTCGTCTGCGGGCTGCGGCGCGGAACACCAAATACAGACTCCGTCCCAGAAGAGACAGCGGCCTGGGAGTTAGTAAACCTTGAGAATAAACGAACAGAGATTACGGAAGGGAAATGGCGGAAAACAGAAACTGGACTACAGAAAGAAAGAAATTGTGCCACTCACGTTTCCCCTTTCCGCCATTTTCGTCCTCGGGATCACAAGGCAGCCACCCCGCGGGTCGGGAGCTGCTCGGTGGTACGGCGGGCGCGCGCGCAAGCAGGTTGTCGAGCGGGGCGGCAAGGTCGGGGAACATGCGCGCGAGGTGGGCGTGCAGCGGCGCGGGGCGGGGCTTGAATGGGCTGCTGGTGTGGGATGCGGGTTGGCCAGTCTGGGTGTCTGGTACTTTTCCTTTTTCTGCTGTTGTCTGCACGCCGCGCGAGGCGGCCGAGGGCGTGTTTGTCCCGATGTCCCGGACCGAAGGGGTGTGTGTGCAGCTCTGGAAGTCGCTGCTCACGCCGCTGCTCGCGTCCGCGCTCTCGTTGCCTGTCCCGTGGCCGTGTGTCGCGGTGTGCGAGTATCCCACGGACACGGAGCCCGAGCCGGTACCGGTGGGTTCTCCCGCTCCCTCTCCTACCGAGTCATCAACAGACTGCGCGCTGCCGGTCGGACTCGACTCGCAGTCGGCAGAGTACCCGCTACTGGAACGGCTGCGTACAAGCCCGTCGCTGCTGTGTCCGTCCGTTGCGGCGTTGCTGAGCGAGTATGGGAGCGTCGGCAGCTCTCCGAGCGGCGGCATGAGAGCATGGTAGTGGTAGTCTGCCGGCGAGGTGGACGTGGACGTGTCGCTTGCGTAGGCGTGATACAGCGGGGGACCGTCCGAGGCGACAGTGGAGCTGCTGTCCCCGCTCATCGTGGGTCCGGGGAGGGTACTCCCGCTCTCGCTTTCAGTGGAGGCGTCGTCGACAGAGTCGCCTTGAGGATGGGACATTGGAGTCACGGAACAGAGCAAGTTGTTGGATTCTGGCTCTGAAAGGTGTGTGTGTTTTTATCTGCTCTGTATCGTGTTGTTGATACTGCTTGTGATGCTCGCTGCTGTGAATGCTTGTCGGCCCACATCACTTATCACATGCATCAAAGACATCGCGCCTCTTTCCCATCATCAGTCCTCTCTCATCCATGAACCCGTACACACGCCGCGAGTGATTCAAAGTATCGTAACGACCATCTGCCACTCGTTCATCGTTGTTGCTCTTCTCGAAACGGGTGGACCACCTCCACCATCCACAATCCCCACACACCCACAACGGTTCTATCGCCACCCAAAAGTCGCTTGGCTCCAACAAGAGTCAACGACAACAACAACATCATCCAGCAAACTCATCACACATCCCCATCCCCCATCACTCCATCTCTCCCCACCAGACATACATCATGGCAACACAGCGCATCCGCTCCGCGACATCCGTGCGTCCCCTCTCTGGCATCACTAACAAATAAGGCATCCCCAGCCCAGCTAGCCCCCGCCCTCCCTCGGACAGAACACACGCCGCTCGGCCCCGCCCTTCTCTCGCTGCACGCCGCCGCCCACCTTTCCCCCTCGGCGCAGGACGCGCTCTTTGCGCTCTTCGACGCCAACATCTCCCCTCTCGCGCAAGGAACAAGCATGCACACCTCTCCAGGACCAAAGCGCGAGGAGATGTTTCACCGCGACGCCCGCTTCCTCGTTCTCTCCCGCTCGCGGGTCATGCCCGGCTCGATGCCCCGCGAGGGAAGCGTAAATGGAAATGGAGCTGGGCAGAATGGCGGAGTCAACGGGAGTGGTAATGGGGCGCCAGCGAATGGCCACGCTACCCGGTCTCGGGAGCCTGATCTTGTCGATAACGATGCCGCCGACCTCGTCGGATACGCCAGCTTCCGCTTCGACACCGAGGAGACGATGGGGCCCAAGGACGTCGAGGTCGTGTACTGGTGAGTCGGTGGCGACTGGGAGGGATGGAATTTGTGTTGGTAGCGCTGGCTGCGCTCTTGCTGGGTCTCGCTGCTCGGCTGGTCGTCCCGCGGGGCGGCTGGCGGTGTAACCCATGCTTCGCGGGCGCCACATTGCCGTCCGAAGCCGGCACGCATGTCACCTGTGCACCTGTGCATCTGCGCACGTTTCAATCTGTCTCGTTCCGGCTGTCTCGCTTTTACTTGCATGCTAGCTGCTAGTTGCTAGTTGCTAGCCGCTGTGCTGCTAGCTTGCGACCTGTCTGCCACGTTCTGCTGCGTCCGTGCCACGCTGACACCAGCTACGAGCTGCATCTCGTCCCACGCGCGCGGGGCGCCGGCCTCGGCGCGCTGCTCATGAAGGAGCTGGAGCGTATCGGCCGCGAACGGGGAATGCGCAAGAGTATGCTGACGTGCTTGACTGGTGAGTCCCGTGTCGAGTGGCAAATGTGCATGGATGCTGACGCGTCACTCACTTGGATCACTTGTTTGGTTGGTCATGTGTCGTGTCGACAAACCGCAATCCTGTCACCGTGTCACGCACGCCCACTGTCACTTTTGACCATCACTTCATGGTTGCAGACAACAAATCTGCACTCGAGTTCTACACGCGCATGGGATACCGTCCCGACGAGATTGATCCGACGCGCATCGCGGACGAAGACGGGTGGGAGGACGTCGACGAGAACGGGTCCGAGCGACACTGCGACTATCGCATCCTGAGCAAGGTGCTCAAGTAGTGAGTAGCCGGCGGGCCGCGGGCCGAGGTGGGGGTGAGAGGAGCGTGTGGGGCGTTTTCCAATGGAGGCGAGCTGCATACTGTGGTTGGCAGCGGTAGAGTGGTGATACACAGAGTAAGAGGTTGAGCCGTGGTAGTATACATGTACATTATTAATGCATCGTCCGTATCCACAACTACACCCACGCCGCAAGGATGACGCTGTCAAGCGCGCCCATCTCCCCTGTCGTGCCCTTGCTCACTCTCCCCCGCGGCTTCTTGCGCGCCGGCTCATCGTCATCCGTAACGAGCACAGCGGGCACCTCGCCAAACACATCATCATCAAGAGGAAGAGCCCAAACTTTCTCCTTAAACGTCCAATCCGCGCGTTTCCGGATCTTGCGCACACGCCGCCGCCCACCGCTCAGACCCAGAACAGCGAGCGGGTCTCTCCCGCTATCCGCCCCGCCGCGGAGGGCGAGGAACGCCGCGGCCCCCGCCCTTTCCTTTTCCTTATCCGTCCGCGCGGCCGACAACCGTTCAGTAAGCCGCACGGGCCGTGTCGGCGTCCGCTCCCCTTCTCCTTCTCCTTCTCCTTCTCCTTCTCCTTGTTCGTCTCCCTCGCTCTCCATCTCGCGCGCGCGTTTCGACGGCGTGACGCTCTGCCGGAGCGGCGACGCCCGCGCGGGGCTCACGAGCGAATACCGAAACGGCTTTTTCGGGGTGAGTAGCGGAGAGAGGTCGGAGGAGAAATGCGCCTGCGGCGAAGATGGAAGCGAGCTCGAGCCAGGCCGGGAACTGGACGAGGCGCCGCTGCTCCGCCCCGTCGCTTCTACCTCTGCGAGGACGCGGCGCGAGGCGGCGAGCGCGGAGCGAAAGTGCGTGGGCGCGACGGACGAGAGGCGCTGTGCCGTAGATTCGACTAGGTCGTGGGATTGGATCCTGGTGTAAGATGAGAAAAGGGGGGGGGGTGTAGCTGGCCTCTTGCGACTCACCTCTCACAGGCCAGGAGGGCGGCGACGCCGACGAGCGCCATCGTCTCCTCGCGCCGCAGGGCGCTGCCCTTCCCCGGGGCGGTGAGTGCGCGCAGCGTCGAGAGCAGGCCAGCTGCAACGGGGAGCGCGGGGTGCGTCGCGGAGGGAAAGAAGGGGTGCAGTTCTTTTGTGCTCATGGAATATGGTGTGGTGGAGAGAAACAAGAGACAGAGGACACCGGACAAACAAAACCAAACACAGAAAACGGGGAATTGACTTTTGGAGGCGCGTCGCATCGCGTCGTGTCTGGTGGCAACATCTTGGGGGCTGGTCGCTTGATTCTGCAAGTCGCGATAATGCATACAACCAACTACGGACACGGGACACTAGTCCCAGAAACTAGATCTACATGCATGCTGCGATGCCCCGCTACACCGCTATGCCGCGAGCATGACGCGCTCCTCCTTGCCTGCGTGTCAGTGTTAAAGCTGGCGACGGTCTACCTTCTGTCCTGGCCTGGGCCTTGGCTGGCTCTGCGTCCTCTGCCTCTTGCGGCACGTCGTGCGGCGCGTCGGGGAGCGTAACCGGCTCTGATTCGGGTGCGTCGGGAATCTTGGGCTGCAAGTGAGCAATGCAGCGAAAGTGGAATAATTGACGTGCTGAACAGGCGAAATCCACCCAGCTCGGGTACCCACCATCGTCGCTGCCTCGAGCGCGGCCAGCTCGGCCTGCACGGCCTCCTCCTCCTCTGGGCTCATGCTCGACGCGAGCGCCTCGTCAATCTCGCGCTGGTACGCTACCGCGTCCGCGCTCGAGTCCATCAGGCGCTCGACGCGGTCGAGGGATACCTCGGCCTGCAGCTGCTTGAGCACCGCCGAGCCCTGTTCCAGGCCGTGCACCACCGCCGCCTGGATCTGGGAGAACTCGATCGTGTTCACCTGGTGTCAGCGGGGGAAAAGGAGAATAATCCGGAGAGTCACCGGCGTGGAGAGGCGAGAGCAAGTGTTACCAGCCACTCGCCACTCGTCCGACTCACCAAGTCCTGTAGCGTCTGGAGCTGTCCGTCCGTCCGGATGAGCATCTGCTCCTGATTTTTCCGCTGCCGCAGCGCCGTGAGCGCCCGCCGCTGCCGTCAGAAAGACACTCTTGGGTAAGTAAGTACCCACCTTGTCGCCCGCGGCGAGCGCCTCGCGGGCAATTTCCTTCTCGCGGTCGAGGACTACCTGAATCTGGGAGTCAGTACGAATAGGAATATGGAGTTGATAAGCTCGCGGTCCCGCGAGGCTCAGACTACATATCCACACGCACGCGTTTCTGGAACTGCTTGAGCTTGTCGCGCTGGTTCTTCAGGCTGTCGTCAGTGCCAACCCTGCGACCCCGGGAATCGTAGATCGCAGCCCACCCTCGCCCGGCACTCACTCGAGGACGGCGCGGTCCTGCGCCGTGATCCGCGGCCCGGGCTGCGCCATGCCCATCTTGACGAGCGCATTCTGCCAGACGCCCATGGGTGCAGTGATGAGGAAAAGTGATTGAGGGCTGGTTGGGGGGATGATTGTCGTGATTGTGGTTTGTGTGGTGGAGAAAAGCGCGGTGGAGGCGGGCGGAATCATCACACTCATCACCGCGGTCCGTGACGTTGCCAGCTTCAGGCTCTCTCGCTCTCGAGCTTCGATCCCGACAACACACTTCCACTCCCACTTCCACCTCTCATCTCATCTTCATTCATCACCCCACACCACACCACACCACACCACACCACATCCCCTCCCCTTCCCGATGTTTGGCGTGTCCCTCGCGGACCGCCTCAAAGCGGCAGTAACGCAGCTCGAGGCGACCGGCAGCCAGCTGCAGGCACGCGCAATCAGCGCGAGCGAGAGCGTGCGCGCCAGTACGAACGCGAGCCCGCACCCGCCATCACGCCCCGGGACCCCGGGTTCAGCGGCAGCAGCTACAGGACCGAGCATAACGACCACGGACACGACCGGCGCCCCGGGCGGTTCCGGTCTCGGGGGTCCCGGGGGTTCCGGTTCCGCACCGCGTTCCCCGGAGAAGAGCGAGGAGCACCGCACGTACGCTGCGAGCACGTCGCAGCTTGCGGAGAGCGCGCTGAGCGGACTACGGCGTAGTTTTAATATGGCGCGTTCGAGCGTTGAGGGGTCCCGGCCCGGCAGTGCTGATATTGCGCGGGAGGGGAGGGAGAAGAGGGAGGTCAAGGAAGTGAAGGGGGAGCAGGAGGTGGCCTCGGAGGACAAGGAGGCCGAGGCCCAGAGGGCGGCCACGGAGACGGCGGAGGACACGGCGAAGGAGAAGGCGGAGAACGTAGAGGCCGAGACACCGGTATCCGAAACGAACCATGAGAGCAATCCACCAGCGTTTCCGGAAAAGGACGCCAAGACAGAGGACAACCTCCCAAGCGTCTCAAGCGTGCCAAGTCCGCCGGAACCCGCCGAGGACGCCCCGCCGCCTCTCTCCGAGCCCGCTACCCCCGTTGAGACGGCAACGCCTATCGAGCCCCAGTCCGCGGCGGCAGAATCCACGCCTGGCGAGTCGAAGAGCAGCAAGAAGAAGAAGAAGAAGAATAAGAAAAAGGGCAAGGCGGCGGCGGATAAGGAGGAGGAAAAGGATGCGGTGAGCGGTGTGGTTGCCGCGCCTGAACCTGTCGAGTCCGTTGAGCCCGTTGAGCCTGTGGTTGAGCCTGTGGTTGAGCCCGTGGTACCCGTGGTGCCTGTGGTCGAGTCCGTGGCTGAGCCTGCCTCTGAGACCGCCGTCGAGAAGGCAGTGGATGCCGCTGTCGAGACCCCGGCACCAGCAACGAAGCCTGAGGATGAGCCGAAAGCCGCCGCAGAGACACAGTCTGGCGAGCCGGGCTCGCCGAAGAAGGCAGAGGACTCGACACCAGACGCCCGCGCGCTACCGGAAGAGACAACGGACGCCACCAAGGCCGCAATCACGACTACGGGTGTCGAGACTCCCTCCCCGCCACCGGTCGTCTCGCCCAGCACGGAGGACGACCCTGCCAAACGCCTCGAGGACGTTGAGCGCCGCTTCAACGGTCAGCTAGATAATACGCCAGGTAGCTGACATCCAGACCTCTCGAAACGCTACACCGAGCTGCTGAGCCAATCGCACTCTGCGAACAAGATTCTCAAGGAGCTGACGCCGCTCGAGGGCGGGATTGCGGATGCGGACGCGCTCGAGGGCTGGGTGCGCATGAAGAACGGCAAGGTCGACATGATCACGAGCGAGCT
Source organism: Apiotrichum domesticum (assembly GCA_001599015.1). NCBI lineage: Eukaryota > Fungi > Basidiomycota > Tremellomycetes > Trichosporonales > Trichosporonaceae > Apiotrichum > Apiotrichum domesticum. The sequence continues at coordinate 2,223,940 of BCFW01000004.1, read as the reverse complement.
CACCCGGCTGCAAAACAAGCTTACATGTGGGTTGTGCGGCTGTAGTTTTAATGCTCATCCGTCCTAGTGCAAGAGTCGCGGATGGAGGAGGTGCGCGACACGCACCGGCTCGAGAGCAAATCCCAAGCGGAGATGATTGACAAGCTGCGCACGCAGCTCAACACGGCCGAGGGTAATCTGTCGACCAAGGCAGGCGACCTCATGCAGCTTGGCCAGCTGCGTTCCGACCTCGCCAAGGCGCAGACACAGGCGCGTGAGGAGGAGGAAAAGCGGAGCAAGGCCATCTCCCTCCTCAAGACGGTGCGCCAGAAACTCGTAAAGGTGGAGAAGGAGAAGGAGGAGGTGGAGCGGGACCGTGCCGAGGAGCGAGCGCAGCGATCGCAGGCGCTTGCCGACGTCGAGAAGGTCAAGGCGGAGCGCGAGCGCGAGGCGACCAACCTCCGCAAGGGCTTTGAGCGCGAGATTGCGAGTCTCAAGGAGCGCAGTGCAAAGGAGCTCGCAACGAAGAAGGCGGCATGGGAGCTCGAGATGATTACCACCAAAGTGAGTTACTTTTATTCTGTGTACTAACCCCGCAGGCAGCGCACGCCAAGGAGCTCACGAACAAGGCCGCCAAGATTACGGGCCTCGAAGCGACTGTCAAGGAGCTGCACGCGCAAAACGCGACGCAGTTCGAGACGATCCAGACGCGGCAGGCAGATGCGGAATCAGCCCGCTCCGAGATGGAGGTACTGCAGATGCGTACCAAGGAGCTCGAGTTCCAGCTGCGCGAGGCGACCGAGCGCCTTGCGCTCCTCGAAGAGTCTCCGCGCAGCGCCGCACCTCAGGCCTCTCCGGTCCGCGAATCCGGCACTTCGGCAGCCGAAGTCGCCCGACTCGTCGCAGAGGCCGAATCGCGTGCCGACCAGCGCGTGCAGGACATGCGTGCGCGCGTCCGCACCCTCGAGCGGGAACGCAACGAGCTGGAGGAGGACTGGGCGAGCAAGCTCGCACAGCGCGTCAAGGAGCTCGAGGCGCTGCGCCAGACAATATCGGACAAGGAGGCCGAGGCGGCGTCGGCTGCCGCCGCGCGGCGCGAACGCGACGCGCGCATCGACTTGCAGGACGCGGAGAAGCGCGAGCTCGAGCGGCAAATGCTCGAGTTCCGCGCGGCGGCGGACGAGGCCGCCGCCGACGTCGCTGTTGCCCTCGAGGCGGAGCGTGCCGCGCGGGACGAGCTCGCGGCGTCCCAATCCGCCCTCTCGGGACTGCAGGCACAGCTCGACGAGGCAAAGGCCCTCCACGCGCAGCTGCGGCAGAACAACAAGACGCTACGTGACGAACTGCGAAAGGTCCAGAGCGCGACGCAGCTGCTCGAGCGCCAGCGCAACCCTGGTGTCGGGTACTGGGCGCAACCTCAGTCTGGCGAGGCGGCGGCCCCGCCTGCGCGCGCCCAGTCCCCCGGTTCCGGCTCCGAGGCCTCGGCATCGGCATCTGCGCCGGCTTCGGCGGTCGCCACCCCGCCGCGCCAGGAAGAAGAGGTCAACCTCGAGTATCTCCGGAACGTGATACTCCAGTTTCTCGAGCACAAGGAGCGCCGCGCCAACCTCGTGCGCGTGCTCAGCGTCATCCTCCGCTTCACCCCGCAGGAGCTCCGGAGGCTCAATGCCAAGCTCGGCACGTAGGAGTGAGATCTGTAGAGCATGCATGAGATATAGAGCCGTTGTCACTGATATGGTCGGCTGTGAGGCTTGCTGGTGATTGTGGGATCCACACTGGTTTCTGTGCTTTAGTGCTGTTCGAGCCATGCTCATCTCCCAGTTCTGGCCCCCGCTCCACACTCCGCGCTATTGCTCCTTGCCACGCTACAAGAGTGAGTGATGCATGCTATGCCAGACCCAATGCTATGCTTCTTTCCATCTGATCGTGGCTCTATCCTTTTCCTTCTGGTCCATGTCCTTTGTCCTTCTATCTCTTCCGCCGTGCTTAATGCCGCTCGCGCTGCGGCTGCTCGTCCGGCTGGAGAGTCTCGCGCCACCGCTCGGCAATCTCGCTCCCGCGGAACACCTCGGCAAGCACCTGCCGCACGTCGTCGACAAACACAAACTCGATGCCGGCCTTTACGCTCTCGGGGACGTTTTCGTCAATGTCGCTCTTGCACGCGACAGGGACAATCAGCTTTTTGATGCCCGCACGGTGTGCGGCGAGGATCTTCTCCTTGAGCCCGCCGACGGGGAGTACCTGGCCATGCAGCGTGATCTCGCCCGTCATCGCCACGTCCGGGTCCACCTTTGTGCGTGTGAACAGCGACACAAACGCGGTGAGAATCGCTGTTCCTGCCGAAGGCCCCTCCTTGCCGATACCGCCTTCAGGCCTGGATGTCAGTAAAACAGAAATCAACTCTTTGACTCACATGTGGAGATGGATGTCGCGGTCGTTCATCGTGAGGTCGGCCTCGGACTTTGTGATGCCCAGGAGGAAGGCGTTGGCCTTGACCCACGAGAGGGCAATCTGTGCCGACTCGCGAATGACCTCGCCAAGCTTGCCCGTCAGCTGGAGGTTGCCCTTGCCCGGCATGGACGTGACCTCGATGGGCATGACGGATCCCGAGCCGTTGCCAAGGTATCCGAGACCGGTCGACACGCCCGACGGCGGCGCCTTGGTGTACAGCCGGTCCTTGTGGTACACTGGCGGGCCGACGTAGTCCTTGAGGCTGTCGGTGGTGACGCGCACGTGGATGTCCTCGGGAATCTTGAGCGGCTGGCGGACGTGGGTGGTGACGGCAATGTGGTCCGGCTCCTTGCCGTGCGTGTCACCGGGAAGACGCTCAGATGCGGGCTTGACGTCTGCCTCCTGCGTCTCAATCGTGCGTGTCGGTTCTTCGACCTCCTCCTTTGGCTCCGGGAGAGCCGACTCGCCGAGGTCTTGGACAATCTTGAACGCCGCCTTGCGGTAGATCTTGTCAATGTGCTTCTTCAAGTTACGCACACCCGACTCGCGGCAGTACCACCGAATGAGGGTCTCGATCGCCTCGGGCGCAATCTCGACATCGACATCCTTGAGACCCGATGCCTCCTTGGCCTGTGGCGAGAGATACTTTTCCGCAATGTTCATCTTCTCGGCCGAGACGTAGCCGTTTACCTCGAGCACCTCCATGCGGTCGAGGAGCGGCGCGGGGATTGTCTCGAGGACGTTGGCCGTGCACACAAACAGGACGCGCGAGAGATCCACAGGCACGTCCATGTAGTGATCGAGGAAGGACGTGTTCTGCTCAGGGTCGAGCATCTCGAGCAGCGCCGAGGCCGGGTCGCCGTTGTGCCCGCGGCCAATCTTGTCGACCTCGTCGATGAGAATGAGCGGGTTCTCGGTGCCGACCTTTTTCAGGGCCTGGATGGGCTTGCCGGGCATGGCGCCAATGTACGTCCTGCGGTGGCCCTTGATCTCGGCAACGTCGGTGAGACCACCGACCGAGAAGCGGAAGAACTGGCGGCCGAGTGCGCGAGCAATCGACTTGCCGATCGACGTCTTACCGACACCGGGCGGGCCGGCAAGACAGATGATCTTGCCCTCGACCGTGCCGCGGAGCTTGCCGACCGCGAGGAACTCGAGGATGCGGTCCTTTACATCCTTCAGACCATAGTGGTCCTCGTCAAGCACCTGGGACGCGTGCGGGATGTTGAAGTTTTCCGGCGAGTGCACGCCCCACGGGATCTGCGTAAGCCAGTCGAGGTAGTTGCGGGTGACGTTGAACTCTGACGCGGCGGGCTCGAGGTGCATGAGCTTGTTGAGCTCCTCGTCAAACACCTTTTTGACGCCCTCGGGCATGGCGAGCTTGCCGGCCTTTTCCTTGAAGCGCTCGACAAGCTTGTCCTTGCCGTCGCTCTCCATGCCGAGCTCCTTTTTGATGCCCTTGAGCTGTTCCATGAGGTAGTACTCGCGCTGGCGCTTCTGGATCTTGCTCTCGACGTCGCGCGATATCTTGCTCTGAAGCTGCGCGTTGATGAGCTCCTTTTTGAGGATGAGCAGCGCCTTCTGCAGGCGGTCCTCAATGTTGAGCGACTCGAGCACCGCCTGCAGGTCGTGAATGTCGCCGGTGGACACAGCCGCCGCAAAGTCCGCGAGCTTGTCAGGCTCGTCAAACACGTTGGCCGCCGAGTTGGACATTGTGAACGACGCGACTGGAAATTAGCGTTTGTAATTGACCCACATCTCTGGTGACTCACTCTGCTCGCGGAAGATGGGCTGGAGCTGGGCAATCTCCTTGAAGACGGCGAGGATCTCTCCCATGATAGCGCGCACGACCTGCGAGTCCTTCTTGTGCGGCTCCATCTCGAGGTTGCTGACGTTTGTGAGGGAGATCTCGGGAACGAGCGGGTGGAGGAAGCCGATCTGGGACTGGGGTGTCGCATGCGGGTCGTCGTGCTCTGCGGCCTCGGCATCCTTGCCTTCATTCAGCGACTCGAGCTCCTTGCGCGTCTCCTCGATGGTAGGCACCTCCTTCTCAAACGACGCGACGTTGGCCTCGGCCTTGGGCTCGGTGGTAGCTTCGGTGGCCTCGGCCGACTCGCCCTCGACCTCGGCAGGAGGCTCGGGCGCAGCGGGTGCCGGAACAAGCTCGTCAATGCGGATACGGCGGTGGGGGTAGAGCACGGCGGTGAGCGTCTCGGGGCGGGGCTCGGCCTCCTCGGTGTCGGGCTGGCGGCTCGCGTCGGCGGACGAGAACACGCTCGTAATCTGCGCAAACACTCCAACAGGGTGCACCTGGTCGAGGTTGGTGATGACGTCGCTGTCGCTGTCGCTGTCCTTGAGGAGGAATGCGCCAATGTACGGCTGTCCGTGGGCGATGAGCTCGCGGATGGCCTTGATGACCGCCGGCGACGTGATTGTCACCGCCTTGTAGAACCCGGGGAACAGCGGGCGCCGCGTAATCGGCAGAGCGAGGACTTGCGGGTACACCTCGGGGATGGAGGGCTTTGCGATTTCCTTTGACGACTTGGAGTCGCCACCGAGCGGCGGCGGCGGCGGCGGGTGCAGTCCGCTGCCTGCGGACGAGCTCGCCGCCGAGCCCTGGCTCGGCGCACGCGGCTTGTCCTCTGCTGCGCGGCTCGCCTCTGCTTTCTCTGCCTCCTTGGTATCCTTCTCCTTGTCCTTCTTGTCCGTCTTCTCCTTCTGCTCCGTCTTCTCCGTCTCCTTCTCCTCCGGCTTCTCCTTTTTCTCCACCTCGGTCTTCTCGCCCTCCTCCCCCTCCTTCTTCTCCTCCTCCTCCTTCTTCTGCTTATCCTTATCCGCGGAATTGACCCACCGCTTGCTGTCCTTCATCACGCGCGCCGAGCTCGACAGCTGCCGCGTCCACGCGAGGTACTCGGCCGCGGCGCGTGGGGCCGGGAGCGGTAGTGATTTGGATAGTAGTGGCGGCGCGGCGCCAATGGCCCGGAGTGCGGACGCGGCGCGGCGCGGCCCCGACCGGGCGGCGGCGCGGAGGGGGAGCATTGGTGTGTGTGTGTGCTGGTAATAGGGGATATGTGTATGTATGAGAGATTATGAGATGTAGATGCGATGATAGAGATGGGGAAGAGAGAGATGGGAAGAGAGTAACGTCAACAAAGCAATGCAACCAACGCTTGCTCATCAACTTGGTGTCTCTCTGTTCGGTCACTGTCACTCACTCACGCGATGTGGAGGCGACACAAGGTGACGCCGAATCGAGGCGTTGGGATGGGATCGCGTAGCCCCGCAGCGCTCCAGCTCCAGCCAGCTTCCAGCGGCCTATCTCCGCCGAGCCGCCCCTCCGTCTGTCCTGCCTCCGAGGGCCGAATGTGGCACTTTTTTCTTTCTCTTTTTCACCGAGCACTAGAACCTCCCACGCCTTCTATGCATGCAGATGAGCACAGTCAACTCTACTCACCTGCTCTCTCTTAAGTACACGACACGCAAGCATCTCCCACTCGTCCTTCTCCATGCATGCATCTTTTCATCTTCCAGAGCATTGTCGAACGTGACAGAATACCTTCTGCATATTGCATAGACCCAAAGTCCACCACACAAACTAATTGGAAAAAAAAGGAAATAGTAAGAGTGAAGAAAGAGGGAGGGAGGAGAGCGGAAAAAGAGAATGGGGATAGAGATAAAAGCGACTTTTGAAATAATGCCCATGCTATAATTGAGAGTGTGAGAGGAAGAGTGTTACTGTGAAGAGGGAACTGGGATAAGAAAGAGCTATCTACACGGCAGAAGGAACTGGGAGGTAATGTCCGGAAAGTCAGAGAGTGAAAAAAGAGATGGATTAATGTCAAAAGCTTGATATGGATTGTTTTTGAGCGCAGAGAGAGGGAGAAAGGGAGACAGGAGGGTGATTGGATTGGATTCAGATGCTAGAATGTAGGATGGAGAGGGTGGCGAGAATGAGAGAGAGAGGGGCATGGGCAGAAGCGATTCAATCTCCAGAATGTACTCGATGGGATCGATCCCCTTTGGCAGGTCGCGATACACTTGTCGCCACATCTTGTCGCCATTGGCCGAGGACCACTCGGGGAGCCATCACAGTCCAGGAGCCACAGGCCACAGGTCTTGTCAGGATCCTAGAAACCCTGGACCGAAGGACGAATGGTAGACGTGTCCGAAGAGCGGCGGCTGAGGCGGAAGAGCATCTCGCGGCCGAGGAACTCGCGCTCGCGACGCTCCTCCTCGAGGTCCTCGAGCTCCTCGACAGGGTCGTCCTGCTCCTCGAGGTCGCCACAGAAGACAATCACGTCACCCTCAGACTCCTCGTCCGAGTCCTCCTCATCAGCAGGAGTGCAGGTGATGATGGGAAGCGAAAAGTTGGACGAGATGGACGAGTGCTCAGACTCTGTCGGCGAAGCGGGCGACGACGAGTTGGACCTGCGGTGCGCAACGACACCGTCGGCGGTCCACATACGCGAGTTCAGACGACGACGGAGCGACTGCGGGGTTCCGGGGAGAGACCCGGGTAGAGACTGCTGGCGGGCAGAACGCCCGGGCGAAGACTGCGGCGAGTGCTTGGGGCTCTCGGGGGAAGGAGGGCAGACATTCGCAAAACCAGCAGCCGAGCTAAGAGGGGGCATCGAGTTGGGGCGGGCAAGACGACCATTGGTGCGCTCGCGGAGGAAGGGCGCGAGACGCGACGTAGAGGGAGTTTCCGGGGTGGCAGGCACACCAGCGATGCGGAAGTCAAACGAGTTCCACTCGTCGGTGGGCGTCTGGGGACCCTCCGAGTCGTTCGAGTCCAGAGAGTCGGAACGACCGTTGGGGCGACGAGCAAAGTCAGGCGACGAGGCGCCACCACGCGATGTAGTCATCTTGGCCTTGATCTCGGCGAGCGAGGGAAGGCGGGTCAGAGGGCGGTGGTTGGCCTGGGAGCGCAGCACTTGGGAGGGACGCCCACCGGTGACATCGGACTGCCTGCGAGCCGGCACGTGAGCGCCGTCAACAGTCGAGAGACGCGAGAGCGCATTCTGGACCTCCTCCATGTGGGCAAGGGCTGGCTCCACGACAGAATCCTCGGGTGTAACGAGGATCTCCTGGTAAAAGTCATCGCCGGCTGCCGCACCGCCACCAAAGATAGAGTCAATGGTCATGTCTTGAGAGAAGCTTGTGGGTTTCATGGGTCTAACAGGAAGGTTGGCTATTGTGTCAGTGCTCCATCTCATCTCGGCCCGAAGCGGTGGATCAATCCCACTTGCTGTGTACTTACCCTTCTTCTCACGACGCTCCTTGGCGTGTTCGACAACGTCCCACAGGGGACGGCCAGCAAAGCTCGACTTGTGGCGGAGCCGAGGAAAGGTAGCAATGTCGGCGCCGTCGCAAGGGACATCCACGGGAACAGTGTTCATCATCTGCGACATGGAGCGCGGGTAGGTCGGCGAGTCGGGTCCAGGCTCGAGGGCCGACTCTGCGACCGAAAAGGCGACCGACGCCATGTGGTTGGGAACAACCCTAGGGTCGATGGGGGCCCGGGGAGAATAAGACAGCGAGTTCATGGTCACTGTTTGATTGTTTTGAAAGGAGAATAAGAGTGTTCGTTCAGGGGGTTGACGATTGTGAGACCAGCTCTGAGCGGTTGGGTTTGTAGACGGGGCCGTCGAGGCAGGAGGTTGCCAGAACCTGGAGACGCAACAACAAGGTTGTGAACGAAGAGATTGCGTCTGAAGGAATAAGCTGCTCCTTGGGAGCTAGCTGCACGAGAAGCACAAAGGTTGAGCGAAACACGGACTGCTCTTGATTAGCGACCAGCGGGGACGGGTTGGAAGGGGGGGACGAGGGCAAAGGTGGTGTGGAGAATGGGCTTTGAGGAGAAGGGCAATTGATACAACAACACCGGTGCTGGCACTCGGTGCTCTTTAAATGCGGAGAGCAGAGCGTCGAGAAGAGGAGGGAAGAAAGAGTTGCGGAAGGAGGAGTAGAGATAAAAGAGGAGGGAGAGGTGAACGAGAAGAGAGAATAGAGAGAAGAGGGCGTCGATCCAAGATTAAACCAAGGGAGAGGAGAAGAAGAAGGGGAACCAAGATGACAAGATGAGGATCTAGGATGCTCCGAGAAGGACACCAAAGGTATCCAGGAGGGGATATTTTTTCTCGGCAAACGAAGAGGGAGAAAGAAAGAAAGAGGGAGTGAGGGAGGGAGGGATGAAGGGGATGATGAAGGGGGATGGAGATGGCGGAAAAGGAGGCTGCAAACAGAAGAGGATGAGGATAAGGGAATACAGCAGATGAAAGAAGAAAGAACTGATGGGCATTGGACACAGCAAAGCTGGTGGCGAGCAGCGCAGCACAGCGAATGATGGACCATGCTGACACGGTCTGTGCGCGCGCAATAGCAATGGGCAATGCCTTGTTGTCGCAGTTGCCCTTAGCAAAAGGAACCTTATGTCCTAGAACATCTAGGGAGTCGTGCTGGCCAGGAGGATGATCTCGAGCTCCACATTCTCCCATCCCAAAGGCTCTTTCAAGGATCAAAGGGAACAGCAAGAGATACACAGAGGACCAGCAGGACGCGTCGTAAACACTCTTGACGTGACAGGAGATGAACAGACCGCAGAGGTCCTTCTTCTCCCTCCATCATCAGACGCGTCAGGAGGTAGTACCGCTGCTGTTGCTGCATGATGACAATGACGGCGTGCGGGGCATGATCATTGGACTGCAGGAAGGAAAGATGACGAGTGGCTGGATGATAGGATCCAAGAAAAAGAGCGGAAATCGGGTTGATGAGCAGCGGCGCAGTGGCGCAGCATCGCAGCAACGCAGCAACGAAGTCCACGACAGTCACTGTCACGGACAACAATAGCAACATCTGTGGCGATGAAGAGGGCAGTAGTGGTGATGACGAGCAAATAAGCATGATCATCATTTGCTCATCTCGTATCGGGGAGCTCGGAGACGCCGAGAACAATGAATAGGGGGGTTATCGGCGCGCGCTCGCTCGCACTGTGGCCCCTCATTGCGAGACCCTTGTTCGTCCCTTGCCGGAACAAAGTCGGGCCGCGGACTGGCGGGCTGGCAGACATGCACTTCCTGCCATCGTCGTCGGAGCAGTGATCGCCGTCGACGACGATGAGCAGAGGATGCAGAGATGGGCGGGGGCCACAGCGCTTGCTGCGCCGACAATATCCCTTGTTCACGCCCTTTGCCAACTTGGCCGAGATGCCATTGTCCTCTTCCCTCGTTGCCCTCGCTGCCCTCACTGCGCCTCACCGTCCCTCAATAAACGCCTCGTTTCCCAATGTCCACAGACACCGGGCGAACGTCGGATGAGACACTGCACAGAGCGCTCAGTGCGCCTCGCAGGTCGTCGACGACGTAGACATGCGGTCCCACCAGTCAAGACAGGTTCGCGAAGAGGGCACAGACACTCGGCGTCGAGGGGCACAGCGACCACCACGGCGCCACTGGAAGCATCCCCCAGCCTGGGTTGATATCTCCACCGCTCAGCCCGTCCACTTCAATCTCCGTCGCGAACTGTTGGACGTCCGATGGACGCTCACGATCATCGCTTCCGAATTATTCTCCGACTATACTCCCGATATCTCAGGTCTCTCTCGCAAGAGAATGAACGCGCCAGTAGGAATTGGGTGACAACCAAGTGTCCGACAGGGCCATCTCGGCCATTCCGAAGACGTCTATCTCGATAGCGATGGAGCTTGTCCTCGAGAAGGTCGGCCTCGAGAGCCTGCCACTCTCATTTGTTGAAAGTCTCACACTGGCTCTCCCGCTCCGACTTGCCTGCCCCGCAGGACTGCGGCCCAAGCGTATCTCTCCTGCTGTGACTGCCCTCATTCTCTCATGTCTCGTGAGGAGATATAAGAAGAGGCCTCACCTCCCTTTTTCTGCCCTTCTCCACATCACCTTGCCGGGAACGGAACGGGAACAAGACTCACCAAATCGCGAAACGCTTCAAGAACTTGAGATTCCCGGATCCTTGGTTAAATCGATTTACCACGTCACAGACGATGGCAGACGAGGAGAGTATGCGGACAAGAAGAATAAAAAAGAGGATACGAGGATGAAGGGCAGGTCGGGTGCAGTCTTGCGATCGAGGAGAGAAGATGAGAAGACTGGGGTAGCTCGTCTGTCACCGCGGCGCTTGCGGGGAGAGGAGGGGACGGGGGTCGGTGTCGTCGACCGACGTGAGGAACACGGAAACGGGGTGGGAAGCGCCGTACTGAGGGGGTAACAGTGGGCGCTAGCTTCGACTTTCGCTGCTCGCGCTGCGTTCGGCTCGAGTGAGGATGGGGATACTTAAACGAGTGTGGTCGACCCAGTTGGAGCGTCGAGTCGGGAGGACGCGTGAGATGCGGGGCGTGCGTGCGCGCTTTGCTGCGTGGTCGCCGGGGCGATGAACTTGGGTTTTGAACACGGGGAATGTGTCCGAGTGCACGGCAGGGCACGGCTGGAGTTTGCTGTGTGAGTGTGTACGAAGGGGGACGCGGGGTGTCGAGTCCGAGGCGAGGCGAAGCGGAGCGAGGAGGGGGGGAACGGCGCCGTTGAACCAGCAAGCGGGCCAGAGATGATGGTGAATGAACGGAAAGGAGAGAGAGAAGAAAGAGAAAGTGGTTGAAGATAACCTCGACAGCGATGGCAGCGCGCTCCATCTCGCCGGCGTGCCAGTCAGTGTACAGGAGCTCCCTCCCCACTTCCGCGGTCTGCCTTGGAGCTGCAAGGCTTCACGCTTCACCTCACTGGCGCACCCGTTCCATCCGTGAACCTATTCCCTAGTGTGCAGGCTGGGGGTGCAGACTTTACTCTAAGGGGATATCGAAAGGGCCAAGGGTGCGCAGGGCACTGATCAAGGCTTGACAGCCGAGCAACACGTCGCCACATTTTTGTGCCGTCAACCTACGTTGCTGAGCTACAGGTATCATACAGGGGAGCAATTGTACTGACAACGCTGACCTCTGGACCTCTGCCTTTCTGCCTCACAGCTGACCCTTTCACGCTAGCCACCACGCCAAAGGATTCCAGCATTTAAGCTCTCGCCCTGTAGGCCTTGCAGCTTGCTCCCTCCGGCGCCTGACCTCTGCACGCAGCAACGCGCCGCCACAACGGTCCCTTGCATGCGACCCTGTCCCGTTCCGGGTGGGCCGCCTCTTCTCCTCTGTTCCACTCGCCAGGCCGCCAGCCGTATCACAAAGGACCAGCTCCAGACCCTAGCCTAGCGGTTCCTTTACCGGGTTGGCGGCTGGCCGTGTTCGAAGGACGTGCGTCCTCGGCTCCTGTGCCCCTGTAGAATTTAAGGCTCCCCTCACGCCTTCGGGCCTTTGCTTCACTCGGTGTCGCGACGCGACGCAGGGAGGACCCTGGAAAGAAAACGCCTCAGGACGCCTCAGGAGGCCTCAGGACCGCACTTGGCGAGGGGGTGCGCGTCGTCCAGCCGCTGCTCCTGTGCCCTGCCATCACTCCTGAGGTTCACGATGGCAGAGTCGACACAGGTGAGCTGTTGCGTGTAGCATGTCGCAGCCCAAGACACGCAGCGCCGCGAGCGCCGCGGGGGCGTGAGCCTCCTTTTCTCTCCGCCTCTATTCATCCTCCACGGCGTTTCAGACGCGGTAGCGAGCAGCAGCCTATCTTTTAGCCCAAATCAGATCCACCCGAGTCGCGGTGTATTCATGCCTCCCTCGTGTCGCGTTGCATTCATCCCGAAGGGCATGAATGAGTGGCCGGCGCACGGCCCACTGACTACTCTCCCCGTCCAATGGAATAGGTGCGGCCCACAAATTGCGCGACGACGAGACACCGATTCATTACCTGCAACCCTGTACCCCCACCGCCGTAATAGCTCGCCACATTACGGCCATGACAAACACGACGCGCGCGCATGACCATCTCGCCGAGACGAGCCGCGGCGACAATTAATATATACCCACAATAATGGCCTCATCCAAGCCTCCATCCGCACCGCCGCGTCCATCTGATGGACGTATACGATGCCGAATCAAACCCACCCCCGGTCGGCGGTGGCGAGCACAGACAGATCGCACCCCTACGCGCCACCCGAGAGAGATGTCGTGCCTGGTAGCCAGGACCGGCCCAGGGCGGGGGGCCAGCGCAGCTTGAAGCTCGAAGCTCGAAGCTCTGCAGGCAGCAGGCCTGGCTGGTGCCTCCTGGCTGGTGCCTACGTTTCCCTATTGGCCGCGGCCGTGGACCTGGTGTCGGTGCTTTTCGGAGGTTTGTACCCCGGTAGCCCAGTAGCCCGTGACCTGGTGGGCTGTGGGAGGGCTAGCGCTCCTGCTAGGCAGGCGCGTCGTACGCGTTCGCGGTGCTGTGCGATCGAGGTGCGCTCACACGACCGTGTGTTCACAACATGCACAGCTCAGTGCATCCTTGTTGCTACAGGTTGCAGACGCCGACCCACTTGCACTCCACTGACACTCCTCTCCTCCCCTCTCATCTCCTCTACGCCCGTTTCTCCATAACCTCAGTTTAGCCCCGTTCCAAGGATTAAACGCAATGAATACTGAAGGGTGGGAAGGACCCATGAGGAGGTTCCAAGGGTTTCGACACGCCAGGGGATGCGGGAACGGGGGGACACTGAAGGGCTGGATCGAGATCGGATAGGAACACTCGCACGCACACATGCGCACACGCCACGCACTACTTGGTTCTTTGACACACTACCGGACTGATGTGCTGTATTCTTGCACTACATTGCAGCGTGGAGCACTGAGCAGGGAACACGAAGCATGGAGCACGGGGCATGGAGCCCGCAACAAGAGTCGGGCAGTGCTGGACAACTCTTCACCGGCGTCAGCGGCGTCCACACGCCGCCACTCCATGCCGCGAGGTCGAGGGCCGAACTCTATGCCGCCCAGAACTCTAGTCCTAACGATATCCCCGCTCCCCAGCCGCCGTGACAGTCCCCGCCACCTCGAGATACATCGTAAGTGTGAGTGTAAACCTTGGCACCTCGAGCTTGTAATATAAATGATAAATGATGGATAAATTTGAGAATGGGATCTGCATGCTTGGCGGTCTGGATGTCCTGTGAGCCTGTACGGATGTGCCCTCGATCCGCCATGTACGATATAGAAGGGCAACGAGGCGAACGAGGAAAACGACGTGTTGGGAGGTGAATGGTGATTCCAGCGGCAGAACCCACCATGCGTTGTACGCCGTGCGCCGAATGCCACCCCCGTCCTGGTGCGCATAACCTAATAGCACTTCTCGACACGGCGAGGCCAGACCGCGATCTACAATCCGAGATCGGGAGCATGACGCGGCGGCGAACGTATGTACCCGGGTACCCCGAGCGAGACGCGACATGCGAGGTGAGGCACGTCGGGGGATTTATCGTCACTCTACGGCGCCCAATAAGATGAAGAGGCGCAGAGGTGTCCTCACAGCTCTTCACTCTTCTCAACGTCCACCGTCCACAGCGTGACTTCCCCACCCTTACCCCGTCCCACAGGCCCAAACGCGGGAGTGGCGGAGGGTGAGGGGGAGGCGGTGTCAGCACTGTGGACATTGTCAGAAGGGGGCCTGTATATTGTACGGAGGTTATGCATCTTGCTGAGAATCGAGCGGTACTTGTGGTATCCCGATCGCTGGTGGTCCTGGCGCGATCCCTCGCGATTGCGACATGTTGATCGGTGCCGCCATGGAGCACGCTGGTTGAGCCCGAGGCGGAGGGCGCCACTTTCCAGCTGAAGTAGTCGGATACATCTCAACCCAGCTGCTCTCTCCTTGTGGTCCTGGTATACTACCATGCGCGCCGAACTGGTCGCCACTAACCTCCAACCCTCGATCACGGCACAGCACGTAGCGCCATGTGCTCCGCAGTGGAAACACGCCAACGCTACGCGTCTATCGTCTTGCTTGGCGGGCGATCACGCTCTCTGCTTCAACCTTGACCTTGAACCAGCCTTGCGATCGTGTGACCGTCACGCTGCGAGATGACAGAGTATCCTGCTCACGCGGAGTTGTAGCGTGAACGAGCTCAACCCAGTACGGAGCGAAGACATGGATCATTCCTATTGCGTTAGACCAGCTGCTATGTTCCAGTTGCGGCGAGTATCTTCGGTGAAGGTTGTTGTCAGTCAGAACAGTGGATCAGCAGTGTCTGCGCGGTATACCAGCCCCCAGACGGCGCCGAGACGGCGCCGAGACCTAGTGCGTAAGATCAGTCTTCTCGCCCAACAGTTCCAAAGCATATCTTCCAGAGTAAAGATATGCATGTGTGGGGCTGCCGCCGCAGTCAGTCTAATATACGATGCGGTCTCTACTCGGTCTATGCCATGTGCAATGTGATCAATCCTCGCCGCCTCCCTTCCTACCAATCTCACCAGGCCACTAATCCACAGGGTCAATGTACGCGCCCGGCACAGACTTGCGGCTGCTGGGGTCGACGTGCGCGTACTGATGGCTGTCGTGGCGCTTGAAATCGTCGAGCTCGAGCGGGCGCACCTTGAAGCCCTCGCGGCGCGCGGCCTCGAGTCCCTCCTTGCCCCCGCGGCCCTTTTCGCGCATAAACTCGCGGACGGGCACCATCGCCGCATTCCGGCACGTCTCCTTGAGGTCCGACCCCGACAGGCCCTCCGTCCGCCGCGCAAGCTCGGATATGGAGAAGCCTGGTGCGAGCTTTGTGTGCGAGAGCATCTGACGTTAGTGTGGGTGACGACCGGGGTACCCACGAGAGTGAGAATCTTGACGCGCTGCTCCAGGTTCGGCAGCTTGATGGCGAAACGCTTCGGCATGCGACGCAGGATGGCCGGGTCAATGTCGTTCGGACGGTTCGTCGCGCCAAGCACGAGGATGCGGTCCGAGCCCGACGTCAGGCCGTCCCACAGCGTCATGAACTCGGCCTTAAGCATGCCCGTCACCTCGTGATCCGCCTGCGAGCGCTCCCGGAACAGCGAGTCAATCTCGTCAATGAAGATCTGGTGTGAGTGGAAGTCCCTGAGGAAGGTGACCAGCTGACAACAGTGCATAGCTGATGCTGGGCGAGACAAGGATGCACAAAACGGAGGCCGTTCCGCAGCTAATGTGATGGCACTCTGTAGCTGCAACACCAGAACTCCTGCGCTCCAACCGACTCACAATAGAGGGCTGCACCTTGCGTGCCAGCGAGAAGAGGCCGTTCACGAGCTTGTTGCTCTCGCCAAACCACTTTGAAGTAAGGCTCGACAGCGGGAGGTTGATGAACGTCGCGCCCGACTCCTTGGCAAGCGCCTTGGCAAGCATCGTCTTTCCACATCCCGGGTGGCCGTAAAGAAGGACACCGCGCGGCGCGGCGAGCAGGCTCCCGCCCGCGGCAAACAGCTCGGGGTAGGTGAGCGGGTAGATGACAGTCTCGCGGAGAGACGAGATGATCTCGTCGAGACCACCGATCGACTCGAATGTCGTGTCGATAGCCGATGGCGGGATGATCTCGCCCGCAATGGCCGTCTCGTACTCGTCGAGCTCGAGCGCAGCCAGCTGCTCCTTGGACATGCCGGTCTGCGACAGCAGGCTCTCGCTCTTCTCCTTGCTCTTCTTTGATGCTCCGGGAGAGTCTGCCAGCGAGGATAGGACGTATCGCAGCGCATAGTATAATGCGACCTGGGACGCGGCGAAGAATGCCACTGGGATGTGAGCGGGGAAGACACGACGAGATGACATTCATCATGACACGAGCAGGGAATGATGAAATAGACACTTACCGTCCATGACTACGCGGCCGACCTCTCGGGAAGCAGGCATGGCGGGATACGGTGTTGGGGAAGGGGTTGTCGTCTAGGCTGCAGATGCAGAGTTGGTGGAGACGGTGACGGTGATGA
Source organism: Apiotrichum domesticum (assembly GCA_001599015.1). Lineage (NCBI taxonomy): Eukaryota > Fungi > Basidiomycota > Tremellomycetes > Trichosporonales > Trichosporonaceae > Apiotrichum > Apiotrichum domesticum. The sequence goes on along the minus strand of BCFW01000004.1, from coordinate 2,207,697 downwards.
TGGCGAGAAAAGTGGAGAAGGAGAGTGGACAAGAGCAAACGAGATGGATTGGACCGGGATATGGATTGGAGTCGGCCAGCCGGTTTTTCGGTGGCGGGGGCGGGGGCGGACGACACGCGGAGATGATGGAGGGAAGGTGCGCACGCACTGTGGGAAGAGGGCGATCCCCGAGAGCGATCCGGAAGGAAGGCAGGCAGAAAAAAAGGCGGGGCCAATCCGGCCAGCTTACGACAGCGCCAGCCGGCGCCAGCGGGGCAGCGCCGAAAGCGGACTGGGCTGGGTGGCAAAAAAAGGGAACAGAAAAAAGCTCCAGAGGGGGTCCACGCAGATCCCACGCTAGTATGCTTCCGTGATGTGCGTGATTCGCGTTTTGCTGCTGTGATGTCATTAGGCAAGACGCGTCTTTCGTGCTGATGGTTATCTGGAAGGTCGTGCTCACTTGCACACCTTCTGACTGCTATCGGGTGTCAATCAGAGCTCGATCTCTGCAGAGAGCAGCTGAAGGTCATCTACAGTTTTGTCTCTCTGTGGCTGTCGGGTGTTGAGACCCAGCAGAGAGAGAGTGGAACAGTTCCAAAGACAGAATGTCTAACATTTATCTACTTGTTTCACACGTCATTTTTGATTTCTTCCTATTCAGGGACGGCGCGCCAGGCAACTCATGTAGTGCGAGACGCGTATGGGCCTTTGACTCGCTCCCGCCCAGGACGCGAATGGATGGCTGGCTACGGTGGCTCTGCTCGCCGCCCCTTTTGGCTGCCTGTCAGTTATGGACGCGCCGTTGTCGATGTAATCGCACGCGTCGGGCGTCCAGGTTCCCTTGATCCTTTCTCGCAACCCCACTCTCTGCCCCTTCCATCCTCATCTCTCCCACTTGTTCGCACCCTCTCTCTCGCTCTCTCGCTCGCCATATACACACTCACACCCATCCCCACTTGTCTCCAGTATCAACTGCTCTCAACTCATATCCAACACAAAATTCAACGCGCTCGCCCATCCACTATTCTGCCCACCATTGCTCATCCCATCCATCCCGCCGCATCGCGTTGAGTTGCTCTGGTCACTTTAGTTCAGCAGCGCGTGGCGTGCTTTAGAAGCTATTTCTTGCCTTGTCCTCAATGCCTGCCATCACGCCCCGCACTGTTGCTGTCGACTCGCCCTCATCCGCCTACGACACGCCCGTATCGTCGTCGCCGTCCAAACCATCGCGCGCGTACTCGTCTCCGTCTGCCCTCTACGGCGGCGCAGAGGCCCGTCCGCTGTGCCCGGCAAAGCTCGTATTTGGTGAGTGATAAAATCGGCTTTGTGGCCGTGGACTAGCATTCTTGTGGAGGGGCGAAGCGTGTCGCGGTGCGCGGTGTCGTTTGACTGCCAAAATGTTGATCACTGTTGCTGACGCTTGTTTTTCAGCTTCTACGCCTGGTGGCCCTGGACCTTCCTCTGCAGCTTCCAGCCGGCGCTTCAATGTCTCATTCTCGCCACAACTAGCACACACAAAACTATTCCGCTCTGAAGAACCCCTCTCGGCCCTCTCATCATCACGCTGCCCCAGCTCTGACTCTTCTGCACCCGAAGACAACGACAGCTCGCCATCATCTCGTCGCCATAACAGCCCATCAGTCCGCGGCATTCTCAAACCCACTCCGTCTCGCATCCTCGTCGCACGGTCGGCAAAGGAAGGCACCTGGAACAACCGCGAACCCGCAAGATTAGTTGTCGCAGGCCAGAAACCAGCACCGTTCTATTCCACAATGGTTCTCGCAGAACTGTGCGACGGAGCAGATGACGGTGTCGCTATCAAGCCGCCGTCAGATGACGAACCCGACTCGGACGACAGCGTGCCTCAGGAGGACTATGGCATCCCGAACCAGATCCCCTCGGATGCGTCGGAGGAAGAGGAAGGCATGGAGTGCCTACATTCGTCTTCACTAGTGGGCGTCATCCTGGAGGGGGCAGACGACCTGCTCACTCTCGAGGAAGCCTACATCTCCCTCGTCAATCGTTTGCGGGACGTCGTCTACGAGATGGGACCAGCAACAGCCGCCGCAACCGCAAGATTTGACACCGTTTGGCAGCCCATCGCCGAGGAGGCACCCGCCGTCGTGCGCGCCATTCAACGCGATCTCCACCGTCTCATGGGCCGCGTCCCCAGCTCAGAGGCCGACATTGTCTCCTCGCCCTTCCGGTCACTCACACCAGCACGCGGTTTGCCGCCATCACCATCTAAATCCCCGAGGGAAGGCTACACCGCCGCCGAGGTGCTCTACCGGCGCGAGGCCTCTGGTGTCGGAGCGGCAGTGCTCCGCTTCCTTGCGATAACGTTCAGCCAACCTCGTCTCTTCTCGTCCTTCTCCGAGGCAGACGTGCAGTCTCTGCTCGACCAGATCCTCGTCATCATGCGCGCACCCGCTCTGCCAACGCCATTCGCAAAGCGGACATACTCTCTCACCTTGATGGTACTGTCCGCTCTCAACCTTCCTCCCTCCTGGGTGCGACCTTTTGCAGCGAAACTTGCCACCGCGGTTGAAGCCGGTCTTACTACCATCGGCACAGGGCCGGCACCCATCAAGGACGCGTCTTCGATCCGTCGAGAATCGTATAGCGCCGCAGGCAACCTGCTCAAGCGGTATCCCGACATGATGTTCCCCGCCTACCCGGCGCTCCTGCCTCTGTGTTTGCGGGCATATTCCAGTTCGTCAAAGATGCACCGGCGATGCGGTGTCGCAGTAGCGGCCATGTTCGTGAATGCGAAACTGCAGTTGCTCGAGGGGGCCGGGGCTATTGCCGCCGATAAGTTTGAATGGAACAAGCTCCGCTCTTCCATTTCCAAGAGCGAGCAGTTCGTCTCAAACTGGCTCAAGATGCCTGTGCGCGTCAACGGCAAATACGAGTTTGACAGGAACACGAACGAGAAGAAGACAGAGTCGTTCGCCATCTGCTCCACGTTCAAGGCGACAATCGGTGAAGCGAAGGATGTCGCATGGGCATGTACGGCATGGGCGACTTTAACCAGTCTTCTCGGACATACTTACAACATGTCTCCGGCCGGACGGGAGCTCGACGCTATACTCGACGTGAGTTAAGGTCCAATGCTCCCACAACTGACAACAGCGCTGTCTTCAGAAGTCCGCAAACGCGGTCCGTCCCACACTCGCCTCGGCGTCCTGGATGCATGCCGTCTACGCTTACCTGCAAGCCGGCTCGAACTTGTCCGTGACAGAGACGGGCCATGTCGTTCGATCCTACAGCCCATTCGTGTCTTCTTCGTACCAGGACACCAACGGACGCATTCAGACCATCATGTTCCCGCTCCGCCACTCTCTCGACGAGGCACTTAAGCCTGCCAATGTGGCTCGCGCGCTTGTCACTCGTCCAGAGTTCAACAACGAGCAGCGCTGGACCTGGCAGCGTGGAGAGAAGCCACGGCGGTATGACTGGATGGTGACAACAGGCATGTCTGTCGAATCCATCGTCTACGCCTACACAGTGGTCGCTCTTGCCCACGAGGAGCCTTCCGCGGCCGAGGTCTCCCGTATGTCGGGCATTCCCAGCTCGGACGGGGTCGTCCCGGACATTACTCCAGAGGAACGCCGGCTTCCGCGACTGGACCAGACGTTTGAACTCGTCCTCCACCCGACTCTCACCAAGATGTTTTCCATCTGTGGCGTCGACGAGCTTAAGAGGGTCTCCTGGGAGGTGTTCGCAGCCGTAACTGCAGGAACTACCGGACCAGTTCCCAGTCTCGACCGCCTGCTTTCCAAGCGCTACCTCAACGCGGAGATTGTCGGTCTCGAGGACGTCACGGCCCAGGTCCTCCTTTGTTTCGCACGCGACCGCATCAAGGCAGAAGAGATCCCGGCTTGGGGCAAGCTCTGGGTGGCCAAGCGACTTGGGAAGCTTCTCGCCCTGTTCAACGACGCGTTTGATGGTATCCGTGGTATCAACGAGCTGGCCTCCGTCGACTGGGTGACGACCGACGACGGTGTGGTTCTCCTGCCTACTCTCCTCGAGCAGGTATGGGAGAACCTTCTTTATGCGCTGGCCTTCGCGAATACGCCCGAATCGCCCACTCCCCTCTATGTCCTTGGCCTCCAGGCCGTTACCCGCACTATTCTGACCGTGTACGAAAAGGACCCCGCTTCATACATTCCGATTTGCCTTGTCAACGCTGAGGGCAAGTCGGCGCTCGATCCCAATGCCATACGCCTTGGCATCTCAGGCCGTCTCTTCAGTATCGCCGTCCGGGTTCTCGGTGAGGGTGCGCTGGGCGGTATGCGCATCGATCCTAAGGTACCCGGTCTCGCTGAGCCGACCTTTGCAGTCGACCCAATCGGGCACCCGACAGCTCCGGGCTACATCCTGGGACATTTGCTCTCGTGCAAGCACCTCGCTTCCACTGTCGACTTGGGTAAATCCATCAGCCAGTTCTCCGCGTTTATCTCCGCCCTGCTCGACTCTGGCTGCTCGCGGGACATCGGCACCACGTTGCTTGGAGACTTGACAAACAAGATTCCCTTCATCTTTGACGGACACGAGCAGCTTCAGCTCTGCGTATGGAGGCTGTTGGCGCGCAAGTGGACGGAGGTTGTCGATCTCGAGCCAGCCGAGGAAGCCTCGGCGACGAATCACACGGGTGGCTTGCTCACGACTCTCCTCTCATGCCCATTCCGCAACACCAGCAGCCCGTCCGTTTGGTACACCAGCGCCTCGGCCGATGACCTCAACACCTGGGACGCACTACTCGAAGCCACCGTTCTCCGCTTCCGCGCCAAGCGGGCTGGATCCAACCTCGGTGTCATGGAGACCCTCGCTGCCCATCTTGGCGACTTTATCAGGCTTGACGATGACGAGTTTGGCCCCGACACTCGCCACCGCCGCAGTTGCGACACGACAATCCATTGCCTCGCCAAGGCGTGTACCTGGGTTGCTCTGGTGGAGAAGGAGCACTACCACGCGGATCACTACAGGATAAACGAGAACTATGTTCCCAGCGACTTCCTTGCTCTCGTCGCAACGAGCATGGTCGACGCTTACGCTTCGGAGCCTGTGTCTTCCAACTTCCCGGTACTTGTGGAGGTTATCACCGATCTCCTCAAGGGTCTGCCCGAGCATGCGGTGGAGGAGGTAGTTGCATCGCTTCGTCCTGGTCTCGCGATTTGGATGACCGATGCCAACAAGCGCGTGTCTGGCGATCTTGCCGTCCAGATCGACGCCATGTATGTCGCCCTCATCGAGACTCTCACCCGCGCCATCCAGTCCGACGCCATTCCGGCCTCGTCCGAAACGATGGACACATACATCGAACTGTACGCTCCTCGTCTCTCCAATGCCCAGAGCTCGTCGGTACCCACCGCGTTCCAGCAGCTCTGGCACCGCGCCTTCCAGCCGCTTGGTGCGGTCGAGTACACTGACGATGTCGCTGGCTTCCTTCGCGATGTCATCACCGCTGTTCCCGGATTCATAATCGCCGAAGGTCTCTCCAGCCTGGAATCAAGCGACAGCTTGTTCCCCTACGCGCAGACGGTTCCGCCCTTACCTCAGCCTGCTAGCCCGCCAGCTGATCAGCAGCCTGATGATGACGACGCCGACGAAGATGCGACCGAGATGGCCATTGGCATGGCGCAAGACACGGAAACCGACGAAGCGGAGGTCTTCGTCCCTCCTACCACTACTCCTGAAGCGCCCGTCTCCGCTCCTGACGACACGAACGACTATGACGCCGATGACTCCCAGACACCTAGCAAACGCGCAAAGCACAAGCGCACCGCACTCATCCCTCAGTCGTCGTCTCCTGCGCCGGCGGACGAGGATGTCTTTGGTCCCAAGAGCACCACGCGCAGTCGCAAGATCCGTCGTCGTGGAAATCGCTCCGAGACCAGGTCCTCTGCCTCGAGTCCCGCCCCAGCCGATACCACCGTCATCGCCGAGACCCCTCTCCGCGAACACGATGCCCCTACTCGTCGGGAGGAGGTATCTCCAACAGGTACCACGTCTCTCTTTTCCTCGGCATCGCGCTGGTTCCAGCGCCGCGTCCCAAGCCTTCTCAGCTTTGGCTCGAGCAGCGATTCCGTCAAGAGCGAGGACAGCGACACACCGCCAGCCTCCACTCGATCCCGCCGCAAGCGCCGTCGTGGGGCCGATAGTCCTGCGCTTTCCGAGATGGGCGACGTTGCCCGCGATACCCCGCCCCCTGAAGCCGAGGTCATTGTTATCGATCACACGCCTCCGTCTTCCCGTGCGGGCAGCCCTGCGCCTGCCCCGGCGACCGTCCCCTCCACGAAATCCAGGTCCTCTCGCCGCTCCCAGCTGCGCCAAACGTCCTCTCTCGAACATGTGCGCGCCAAGTCAAGCGTCGTCAACACGCCCTCATCCGTCGAGCCTGCCATCACACGATCCGCCGCGCGCAAGCGCGACCTTGAAGAGGCCTCACAGTCCAGCGATCGCAGTGAACGTATTGAGCGGAGGAAGCGCCGTCGAGCTGCGCGTAGCGCTACCGACGAGAGCCCCTTGCCGGCCGATGAAGCTGCGGAGCTCAAGCGTAAACAGGAGGAGAACGAGGCACGGGAGAAACAGGTGAAGGAGGCCAAGGAGCGCAAGGAAAAGGCCAAGGCCGAGGCGCGGGAGAGAAAGGAGAAGGAGCGCAGGGAGAAGGAGGAGCGTCTCGAGAAGGAACGCTTGGAGAGGGAACGCCTTGAAGAGGAACGTCTCGAGCAAGAGCGACTTGAGCAAGAACGTCTTGAGCAGGAACGCCTCGAACAGGAACGCCTCGAAAGGGAACGCGTTGAGAAGGAACGCCTCGAACGACTCGAGATGGAACGTCTCGAACGCGAGCGCCTTGAGAAGGAACGTCTCGAGGAGGAGCGTCTGGAGAAGGAACGCCTGGAGCAGGAACGTCTGGAGCAGGAGCGCCTGGAGCAGGAGCGCCTCGAAAAGGAACGCCTCGAAAAGGAGCGTCTCGAGCAGGAGCGCCTTGAAAAGGAACGTCTCGAAAAGGAACGTCTCGAGAAGGAGCGCCTCGAGAAGGAACGCCTCGAGCAGGAGCGCCTTGAGAGGGAACGTCTCGAGCAGGAGCGTCTGGAGAAGGAGCGCCTCAAAAACGAACGCCTGGAAAACGAACGTCTCGAGAAGGAGCGCCGCAAGCAGGAACGTTTGGATCGCGAGCGTCGCCTCCACGAAGCGCTCGAGCGAAAGGAACGTATCATGAAGGAGCTTCAGGAGCACCGCGAGCAGCGGCGCCTCGAGGCCGAACGCTGCGAGCAGGAGCGCCTTGAAGCCGAACGCAAGGAGAACGAGGAACGCGAACGCGTCAAGGCGGAGCCCAAGGCGAAAAAAGCCGCTGCTGCCGAGGAAGCTGCGCGCCTTGCATCCACAAAGAAGGGCAAGGGCAAGCAGAAGCCTCCAGAGCCTGAGCCTGAGGTCCCGTCCGAGACGCCTGAGATCAGTGGCCGGTTTGATGGTGAGTTCAAAGCAGGCTCCCCCGAACTCACAGCAGATGCACCGGGAGACATCACACCACGGCCGACACGCCGCTCGCCGCGCACGAACCGCCTGCGCACGCCGTCCCCCCAGAGCCCTGGATCCGATCCGTCGACGCCTGACACGCCGACGCGGCGCACGAGCGAGCAGGCGCGTCTTCTCGACATGTTCCGCACCCTGGCGACGAGCGAGAGGTCTATGGAAGCACTGCGCACGATGAACATGGAGGACGCGATCACCATGCTGCGCCACATCAACTTTATGCAGGGCGAGGCGAGCGAGGGTATCCGCTCGCAGGCGGCGGCGGACCGCGAGGCGCGGCGCGAGCGGCGTCGTGCGGTGCAGAAGAAGTGAATGATAGACGAGGATAGAGGGGGTCACCATACTGCATTTGTTTCATTCACCCGTTTTTATTTCTCTTCAGTTCTTGTTTGTATCCGTAGTCAGTAGCAGATGTGCATGTGCACGCATGAAATGAATATAGTTCGCCGTCATTCATACATACTATCACAAAGATGCTACACTACGCTGCGTCTGCGGCTCCGCTCTCGGCGCCGTTCTCGACGGCCTTCGACGGGGACGTCGGGGGAGCCTCGGCGGCGGACTTTGCCGGGCTCGCAGTGCCGTTCGCCACTGTACTCTGCGCCGCGTTCTCCTCCACTGGAGCCTGACCCTCGGTACTAGGGCCCTCCTTCTGGGGCGACCTCACAGCGCTCACGGCACCGCTGGGCGCCCCGCTCGCGGCAGCAGTCTCGATACCGTGCTCGACCTCGCTGGCGTCCGCGGCCTCCATGGCCTCGGCGTGCTTGCGCTTCTGCAAGGCCAGCTGCTGCTTGCGCTTCTTGCGGATGTTTGAGATGTACTCTGCGGACCGGACAAAGATGAGCTTTGACAGCTGCTTCTGCGCGGGCGACATGGAGATCGGCACAATAACCTCGACCTTTGGCGGGAGCTTGAGAACCTGCGATTTGATGCGGCGCAGGATGTACGGCTTGAGCATCTCGTGGAGCTCCTGTACCAGCCGCTCGTTGAGGAACTCGAAGCGATGCTCGAGGTCCTCGAGGTTGGCGAAGTTGTCGGGATCGAGAAAGTTGAGGAGGTTGAAGAGCTCGCGCAGGTTGTTATTCAGCGGTGTGCCGGTCAGCAGTATGCGGTGGATCGAATTTAACTGCTTGAGCTTGTTGAAAATGAGCGACGAGTCGGACTTGAGGCGCTGGCCCTCGTCGACGATCAGCGTCTCCCAGCGCGGGATGTTGTTGAAGATGCGGAAGTCGGCGCTCGTAATCGTGTCATACGTGGTAAGCACCACGTGTCTGGTGTAAATGGTTTCTCTTTATGTAACCACTCACGCCTTGAGGCCATCGGCTTTGCCTTGCTTGCCGAGGTGGAAGAGCTCGTACTTGTTGATTACCTTCCTGCTCGCTTGTTCGCCGTAAAATGGTACGACGCGGACATGCGGAACCCATTTCTCAAACTCGCGCACCCAGTTGGTGATGGTCGAGTTTGGGACAATGACCAGGTTCGGATAGATCTCGTGCTTGCAGAGGTAGCCGAGGAAGGAGCACACCTGAATGGTCTTGCCGAGACCCATATCGTCACCGAGGATGCAGCTCTCACGCGACCAGTGCTTGTAAAGCAGCCACTGGAAGCCCTCGAGCTGGAAGGGCATGAGCTTGCCACCTACGACGCAGTCCGGCTGTTCGCTCGGCGGCTCTTCCAACGCGAGCTCGGCGGCCTTGTCGTCTCGCGCGTTGCAGGCTCGCGATCCCAGAACAGGGACATTGACGAGGCGAGCGGCAAGGAAGCGTTCGAGCGCAAGCTCAAATGCTGGATACCGTTCATCGCCAACGGGTGGAGGAGTGTCCCAGCATGCTGATTGTCAGAGCTGACGACGTACACATGTACAGCACTCACACTGATCATACTGAAGGTCGCGCCACTTGGCGAAGACCCAGGTAACGAGAGGGGCAATCTCGTCAATGTCCTCGGGGCCGACCTTGCGGCCGGCCATATTCTCCCAGCGACTCAGCTCGACCATCTGGTCCCCCGGTGGCTGAATACCATCCTCGAGCTCGACATCAGGCTCATCGTCATCAGACTCGTCCGACGACTCAATGCGGTTATATCGATTTTGCGATGCTTTCTTCTTCTTGCTCTTTGGAGGTCGGAGATAGACGTCCAGTAGACGGTCGACAGTCTGTTGTTAGTGGGTTGAAAGCCACATCTTCCTGTACCCACGCTCCAGTCCATTGGGATGCTCTCATCAGCTCCCTCGTCAGGCGGTGGGCCGTGGCCCTCCCACTTGGCCTCCAGCTCCGCCTGCTCTCCAATGGCCCGACCGTGCTGCTCCTCCTCGTCGTCAAGAACGTCCGCGATCGTGGGGTTCCGGATCTGATCTCCCCGCGCAGCCAGCGTCCCGTCGGTAACAATGTCGAGCCGAGGTCCCTTCTCAAGAAAGTTGCGGAGCTTCCCGGGAGACACCACCTGTAGCCATGCATGGGGGACCCACGCGAGGTGGCGGAAGCTGCGGTCCTTGAACTTGACAAGATATTCGCGCGGAAGCGGGTCACGGAAGCGAGGAAGCTCGCCTTCCTCGCGCTCGGGCTCGACGCCGTCTGGGGTAGGGCGCCATGCAATGATCTTGTCGACTACCCACTTCCATGAACGGCAGTTGTGGCAGTTCCACGACGTGCCGTTCTTGTCGCTAGACTGGTATTCTCGTGCCAGCTCGGGAAGAGTGTATTCCTCGTCCTTTGCAAATGGGGTCTTCAAGTGCTCGTAATGGACTGCCTGCTTGCAGCGGAAGCAACGGAAAAGAAGGGGCGCAGTAGGGCGCTTATTGGGACCCTCGTCATCACTCTCAACGACCAGAGGCTGAGCTTGAGAACCATTGGCCTCTGTGTTCTCAGGCGAGTCGCTCAGGCGAACGGGTTTACCAGGAATATGCCTCTCTTTGCAGACGAAGCAGACGGGATAATCGTTGCACCGGGCACAGGTGAAGGACGCAGTCTCATCAATGGCAATCGACTTGCGCGGCGGAGCGTCGGGGAAGCGCGTGCGGTAAAGGCTGAGGACATCGCGTCGCTCCCCATCCGCGATACATCCCTGGCGATGTCAGCTGATACCCAGAGACACCCCAGCTGTACGCACCCAGTGTGATGAGAGGACGCAGCGGTCGCACTCCAGCCAGCCCTCCAGCCGGCGCGCCGATTCCTCATCAGATAACAAGAGATCTTCGTCGTTGACGCGGCGCTTCTTGCCCTTCTTCTTCTTCAGTATTGCCTTTTTGAGAAGGATATCTGCTGGGCCTTGCTGACAGCGCTCGCAAAACTGTCGTCAGCAGTTCGTTTTCCTTGGGCCATCAGAATCAGGCATACCTCGCGGTGCTTGGAGAGTACGGCGCTTGTCGGCTTTGACGGTCCTCCCCCGCGGCGGCCATAGTCGTCATCATCGTCATCGTCGTCTTGATCGTCCGCGCTCCAGTCTATCTCGTCGATTTCGCTCTCGCCCTCACTCGCGACGACGGCTCGACCGTTAGGGACATACGACTGATTAGACGAGCGCGACGACGATCGCCGGCGTTTCCGTGATGGCTGCACCCGCTGCTCCTGCGTCCTGCGTGAGGATCGTGTGACAACCATTTCTGGCGAGCTTGACCGCTGCTGAGCCTGCAAGAGTGAGTAAAGAGTGCAAGAGAAGAAGGTCAAGCAATGGAGTGAAAGAGAACTGATGGAGAGAAGAGAAGCCCCTGGGTTGGGGGAAGACGCGTTTGCTGGAGGGAAGGAAATGAAGAACATAGGAGTCTCATGCACAATGATGAGCTGATCATCCCGTGACTCGAGCTGACTCGAGCAGGCCCTAGCTGCCCGCTCCCGTCATCAGCGACGCGGAAGCCTTGCGCGTCGCGAAACCGCATTCACAGCGCCATGTCGTCTCCCTTCACCAAACGAGCCCCTCCATTACCCCCCTCTCGGACCCACTCGTAATCCACAACTCGCAACCTGCGCCCCTCTTGTCCTGTCCAAACTCACCGCACGCCTTGTCCGCATCGGCCGCGATGCCATGATCTCGTCTTCTGAGCTTTCGTCCTCGACCTCCTCGATTTCCTCCTCGGGAAGCTCCTCGAATTCGCTCTCGCTGTTGACGGCCCAGTGCGGCTGGACCTTGGACGACCGCTGCGGCGGGAGGCGGGAGGGTACAGGAGTCCTGGGGCGGTTCCGCTGTTCCTCGCGCAGCCACTCGCGGCTCTCAGCCGTGGGGCGCGTGAGCACATCGTCCGCATACTCGTACCCCCGCCGCAGCTCCCACAGGGGCATAAACTCGATGTCGACGTACGGCCGCCCGCGCGACGGGCCAGGCGTGGACTGCTCGCTCTCCTCAATGTATTCGTATTCGATCGGCGTGAGCTGTTGGAATGGCGGAGAGGCCGCTACGCTCGAATCGTCATCTCGGCGCGCAGGGGTGGGACTCGCGGACACCAAAGCTGGCTCGGCAGACGGGCCAGTTGTGTCGCCTCGTCCAGCTGTGCCCGTAGACCGCCTGCTCCGGGTCGGGGCTACCGGCGATGCATCGCGTGTCGGCTGCTTTGAGGCCGCTACTGGTGTTTGTGAATTCTGACGCGACGACGCTGCGGATCTCCGCGGTCGCGAGGCTGGCGGATTCAAGGTGGACGCCACGCTGCGTGACCGGCTTGGACGCGTCGAACCAGTTCGTTCCCTGCTCTGCCGCGACTGAGCCGGCTCAAAAGATTCCTCTTCCGAGTCGTCGATTATCGACAGCTGGGCCATGGTGGCTGCACCGAGAGGATGTGAAGTCTAATGACGAAAATGAGTGGTGTGAACGACGGAATCGGTCTCCATGTCGTTATTGTCATGCTTGTCATTGTCGCGGTGAGGCCCCTTGAGACGCGCCTGCTGGACACGGAAATACGCTGGATCTCCGCTTACATTATGAACCAGGATCTTTGTATGAGAGCGGGAGTAATTTGTGTCGTGTTTGTTTTGTTTGGAAATGACGCGGTCCGCGCAAATGGTCAGTCTCACCTTCACACAACCGGAGCAGGGACTGGCAACGGCCCGCTCGCACTCAGGGGCTCAGTTCTCACCACGCGTCGTCGAGTCGTCGCGTCGCCACCAGCTTCTCTCTTGCATCCACTCCATCCACCTCACATCCACTCATTCACAATGCAGCGCATCACCCGCCCTACCCTCACCCTCCTCGTGCGTAGACGCCCCGCGGTTCCGGAGAGATGTGCTATGTCTCCGTCATCTCCCCCCGAACCCGCAAGCCGACGCGTGAGCTGACACGCCGCAGAAGACCCCCGCGCAGCAGCGCGCGTACGCCAAGGCGACGCTCATCGGCCGTCTGGGCCAGACCCCCGAGGTGCGCGAGACGGCCAACGGCAAGAAATACGTCATGTGGGTATTAGTGAGAGAGGATCAATGTGTTAGATCACCGGGCTGACGGCAGCTACAACCTCGCCGTGTCGCGTCCCCCCAAGCGTGATGACAAGGGCGGTGAGTCAGATTAGCTATATTCACAGGCCGTTAGCTGATGAGCAGAGCTCGTTAAGGGCGAGGACGGATGTAGGTGACTGACCAGAGAGCTCAACTGACGATGAGACGCCGTCCGTGACACTGACTGGTGCGTGTGCTGCCTCAGCCCCGATCAGCGCACCCTAACCCCAGGTTCACCATCTTCAACTTCCGCACCTCGTCGGTCGAGAGCCTTCCCCGTCTCTCCCCGGGTACCCAGCTTCTTGTTGAGGGTACGTGACTGGCGTGACGCAGATGCAGTACTGACAGCAGCCACTCTCGAGACCCGCGCTGCGACTCAGGCCGAAGGCTCGAAGGACATTCTCCTCCGGTGCGTGCAGACACGATTCCCTTAGAGCACGAACATTCTGACTCCGCAGTGAGACCTCGCACCAGATCGTTTCGTTCCCGAAGAAGTAGGCAGGATAGATACCGGAATATTTCGGGGATACCAAAGGATGCAGTGATATACGCGAGTTGCGAGATGGGAATGACAGGGTGGACGTGTGAAATGGCAAAGTCAGGTCAGATTGCAGGGATATGCAGTGTCAGTGCACAGAAAGGCATCCGCAGCGGGGAGTGTTGCTCTTGTGATCGTGTGAGCGGAAACCGTTGCAGTCGCTCGGGTTAGGACATGTGTTGTACATCGCGGCCAGCGATCATGCAATGCACTACAGATAAGGACCCTGGCCGAAGTAATTAGTCGCGACGCGTCTCGTATCCTAGTGACGCTCTCTGCACTATCCTTCTCACGTCTTTCCCCCAATCTCTGGCGACCTCCAGTATCCTTCTTTCTCTCCAGTATCCTTCGCACCGCATTTCCTTCGCTCCCGTTCTCGCCAACGGATTGACAAACCTCTCCCGCTAGTCGACCCACACGGGCTCCTCAGCGTCCTCATCGTGCACCCAGCGCTGTTCAATCCCGGCCGCAAGGCGCGCATGCAGCGCGGCGTTCATCGCCTCGACGTACGCCGGAGAGAGGGCGATAAGCAGCGCATCGAGGCTCTCAAACGTCGAGTGCGACACGCGCCGGGCCGAAGTCGAGTGCTCGATCTGCGAAATGTTAATATCCAGATATGGTCACACGGCCGCGAGGGAAGAACCATCAGCATCATCCCTCATTCCCAGCTCTTGACGTACCGAGTACCCCCTCACGTCCAGCCGGACCTTGACTCTCCCCTCGCCATCGAGCAGCGTAATCTCCGCGAGGGCACGCACGCTGTGCCGGTGGTGGTTGCGCTTACACTCGTGCTCGAGCGCGGCGCGGTCCGACTCTGTGAGCGGGAACGACTCCCCTTCGAGAATTGTGAACCCCGCGAGGCCGAAGGCGTGCGCCGCGAGCGCGGCGCGGAGTTCCGGGAGCGGGTCGAGCGGGATTGGCATCGAGGGAGTGGTTGGCAGTGGTGAAGTGAGGTTGGGTTGGGTTGGGTTGGGTGCGTCATTGTGGAGGTCTGGTCTCACGACTTTTATGGACGCCAAGGTGATGGATTGAGGGATTTTCAGACCAGTTTTGGATAACCGGACTCGCATCGTGACCGTGCTGCATCCACTCATGTGACCACCGACCACCGATCCGGACCCACTCCTTGCGGTGGACGCGCGCTGCGCCGCGGGCCTGCATCTCCTCTTCTGGGCAGCGCTATCACGCGGAATGCGCTGCATCTCGGCGCCGACTAAACGGATTGTTGGATGACGCCGATGACGCCACGTACCTCGATCGTCGTTCTCGGAACGTGCAACTCTACTCGCAACTCGAACATACATGTCTATCCTAGTATCATAGCTACAACACGAACCTTCTCTCGCCCCTGCACTCTACTTCTTCCGCCCCTTGCGCTCCTTGTGCTTCTTGTCGTCGCTCGACGTAAGGCCATAGCGCTGAACACAGTCGGGACAGTACCATTTGAGCGGGAGCTCGCCGACGATATTGATACACTTGACGTGGAACTGGGGTCAGCGAGTGCGGAGAACGGAAGAGGGAACACGCAGATGAGAGAGGTGCGAGGGAGATTCGGCTGCGCATCAAAGCTAGCCAGCCGAAATACACGAGTGAGAAGGAAGTAGGTATCCCGCCTCTCGCCCCCAACACGCCCCACCCGCTCGCTCCCCTCAATACTCACCCATTCATACTTGCACTGTGGGTTATCGCAGCCGACCATCTCGCCGTAGCTCTTCTGCTGGCAGAAGCAGTAATTCCTGTCGTCGGCCTCGACTTCCGCCTCGACTTCAGTTTCGACCGGCTCGGGTTCGGGCTCAGACTGCTGCCTCTCTGCACGGTTACTTGCGCGCGACGACCCGCGGCCTTGCGATCCGGCGCGCGGGACCGGCGGCGGCGGCATGCTCCCGGCTGGCGAGGATGCCGCGACGGATCCCGAAGAGGTCGTCGCGGTGGGGAGTGCGGGTGTCTTGTTTTTCCGCCTCCGGCCATCGCTCCCGCTCCCGAGCCCGGACGTGGGGAGAAGGACATCCGCGCCGCCGAGGTCGCCGAGCTTGACATCCGAGTCGAGCTCATCGATATCAATACCGCCGACTTTGCGCCACTCGGCCTTGCCGCGCTCCCGCGCGCGCGAGACGATCCGCTCGAGACGCTCCGCGAGTTTGATCTTCTCCTCCTGCAGCGCCTCGATCTTGACCCACTCGGCCTGGATCTTCGCGATGCTCGATGCGTCCTTTGATGACAGGTGCGCAGTGGGAATCGCTGCGCCCGCTGCGATTGGGAGCGGGAACGACGGGTTCGGCGTCGCGGGCGCCGCGGACGACAGGTTCTTGACGGACTTTGTCAGGCCATAATGCCGCTGATTAATCCGCGACACGAGTTCTGCAATTAGCGGGTGGAAGTGCTGGAGCTAGCTACCCACGGCTGATGCGGTCGTCCTTCTCCTTGATCTCCTGTAAGAGGAACGTCACTTCGCCTGGCAGGTTATCGAGGCCTGGTTGTCAGCGCTGGATGCTCTGCCCACGGGTACACACTCGACACGAATTCTGCCGCGGCGGAAGCGGCCTCTTCGGGGTTAAAGTGCGGGTGCACGTGGAGAGGCATCGCCGTCATTGCGTTGCAGTGCGATACGCTGTTGTTGGGATGGGTGGAGGATGGAGTGGATTCAAAATCGAGATCGAATGTGGCAGCTGGAATTGGAGGTGTTGGGTGGCAAATGGATCAAATGACCGAAAGGGGGCGGGCCTAATTCAATGGGTTACTTTAGAGTTTTAGGAATACCTTGCCCCCTGTAGCCTATTGTTGCTAGTTAGGCATCAATTCTTCCGGCCTCCTGTCTCGCGTGTCTCGCTCTCGGCCGAGGTGGAGGCCGTCCATTCTCAATGACGCCAAGCCGAGCAGAAGCCGACCCGCGACCCGCGTGATCGAGCACCTCCGAATCGGCATCGGCAACAATCGCACACTAGAAAGTTGCTGTTCTGTATTGTCCGTCAACTTTCCATTAACATCTACTCACACGCACAATGTCCGCCCAGACCCTCTTCCGCGCCGGCGCCGCGCTCAGTGCGTCTCCTCCCGGGGTTTTAACTAACGATAGCCGCGACGGGCATGTCATTTGGCGCGTTCGGCGCGCACGCGCTGCGCTCGCGCTTCCCCGACCTCGCGGAGCGGAGCCAGGCGAGCTGGATGACCGGATCAAACTACCTCATCTACAACGGTCTTGCGCTGCTTGCGCTCTCGGCGCACCCCTCCGTTGCGCTCGGAATACGCCGGTACAAGACTGCTGCGGGCCTCATTGTCGGCGGCGCACTGAGTGGGTGTGCAGCTGAGGTGTCTTCTGACGACAGCGTTCTCGGGCACCATCTTCGGCCTCGTGCTCTTCCGCGAGAAGGTCGGAAAGGTGTTCGGACCCTTGACGCCCATGGGTGGCCTCGCTATGATTGCCGGGTGAGTGGGAATGGGAATGTGACGGCCCGCTTTGGATTCTTGCCCCTGGGGGTTTGACTCATCGCATCCGCTCTACATTATGCACATGCTTATACTACAGCTACATCGCCCTTGCTCTTTAAATGCTATACACAATGGAACCCATGACAAGCCCAAATGACGACACAACTTGAGGGACACTTCTTTGGTTCGTGCTTCTGATATTGACAACGGCCCTGCGGCGACGGGTATCGAGAGAGGAGGATTGAGAGCGGCTTGGATTGAGAGAACGCTGCGAGTCGTGAGGATGAGGAACGTGAGGGGTGAGCGTACGGGGTCCACGAGGACACGAGTTAGTAGGGCTTGCGTGCAGGCCCACGGCAACGCAGGCTGCGCACCGACCGCGATGGCTGAATGAGCAGTCAAAGGACCAGTAAGCCCAACGGGGTCATGGGTTCTGGGTCAACGCCACAAAGCCCTAATCGGCTGCGGCTGCTTACGCCTCAGCATGGACAGGGAGGTGCCGGGGCACGCTGTCGGGCTTGACGCTGTCTGCGGCGCGGTCCTCCACAGCGCGGTTGCGACGGGGGATGGGGGCGAGGCCGATGCCGTGGGAAGCCGCCAGGGCGACGAGCTCCTCCTCGCGGACGCTGTCGACGCGACTATAGTGGCGGGCAAGCTCCTGGGCAAACGTCTTGGCACGGCAGATCTGCTGCCATGCGAGCACCTCGGCCTCCTGGAGGACCTCGCGGTGCTTGGCGTCGAACGCGGCGGCGTGAGTGTCGCGGACGGCGCCAGAGGCCTCGAGGACGTGGTTGGAGAGGAAGTGGGCGCAGAACGCGTCATCCCTCATGAGCGAGAGGAGGGGGATCGAGACGGGTGGCGGGGTGAGAGAAGCGAGCACGGGTGTGGGAGACGCCGACGGGGTGCTTGTCGCGCTGGATGCAGAGGAAAAGGGTGTGTTGAAGAGCACGAGAGAGCGGGTGGTGAGGATCGTGAGGTAGTCCATGGCTGGGTTTGTCAGCAGATGCCACGGAGTGGAGATCACGTTGTAGGGAGGGATCCCTGGGACCAAGTGAACCATATGTGCTGAGCAAGAAGCGAGCGCCGGCACACGCGCACAATGATTACGATGGAAATGCTCAATTGCGAGGACGAGCTTGGGTCTGTGGACGAGAGCGACCTAACAGCCCACGCACGCTCAGTCGCTGCAAGACACAGTATGGACGTGGATGGGTGGCAACAGCATCTGCAGTCCGGCAACAAGAGACAATAGCAGAGACTACGGGCACTAGTAAAACTACTGCACTCGGCTTCTATGAAACCTCTGTTTGACTCTGGTCCACGCCGCTCGAGGTCGATGTGGGGCAGGCTGCTCAGCAGTGTGTGGCGAATGTAGGATTTCAGACTCACTTGAAGAGTTGAATGTGTGAACGGGAGGGGAGACGAGGCGGAGAAGTGAGCCCATTCTTATACCTTTGTGGGGAGGTGCTGGCCAGGGATGGGGCAGCGGGCAATGGGCTGGGGCCTGGGGAAGGGAGATAAGCTGTGTGGGATGATGAGGCTGATAGGGGGTGGGAGCGGCCGTGTCGGGAGTGTGGGTGTCGGTGGGAAACAATCAGGCAGTGAGGATGAGTAATGATGGAAGTGCGAAAGTAGGCGGTGATTGGGCAAACGGAAAAGGTGAGAGGAGGAGAGAAGAAAAAAAGAGTGAAAAGAAGTGAGAGAAGTGCGTTTAAGTATCAGAATGAGAACGCGCAGTCCCAGTTGCGATCGTGGATGGTGCTGGAATGGGGCTGGGCTCAAGAAGCACGACGGTCGAAAGGGCGACGGGGGTTGCCGCTGACGCGCTGGTGCTGTTGCACAATGGCAGAGTCGGGGGCTGTGCCACCATGACGGTGATGCGCATCGTGATCGTGAGCCTGTGAACACAGCGTGCGCATCCAACGAGGCGGCAGGACACTGTGGCCAGACAAAGATCGAGCTATCAATGCTCTCATGCGCCGCACACACCGTCACGCTCTCAGCTGCTGGGGCGCGTGTTCACCGCCCATGTTCCTCATTGGGATGGGATGGATGAGACGATGAGACTGATTCTCAGCTTTGAGGTGGTTGCAGATGTCCAAATTATGAGACATTCGAAGACTCACGTGCTCACAAGACGCCGCCGCGCGGTCAACGCTTCCTTGATAGATGCCTTTCGGTCCACATTCCGCAACTTTCAAAACACCCGTCCATCGGAGGTGCGCGACGAAGACTGACACTCTTATTCTCGGGGAACCATAGTGTCAGTGTGTTGCGGCTACTCGGGGTCGTTGAAGGCCTGTACTCGAAGAGATGCGGTGGACACGGAGCGCACGCGCTCACCACATCTGATATCGCAGGCTTCTCTGCTGGTCTTTCTCTTGGCTGCTCCTGATCACTGCGCATCCTCGAATCGAGCCGTCTTGGCGGGCTCTTGCTTCGATGCGCGGACCCGCGAGATTGGCAGATTGACGTATTTATGTATTCGTGGCCTGCGGTCATTCTATTACCGGTAATGTAGCGATAAGCTGTCCTTTACGAGTCCGGCCAGAACAGATGATACACACTGTGTATCGCGTCTCGAGCTCCGTTCCTGCACACGCGTCTTGCTCTATTGACTACTCGACTGCTCGTACTACTTGACTGCAACTGCATTGTTGCATTCCGCAATTCCCCATGTCCTTTACCGCTAATGCATGGGGCGCGCCAAGGCACGGCCTTCACGATGCCACCGTCGCAGGCTGGATAGGTGTACAGGAAGCCAGACGGGAGCAACCACGAGTGAGACAGTACCTGTAGGCGACAGTGCAGACAAGCTGCAGACGTGAACCACGGTGGCAAGAAACCTCAATGCCAAGCTGCCCAAGCTGCCCAAGATGTCCAAGATGTCCAAGATGTCCGAGATGCCTGGGCGTTGGCGATATCAAGATCTTTAGACCTTAAGCTCCGCGCCGAGAGGCCTTCTTCAGCCCCCAAGACCCCAAAGGGCTGTACTTTGGCTTCTGGTGTGATCGCGCTCGGACCACGAATGGCGGCAGGGGCAGGTGGACCACGACCGGCAAGTACTCTATGAGGGACTGTGGGGGTGGCTGTTGGGAGGGCCTGGGTTTGTATACTCGAACGATCAGAGCTCGACATTCGGGCAGTTGTCTGTACGATTTGTCCACCCGCGTTATCGGGAGCCACAGCATGATACCCCCACACTCGCGAGGAAGCCAGACCGTAGGACTTGGCGTCTCGTAAGGCAAGCAGCACTTCGGTCGACAGATAAAGGTAGAGCATTGCACACTGGAGTGGGATTTGATGGAGTGCGCTTGGACCCTTGTCCACTTCAGTCGCAATCCGCAATCGGACCCGGGTCAACGTTCGTTGGCGCTCGGTATCCTATTCAACTGATAACAAATTGTGGGGCAGTGAGAATGTAAGACCAGAAAGTTGGATCATTGATGAAGCCATGTAGGCAGGCATCCCAGCTGGACGCTTTTCGAGACAAGCTAGATGAATGATAAGAGAACAAACTAAAGCAAATTATAAAAGCAAAAAAGTCAAAAAAAAAGAATAAGAAAAAAAAAAAAAAAAAAAAAAAAAAGCAGTCGCCTCAACACAGCGCTCGCGCGCTCGCTGCCACAAACCCACAAAAGAAAAAAAGAAGACAAAAACCCCAGCATCGGCTTGTTGCAGGATCGAACACGCAGCGCTTTGATCCTCACCGCCCCTGCCCAGGTCCTTACGGCCGCTTATCTCCGAAGGCGGCCCCCGCCGCACCGATGCATGCACAGACGCGTCCAGGAGATCAGGTCGATGAGGAGACGCGTCCAAAAAGGGTTGGCATTGTTCAGCCGGCCACTGCCCCCTCCGAGCTGGCGGAATTCGCACAGGGACAGAGAGTGTCGGGGGATATGGGAAGCCGTGGTACACAGGCGAATTGCCCTCATCACCGCTACGCGAACCCCCCGCATACTTTGGAGAAAGTGCGGATGGTGAAGAGGGGGTAGTGGCGGCGTCTAGTGCGGTTTAGTGGTCACGCTCGAGGGGTCGTTTGTCAACTCGCGCCGAGTGCTGGGGGGCTCGATTGGATTGTATGGGCGGTACGTATAGCAGAAGGTGTGCATGCTCGCACACAGCTAGACGACTGCCTTGCGTTTAACCCAACACGTTCAGTAAATACCACTGATGCTCTTGCCGCTGAGTTACGCGTAACATTTCAGTTGGAACCTATGTACCAAGACAGTGTCAGCCCTATGGCCTCCCTCTGTGTCGTACGTTTTATGTCTACGTTCTATATCTTCGTTTTATGTCTACGTTTTGCTAATCATGTCGTCCACTTGAGCGGACTTATCCTGCTGCGAGGTGACAACAGGGGTGCCAGAGGCACCTCTGTTGTCTCGGCTCGACTTGGCAACGAGCCGCCGCAATGCTCGAAAGACTTTTGTCGTTGGGTTGCGACATTCGTGAACTTTGCCGATAAAAAGCGTGTCAAAGAGAATGTCGGGGGAGAACATGGAAAACTCCATGTGTTTTGGGAGAGCGTATGACGGGTGTGCGGGGGCAAACGGCACGATGCGAGCTTCAGCCTTGAGTGTCCCAACAGTGGCGATGAACACCACTTCCTTGGGCGGCTTGGCTGTTCCGATATCCTGAGCAACCTTGGCAAACATGCGTCGACGGGCGTCCCAGGACGCTTCTTAACCGGCGGCGTTCCCCCCATTGAAAAAGTGGATCACCGGGTCATGAAGGCCCCATCCTCACGCAGCTGGAACTGGCGCCCGCGGAAGTAGTTCCGGTGAGAGGAACGACTTGACGGGCGGCTCGTAGTAAGCCATGATCGACATTAGTTGGCGTGGCTCCGATGTGTTGCGGGGTCGCGTTTTGGCGAGGGGCTCTCGAGGTGTCGTGGAGTGGTGTCAAGGTTGGATGACGGGCAAACCGGGGATGCGTGATGTCGCGAGTGTCGGCGGGCGAGGTGAACGTCGGCGTGATGGCCGGGATGAGGGCCGGCGTGGCGATAGCTGCAAAAGTGGCCAGAGGCGTTTGGACAACACTCGAAGGAGATGGGCAGGTGCACACCGCCAACCTCAGGGTGTTCTGGGTTGGAGTATGTATCATCGAGAACGCTGAACCGCGTGATAGGTTGGTGCGCGCAATGAGCGGCGGAGCTGCATGCCGAGGACGAAGACAGCAGGCCCGAGGTCGGTGAGTCCCATTTTGAACGCAGGAAGGTGACGAGGTGGTCAATTTTTAGTTGGGATGGAGAAGTGATGATTAGATTGTCGACGTAGGCCAGAAGGATGATAGGAGGTGCGTTGGAGTCAGGTGTGGGAGCTCGCCTTTGCAGTCGACAACTGTTAATTACCAGCTCGGCCTCACGCCACTCTAAGCCTGCGTGGCTGTCGAGCTCGTAGCCGCTCGAGGTTACCGACTCTCCAACAGGGCTCACACCGTGCGTGCGCACGTCGGGGCCGTTTTCACCAAACACCGCGTCGCTCCCTTGTCATTTCATCAACGTGCTCGCGATTTTGCTGGGCTTGCCACGCGCCGAGATTGGATGCAAGACGATGAAAACTTGCAGATGTATACTCGTAAGGCAAAAGTGTCCTTCGCTGGCGACAAAGGGAAGCTTGAGCCTGTAACGAGCGTCGACAAAAAACCGGCTGTCATGCACAAGTGAATGCTCGGCCCACTTGTCAAACATCTGACGCTCCAAAGCGGGTAGCGTGATTTCCTCGACAGTTGGATTGACCGTCTGAATGTCCGTGAGCGGGAGACCATCGTGGCCAACCGAGTCGTGGTGAGAATCAGCGTTGAAAGGGATGAGCTCCGCGCCAGCCGGCCAAAGGTCGGAGTCGGGAGAGACCGGGGCGATCCTGTGCTGACCGATGAGGTGATCCGCCAGGTTGGCAGGGGGGAGACCTGGGAGATCACGACAGAGCGGAAACGGGCATGTGTAAAGCCCGTCCGGCGCCATCTGGCGCAGGTGTTGGTTATTGATATGACGGAGTTGCGATTGGCGAGCGCCAAATCGCAACAGACGCTCGTCTGCGGTTTTTGTCTCGTCGAGGAGACAAAAGGGGCAGACGAGGGACTCCGCCGATTCCCCCGAAAGGGTACCAAACGCCTGTGCCTTCAGTCGAGCCTTTTCCAGCAGTGCGGGGAGATGACTGCGCATGTGCTCTTGCACCTGGTTCTGGTGAGCTTGATTGGACACTCAAAACAGAAGGCGACGTACTCTACTCCCGGGCAGGTTCTGGATACCGTCTCCGGCACCGTTATCGGACGCGTCGCGCGGGCGTGCTCGAGGAGGTGGACCTCGAAGCGCACCGTTTTGTGTTGTCGGCTGCTAGGTGTTAGCTACATGAAAAGAACAATCCTCTCCATGCCAAGCCGAATCTGGCTTTCCACCATCTTGATGTACTCACCTGACGACAATCCTCCTCCCAATGGTGACCTCGCCTCTGTCCTCCAACACCCGCGGGACAGAAAGGTGGAGATCAACTGCAGCACGCGACAGGGCGAGAAGCTGCATCTCCTCTCGACCCCCGCTTTAGCAGGAAGCTTGCGAGTTTCTGTCTGTCGGTCAAGGTGACATGCAACGCCGCACCTGGGGTTAGAACAGAACATGACACACCTCCGCTTCACTACTCACATCAGACGCTTGCTCAGAGACAGAGTTATGCTGGAACCGATCAGAAAGGTCGACGGCCTTGCAGTCGTCAAACCTGGTGGCGGAGACGGGGCAGATAGCGGCGCCCACGGCTCCCTCAGATCCCTCCGCGCCTGTCCCAGGCCCAACTCCCGGAATCTGTCGGTCATGAATCTGCAGTTTGAGACGCCTTTAACACGCGTCGAACAGTATTTCGATCCGAGACGGTGGACCGTCCCCATGAATCGAAAGCTGTAGGCGTCGTGTGGTGGTGTTAGGCTGAGGAGAGGATGTGCAGAAGATGACTGAGTGCGTCCGCATCCCGTCTTTTATAAGCGTCAGAAGAGGTGTTAGAGGTTTGAGCTGCGCCTGCTGCTCCGTCACGCAGCGGCAAGCTCCGCGTCCATGGTATTCGGTTGGATTGCCGAGTCAAGGAAGCTCATTTGCAACGGATGACTCCCTCGCGCGGCTGTTCAGGATGTTCGCACGCACGGCCAGTATCTGAGGGTGAACTTCCTGGCTGGCCTCACGTCTGATGGAGCCCGAAGCCGTACCGGCGTGCCCCAGTGCTGTGGTGTCGAATCCGAACAGGGTGGTCAGCAGGTCATGGAGATGGTTCTGTTAAGAATATTGTAATACTATCGCGCACACACCGAGATCATTGGAGCTGAGAGTCACGAAAGGGCACAGACCATGCGTTGGTGGGACGGCTTTACTTTGTTGAGTGAGAACGGACCCCGCAAAACAATCTTCGCGAGTCCTCCCTGCAGCGCCACATTTCCAGTTCGCGGAATGGGGTATTGATGATAAGAAGTGACGAAAAGTGGAAACTCGGAGTGCAGATGCTCGAGTCCAGTAGAATAAATGGCATTACTGGAGTACTGTGTTATGTCTTGTCGTCGAATATCGATTTTTGAATAGATTAGCTTGTAATGCAACTGTGAGAGAAGTCAGTGATAACATGAGAGCCAATTCATAGCGACGTTCATAGTGCAAGCGTTTCGTTGTGGGATTGTTTCCCCGATGTGTTCTCCATCGGACCATCCAATATCAAGAACGCACCCTCGTTCCTATCGTAGGTCAGAGCTCTCATGTCCTCGATCCCTGTCAGAACCCAGCGGGCCATTGAGACAAAGAAGCTTGCCGAGTTTACACCCCCTAGAAGATATCGGCGCCCGAGCCATTTGTAAATCGCGCAGCTCGCTCGCACTTCCGCTTAGGTGTTGATCCATGTCCTCAGTCCTGCTCTGGACTCTGGATGTTCCGTTCTTTGGTCCAAAGTGTTCCGCCTTGGTAGTGTCCGTTGCGGAATGGGCCAGTCTGTCAATTCGTAACGACCCATGTCCCATCTGTCAAGTTCAGTGACTCGTCAGTGGGCCCCCTAATATCTTCCCAATCCCCGGTCGAGCGTGGAACTGTATAGTCAGTCTGGGTCTGGTGGTATGAGAAATGTTCAGATCCAACAGGAGGTCGCACTTTTCCAGAAATCAACACCACCCGGCGATCTCCGAGAGTTCGGCGCCTCGGCGCCGTGTCTCCGACCTCAGTGGTTTCCGGTATGCACCCCCCAAGGGCACCACCCCGCCACACGTTCACCTCCGTTCGGCGTTAGCCATGCGGACATCGCCTGGCGTGCTCTCGGCGGGCAAGACGACGCTGCCAAATACCTCCGTCGTGCCACCAATCCGATGCGCCTGATTCGAAGTCTGACTGCCCGCCGAGAGTGCAAGCAGTAACCGCCGAAACGTCCGTCTCCACCACCACCGAACTCTTCGCCGCTATCGTCTTAGACGTCACCCAACACTTCCGCTCACTACCCCCGGCATTGGCGTGCGTATCCTCCCCGACCCATCCAGACTCCGTCAACCCGGAGACTCTCCCGGCTTCGGCAGACTTGCGCGCGCCGTTTCCGCGATCGCGACCTGCCGACTTTACCATCCGTGTTCAACGTCACGCCCACTGACACTCCCAGAATCTGACACGATGCTCAAGTCGGTTGCTCTCCGCGGATCCCTTCGGGCCCCCCGGACCGCTGTCCGTGGCCTTGCTACCGTCACCGACGCGCCGGTTCGCCACTACGGCGGTCTCAAGGACCAGGACCGCATCTTCACCAACCTCTACTGCAAGCACGACTACGGGTTAGTGTCGTCGGACATGAGATGAGATGGGCGATCGCGGCGACGGAGCTAGCGGCAGGGATGGACCCAGGGGGATCGTCACCGTGGCACATGTTGATCCGTCGATCCGTGGCAGATTGCTGACTCGCAGAATCAAGGGTGCCCTCGAGCGTGGCGACTGGCACCGCACCAAGGACATTATCCTCAAGGGCGACTCGTGGATCATCCAGACCATCAAGGACTCGGGCCTGCGTGGCCGTGGTGGTGCCGGCTTCCCCTCGGGCCTCAAGTGGAGCTTCAGTGAGATCAGAGGCGGAATGGAGTCGAAATGTGGGCTGACACGCAGTGAACAAGCCCAACTGGCAGGACGACCCCCGGCCACGCTACCTCGTTGTCAACGCCGACGAGGGCGAGCCCGGAACTTGCAAGGACCGTGAGATTATGCGTGGTGACCCCCACAAGCTCGTCGAGGGCTGTCTCGTTGCCGGCCGCGCGATGAACGCGAACGCGGCCTACATCTACATTCGTGGAGAATTCATCCTCGAGGCCCACCGTGTCCAGCAGGCTATCGACGAGGCGTACGCCGCCGGCTTCATCGGCAAGGACGCGTGCGGCTCGGGCTACGACTTTGACGTCTACCTCCACCGTGGCGCCGGTGCCTACATCTGCGGCGAGGAGACCGCGCTCATCGAGTCGCTCGAGGGCAAGCAGGGCAAGCCCCGTCTCAAGCCTCCTTTCCCCGCCGACGTCGGTGTCTTTGGCTGCCCCTCGACCGTCGCCAACGTCGAGACCGTCGCCGTCGCCCCCACCATCGCCCGCCGCGGTGGCTCGTGGTTCGCCGGATTCGGCCGTGACCGCAACCAGGGTACCAAGGTCTACTGCATCTCGGGTCACGTCAACAACCCCTGCGTCATCGAGGAGGAGATGTCGATCCCTCTCCAGGAGCTCATTGAGAAGCACTGCGGCGGCGTCCGTGGCGGCTGGGACAAGCTGAAGGGTGTTATTCCCGGTGGCTGCTCCGTTCCTGTTATCACCCGTGAGACGGCCGAGAAGTGCCTCATGGACTACGACTCGCTCAAGGACCACGGCACCTCGCTCGGCACCGGAGCCGTCATTGTCATGGACAGCACGACCGACATGATCAACGCCATTGCCCGCTTCTCCCGTTTCTACAAGCACGAGTCGTGTGGACAGTGCACTCCCTGTCGCGAGGGCACCACCTGGGTCATGAACATGATGAACCGCATGGTCGAGGGCCGCGCACAGGAGCGCGAGATCGACATGATGCAGGAGCTTACGTAAGTGGCGAATTATGGACAGTGGCGCCACACAGGCACGAAAGTGGAGGTTGATCGCCCAATGTGGCACCCAAGTGTGGCACCGCCACTCCTCCACCCAACATTCCTCCTACACCTCCTCATCTCTTCAACAACATCTTTACTGACTTCCACAGCAAGCAGATTGAAGGCCACACCATCTGCGCGCTCGGGGACGCAGCCGCATGGCCTGTCCAGGGCCTCATAAAGAACTTCCGTCCCGAGTTGGAGTCTCGCATCGCCGACTTCCACAGGAAAAACGGCAACGTTCTGTTCGGAGGCGAACTGGCGAAGGAGATCTCGACAGCCCGCGCCGACGCTCTCGGAGAGTTTGCGGCCCGCCAGGTGTCCGCTTAAAATGACGTCAGACCAGATATTGCATGCAGAAAGTTGACTGGACTCCCCGATGACAGCGGAAAAGTGGAGAAAGTGCGCGACCAACTTGCGCGAACTCGAGAAGCACTGATGGGGATCTGGAGCCGGACAGTCACGGACGCAGGACCAGACCGGAAAGCTTAGCGCCGCAGACAAAGGGCTGGTGGGTCTGTTCATAGCTCGAACGGGTAACAAGGGATTGGGCGTTACATACAGAACAGAAACTCTGACGTACACACCGTAAAGGTCATCACTACTCATCGTTCCCATTGTGAGATGTGGCGCCACAGTCACTCTCAGCGGCACATACACTCTCTCTCTCCTATCCGGTATCCTATCAACACTTACTCATCAGCAGCACAGTATGGCGAGGAGTCAAGTATGCAACTCACTGGCTCGAGTCGTTGTCCCAAAATCCCGAGTCGAAGCTGGTGTCTATACCCCAGTTTACCATTGAGTAACCTCATAACCTCAATGTGCATTCCCCGGATTCCAAAGCCCACCATGAGGCCAAGAGGATTGCTGATGACGCGGCGGGCCCGGCAGATCACGACCTTGGCCGCGTGGACTGATCAGCAGCCTCGCAGTCGCCCCGGAATGGCCAGATCCCCAGACCCCAGATCCCAGATGGCTAGATGGGTAGCGATCAGCGATGGCTGTACACTGTATCGTTACACGTTTACACTGCCACTCGGCCTTACACGGCCATACACGACTGCACGGCAGCATCCACGGAACAAACATGCCCCGGGACGCACAACCTGTGCGCAGTGGGGTGTGCAACCGCGCAAGTTAAAAGGGCGAGCTTGTCTTCCACACTTTTCACGTCTGACATTCACTCTTCTTCATTTATACATTCTCCCTCACTCCCCACAGCCCCCACTCTTCGCTCTTCCACATCATCATCTTCCTGTTGGGCTTACACCTGGCAACAAACCGTGAGTTCCACGCACTTGTCACAATCCTCGCAAGCCCCAATGGCAAAGCCTCTCCTTCGCAGAGCGCCTTGTCATTCAGTCAACGAGGGTTCTGATTTCTCACGGACCGTGGAGTCGGTGGCAAACGCATTCTGACAAAGAAGGCAGAACGCCGAATCCAGCGCATCCATCCCCACTCGCTACGCCCCCCCCCGCGACTCGAGTACTCTCGTGACAGACTGCATGTCGTCACTCCACGATTCACGCCGTCAAGGCCCTCAAATCCGTCCAGACCTTCTCTTGTGTGAGTACGATGCTTCGCGATCGGCCGCCACCACACTTCTCGATCTCCCTTTCCACTTTGCCTTTGCATCCTTGTTTCCCGTCTGCGCAGTTCTGCGTCTCACTCCCCCACTGCTGTTGCACAACTTGTATTGTGACACTCACTTGTGCATCACGCTCGAGTCTACTCCCACGTCCTGTAGTGTCCCAATATCCCAAATCAACATCGCTCTCCCATGTGAATACACCCACAGACACACGCGTGTCCCTGCGTCCCTGTCACCTCTTTTTCCTCTATTCCTATCCCTTTGCCACCAGCACTGGTGGTGTCTCGTCTGATCTTGCTGTATCCTTTTTAGACTCAATTGTTTGGCGACACATTGTCTCCACACTTGCCCATCGTTAGCTCGTTCTTCCTAGCCTCTTCGCCACGTTTCACTCTTGTGACCTTGCTGACGCCGGCAGCCCCCGCTATCGACATCCCCTTCGACGCAATGGTCACCCCTTTCGACAACGCCCCGCTCCACCCTGCGCAGGGCTCGTTTGCGTGCCGCAAGAAAGGATGCAGGCAAATCTTCGCCAGCGCCCACAATCGCAACATTCACGAGGCGAGCTGCCGGCATCGCTGCGCGCGGTGCGGTGCGACATTCCGCGGCCTGTGGCGCTACGACAGCCACATGCACGAGCATGTCACCGGCAAAGGCTACCGGTGCCGCATGGGCTGCACCACAGTCGACTCGTCGGATTCGCTGTGGTTTCGCACAGAGTTCTTGATGGCCAAGCACCACTTTGTGGAGCACGGCACAACCTATCAAGACGCGTACAAGACGTTCGGAGCCCCCTGGGCTATCGATGAGCCCATCCCGGTGCCCCTCGTCGGCGAGGACGAACGCCGCGCCAATCTCAAGGCGTGGGACGGCGCGCTCCGCTGGCGCTACGACGCGCACATGGAGACGCGTACTCCCGAGCAAGCAGCCGCCACTGCGGCCACGACGAGCGCGTACAAGCGCAACGTCATCGAGAGCGAGGATGCGGAGCAACGTGCGGCGCGCCTGGCGCAAAACGCCGTGTACAACAAAGCGTGTTACGACAACATGTCCGACGCCCAGCACGACCGCCGTCTCGAGCGCGCGCGCGGCTACGACCGCGAGAAGCGCGCTAACGAGTCCATGGACCAGCGCAACATTCGTCTTAGCAAGAAGCTTACGCATGAGCACGCGCGCATCGCTCGCATGTCGGACGCCGAGCGCGAACAAATCAACATCAAGCGCAGGGCGACCGTCAAGTTTGCCGGAGAGACGGAGGCGGAGCGCGAGGCGCGCGTCGCACCTCGCCGCGTTGCGAACAAGCACCCCGACAATACGTCGATGCTTGTAAGAGGCTCGGGTACCCATGGGGCTACGACAAGCCGCTTCCTGTACCTCTGCTCGGCGCGGCGGAACGTGAGGCGAACTTGCGCCTTTGGAACGAGAAGCTGAAGTACGACTACGAAAACCACCGCGACACCCGGACCGAAGCGCAGGTTGCCAGCGCGGCTGCTACTCGCAGCATTTACAAGCAGAACATCAAGCTTCTGGAAAGCGCCGAGCAGCGCGCCGCCCGCCTCGCGCAAAACGCCGTCTACAACAAGGCGTGTTACGACAACATGTCGGACGCACAGCGCGACCGCCGTCTCGAGCGCGCGCGCGGCTACGACCATATCTCCGGTTTCTCTCGCGCGCCTTCTCACGGCGGTTCTCTTGCTCCTCCGGGGTGAGCTTCTCCATGTTGCGCTTGAGCGACTCGTTGCGCTTGTCGCGTCGGGCGCGCTTCTCGGCGTCCGTTTCGCCGGCGTGCTTGTTCGCTACGCGGCGAGGTGCGACGCGCGCCTCGCGCTCCGCCTCCGTCTCTCCCGCAAACTAAAGGGACGCCGGGAAGCGCGCCCGATGCGACAAGCGCAACGAGTCGCTCAAGCGTAACATGGAGAAGCTCACCTCGGAGGAGCAAGAGATCCGCCGTGAGAAGGCGCGGCGAGAGGAACCGGAGGTATAAGCAGAAGCAGAAGGAGAAGCAGTAGGCATGTAGCATGTAGGAGATTTAGTCGCGCAGCTAGTCGCCTTAGGTGCATGTAATAATGTTTATATCGGATCAGTGTACCAGCACAAACAGTTCGAGAAGCAGCCGCGTTGCGAGACGGGCAGGACAACAACAACTGATCCAAATCAATACCGACTTGGATGACGCGTACTCACAATAGTTTCAGACAGTCAACAAGGAATTAACCGTGAGGAACCAATGGGTTCTTCTGCAGAGCGGCTATACGATTGAGTAGCTATGGAAGTCACGGACTACCCACTACCCCATATATGGCGTGCGCCATTGGCGTAATGGCGCAACAGACTGCGCCTCCTCCTCCCACTTCACCACTGGATCGACCAACTGTGGCTCCCTAACGAGCACGATACTTTCTATCGGAAAGGCGTAATCTCCGTCCGAATCCCAGGGCTCCTCATCGCTTCGAACAGCCCACGCAACGCGCTCGTACCCTTGGAAGTTATCGTCGTCTTCATCGCCCATGCGCTTCCACCACCACCCGCGTTGCACACCAAGGGCTGCGAGTTTGGTAGCGGCGTGCATGGCGTCCACCGCATATGCGTTCCAGTGTTCGCCGTCGGCAGACTCTTCGTCCTCCCTGGTTTCATCCTTCTCCGCGGCCCCGTCGTCATCGTCGTCCTCCTCGCTAAGCGCCCAGCTCTCCAAAAGATCGACCTCATCACGGGGCCTGTCCTCGTTGTCGTTCCCCGAAAGGGTCGAGACCGCCAAGCACATATCCAGCGTGTGGAGGTTTAGCTCGGCTAGTCTTTGGAAAAACTCCTCTTCGCCTCCGCTACGGACGGGATTCTGGGGTTGACGCGGGAATCGGTTGACAACTGTAATCTGCCCATTGCGATCATACAGCGACACGAAAAGCTCTCGCAGGTTCTCGCAGCTCTCCAGGCTTTCAATTATGTCAATCGGGGTGCGTGGATTCGCATTGTTGATTTTGATGATGAGCGAGGTGAGATGGGCAAATGTTCTGTACTCGGTGAAGTACGGGGACATCGATATCATGGCGCTGTTGTCCGTTGTGAGCTGCAGGCGGTCAATGGGGAGGAAGCGCATAAACGGCTTGGCCTGATGCCACATTCCCCAGATCGTCGCAACGTTGAGGGTGTGGACAGCGGGGAAGGGTGAGTGGGGGGTGGTGATGTAGGGGGCTCTGGGCTTGTGGAGATCGTACCACAGCTGGAGTCGCTCCCGGAGAGCTTCGCTGCCGGCGCAGACATGTTCGATGTCTAGGCCACACGGTGTGTCGCAGAATCTCGCGTGTATGTCCAAAACCTCGAGAGCCGGAAGAAGGGGGAGGAGCTGCAGTAAGGAGAGAGCCGGGATGAGCTTTGCAGGAACGCTTCCGTCGTCCTTTAATGGAGACTCGGGGGGAGTCTCGTGGTTGTCGGGCGGAATCTCGTGGTCGTCGGTCGGGGTCTCTCGAATTCGTAAGCGCCTGCGGTCAGTGAGAGCTGGAGGGAGAAAACTAGAGCACCCAGTTGGGGGAACCTCCTCACCAGACGCAGCTCACATAGACCGAATACCCACTTGACATCTGTGAAGGCTTCGGGGCACGCAATTACAGCCCCGACGAGGCGCTCGAGCTCCTTCAGCTCAATGTTGAGAGACCGCGGGGGTGAGGGTACGCTCGCCCGAATGTACCGCGACACGCGCCGAAAATTGCGCAAGTCCGCAAACGCGTCATGCGGGAGATCGTGGAGTCGCCAGTGCGCCACCGGGCATTCTGCATCCCACGATGGGGCCGTGGAAACTTTATCCTTAGCCTCCCGCCGGCTGCGGTACGCGGCTGGCTTGAGGAAGACAGGCCAGTCTGTGGAACCTGTCGGCAGGAAGAGGGCGATGTGCCGCAGCACGTCGCTGTTCAGGTCTGAGAACGGCATGATGGGGGAACGCCTCGCTGTCAGCTCGACGTGGCTGACGTTAATGGTCCTGATGCAAGTCACCGTTTACTGCAAGTCTGTGATGTCACGTCTCGACGGCTAATACTGTTCTTGGGCGCTGCGGACGTGGATGTTCTTGAGCCAAGTCGCACTGGATCTCGGGGACTTTTGTGAGCGCGCAAGTCACGTTTGCTTGGGTGTAACCTCCACATCACCGGAGCGTGTCAGTCCCCGTCGGAGTGTGCAAGAGAGTCCCGCAACTTCTGACTACCCGCGACGCCCGCCACGGCGAAGCCGCCCACCGACCCCAGGCGGCATGGCTTTGTGGAGGATACCGCTGCCGCCTCCGGCGGTTGTGTGACATGCTCGACTGCTTGCTGGCACGACGCTGGCCAATGTCGTCCGACTGCGTGGGGTGCACTCGTAAAGTGCATGTCCGTGTGCTGCCGTCAGAGAGGAGGTTTGAGGATTATGCTTACGATCGTCCACGTCTCGAGATAGCTCCAACTGTCGCCCATCTGGACAAGCTGGACACAGCATGCTATGGAAACGACTCTCCTCTGTCTTCAGCCCATACACCACCTAGAGTTCCCCAAGACACCCACACCATACCACAGAATTAGCCGCGGCAGACCCCGTCTTTGCCAGCCCCCGATCCAGTCTATCACCCGGTGTGCTAGCCAAATGGATTTACGGGGCTCGCCAGCTGCAAAGTGTCTACAGAACCGATCTGGGACACGCATCGGTACTCTTGACTTGTGATCGCTCAGGCGATGGTTACCCACAATGAAGGGGGGAGGGGAATGTGCTGCAGCGCGCTACCTTCTTGCCATTCCAGCCTTTTTGGAGATGCGCATAACGGCATGCATGGGAGGAGGGGAGATCAGGGAGGGGCAAGGGATAGGCAGCGGGATGGACCCGGGGCTCCGGTGGGGTTGGTGGAGGAGCGAGCTCTAGCCTGGCGGTTCGATTCCAGGTGGCGCGGGATTTGTGGATTTGTGACTCTACCACAGAAGAGGTGATCACTTCGAGGATCACATCGATCACATCGGGTGATCACCTGGGATCGGATGATCACCTGCCCCTCATAGGCCATAGGTCATCACCTACCGCCACCCGAGATGATCACCTCCAGAGCTCCGGTCAGATGTCATCACCTGTGCACCTATCAGTAACCATCCGTCTCGCCACTATCTGCACCTTGTACACTCCAACCACATACATAACTTCACATTTCGCACCATCAAGTTATTGCAGGTGCGCTGAGTATAGCTGGCCTAATCTGGGTATAGCTGGGTATCAGCTCGCCCCACACGCGAAGCACACAAACACGCCCACCCAGAATCTACTCGGAATCGCGGAATCTCGCCACACACACGCGCTCCACCCCAAACTGAGATCTACTGACGTCATAAAACCTTAACGACCTACCGATGTCATGTCATGTCCACCAATGACACCATTTGCCGCCGAGAACCGACCTGAACGGCGAGCGCAGGTGCCAAGACGGGACCCAAGACCGGCCAAGGCTGGGCTAGTGGGCACAAACTGCGCAGCAGAAACATACATGTTGCGAGATGAGATACTCGAGTACTCGAGTGCTTGATCGCGTTGCATCGCATCGCGATGTCGAGCACCTCCCTGCGATGTCGTGCACCGTCAGCGCGTCGTCCGCTGCTTTCTGCTCAAGTCCAGGCTTTGCATGTATGAACATCGAGGACTAAGAATAATTAGGGAGCTAAACGAAGACGTAAAGATAGAAAACCAATCGAAAAATGCGTTCCTTCGGCTCAAAACGACGCAATACTCCCCTCATCGACCTCCGCCTCTTCCTCACCATCCTCCTACCCTTCCTCATCGTCTCTAGCTGCCTCCCAGCGCCGTTAAACAGCATTTACGGGCAGGTCACGTGACCTTTCGTCTAGAAATCACCGCCTCCAAAGTCCCCCCCATCAAACCCGCCGCCCATATCGCCGTCCTGTCCATCCATGTAGCCGTCCATGTACGCGTCGTGCTGGCCCTGAGGTGTGAGCGGAGGTCTTTAGTCTTTAGTCTAGACTCACGTCTGCCATCATGTTACCGAGCATCATACCACCGAGGAGACCACCGCCCATACCAAGCATGGCGCCGGTACCGGCGCCCATGCCCTGGCGCTGCGGGCGGCCCTGCATCATCATCGGCTGCTGCTGGTATCCGCCGTACATTGGCTGCTGGGGGTAGCCGCCATAGCCCTGCTGAGGGTAGCCTTGCTGGGGGTAGCCCTGTTGAGGGTAGCCCTGCTGGGGGTACTGCTGGTATTGCTGCTGCTGGTGGCTGCTGCTCTTGCCGGTGAGCTTGGAGAAGAGGCCGCCGCGTGTCTTCTGCGCCGGCTGGTTGCTGACGGGCGTCGATGTGTGCGACGGACCGCCACCGGGGGGAGGGGGGCCGGAGGGGGCGGCAAACTGCTGCTGCGACGACTGGGGCTCGTCATCCGCGGGGTGGGTCCACTGCGACTTGGGTCCGCCTGGTGCCTTGGTGTTCACGTAGAACCATGTCTTGTAGCCCTCGTTGAACTGGGTGATCCAGCCGTCGGGAAGGGGTCGTGAGTCGGGATTGGAGGCCATTGTGGAAACTGGTGTGGGTGGCAAGGTGAAATGGGTGATGGAGAGATGGAGCGGATGCCAAGTGGGTTGATTATGTTGGGTCTGATGGGTTCATTTGGTCCAGGTGCACGGCTGGGAATCAGGACGGCCAGGACAAAGGCCGGACATGACCTTGTGTGTGTTTCTCCTATTACGGCCCCCGGCCCACCGAACAATCTCGCCCGTCGGCGAACATTCGCACGTGACAGTTACGTCAGCGCCCTGCTATGTAGGGAGCGGAGATTGGAGATCCGTCGCAGTCAGTCCACACTGCACAGCCTGCGGCGCAGCGGCGCGGCATGCAGCGGTGGCGACACCGCCGAGACCTGTCGGAGATCGGAGCTATGCCCGGGCATAGAAACCACTCGGCATGACGGATTGTGCACCGTTGATGCGCAACCAAAAGCGGTGGCACTGGCTGAAAGCATGGGTGGATGGATGAGTGGCGTGATTGTGGGTGAGTGGATGAGAGGAAGAAATGAATAGATTGAGAAATGTGATAGATTGATAGATGGATGGAATGAGAACAAAGACGAGGGGGTGAGCTTTGAGCCGTTGGGAGTCATGGCGGTTAAGCACGGGCAGTGAGGCAAGGCGGCGTGTATATGTGTCTGTACGGTCTGTACGTCGTGTGTGGATGTGTTTGTACGTTGTGTGTGGATGTCTTTGGACGTCATGTGTGGATGTCTCGTTGTGTGTGTGTTCACGTATGAGACCTTTGGTGTCTGGAGCGGTAGAAAGGGGTGGGTAAGCGCGACTCGTCCAGACTTGTGTCAAACAGCTGCACCCCTGGCAGCTCGATACCTGTCACCATGACGAACAACACGACCCCTCACCGGTCATTAAGAGGCCGCGCGGCCGTAGCATTACAACTTGTACATGATCTTGTCTGCAGCGCTCTTGTCTAGTCACGCCATGCAACTTCGCCGCGCGACCAGCGGTCGGCCCACAGCGCGCGTTTGTGGTACGTCTTGCGCGCCGCCTTGAACTCGTTGATAAAGTCGTCGAGCGCGTGATCGCGTCCCTGCAGTGTTAGAAGTGTTGAAGACAGATAGTGAGCAACCCGAGCTCGCCACCTCGTGCTGAGCTCGGACGCTCGTGACCACCTCCACTCACCCGCTCGCCCTCGGTGCCTGGCGCTGGCGAGTCGACGCGCGAACCCGCGGCGCTGCCTCCGTTCTCAATGAATGCAGTTGCAAGCTTCTCGCTCGCGTCGTCTTGCGCGGTGAGCGAGTGTCGCAGCCGCATATGCAGGAACGATGGGCGCTGGCGCTGGGGTGATTAGCGAGAGATCCGGTATTCTACCTCTGCCGATTGCCAGCCTAACTCCCTTCCTCCGGCGTGTTCTGAACAGCTCTTGTGCACTGAGTTGCCGTTGGCGGCCAGCTCGCTCAGGCCTGTGGTCCACCGACAGAGGGAAGACAATACACACCTGGTAGAGATTTGCCTGAGCCTTGTCGATATCGGCCCAGCGGCGCTTCAGCTCCTCGGCGTGCGTGTACGACTGTGCAGTAGCGTCGCGGAGCGCAAACAGCTCGTCGCGGAGCGCAAGGTTCTTTTCTGCATGGTCAGTCGTGTGATCGGGGGGTGGTGTGGTGAGGAATGACTGCGGTCGGCGTCGAGGTCGATCGCTGCGGGGGATGTGACGTACTTGCCAGCTCTTCATTCTCGCGGCCAAGCTGTTCCACCTCCGTGGCTAGCTGCTGCACCTCCGGGAGCTGGAAGAGGAAGGCTTCTGTGAGCTCTGGGGAACTCAGCAGGTCCTTGAGAAAGTCGGGCGGATAGGATGCGAGCGAGGGGAACCGCTGCAGCAGCGGAGTGGCCATAGTTTGTGGGTGAGGATATGAGGATGTGGTTGGTGGGACGCGTTGCCTGGGGAGCTGGGGAGACGGGTTGAACGTGTGGGGATGATGCGTGGAAAGGGTGGAAACAATAAAGATGATGCACAGAGAGAGAGAGAGAGATATCAGAGAGATACGGAACGTGTCCGAGCCACTGGAATATCGAGGGCCTCGAAGGGAGGCACTGCAGTACCTGGGGCGATGATGCCGTCATGGAGATACTGCGGGCAGAGGATCTCAGCCAAAGAAAGGGGACTGTGGTGCCAGCCAGGGGCCAGTGGCGTTTGGCTGCTCCGTCATCTCAATCACTTGTCGCGACCATCCCTGGTCATCTGTCTCTCACATCTCTTTCTCTCTCGCTCACATTCTCTTTCTCAGTCTCTCTATTCCTCACCACATCGATCACTCACGCCAGCGGGGACGCCCCGTCTTTTCCTCACCTCACCACACACCTCCACACTTTGCTCGAAATGCCCACCACAGAGACGCCAATAGGCGACATTCCGCCCGGCGTGGACCCCAAACTCTGGTCCGAAGACTTGGTTAACGAACAGTACGGACTCACTGTTGCCCCGCTGACACCAGACACCTCGCAGCCTTTGCACACGCGCTCGAGCTGAGCGATCAGACGATCATCGACCACGATCTTGGGCCTCTCTCGCCCCGCTCCCCAACCCTCAAGCCCCAGGATGCCTCGGAATACACCTCGCCAGAGTGGGATTCTCCCAAGGCCATGGCGGCGACATCGGACTTTGCGGTACGTGCTGCCTATCCGGCAATGATGACCAAACGTACTGACCATCGCAGCCCATCCACACCCGCGTCAGGAAGTGAGTCGCCGTTTGAGCAACGGCCCAACTGACCGCAGACGCCGTGCAGGACAGGAGTCCCTCGGATTGACATATCACCTTATCCGGTGGCCTCTTCTGGTGGGTGCATGCTGTTTATCCCCTAACCGCAGGGATTCTTCTTCATCATTGTCGCTGTGGAGTTCGGCTTCTACGTATTTGTCCGCCAGTGCGTCAACGGGTTTGAATGGCTGGTGGCATGGCGCGGACACAAACGTGTCCTCCGGCGCAAGATGCGGGCCGCAAAGACTTATTCCGAGTGGGTGTCCGCCGCCAAGGAGATGGACGCGTACCTCGGGTTTGACGAGTGGAAGGAGAACCCTAGCGGATCATACTACGATGCCCAGCTTGTCCGCCGTGTGCGCAATACACTAGTCCGCCTGCGTGCCGCCAACGACACGCGCGGGCTGATGGAGGCTCTCTCCGTGCGCATACGCCCCAACTTTGCCGGCACCGAGAGCTCCAAAATGTACTCGGAGACATTCTACGGAACGAAGACCATTGTCGAACTCAACATTAAGGAGGTTGTGGCCAGCCTCGAACATGTCCGCACAGCAACCGACGTCACTCTGGAAGAGAAGCGCATCTTTTTCCGCAACCTTAACCGCAACTACGGTTCCAGCGCCCTGTGTCTCTCTGGCGGCGCCTCATTCGGGTATTACCACTTTGGAGTCGTGAGGGCGCTGCTCGACGGCGACCTTCTCCCGCGCGTCGTCTCCGGAACATCCGCTGGCGGTCTGATTGCTGCGCTCGTGTGCACCCACACGAACGCCGAGCTCAAGCAGCTGATCCGTCCCGAGCTTGCTGACAAGATCACTGCATGCGAGGATCCGCTTATCGTGTGGATCCAGCGCTGGTGGGAGACCGGCGCACGTTTCTCGGCACTCGAGTGGGCACGCAAGGCCATGTTCTTGACCCGCGGCTCGCTCACCTTTAAGGAAGCATACGACCTCACCGGACGCGCTCTGAACATTTCTGTCGTGCCTTCTGACCGCCACTCGCCGACAATTCTGCTCAACCACCTCACGGCCCCAAACTGTGTCATCTGGTCGGCCATTATTGCGTCAGCCGCCGTTCCCGGTATCCTCAACCCTGTGGTTCTCATGTCCAAGAACCGTGATGGGACTCTCAAGCCCCACAACCTCGGTGGATCACGTTTCAAGGACGGCTCCCTTCGCGAGGATATTCCCCTCGGATCCCTGCACACCCAGTTCAACTGCAACTTTCCCATCGTTTCCCAGACCAACCCCCACATCCATCTCTTCTTCTTCGCATCGCGTGGCTCAGTTGGCCGTCCCGTGGCCCACCGGAAGGGCAAGGGCTGGCGTGGTGGTTTCATTCTTTCAGTATTCGAGCAGTGGCTCAAGCTCGACCTGTCAAAGCACTTCCGCCTCATCCGCGATCTGGACCTCATGCCCCAGATGCTTCAGAGCGACTGGTCTAATGTATTCTTACAGCGCTTCGCCGGTGTGATCACTCTCACACCTCGCAGCGTCGTCCGCGATTGGTTCCACCTCCTGGATGACCCCGACCGCACGCAGCTCGCGCGTATGATCGACGTTGGACAGCGCGTCACCTGGCCCGCGATGCGCATGGTCCACAACCGCATGCTCATCGAACGTGCAATCTACCGTGGGCGCGTAGAGTGCCGTCTGGCTACTGCGCGAGACCGCCCGACAAACGACCGTACCGAGCCTCTGCCGATTACTTCTGCTGTCCCGATAGAGAGTGACGCCGACTCGGCCATTGCGCTGCGCACGCGCCAGAAGCGGGATATCAGCCTCGAGGTCGCCATGCGTCGGCGCAAGGGCCTGCGCCGCCCTGACCGCGTTGATGTGCGAGCTGCCAACGGCGGGAGCGGCAACGGTGCCAATGGTGGGTCGCGGGACGCTACCAGCGATATCCACCTCGACATTCCCCCTCTCTCGTCCCCGCGGCCGTCTCCCACGCGCGGCTCCAGCTCTATCGGTGACACGTTCCGCAACATGCGTTCCTCCTCTATGTCTGCCTTTAGCTCTCTTCGCATGCCTCGCACGTCCTCACGTCTCTCCATCGCACGCTGGTTTGGCGCCTCCGACTCAGAGAGTGACGGCGACGAGGACATCCCTGCGTTCATGCAGCGGGAAGCGGACCCGACCTCGAATGACACCTTCAACGACAGTGTTGTCGAGGAGGGCGAAGACGAAGATGAAGACAACGACGTCTTCTCCTCCCTACCCGACACCTTCGACGAACGCTCGTAGACCTGTACACTCCATGGCCATCTTTTGCTCCTCATTCTCATTGCCAACCCCGAAATTGTGAACTATCAACGACCCACTCCACCCTCAACCTCCCCCACATCCCGCACGCATAGGATCGGATTCGTAGAGTGGCATAGTGGCATGTATCTATATTACAAGCGGCGTGTGATGGGTGCGCCGAAACTAGACCTAGTTCTTGGAGGTGGAGGCTGCATTCGTGTTCTCGAGTGCCTCGAGGCGTGCAATCTGCTGGTCGCGGCGGGCTTGGCGCCAGCGGCTCAGACGTGCCTCCTCGTGCACGCGGAAACCAAAGATCTTGGGCTCGTACCGCTCGGCCTTGAGCGCCGCCGCCGCCGTCGACACCGCTCCAATACCTGCCGGCTCGCGACGCGACTCGCGCTCGCCAGTCGGCTGCCCCTTGGACGGGAGCATCTGCGGGTACACCATGAAGAGCATGTGGGGGAAGGTGGTGCCAAAGTACGCGCCGTCAATCGTGCCGTGGCGGTTGCTCTTGGGCGAGTAAATGTCCTCGCACCGCGGGCAGTAGAGCTTGACGGCCTTCTGGTACGGGATATCCGTCAGGCCCACGGGCAGCAGCGGCTGCGAGTAGCACAACACACGCGGACAGCGCCCAAAGTCTGCCTTGCGGTACTTGTCGAGCTGGTGTGAGTTTCGATGTTTAGGGAAAACTCACCATCTTCTGCAGGCCGCGCGAGGTCACAATGTAGCGCGCGTGGATGAGACCGTAGAGGAACCGCGCGGACATCTCGATGGCGTCGCGCGTGTCGTCGTCGAGGTTTGTGTCATCTGTGTGTGTGTCAGTGGGAGCTGGCGGGAAGGGCGCGGGGAAGGGAAGGCATGCGCTGGGCGTGGGTTACACAGTGCGAGCCCGCATTGGCGACCTGCACGAGACATGCGTTGCAGCAATCTCGACGTGCTCCTTGACCCCAGAAGCACACGCCATCAAACATGGGAGGAAAGGCAGCCCAGCGCGTCTCAAGAGTCCAAAATCTGCTTTTCTGAGCAAATGGTAGCGGACAAGAACCAGAGCGCGATCGGCGAGGAAGACACACGCCAAGAGTCGGAATGAATCAATACACACCCAGCGAGTCGGTGATGAGGTCGAGCGCGTGCTGGTACTCCTGGACCACCTCGCCGTTCAGGCCTGTGAGGTTGAAGCGGTCGAGGATGTAGTCCTCGTCAACCTCGGCGAAGTACTCCTGTTTTGCGTTAGACAATGATGCGAGGGATGCGGTGATGGTGTGAGGACGAGTCGTGAGTCGTGCGCCAGCAAGGCGCGCAAAGCATAGGCAATAGCGATTGCCGCTCCTTCTCCACACATTCCTATCCGCTGCAAAGGACTCACATTGCCCTTGGTCGAGAGGAACCAAGCAATCCACCTGTGGTTGTGTGAGCAAAGAGTAACGAACACACGGATGCAAGGCACGCAGCGCAACTTACGAGGTCGAGTAGTCGCTCTCTGACCCGGTGGAGAGGTCGTCCATGATGGTGGTGTTGAAGACTTGGCCTGCAATGTACGACGTGAGAGACATGAGATGGGAGAGAGGAGAGAAAGAAAGGAAGGAATCTCGGAAATGGAAAGGGCGAGGCGGAGGGGAGCACTGCAAGCAGCGGACGAGTGGGACAAGTGTGAGTGAGAGCAGCAACCGCGGCAGCAACAGTGAAAACAGCAGCCACCCATGTGCACAGTGAAATGGCACTCACAGCCTGGCAGCCTGTGCCCGCCCAGCCAAAATGGATTCAAAGTCTTGCTTCCCTGTCGCTCCCCTGCCGCACACATGCCACCCACGCTGTCCCGTCCAATTCGGCATCATCCACCTCTGCATCACCATCACCATCTCCACCACCACCCACCACCATGGCCACACCAGCAGCCGGCCCCTCGCGCCTGCCCCCGCCCTCGACCTCGGGCGACTCGGAGAGCACGCTTCCCGCCCCCGAACGCGCTCCTGGGCCCGACGTCGGCGTCCTCCGCGAACTTGGGAAGCAGGCTCTCGTCGAGGCGCTCAATGACGTGAGTGGTCCGCGCAGCGCAGATGGGAAGAGGATGCCATCTTATCTGCACCGCGCTGTCCATTCTCCTCGCTGTTGCTCACTCCCAGGTGCAAGGTGCCAAGACGCTCGTCCTCGACCCCGCATTAGCCGGCCCGCTGGGACTCGTTATCGACGTCGCGAGCTTGAAGGTGGGTATCGGCGATGACGTAGGGAAGGCAGATAAGACGATACCTTGCTGACACTCAATCTGCTCTTAACTCACTCGTCTCTTTCACACTGCAGCACCATGGCGTGGACAAGATGTTCTGGCTCGAGTCGGGCCCGCTAAACGTGTCGACGCGCAACGTCATATGGCTGTGCCGTCCCAAGCGCGACCACATGCGCGTCATCGCCGAGCAGGTGCGCGCGTCCCCGGGGCTCGTGTACACCGTCCTCCTCGTCCCGCGCGTCAACGAGCTGTGCCGGAGGATAATGGAGGAGGAAGGTGTGGCAGGTGATGTGACTCTCACAGAGGTGCGTGCAGGGATCGCTTCCTATCTGACATCCAGTTCAAGCTCGAGCTCATCCCGATAGAGGACGACGTGCTCTCGCTCGAGCTCGAGGACGTGGCGCGTGATGTGTTTCTGGTAAGCTTGCCAAACAGAAGTTGAACCAGCTTGCAATGACTGACGGAACAGCGCGGCGACGAGACACCCATCTACTACTCGAGCCTGGCGCTCACGACTCTTCAGCGCGCGTTCGGCACGATTCCCCGCGTGATTGCCAAGGGTGATGCTGCCAAGAAGCTTGCGGCGCAGGTTGAACGCCTCAGGCCTGACATCGATCCATCAGAACACATCGACAGCATGATCATCCTCGACCGCGCCGTCGACTGGGTCACGCCCATGTGCACGCAGCTCACGTACGAGGGCATGTTGGATGAATTTGTGGGGATCCACAATGGTGAGCGAGATAGTTTCGCCCCTCGTAAATCTCGCAAAGCTAATGACAGCGCACATCGAGATCGAGCCGCAGGTCCTCGACCCGGGCTCCACGGCAACAAAGAAGCGGAAACATCCGCTCTCGTCGGCCGACAAGTTGTTCGGCGAGATCCGCGATCTCAACTTTGCCGTTGTGGGCGTGCGGCTGTCAAAGCTTGCGCGCCGACTGGAGGACGATTATGGCGGAGCGAAGAACCTCAAGAGCGTGTCGCAGATGAAGGACTTCGTGGGCAAGCTCGGCGGGCTCCAGTCTGAGCAGCAAGCTCTGCGTTTGCGTACGTGCTATTTCTCAATGTCCGAGCATGTCTGACATTCAGATACCGCACTCGCCGAAAAGCTCATGCCTGTCACTCGAACAGAGGAGTTCAATAAGAACCTCGAAGCACAGCAGAACCTCGTGGCTGGGTACGATATGGCGGGACAGTTTGCGCTCATCGAGGACCTGGTGTGCCAGCAGGGCACCATGTGGCCCATCCTGCGCTCGGCGGTGCTCATGTCTATCACAAACGGCGGCATCAAGCAAAAGCAACTCGAGGCGTTCAAGCGAGACTTCCTGCAGACATACGGCTATCACCACCTCCCGTTGCTCGTCCACCTGCAGGAGCTGGGTCTGCTCGTCAAGTCGCCGTCGCCGACGCCATTCGTCACGGTCCGCAAGCCGCTCCGCCTCATCACCAACGAGATGGACGACGCGCACCCCACCGACATTTCGTTCGTGTACTCGGGCTACGCACCGCTCTCCGTCCGCCTCGTACAGGCCGCGGCGCAGCGCAGCGGACTTGCAGCCGATGCCAAGGCAGATGTCGTGCGCATGGAGGGCCGTAGACCGGTGACGGGCTTCAAAGGCATGGAGGAGACGGTCAATGCACTGCCGGGCGGCACGAGCGATACCCAGGCGGGCGCGAGTCCCAGCAATGCCAGCAGCAGCACACCGCGCACCACGCTAGTCTTCTTCCTTGGCGGGTGCACGTACGCCGAGATTGCTGCGCTGCGCTGGATGAGCCGGCGCGGCGGGCGGCGCTTCATCGTCGCCACCACCGGCATTGTCAATGGTACCAACGTGAGTAAGGAGGTATCCGAGCGAAGTCTTAACCTCTCAGCTGTTGCAAAGCTTTGGAGACCCCGAGCCCGTCAAGCTCCGGAAGAACTGATAGGAAAGGAAGTTGTATGCACCCCAGTAACGATTTCTTCGACCACTCGTACATCTCCGCAGAGTACATATGACAGTGTTGGGTCTAGATCTATCGTGATGATATTAATGCAAGGTCCTTGTCCATTGTATGAGACAAGAATGAAGTCAGGCGGGATCAAAAGAGGGGGGTTATTCATCATCCCCGATATACAGCCTTGCTCGGCTGGCATTTCTGCT
This sequence comes from Apiotrichum domesticum, assembly GCA_001599015.1. Classification (NCBI taxonomy): domain Eukaryota; kingdom Fungi; phylum Basidiomycota; class Tremellomycetes; order Trichosporonales; family Trichosporonaceae; genus Apiotrichum; species Apiotrichum domesticum. Next base: position 2,163,268 of record BCFW01000004.1, on the reverse strand, counting down.
CAGCGTGCGGCTCGCGACTCGGCTAACGGGCACGCTGGGAATGACAGAGGGTGCGCGGCTTGCGGCGCGGCTCGCGCTGCGCGCGCTGCGGATCGCATTTGCAACGGCCTCGCCATACGTTGGGGGCAGCTCGCCCGTCTCGGTCTCCTGGCCGCTCATGAGGCGGTCAAACACAATGTTGCGCTCCAGCAAAGTGTCCTCGTCCTGGCTGTGGTCCTCGATGCGCGGGTGGTGCGTATGCGCCGCCGGTGGCGGGTGCTCCTTGCTGCTCCCAATCGCGTCCAGCACAGCATGTGCGGCATGCGAGGCAGCGTGCACTGCCGCCGAAGTACCAATCAGGACCGTGCGTGGAAGCACCTGGGCGCCACCCGCCTTGGCGTGGACAGTGCAGCCGTTCGAGACCTGGTTCTGCTCCGCCCCGAGGCGTTCGTATGACGGCAGGGAGTTGTACTGCGGATTGACACGACAGTCGAGGATCTTGATGGGGGTCTCGCTGGGTCGTGTCAGCTGCAAATCTTTGTTGTACAGCTTCTCCACTCACATGATAATGTCAAACTGCTTCCTGCGGCCCTTCGAGTCGACGGCGTGGTCGTCGCCACGCTCGACACGGAGCGTCACTTTCAGCCAGTGCCCGACCGAGATGTTCGTCTGCTCGTGCTTGGTCGTAAACTTGATGCGCGTATGGCAGTCAGGGACGATGAGGTCCTTTTCGAGATGCCACGGCCCGAGCGGGTCGCAGAGTGATGCGTACACGTCGTCTTCGGGGTTGGAGAATTCTGCAAATTCGCGGGGATTGTTGAGCGCTGCATTGCGTGCCATCTCGGCGAGGGGCGAGTCCTTCAAGCACACTGTATCGCTCAGAATGGGGAGCAGCGGTTCTGGGCGCTCCTTCCGGTGCGGATCCGTGTTCTTGGCAGAAAACAGGATGAACCGCCGCGGCGTCTCGTGTCGCGCAATCTTCTTCCCAACCGCAAAATAGTCCGTCTTCTCCTCCAACGCCACGGTCAAACGGTGGATCTTGCACTTGGCCAAAGGCATGAGACGTATGCTCATGGGTATGACACCGCCGATGGGGAACGCCTTGCCGCTCAGAGCAATCTGGTACCGCATCTGGTCCTCCCACTGACGCTCGACAATGACATTGTCCGTCTCCTCCATGTCGTCCTCCTGCGGGCCGGCGACCATGTTGACCTCCATCTCCTCCACGAAGTTGGACGTCAGTGCACCAACGCGCACAACCGTCGCCTTGAGCTTGTATACCACAGAGCCAAACTCGGAGTGGATCGTTGGTGGAGCATTGAGGGGAATGGTGAATGAGATCGGGTAGTTGTAGATACCTGGACGTGTTAGAAACGCACTTGTACGATAACACGCCTGACATACCCTTGCGGAACTCTCTCCAGTTGTGCACGTCCTCGTCCTCGTCTTTTCCAAACCTGCGATTCCGACTGCGTCCACGGCTGTCATCGCGTCTCCCAGGGCTCTGGCCGCGGTTATCACGCGACCGACTCCGGCGTCCCTTGAAGGATTCGTCCACTGCTGCCCGCAGGTTGGTGACGCTCGAGTTGCGGGACATGGGCTGGGAGGACGGCACAGACTCTGGGAGATGCCAGTGGGGTGTGCGTGGGGTTTCCGTCCCGCGAGTCCGGCTGCTGGCGCGGCTCTGAGATCTGCTGTGCCCGCCCCGGACACGATCATGAATGTCCTGACTTAGACCACGGAGCGCAGCTGAGAGACTGAACTTGTGATGGTGGTTCTTCCGCCCGCGGAGGTCATCGTTGAACGCAAAAGTACTCGCTGTCGAGGAAGGCAGGTCTGAACCGCTACCGGCAGTGCCGTTACCAAAGATCGACCCAGGCCCCCGACCAAAACGACTGTCCAGATCCATCGACGTACGAGGACTGGGGAGATTGGATGCGATAGGGCTCACGCCTGAGGACGGAGTCTGGGCCGCACGCAGTCCGCTCGACCGGCGGCGGCTGGCTCCAGGCCGCTCACGCTCACCCTCATCAAGAAAACCGCCGCCGCCCAGCCTGGGCGAACCCAGCCGGGGGGACATTGATGGCGGCGTTCCCATGGGCGTGTTGACTGCGGTGCGATGCGCAGCCATCACAGGGTGGTATTCGTTTGCGTCCGAGCTTCGTGAATCAATCGTCTGCGTAGACTCGGCCCGGCTCGGAAGGAGAGACAGTGGAGCGCCTTGTGGGATTGATGAGATGGACGCAGCCAGAGACGGCGAAGTGTTCGCGAGAATCGGTGGCGACGCGTGAATGGCGGTTGGCATCGGCGAGAGCACATCCTCAGCCTCTCCACCGTCTCCATTCAGCTCCACCTTGTGACGCTCGGGACTCTGGAACCTGATGGCTGAGGTTGTCGGAAGACCAGGGTCAGTGACGGCCGGGAAGATTGCATTCTCGGGGTTGCCAGCGGGTGTACTCGGGTGCCACACGTCGTCGGGAGCAGCCAGGGCATGGTTCGAACCCCGCGTTTCGGCAGCTGTGCTAGAAGAATCGGCACCATCTGCGTGAGAACGGAGGCCCGAAGTGACATCTGGGAGTGACTGGTTCCCAGAGCTGATGGGAGGAGTATAGGACGGTGTGTAGGCTGGGGAAGGTCCGCGCTCCCGAATGGGGTCAGCGCGCAGGTTCGTCAGTGATGCAACACTGTCTTGATGGGACGGCAGCTCTGGCTCTGGGCTGACCGGCCGTGAGAGACCATCGCGGTGCCACGACATCCAGTCGTCCGGGTTGGAAGGAAGCACGCTAGCGGACCGCGGGTACTTTCGACTACGCCGGAGGTCATACGCCTCGTCCTCGTCGTCGCCTTCTTCCTCGTCGGAACTCAGGTCGTACTGGGCCTGCGTGCCGGGCCCGAGCGACTGTGTCCGGCGTGCAATCTTCGCAGCAGCGTAATCCGTCCCAGAGAAAAAGGTTGTTGTCTCATTGATGATCTGGTGCTCCTCATATGTTTCTGTCCGACGAGAGCCGATACCTGCCAAGGGCGTCAGAAAAGGCCGCAGACACGGCGTGCCGCTCGCTGGCGCCGCAAACCACGCCACATACCCTCAGGCCACTCTGTCCGACTCTTGCCATCAAGGTTGATGCTAATGTTCCTGATACGCGTCGGTTTGTTGAGGCGCAGGGTCAGTAACCCGCGCACCATGGCCGGCTGGCCATCTCGCACTGATTGCGGTCGGCCGCGAAAGTCTGCTCCGGTCGACGGCCCTCGGAGGAAGATGACCGGCTCGGTGAGGCGGATCTGCAGCGGGGGCTGGTTCTTCATTGTGTCCCGGATGTGGATGGATCACTGACAGTACTGGTGATGGAGCGCAGCAGAAGAAAAAAAAAAAAAAAAAAGGTTATCCGCGGCTGGATGTGTGGAGTGCGATGGCCAGGGCTAAGCGAAGTCGGTGGTGAGATTGCGAGATTACCATGTAGTGTCGGGGCGTGTCTGTGCCACACGACCGTCGTGCCAAAGAGGCGTTGGATCGGTGATGGCGAGAGGATGGGGATGGATGGGGAGGAGAGAAGGTGGGTGACCCAGCCGGGGATAACCTGGCTGGTTGGGGAGGAAGGGGGAGGGGGGGGGGGGAATGAGGAGGAATGGACAATAATAACAGGACGAGAATGGAGACAACCGTAATCAAAGATGACAACCGCACGTCCACAGCTGGGAAGGGGCAGGGAGGGAAGACACCTACTAGGGGGGCGCAGAAGGAAGGAAAGGGACGAAAGGGTCCAAGGAGGTCTCGAGAAAAGACAGAGATGAGCACCACCTCTGCCGTACCGCGCTCCCCGGGCCGATCCTACCGACTCCGACTCCGTCGACTAGAAAGTCATCGGCAGGGGCAAAGGGAGGAAGACTAGACTAGCTAGACTAGACAAAAGTTGGATCATCACGTGGGGCTATTCTCCTTCTGACAACGTGCCCAGCTCCTATTAAATGCCCTAATCATAAGGCACCATGAGAGAAGGCATTTCATTCTAATGCACAGGTTCCGGCTGAGAGCGGCGAGCACAGCAAGCACAGTCACGTCCAGTCACGGGGTCTGGGCCGTCTGCGCCATTGCGCCATTGCCGACCCATCTTGGGCAAGATCTCAATTGTCCCTCTGGGCGCGTTATCATCAGCCAACCAGCGGCCAGCGCCGTTGCCACAAGCACCACGCGCGACTCGGCCACACCACGGCGTACGCAGGCGACGGCAACAACACTGGTTGGTAGGTACACTACTGAACCAACAACAAATCATTCACTCTATTCGTCATCGCTGCCGTCGCCACCCATAAGCGCGCATCCTCCAACACTCCGCTACAATGCAGCAGCGGAGGCCGATGGACGACACCGACGACCCCTCGGGGCTGTCCCAGTACACTCTGTACGAGACTAAAGTGTGAGCAGAGAGTGTCGGCGGTGAGATAGATGAGGAGGAAGGCAAGCATGGACGATGGCATACTCCCAGACGGACAACCGGAATGTACTCCATGGATTCATAGACTCACTCACAGTCGGTACTACATCACTGCCTCGGCCGGGAACACCCATCGTGTGCTCAAGATCGACCGCACCGACGCCGAGGAGCTAAACGTTGTCGAGGATGCGATGCACTATGACGACGAGCAGCTCGAGCTCCTTCTCCGCATGGTTGAGGACGGAAACAGGAGCCAGGGGGGGTTGACCCCCGTGCTCGACTTCTATGGCATTGTGGGCTTTGTGCGGTTCACCAGCGTCTGGCACATGGTCATTATCACGGCCCGGTCGGTTGTCGGTCTCCTCGGCGGTCATTACAGTGAGTGCTAGGCGAGATAGAGTGTAAGCACTGGGCTGACAGACCAGTTTACCACTGCGACAAAACAAAGGTGCGGTTATCATGGAACATCTCTTACAACAGCTCATTAGCATCTCGCCAAAGGCCACCGTCCACTCACAGGATGCAAAGTAGGTTTACCTATCGACTGCCACCTGACTCCAGATTGAGTAGCCTCTTTGACCAGGTCGATCTGTCCAAGAACTTCTACTTCTCGTGAGCTGTGTGCACTGTATTAGCTAACCTCTGCAGCTACTCATACGACATCACGAACACTCTTCAGGTCAATCTCACAAGACGACCGGATGAGCGCCCATTTGACCTGCGATTCATGTGGAATCACCATCTACTTGAACCTGCATTCGACCTCGAGGATCCCAGCAAGCGCAGTCAATGGGCCCTGCCATTGATCCATGGCTCGTTTGACCAGACGAGTGAGTGTGCCTTCCTCGCCAGCACTAACTACAGAAATCAACGTCTTCTCCAGAACAGTCTACCTGACGCTCATCGCTCGGCGATCCCGCTATCATGCTGGCGTACGCTTCCTGACTCGCGGAGCTGATGAGAACGTGAGCTGGTCATATGTTGCAGTGCTGACCCCAGGGCGACGTGGCAAATGAAGTCGAAACGGAACAGATCGTGTCTGAACCTCTGGCAACACCGTTCGGATATCCCCTGAACGCTGAGGCTGGCGCCGACTACGGCGGCTACACGAGTTTTGTGCAGCTGCGCGGCAGTATTCCTGTGATGTGGCATCAGACGACGGACATTAAGACGCCGAAACCCCCAATTGAAAGTATGTCGCTTCGATTACTCTCAGCTCACCAGCAGTCACCATCAAGGATCCATTCTATACCCCGGCCGCCAAGCACTTTGATGACCTTCTCGGCCGCTATGGCGCACCAATCTTCATTCTCAACCTCGTCAAGAGCAAGGAAACCGTTCCCCGCGAGTCCAAGCTCCTCTCGGAGTATGGTGAATGTGTCGAGTATCTCAATCAGTTCCTTCCCGAAGGCAAGAAGATGCGCTACATCGCGTGGGACATGGCCCAGGCTGCCAAAAGGTGGGTTTAGCACCGCTCATTATCTAACCCTCAGTCGCCACCAGGATGTCATGGGCATTCTCGAGGATGTGTGTGAGGAGAGCATACAGTACACACACTTTTTCCACGGCGGGGCAGCGCGCAACGAGGTCTGCTCTGAGACCCGCCGTGACATGCCGATGCTGCAGTGCGGGATTCTGCGGGTCAACTGCGTCGACTGCCTGGACCGCACCAATGCTGCGCAATTTGCTATCGCCAAGCGTGCCTTTGGGCACCAGCTATATGCTCTTGGCCTTCTAGCAAGCCCGAATCTCCCTTTCGCATGCGATGCCGTCGAGGTGTTGACTGAGGTGGGTGATACCTTGGTTAATTGAGCTTACCCACCAGATGTACCACGATCACGGAGACTGTAAGCCCTGCGCAGAATCTATCTAACCCCAGTCCTGGCCTACCAGTACACAGGAAGTGCAGTCGTCAACCGCGACACATATCGTCCTACGAAAGCTACCCAATGGACAAGTCACTCGCGCGACCTTGCCCGTGAGCGTCCCTCCGGCATCCATGACTGATATCAGAAAATATTCGACGATACTTTAACAACTCTATTCTGGATGCGGACAAACAGGCTGCTATCAATTTCTTCGTGGGTCTGCGATATTTTCCGGACTGACCCATCAGCTAGGCGTCAATTCCCCCTCTGCAAGCGTACCTCGAGCGCCGCGTCCGAATTACCGCCACTGGTTCACGTCCACGCATCTCGATCCACCGAGCCTCGGCGCGCTGGGCGACGAGTGTGCCGAGCCAACGCCCCTCTTTGGTGACTACTACAAGCCTGCTGTGCTGTCGCAAGTGGAGAAAATCTACGCGTATGAGATGACATCAACACTCAAGTTTACGAGCCACCGGAACAAGTCTGGCGTTTACAGCCCGTTCGAGACCGTTTCGGCGATCGAGAACGGATCCCCGACACCGCGCTCGGCGGACTCCTCACGCCGCACCTCGCGGCGGTGGGCATCGTCGTCCTCGCCTAAGCGGGAGGATGACGAACCCGCTAACTTGACGCTCGAGCCCGACCTTCCTCCGCATGTGGTCGAGACGCTCGTGGCCAATCTTCTCGACCCGCCCGACCTCGACCAGCGCATGCGCGACTACGACTGGTACATCCACTACCAGGACGACGAGGTGCTTGCGACGGGATCCACCGCCGAGCCCCAGGACCTGCAGCTCTATGTCCGCGCAGCACAGCTCGCAGGCGGACAGGAGCCAGATGAGCTCAGCCCCGGCATACAGCCCAGCGTGCGTTCCACCTCGGTCCCCATGGAATCCATCAAGGTCGAGGCGTACGAGCCGCCGAAGCAGAGCCTAACATATTACGAGAACTGGCTGCACGCCGAATAACGATCAGACTATCTAACGAGACATACACATTACACCCGGTTCTGTTGTCTAGACTCTACACCTGCATCCGACTCCTTATATATGTATTTTATCAACAATTAGTACACAACACACTTCAGGCCTAGGCGGTCTTGACGCGCATCATGACGGCCTTAGCGTGCGTGAGCTGGTCGTAGCCAAGAGCCGAAAGCGAGATGCCGCGGCCAGAGTTCTTGACGCCAGTCCAGGGAAGTGCGGGGTCGAGTGCGTCCGCGCGGTTCATGTACACTGTGCCTGTCTCGAGCTCCTCGACAAACATGTTGAACGCGGCCATGGACGCCTCGTTGTCGGCGTTGGTCCAGATGGACGCTGTGAGGCCGTACACCGAGTCGTTCATGTATCCGAGGGCCTCGTCATCGTTCTCGACCTTCATGATGCCGATGGCGGGGCCGAACGTCTCCTCGGTCATGATCTCCATGTTGTGGTCGACGTTGACGAGCACCTGCGGGCCGACCATGGTCGTGCCCTCCTTGGCCCCGGGGAACTCGGACTCGGAGACAAGGAGCTTTGCGCCTGCGGCAACGGCGTCGTTCACCTGCTTGCGGATGCGGTTGGCCGACGCGAGGGAAACAACGGGGCCGAGGGTCGTCTCGGGCTTGGTCGGGTCGCCGAGCTTGTAGTCGTTGCGGGTCTGCTCCGCGAAGAGCTTGATAAACTCGTCGTACACGGCCGAGTGGACGTAGATGCGCTCAATGGCACAGCACGACTGACCAGAGTTGAAGAACGCGCCGTCGACAAGGTTGGCCACCGTGTACTTGATGTCGGCATCTTCGCGGACGTACGCAGGGTCCTTGCCGCCCAGCTCGAGGCCAACACCCTTGAAGCCCTGGCCGCGCGACGCCGCCTCCTGAACGGCACGGCCGCCAGGCACCGAGCCGGTAAACGCGACAAAGTCAACGCGCGGGTCCGTGCACAGGTTGTCGAGGGTGACCTCCTGCGAAAGATGGATGACCTGAAGGACGTTGTTGGGGAGGCCGGCCTCGATGAACGCCGAGAGGACACGCTCAGCGGGAAGAGGCGTCTGGGGTGCGGGCTTGATGATCACGGCGTTACCGGCGAGCAGCGCGGGGATGACCGAGTTGACAGTGCAGAGGTGGGGGTAGTTCCACGGCGTGATGGCACTGATGTAAGCGCAAATAGAGCATGGAAATAGAGGATGACTCGCTAGACCGACACACTCAGAAACGGTGTGCGATCGCAAGCTGAGAATCTACTCACACAACGACACCCAGGGGCTGCTTGATAATCGTGCGCTTGTTCGCATCGTCGTCGGTCACCGTCTGGGGAATAGGCGCCAGCGACTCCTTGGCAATCTTGATGAGGTGGCGGGCACGGTAGAGGGTGCCATTGATCTCTCCCTTGGCCGAGCTGATCGGGCTGGGTGGTCAGAAGTCTTCGAGCGGGATGACTCACCGGCCCATCTGGATCGAGAGGTCCTCGCACAAGAGGTCGGTGACGCTCTCAAACTCGGTCTGGAATCAGCATCAAACTCTGCTGTTTCTCCCTCACCATCCACTTCTCGGCAATGGCAATGCGCTGCTCCAGGGGCACCTTGCGCCATCCCTTCTGCGCCTTGACGGCCTGGGCAATGACGCTGTCGAGCTCGGGCGGCGACAGCAGCGGGCGCGTGCACACCGGCTCCTGCGTGTACGGGCTGATGGTGGTCTGGATGTTGACGGTGACCGGCATTGTGTGGGGGGCTTGTGGTTGAGGATGGAGAGAATGGAAGGTTGTGGATGGGGATCGATGCCGGGTTTCTTATCAAGAAACTCGCATTGCTGCGGGCGGCGACGGCTGGTGGCGGCTGTCGACGCGTCCCACATGGAGTAGGTCGTGAAAATCCGGGGCGCCGCAATTGAAGATTATCAGTGGAGGATTTGTGGCCAATTTTCTCCACGTCATTTTCTTAACTTTTCGTTTTCGAGCGGGCACACTTTGCGACTTTTGGGATCAGGTCACAACCTTTCTGAACGCACTTCAAGTTACCTTCAAGCTCACTACCGTCAATCCACTCCCCCCCACCCCCCTCACCGACTTCAAATCTCCACGATGGCCAAGGACGAGACCAAGAAGAAGCGCAAGAGCGACGTTGCCGAGCTCGACGCGGCGGACAAGAAGGCCAAGAAGGAGAAGCGCAAGTCCCTGGCTGCCGACGAGGGCGAGGACAAGAAGGTGCGTGTGAGCGCGAGTGCTGGCGGAACAGCGACGGGGGGACTGAGTGCTTCCTATGTCGCTGGCTGCTGGATGTCTAGAGTCTGGCTTTGGATTGGGCCTAGACAGCAAGTGTGCTCGGATGTCAAGGGACAATTCTCATCCGACCGACACTTGTCCACCCAAGCCCACCGTAGACCTTCAACTGACATGGCAGGAGTTCGAGGTCCCCCTCGAGGCGATCACCCCGATCGCGGTGCCGCTGGCGGGCAAGAAGCTTTCAAAGAAGGTGTTCAAGACGGTGAAGCGCGCGAGCAAGGCACGCCAACTGAAGCGCGGCGTCAAGGAGGTCGTCAAGGCGCTGCGTAAGGGCGAGAAGGGCCTGCTCGTCCTCGCCGCCAACATCACCCCGATCGACGTTCTCTCCCACCTTCCCATCCTCGCTGAGGACGCCGCTGGTGTCGAGTACTGCTGGGTTGTGAGCAAGTGAGTCACTGATGATATTGCCTGGTCGGTCGAATGCTCACACGACAGGGAGGAGCTCGGCGCCGCATCGGGAACGAAGCGCGCCACCTCGTGTGTCCTCGTCTGGTAAGTCCTGTGGCCTTTCCGTATTTTACCTGTTCATAATCTCACGCCAGCTCTACACCAATCAAGCGCGGCAAGGACGCCAAGGCGCCCTCCGCCGAGGAGACCGCCGAGTGGAAGGAGGGCCTCGACGAGTGTCTTGAGGAGGTCAAGAAGCTCGAGACCGCGCCGAAGATCTAGGCGTTGTCGCTCTGCTCTCCACCTCTAGTCTAAAACACCTTGTCCTCCTTCATCTTGAGGCTGCCGATCATAAAACCGGAGCGGCTGGGCGCCTGTCCGGCCGGCTCGCGCGCAGCGTGCGGACACTGGTCCCGCCGCGCGTTGTACGATAGAGATTTTCGCATGTATCCATGCGGACTGGCGAGTGTGATGTGGTGGGCGTGACTGAGTACTTGGATGTGGTCGGGAGCGGAATGTGTGCCTGCCCGACGATGTGCCTGCCCGACAGAGTGAAGATCGCAACTGACTAACTGCGATTCGGACATGTATGGTACTCAGCTCCTGATGGTTTTTTGGTCTCTGGTGCACTGTGCCGTGCCCATATCATGCTCTTCTCATCAACTCGGATCAGACCAGTACTACAATCACATCACAACAACAAAGATACAAGCCCCCGCCGCGGTGAGGCGTCTCTAACAAATTCCCATCCGGGACACCATTAACCCCTCTGATAACTAAATCGACGCGAGAATAAGCTCGGCCTGTCGCTCAAGCTCTGCCCTTTCGGCAGCCTTGCGCACCTGCTCCTCGAGGAGACGCGACTCTTCCTCACGCCTGCGCTCCTCTTCTTCTTCGACGCGCTGCGCCTCCATCGCAGTCTGGATCGACGCCTCGATGAGCATCGCGTCCTCGGCCTGTGCGGCGGCTGCTTCGGCGGCAGCGGCGGCCTCGGCGGCCTCTGCCTCCTCGCGTGCCTGCTGCTCCGTCGCGGCCTGGAGCGCGAGCTCCATCGCCAGGCTCTGCGCCTGCTGCTCCTCGGCCTCGCGGATCGACTCGCGCACCACCCAGTCGACGGAGCGCGCTAGCGACTCGATCTTGCTCACGTCCAGACATCCCAGGGAGATACACCCCTCGCGGAGCAGGTGGACCTGGCGTTTCTGGGTGAGTGCCTCGAGCTGCGGGGCGGGCAGGAGAAGGACGCAGTACATTCCCACTCCGCGCCGCAGGTGTGTCCAGCTGCCGGGTGTCTTGAGCTTGACAGCAAAAATGTCGCACAGCTTGTCGCGCACGCTGCGGAGACGTTCGGACAAGGCCTTAATCTCCGCAAGCCAGGCCGGAAACAGCTTCGGATCGTCGAGCACCATGTGCGCCAGTTTGGCGCCCCACAACGGCGGGTGTAGATACATTGAACGCGCAATAGTGCGGAGCTGGGAGTTGACGCGGTCGCGGTCGTCCGTGTTCTGTGTCGCGATGGAAACGATCGATGGACTATCGGCATACAAGCCCATCATCTGGTGGGTTAGCTGAATACACACAATATGCAACCCACCGCGTCAAAGCTCTGCACTAAAACCACAGGTAACCCCTCATGCACCATGAATCGCAAAGGCTGCGCGTCGCGGCTAGGGTCCCCGCTCGCCAAGCCCTGGAACGCCATGATCACAAGCGGAATAAGCTGCCGGCCTTGGAGGAGAGTCGTCAGCAGGCGCCACTGCGGGGCAGTGAGCTCGAGGCCGGTCGGCGTTGACCCGCTGACGTGCAGAAGCACGACAGAGCGAGGAGGGGCGCGCTGCAGGTCATCCCGCATTCCTTCCCAGTCAACCATACCGGTCTTCCGGTCCAAGAAACGGTAGTATTTGACCTTCAGACCGCCAACCCGCAGAGCTGCGACATCTTCTTCGACAGACGGTAGGGGGACATAGACAAAGCGTGTGTCCGTCGGCGTCGTAAGAGCAGGGAATCGCGACAAGAAGGTGGACGCGAGGCGGAGTCCTCCGGTGATGCTGATTGTCTGGATCGCCGCGATACGCTTGTGCTTGAAGGGAATATTCTCCTCCCCATACGCGAAGCGAGTTCCGCACTCCAGAAACGGTTCAAACCCTTGGACAGGCAGGACGCCGGGGTTGAACAGATTCGTCTCCCGTAACCGCTTCTCGGCGTGGCGCATCGTCGGGGGAAGGAACACCCGCCCGCTAGCCTCACGAAATCCTGGGACCGCCAGATTGAGCTTGGTCTCCGACGTCTCATCATTGTCGTTGGATACGTCGTCGACTGGCGGCGCATTATCGGCTACTACTGCAGGAACTGCAGACCACATGTCCTTCGGTTCAGCAGCCGCACCACCGTTCGTGTCGATGTTCAGGATCTCCGATGGTCGCCCGATGCTAGCCGCTGAGAGCTGCTGGAGGACATCTAACAACATGGTGTTCTGCACATCTGGTGACAGGCCCATGTCCAGACTGGCTCCAGCGCTGGTGAGCTGCATCAGAGCGTTCGCAGCCTCGGGTTGTCCGTTGTTTGCCGCTCGTGTTGCCTGCATGACGGTTTCCAATGCCGCTGTCTGTGCTGCCTCCGGGTCAACGTTCGATCCGGAGCGAATAAGCGACTCGAGAGCTTGCACTCGTAAACCGAGTTCGTAGTTGATGCGGATGTCGTCGTTGCCCCTTCGACGTTAGCAGTTTATGGTACGCAACACGCACTTCTTCTTTTTCCGCTGCGGTGTCACCGACTCCATTCGACACATGCTTGGAACGCCGCGCTTCACACATCGGCTACAGGGGATATTGCGATCGCACTGGCGTCAGTTGAGGTCAGAGACGGACAACTAACCAGCTCTGTATTGATGGACGAGGGGGCAGGTCAGCATACACTCCACAAGAACCCAGATAACATACGTTTCTATGGTGTCAGCAGATGCATTATAATATCCACAAAGCACTCACTCTCCGATGGCACTCTGTACAACTCAAGACGGTCCTATTCCGTCTCCGTTTCAGTTTGCCGTCCTCGTAATATGTGCGGGGTGCGCGGTACTCGGTGTCTCCGGTATCGTTTCCTGACGCCTCCTGTTCTGATTCCCCCTCCGCTTCCACTCTCGGCGTCGCTGTTTTAGAGGCAGCATCCCTCTGTGCGGTGGTTTCCTGTTCGGGGGGAAGGAGTCGGGCGACTATATCGTCCACCTCCTGGTTGGTGAACGCATCATCCCGCAGCAGGCTGGCGAAATCGTCCTCCTCCGGACGCTCAGGGGGAGCCGCTTCCGCTGGAGCCGAGGTGTCTCCCGCTTGTGCCGGTGCTTCTGGCTCAACTGTCATGTCGACATCCATGTCAACCTGGCCCTCGGCGGCGCCTTCCTCATCATCCGGGATGGCAGTCAGTGCCGCAAGGTTCGCGAGCGTATCAGGGTCGAGATGGTTTTCGGCATCCACATCGACGTCGACATCGTCTTCAGGTGGGATAGCACTCAATGCGGCTGCGAGACGGAGTGACTCATCATCAAGATTAGTGTTGTCGAGATCCGTGTTGTCGAATTCGGCCGCCGCTTCTGCTGCTGCCGCCGCCGCGGCCACGAGATCAGTGTCGAGCGTCTCATCTGGAGCTGTCCCTAGGTCTTCAATAGCTTCAGACGACCCAGGAGCCGCTGGTGGAGCCGATTGGTTGCTATCGCTAGCCTCAGTGGTTACAGCTGCCGGTGGCAACTCCCTCGAGGCCTCGACCACTGTCGGTGGCGGCGCGTCCTCCTCGGCGGTCGCCCCAGCAGCATCGGATGCATCGGGAACAGTCGCTGCACCCCCCGCGTGTGCAGTAGAGTCCCCAGGCTCAGCGTCACCCGTCTGAGTGTTGGGTGGTGGGTCGGATGGCGGAGGATTGGGCTCGGGTTGGGCCTCTGGCTCGAGATCTGGTGGGTCGAGGACCAGTGGAGGGTGGACCTGCGCCGCGTCCTGGCCGTGAGATGCGGCGTTTTCGCTCATAGTGTCGTAAAGTCCGAAGTGCTAGTCGGGAGATGAGAGTGGTATGGGCGTGTAGGGTTCGGCGTGGTCGGCACGATGCGGAGTCGCCCTGGGGGGCCTGCTCGTGCCGGTCGTCGGGTACGATGCGGATAAGATGTTGTCAACAGGGACTGTGATGGCGCCGAGCGGCCAAATGGTGGGATGAGGGAGCTGAATCAGGTGGCCACTCTCGGTGTGTTGTGATCCGTCGGATTCCTTGTCAAACGTGACGTGTGATTTTTTTCAACTGGGAATGATAAAAGGGTGGAGGATTTAAGTAATGACCTGACTATCGCGTTGGTGGGGAATGTGGAGGCATGACCGGCAAGTGGGCTTGGTGGTTAGTCGCGTGATGACATCGCGAAGATGGAAGATGGAGCAGGTGATGACGTCCAGCTCTCCTCTCGATAAGAGTTCAGCAACACCCATTCATTCATTCACCACTTGTGGTCAACACGTCTTGATGCTCTGCAGAACGATCCTATCCACCTCAAGACTGTGTATAAACGTCCCAAAGAGACAGTTATTCCCTCCGGTGTTCCCATCGTCGAGCCTTCTCCTCCGCGCACGAACAATGACGTCGTCTGCAAAGTGCCCACCGACGGACCCGGCCAGTGTGCCGAACCCCCTTGGCGAGGGAAACTACATTCGGTGCGTGCTGGACCTCTCGATTTCAAGCACACTGGACATCAGTCTGACCCCCAGGACAGCGGGATGCATCGTTATCGGTGATGAGGTGCTCAACGGCAAGACCAAGGACACGAACAGCAAGTGGGTTGTCCTAAGCTTCGCGTATCCTAACGTGAAGCTTCTTCGCGCAGTTCTGTTTTGATCTTGGCATCGACTTGTGAGTTTCCGATCTGGCCCGAACTGACGGCCAGGAAGCGTATCGAGGTGATTCCGGATGTGGAGGAAGAGATGTGGGTTGAGACGCATTCCTTCGTTAACCGGTCAGCATTGAGACTGCACGCCGGATGTGCAAAAACTATGACTTTGTTGTGACTTCCGGCGGCATAGGTCCCACTCATGACGGTGCGTGCTGGTGCTTTACTTGTGTCTGACGCGTTAGATCTCACGTATGAGTCCCTTGGCAAGGCCTTTGGCCTCCCCATGGAGCACGACGAGGAGACGCTTCGCCGCATGAAGGTCATGACCCCGGCGAAGCGCCTTGCCGAGCTCGAGGCCGCCACTCCAGAGGAGCGCGAGGCGCGGAACCGCATGGCTCTCTTCCCCGTTTCAAAGGGCGGAGACGCGACCAAGAGCGAAGTCCTCTTCGTCACTGACGACCGCTGGGTGCCGGTTGTTCGCCTCGCCGGGAAGGTGGGTATCTGAGACATTCTGGGCTGACACATACAGCTCTGTGTCTTCCCCGGAATTCCGAGCCTCTTCCAGCAGCTCCTCCTTGGTCTGACTCGCTACCTCCCGCTGCCTCCTGCATCGGCAAAGCCGTTCCGCCACCTTATCTTCACTTCGTGGGTTACAAGTTTTACTCGAGTCTAACCGTCAGAATGCCCGAATCAAAGATTGCTCCATACCTCACTGAGCTTCAGGCTCGCGTAAAAAACGAGGGCATCCGCGTCGGCTCATGTAAGCGGTAGCATAGTATCCAACTCTGACCGCTCAGACCCGTATCTCTACCAGGGCGTGCACGTCAGCCTTATCGGCCACGACGTCGAGCGCATCAAGGAGCTCGGCCGTGAGGTCATGGAGAAGCTTGACGGCAAGGTTCTCTCTGAGGGGGAGCTGGGCACCGAGAAAGCGAAGGCGTAGGTAGAATATCTGTACTTGATGCATCTGTAGCGAACGATGTTAACGATGTTGATGTTGAGTGGATGTCGAGAACTTGGGGGGTGCAATTGCCGGGAGCAAATTGTTGCACCACAGCCAACAAGTTACCAAATCGCTGCCTGCTCGCCGCCATTCACACCAACAAAGACTTTGTGTGCATCGAGCGGAACACTCGACATCACTCCCATCTACTCAGCCCCATCACATCCGCGACACACGGAGCGGTCTACGGTAAATCGGGGGATACGAACAGAAAGGCTCCCGCGATGCCCGCAACACGCGCAACTCTGCCCTTCTCGCTGGAGACACTGCGCTCCCATGCCATCTTCGTCCCTCCCGCAGCGAGCTCGACCGACGATGGGTGGGAGCTTGTCGACTCGGTCGTCGAGAGCGGCCTCCCGGCGCCGAAGAACGCGCGCATGGTAGTCCGCGACAAGGACCTCATTGTCGCGTTTGGCCGCGAAGTCCGCATGACGAGCCTCGCGGGCGAAGCGTGGGAGGTGAACGACGGCTCGGTCGGGGGATACAAGGTCAGTTGCACGGTATGGGGCGCTAACTGACGTGCAGACCCTCAAGTCGCCGCATCTCACATTTACGATCCACCAGCTCGTGCTGAACCCCACTGGCCGGCTGCTCGCCGTTGTCGGACACCACCAGCTCGTCGTCCTCGTGCTCCCCCGCGCCGGCTTCTCGAGCTCGGTCGGCGGTGACGTCGCGTGTCGGTGAGGAATATCGCTGTGAATCTAAACTGACGCCCCAGCTCTTTCCCAGTGGACGAGTATCAGCACTCGCCCTCGTCTACAAACGCGATCACCAAGGTCCTTTGGCACCAGTGGGGCGAGGGCGGGAACTCGCTCTGGGCCCTCTCTGCCAACGGCAAGCTTTTGTAGGTGTGCCGTGCTTCACAATAGCTAACCCACGCAGTGAGTACGATGTTCTCCACCCGCAGGACCCCGTGCAGACCTTCCACTTCCTCCCCGAGAAGACCACTGCTTCGACCTCCAAGTTCTCCGCCATCGACCCGCTCTCGCAATACGCCACATCCTTCGCGTTTTCTGAGGGCACCATGGACTTTGGGCCAATGATGGCCTATGCGCTCATGGCCAACGGCGACATATACACTATGGGGCCCGTGCTGCCGCTGCATGCCGAGGTGCCAGCTACGTATCTCCAGTCGCTGCAGGCGTGGATGGAGGAGAAGGAGAAACAGCTGGAGAAGGATGACGGGAGCGCCGAGCACGCAGCGCTGGTTGGCCGTGCCGCGCTCCAGTCGGCATGGGTCAGCGCCATCGTCCGCCAAGCAACAACTGAGGAGGACGAGGAGAAGGCGACTACCTCCCCGCGCCGTGGATATGGCCTGCGCGAGCCCAGCCCGTCCCCACCCCCGACAGACCGCACACCACCGCCGCCGGGCATGGTGCGCGTGCATCCCCCGCATCTGACGAGCAGTGGCGGACCGGCACCGGGAGTCCACCGCCCGCTGATGCGCCAGGGGCCATTCCTCCTGGACCCGGCACCACAGGAGGTTGGGAACGGCGACGACGATGAGCAGATGGCTACTGACTTGATCATTCTGCGTGCCGGCGCTGAGAAGACGGACACGAAGGCTGGGGAGAAGGACAAGAAGGAGACTGACGAGCGCCGTCTCAATGTCTTGGCTGTCGCGTGGTCTGGCGGGCGGGTCGATCTCGGCGTCGAAATTGCTGCGCCCGAGCCGCGATGGATGTCGTCGCGGGATCCCGCTCCCATGGACCTCTTCCTTCCCATCATCGAGTCGGTCCTTGTCACCTTCCCGTCGAATATTGACGAGGACGCAATGGCAGCCAACGCCCCCTTATTCGTGCGGGACCCCATCCATGCCGAGGTCACCTACGTGCAGCACGCGTTTGGCATTGACGCCATCTCTGTCGCTGGCTGGGTTACACAGCTGCTGTCCGGTTGCGACGACGCACTGAAGCCGTCCGATGTGGCATGTCTTGTTGAAGCATCGTGAGTGCTAAACGCTGAGTTGCAAAGCACTTGACCCCTGACATGCAGACCATCAAAACCTATCGTGGGATCGGTCACTTTCTGCAATATTACCCTCGGGTATGGCCTGCTTGCGCTGGCAACGACAGGCCAGCTCGCGGCGGTGGAGATGGACTTTAGGGTGCAGGATCGCGGGATTCCGATCCCTGAGGAGCCTGCTCTCCCGGACGAGGACTCGCAGTCGCTTCTCACCAAGCCGTTCGAGCTTGATGCGCTGCTCGCCGACATCAACAGCCCGAAAACACCGTTCAACCCCATGGCAGCTGTGCGCAAGGCGCCGGGTTACAACAAGCCGCTGAGCGAGATCGGGCCAGAGCATTTGCGAGCACTGGCCGACGCGGCATCGCAGGTCAGCCGTAAGGCCGAAGCGATCCGCGTCGCGTCTACAGCAGTCGAGCTGCGCACGGACCTCGCAGTGGCCGAGTACAGTCGCCAGCTCAAAATGCTACGGGACGCGAGCACGCGTGTGGGTGACGTGCGCAAAGGTGCCGTCGCGAACGGGGACCGCGCAAAGGCGATGGCGGAGGAGCAGGCACGACTTGGCGAGCGGCTCGACACGGTGCTGAACGCGCTTCTTGCAGAATACCGGCCGCAGATTGGGACGGTGGAGAGGAAATGGTTTGACGAGCTGGAGCGGCTGCGCACGCGCGTGCACGGCAGCGGGGGGCGGCGGCCCACGCAGGGCGTGCTGCATAAGGCGCAGGTACTCAAGGAGCAGCTGGGCGTTGTGCGGCCGCTCATCGAGAAGGACAAGGAGAGCGGCCAGAAGGAGTCTGGGCAGTATGGGCAGAAGCAGCTGCGGCCGCTGCGCCAGGCGCTCGACGAGCGCAGCGACGAGCTCGCGCGCATACTCCGCAAAATGGAGAATCTGAGCGTACGCGTAGACGAGGAGGAGGAGGCCCTGTAGTTGATCGTGTCGTAGCCATATGCCATACCATCATGATACATACTGGATGCGGTAGCGTGAAGTGCACTCATCGCGCGATTGCAGTAGTTGCGGCGCTCTCGCGAGGCGATACGAGGAGATACAATCAAGACAAACGCCAGAACACAACGTACTGTATAGCAACTTGGCAGACGCTCACGGAACGTTCGTCTCATCCGTCACCGTTGTCCGCTGCAATCAAAGTCGTCGCCCCAAATTCGTTCGTAGCACATAACATACATAATACAACACTGGTAGCACGACGCCTTCCCCCCCTACTGCTTCAGCTTGCTGCTCTCCGCGGCCTCGCGCCTCCTAATTTCGGTGTGGAGCTCGCGCTCGCCCGCAAACGCATCGGGGGGTACGCGGCCCTGCAGTTCGGTCATCGCCCCGCGGAGGACGTACAGAAACGGGCCTGTTCCCGCTGGCGGCGGCGGTTGCTGGTACGCGACTGCTGTCAGCACAAAGCAAGGCGGGAACAACAAGCACCCACCTGGCGTCTTGCACCGCCCGCAGCAGAACGTCTGGCGCATCTCGAGGTCCTCGCTGCCCGTACGGCGGACGAGGACGCGCGGCCCGGGAACGGCGTTGAGCTTGAATTTCCGCGCGGGCGCGGCACGCGAGCCTTGGGACCGGATAATGTGCGATCCGTCCGTTCTGGTCTCAGCTAACTGCTTCGATAAACTAGCTGAGCGAAAGTATCTTATCTCACTCCGGCACTCACCTCCGCTGCGGGAGCCGGTCGAGCTTGCCCTGTATGACGAGCAGGAAGTCGCCGCAGAGACAGTAGTACGAGCGGAGAACCGCGCGCGAGGACTGCGTGCGCGCCGCGTCCTCTGATGTCGAGACCGTTGCGCGCGTGTATACTTTTGGCATCGTGGTCGGATTGAGAGGAGAGAAGGGGGAGAGAGAGTGTTGAGGGATGTGGATGTATGGGTTCGTGGTGGTGATTCCATGGTTCCTAGGAGGATCACGTGACCTTCAACCCCAGAACGCACCCCCAGGACATGTACAGTCCCTTGTGCCAGTGTGACGAGTCCGGGCCTCCTTATTCACATTCGTGAAGAGCACTTGCTTTGTCTTGATGCAGCTCAATGTCTCTGGGTCTAAAAGGAGGTCGCAGCTCAATCGGGAGCCCTTCGGTACCGGCGCGGAAGGTTTGAAGAGAACTGACGATCCGGCAGTGAGATTTGTATACCCCCCGGTCGTACTGTAGATTGTCAACTCATCTTTACCATCTACCGGGCCATTTGGCTTTAAACCAACATGCAACGTGCCCGATGTATGATTCTTATTAGTTGTATGTCTGTGCCGTTGATCTCTCCTATCTCGGCCTCTCGGCCCTCGTCTCGGCACACTCGCCACTAGCGCGCTTACTGGCATCGGGACGGCATACGGGGGACGGGTTTCGGCGTTGGCCGATGATCTGGTCATGTTACTAGGTCATCGTCGTACCGTCGTTCCTGCGGTAAATGTGGGGTTTTGGGCGGCATCAACTGGTTACACGTCTTGGGTTCTCCACCGATCAGAATGTGTATCTGCATCGTTGCCGCATCGTTCTCAGACAGGAGAGCTGCATTCCACGCTCTGCACATAATTTCTTTCCATATTTCAGACTGCCGCTAACCAAAGAATCCAACAACATCCCGAAGCTCAGATCTGCCTCTTGCCTTGGGAACCGACGCGTAACTCGACCATTCCGCGGGGAACCGCCGTCTATGTGTGCCCTGTTCACACGCGTGTGAAGCTTAGAGTTTGTGGTTGGGGCGGACGCCGAGAGCGCGCTGGCTCTTGAGGACACGCTCGGCGCGCTCCTGGACGTACGGGAGGCGGTCGCGGAGCTCGAACTTGCCCTGCTGCTGCTGGTGGACCTCGTCGGGGCCGTCGGCGAAGCGGAGCGTACGGGTGCCGGCCCACATCTTGGCGAGCGGGGTGTCCTGCGAGATACCCTCGGCACCGTGGACCTGCATCGCGCGGTCGATGACGCGGAGAGCCATGTCGGGGACGGTGAACTGTCGTGTCAGTGATGTATCTCGTGATGTATCTCGTGATGTATGTTCAATTGCTGCTCACCTTGGCAAGACCAATCTCCTTGAGGGCACCCTTGGCCTTGACCTGGTCAATGCGCTTGGCAGCGGAGAGGACGAGGAGACGGGCCTGGTCAATCTCGGCACGCGACTTGGCGATGTCGACGAGGACGGTACCGTGGTCCTTGAGGGGCTTGCCAAAGGTGACACGGGCGGGGTTGGTGACGCGGAGGAGGAGGAGGTCGAGGGCGCGGGAAGCGACACCGATAGCGCGCATGCAGTGGTGGATACGTCCGGGGCCGAGACGGGCCTGGAGCATCTCAAAGCCGCGGCCAAGGTTGCCCGAGCCGCCGGCAACCGACTCCTCGAGGTCGAGGACGACGTCCTTGTAGATGACCTCGCAGTGGCCCTCGGGGGCGTCGTCGTAGCCAAAGACAGTCATGGGGCGGACAATCTCAACACCGGGGGCCTTGGGGTCGACGAACAGGATAGAGTGGCGCTTGTGCTTGCTGGGGTTTCCGGGGTCGGTGACAGCGACGACAATGTGGACCGAGCAGCGGGGGTCACCGGCACCCGAGATCCACCACTTGTGGCCGTTGAGGATGAGCTTGTTGCCCTCGCGGCGGGCAACAGTGTTGCGGAGGTTGGAGGCGTCGGAGGAAGCGACTGGCTGTCAGTGTGAAGGCCAAGATACAGTTCCCCAGGATACTCACTGCCGTACTCGGTCATGGAGAAGGCCGAGCGGATCTTGCCGTTGACGAGGGGGAAGAGGTACTTGTCCTTCTGGGACTGGGTGCCGAAGCGGGCAAAGACCTCCATGTTTCCGGTGTCGGGGGCGGAGCAGTTCATGGCCTCGGGCATGATGGGGCAGTGGCCCGAGATCTCGGCGATGACAGCGTACTCGAGGTTGCTGAGGCCGGCGCCGGATCCGCCGGCGAGGTGCTGGAACTCGCCGCCCGAGAGCCAGAGGTTCCAGAGACCGACCTTGCGGGCGCGCTCCTTGAGAGTCTCGAGGACTGGGGGGATGACCTGCCAGCGCTCGGGGCCCGAGGCGGGGATCTGCTGCTGGTAGAGCGCCATGGCGGGCAGGCAGTCGTCCTCGAGGAACGAGATGGCGGTCGTGAGCATCTTCTGGCCCGCCGGGGAGAAGTGCGGCTCGAGCTGCGGGTCAGTCTGCGCTCTCGGGGAACCAGAAGGACAATACGTACCATGGCCCAAGCGGCCTCGCCGATGTACTTGGCAACGCGGGGGTCGGACATTGTAGAGTGGATGGTGTGGGAAGGGAGGGTGGAATGGGTTGAGTGTGAGGAGAGAGAGGGAGCAATACTGCTAGGGGGATGTTATATGCAGCTGCAACCGACCGGCGATGGACGGAAACACATGCCACAGCCCACCTTTGACCGCGGACCGCGAACACGGTGAGCAGCACTCTGTCTCTCTCTATGCATCTCCTTCGTCTACTTCCTCTCGTATACTGCTCCGCATGCATGATTTTGGTTGTAGCGGTGGAATTACGCTTTTGTGCTCTGCGCCGTTTTGCGGGTTTGCCGCGCGTCTCGCGCTGTGCCCCTCGTTTGCCGGTTAGCGGCTATTTTGCGACCGACAAAGGATCTCATAAACGATACTCCACCCACCCACCCTGCGCACAATAACAAACAATCCATTAGGATGATTAGCACTCTCAACGGCCGGAGCCTAGATATTGTAATGCAGATGATTAGCCACCAGACAGCCCCCCAAGGACGGCTTCAGCCGAATGGCAGATATCCCAGGGCCCACCCGCAATCTCCACACGACCAGAAGTTGCAGTTGTCTTGTCTGTCGTCTAACAGCGCCGCCCCCAGGGGCCCTTTCATTCTCATCACAACAGCACCAAAGCACGGATGTATCAGCTGCAATCGCAAGGCTACTCGCACACCGGACACCTTGGCAGGTACACGCTGTGGCTGTACTGTACGCGCTGTGGAGGCGGGGCTGATCAATTCAGAGTCACATCAAGTTGCCGACTTGCATACGGATCCGCACAGCTGGTCTTTGCTGTCGAGCCAGGAGGGCCCCGGATATGTGGAAGCCACAGAGTGCATCTCTCATCTCCACTGATCCGGCGCACCGGCCCGGCGGAGGAGCCCGCGGGGCCGTGATTCAGCATCCACAATCACCCAACTACACAGTTCATGCAACTAGCAGCTAAATCTATCAACACCTGTCAGGACTGTCGGTACAACCACCCACATGCCACATATCGCCACATGCCATGCCATGAAACGCGGGGATGGGAGATATCAGAGGATCAGAGGAACGCTGAACAATAAGCACTTGCAACGGCTTGATCGCCGTCCGGCTATGCATATATGCACTTTGAGACCGACGGCCGATGGGACAATGGGCATGTGCGGCGTGCACAGATGTGCTGGGTCCAAGAATATGCTGCGCGCGGGCTGGGTTGAGAGGCGGTCACCGGCAGCCGAGTGCCGGAGTGGTCAAAGCTGCCCAGAGTTCAGAGCATCATCAGCGCGTCCGCTGTGCACGCTGTAGAGGAACAGGCGATGTGCGGTTGGATCTAAGGCCACCGGGCAGCCACGGCCTCGGGGACAGCGTTCCCCGCTTTGCACGTTGGGTGGCACGCTCCGCACGTCTCGCTACGCCGTCGCCGCAGGGCAATGTGATTCTATTGCAGGCGGTGAAGTGGGTGCATGCACCTGAACATCCCGCTCCGGCCGGTGGGAGCTTCCGGGAGGAGACGCCCCCAAGCTCTACCAAGAACGAGACTCGGCCCGATCGGGCAGTGACTGCGCATGACCCATTGACCGCGCATGACCGCCGGTTGATAAGGCCATGCGAGAAACACGCAGCTGGCAAAATGAGCTGTAAAATTCTGGAACATTCTTTTTATCACGTGACATTGCCCTTTCGGGCTTCGGCCTCTTACTCCATCTCCAGTTCGGCATCTCCGTACGGATCTAGCGGATCTCGTGGATCTAGCCCCTGGCAAAGTTTGGTTCCGCTGATAATTTCTTTGGGGAGTGCGGGGTTAAGGGTTGAATGCGGGGTATCTCTGGAAAGGTGACTGGACTGATAATGGGAACACCGTGGGGTGGTAGATGGTAGACTGTAGTGTGGCGAATTCCAGTGAGTCCCTGCTAAACCCTAATTCAGGGTGATCGGAGAAACACCCTCCTTCTCTTCTTTCCCCCACAACTTTGTGTTCCCATTATCGGTTCCATTATCGCATCCATTATCGATGTGGGGGATGTCCAGTGGAAGTGGCGAGGATTACTGTATGACGATTGGCATTTGTTGCATGGACTACTGGGCCTGGGTCTTCAGCCTCGGCGATCATGA
Source organism: Apiotrichum domesticum (assembly GCA_001599015.1). Lineage (NCBI taxonomy): Eukaryota > Fungi > Basidiomycota > Tremellomycetes > Trichosporonales > Trichosporonaceae > Apiotrichum > Apiotrichum domesticum. The sequence continues at coordinate 2,139,209 of BCFW01000004.1, read as the reverse complement.
ACACAAGATCACAAGGTTCCTATCAAGCTCGGAGAATATCAGATACGATACGATACGATACGTGTGTGGCACTGTGGGGCCAGGAATGTCTCGGATGCCTCCCGTGGAAACAAGATCAGAGAGTGGTTGGGCAGGTGGTGGGTGTGACGTCGACGGTCCATCTGGGATCTGAGAGGAACAAGTGGCGAATGCATGAGAGTGGATGAGGGGATGATGTGAGCCTGTGGGTCAGGCGATCAGTGGCATCGGCGATCAGTGATCCGCAACCTGTGTGGCTGAGCCGGACTGCCACCTTGCAGTTATCAGAGAACCCAGTGCCGCCAGTACCTGCGCCAAAGTCTTTGTAGGCGTTTCCTGCACTCCTTGGCCAGTACGAAAATTCCTGGAGCTCTGGAGAGTCCGTGGCAGTCGACTCGCTGTCGTGGCATATTCGCTGTTGAAGACCTGGGTCGTGGCAGCCCTTTGGAGGAAGTCGTAGAATGGTGGCATTACGTGTCGTTCATGATCCACTATGTTATCCACGCTGTTGCCCTCGCGGTCGAGAGCACGGCGTTGGGGAAGAAAAGTCGTTTCCGCAGTCATGAACACCCGGTCGCGATCGAGGTCGATGACAAACAAGCACGGCGGTCGGCGGCCGTCAACGCACCAATGGCGACAGCGATGACTATGCCATGCCATGTTCCACGCGCCGCCGTTGTCGACTCGCTACTCGACGCGCGACGCGACGCGAACACTCCACGTGCCCATCTCATGTCCAAGCCGTGTCCAGCATGCAGCATGTAGAAGCGAGCTCTGGGACCCACTCTGGTTCCAGCCGAATGGGGAATAGCCCACTGGCGGCCCCGGTCCGCGCACAATGAGCTCAGAGTGTTTGTGTTCCATTGTAGTGGCAGCGCATGGCGAGCGCACGGCCCGCCACTTCCCCATGTGTATTGCAGACAATTGCAGAGTGACAGAGTTACAACATTGCAAGTGTATTGTTCGCGTGGTCTGTGAGTCGGTACGGCCCATGGCCCCGTGGTTCCGTGGTCCCGATTTGGTATCGGGTCTGGGGTGGCTCATGGATTGGCCTCGACCCGATAGGCTGTGGGCTCCAGGATATCCCAGGACACAGTAGATGGCTATGGGCTGGCGGTGGAACTGGTGCGTCACCGGCAGTGCGAGTTTCAAACTCTGTGCTCCGAGTGGTCAAAGGGCTTAGCAAGCGCCGACGCCGTGGGCCGCGCCTGGAAACCGCTACTCCAACTCCGACGGCGAGGAACGGAGAGAAGAGCCAGATCTCCGGACTCGGCTCCGAAGCTGACGCTGACGCCGCCAAGCCAGCAACAATGACCGAATGACGGAGTGTCGAGCGTTGTCGCGCAACGTGAGGCTGAGGCTGGCGAGCGTGCCTCCGGCGTCGGCCGCAGGTACAGGTGGAGCGGCGGTGGCGGCATCACGAACAAAACAGAAAAGTGTATCGGTGCTTCGGAGCAGCAGCAGCGGCAGACAATAGAGTTTGCATGACGCCTGCGGGGGGCCGGCGGCGAGCGTACCTCTGTGCCTTTGCGCTCGTGACTGTGACTCGTGACTTTTTGGTGGAAGCTGGGAGCCGAGCCAGAAAGAACAGCCGAGCTCGTGTCCGTGGAATCATGCAGTCATAGTCGTGGGAACATGGACCGCCCACCAAGGAGAGCCTTGCTACCTGGGCAGGCCGTGGAGCCTGGCTGGGCGCGCTGCGGGGCTGCAGTGGAAAATAAGAAGCATCATCGTTCTCTGAAATACATAGAGTGTCAGAGAGGCATAGCCTGGGCCTTCAGGCGTAATAGCAAAGCCAAGAAATGCAACATGACCTACCTAGATACCAGTGCCTCCTATAGGGGCCGCATTTCGCCGATCAAGAGCCAGTAGCAGAGGTAGCAGGTATGCTGGCTGTGGAGATAAACTCCTTAATCCCCAAAAAGTTGGATTCCATCCACTCCATGCGATGTCATTCCACTCGAGTGTGGCACTCTGCCTCTGCCTCCCCACACCACCACCAGTGGACGTTGCGTGGGCAACTGATGCACATCCAGTTAAAAGCACCACTCCCAGTCGCCATCATTCGGTTTCTCTCCTCATCAAAACACCTCCTCACCCCTCCTCTCCTAAACACACAGCTCCAGCAGCGACTCGACGCCGCCGCCGCCTGTCCATCTCCGAAAACTACTCTCTCGCTGGTAACAAGTCGACATTGATCGCCACCAGCGCCTCTCGTTTTTTACCTCTCCGACCGCAACCTCCACCAGCGGCCCTTCACTCCTCCACACCTGATATCCCCAACCAGCCGCCACTGAGCGTTCCCAGCTCCACAATGGCTGCCACCGCCGCTCCTGTCGTCGAGCAGGTCTCCCCCGAGGCCAAGCCCGCCGTCACCCTCAACATTGACCCCGAGTCGGACAACTTTGTCGCCCCCGACAACTATGTCACCCGCACCGTCGAGAACATGAAGTGGCTCCCGCCCATCACCCCGGCGACGCTCCTCCAGAACATCCAGTGGATCTCGTTCTTCGCTCTCACCATCCCCCCGGCCATGGCTATCTGGGCCTTCTTCAACGTGCCGATCCAGACCAAGACTGTTGTTTGGAGGTGAGTTTCTTATTGCTCTATGCCTCCGGCCGGAACGAACACGTGCGTGCGTGAATGCATGCTAGCATGAGGGGGAATGCAGAATTCCCTCTCCTCAGCATGGTGGTCATTTGTGTGTGGCACTCGCATCTCGCATATCGCAATCCAATTTTTCTTTGCGGCGATCAGCCCCGATGAATCAATCCCATTTGATCATTCGGGAGTGATCGCCAGGTGATTACGCCGAGATATTGCGATAAGGACATTACCACACGCACAACTTTTGCATTGCACCACGCTGTTCTCCGGCCGCCGGCTCTCTACATCCGGAAGATCACGTACTAACTCCCCTCAGTGTCATCTACTACTTCTTCACCGGTCTCGGCATCACTGCAGGCTACCACCGTCTCTGGGCCCACCGTTCCTACAACGCTTCGCTTCCTCTCCAGTACCTCCTCGCCAACTGGGGTGCTGGTGCCGTCCAGGGCTCGATCAAGTGGTGGTCTCGCGGCCACCGCGCGCACCACCGCTACACCGACACCAAGCTCGACCCCTACTCGGCCCACGAGGGCTTCTGGTGGGCTCACGTCGGATGGATGCTCGTTAAGCCCCGTGGCAAGATTGGCGTCGCCGACATTTCGGACCTGACCAAGAACCCCGTTGTCCGCTGGCAGCACAACAACTATGTTATGCTCCTCCTGCTCAACGCCCTTATCGTCCCCACTCTTGTCGCCGGCCTTGGCTGGGGAGACTGGATGGGTGGCCTCTTCTTCGCCGGTGCCGCCCGCCTCGTCTTTGTCCACCACTCGACCTTCTGCGTCAACTCGCTTGCCCACTGGCTCGGTGAGACCCCCTTCGACAACAAGCACACCCCCAAGGACCACTTCTTCACTGCGCTTGTCACCGTCGGCGAGGGCTACCACAACTTCCACCACCAGTTCCCCATGGACTTCCGCAACGCCATCAAGTGGTACCAGTACGACCCCACCAAGTGGTTCATCTTTACGATGCACAAGCTCGGTCTCGCCTCGCACCTCAAGAAGTTCCCCGAGAACGAGATCCGCAAGGGCCAGTACACCATGAAGCTCCAGCAGCTCGCCGAGCAGGGCGACAAGCTCGAGTGGCCCAAGCACGCCAACGACCTGCCTGTCATCTCGTGGGAGGACTTCAAGGCCGAGTCCAAGGACCGCGCCCTCATTGCCGTCCACGGCTTCATCCACGACTGCTCTTCGTTCATTGAGGACCACCCCGGAGGTGCCCACCTCATCAAGCGCGCTATCGGCACCGACGCCACCACTGCCTTCTTCGGTGGTGTCTACGACCACTCGAACGCTGCACACAACCTGCTTGCGATGATGCGCGTCGGTATCCTCGACGGCGGCATGGAGGTTGAGGCCCTCAAGCTCCACCGCACCCTCTCGCAGGAGTCGATGGTCTCTGGTGTCTCCTCGGCTTCGTCCATCTCCGTCTCCTCGATCTACTCGGACGTCGACGCCATCGAGGCCAAGCGCCCGGCATTCCAGCCCGTTGCCCAGGTGTCCAACCCCTTCACCCTCGGCCTCCCGCCCTCGGAGAAGCTCCGCATCACCAAGAGCAAGCCCGAGCTGCGTCCGGGCCTTGTCTCGCGCCTCTCGTCCATGTCCAACGTTCCCTCGCCCTCCCTCACCCGCACCACCAGCTTTGAGCAGGCTACTCCTGTCCTCTAAGTTTTAGTGCAGTGACCGTATACGAGCACGAGCGAGAAGAAGAACACGTAACGAGTAGCATAGAGTTTCATAGGGTTCACGTCCGCATCTCCACCCTCCCCCCCATCCATCCAATCCTCTCCATCCCATCCCTCCCTGCATTATAAGTTTCTATCTCGAAGGCAACAATCTTTAGATAGTCATTCTTTGTATCACTGTTGCTCGCTACGAGCTATGAAAGAATTGAAATGTGTTAAGATCTGCATTGTGCTTGGTACTGGCTGCACTCGTGAAGTCAGCTTGTTGACGCGACTTGACCTTGTCAATCGTTAAAAAAAGTCTCCCATCATTCCTCCAACCACTGACCCTCGTCGACACTCGCTAATCTCGACGCAGACCCCCGATCTAATCCGACATCCCTAGCCCACGCAGGCCGTAGGTAAACGAACATACCCTCCCACTCCTCCAGTCACAACCCACCCTCGCCCCACTCCCCAAGATCCACTGCCGCGTCGCCCTCCCCACCATTTCGCCGACGGCGGGCGTGACGCGTCGCGCAGACTGCGGCGCACAGGACGCGTCTCAGAGCCTAGAAGTGACATTGTACAGTGACATGCAGTGACGAGGCTGGGGCACTGGCCGCACTGGGACACTGAGGCAGGCAGGATATCAGGAGAAAGCAGAAGAAAGCAGACCACACCCCTGAATTCAGGCCGCCCAGTCCGATGCCCCCAGGACCCCAGGCCCCAGCAAATTATCCTCCTCCACTCCGATCTCCGGACCTCCCCTGGCCCCTCTTCGGCCTCTTCGGACTCTCCGTCATTCACCCCGCTGCACTCCGCCGCACTGAGCTCTCATCAGGGGGGCCAAAAACTCGACCTCGGAGAGGTTTGAACTCTCGATCTCCCGATAAGACTGCATAACAGTCGGACGCCTTAACCAGCTTGGCCACGAAGTCTGGTGATTTTTGGCACGGGCGCGTCGGTCTGGAGGGTTTGGAATTGAGATATCTGACATTTTGGTTTTCCAGAGGGTATTGGAAGACAAGCTATACCAGTGACGAGCAGACTACGCTGCGGCCCATCGGTATCGCGTACTGTATGTGCGGCGGAACTGATACCGACAGTAAGGTTTGCGTGCGGCTAGCCTGTTCATCATCTGTCCTGCCTGGCGTCTCCGCGTTGGCCGGTACACCATGAAATGTGAGCTCGTGTCTTTGACCTATCTACTTCCGAATGTAGAACAGTCTTCTGCTGAGTCTTTGAGCTGAGTGTACTACTATTACATAGCCATCGATACCACTGATATTTGGCTCGTCGTAGCCCGGCCTACTACCAACGTTGGACCAAGTGGCGGGTGGCCGATGTGTGTGGCAGAGGTCTGATTGTTTTGGAGAGCGACAGGCCAGAGCTGGTAAAGAAGAGATGCAACCAGGGCAATAGCACACAGTGCACGTCGTGCATGCTGCTCTGTTCATCAACGACCCTCGTCTGGCAGGAACAATCCCGGGAAAATAAAACAGGACAGTAACGAGAGGAGAATAATTCCTAAAAAATGCGAGTAAAACACTTTCTTCCGGGCCTCTTCTTTCACAGGAGCTGCGAGCCCGACATTGTGCTACCTGACTACTGCCTGTCGCAGCAGCAGTCCACTGTGTTGCCGAGTAGCTTTTCTGAGTATCAAAACAAGGGAACCTGATGGGTGCCACTGGACGAGGAGAAAACGACTCCTAGGGGAATCAAGAACCTCAAGCATTACTTATTGGGATCTTGCATTCGTCAGCACACACCTAACCCGCCCTCCTGAGATAAGATCTCTGACATTTTGACAGTGTCTGGCTCTTGATACTTACTCTGCATCTAGTCATTTACAGCATCCAACCATGTGCAACTGCTCAACGCCGTGTGCATCGTCCATCGCATCTCAGCGGGGATTCCATTTTTGGTGGTGGGGGGTTCATGAACCCCCTGACCCACCAAAGTCGCCACTCGCCCGAGCCAGAAGACACACAGCCGCCACCCGCCCACGCTTCCGTCATCCGCTCGATCATCATCTATCCGTGTCCCCCCTCTATACGGCCTTCCTTCTCTACAAAACTGCCCAACATCTCCCCATCTTCACACATCATTGCATTCCCAGACTCTACATCCGCCATCTCACAATGTGGAACCCAGACGGCGCGCAGAACGCCGTCGTAAACCTCTCGACAGCAAGCTCGAGCAGCTCGTCCGTCCTGCTGAACAGCGTGCGCGCCGAGCGTCTCGCGCGCGAGCGCCAGCGCGTAGTCGAAAACGCCGCGACGGCCGTCCAGCGCGTGTACCGCGGGCGCCGGGCGGCAGCAGCAGCCAAAGAACAGGTTCTTGCGCATCTTGGCGGCGGGAGCCTGCGCGCCGGCATTGCGGGGCTCGTGTTCGTCCTTCCTGGCGGAGAGCGTGCGCGCGTCGCCGAGGTCGTGCAGCAGTGGGGCGCGGCGGCTCTTGAAGTGAAGGGTATGTGCTGCGCTGTGGACAGAGCTCAAGTGCTGATTACCAGATGGGGTGCCGGCGTTCGTTGCGCCGATAACCGCCGAGCCGGGATATGCTACCACGCTCGCGGTGCTGTTTGTCAAGATGCTGCGGTTTGTCAGCGCCAGCCCGAGGTGAGTAGAGTACACAGGCAGCTGATTGATACTAGAACGGAGGGGTCTGTGTCGGTACTTCGTACGCTTGAGGCGCTGCTCAAGCCGGAGGCGTATGCGTCGGTGGATCCACAGGCGCGCGCCGAGCTCACCGAGGCGTTGGGAAGGCTGGGATGGGTTGAGATCAGTGTCCGCATCCTTGAGAGCCTCATCGCCGCCAGTGTGAGTTTGCATGGATGTCATAAACTCACTCGCAGCCGCCGAAGAAGAAACACCCGCTCATGCAGCCCGTCGTGCGGGTGCTGCTCGCACCTCTTGTGCTCATGCCCCTCACGTCGGCGTCGTCGCTTCTCCCCCCGCTTGTGCACACCCTCCTCGTGGTCCCGTCGGTCCCCTCCGCGATCCCCATTCCCTCACTCACGTACCTCTCCTCCACGCTTCCTCTCTTCAAGACGATTCTCCCCGCCGCTGCTGCCCGCCCCGAAATACTCACACAGGGGCGCCTCGCCGAGGAGACAGGACGATTATACTTCCTCGCAAATCTCGCGACGTTTGGCATCACCGGCGGGATGCTTGCGCGGAATGGCGCACAGGGGATGGAAGCGTGGATCCGCGTTGTGGGATATCTGCTCTCCACGCTGAGCGAGGGATGGGGGCGGCGGGCGGAGCGCACAGAGCCGACCCCCGCAGAGGTGGCGGTTGCCGCCGCGGAGAGCGATAGTGACGACGACACTCTTGCACCGGCCAAGCCGAAACACGCCCCGATACCTCCCAACGTCGGATCAAAGCTCCTGCTCCTCACCTCCACATCTCATCTCTCCACGCTCACAGGCTTCGCCGTCAACTCTGCAGACAAGGCGCTGTTGTCGAGCTTTTCCGCATTTGCGATCGGGATCCTGTACGCGTTCCGCGGCTCGCCGCGGTGGGAGGCGACGCTCGACGCCATCATGGAGGGCAAGCGCGGGCGCGCGCTTGTCAAGCTATTGTGGCGCGACGCAGTGCGCAGCAAGTGGGGGAGCGGCAGCGTTGTGTGGGACACCTTCGGGACGAGTGAGTTCAGTGTCGTTTCGTTGAGCTGACACTAGACGCCAACCGGCATGCGCTGCTGTTGCTCTCCCACCTTTACTGCCACTACCTGCTACTCACGCCCGACGACGAATTCTTCGCGCCCGCGACGAACCCGCTGCTTGTGGATGAGGTGCTCGAGCTGTCGCTCATCTGGCGCGACCTCGCTTTCTGGGGATACATGCGCGGCGTGTCGGATACGCCGTCCGAGAACGGGCTGGAAAAAGTGTCGCGCACTGCAGGGACAGAGGACGAGCGTGCATTGTTCACCCGCGGCGTCACACGAGTTGCCCAGCGCAAGTGAGTGTAGTTGAGCGTTGTGAAGATTCAACTGACACCAGTGCACGACGACGTTTTGCGCCTGACGAGTACTGGGTGATGGTGATGCCGACGGACATGCAGGGCTTCATCCAGGCAGTCAAGTATGAGGAGGAGGAGCTCGAGCAGGGGACTGGTGTGCTTGCTGCGCGAGGTGCACGGCACTTCACCCGTCGGCAGATTGCATACTACTCGCCGCGACTGGGGCTGCTCAACAACCTTTCAATGACTGTTCCCTTCCAGGCGCGCGTACAGGTGTTCCGCGCGTTTATCAAGGCCGACCGCGACCGCCTAGGATACAGTGTTTACAATTGGCAAACGCGGCACACGATGGACATTCGGCGATCGCACCTGTCGGAGGACGGGTTCCGGGGGCTGAACCGGCTGGGCCCGAGTCTGAAGGGCATGATCCAGATCCAATTTATCGACAAGTGGGGCGGCGAGGAGGCCGGAATCGACGGCGGCGGCCTGTTCAAAGAGTTCCTCACGCAGCTCTCCAAGGAGGCCTTTGACACCGAACACGGCCTCTGGCTGGCCAACTACAACAACGAGCTGTACCCCAACCCCCACAGCTACGCAAAGGAGGAGCACCAGCTGCAGTGGTACTCGTTCCTGGGGCGCATGCTGGGTAAGGCGCTGTACGAGGACATTCTGGTGGATGTCTCGTTTGCGGGCTTTTTCTGTGAGTATGAACGCTTGCATCCGAGTGGGGATGCCGTATTCCACTACCCATCATCTCCCATTGCGAAAAAAACTGACTTCAGTGGCAAAATGGCTCGGGCGCCAGTCATACCTCGACGACCTGGCGTCGCTCGACCGCGACCTGTACCGCGGTCTTATCAGCCTGAAAAACTACCCCGGCAACCTGGAGGACCTGTCACTCAACTTTACCATGACGGAGGACGACTTCGGGGTAGCACGCAGTGTCGACCTCGTCCCGGGCGGCAGCGACATTGCGGTTACTGCCGAGAACCGGCACGAGTACATCCAGCTCGTGTGCCGGTACAAGCTAGACCGCCAGTTTGCGGAGCAGTCTCGCGCCTTCTTTTCCGGCCTGAGCGACATTATCGACCCAAAGTGGCTGCGGATGTTTGACCAACAAGAGCTGGCCCAGCTGCTGGGCGGTGAGGAGGTGCCGATCGACATTGCCGATCTGCGCAAGCACACCCAAGTGTCGGGGTATCCGGACGCGCAGACGCCGCAGCTCTTCTGGCGCGTCGTCGAGGGGTTTAACGACGAGCAGCGCCGCGCGCTCATCCGCTTTGTCACATCCTGCTCGCGCCCGCCGCTCCTGGGATTCGCGTACCTCAACCCCGGGTTCGCGATCCGCAATGCCGGGTCCGACATGGCGCGCCTCCCTACCGCGAGTTCGTGTGCGAATCTCCTCAAGCTCCCGGACTATAAGGACGAGGAGCTGCTCAGGAGGAAACTCCTGCAGGCGATCAACTCCGGGGCCGGGTTTGATATGTCTTAACGGGGAGATGAGGGGAGAGGTCGAGTAAGAGGAGATCATAAAGGTAGAGGTGGTGCACTTAGGCGCGATGCAGGTGTAATGCTAGTAGTTGGTGTTGCTGATGACTGTGTTGCGACTGACTGCACTGATTGTACTGATTGTCACGGTCATCCTCTGTCTCGTTCTCACAACTGAACTGCATACTTTGCCTCTTTGCCTTCTGCCCACGCCTCTGCTCATGCTCTTACTGAATCGTCGACCAGGTACTCTCACGCATCCGGCCCCAATCTCTCAGCTCTGCTCAGCTTCCTCTCGAGTTTGAGGCTAGCGATACCAGTTCATGCGCTCAGCGCGGCCAAGCACAGAGCCTACCACTGCTCCATCGCCGGACTTCAGTCAGCACAATCCAGCGCAGAAACCACGACCTACCGGATATCAAGTTCCTGCGTCCACGCCGAGCGCGGCTGGCGGATAACGTCGAGGTAGACCTATCATCAGCGTCCCCCCTCCTCTCCCTCTCACCTGGGCGATATCCTTCGGATCAAGCCTCTCCCCCTCGGCAGCCTGCCCCATCATCTTGGCCGTGTTCTCAGTCGCAATCAGCCCATCCACAATGACATGGCACACGTGGATCCCGCGCGGACCAAACTCGCGCGCGAGCGACTGCGCGAGCGCGCGCCGCGCAAATGCCCCAGGCGCCATCGCCGAGAAGTTGCCACCCGCGCGCACGGCCATTGTCGCGCCCGTAAACAGCAGCGTACCGCCCGTAGGGAGCATCGCGGGTATGAACGTCTGCGCAAAGTCGAACGCCTGCGTGCTGGGCATTAGAGCCGTCGAAATGGACCTCCACTCACGTCGTCTCGAGGTTGTTCCGCAGCTCGTCGACCTTTCTCTCCAAAAACGGCCCGGGGGCAAACGCGACTGAGGCGTGCACGATACCGACATTAACGGCCGAATCGGGCCATTTGTCCTTCGCGGCGCTGAGCGCGGCGGCAAAGCTCTGCGCGCTGGCCTTGGCGTCGTACCCCGCACCGAGGACCGCGTCGTCGGGGAGATCTAGACCGAGGCGCGGGAGGGAGCCGGGGAGCGAGCGCGATAGAAGGAGGAGACGGTGGGTTGGGGCCAGCGCGCGCCTGTGGTCAGCAATCTCTGATCTGTGATTTGTGAAGTGTTTGAGAGGACTCACGCGAGGGCTGCGCCGGTTCCGGGCCCGGCGCCGAAGATTACTGCGATAGGGGGTGGCATGGTGGGGTTTGTAGTGGTGCAAGTCGGGACTTCGACTGTTATGTACTGTATTGCGATGCAAAGTTGAGCTCTCGCTTGTGCTTGTTGCGTGTGCCCATCTGGCTCGGTTGCGGCATGGCAGACGTTTCCGACCTCGTTTGCCATGTCCATGACGACACTTGGCCCGTGTGTCATTACCGCGGCTGATGCTGAGGCTGTGGGAACATTCTCTACTGTGTGATGTAGGCACATTCATTGCTCAAGGGCGTAGAGAATGGTGAGACAATACATGCTGCTCTGTGTTTGCAACCATGCTCCACAGGTGCCACGGGCCTGCGGCCAGCTTGTCGAACGGAATTGCGGATTGTGCCGACCGTCGTGGAACAGATAGAACAGACAGACTCAAGGGGGAAGCAAGTGCAATCTAGATTGCCGATACCATGTTACACCAGGCAGGTCTTCTATCCGACTTCATGTCCACGTACCGAACTGCCCTGCATGCTCTGCATCTCTTCTCCGTCACATTCACCGGCGCAGTCTAGACGCACATGAGCGCTGTATGCATGTATGTATGTATCCCGTTTTGGTTGGGTGGGAACTCGGAAAGTAAGACGCATGAGACGTGCGACATGACACACGAGGGGCGCGCACAGCGGTGCGCGGTGCAGCATCGCCATCGGTATCGACTCTCGAGTGTTGATACCGACCTATCTCCTCCTGTTCTTCATTACTCTTTCCCTGGATCACACCTCCCCGCATCGCCCGACACTGCCGTGCCAACAAACGAAGGCGGGGCACAGTGTACGCCTCGATCATGACCCTCTGACCTCAATGCTGCCAGGCTAGGACTTGAGTGAAACAGATATATACTCTTCGATCTACGATCCCCGACGTTCCCCCCCACACCCACTTCTCATCTGGCTGTGCCAGTCTCGTCTGCGACGACCCCAACCCACGCTCCTTGACCACTGGCTGGTCCCCTCACGCTCACCTACGCCCACCCCACACGCTCACTCCTTACGGTCCCTCTCACGGTCCCTCACGCCCCTGCTCACGCTCACCTCCCTCACAGTCCTCTCCAGCACTCACACTCACCCCAGCTACCATGTCATTCACGCGCATGACCCCGCGCCCGAGTATTGCTGCGGTCCTCCTCGAGGGCGGTGCCGTGCCCCCGCCTGTCTCCCCAGGCGTCAACACCCCCGTTGCATCAGAGGCGGCCCTCACGCCCCCCGAGTCGCCCGACTCGCTCGACTCGCTCGACTCTTCCGACTCGCTCAACTCTCTCGACTCGCCCAACCTCCTCACGCCCCTCACCCCGCATCCCAGCTACATCTGCCTCGACTCGCCCACCGAGCTCACCTTTCCGCCGCTAACGCACGCCGCGGCGGCGGCCATGGCCAAGGACGAGGAGGAGAAGGAGAAGGAATCCTCCACTTCCACGACACCCACCGCCTCTCCCCCCGCATCACCCAACCGTCCCGTCCTCCGCGTCAACGTGCCGAAGCGCTATACCCCGCCCGTCGTCGCCCAGCCGTTCCCCCGCCGCGAGACGAACAGCATACTCATCACCTCGCCTGTCCACCTCCCCACCCTCGACTCGCCAGTCAGCATGTACTCCCCGCTCAGCGCGTACCCCGACACACCAGTGACGGCCGCCTCGGACGCCGATTTCCACTGCGCCGTCTCGGTGTCCGCCGCCGATGCGCCCATCACGCCCGTTTGGGGGTCCGCGCGCAGCCCGCGGCGCCGCAGGCGGAGCATTACGTTTGTCGACCACCCGCACCCGCGGCACGTCGGCTCACCTGGTGGGCTGCGACCGGACTCGGCACCGCGGCAGGGGCTGGGGCGCGGGCGGCCGTGTACCCCGCGTTCGCTGCGGCAACGCAGCTGGAATACTTGTTCCTCGCCAGCGCCAGTAGTAAGCCCGCAGGCGAGTGCGCTCCCGCGACATCTGGCACACCACTCCCCGCACGGGCGGTCATCACCGGGCGTCGCGACGCTCGGGCTATCGCCGCGGCTATCCCCGCGCGTCGTCCGGCGGCCATTCATGCGCGGCGTGCTCTCCCCACTGCGCGCGTCGCCCATCGTCCCCCTCTCCCCGCTCACCCTCCCGGCACAATTCGCCGGGCCTCTCGTTGCCTTCTGGGGCGCCGTGTACTGGATCTGGGTGTACTATGTCGGACTCAACCCGCTAGCATGTGTCAATTCTGGCGGGGAGCGCGGGGCAAGGGCCGTGAGAGCATAGAGGGTGGTTGGTCGTGTATTGATACAAAGTTGTAGCTAGCAAGCATGGAAGCGTGCAGTGTGTCCAATGTCTTCTGTATCATTGACGGAAACCAGTCGCCGGCGTGCATGGATGACTGGGAGATCGAAGTGCGGAGGCCGAGGTCCCACAAATAGCACGCACAAAGGGCGTGGCGTCCGCTAAAGGGCGGCTGGCACGAGCAGTGCCGAGACTGAGTGCTGCTATTTGGGTGAAGGTAGGACCTTGGCAGGCAGCGGGATGGAGGCTGTGGGACAGGACATGTTGCAGGACAGTCAGGACATCTGGATAGGGACGCCAGTGAGACACGAGCCACGGAGATGTCAATGAGGGCACAAAGGCCGAGGCCATGCGCTGCCCGCTGCGCCGCGAGCAAAGGGTCCGACTGCCGGCACCTTGTTCTGTCGATCACGGGACGCGAGCAAGCGTGGAGCTGTGGTATGGGGATGGCGGCGCTGGCTTTGGCGTCATCACTGACCGGCATTCATGTATTCAGAAGTCTGTAAGTGATGGTCAGCACACACTTCTAGGTGCTAGAACGCGGGTATGCAGAGCCAAAGTCAGTTAGAACAGTTAGAGCTGGAGGCTGGCGGGTAATGTCGGTGGTGGTGGTGTGATGCTCGAAGTGGCTGGAGAGAGAGTAAAAAAAAAATGCGAACCTTGTCTCTTCAGGGGCAGAGCACAGAGAGAGAGAGAGCACTGACAAGGAGCGTGAAAAGCAATGGGAGGAAATCACCGGGATGTGTAGTACGACCCATGCCACAAAGCACCGCCTTGGTCACTATGGGTCATGCAGCACGATGCTCAGAGCATGACAGGTAGCGAGCAAACGTGCTGTGGTGATGAATGTAAAGTGAAGGGGGGTGATTGATGCATGCAAACCGTAGTTACTTCGTCCCATTGCTCGTCCACCAGCAGCAAGGACGGTCTGCAAGATTCAGGCACATTACACACGCCCGCCCTGTCGTTCCCTTTCTCTCCTCTCCTTTTGCTCGCTTGCACACACTACACACACTACTGCTTTTCTGTTCAAACACGTCCCACGACCGCTTTCCACTCCTTCCACTCCATCACAACTCTCATCCTCATCCTCATTCTCCTCACCCTCTCATCTTCATCCCCATCCTCATTCCCATCCGCTCGGTGTTCGCTACGCTTTTCGCATCGCCGTCGACCCGCCTCTTCCCTCATTCCTTTTTATTCCCCAACTGTGCCTTCTTTCCTCGTTGAGCCTTTCCGGTTTTACTCGCCACCTCTTTTCTCTTCCCGGCCCCCCCACCAACCCCCGTCTCCTTCATCCCTCATCGCTTCCTCACCTTTTAACGCACGCCTTACGCACACACGCCCAGCCCACGCCTTTGTTCCCAGTCTACTACACCGCGCACCGTCCATCCGTCCATCTGCGCAGTCTTTGCCCGCTCCCGTCTCAGATAGCCCCAGCCTAGCTCCACACTACTCTCCGGCTTGACCTTCCGCCTCGCTTCGCATCGCCTTCCCAGCATCCACCTCCCCCCAATGGCCCCTGGCGGAAAGCTCTACAATCTCGCGCAGCGTGCCACTGGGCGAGGACAGCCTACGTACCGCAACGAACGCACCTCGCAACACTCGTCGTATTCCAACGAGGAATACCGCTCCTCGACGCCCTCGAGCGACAACCACGCCATGTCGTCGTCGCACCACGGAAACCCCGGCCAGATGCAGGAGGTCCGCTACACTGACGACCTGCTCCTCCCCCCGAGCCTCCCCTTCTCGGACGGCGTCGCCGGCAGCGGGCAGTCGTCCAACGACTCGGGATCCCGCACCGGCTCGTACTCGGACCTCGCAGACCTCCGCGCAAGGAACAAGGAGAACCGCCCCGCATCGCTATCCATCAACTACGTCCCCACAAAGTTTACAAAGCTCCACTCCCAGGGAGACTGGGCACACCGCCGCGCCAAGCAGGGTGGTGGCCGTGATGCGTTTGCCGCCAACGCTTCGCGCATGGGTGCCTCCGGTACCGTCGACGATGACGATGGCCTCGTTTTCGAGCTCGGAAAGGGCGGTCTCAAGGCCAAGCACAAGCCCAAGCTGCGATGGAACCGCTTCAAGTGGATCCTCTTTGTGGCCAACTCTGTCGTGAGTATAGAAGTCGCGTGGTGTATTGACCCCAGCTCTTCTGCTATGCCATGGCCGGCCTCGTCTCGTGCATCCTCGTCTGGATCAACGTCTTCTACCAGTCGGACGTCATCCGTGTCGGTAACCGGACGGAGCTGATTCGTGGGTATCGCAGCATCCGGCATGTCCCACATCACTAACCCCAGTCTCCACGATCGGCGGCGCCCTCATGGTCTTCACCGCGTTGCTCGGATTCTCAGGTCTTCTCCTCAACTACCGCCCGTTCTTGGCTGTCTACACTGTGCTTCTCTGGGCATGCCTCGCGTTCATTGTCGCCCCCGGCTATATTGCGTACAAGAAGAAGACGTTCAACCTCGAGGGCAAGATCAACCTCCAGTGGTCGCGCCAGCTCGGCACCATAGGACGTCTGCGTATCCAGGATGCTCTCCGCTGCTGCGGTTACTTTAGCCCTACCATTGAGGCCGTCGTCTCGCCCCTCTGCTACCCGCGTTCCGTCGCCGATGGCTGCAAGAACAAGTACCTGAAGCTCGAGCGTAAGGTCCTCCAGAAATGGTACACTGTCGCCTTTTCGCTCGTCGGTCCGCACATTCTCATCATCCTCGCGGGTCTTCTCTGCTCCAACCACGTCACGTACCGCTTCGGCAAGGGCCTCACTCCCAAGCGCTACCGTCTGGACCTCGACTCGATGGCTGTCATTATGAACGACTACGCCAGCCAGATTGCCGCCCAGTACGGCCCGGAGGTGGCAGCCGAGGCCGTCTCGCGCTCATCGCTCCACCTCGACTCGCGCCCCGGATCGCGTGCGGGCTCCCGCGCCGGCTCCCGTGCCGGCTCCCGCCGCGGGTCCATTGTCGGCGGATCGTCGGCCGGCCACGGCAACGCTGCGTCCCCGACTTCCCGCCTCGCGTCCTCGTCGACGACAAACTACGCCTCGCCGTTCGGCGACAACATGGCCCAGCGGTACGACGACGACAACGGCTCGGCCAACAGCCATTCCAACTATGGCTCGGCGAGCAACCATAACAACTATGCTGGCTACGACAACCAGGCAATCTACAACACCAACCAGCAGACCAACCAAGGCTGGGGCCACTAGGCGGCTTGATAGGTTGCACCCCGCTGCACTAGATTCCGCCGCGGGATGTGGCCGGGTTAGCCCACTGCCGTTTCGCGCGCTCCGCGCTATATACCTTTCTTACGATCATCTTCATGGACTCGTCCCCTTCACATGCAATATCCCCCGTGCGCCTCGCACCTCATGGACATAACTGTCATATACACGTCTCAAATTCCCGGTAATGCGATAGCCTCCCATTTCCCTCCAAGCCTCTAGTCCTAGATGAGAAAAGAGTAGTGCCGAGATGAGATGCAAGCAATTCGCAATTCGCAATGACAGCAGTCGGTCAATAATGATCATGCAGACAAGAACTACGGGTATACGATGCTGTATGGCGTATGGTTCGGCGTTGCGTGCGCAACGCAATGGTTTTGGATATGGCTTCCTTTTCTAGGGATCCCGCTTCTTGAGCCCGGCAACACGCCGCTTCACCTCTGCACGGAGCGTCTCGGCCGCCTCTTTCAGCTCGGCCTCGCTGTCGGCAGCAGCGAGCACGCGGTCGACGAGGTTGTACGCGCCGTCCACGGCCTCGGGTTTGCGGGGCACGAGGTCGGGTGCCGGCTGGTGGCGGAGCATGTCGGCCGCCCACCCGAGGGCCTCGGCGACCCAGCCGGCGGCGAGGGCGCGCGAGATCCAGCCCTCGGGGTCGCGCGCCATCTCGGCCTCGACAAGCCACGGGGGCACCTGCCACCCCGAGCGCATGTCGTCGTTGAGCCGCAGGAATGCGTCGCCCACAGCGACGCGGTACCGCCAGTGTGTGGCCGCCGAGTCGTGCCGCGCCAACGCGACCTGCAGGTACCGCAGGGCGAGGGCGGCTGGCGGGCCGCGCAGGCGGGATGTAACTGGGGAGAGGGAGAGGAAGGCGGCGGACGGGTTGTCGAGCTTGACGCCTGGTGCGCGTGCGAGCTCAACGCACCGCGTTGCGAGCACCGTGAACAGGTCGGTCATGTCTACGCCCATTGTCGCCGCCGAGGACTGCGCCTCGTCAAACATGCTGCGCTGGGTGAAGAAGCCGACGACCTCGTCGGGCGACAGCGAGACGCCGTGCGCGTGCAGGTTCTGGATGTGCTGCGAGAGGCGGAGCTGGGAGAGGACCGCAGTGTACTCTGCCCGCATGTCCTGGAGCGTGATGATGTTTACCGCCTGGACGTCGGGGGAGAACTCGTCCTCGGGGATGTAGGTCGTCACCTTGCGACGCTTCTGGCTCTGGTCGTGTGAGTATAATGTTGGCACCACGCGACAAGACAAGGACTCACCCTGATGGACTCGGGGTTGACATTTACCGAGATCCACGCGTTGCGCTTCTCCACAAGCGACAGCGCATTAATCGCCGCGAGATAGCTCTGCGCCCGCATGGCCGACAGCTCGTAGTGCGACGCCTTGGCGGAAGACGCCTCGGCGAAGCGCTGGCCCTGCGCGTACATGATCTCGCCAGCTGACCGATAGTCGCCGCGCGAAATGTGCCAGCTGTACAGCACCTTGTAGTAGTTTGGCGTGCGAAGCGGGTCCGAGTTGCGCGCCTTGAAGTTGAGGCGCTCCTCCACATCCCGCTGGAAGCCTATGAACCCGAGCGACACAAGACGTCCCACCTCGTGCGCCTCGCACATCGCCGAGATGAGCTGCCCGAGAAGATCGCGTTTTCTGATGTCAGTTAATGGGCAAAACATACAACTCACATGTCATGGAATGGCGCCATGGTCAGTGTCGCGTACGCATCCTCGTACTGCCCCAGGGTGATGTATGCGAGGAACACCCGCGTCCAGATATCCCGCGTGGAAGGGTCTTCGTTCTCGATGGTCTGCAGCGCGAGGTTGCCGAAGCGCGCGACGGGCGCCTCGAGGCCGTGCTCGTCGACGACGGCCATGATGCGGCGGTAATACTCGCCCAGCCCCTTCGTCCCCGTGCAGGTGGGCAGAATGCACGACAGAGATCCGTCTGGAAGTCAGTTGTTGGAGGTCAAATCTCAACTCACCTCGAACACCAACAGCCGCAAGCTCCAGATGGCGCACACCTTCCTCGATCTCGCCGACTTCAAGGAGAGCGCGGCCGCGCACGAACGCGAGGCCGGAGGACAGAGGGTACAGCTCGGTCATGTCCCGAGCGGCGGTGGAGTGTCCATCTGCGAGAACGGCATACGCGAGGCGGATGTCGTTGGCGGTCGGTTCGATATCGGTCTGGCCAGCCTGGAGAATATCGAGCTCGGCGAGGAACCCGCACGCAGTGTCGAAGAGGCACGCGACGGTGTCGACGCCCACGGACACGTCACCCTGTAGCACGCGCGCGAGCAGCGAGTGGAGAAGCGAGTATGCTGTGCTGTACCCGTCCCCGTCGGCCATCTCATCGTCGCCCTCACGCATCTTTAAGGCGTCAAAGTCGGCAAACAGGTCGTCCTTGCCGCGCAGACGCTTGGCGATGCGGCGGGCACGCGTGCGCTCGATAGCGTCCTCGCCCGTCTGCTCGGCCAACCACTGCAGCACGCGGTACCGATGGTACGAGACGAACGTGCGTGCGAGTACCTCGATAAAGTCGTCATCCACCTCATCGGAGAGCGAAAGGTGGTACAGGCCGACAAGGAGAATGTCGCGTGCAAAGGCGAAGCGTGATGCGATGATTGCCGTTATAGTCGAAGTGAGAAGCGCGTTGCCAAAGCCGGAGAAGACAGCATTCTCAGTCATCTTATCGCCCGAGGCAGCCTCAGGAGTGGAAGCGAGAATGTCCAGCGCGTCGGACAATGTGCTGGCAACTGAAAACGACTCTGCCAGCGCGCGGTCAAGAGAAGAACGCTCGTTCTCCCCCACAAACGGCTCAATGCCCTCCCACAGTCTGCCGCCGATAACCTCCACAGGCTCCTGGAATCCGGATGCCAGCTCCCCATCAAGCGTGTCTATCAGCGCGTCAAGAGCCGAACCCGTGCTCGTCTCCACCTCGTTGCTGTCAAGTATTGCCGACAGGCCCTCGCCAGCAACAGCCAGGGCAGTCAGTGCGCGACGAGACTGGGGCGGGGCGAGACCGGGATAGGTTACGCGAAGCGAGCCCTCGGGCAGGCTCTGGAACTCGGTCGCTTGATCCGTAGACTTGCCAAGCTGAACCAGCACGCCGGGGGTGTCTTCCTCAACAGGAGCAGAGGCACCGTCGCGGTCGAGAATGAGGAGCTGGCCGTTGACGGTTGCGGTAGCGACAGGCCACCGCGCCTGCTTGTCGAGCTCACGAACGCGGGCCCACACACCCTGCCACTGCTGCTTGAGATCCTTGCGGAACTTGACCACTTCCGGAGCACCAGTCTGTGTCGAGACCTCCATCTTGAGCGCCGAGCCAACGGCAGCGCGGAAGCGGCTTGAGAGAGAGGGGTAGACGCTCGTCTCTAATTTGACCTGGTTGGCGGGCGGGAGCTGGTCGATGTAGTCATCAAGCGCAGTCGTCAATGTGAGAGTGGAGAAGCGTCCGGGGGCAAACAGATGGCTGATGAACTGGATTGTAATGTCCTCATTGTCGTGCGGGTTCATCGGGTCGGCAGCCTCGAGGTCGATGAGGTTGTCAAAGTAGGTGTTGTCGAAGCGCTTGGTGGGGTTATCCAGCACCGCCTGCTGCCAGTCAAACACCATCGCCGGGCGGACCTGCGGCTCAAGGTAGGTCGTGAACTGGAGTATGTCGTTCACCTGGATGCTCTCGGCGGCAAGCGAGCCCTTGAGGTCCCACACTGCCCAGAGACGCCAGCCGTCCACCGCGTCTGTCCGCGTCGGAGGGACAATGTCGAATCCACGCAGCTGGCTGCCGGCCATGTCCAGGGATCCCGAACGGATGCCCGCAAACTCGAGGTCGTTGACGCCATGCGGGGTGTTGGACGCGCGGTAGAACACAAACGTGCCTGGCACCGTAGGGTCGTACGGAGACGGCACGAAGACGACGACGACATGCGAGCACCGGGAAGAGGGATTAGGATGGGCGACAACGCGAATCGCTGAAGCTGACGTGTCGGTCGGCAGCATGGGCGTCCGCGGTGACGACACACTTCGCTGCGAGTTTGTGAGCTGCTGCTGCCCGTCGCCGATGCGGACGTCCACCGATTTCAGGCAGTTGCCCGTCATCGACGACCATGTCCGCAGCTTCGAGTCCCGCGAGTAAGTGTACAGCACCGAGAGCTGGTCCTCATAGTTGAACTGCGCAATCGACGTGATGAGCTCGTCCGCTGCGCGCGAGAAGAAGCGCAATCTTGAGGAGCCGCGGTGGTGCGACTCAACCCAGAACGGCAGCTCTGTCCCGTCAGCTCCTACTACTTTAGCCACACTCACCAGGCTTTGAGTCTGCGTCGCGGACAACACGGATGATGCCGCCATCGGCACATCCCAACGCGACCGTGTCCTCGTCCGCCACAACCCACGAGCCAATGCCGCCAGCAGAGGCAATGAGGTCGGCATCAATCTGCCACTGCTCGACCCACTCGTCCTCCCGGGGCGTAAACTGAATACGGTCTCCGCGGTCAACAAACAGACCAAGCGGAAATGTGAAGCGGTAAATGATGTTCTCCGTGGAGAGGACAATAACGACGAGTTCGCGGGAACCAAATGAGGGAATCACGCAGCCTTCCTCGAGCGGCCGCAGCTGATCGGGGAAGAGGATGCGGATGATGGTCGGGTCCTGAACACTCTTTCCCTTGTTGAGAATCGGCGAGAGCGACCGCAGCTCGAGAGCATATCCGTTATACACCGTGCGGGCGAGAGTCGCTGTCCGGGAGTCGAAAGCAGCGCTCACGGCGTGGTCTGGATGCAATGGCGAGGTATACACCTCGTCCGTGTAGGAGAAGGGCCGGTCCGAAGGAACAGACACCTCAGCCACTGGACCAGGTGCTGTCGGGAGCAGCGGGAGGTGCGCGTGCACGAGCTGGAACGGCGTGTAAACGGACATGGCGATGATGTCGGCGGTGGTGTTTGGGCGGAGCCGCCGACGGTTTTCGATGCGTCGCCAGAAGGGAGAGTGCGCGAGACGGCAAAGCACAAAAGGAGGTGTCGTCTGCGGCGCCCTCCAGAGTCAACGGCGTCGGGTGAAGTGGAAGAGGGGAGAAGGGGATGTGATGGATGTGGTTGATGTTATTGCCTAGAGGTGACAAAGAGTAGCTCTCTCTCACTTGCGACGACGAGCACCGACGCCAAAAAGAGGTGGTCATTGTTTTGTGTGCTCAGCCAATTTTGATTCCGTCGCTCCATCACCATCTCCATCCCTCACACAATGACATGCCCCTCCCCCCGCGCGGCCCGCCACATTTCTGGATGAAATGACATCGAGCAGGTCCAACTTTTCTGTTTGTCTCCCTTCTTCCTCCCCATCCACTCCATCCCCATCTCCCACCCCTCTCGGGTCACCGAGAGCAAATCCTCATCCAGCTCCTTGGCGACACGCACGCTCACGGATGTAAGTTTTGAGCCTTCCTCCACGCGACTTCTGGCACTGACAGCAGCACGATGGACCCACGACGCCGCGGGAACGTGTACGGCCAGGGCGGCGGCGGCGGGCAAAACTATGGCGGGCAGAACGCATATGGCGGCGGTGGCGGAGGAGGAGGAGGTGGTGCTGGGGGCGGATACGGCGGCAACCCCGGGTCATCGCAGTATCCGCCGTATGGCGCCAACGAAGGCCGCGACCCCCGCGATCCTCGAGACCCCCGCGGCGATCGGTTCGGCCGCGCCGCCAACTCGAACTCGCCGTTTCAGAACGATCCGCGGCTACGTGGGCAGGGGACGAACACGCCGCCGTTTCCTTCCGACCCGCGTGACCCCCGGAGAGGCGGCGGCGGCGGCGGCGACCCGCGACTCCGAGACCGTGATCCGCGAGGAGACCCGCGAGACCAACGGGACCCGCGCGACCGCGACGGCGGCGACCCCCGCGATGCCATTCCCCGCGACCCGCGTGACCCGCGTTCTGCACCCCAAGATCCCCGCACACGAGGACGAGGACCGCCCCCTCCCGCTGCGGCGCCCGCGCCCACCCAGGAAGCACCGCCGCCCCAGCGTGCTGAAGTCGCCCGCACCAATGGCGCAGCAGACGAAGTCGACACATCGAATGCTATTCGTCAGCGCCCGCTGTTCTGTGTCGTGTGTGCCAGTAATAATGTGAGTTAGTTTGGCTGAAATTTGCTAACTCTCAGAATCGTTCGATGGAGGCACATAAGGTGTTGAAGTGCGTTGTGAAATCTTTGCTTCGCTTTCCCCACTGACAGACAGCAACGCGGGACTGCGCGTCATCTCGGCAGGTACGGGATCTGCCGTCCGTCTTCCCGGGCCCGCCATTGACAAGCCCAATGTGTACCGCTTCGGAACGCCCTACGACGTCATCTACAAGGATCTCGAGTCCAAGGACCCCAAGCTTTACACGGCCAACGGGCTACTGCCGATGCTCGACCGCAACCGCAAAGTCAAGCTTGCACCGCAGAAGTGGCAGGACCTGCGTTCTGTGCTTGCCGATGTGGTCATCACTTGCGAGGAGCGATGTTATGATGCGGTCTGCGAAGGTGGGTACGAAGCCGTTTTTTCTCTAACCCACCAGATCTTCTCGCACGAGGCGGAGAGTTCAACCGCAGCATTCACGTCATCAACGTTGAGATCAAGGACAACCCGGAAGAAGCGCACATTGCGGGCAAGTCTATCCTCGAGCTTTGCCAGACGATAGAAAAGGCGCGCGATCTTGATGCGGAGATTGACGGGATCCTCGTACGGCATGCGGAGAAGCACCCGCACGCGTTGCTGCACACTGTGTCGTTCTTCTAGACATATACGTGGCCAACGTTGTGGGGAGTGCGTGGCTGGGATAGCTGGGATGTGATCGTGCAAGGGGAGGAGGGAGGAGATCATGAGGGTGATGAGGAGATTGGAAGAAGAAAAGGCTAAGAGCATCATTCTCGGGCATATATACAGTAGAAAAAGGGCTGGCTCTGGACAATATGTCACTTCGCATCCATCCATGATTCAATAAGAGAGAGCAGAGCACACATCGCGTCGCGCGTCCCCTCGAGCCACATGCCGCACATTGCAATGGCCAGCGAGGACTATAGAGTTTTATCGTGATAGGAACCACCTGGGGGGTTGAGTTGTAAACCTCCGAGATGCCGTAACGTGGACGCGATCGCGGAGGCGGACGGGGAGAGAGAGAGAGAGTGACAAAGGTCAGGCATAGATGTTGTTGGGTTTGTGCATGTGATACTCGTACTAGACTGCGACTGCGACTGCGCGCTACTGCTTAGCTCACAACAAGAGTTCGCATCATCGCGACTGTCGTCGTCGTCGCCGCCCACACGCTGTTGACAAACCATAACAACAACAACAAACCACCACCACCCACCATCACCACCATTACCTGCATCACCATCAGCATCGGCATTGCATTTTCACCACCACATCCATCCCCCTCATTCTCCATTCTCCACTCCCTCTCCGGCCCGTCACGCGTACACTCCACCTCTCACCTCCACTCAGCCCTCGCCGTCCCCCGCGCTCCCCGCACCCCGCAGGGCACGCCGCCGCACTTATTCTCCGGTCGGCTCGTCGGCAGCAGCGGCAACACTCGGCCTACCCCCCGGCGGGCCTGACCTCTTCATCTGGACTTGGACTTCTTGGGAGATTCGGTCTGCACTGTGACGTCTAGTTGCTCGAGTGTTCTCTCTCGCGCTCCGACATTTTGGCCCCCCCTTGCTTCATCCTCGCCGCCTGGGCATTTGTTTCTCTCTCTTGCACCCCATTTTCTTCCAACTCTCCCTCTCTCCATCAGCACGTCCGCCACCCCTACCCCATCCCCCACTACCCATATCCTAGCTCGTGCTCTTCCCTACTCCCCTCCCCGTCCTCCTATCTCACACGACCGGGAAATGAACCATGGCGGCGAGCTTATTGGATTACCAGTTCGGCGACCTGCTAGGCCGCGGCGCGAGCGGCAACGTCTATCGCGCGATCAACTTTCGCACGGGCGAGACGGTGGCCATCAAGTCCATCTCGGTGCAGTCGCTGCCCGCGTCGTCGCTGCCCGACATCCAGTCCGAGATTGATCTCCTCAAAAAGCTCAACCACCCAAACGTCGTAAAGTACAAGGGCTCGGCACAGGACAAGGACAACTTATTCATCATCCTCGAATACTGCGAGAACGGCTCGCTGCAGACCATTCTCAAAAAGTTTGGCAAGTTTCCAGAGTCCCTCGTCGCCGTCTACATCAGCCAGGTCCTCGAGGGCCTCGCGTATCTCCACGAACAGGGTGTCATCCATCGCGATATCAAGGGCGCAAATATCCTCACTAACAAGGATGGTAGTGTCAAGCTCGCGGATTTCGGTGTCAGCAGTCGCGCGCCGACACCGGACATTGCGGATGTCGCCAACACGGACGCAGCGGACAATGAGGTTGTCGGCTCGCCGTACTGGATGGCGCCGGAGGTCATCGAGCAGAGCGGCGCCACCACCACGAGCGACATTTGGAGCGTCGGCTGTGTCGTCGTCGAGCTCCTCGAGGGCAAGCCACCATACGGCGACCTCGCACCGATGCAGGCGCTGTGGCGAATCGTGCAGGACGAGTCGATGCGGATACCCGAGGGAGCAAGTCCGGTCAGTCACAGCCTCAATGGTAGCATGCGGCATGCGGCATGCATGCATGCCGTGTTACTCGGAGTGGCGTCGGCCCGTCGTCCCACGCGGAGCGGGCCCCTCAGCCACCCAAGATCAGTCACCGGACAGTCTGCTAACGTCTCCCCCAGGTGGTCAAGGACTTTCTCTACCAGTGTTTCCAGAAGGACCCCAACCTGCGCGTCACCGCGAAGAAGCTGCTGCGACACGCGTGGATGCAGACGGCGCGGCGGTCTCCCGGCGAGCACCCAGGTCACACGACGCCCAAGGCCAAAAACAACCACAGCAGAACGGGCAACCACCATGCTATGCGGGGCAGCATTCCGGCGGTGATGGCGCCAAGCGAGGAGGCGTCCCCGCGCCGCGACGCGACGGTTGTCCTCTCAAAGCAGAAGATTACGCACGGCGAGGCGATTCAGCAGGTGCAGCAGTGGAACGAGGCGCTGAACGGTGCGTGCCTTGGCGATGACAGTGATGCGCATCAGTTGTCCATCGCTGTTTCGGTTTATCTTTCTGACGCGTTTAGCATCACCAAAGAACTTTAGCACGATGCGGAGGACACCGCGCAGCAAAGCTAATGAGGCTCCGCGGAACCGGTCCGACTCGGTGCTTGCTCCTGGTCCAGCCGTGGCACCAGCTCTGGCACCTCCTGGTGCCGGCGGGCTGCTGCAGAAGAACCAGCACGTGAGCGAAGTGCTCAACCGCGCGCGCGAGAACAGCGAGACCGAGTGGGATAACGACTTTGCGGACATTGCGTTTGACGAGCGGTTTGCAAAGGTTACCCGTGAGTTGAATTGCCCGGAGCGAACTGACATTCAGCGCGGAAAGCAGAGACCTCGGCGACCGCGTCGTCTGACGCCGATCTTGAGGGTCATGACTCAGATACCGAGACGCTGCGCGCCAAAGCGGTTACCCGCACGAAGCCCTCCGCGTCGTCCGCACGCATGACAGGTATCGTTGAAGACTACTCGGACCTCGCGGCCGGCGAGGACGACCTTGCCGCGAAGTTGTCCGACATGAAGGTGAGTCGACTGTTCGGTGGTCGCGACTAACTCCAGCTCCGGGACAAGGGCCGGATCCGCCTAATGCGCCCTAGCGACTTACAGAAGATTGGCACCCTGCAGCCCCAGCCGAGAGAGCACCGCGAGCGCGAAGCACCGAAACCACCGCCAAAACCCTCACCTCCAACTATGGGCCCGCCGCCTGTTCCCCCGAAGTCTACTCCGGCCCCATCGCCTGCCCCTCAAGCGGTGTCCACATCGAGCCCGACTGCTTCGATCCGCACGCCACCAGGATCGCGCAACTCCTCTCTGCGCGGGCGCAAGGCGGCGCCCGAGAACCTCGAGTTGCAGAAGTACACCGAGGACGATGAGGAGGACTACTCGGACATTGGTCACGGCTTCGAAGCAGATGGCGCGTACGCCATGGGCTCGCTGCAGCTTACACGCCGCTCCAACCGCAGCTGGAAGGAGCAGGAACAGGAAGAGGACGAGGAGGATCCCTTTGCGGAGTTTGACGACTTTGATGTCGACGATCTCGAGGCAAATCTCCATCACAACAAGAAGGCCGCGCTGTGGGGCCAGGTCGAGAAGATTGTGGACCAGATGCAGGT
This sequence comes from Apiotrichum domesticum, assembly GCA_001599015.1. Taxonomy (NCBI): domain Eukaryota; kingdom Fungi; phylum Basidiomycota; class Tremellomycetes; order Trichosporonales; family Trichosporonaceae; genus Apiotrichum; species Apiotrichum domesticum. The sequence goes on along the minus strand of BCFW01000004.1, from coordinate 2,112,557 downwards.
TGGCACGGCCCACACCACTCTGCGGGTGGTGTGTGACGAGCTCGTGAGTGTATCATTTTGACCTCTGCGCTGACGCCCAGTTGAACATGCTCGAGACGGCGCCCCCGGACATGGGTCTCGAGCGGCATTTTGTCCAGGTCCACGGCATGCTGACGTAGGTGGCAGTGCGATTCCGGCTAACCTATCAGTGTCCTTGAGCTTCTCGAGTCACGTATGAACCGCGATGTAGCGGTGCGGCTTTTGAAGATTGTTAATTTTGTGAGCCAGTTGCGGATGCCCCTTCTAACTGGCCCAGATCGTTGCATTTGACGTCGACAACCTAGAGTCGTTCTGTCTTGTGGGCGGCATCCCTGTTATCATTGTGGGTAAACCACCGTAGTTGATGATCTGACCCGCCAGCCCTACACTAGCAAGAAGCATTCCGTCGAGACGCGTCTCGAGGCCTCCACATTCATTCAGCATCTCACCCGCAGCGCTCTTACGCTGCAAATGTTTATTTCGTGGGTTGAGTGCCCTATCGCGAACTAACCCGCAGTTGTCGTGGACTCAAGGTCCTCGTGGAGCTTCTGGACGAGGACTATTCAAACCAGAAGGCGCTCATTCTCTCGGCCCTCGAGGGCATTGGTAGCGTGTTCGACCTGCAGAGTCCGACGCCTAAGCCCGACTTTTGCCGCATGTTTACACGCGAGGGCATTCTCGATCCCCTCGCTACGTCTTTGCTCGCCGTTATCCAGGACCCTGAGGTCGTCGACGACACCCCGAAGCGGGCGCTTGAGGTGCTGCTTCTCTTCTGTCAGGTCGCGCAGAGCGACGATCATGTCCGCCAGGGCTTTGCGACGAGGACAATCATGATGCGTACGTGGTTAGAATGCATCCCCGCTAACCATCAGGCTTGCTCAGGATTCTCAAGCACCTCCCTGACACGTCGCTGGTTACCGCCATCAAGGCCATCAAGCATCTCGCGACCCACCCCAAGCTGATTGAGGTGCTGCAGAACTCGAATGCAATGGAAGACCTCGTCGAGCTCCTGGGCAAGCTGCTGAACCGGTCAGAGCCGCCAAACGAGATCTGCTCGCACATCTTCCAGGCAATCTACTCCATGTGCCGTCTCTCCAAGGCGCGTCAGGAGGAGGCGGCCTCAGCGGGCATCATCCCCATGCTCAAGAAGACGATCGACCGCGACCGCCCGTTCAAGCAATTTGTCTTCCCGATCCTGTGTGACCTCGCGAATGCTGGAAAGGCTGCAAGGCGCCTGTTGTGGCAGAATGACGGCATGAACCGTGAGTAGCCAGATTTTGATAGCAATTCCATTCTGACATCAGTCTACCTGAACCTCTTGGACGACCCGTACTGGCGCACATCTGCGCTTGAGGCAGTTGTGACGTGGATGACGGATGAGCCAGCGCGTGTCGAGGATGTGCTGCTCATGAAGGAGCCGACAGACAGCCTCAGGAAGTGCTTCGTGTATGCGGCACCAATGTCGTTCGAGCGCATCCTGGAAAGCTACCTGAAGCTCTTCCGTCTCTCCTCCGCTCTCACCACCGCGGTCTCGTCATCGACACAGTTCCTCCGTCGTCTCTCCGAGGCTCTAGAGCGCCAAGAGTCGGCCGCGGGTGTCAGACTCAGTCTGCTGCACATTACCCGCGTGGTCTTCGAACACCACCCCGACCGCGAGGCGATGATCACACGCTACCGTATCGATGACATTGTCGATAAGCTCTCGAAGCAGGACAGCGCGGTGCTTGTGCGCGAGCTGGCGAAGAAGACGTACACCTCGTTAGTCTTTGGCGGGCAGGAACCCGCCGCGCCCACCTCGTCCCAGGCGGCCGTCAGCGTCCTTGCGCAGAGTACCGTGCCCGCCAAACGCGTGTTCAGCGTGCGTCGCACGTCCGGCGACCTCCGTGCCGCCGGATCGCGCATTCGACCAAAGGATCAAAAAGACCGGGATCGGGAGCGAAGCAGGGACCGAGGGAACGACACGCACACTTCAGGGGCAAGTTACAACGGCACCCATAGCCACGACATGTTTCTCTCCCCGACGGAAATCCAGACCAACGCGACGAGTACAAGTTCAAGCCGCAGCGTGACCCCGACACAGAGCAAGAAGCGCCCGCTCTCGCGGCAGAACCTCACGTGAGTAGCAGAGGGGGGGATACTGCCTCTCCAGACTGAGCCGATGCTCCGCCCGGGCACAGACACGGCAAGACGGACGCTGATGGCAGAGACGTGCAGTGGACTGGTGACCGGACGGAGCGGACAGACCGGACGAGCGGGAGCGAGAGGGACAGACAGTCGCTCAAGAGCGTGCGCCCCGGTAACCGGCGCAGCCAGAGCCTGTTCCAGAGCCAGAACCAGAGCCAGGGCTTGAGCCTGTCCCAAAGCCAAAGCCATGGCCGCAGCCAGAGCCAGCACCAGATGCAGCTCCCGCCGAGCCCGAGTCCGAGCCCAAGGTCGCATGCCGGACATGCGCGCCAAGCGGCGCAGTTGGGCCTGGGCGCACGAGACCTTGGACGATGATCGACTTTTGACTTTTGATTCGACTGCGAGGCGACGCGGGGCGACCCTTGATGGACAATACGGGCATAATTGGGCTCGAGTTTGGGTTCCGGGTTGATAATACGCAACAGACAGACAGACAGGCAGACACGACAAGACACGCACCGACCACCACTTCATTACCTTCATTTCACTTCATTATACTTCACCTTCATTTCACTTGGCAGCCATACCCCGCATAGCATTGACCCCTGTACCGCAGTATGCCTATTGCATGCATTACATCGATGGAGAGGTTGTGTCTGAGCAGATGCTGCGTGCTATGGTATGGTGGGTGGTTGATGATGGGGGAATGGTTTGTTTGGGTTGTTGGTTTGTTGGTTGGTTGGTGGTTGTGGGATATGCCATGGACGGATGGGATCTACTGAAAATGTATGGTTTCTTGCCTTCTATGCCCGCGCACAACCTCGCATTGGTGACGCCAATGGGTGCGCCCACCGCTCACCGCTCCTCTGTATTCGACGGCGACTGCCCGCTCTCCAAATCCCTCGCAAGCGACACATTGTCCTTGCGCGCAGCAGTCGCAATCTGGTCGACGATCATGGTCCGGCGAACGGGGCCGAGGCGTGGCGGCCTGCGGAGGCGCTGGGGCCGAGCCATGTCGTCCGAGGCAAGCATGCGCTGCGCCACCTCGAACGCAACGCGCACCGGCGCGTCCATGCGCGACACGTCCTGTTTGCCGAGGTAGTTGGCCATCTTGCGCAGCGCCTTGCGCAGGCGTGCAGTGAGGACGTACTCCACTTCACCTTCGTCGGCCACTGCCGCTTCAGGCCCGCACTCCGCGTCAAACTCGCTGCCCGGCTCGACGTCTCGCCGCGCGTGGTGCTCGATGAAGAAGATGGCGCCGGTAATGTTGTTATTTTTACGCAGCGCGTGGGCGACGCTCTCGACGACCTGCTCGTCCACGCAGATGCGGCTGTAGTCCTCGCGCGCAATACGGATCGCGTTCGCCGGCTGGCCGTTGAACGTGTAAGCCTGGAGAATCGCGCGGAACGCGGCCGCATCGGGGCCGGACGGCGTGCGCGACATGACATCGTACCACCACCGCGCGCCTGCCGGATTGTTGCGGTAGCCGTTCCCGTCGATCAGGGTCGTGTACATCTCGGGCGTCGGGGCGATGCCGTCCTCGTGAACGAGGCGCATCACGTCCTCGGCATCCTTGATCGCGCCGACCTTGACGTACGCGCGCATGAGGGACAGGTAGTGCTTCGCGCCAGGGCGGTAGCCACGGAGGACAAACGTCTGCCAGGTGGAGCGGATCGCGCGGTTCGCGGGCTCGTCGCCCAATGCCAGGGTGTCGAACATGAGACGGGTGCGGAGAGACCGCCCAGTCGTGTGGGGTGCGGTTTTGAGACGGGTAATGCGGCTCTCAAGCATCTGCCGCAGCTCACTCGGGACCTCCTTGGAAACGGTGTCCGACGACTGCTTGACAAAGTATTTGGCGGCGGCCCTAGGATACCGGACGGCGAGACGAACGGCCTCGTTCAGAATGATGTTGAACTGGTCCGTGGTGGGTGTGGTGTTGGTACGCTTCGTCATCTGGCGTAACAGTCGCCGAAGGGTGTCGGCCGAGGAGAGCATGTCGCGGCTAGCAAACTCGAGCACGATCCGCACCGTTCGCTGATCAGCCTCAATATCTGCCTCACGCATCAAGGATCCGACGTCGACGAGGCCATCGTACTTCTGCAAGCGAAGACAGATCTCCAGAGCAGTGTTGGCGAGCACAATTCCAGGCTTGAAAGTGTCTGGAAGCGCCCAACGAGTCTCACCACCGCGTACTGCCGCTTCGAAAACTTCGTACACCTCCTCCGAGAGGCCCACGCGATCGAGTGTACGCAGGAGCTGCGATACGTTTGCGTCGTTAATCTGTGCGCCAGCCTCGACGATGCCATTCCACAGGTTGATACACGCCTGTACGTCGAGCGAACTGTTGTGGTTATTCCGCATAGAAATCGTGAGCGCCAACAGAGCTGTCTGGATATTGGGTTCGGGACCGGACGGACGACCAAAGACACGGAACTCGCCCACGATCGCTTCAGCCCCAGCAAGATCGTTGGCGTCCAGTCGCAACCGGATCAACGCGTTCAGAATCGGGGCCTCGAGCGGAAAACCCAGCTGCCTCATGCTATGACGCACACGCTCCTCGACGGCCGAGTCGTATCCCAGCATCCGGTAGCCGTTGAGAACGGAGAGCTGAATGTCGGGATAGGGGATATTGGCCTCGTGGGCGATTCGAGCTGCGTGTTGTGCCGCGGGGATGTCGCCCATTTCGAGATTGGCCTGCACCAGGGAGCAGAGAGAATCTGCTGTTGGAGTATGCGGGATCTGATGAAAGAGTGAGATGGCGGCGTCGGGGCGTTCAAGGGCGAGGTTAGCCTGCATCACGTTGGCAACCATTGCCGGTGTCCAGACCTCGTGCGGTAAGCTCTCAGATGGACCAGGAAGAAGTGTAGTCATGAGTGACCACTGTCGTGCGACAGCAAGGTCCATGGCCAGCCCCTCTAGATCGAGAATCTGCTTGCCGTCCCGGATCTGCGCGTCGAGGCGCTCATAAAACGTCTCGGCAACGAAGCGCGAACACCCCATGTTGATGGCGAGGCGCAATAGCCATCTTAGCATGTTGCCTTTCAACCTCCTCCCAAGGAAAGCGTCATGTGGGTCTCGGGCATAATTCGGCTGGGCAAAGATTATCGCGCGCGCGGCTCGTAATGCTGCTGTCGCCTCCTCGTGGGACAATGCCGGGCGGACGTTGGGCTTGACCTCGGACTGCGCCGAGTACATCAATTGCCGAATGGCCTTATAGTCGACGGTCTCGCGATCCTGCACGCTCATGACTGCGAGGGCGCGCAGAGCTCCAATCGCATCCACTTTGACCAGCCGTGCGAATCGTTCCCCAACGGTGAGAGGAGCGTCGACCGGAACAACGACATCGTGAGGCAATGGCCGGTGCTCTGGTGGCAGGGAAGCGACCTCAAACTCGGCATGAGTCTTCCGCGAAAATCGCGAGCTGCCAGCCATGGGGGCTGATTTTGGTCGTGATCCCGAGTCGGCGGCGGAGGATAATGGGTCTGTTGCTAGCTCAGCTGTCGGGCCCTCGGCAGCAGCGAGTAACACGGCGGCAGAGTACACGCGCCGCCCGTGGCCAGCCTTGGCTCCCCCTGGAGGCAGCATTGCCCGGACCTGGGCCTGCCGGCTCGACTCTGCAGGGAGCGGTACGATGGTGGCCGCGAGGCGGGGCGCCCGGAGCGCGCCCTGCCTTGCCGAGGATAGCATCGCTCGCAACTGTCAGAGTGTTGGGAGAGAACACTCGGACTGTGAGAGTGTTAGTAAATGTGCATATGTGCGTGTGTGTGTTGGTGGTGGTGGTCGGCGGCGTGTTCCGAAGCTGTCCGATGTGGAATACCTACCAAAAGGTGCGATGCGAGCAACGAGGGGGAAGACGGAAAACAAGAAAGGGGAGGGAAGACAAGAAACGAGCACCGAAACGCGTTTAGACGAGGACGACCATGGAAGGAACGGCGAGAGAGCGGGGGGCGGAGGGATGGGAGATGGCGAGTCGTCCTCTGCGCTGTCGTCTTGTCGGGGAGAGAGAGATCTATGTTCCCGGAGTGAGTTGCAGTGAGTGCGAGTGAATGTTGGGAGGTGGAACAGGGCTTGTCTTGCTCGACCTTTTGACTGGCTTGCGATTCTTTTGTCTTTTGTGGTTGCCTGCATGCTCGTCTGCTCCCTCCCCCCTGGCCTGGCCTGGCAGCCGAGACTTCCGATGCTCGCTGCTGGCAGGTGGAATCAGCCGCACAGAGAGAGTGCACCCGAAAAAAAAGTCCACCCAGGGAGAGCAAGCAGCCACTCCAATTACAGCCAATAAGAACGGAACCATTTTGTGTGGAAAAGCAAGCCACAGATTACACATGGATATCTCGCGATTAGTGCGCGATTAGCACGATACTACCACGCCACAGGAGAGGCAGCTTTCACGTGACTAAATTTTACTTCTGGATATCGGTATATCCGGTGCAGTGTGTTCTACGTTCCACCCCCGTGTGTTTGTAGATGAGTCCATCCGAGTCGACCGCTACGGGGATGATGGGCGATCGGAGCTACACACGAACCCCGAGTCAATGACGCACGGAAAGCGGGAAAGAGCCAGAGAGAGAGATAAGGGAAAAAAGGTGAGACAACAAGCTGTGCTTTCTTCCAAGTGCATATCCATCCCCCCAGGGCCATTATAAATAAAGAACAGTCGCGACCTTGTTCTGCTCTTTCCTCCTTCTTCCTTTCTTCCTTCCGGCTTCATCCCTCTCAGCACCTTCCGCAGTCATGTCCGTAGCCAACGCGTTCGACTTCGCCCCAGAGGCGCTCGACATGCCCTTCAGCATCCTCGACACGGATCTCTACAAAGTCAGTGGCAAACCGTGGCGCTTCATGTGGGCAGGGGAAGACACATGAGATATGATAGAGCTACGATCTCGCTCGTTGGTCCCGATCTGTGCAATGGAATACATGGGTTGAACCTTCTGGACTTATGCTCACCTCGCAGCTTACGATGCAAAATGCCGTGCTGCGCCACTTTCCCGACTCCCGTGTCGTGATCCGCTTCACGAACAGGTCGCCGCAGATGCGTTTCTCGCGCGAGTGCTTTGACTGGATCCAGGAGCGCGTTAATCGTAAGTTGTAGGCGCGGCTAAAAGATAAAAATGAAGCCGTGCGAGTTCTACTATTATCCCGGTCGCTTGGCTGTATTAGCCTCTTGCAGGAGGACCGTACTTCACAGGACAAGCGCAGAGGGTAATCACGCAGCCACAACTAACTCTCAGGCCTAGAGAACCTTCGCCTCACGGAGGAGGAGCGCCGCCGACTCGCTGCCGCGTGCCCGTACTTCCCCGAAAGCTACCTCGACTTCCTCGCCAGCATCCAGCTCAAGCCGCGCGAACAAGTCGAGCTGACATTTAACGAGATTGAGGATGGCATGGGCGAGATCGCGTGCCGGATCGAGGGCCTGTGGAAGGAGTGCATCCTGTACGAGATTCCCATCATGTCCATCAGTGAGTCACCCTTGCGTCTCACAGCGAACACTTTTGGCTGATGTTAGTTTCTGAGGGTTATTTCCTGTTCGTGGACACAGACTGGAGCATGGACGGACAATTTGGTAAGTGACATCCAGCTAGACGAACATATCATCAGCTGGAAGGATACATGCTAACCCCTCAGAGCAGGCAAAACAAAAGGCCCTTGACCTTCTCAACCCTCCTGCAGGAATCACGCCCGTTTCATTCTCCGAGTTTGGCACCCGCCGTCGTCGCTCGTTTGCTGCCCACGATATGGTGATGCGCGGTCTTGTGTCTGGATACGAGGAATGGAAGGCCAATGGCGGCACTGGAGCCGTTCTGGCTGGAACTTCGAATGTGAGTCCGAGAGTGGTCGAGAAGGTCTTGCTCCGTCTCATCTCTACAGGTCTTCCTCGCACTCAAGTACGGCCTGAAGCCGTCGGGTACCATTGCGCACGAGTGGATCATGGCTATCGGCGCGACGTACGGCTACAAGGATGCCAACTCGCGTGCGATGGACATGTGGGAGGAGATCTACCCCGCCAACCAGCCGGACGGGCTCCCGCTCATCATGCTGACGGACACGTACACTGCCGAGGTGTTCTTCCGCGAGTGGTGCGCAAACCCGGAGCGCGCGCTGCGGTGGGGCGCGCTGCGGCAGGACAGCGGCGACCCGTTCACGTTTGTGCGCCAGGCCAAGGCGGCGTGGGAGGACGTGGCCCGGCAAATGGGCCAGAATGGGAATGCGCTCGCTGGCAAGCGGGTCGTGTTCTCCGACTCGCTTGATGTGCAGCGCAGCATTGGCCTCCAGAAGGGCTGCGACGAGATCGGCCTGGGGTGCGCGTTTGGCATTGGCACTTTCTTCACCAACGACTTTAGGAAGCAGAGCGACCCGTCGCAGGTCTCCAAGCCGCTCAACATGGTCATCAAGCTGTCGCAGATCGAGGGCAGGGATTGTGTGAAGCTCTCGGACGACAAGGGCAAGCACACTGGTACAAAGGAGGAGGTTGCGCGTGCGCAGCGCGAGCTCGGCATCAGCCTTGATTAACGGGTTGCATCTTGCTTCTGTAGTATGTATACCACATGGCGTCGTACAATAATGGTTGTGTAAGTCATAAATCACAAATGCATGTCATGTGTCTATCGTCGAATGCTGGGTGGTCTCCACCAATGCGTCTCTCATGTAATACAAGCCTCCCGCCTATGAGGTATCTCCATCGGTCTCTCCATGCCGGATTGTCGCGCCAATGCTGTCCTCATGCTCTCCTACTCGTACTCTCCAATGAATGACGCCTAGTCGTCAATGACGATCACGTCGTCTGCGCCACCACCAGCTCCTGCCCCTGGGGTCGATCCCACGACACGCGCGCGTTTCGAGCGGCGGCCGGGCTCGGCACCACCGCCGTTGGCAGTAGCCGACGAGCTCTCGCCCAGGACCTCGACATCGTCGTCGTCATCATCGAGAATGCTTATCGCTTCGCCTGGCGTATTGCCTTGCCAGTCTGACGGAGCGGCCCGACGAGTGCCTAGAACAGATGAGGGCGGAGCAGTACTGCCATTAACTTGTCGACGGATCGCGCGTGGCCGTGCGGAAGAGGAGCGAGATGAAGAGGTAGACGCAGCCGGTTGAGCGTCAATGACCTCGGTTTTGGGTGTGGCATACCTGCGTGTTAGGCGCACGAGCAAAGCTGAGTAACACGTACAGTTTGACCCATTCACGGGCAGTCGCGTCATGCTGTTTGCGGTCGCGTTTGTACTCCTGGGCAATGCTGGGGACGAGCGGATCACTAGGGTTCGGGTCGGTGAGCAGCGACGAGAGGGAAAGGATAACCTTGTAGAGGGAGAGGGCAGGCGACCATGCCGTTTTGAGGAGCTGCAGTGTGAGCTTGAACAGACTTGTGAAACAAAGCCCCGGAGTCACGGTCAGAAACCACTCACGTCAAGACCTTCATTCTGTCAGCACCTGTCGATGGAACCACACTCAACACTACTCACAGATGGCGCCCGAATGAGCAATATTGCAGTGATACACTTTGGTGCGGAACAAAAGATTAGGTGGAGAGAAGCTGTCACCCATTAGCTTTGGGAGCTGCAGAAGCTGTCAAATCAGGCGTGACAAATACTCACGGGTAGTCTGGCGGCACGACAATCTCGACGTCGAACACACCGCCCTCATATGGGCTGCCTGCTGGTCCGGGAAGGGTTGCGCGCCACTGGAAAATGTTCGCCTCGTTGGGGACAAGACTTATAGCTCCGAGGTTTTCGTTTGCAAGATCTGCGATCTGAAATCAAAGTCAGCGCTTGTAAGTGGGCGAGAAGTGGAGGGTTGGCGCCATTGAGGAAGGTCGGAGAAGGGGGTGCAGCGAAGATGGACAAGAATTGGAGGAATACACTCCACAGCGACTCTGGGGATCATGCACGCCCTTCCACGCGATAGACACAAGTCCCATAAGCGAGCGTACCAGCACCACCACTCTTTATACCCTTTACCGCTCGGTGGCAACGACTTACCTCGCGTCGTAGCCGTTTGGCCGCCATCTGTGGGTGGGATCAGTACCGCATCTCGTCCCCGGATATAGCCGTTTGCCACTTACAGCTGTATTTGTTGGACGTGTCGGGGGCATAGTGTAAGGATGCGGTAGACCGCAGGGGAAGGTGGGAAGAAGTGATAAACAACAAGAGGAGTGGTCTGTGGTGGTAACAGAGGGAATAGACGAGAGAGATAAGAGAAGAAGAGAGAGGAGAAAGAACGATGTTGAAAGTCGATGGAACTTTTGGGTGGATGGACACTGCCAGGAATATGTTTGGGTGTGGGACAAGGGATCCCAAAAGGATACAGTCAGCTGAGGGTTGGCGAGCGACGAAGGCACAGGCCCAGGCATGCAAAAGGGCCCAGCCAGAGGGTGGAGAGCGCGTGGTGACACTGACCAGTTACGTAAACAATCCCCCACTCCCCGCACTCCTCTGACCCTGATGGAACTTCCGCGATATTTCCGCACTCTACCATATGGTGCATGGTGCAAGAGAGCACCTAGAGCCTGAGAGCAAAAGCACAAAAGAGGGAGGGCCAGAATGAAGATTACTCGTCAGTTTCGACCATGAAAATGTCAGATCGGTGATTAGTGATCAACAATAGTGGTGCTAGTGGTGATCTCTTTGATCTCTTCATCATTCTCTTTTCGGTATATCTCGGCTGTGTAGCAGTATCGAGCCTCTGTTTCATCCTCTCTGCAGCTGCTTGTTTGTTGGGCTGCGCTCTTCTTGGAGATAAAAGCTTTGAACTTCTCTTTCCAGACTTAACTCCCCAGTTGCCAGGTTGTTCCTGTGTGACGCTGTAGCATAAAAGACAAGGTAGACAAGATTACTGTCACAAAAATCACAAAATATGAACGACTATGTCCGATGAGGTCACAGACCACTAGAGTGGGGCACCACAAGATTGTTATCATCCGATAAGTATCCGAGTAATATCCGCCATGGATGACGCAAGGTTGACTCACCTGCTGCCTCGCGTTGATATTTTCGTGTTGACGGTTGATGGTGGTTGATGCGAGCCATCGTGGACTTTTGGATTGTCTCGTCCTCTTCATCTCTGTCTACATTGTTCGCGTGTTCTTTCTTTTCCTCCAACTTTGTCAACTACCATTCCTATTACGGTCCTCTCTCCCTGTTACGGCATTCTGTCATTCCGTCATTACTCTCTGATTGTCTTGTGTCTCTATCTGTTCTGTGCCTAGTCCGCCTGTTTTGTTGAGAGCCATATTAAGAGGAAGAGTGGGGGTGGGTGGCGAGATGGAGGACGCGTCGGATATTCTCTTTGAAACGTTGGTCTCTTCCTCACCGTTCACTCGATACTCACTGCAGCTTCGCCGACCTCATCTTCAAGCTAGGCCATCCCCCGCGCTCGAACCGCTCCCGTGCAGACGGCCGATACGTGCCCGTCCCCCCAGAAAAGATCTTCCAGTCCTGGATCAACCACCTTCCCCGTCCCCTCCCACCACACACTGGAAAAGTAGTGTTCCGCCTGCTGTTCCCCCACGAGGGGGCGCGGCGGCGGTATGGTCTCAAGGAGACCAAGCTCGCTGCCGAGCTGCAGGTTGCGCTGGGGCTCACCGGCCTAGACAAGTGGGACGCCGTCGGGAACGGCAAGGGACTGGGATGTCTTGGGAATGTGGTGGAGAGTGCTATGAAACATCGTGTGCGTTGTCGGAAGTGCTCGAGTTCAACTCACACACCAGATCCCTCTTGGTACCAAGTCCGACTTGACTTTGAGGGAATTGGACAATGTTCTCGACCAGCTAGCAGCGCCTTCCACTTTCTCACAGCTTTCTCAGATCCCACAGAACCCGCTCTCCCCGTCGGCCATCATCCAAGGCCTATATCGTGACTGCAACCTCTCCGCCTACGCTTTATCGGTTCTTACGCAGATAATTCTCCGCGACCTCCGACCACTCCTTTGTCCGCTTCCTCGCGAGTCACATCCCACCTCCATGTTACGGTGTAGAATTACTGCAGCGCCGGATCAGCTTGGTTTACATGCTGCAATGTGGTGCTGGGACCCTGTTATGGCCCGCCTGTATCGCGACGGCAAAGGGTGCATTGATTGGTGCGCAGATACGGCCGAGACCGTAGCCAGCTCACCTGGAGTCGTCCCCATCAAACCTGGGCCGGTTGTTGGCGTAAACGTTCAGGTGCGCTACAAAGATCGTTCCAGCTCACGCCAGATTCCCAAGTGTCGCAAGGGAAGGTCGATTGCCGATGCTGTCAATCCCTTCTTCACCGGTTCGGTACCTGTCTGCCATGCTGTGTTCGCCGAGGTCAAGTATGACGGGTATAGGTTTGTCAAAGTGTGATTATTCAAGCTCATAGACAGAATGCAAATTCATGTCGAGCTCTGCGGCGAGGTGCCCAAAATCACCGTATTTAGTAAATCGAAGCGGAATGCCACCTTTGACAGAGGAAACACTCATGCGTAAGTCGCGCCCAGAACACTCTCTGACATTGAGAATTATTCTTGCCTCTCTTGGTCTCTTCACCCCTCGAGCTCTCCCTCAGCACTCGGTATTTGCTGGACGAGTTGCTTCATCCCCAATGCCCCGCGAGAAAATTTGCTCAAGCGTCATTCTGGAGGCCGAAGTCGTTCCATGGAACGAAGCTTCACGGGAAGGCGGTCGCGGACCTGGGATAGAGGAGTTCTGGTGGTTAGGTCCTGCTGGAGTCACTGTAAGTGACAGGTAAGTTCATACTGCTCCTCATCTGTCTAATCCTGAGCAGTACCTGGGGCTCTCAAACGCGCCATCTGTGCCTGGTGTACTTTGACATCCTTCACCTCGACGGCGAAAGTCTGCTGGGACAGACGTACGCCCAGCGGAGAAGGATCTTGGAGAAGGTGACGAGACCCATCAGCGGTTTTGTAAGCTTAGATGTTCGCCTGCATCTGACGACAGTGCTTTCTCGCGAGTCGAGTGTCGATCACTATGACTCTCGGTCGACACAAAGCTGAGCAGGTAGGATAGAACTGGATGTCGTCACTGACATGGTACAGGAACTTCGCAAGGCTTTTCAGAACTGCGTGAGGGCAAGAGAGGGTGGGTCACCTTCGCAATTGTTGTTGACAATGCAGAAGGACTGGTGCTCAAGGCCGATACCACAACGTATAACTCAACCAAGCTGCCTTGGGTTAAACTCAAAGTGGGTCGGGAGACAAGGGCACTACTCACCTTAAGAAGGACTACATCCCCAATTTAGGTGACTGCATTGATCTTGTCGTCCTAGGGGCAGGATGGGATATTGATCGCGCGCGGGAGCTCAGAGGTAGGCTGTCAGAAGTCGCTTCCATGCTCAGCTTACATCTCAGTGGACACCTCAGTGTACACCACCTTCTATATCGGTACGATCACCAATAGAGATGCGGTCTCAAGACGTTGTCCGCCGCATTTCCAGATCCTCTTTCGGGTATCGTATGGAATGGATCGGGACCAGCTTGAGATTTATAATGAGAATATCCGTCTTGAGCGCTGGCGGGGCAAACCGTATGATCGCGATGACCCATGGAAAAGGGTGAGTGGTGTCATCATTATCACCTGCTAACTGTCAGCGGCTACTTGGTCTCTCATGGAAATACTCTCTGCCCAAAGCGATGGTGCCTCCTTCAGTTCTATTTGAACGGCCGCTGTGTGCCGAGGTTATGGGTGCTGGCTTCCAGAAGCTACTAATGTCGGAGGTGAGTTATCCTCCTCTGATCCTTCTAAACTCACTTGCAGCTGTATGAGCTTCGTTGGCCGCGTCTTGTCAAGATTTTCGAGAAGAATGAGCGGCCTTGGACGTCAGGTAAGCGTTACAGAGACCATCGTTGATGATAAGCTCTTGGTGCAGCCGAGTTGAAGGCTGCAGCACATCGCTCTCTGGGTTATGGCGAAATTTACCACCCACCGTCTTCGCCAGAAGACGACTCTCTCCGTGCATTATGGCGTTCCAAAAGTTTTGCCGCAGTCGATATACCTGATCTGAGTCCGAGCCCTCGCAAGGTTCTGAGTCCGCGCCGCCGTGCGTCGGCGCCAGTAATCATCAAGTGCTCACCGCCAAACCCAAACTTGAGAGGGCCGGAGCAGTCATCCCCCCTCGCCAAACGGTCCAAGACGGGTAAGGATCTAATCGCCGATCCAGCTTCACCGCCCTCGCCTCCCTCTAGTCCAACCCCGAGATCTAGGCAAATGGCCCCACTTACCAGCCATGCACCGCCGCCAGCGCTCCTCAGCCTTGCCAGTCTACGCCGCGCGACAGAGATGGATTCGCCGCCCGCAAAGCGTCCTCGTCATGCTGATCCTAAGCGCCCTCGTCCCACAGAGCTCCCCACCCCTCCCACCTCCTCACCCCACGTCTCACCCGCCAAGCTCAAGTTCACGGCGGCACCAGTGACCCGTAAAATGGCCAAGCACACCCCTCTGTTCCCTCGTGTTCGTGTCCCACCAGATGTGACCCCAGCGTCTGAAGCACCACCGCCGGCGATGGTACGTGTGCGGTCGCTAGCAGCACCAACCGCGTATCCCCGAACGCTGTCAGCGACCCAGGTCAACTGCACCCTTGTAGACCCTTGCCTGTCAACTTCCACTCTCCTAAACGTGACGCCAGTGCGTTCTGGACTACCACCCACGCCTGTCAATCCAAGAACCATGTCCCCTTGTCCCCTATCACCTACCTTTGTCATGCCTACACCCGTACCCACAGCACCCATCACTTCTATCCCCACTCCGACTCCTGTGACGCCTCTTACGCCCCCTGCTGCACTGCGATCCGTCGAGAAACCTCTGTCGCTCCGCTCACGTATCCGCCGCGCAAAGCGCATGTCCAGCGGCTTCTAGTATTGTATCACGACCTTGTATGCCACGAACTTCATGTCCCCAGAGGAGCCAAAGTGCCGAGGATGTTGCAAGTGAGGCGTCACGCTCAATCAGTGTTTCTGTCCTGCCCCACCCAAGTCATGGCGTCAGTGTCGCAATGTCAGCACACGTAACAACACATATAAATCCCATCTATAATCTACTCCCACAACTTCGCCCCCGCCGCATCCAGGATCTTCTTGAGCTTCTTCGGCCGGTTATTCGGTACGAGCGCGAGCGCAGTCGGAATATGCTCAGGCTCCTCGATCCAGAGATGGTGCTTGATCCCAGCCGTCTCAAGTTCCCCAGCCAAACCAGTAATCGCAGCCTCATCAGCGACCTCGAGAACAGTCTTGCGCATCGAGCGCCACGCCTCGCCGGCAAAGTACTGCGTCATGGCGGGATCTGTCGAGTGTAGATGCTGTAGTGCCGTAGCCGCGTGCGCAGCCTGCGCCATCATCGGCCCGAGGCCCCAGCCGTGTTCCTGCTATTAGTATGTTAAAATCGCAGACGTACAGTCATGAGGTCGCGCCGGAGAATGATCTGCATCACGAGCGACTTTGGGGCCGGGGAGGGGGCTGCGGAGGGGTCCGCTGATGCTGAAGTGGACATGGCGCGGAGGAGGCGCGGAGCTAGTCAGATGCGGCGGGCGAGCATAGGCCAAGACGGAGGAGATATGGGGTGGAGTCGGAGTTGGAGTTGGGAGCCTTGGGAAAGTAGTTGCTCGTTGTGCTGCGCGTCGTTCGAGATGTCGGTTCGAGCGGAGGCATCGAGTGCATCAAGTTGCGGACATGCATCGATCTCCGTGCTGTCCTCGATGACGATGGTGGCCGCGACAGCGCCAGGAGGAAGAGACGAACGGTAACCACAAGTACAACCACAACATCACACATCACATCACTCTACCTCTCTTGTCTTCACTGCTCACCACAATGTCCGACAAGGAAACGCTGCTGTCCATGGGCTTTGCGCCCGAACGTATCGAGTGTGAGTAAGCTTTACCCACATGCTCAGCTGGATTGTGGTGCCAGTTAGCTGACACGCAGGGGCCATGCGCGCAACAAAGGGCGCGGGTCTGCAGCCGGCAATGGACCACATTCTCGCGAACGCCGAGAAGCCCGTCCCGAGCGCCGAGGAGGTAGCGGCTGAAAACGAGGAGGAGCTGAATCCCGCGGTGGCGGGCATGGACGAGGCGCGCTCGATCAAGTGCTCCGAGTGCGGGAAGACATTCCGCTCCCAGGCGACGGCCAGCTTCCATGCCGAGCGCAGCGGACACCAGGAGTTTGAGGAGAGTACCGAGGAGGTGAGTGGGGGGAAGCGTGTGCAGTTGATATTTCTCCAAGTTGAAACTGCTGTGGTTCCCGTTTCCCCCACTTGTCTGCTGACACCCCAGATCAAACCGCTCACGGAGGAGGAGAAGGCGGCCAAGCTTGAGGAACTGCGTGCCAAGCTTGCGGAGAAGCGCGCCGCGCAGGGCAAGGAGGACGAGAAGGCGAACCGTGCCAACGAGGTGAGCTGCTCCAACTGTTCGAAGCTGACGGCAGATCCTCCGCCGCAAGGCCGGCCAAGACCAGGGCAAGATCCGTGACGACCTCAAGGCCAAGGAGCTCGCCAAGGACGTCGAGCGCAAGAAGCAGGGTACGTGATGGCGTCTCATCTCAGCTGCACTCGTCGCTGACGCGGCAGAGAAGCTTGAGGACGCGCGCGCCCGCGCAGCGGTCAAGGCGCAGATCGAGGCGGACAAGCGTGAGCGGGCGGCAAAGGCCGCGCGCGAGAAGGCGCTGCGGGAGGGGACGGCGCCGGAACCCACCGCGCCGGTTGTGACGCCGCGCCCGGCTGCAGCTGTCGGCAAGTCGTCCGAGAACCCCGAGACGCGCCTCCAGATCCGGCTGCACGTCGGCGGCGCGCCGCTCGTCAAGACGTTCCCGTCGGACAACACGCTCGTCGACGTTGCCGAGTTTGTCGCGTCCCAGAACCTCGCGTACTCTGTTGACACGGTTACCTTTGCGTCCACCTTTCCTCGCAAGACGTTCTCGCGCACCGAGATGAGCAAGAGCCTCAAGGACAATGGGCTCACTCCGTCCGCGGTCCTCATGGCGAATGTTGCATAGTGGATGTTGTATCATCGTGGCGGATGAGATCGGATTCAGAGGTCAGGCCGGCGGATGCTGGCACTTCTACGAAGAATATAACTGACCATAAAAGTTGGGCAGTCGCAAGTGTACGATTAACGGACGCCCCACGTTGCACGTCTGCTGCCTAGCGCCATGGCGAATCTTCCATACCCCAACGAGAACGGTCCATACAGACATCAGAAAGAAATAACACTACATAATCACTGTTTCAACCCTACTTCCCAGCAGTTCCCACGCGGTCCTTGAGCACGGAGTTACCAGCGCGGCGCACGTCGTCAAACCAGCCCTGCACGATACGGCTCTCCTCATGGGGCATGCGCGCACTCTCGCGCTTGCCGTCGCGGATGCAGCGCGCGACCTCGTCCGCCTCGTAGTGCATGCCGCCGCCGGGCGCGATCGGGTGCTCGAACGTCTCGTGCTCCTTGATGTCCCCTGGCTCGCCAGACGTGTGCGGGACGATCTTGAACGACTGCGGGCGCCACGGGGGGTCTGGCGTCAGTGTTAGTGGCTAGGTCCGGGAGCATATCTCCACCTAGACTCACAGGGAATCACGAGATCCGCCTGCTCGCACGAGATGACGACCGTAGCGTCGCCGCACCCGCTGGTCGTCATGTCCGTAAGGCAGCGCGCCTCGGCAAATCCCTTCCACTCGACGATCCAGTGGCTGAGCGCATCCACGCCCGAGCGCGGGTACACGCGCTGGTAGCTGTTGACGACCTTGGGGTCGCGGTCCGTGTTGTCCGGGTGCTGGTGCAGCGCCAGCATTGCCCACACGCTCGGGTACGGTCCCTGGTCGAGCAGCGAGCCGCCGCCCTGTTCCGGGTCGATCATGCGGTTGCTGTCCGGGCGCGCTGTACGTCAGCACTGGGGCATATGCGGATTCGAGGTTTGCGTATCATCCGCAGGTTACAGTGCAGACTCACTGTCAGGCTCAAAGTTCATCGAAAAGTCGGCAAACATGCGCTTGACCTTTCCGAGACGGCCGCTGCGGAGCATGTCCTGGACGGCGTATGCGATCGGCTGGAAGCGCGTCCACACCGCCTCCATGAGGAAGACGTCGTGCTTCTTGGCGAGCGCGAGCAGCTCGTCCAGCTCCGCGAGGTCAAACGTGAACGGCTTCTCGCAGAGGACGTGCTTGCCCGCCAGGATGGCCGCCTTGGCGTTCGCGTGGTGGAACGTGTGCGGCGTGCCGATGTACACTGCGTCGACGTTCTGGAGTCAGTGAGGAAGCAGGTCACGGTGGACTAGGGACGGCGAGGGTAGTCGCAAGAAACTTTACCCTCTTCCCCTCTTATTACACTTACCGGGTCCGCAAAGACCTCGTCGTATGAGCCGCACGCCTTGGCTTCGAGAACGCCATTCTTGACGCCCCAGGCGTTGACACCCTCGCTGGCCTTGAGCTTGTCGATGAAGCGCTGCGCGCTCTCGACAGACCGCGAACCGACAGCCGTGATCTTGTGCGCGACGTCCGCGCCGCGCGTCGCGGGGTCGACGAGCAGGTCCTGCTGTTAGTTACTGTCGCCGCTGCGGGCTTACCTCTGCGAAGCGCGTCGAGATGCCGCCCGTCGCGATGATGCCCCAGCGAAGTGTGAATGCCATGGTGTGGTAAGTGGAAGTGTGTGAGTGATGATCGTGGGGAGAGCTAGGAGAGCGTATTATAAAGGCTAGCGCTGGTGCGAAACGGCCTTTTGATGGGGGAGCATGGTGTGTCTTGTTCTTGTTTGGTATTCCCTCGCGATCAGATTCCCGTTCGAGGCCATCGCCGATGCCTGAGACCCGCACAGTTCGCCGCTTTCTCCGAGAAATGCACACCCCAGATATGTCATATCCGGGGGAACGGCACACAACGTCATGCCTTCAGTCACGTGACTATTAAGGCCCAGCTCAGAAGGCTACTTTCCCACGGTTATTTTCTTGATGGGTGTCGCCGGAGATTCCGGTGTTTGTGGCGCGACTGATTGTGTTTCTGATCGAGGTGACTTTGTTTGTGTTGTTTTGGTTGCTAGCTGCTGCACGTCGCGCTCTCGGCTCGCTCGCTGGCACAAACAGCGTGCTCACCACCCCTTTTGTTTACCTCCCTACTCTACTAACCTTTGATGCCATGCATCAGCACCCACACATCCACTTAAATGGACTATAATTCCCTATACAGCTATCCGCCGCCGCGCCGCCGCACAGCATTCCAACAACACACCGGCGCCGGTTCAAGCACAGCACCGCGCCACGACTCGATCGCTTCCGGGCCAAGCGGGGCATACGGCGCATCGCCCCTCGCCGGTCGCCTGCAGACACCAAGCCTTACGTCGCTCACCTCCGCGACGACCACGGCATCCATGTTCACCACGACGAGCGCCGCCGACAGCGCGTACGGCGGCACCACCGTGCGCGGGTACACGGGCAGCACGCCGCCGCTCATCGAGCTCGACGACGATGAGATGGACGCGCCCCATGGTGGAAACATGCCGCTTGCGCTCGAGTCTGGTGCAGGGTTTACTCCTACAGACAAGCTCCGCATGCTTATCCAGCAGATGCACGGCGACGCGCGGAAGCCTGACCCCCCGACAGAGACACTGGCACCGCCGCCAGCGTATCGCATCCCAGCAGAGTTGGCGGACCCGCCGGCATCACCCCCGCGCGTCGAACACACGGACGACGAGTACAGCCCGCCGACACCCCCGCCGCGCATTTCCAACCCGTATCTCTACTCGCGGCGTGCGATGGAGCGCCGGGAGGTGGAAGACCAGTCGCTCGGCGCATCACCACCCCGGCGACTCCCCTCGCGTGCTATCGCATTACGCGCGGCCGCGCAGGCCCGCGCCTCGAACCCCGAGCCCGCATCCCCCCCGCCGAGGAGAGAGCCGACCGCTCTTGAGTCCTTCCTCGCATCACACCCGGAGCCGTTTCCCGAGCCGTCATCATCCCGCGTCCGCGCTGAGAGCACGCCGACACGGTCACGGAAGGGAAAGGAGCGCGCGTCCTTTGAGGAGCCGACGCCGAGATCACGGTACGACGAGTACGATGGCGAAGAACAGGACGAAGAGGAGGATCTGCCGTCCCCACCCCGGAGACGGAGGCTTGCACCGCGTCGCGACAGTATCGAGCCCCCGCCGGACTCATCAACACAATTTGCCGATGGGCTACGGAGCGTAGCAGCAGACGAGTATGATCTCGACGAGGATAACTCAGTACCTTGGCCGGAGGAGGACACGCTCGACTCAATCGACAGTGGGACTGGCCGGCGACAACGACTATTGGCCGCCGAGGAGCGCTCCCACTCCCGAGCACGCGACCATATCGCTACCACATCAACATCCTCCCGCAGCCGGAGCCACAGTCACAGCCCGTCAATCTCCTTTGCGACAGCGCCAAGCACGCGGCTGCACGCACATGGGACGGTCCCCGAGGCAGACATGTCGCTCCCGCCAATACCAGAGCCGGAGCCGGAATCATTCGAGGACGAGGACCGCTCGCTACGGCGCCGTGCCGAGCTTCTGCGGCCATTCTCGCGCGAGACAACGGCACCCCTGAAGCGGTCATCCGAATCTCTGAGGCGATCGGCGGCATCGGAGCCCGAACCCGAGGAGCCGACCCGGTACGACACGGCACGCGATTCGGCGCGCTTCGAGGCGCTTCGCTCAGGCATGTCCGCTACACCCTCGTTCAAGGACGCGCGCAGCTCGGTGGGCCGGACGTTTCGGGAGGTCGACGACGGGCGGTCACGCGACGTACAGTCCTCCACTCTCCGCCGTAAGGAATCTACGCGGGAGGTGGCGAACGGCTCGCTGCGCGACACGGACGAGGTGCCACAAGAGCGGGAGCAAGAGATGGAACGGCAAGACTATCGAGAGCGATCGGAGCGGGTATCAACCTCCGTTGCACGTCAGTCAGTTACGCGGGAATATTCACGCTCCTCCATGGAAGGATCGCGTGAGTCGCTCCGCGTCTCCTCAAGCCCCCGCGACAGGCGCCAAGCGTCAAAATCGCCGTCACCGGCACCCGCCCACGATGAGTCGGACATCGTCCCCGCCGGGCCAAATGAGAGACGTGTGGTGTCGCCTTCGGCTTCTCGCGCTCAGCTCGGCGATTCATCGCGGTCATTAACCAAGTCTAACGTTCGATGGTCACCTCAAGTTGAGAAGCGAGTGTTTCAACGTGACCCGGAGCCCGAGGAGCTTGAACAGCACGAGGAGGAAGCAACCGAGCTTTCGGAGACGGACGCGCCGCCGCTGGATGAGATGGAGGAATCGGCAGGCTTTGAAGAAGACAGTTGGCAGCCTGAAACCGAGTTTGATCGCACACCTTCGCCTGCAACCCCTCCTGTACGCCGATCACCGGAACAAGAACGGCGACCGGCCCAGCGCACATCACCCCAGGAGGAACGTCGGACAGCGCGTGTGGCTGACGTCGCGCGGTCGCAGACTGGGGTCGCCGTATCGCATTCCCGTGCAGAGGATGCGTCCCGGCGCGAGAGGCACGGTGATAATCTTCCCTCCACTCCCAGCCCGGTACCAGCATCAACGTCTCCGCAGTCTTCTCCGCCCACGCAGCGAACGCCAGCAGGGCGTACCCGCTCACGACCTACCCCAGCTGCCGAACCGTCCACGCCCGCTCCGAGCTTTCCCGCCACCCCCACGCACCTCAAGGGTGTCAAGACTCCGCACCCACCAGGAGCGTGGGGCACACCGCTGCCACCACGGCCTGCTGCCCCCGGATCAGTCGCGTTCTCGCCCTTGGCGCCGCTGGAGGAGGCTGTTCCCGTTACGCCTAAGCCGAAACCCGCACTCGACTACGCGTCCATGGCGACGCCGAAGCCGCCGGGTGCATGGCGCTCACCCGCTCCCTCGTCCACGCCTGACACGTCTGAAGTATCCGACATGCCAGCTACGCCGTCACCGCAGGGGAACGCCACCCTGTCAGGAATGCCCACCCCGCGTCCTCCAGGAGCATGGCAGAACACGCCTCAGCATCTACGCCCAGCCCACCAGCGCAGCATCCCGGCTCGGTTCTCCAGTCTGCGTAACGAAGTCCTTCCCGACTCGAGTGTCAGCTCCGCCGGCTCATCAGATGTCTCGTTCCATCGCATTCGTTCTCCGAAACGCTCGCCGCATAAGGAGGCCCCCGCTCTTGACGAGCCGGTCGTGTCACCAAAAACCAGCCTCCTCACGCCCGTCCTCCGCTCTCCGAAGCGGTCCCCGGTATGGTCCCCATCAAGCCGTGCAGCGCCATCAACACCGACAAAATCCTCTTCAGCGCTGGTTGACGATAGTTTCGACCTCGACAGGTCGTGGACAGGACGGATACACCGTCTTGTCCTCTCCCCTCTCCGTCCACTACGCCCATCGACCGCGCTGAACGACGCTCAGGCTGAGCTCGCCACTGCCAGCCGCGCGTCCGAGGAGGCGCGAGACCGCGTCGCGGCCGCTCAGCAGGCTTGGCTCGACGCCCTCGCTGCCGTTCCCTCTGACGTGTCGCCGCCTTTTGCTGTCGCGCGCAGCGGCTGGACATGGAGCGTGTTCCTCTTCTGGGCGAGCCTCGAGCTCCTGCTCCTCTGGGTCGTGTTTCGCGTTACACTCGACTACGCCACCTCGTCGAGCCTTCTCTCCCGCCTCGACCCATGGCACCCCCAGCTGGCCAGCTACGCCGTCAATGTCCCCGTGCCGGCGGGGCTACAGGCTTTCGCGACACAGCGCGCCACGCCTGCCAACCTCTTCGATCTCCTCGACATGCTTGGTTTCGGCGGCGGGGGCCAGGCGCAAGTATGGCGTGCGCCGACGTGATACGGGAACTTCCACTCTGTGACCCGTGGCTTGTGTATAGCGCTTTCCGCTTTCTGGGTTCCATCGGACCATGTGTATGCCGTGGTGTGCGGTGCTCTGCTTAATGTCTAGGATGTGCAATTGTGACAGTGTCATTGTATTACATAGTATGGGTAGGATACCACACGTTCTTATGCAGAACAGCAGCTCTAATGCTTGTGAGAAGAGTGCAAGATCTTGATCTCTTGAAATCTTGAAGCGAAGTCGGAAGGAACGTTCGGCAAGGAATATGAAGGACCCGAGGGCAGCAAAAATGTAATTGTGGACGAGTTAGGAATCGAACCAAAGACCTTGTCAAGATAGGAGTTGGATCCTGCTAATGACACGCTCTACCAACTGAGCTACACGCCCCACAACATTTTTTGAATCTCGGCAAGTACCCGACCGGGGCTCCTGTGGACGACGTGAATCTCCTCTTCTACTCGGTCGCGATCGGATCCCGACCCGCCTTGTCTCTATCCACATACGCATCCAATCTCTGTCGGCTAGGGACTCTGTCCACAGGCATGTCACTACAATACATGTGCTGGTGCTGCAAGGAGTCTAACATAACTGGATGGAAGTGACAAATGTTCGACAACCTATCGCGGGAAACGCGTCTAGGGTTCTTGGGGGGTAACTGCCGGGATGGTTGCTGGTCTGGTCGATCTGGAGCGGGTGGGTCTACGTCATTTCTAGCTTCCCAGCTCCAGTGGTATAGATGGTGGTGCGATTGTCCGATAACAAGGGGTTGCGAGTGGGACTCTAGTGGCGACGGTTGTAGCTCGGGCCGTTGTACATGCTTTCGTCGACCCAGTTGTCGTGCGGGTGGCTGAAACCACGCTGCGGGGGGTTGTGCCCTCCATATCCGCTGTTAGCGTAGGGATCCGGTCCTCCGTATCCGTTGCTAGCGTAGGGATCCGAGTAGATCTGGTTCATAGCCATGCCATGACCTGCCCGGTTCGCATCGTAGTAATTGTTGTCGTCCGAGATGCGGTGGGGACCTGGCGCGGCTGCAGGCGGCGCGCTTACGTTTTCGTCGAGCGGCTGGTAGCGTCCAGAGTAGCTGCCCGCTGCGACGGGGGGCGGCGGCCGGCCACCGTGCTGGTTGGTCGCAGCACGTGGTGCCGGGCGGCTCGAAGGACGGCGAGTCCAGCAGCACCGTATCAGCTGGTAGATGATGGCCAGGATCTGAATGTCAGTCTGTGTCAAACTACATGTGTTTTTCCGACTCACAACAATGCCGACAGCCACAGTAACGGGGACCGAGATCTGCAGGTTCTGCGTGTACATGGCGGAAAACTGGTCCTGCCAGGAACCAGCCTTGCAGGTCGCGTTGTAGCAGTGTCCACCGTAGCCACAAGGCGAACCGTCGATGAGAGTTGCCTGCAGGATCTGGCACACGTTGGCGTTGTTGGGGTCCTTGCAGGTGACAACACAGGACTTGTCGTTCTTTTGCCCACAAGCCCTGTTAAGGCCTTGAGACATGCCGGCAGCCTTGCACTGCTGGTCAAGCGAGGTGCAGTGGCCGCTGGCACACATGAGGCCGTCGGCACCGCAGCTGGTGCCATCCTTGGCAGTGACGTCTTCCGGGCACGCGGCGGAGTTGCCAGTACACGTTTCAGCCGTGTCACAGACGGCGTTAATCGAGGGCCGGCAAACTTCACCCGAAGAGCGGAACTGGCAGCTGTCTGTGCAACACAGACCATTGCTGGGGTCGCACTTTGCACCGTTGATAAACTTGCAGGCTGGATTGGAGTCAGCACAGCATTAGCGTGTTTGGCTTACTGTTGGGGTCGCAGCACTTGGAGGTCGCGTTCATTCCCGGATCACATTCCTCGCCCTCCTCAACAATACCATTCCCGCACCGGTTGAGGCCGATGAACTTCTGCCCTGTTGAAGCTGAGTTGAGACACTGTCCCGCCTTGTTGTTGGAGGATATGTAGGTGCCTGCGAGTCAGATGGGACTGAATAGCGTGGCCCGGATCCCGAGTTGGAAACCGGATCTTGCAGACTTACAAATGTTACCAATCGTGCAGGGCGAGAAGGCTTGTTCACCAGGAGACGTAGTTGGGTTCATGATGAACTGGCCGCCGGCATCACAAGATGTCTTGGACGAAGGGCAGCATGGCTGCGTAAGAGTGCATCCAGATTGGCACTGTACAGTCAGCATCACTCCCTGCATGGCACGAACTCACGTCATGAATGGCGCCGAAGCCGTGACCAATCTCGTGGGCAATAACGTTCCACTCAGTCGGGGTCGCACTTGACACACCAGTGCCCGAAACATAAGTGCCATCATCTTGAGCTGTGACACTCTTGCTGCAGATGGCGCCGAGCCATGCAACGCCGACTTCGGTGTCCGTCTGGCAGTTGGTCATCATGTGCCAGAGACCAATGTTATCGTCCGAACGCGCACCACGCCACCGGGAGAAGGAGCCGAGGCGCTGGTCAAGGCTGATCTTGCTGTCACAGTTGGCGTTCCATTGCTGGGTCGGGTCGCCGGAGGATGGACTGCATGTGGTACCCATGTCCGTGAGCTCGACAATGCCGAGTGAAATGTTGAACGTCCTCTTGTACAGCCCGGTGACCATGTTCCACTTGTTGAGCAAGTTAGAGCGGGCCTCAGCCACCGAGTGGAACTTAGAGACGTAGTTGCAGTCGAGCATGACGCCCATGAAAAGGATCCGCTGTTCACTGGAGCATCCCGCGGTTGATCCAATGTTGTCGATGTAGTTGGTGTCGGGCCTGTTGCCGTTCATGTCGTCACCACGGGGAAGGAGGTGGGTAGGGATGTCGCGACGGCGGCGGGCAGGGTGGTAAGGGTTGTTGTTAAATGCGAGCTTGTCGGCGCCACACATGGTGGCGGTGTTGGAACGCTTCTCGTGCGCCATGTCCTTGCTTGTGAAAACAACCATGCCACCGTCGAGGTGCGCAACCTCAACGTCTTCAGAGGTCTTGACGGCATTGTAGTTTTCACGAGTAAGAACATTGTAGTGCTCTCCACCAATGTCAAAGGTGCCTTCCCACTTGACGGTTCCATCCTTGACGTTGCGAACACTGATGGCCGCATGACCGATGACCGCATCCTGGTTGCGGGCCATACCGACGCGCTCCTGTTCCCAGGCGCGCGCGGCCCACAGAGGGCGGATCACATCTCCGCTGTAGAAGCGGTAATCTTCAGCGCGGAGAGAAGTCTCTTCGGCAACTTGGCCGTCCGCATCGCGCGCGACGATCTTCGCGTCAGGCCCGAACAGGTTCTCCGTCGGGGAGAGCAAAAGATGGACGTTGTAAGGAAGGAGGGATGGGAGCTCGGCGGTGAGCAGAAGCGTGTCGTCATGGCGCAACGACTCCTGGGGCGGCTCAATACGCGAACGCTTTGTGAGCCCCGATGGTCCAGCCACATGTCGGGGCAGAATGCGCAGCGTGGAGCGCTCGGGGAGGTGCAGCCGCTTAACTGGCGGAGGTCGTTGGGACGTGTGCGCTGGATTGTGTTAGTAATGCTGAGGACATTATGAAGCAGACGATCATCGGACGACTGCGCAATGACAATCGAAGCAAGTGTTTCACTCTGCCAGCATTGCACAGAGGAATACAATTAGGTTGCCACCAGATCGTTGAACCCGCACTCACCGGCGACACCGACTGCGAATACCAGCAAGACAAGTAGCGCAAACAATGAGGGACCCCATCGGGCTGTGGATGGGCGGGATTGCCTGCCCATGGTACTCGAAAGCTAGATGGGACGAGGAATAGGCGGATGGAAGAATGCGCTGTCGTGGAAGAGGCAGGAAAAGATGCGGGACACTACTGTACTACGTCGGCGAGTACTGCGTGGATTTAGCACAGCAAGGTTGCAGCTGGCGTTCGCTCGCTGATGACGGCTTGGTGGCTGAGCTAAGGACGGGTATGTGTCGTGGGGCACGAGACGAGAGGTCGGTTTTCGTGCAGAGTGAGTTTGGGTTAGCCGGCAACAGTCCGGGATGACGGTCGCTGCACGAGATAGGACTAAAAAAATGCCCAGTTGGAACGAAACGAGTTCTGCGAGGAGTCAAGGTTGGACCTCTAGTGGTTGGTCGGCCTGTCTATGTGCGCGACGGATGGAAGGACGTTCGAGACGTTGTGGTATGCGATGAAGACAATGGAAGTGGTGGTGTGCGGGGCAGTCAGGGTGATGCGAATGCTAGAGTGCGGGGATATGCGCGGGGTGGGTTGGCCAACGTCGACTCTTGTAGCTGCTGTTGATGGTTGCCACTACTGGACAGCTGTAGTTTACTAGATCAATTGGGATGGGATGACGATGGTGGCGACGATGATGATGATGACAATGAGACGGTGATGATGATGATTTGAAGTCGTCGTTGCAGCAAGACAATGATTGTGTCTAACGAATGTGTCGGTAGAACAGGGCGAGAGCGATGGCGGATGGGCGGATTGCGGATGGGACGGACAACGGACAACGGGGGGAGGGATGGATGGTGACGGTGACAGCAGTATAGCAGTACACGCGCGCAGTACAGCAATGCAACACAGCTCGGGTGCTTGGGTTGCCCTGTGTGGGGGGGAAGGTGTGCAGAGGAAGGAAAGGTTACTCTGAACGCCGAGGATCCGCAGAGTGCACACTACTGTTTTCCCTGAGCTGTGCACAGCAACACACAAAGACTGACACCACGCTGGGCGCACTGGCCACTGGCCACTCGCTCCGTGGGCCTACTTGGTACTGCGGCGCACACCACATGAACCACAGCAAGCACAGCGCCACTCCATCTCTCTCCTGCACTGATGCACGCTGGTGCGTCAGTTGAATGAAATGCACAGGGATGGAATACATCAGTGGCGACCAGCGGGCGGGCGGGGACCTGGGGGAGCGGGGGCGGCGGGCGGAAGCGGTCCGGCGCCCGAGGAAAACGAGGAAAAGGCTGGGCAGGTGCGGGGATGTGCTGTGCATTTTCGTAACAGCTCCAAATCTGAGAAAACTGAGACACCACCGCCGATGCACTAAAACTGCGCCCAGCTGCGCGCAGAAAGGCCAAGGAAAGGGGGCCAAGGGCAGGCAAGAGAGGGGTGAGCTGCACAAGCGATACCAAGCGATACCAAGCTACACTTTCATGGCTGCGCCGTGGATCTGCAGCTCCGCAGCGCTCTCTTCTCGCAATCATACGACAGCCCTCAGGGCTCAAGGCCCTACCTGTACTACCTGTGTAACGCACACGACCCCCCTCTGCGTGCTCCTCAGTGCCCCGGACTCTGGACGTACAGCTTTTAGACTCTCAGCGATGCCGAGAGCCAAGTGGTCCAAGTGCAGGTGGCAAAAAGAGTTGCAAAGTTGCAGGATGCTAGTTGCAAGAAGTATGGGTTGGGTGCAAGACGCGATCGAGCCCTCAGATGCTACATTCCTACTGCGATCAACAGATCTACCGGATCGACAGCGGTCTTGGACAGTACGCATGCCATTGTCTTCAAAACTACTTCGGTGCAGGGGCTGCAGCCCAGGTTCCCCAGGTCCGCAGCGCGCAGCGCGCAGCTCGCCAAGCATTCATTTTTGCGCCTCCGAGGCGCCGAGGCTCAGTCATCAGCGAGGAATGAGTCAAGTGATCGTGACTGTCTGTGCGTTGATCACCGTCGGGCTTGATTTTACGGCGGCTATACATGCTGTTCGAAGGCAACTGTGGTGCGTCTTCGTCCAACGGAGATCTGGTACGCTGCTGCTTCCGCTGCTTGAACATGTTAACACGACCCCCTGAAACGCACTGGATCACTGGAGGCAGGATCGCGATCTGAGCAAGAAAACTCCCTGTAGGATTCGTGTCGTGTCTGCACCGCAACGCGCGAACGCCAGGTGTATGGTGTGTATGGGCAGCTTTGGGATCTGGGAGCAACGGCAATGGCGCCGTTCTGGACGTTCTGGACATTGTCCGCTCTGGGGCTGCGGATGCTTGCCTCGATAGGCCTCGATACTACTGCTGTGCGCGTTGCGCTCTGCGCTCTGCACTGCTGCACTGCTGCTGGCAGGATGATCTGCACAGGGCCAGGCACGAATCTGTTCTGCGGCACAAGGGGATCGACAGTTGCGGACAGAACCTTGTAAATGCTATATGCTTTACCCCAGCGTGGTTTGGCTTTCAAGGTCTGCTTCCATTTGGTTGGCTTTCCCAGGTCTGGGCACGGCGTGCATCGCAACGCGCGACGCGACGATTTGGACACATAACAGACTTGCATGTCGACCTTTCCTGTCTATGTGTCGATCGCGATTAGGCACAACGGCATGAGACGCGATCGGGGTATTCGGACGTGAGGTTTAATCTAGCATGTTGGCATCACAAGCGCTTCCGAGGATCAGGTGTTGGAGGGCAGCTTTGTGGCCGGATCCACCTGAAACGTTGTTTCCAAGGCCATGTCTCCGACAGCTTGTGTGGGGTGAAGGTCAGATTGGACAGATGTCTTGGCTGTTTAGAGTTTGTTTCCCACAGCTGTCCCATTCCTTGATTGATGATTGAAACACTTGCTCAAGCAAAGTCCCGAGTGTACTTGGACAGGCCTGGGTCCTACTTCGCAGCTACGTTCACTGTGGGTACGTGAACAGTGAAGGACGACGACATTGATTACTTGTGTCCCTACAGCATCGGGCACAAATCCCACTTTATCTCAAAACAGCTCACTGCTCTACTCTAATCCATCGTTCACTTACCCAATGACAATGTTCAGAGACCAAGTGGAGGGGGCTATTGACGCCCAAACGGTTGGATTCGCTCGGTGGCCTAGAGCCCTGAGCATTGTATTAGTACGATGCTCTACCCAACTGAGCTAAGCGACCAGGTGTGAGAGGGGTGCAGCACGTCCTGGCGGAGTACGCGGCACTTGTTAGGTCGCAACCATTGTGAAATGCCTGCCCAGTTAAGAGTGCGCAAATATACTGCCACATCCCCCACTCTGTCCTGGCAGTCATCTCGAGGTCAAATGGCCCGAGCGGAAACTGAAACATACATGGAGAGCAGGTGCGCCCAAAACTTAAGCAATGGAGGTGTAGATAGAGAAGAGATGCGGTGCTACAGCTGGAGTACTCGTAAAACGCTAGTAGTGTGCTGGAACGCGATGTGCAGGGCAGGGGGGTGGGGGGTGGTCGTTAGAAAAGTAGGCAAAAGGTGATCGCTATCGACTAGCGCTCAGCGTAGTTTGCGGATCATCATATACGATCAGCGGGAGAATCAGCGTCCGGTCGGATCCGGAGATCTAGTGGTTAGCAGGTCAGCAGATCAGCAGAGATCAGCGTCGATCGGCGGATCAGAGCTGCTCCAGCGACTGCAGTGCTCGAGTGAGCCAATTATCTTAACCTATTCGTGCACGATAGGATCATCCAAAAATATCCAAAACGGCTAGAAGGAATGCAATTGTATTCCACAACTGGTCACTGGATGTGTTACTGCGGATCCCGCGCACAGACCATCATCACCCGAGCATGCCAAAAGCTACCGACAGACTGAAGCTGCACCTCGGCCCGGTGGGCCGGAGCTGTGACCGGCATTCAGTGGCAGGCTCTACAAGCTCTACAGATTGTAATCTGTTGCCAGCGGCTATGAGCAACATGTTGGCTGCCAGCGGCAACTGCAGCCTAAACTATTTGACCATGACCTAGGGGGGTGGGTTTGCAGGACGGAAATCAGCCAGAAAGTGGAGGCGCGGAGTCCCCGGCCTGGCGGTGCGGCTGGTGCGGGCGCGCGGACGGCATGCGGCGCAATCTGCTTCCGTTCTTGGGAGTGCGCGCATCGCCGTCCAGAGTCGACCAGGAATGGCAAAAACCCAACCAGAGTGAGCAGTGAGCATGCAACACCTCGATCGAGCAAAGGGGAGTGGTCGAGCAGAGTGGGGGCAAAACGTTTAAACATCACAACTCCCCTTCGCCAGAACACGTCCACACTCCTTCTTCTAGCTACTTGGTCACCACTCCGGCACAGACAGACACGCACAGTACGCACACCACACGCGGCGAAGAGCATACATCCAGCATGGCCCGGTTCGTGGACTGGGCGGCCGAGGAGCGCAAGCTGCAGAGCGTCTATGGTAAGTTTGGTCGATTGAGCCCGGAGCTGGAGATGGGATCGACTACGAAATGCGCGCAGAGGCACAGGCAGATGTGGGACGCGGGCTTGGGCTTTGCAGGGCGACTGGCAGGACGCCGCCGGCATCGCGGGAACAACGACCTCAACTTTGTCTTCACCGTTCCCCAATGTCGGCGAGTCATCAACGCCGCCGAGGAATTCAGAAACACGACCCACAAACTGAAATCAACACATGAGGTCCTCGACGATGCTGGCACACCGCACGACAGCTCACTTGTCGCGCGATTTACCTGTGTAGTTGCGATACACGGCTACTCGCGGTATCACATCTCGCGACTAGTCACATTTCGGTCCGCGAGGTCCGACAGTTTCCTTAGGCACCCCATGCCCCCCTCTCATCTGCGCTTCTCGCTCAACACCCGTCTCTTCTTTGACCTGTTGCTGACATGTGCAGAGGACATTCAAATGCAGCAGTACAAGCCTGCCCAGGCCGCCGTGGAGCGATGGCTCAAGAAACACCCGAAATCACAACCGGCGCTGGTAGGTGAAATGCCGAAGCTTATCTAATTACAGGTTCTTCGCATGGTTCTTCTTTCGAAGCTGCGTCAGGGCGCCCCAGCTGTTCTCAAGGCTTACGAGGACGTCAAGCGGACTGGGCAGTTGACAATGCGGAGCAGGTTTTTCGTGGGAATGGCGTTGAGGGGGATCCGACGGGGTGAGCACACTACTGTGGAACGGCCGGGTGGTGCAGTCACTGACACACAGCCGACCTCGTCTTGGAGATGTATCAGAATCTTTGGGCCGCGCGTCCTGACATGATCGAGCTCGGCGACCAGGTGTTCTTGGCAGCAGCAGCGGTTGGCAACACCGAGGTCATGACACAGGTGTCGCGCAAGTTGTTCAACGCGACAAAGGCTCCTCAATGGGCCCGCCTGGCAGCATACTCCGCATGGGTGCATTTCGCGCCTCCCCCGACCGACGCCGAACCCTTCCCTGAGGCCCCTCCCCGCACTCTTCTCCCCGCCGCCATCTTGTTGAAAGCAACGGGGACCGAGGTCCGCTCCGCCGATCAGCTATGGCTCCGATTCCAGATCGCGCTCGGAAACGGCGACGCCAAGGGGGCATATGCGCTTGTGCAGTCCGATTCGCGTAAGGGTGCCCTCGCGCGTCGTTGGGCAGGGTTGCGTGCGGCGAAGGTGTGCGCGGCGCGTGGCGTAGAGGGCGTGTGGGAGGATGAGGTGAACGCGACCATTACAGCTCTCCAGGTCGATCCCGAGGTGGCCCACAACTACGCCTTTTACGCACATACCCTCGAGGCTCTGGAGAACGCCTACTCGGACGATCTCGCTGCAAAGGTCGCCAAGGTGTTTGACGATCTTATTGCGAGCATGGGATCAAAAGAGCGCGCACCGGCACTTGCGAGGTTGGAGCTGGACGTGGCGCAGCGGAAACGTAGCAAGGGACTGCCCGAGGCTGAATGGGCGGAGATGGTCAACGCCTATCTCGCACGGTGGGGCTCGAAGTGGACGACAGTCGACGAGCTGCCACGCATCGCTGGCGACGACCGGTGCAAGGAGGTCACGGCATTGGTATCGCAGATGAAGAAGCCGCATTCCGACGAGCGGAGCTTCTGTGCGCGGTCCGTCGCAGAAATGTTCCTCCTAGACCCGCAGGCTGTCGGCCCATCTGACGCCAAGCCGTACTGGGACCTGTATCAGGAGGGCCTCGTGTATGGTGCCAACCTCCCGAAGACGGATGTTCAGCCAGCAGATAACATGGGTCTCACTGCTGTTAATGTTCTGCTTCGCGCGTGGGACAAGACTCCTGAGGGTAAGCCGACGTCGGCGACTTTGTGCTGACAGCCAGACGACACCCCACTGCTGACTGCCGCCGCATGTCTAGAGTACATGCTTACCAAGTCGCCATCGTCTTTCAGCGCACGATTCACCCTTGTGCGCGTATACCGCCTTCTCCGCGCACCGTCCCTCTACCTCCCGCACCTTGCCAAGCTGGATCTGACAGAGATCCAGCTCGACAATTTGTTGCATATTGTCTCGGAGCGTGGTGGCCTTGAGGCACAAGTGGCCGGACCCGCCGTCGCCAAAGCATGGGGCGACGTCGTCGCAAAAGCAATGACCATGTACTCGCGTAGCGCAACAGAGGTGAGAGCTGGACATCCGCCTGCCGCTTACCATGCAGTTGCCGGAATTTGTCAAGCAGGCGCTCGAGCACGAGTCGTATTCGAAGATCCACGGCATGCGAACATTGATGAAGTGTCTTGATTCTAGTATTTCACAGCGTGTGCTGGAAGTTGAGGAGCTCAGCCTCGCATTAGCAAATGGAGAGGTGCCCTCCGGCGCCGTCCTGGAGTCGCTCCCAGCAGGGTTGTCTAGCGAATGTGAGTCGGCTGCTGCATTTTTGCTCTCCTAGCTGCCGATACTGACGCCCAGCGCCATTCATCGACAACCGCAACTTTGAGCTCCTGGTCGACAGCCTGGCTACCACGCCAGCGCCGCAGCCGACACTCCCCGAGTCCGCTGTGCGTGCTCTTGGAGCAGTGTCTGTGAAGGCTGCGGCATTTATCATGGGTCGCAGCATTCCCGAGCTTCCGATTAAGACTGACGATGTAAGTGAAACTCTTCATGCTGGGTACATGAGAGCTGACAGACAGCTTAACACCACGGATAAGGCGTTTGTCGAGGCTCTGGACGGTGTACTTTGCCGTACCGTCGATGTGGACGGGGCGGAGTCGTCCTCATCGGCCGGTGTGTACGATGATCTCCTCGCAGCTGTCTCCAGCTCGAAGGGGTACTCGCGCGCCTCTGCCCTCCTGACTTTGGGGCAACTCGCGCGCACGCTCGACGGCGTTGGCAAGCGCCTCGCGGAACTGACAAAACCCGTGAAAGGGAAGAAGCGCCCCGCGGGGCTCGTCGCGCTCGCAACTGACCTGAAGACGGCTCGAGAGAAAGTGAAGGGCACGGAGGTGGTCGCGGACGCGGTGCCGGGGGCGGCGGACGCCGCATGGGGCGTTGCGCGCGAGTGGGTGTCCGAGGTCGAGGTCGAGGCCCTTGTTCAGAAGATTACCGAAAGCCGCGCCGAGTTTGCGCTCGGCCTCGCGCGGCTGCTAGGGACAAAGTGATAGAGATAGATGCATAATGGTACAGTGGTATCACATTCACATGGATACAGATGCCCAGAAGGGCCCTGGGAAACAGGAAGGAGAGGGTAGAGGAGGGACGCGGTTGCTGCAACATGTGGCAGGCTACGCGTCTACAAGTTGGTGGTGTCGCCAGCTTCTATCAATCTATATCGGCACCTCAAGCCCAGCGGCGCGTGCGCTCCTGAGGTCAGCGATGATCATGCGCCACACTCACTCTCGCATGTTCTCCCTGTCGTCTTCATCAAGGTCGCTCGTGCTCTCCCACATCTGGTCAAACTCGACATCTAGCGGCGCCGCGACAGTCATGCGCGCAGGCGGCGGAGGCATGAGCGTAGACGCAGCGGCGGCAGATGACGACGCCGCAGGCGCAGGCGACGCGGGGGTGAACGGGCTCGGCGTGGGCGATGCGGTCGCGTTTGCGTTGGCGCCTCTCAGTGGGGGGATGGGTAAGATCCAAATACGCTCGCGGAGCTGTTTGTGGCGCTCGCGGTCCTCCTCGATCCGGCGCAGAATGTCACGTTTGGACATTTTTGGTGTCGCGTCGCCCTGGGCGCGGAACGTGCGCCCCTCGAGTGCGGCGAGTGCAGAGTCAACAACTGATATGTCGAGGACTCGGCGGGCGCGCCATGCGCGCAGAATCGCAAGCGCCGCTTGGAGGTTTAGCACGCCGTCGCGCGTATCGGGGACGACGACCTCGACGATGCGTGGAAGACCCCGCTCGATTAGTGGGAGATAGGGCGCGTCCGGCGGGCCGGTCGAGAGCGAGACGTCGGCGAGCGAGTCCAGAAAGTAGAGAATGTTAATGCGCGCGTTTAGTGATGCCTGATGTCAGTAGGGATGCGAGAACGCCGGGCTCTGTTGAGCTTAACTCCAACCCGAGATGTTGATTGCCCTCGTACTCTTAAGTCTGTGACTCACCCGCTCAACCTCGTCCATCACACACTCCCACAGGTCCTCGCCACATCGGCTCCCGTACTTGACCGCAAAGGACACGACCTTGGCGATGCTCTGCTGGCTCGCATTCAGATTGCGCAGGTGCTTGAGGAACTGCAGGCGCGCCTCGAAGGGGTCGAGCGACATTGTGTATTGCTGCCGGAGAGGATGTGAACAGAGGCCAAAGGTAAAACTCCCTGCGAGGGCAGTAGTCCAAGCAATCGACAAAGAATCAAACGCTGGAAACCTGTTGCTGATAGCACACTGAACGTGTGTTGTTGTGTTGTGTGATGGAAGTAATGGATGCGAGTGTGCCGCGGAAACAGAGGAGAAAGTGTCAACAGTCAACAGTCGAGAAGTGGAGGGCAATCGATTCGATGCTGGTGGAGGAGGAACTGAAATTGTCCCAAGCTTCCACTCGGTCATCTTCACATCCCATCTCCAACTCGAGGCCATTTTTGGGCATCTCCCCTACTGACGACGAGGTCGAGATAACATGCACATGCATCAGCATCGGCGCTGTCACCACATCGTGCGCCTCGAGACGGATTCCTTCCGTTTTCTTGGTGGCGACAACCCGGCCACATGAGGCAAAATGACCTCGTTCATGGCATGCTATCACCATCTGTCACTACTTATCACTTGGGGTTGGGGCCTATCCCTGCTGGAGCTACTCGTATATCTACACATGGAGTTGCAAGCTTGCAAGGTACATGATGGCCTATTCCTCACCGCATTCTCCGCAGATCTTGAGTCTTAACCACTTTGATCACGGTGTTCTTGAAAGGATCGTTGCTATTGCAGACGAGCTCTATGACTCTTAATGGACAGTTACGCGGGTCCAACCGACTCTCAGGAGGCCCAGGCAATGAACAAGTCGCCGTTCAGTACTCCCGTATCGACCTGAGTCCTTCATAGAATGGGTTGCGATGATCATCACGCGGCCGAGCGTCCATGTCGCGTACGCAGGTGTTTGTCCCGTGGCAGACGGCAGGTCGAGATGTATAACACTTGGTGCGTGATTTGTTCGGGCAGAGTCTTGCCCGAGCTCTGTCTGATATTTCTCTAAAGTCAAGTCTGGCAAACTTGCCCTATTCCCGTCCCATCGACCATTGTACTGTACTCCTCATCCCTCTGCACATATGCACGTCGGTGCGTGCATATCGGGTCTACACCTCACGCCGTGCACATCCTTCTCTGTCTTTCTCTACTTTCCCTAATGTTGGAAGAGGTCCGTCATTTCGGTCACTTGTCAAACGTCAGGTGGGGTATTTCCGTATTCCGAATCGGATGAGACCAAGGACGTGGTCGAAAACCACCGCAACAGTGGCGACAAGGATCAGAAAATGAGCAGTGAGGAAGCGTCAGCAGCAGCCTACCTATGAGATGTGCGATGCATAGTCTACAGTGGTGCTACACGCCCTTCTGGCGTCTCCTCCCCGCTGATCGCCACGCCTACTGCTGCTGCTCGGCGTGCAGCTCCTTCGGCGCGTGTGCCGGAACGCCGCGCTTCGCCTCGTCGGTGAGATGGTTGCCGCGGAACCGGCGGCGCATGTCGAGCTGAACAAGTGTTAGTTACTCGCGCCGACCTGCTCGCGAGGCTGTAATTGTCTTCGCTCCCATGTACTTGGCCCATGCGTGCGCATTCACACTCTTTCCAGCTCGCCACTCACCATTCCGCGCTTACAGTCGGCATAGCTCGAGAGCAGGTGCTGGCACTTGATCGGCAGCTCGGACGAGTTGCGCAGGCACTCGGTCGGCGTCTTACCCGACTTGATAACGCTGGTGTAAGCCTGTCATTGCTACCATGCACGCCGGACAGCAAGAATGGGCAAGACTTGATGCTCGACCGGGCTTTGCCGTCCCGCGCCGCCAACCAAGACTCACCAGTCCGTCTTGAGGAGACACTGCACAAGCTCCTCGCGCTCGCGGGCGCACGCAAGGCGCGGTCCGTCGGTCTTCTCGGTCTCGACAGCCATGGTGTGTGTTGGGTGTGGGGTATCAAAGAATGGGGGAAGTGTGATGGAAAAGAACACGAAGTGGAGGTCGGAATTGTGGATTGTGGGGGGAAAGCAACAACCCAAGCGGGCGAGTTCCGAAAAAAGTCGGCGACGGATTGGCCGGTTCGTGGATGACGCTCTTCAATCGTCGTTCCATGTCACCAGTCTCGACTCTTTCCACACTCCCTCTCACCACCATGTTCCGCTTCACATCCGCTCTGCGCCCTGCCGCGCGCATCCCGCGCGGCTCCCGACCCTTCGCGACACGGCGGCCAGGCCCGACCCCGACGCCATTCAGCGACAGCGACCTGCGCGCGCTGCAGGTCCCGCCGATATCCCAGCGCCTGAAGCCGCTTATTCCCTTCTTCATCTGGTGGTCGATCATCACCTCGCTCACGGTGCATCTGCTGCAGATCAAGAAACGCTCCGAGGCGGAGCTGAGCCGCTCGCACGCCCAGGAATCCGTGCTCCGCGGACTGCGCGCCCGTTTCGAGGCCGGCGAGGCCGTTCCCGATACCGAGATCCGCCGCGAGCTAGAGATGGTGGGGCTGCGTGAGCGCACGCAGCTCACTGCCGATCTGCAGGAGGAGCTTGGCGAGCTCAGGGATGTCTCGTGGTGGGAGGTGCTGCTTGGGCGGAAACGGACACCGGGCGGAGACGAGGAGACACCAAAGGAGGCGGCCAAGAGCGAGCAAGAGATTGTCAAGGAGTGGACGCAGAGTGAGTACCCATTTGTTACCGCAGACCTGCTCGATGGAACCCATAAACTGCCTGTCTTTAGGATTTGACTAACGCCCAGTCGTTAATGAGGCGAGCGCACCGGCATCCCCACGGTCGGCAGACCCGCTGCCTCCTCAGCGGTCGGGCGTCGCCCGCCGAGCAGAGTCATCGACCGTCTTCATGTAAATGGCGACTCTTGAGCCACTGGCGAACCACCTTGCTTCCTCAGGTGGTGAGGTGGTGCACTGGAGAGGGAGAAGATACATAAATCACTATATATGCATACAACACAACATTGATCAGACGAGGTAGGGGTACGGTTACGGTTACGCATACGGATACGGGTGGGGTTGGCAGACCTATGCAGCGAGGACTCTGCCCGACGCGATGGGGGCGGGGGTCGTGGGGTCTTTGGCAGCAACGGACGACTTGTTTGCGACGGTAGTCTTCCTCCGCTTCCACCGCGAGCCGGGCTGCTCATCACCGAGGCGGGGCACGCCGCTGGGAGGTTGCAACAGGGGACACTCGGTCCACCACCCATCCTCGTTGGAGAGGGGACACCACGCGAGGTGCTCGGCATGAACAGCGAGCACTCTGTCGGTTTTGTCGCTGTGCGGCGGAGCGAACATCCATAGGCCGATACGGCGCGCACAGAGGCGACACGCGACGATATCGGTCCGCGACGCTGTCCCCGGAAGCGTGGTCAGCGAGACGTGGTCGGAAGGCGCGAGCGGATCATGCGGGTACCACCCGAAGAGAGCGAGAGTGGCGGCCAGCGGGTCGAGCTGCATCGGCCCTTCGGCAGCGCGCACAAGGGCCGCGACGAGGTGGTCCGTCTGCGAGGACGAGAGCGACGATGTCCACCGCGGCAACACTGGTCCAATCGTGCGCGCCTGTAACGCGCAGGCGAGCGCACTCAAACTCCCCGACACGAGCGGGTGTACTGTGCGCCGCAGCTGCGCGACCAGGTCGGGTGGGGAAGCGAGCACGCGCCACCCACAGCCGACCTCGTGCCGCTTGGATATGCTGGCCGCGAGCCGGCGAACGACCTCGTCACGCATCCGCGCCGGAAGGTCTTCCAGGCCACCTACTCCCCATTCTGCTTTACACCCAAGACTGCCTTTCGCCCCCTTTCCCCCCGCACGGGCCGACGCGCACGCCAGGCCGTCCTTGGCATTGTTGACCCAACCGGCAAGAGCGAGCGCGCGGGGCGAGAGATCGGGAGGCATGCGGGGCGAGAACGTCGCGGGAGTGAATGTCCGCAGGCGAGCGAGGAGGGGCAGGGCCGAGAACGGCGCGTACGTGTTGCCGTCGATTGGGGGCAGCGGTGAAGTGGAGGGGATGACACCCGGCGCGGCGGCCGGCTCGGGGTATATCCGTTTCCGGGACGGGGCGGAGGATGGGCCGGAAGACGGGGCGACGAGGGATGCAAGCGCAGCGCGTAGGTGGGCCTGTTGTCAGCTGGCTGTGCGGAAACGTGTACCAACGCGAGAGTATCGGGCGGGCATTAGATTCTTTGAGCTGGCATCCGTTGCCGCATCGACAATGTCCTGCTATCAGCGCTGCACTCAAGGATAACGCACGTCTCCAGCCCAATCATGCCATTCATCTCCGGCGTACAGGATGCTGAACGCGTCGTGGAGGTCCTCGTCGTTGGACATGATGGGTGGGATGAAGGTGATGATGATGTTGACGATCACGATGATGCTCACAGTCGATGATGCAGGTGCGAGGGGGTTGATGGTGTGTGTGA
Organism: Apiotrichum domesticum; assembly: GCA_001599015.1. NCBI lineage: Eukaryota > Fungi > Basidiomycota > Tremellomycetes > Trichosporonales > Trichosporonaceae > Apiotrichum > Apiotrichum domesticum. Next base: position 2,073,024 of record BCFW01000004.1, on the reverse strand, counting down.
CACATCTTATTTCACCCCCCTCTGAATCATGCGATATATAACCGTCGATTTTCGCGCCGCATTTCTCTTTTTCTTCTTTTTTTATATTCATACGCGCCGTCCCCGACGCCGAGCAGCACTACACCGCGGAGGTGCTGTTTAGCACGGGCTGCGGCTTCCGCAGCGGCGCGTAGAGCAACAGCTTGGTTTTGCTAGCAGCTGGCCCGGCGCAAGCCATCATAATAGCCAGTTTCTTGATAGTAGCCTCGCAACATATCACTGTCAACGCGGGAGGATCTTTCACCTTTGTCGTCGATATTCGATTACTCGAGACGTCTCGCCCGTGTGCATGTATCATATTTTGTTGGCTGGGTGGTTGGGGACATCGTCTTCCTGCATTGATTCGACAAAGTTGTGTCCGAGCCTGGTGTCCATGTTCATGACTGACTGCGCCTCGGAGAAGTCGAACTGGCAGCATCTTCGGGTGTCTGCAGTGATACCCAAGGTAGCAAGATATTTTCCTGTTGTCCGTGGTATTCACACTCCGATACCTTTGTTGCGTTCGCATCTGGCAACAACATTTGTGCCGATCAAGTTGGAAGCTTTTGTAGATGGTCTGCTGCATCGTATATCGTATCACAGTCGTCCTCAATGGCAACAACATTCAAATCACAGTACATGAAGCCGCGGGTATCATATGGAGGTATAGGTGCCAGGGATATAACAGTACATGATGGAAAGTGATTGCTGCGTCCGACAATAGCAGGCTAATCGTTCATCCACCATGCAGGGTAGAGATGAAGACAACCTCATCGCGGTCCTGGAGAACATAGTCGAGCTCTCCCTCGAGCTCCCAGTCGGCGTCGTTGATCAGAACAAGGATGCCAGGGCGACTGTGGTGTCAGCAATTGATGTACAGGCAAGCACCAGTCCGTCCAAAGACCTTCTCTGTGGCGAAGACATGGGCAATGACTGGGTAGACACTTCTTTGACACCCAATGCCCACTACCACAAGGTACAAGGTCCCGACCACTCAATACTCACACACCCTCGCCGTCAATAAACATGTCGGCGCGCTCGCTGACGAGGTTGTCCTTCATCCACGACACGAGGTACCGGATATCCGCGGGACGTTCGCTCCCCGGCACAGTGCGGGGCAGGAAGACGGTGTGCTTCGACTGCTGCGAGAAGATGAGGTGCAGGCCACCGCTGAACGTGAGCATAAAGCAATGTCACGGGTGAACTCCTGTGCAGCCATCACCCCTGCCACCGACACGGGCACTCACCCAAACTCGAGCTGCACCTGCAGCTCGTCGGCACCCTTCGTCTTTGCCGGAGCTTGCGCTGCAGGCGCAGCTGTCGATGAAGCGTACCCTAGTCCGTTGGACGTCAGCGGGATCTGTGTCTCGGAGGTGGCGGCCATGATGGTGGTGGTGGTGGTGACCGCAACAACGGCGGCGAACACTCGATTTTTGGATCACCTCCACACGTCCGCACTCATGCACACCCAAGTGCCACAAGCGCCAAAAGGGGTGCCCATACAAGGTGTATTTCCGAAAACGCCGCCCCGCCTGGGGCTTGGGGGAGTCACCGGGTTTCCGAGATGACGGAATTGGGGGGATAGATGGAGGAAACGGAGATGCGACCACTCTCGTGAAATGTCCGCCTGCTACTGGCTGGTTGCTGGTTGGTTCATGCGAACAAGACCTCCCTCCCCCCGGGCACAACCGCGGACCACTTGCTTGCTCGCGGTGTGGCTCGGAGCGACGGAGGACCACTTGTTGACGTTGCTGAGCTCGTTGTTCACTCCCATCACACTCATTTTCCACCCCTCCCCCAAAAATGTACGCCCCTCTCAGGCTTTCGGCCTCGCGGGCTGCTCCCCGGACGCTCGTCCAGCGGCGCGTAAGTCTCATTCCCATATTTCCCATGGAATCTCATAGCGGCGTAGCTCCTCGCTAACCCGCCAGCTTCTGAACGTCTCGGCACCGGTGCGCAACGCGCCCATGCCCGCCGGCACCGCGACCCCGAATGTCAAGCCGAAGAAGAGCTTTTTCCGCCGCCTCGTCTTCTGGACCGCGACCGGCGCGATCATCTTCTACCCGGCATCGGCCTGGCTCTCCACCAGGAATGAGACGTACCGCGACATCTTCACGCAGCTGCCCGGCGGCGAGGAGCTGGCCGAGTACGCCGACGAGCACCGGTGGGACCAGTACGGCGTCGGCACCCTTACGCAGGCTGCCATGCGCCTGACCGAGCTCACCGGCGGCAACAAGCAGGAGGTGCAGGCCAAGCTGGAGCAGGCGCGCAAGACTGCCGAGAGCAAGGCTGCCGAGTTCAGCGCGGCTGCTAAGGCGCAGGCTGCCGAGGCGGAGAAGCGTGTCGCTGCCGCTCGCGACGCTACTGTCGCCAAGGCGCGCGAGATCCAGCACAAGATTGAGGACAAGACCGACGAGTTCACGCACAAGGCTGGCGAGCTCAAGGACAAGGCTGTGGCTGCTACGGACAAGGCCGCTGACAAGGCCGCCGATAAGGCGTCCGAGGCCGCCTCTTCTGCCAAGAAGGCTGCTGACAACGTCATTTCCAAGGTTCAGGAGAAGACTGAGGAGGCCACCACCGCTCCCGCTGCCAACCGTTTCCCCGACACCCAGCGCCCCCGCGAGCTCCGCCCCGAGACCGTTCAGCGCGAGAAGCCCAGCCACGAGGGCGAGGAGCTGTACAAGGAGCAGCTCCCCATCGGATTCGAGCCTCCTCCCGGCTACTACCTCCTTCCCCCTCCCCCCCGCAAGGAGTACGCCGACGGCGAGCCTCTTCCTCTTCTTGTCCCCAAGGTCAAGTCTCTTGGTGGCGCCGAGCCCGTTGTTGCGCAGCTCGCTACCACCATCGACTCGCTGACCACCTCGCTCTCGTCCGCCAAGTCCGGTGCCAACAACCGGGCTGCCGAGATCCTTGACAAGGCTACATCCGACCTTGCTGCCCTCAACAAGCGCATTGAGGAGGTCAAGACCACCGAGGAGGCCCGCCTCCAGAAGGCCATCGAGTCCCAGGCCGACAAGTTCCAGGATGTGCTTGCCGCCAAGCAGGCCGAGTGGCAGAAGGACGAGTCGTCGCTCAAGCAGTCCTGGGAGGCTGAGCGTCAGAAGATGGTCGACGGATGGCGCGAGGTCCTTGACGCTGAGCTCGCTACCCAGCGAGAGGTCATCGAGAAGCGGTGAGTGCGAATGTAGTGGGATATTTCCGGAGTCAAGTTTCCTAATTGCCTCAGTCTCCACGAGGAGGTCGTGTCTCAGGGTATCGAGCTGCAGCGCAGGTGGCTCCGCTCCATCAAGTCGCAGGTCGAGGTTGAGCGTGGAGGCCGTTTTGCCAAGCTCGACGCGCTTGCCACCTCGCTCAAGCAGCTTGAGCGCATCACGCTCGACAACTCGGCTGTCCTCGACGACAACGTCCGCATGCACAAGATCTGGTCCGCCCTCCGTGCCGTCCAGGCCAAGGCTGACAAGGGCGACCTCGCGTTTGACAACGAGCTCCGCGTCCTCCAGGCCCTTGCGGCCTCGGACGACGCAGAGTCCGTTGCCGACAACACCATCATCCGCGCCGCCCTCTCTAACATCGAGCACTCCGGCGCCGCCAACACTGGTGTCAAGTCGTTCGCGTCCCTCTCGTCGTGGTTCCACAACTCGGTCGCACCACGCGTGCACGAGGCGTCCCTCGTGCCCTCGCCGGAGAACGCGGGCGTCATGTCCCACCTTGCCTCCATGGGTCTCTCCAAGCTGCTGTTCCGCCCCAAGGCTGGCCTCGTTGACGGAAACGACGTCGGCGCCGTCCTTGCCCGCGCAGAGTACGCACTCGGCGAGAAGGACCTCGACGCCGCTGCCCGCGAGATCAACTCGCTCCGCGGGTGGCCCAAGCAGCTTGCGTCCGACTGGCTCCGCGAGGCACGCCGCAGGCTCGAGGTCGAGCAGGCCCTCTCCATCGTCGGCACGGAGGCCACCCTCTCGTCTCTCCTGCTTGTGTAGGCCTAGTTGTTAGTAGATGCATTGCATGCCCCGGAAGGAGGCAGGAGTGGACAGCGACAGCGCATTTGTCCGTATTAGGCTGAACACAGGATCCACAGGCATGTGCAAGATGGTTGTGCGTACCATTTCAATTCAACACTTTTTTGGATGTGATCGAGGCGTCGTGTTTCATGTATCATCGTTGTGCCAATCGTCGCTTCACATCACTTAATTGTCTTAATAATCCTTTCAGAGCGGATCTCTAAGTCCACTACGATCCTACATATCTGTCCTCTGCGTGCGATGATCACACGTAGCCACAGACTGCACCTCGATGGCAGAGCGTGCCATGAGCAAAAACAGAAGTGTGGACGAGTTAGGAATCGAACCAAAGACCTTGTCAAGATAGGAGTTGGATCCTGCTAATGACACGCTCTACCAACTGAGCTACACGCCCCGACACAATTTTGATTTTGGCTCCTCTCTCACTTTTGTTGTCCCGGTCATCAAGCATTGACCTTTACAAACGTCGAGAATAATTGTACTTGTTCACGACCGCAGTAGCTTCAACCTGTTAACACGGACAGATGCCCTGATTATACTGGACTAACATATGCAGTACCCTAAACCCATGAGACGCCCTAAATTGAACAGCCCAGACACCCGACCCGCCGGGTATATGAACAATAAATATATCTACGATTCTACTCCCATCCCCAGAAGCCCTTCCAGAAAGTCGGCACCTCACCGCCGCGGAGCTTCGTCCACTTCTTCCGCGCCGACCAGCGCCAGTAGCGAATTAGCAGCACGAGCCCGCAGGCAATGAAGAAGAGGCCCACGGCGATACCGGCGAACCAGCCGAGTCCTGCCGGCTCACCTTGGGCGTTTAGATGATCCTCGTCGCCGTTACGCGGTGCCCAGACGTTCATCGAGAACAATCCTGTCACGAGCTGCATTGGCAGAATACCCATCGTGACCGCACTAAGCGCCAGAATGAGAATGTCGGTCCCACCACGGGATTGCGCGGACGAGACGTGCAAGTATGAGAGGTACGCTGGCTGGCAGTGCGAGAGGATGTACTCGTAATGGTAAAGGGACGTTTGAAGAAGCAGAATGTGGTCGTTTACGTCGGAGAGGTATGCCTCAGCGTCGTTGGGCGTAGCGCTTTCACTCGCACGCTTTAGCAACGAGACCACCACCGCGTGCTTGCCACCGAGCAGACGTGAGAGACCAGTGACCAATCGACGCATATCGGTAATACTCTTGAGCATGGTTGACCGATCAAACACATCCTTGCCACCGATTGTCTGATGTGGAGGCTCCCGTGCCGTTGTCACCGGGAGGAAGAAGAGCCTCAGGTAAACGAAGATCACCGTCCAACGCGCCAGATGCTCGGTGATCCCACTGTGGCCTAATGAGATGATGGAGTGTTCACGACCGAGCTTGTGAGAAAACGACGCCTTGGGCTTTGGGGTCGCCAGCTTGGCCTTCGTGCTGCGTCGCCGCAGGCTCAAACTGGTGAGCCCGTGAGATATTTGGTTCTTCTCGGTAACGTCATCCAGGTGGGCGTCAATTGCACCCTTTTCGTCCAGCTCGGCATCGACCTTCTCCTCGTACTCGTACGGGGTATCAGACGGAGAAGTCGTACGCACGGATGCAGGCGACAGGGATGCCACACGGGGATCTGTCTGAGGGTCGGTTGTAAGCGAGTCGAGGTCATCAACTGCGCCGTCCACATAACCCATGAGAGGGAAGAAGGCATCGATCACAGAGTCCAGGAGACCATGGCAAATGAAATCGGAGGTCGCTTCATCGCCAGTGGAGGTGACGACCCGCTCAAGAACGCGACTGATATGCTTCGACACATCGTCATAGTGAAACTGGTGGGATTAGCGATATACTCATTTACAATTCCACATTGCCATACTCACGCTTACTATCCCGTCCTGGAAAACGACAAGGTAGAGGTTGACACCGCCGACACCGACACCTTCGAGACCCTCTTTACCAGGGTTGTCCTCAACAATTTCCACCTTTTCGCCGACCTTGGAAGCGGACTTTCCCGTGGCACGGCCGAATCCCCATCCACGCCGGGTGCGTTCCTTGCGCTTCGCATGGTACGTTGCCGGATCCGAGTGGGCGGCGCCAGTAGCAGCGGTGTCAGTGCCGTTGGAATTGACGCTTGGCCCGTTGGCGGAAGGAATGACAATGTCAGCCCCTGGCGGACCGGTTGAACCGGGTGTGTACTTGAAATACTGTTCGTCTAGCGCGCGCACGACGATGAAGTAGTACCCGAGCTTGTCGTACATGTCCAGCTTCTCACGCGGATCCTGGTGGAGCACATCCTCGAGCGTCAATGGGTGGAGTCCCAGGAGCTCGCCAATGTCCCTCAGGTCTTTCCAAGACGGACAAGACACGTCCAGCCACCATGCAGGGATGGGGCGTGGGCGAACTGACGGTGTAGGGGTCGGGGGTAGAGGAGGTGACGGTCCAGGGGTAACGGTCGCATTGGTAGGAATGCCGCCACTGTCGTCTGAGGACATTGACGATGACATGGACTTGGTCGTGAGGCCAAGGAGATCGGAGGCAGATTTTGGACGAACCGGGAGCGATCCGGCCGCCTTCAAAGCCTCGATACGGGAGGTGGTTCGGGGAACGATTGGTCGAGGAACGGTTGGAAGGGCGAACTCGCGCTTTCTTCCCGGTGCGCTGCTCCCTTTCCGCATGGGCACATCGGGCAGTCCGCTGAGTTTACTCTTTCCATGGTGATGAGCCCGCCGAGTTGGAGCAGCAGGTTCCGGTTGGACCTGGACGACTCCGGCTGCGATTCTTGCCGCACGTAGTGCTTCAAGCACTGAAGAAAGAACAGGCGTCACAACGACTCTGTCCGAGTTGCGTGGATCCATGGTGCCCTCTGGCCCAACGCCCGGGAAGACACGCATATTGGCCGGCAAGGAAGATAATGACGCGAATGACGAGCTTTGAAGATCCTGGGGATGCCGTTCTTGCGGCGGAGGCGTGTATATCGTAAACTCTCGCTTCCTTGGGACGTAAACACGACGCGGCCGCTCTGGCGATGACTCGTTCGTGGCCCGACTCATGGTCCTCGTCAACGCACGACCAAACCGTCCAATACGGCTCATGGCGTCATGAGAGCTGTCACTCGAGCTGGAGCTCGATGTGCTGTCCGTTTCGCCGCTGTCCGAGCTGCTGATGCTTCCGCGCCGGACACCAATAGCCTCTCCGAAACGATGAACAACGGCCATAGTCGCACGGCGACCGTGCTCCAGCCCGCTGCCCCATGACCATGACGACGATCCAGAGCTTGCACTCGAAATTGTCATTCCCTCGTCATCCGCTCCGTCAACGACATCTTGAGCGGTCGCGGTGGGATCGGCAGCTGCGCCACGGTACAGGTCGCCGTCACCAGTTGTGTATCCCAGATCACTGGCGCCCGCCAGAACAGGCAGTCCGCCGACGGTCGCCAACCGAGACTCGCGGGCTGGCCGTTTCCTTCGCCGGAGCTGGGCGGGAGTGAGGAGCTCAGCGAATTCAGGCTGGTCGGCAGGAGGCGGAAGGGGAGCCATATTGGTGAGAATAGGAGTCGGAGCGCTCGAGGCACCCGCAGGTACATGGGGCGACCTGCCCAAAACACTAGGCGACCGCTTGGGTGTCTTGTTCTTGAAGATAGACGGGGTGCGGGATATATTCGTAGGAGCCTCACTCGCGGCAGGAGTCGCGGCTGTCTCCGCCGAAGCATCGCCGGATGGCGCGAAGTGGGTCGATATGCGTGGTGCGCTTGAAGCTGTGGTGGGATCAGTCGCACCATCCACAGCAGCGGTGGCGAGTGAATTCTCGGGACGCATCAGGTTCGCAGACGTCGTCTCCACTGCCTGGGATTCCGTTGCCGATGTGGAGCTCGGTCCTGCGTCTTCCTTCTCCTTTCCACCATCACCCAGCGCAACTCTGTTGCCATCATTCCCAGTGCCCACGCTTGGACGCTGAGACCTCCGGCTGCGGCGCCGGATCGACGGCATGACGACGGCGATCTCAACTCGAACAAGCTCTGTGCGTGCGAGGCTAGCAATTCACGGTACACACTGTGCACACTGCAATTTGCGGCCTCAGTTGCTGTTTGCGTTTACACCGTGCATGGACGGTGCGCGGTACGGAGCGGGCGGCGGCGCGGACGCGAGTGCGGGGTGATCATCAAGCCGGGGACGAGGTTAGGAGCACGTAAAAGAGGGTCGACGTCGGATGTGCGAGGCTGAACAAAATCTCCAGGATGGTGAGAAGGGTAGGCGGAGGTGGAAGGTGGAAGGAGAAACGGTTGAATGGCTGTAGATATATAGCAAACGACGGAGGACGGCAAAGAACAGTCGACAAGAAGGAAGAAGGAAGATGCCGCCAAAATACTTCTCACCTGACTTGGAATGTTTTGAATTGGCGTGTGGTTCGTCGTGAAGAGGGCCGAGCAAGCAACGCGGGCCGGAGCCATTCGCAGTGTATTCTCGGGTATTGGGGGGTCTGGGCTTCGATCGTCTCAAAATAGTCTCTTGTCACTCTTCTAGTCCTCTTTCGCCTGCGCTTGGCCCTCTGCCCTTCTGGTGCGCCCGTAATAGCTCGTCTGCAATTCTGCAAGGCGTCCACTTGACCACTTGCAGATACGTAGATGCAAAAACCACGGCATTTGCGTCGCGCAGCGCGCAGCACAGGCTTGTAGGCACGTACGCAGCGCACGCAGCCGTTCTCTCAGGCATCAAATGACTACCTATTACAATTTGGTGGCAACACTTTACAGACAGGTATTTTTATCAATATACATTCCTGCTTGGATTATATTAGGGATATTAGGGTCTTTGTTCAACTTTTTACGAACGTGTGTGGGGACTCCGCATACCTCTCCACAAATCACGACACACGTTCTCAAAAGGGAGTCACATGCCGCCACCAAAGCAACTCGCCAAGGCACCGCATGCGCGCATGCTGCTGATTACCGTTCGACCGTCCGCAGCTCACAGAGATAAAAGCTACGGAATGATGGTCACCAGTTTCCTCGCGCACCTCTTCGCCCCCCTCCACCGTCTGGCTCACTCCTCAAGCAAAGTCAGAATCCGTGTTACATGGCTGCTACTACTGCTCAAGTACAATCTACTGCAACGGCATGTCGGTGCTGATGCGAATGGTGGCAATACTGATTAACTCCTTCCGCGCTGCTTGTCGTCCAGACGACGGGGGGCGTTGATTACACTTTAATACTAAACAACACTGTGTGGCTCCTATCGCCAACCAACAGTGCCCGATATCCTGAACCGCAGGTCATCAAGGCTCAAATGAGCGTTGAGTTCTGTTCTGCGATCCTCCAGCTCCCCCAGCACTTGTCCTACGTCGCTTATCGCGAGGTCATCTGTTTTTTCACGCTGAGCCGCAGTTTTTTCAGGTCCTCGTCGCGCAGCTTGACCTGGTCGCAGGCGCGCATAAATGTCTCAGGGAGGAGAAGGCTGTCCTGAGGCAGATGGTGGAGATACTCAACAACTGCAGTCTTATTCCGAGGCAGCTGGAGCAGGCGGTCACGAGAAAGGGTCAGGATGGCTAGCGAGGCGATCATGAGGTACCGTGACCCCTCAGATACGACGGCATCCATGAGACGCAAGACGGTCGGCCACGGCAGGGAACGGATGAACATGCCACTCCACCACTTAACGAGGTAGTGCTCGGCTGCAAAGTTTAGTATTGCGGCAACTTGATTGCAACTCACGAAGAACACCCAAGGAACGGAACAATTGGCCAACCTGAGGCTCGCTTCCCTCCAGAATGCCCCCAAAGACATTCAAGTCAACAATGAAGGCCTTGGTGTCAAGGACGTAGTATGACTTGAGAACGCCGTTAAACAATCCCGCCAGAAGCCAAAATGCGTCCTCCAATACAGCATGGATGAGAAGTGCTCCAGCCAAACGAGCGATATCCGTGCGGTAACCGGAAGGGGCAAAGTGAATGTATGCACGGAGCAATGTGCGCAGATCAGCTTGGCCGGGAGAGTCCTTGCGGTGGAAGGCCGAGTGATCCGAGTACACTGTCTGAACATCGATATCGATCTGTTCGTCGAATGGTCCGGGCTCGTCGGTGAGAAGACGCTGGAACAGGCCATCAACGCGACCGCTCATGCCATTCGACATGAACCATCCCCAGACGCGTCCACGCAAGCTGGCAGGTACGCCGTGTTCAATAACCAGTCGGCGTACTTTCTTGGGCGCCGGTTGTCTGTACCCCAGCGGCTGTTGAATTATGCTCAACTGCAGACACGTCAGAAGCAATTCAAGCAATCATTTGACCGTGACTTACCCATTTCTGCTCGGCCGCACGCACTTCGCCAGGCGATTGTCGCGACGTGAAAATTTCCGGAGTGGGAGACAGTGACTTTATGAATCCCCACTCGTCCAGTTCAGGTGGCGAGTCTGCACCAGCCCCGGACACGACTGATGCCACAGGACGTTGCTCGGATGACGGAAGGATACCGAGGTCACTGGAGTCCACATTGACCTGCACGACTGGCGACTCTGGGGCGACCTTGCGTGGGCGGATGATTTCAAACTCCATGCCATCCGCGTTGACAGTTGGATCGGCATAGTCGCGATGACTAACGGGTGGATGGAAAGGTGACCTAGGGCTCGAGGTGCTGCGCGAGTGGCTCAACCAAGGGCGAATATTGGACCTAGTCGAATCGTTGCTCGGTCTGATCGAGTAGTTGCCAAAGTCGGAGATCGATGAGGCGCTCGAATGGGAACGAAGGAAGCCGGGCCTAGTTGACTGTTCACTAAAAGACCCAGTGAGCTCCTCCTTCGTACCATTGTTGGCATAGGGCAGCGGCGGGGCAATGTCAATTGAGAGTTTCCCTCGTGACGCTTTGCCTAAAGACTTGGCCAGAGCCGCTGAAAACGAGCGAGACCGGCTGCGTGAAAGCGAAGGGGCATTCGACGACGTGGGAGTGATAACTTCTTGCTCTCCGAGTGATTCTTTCCGAATGGGCGGTGGGGTGGATGATAACGACGGCGCAAGAATTGAGCCGGTGAGGGAAGAAAATGACCCTTTAGGCTTTGGAGTCCTAGGTGTCCCGACTGAAGCTTTCGGAAGTGTCTTCTGAGGCCGCTGAGTGGCCGGACGATTGGACAGGAGCTCGGAAGGACGAGCGAGGAGCCGGGGGTTGATGTGATCCTCACTACTACTCGAAGTTGTGCGTTGCGGAATAACGCGGTTCAGCTCAAGCGGATTGGCCAAAGACGGTGGTTGAGTATCCGTTTGGCGGCGTTGCAGACGTTGCGGGTGCGGTTGCACTACCGGACCAATGTGATTACCTCCTTCGCTGTAGGAGGCAACCGTGGGCGAAGTGACACGCCGGGTTAGAGGACGACTCATCTCCGTCGTCGGGGCCAACCGGGACTCAGTCGTGGGCCGTCCCAATCCGACAAGAGGAGGGGGACGAGGGCGCAATTGAGAGGGCCGCGGCGACGAAGAGAGGCTTCCATCCCGCGACAAGCCAGCCCACGTTTTGGGCATCATTTGACCAGGGAGAACATGGACGATCTCTCGTCTGTTCTCTTGATCGGTGGACGGAACAAGAGGCTCTGGTCGCCACTGAAAACTAGATTGTGGGACAGCGTCGATCTTCGGCCCTGAGATCGATGAGTCCGAGGACGGAGTCGGGTTTGGTGGTGCGGTCACGGAGATGCTTGGCGAGGCGGTAGGGGCTTCTCGAGTAGACGTCGTACACACCGCAGATTGCTGAATCTCGGTTTCTGACGATCGCCCAGCAGACTCATCTACCATCGCGGTCCCGGCGTCGGGTTCGTTGCGAGGGGTTGATTTAGAGTCACTGAGAGAAGAGGACGCTTTATGGAGGCTAGGCAGCTTATCAGTTACCGACCGATTGCGCCGTGACTGCAGTTGTGATTCGGTAAGCTGCGGAGCATGGCCTAGGGCGTAGAAGCCGTTTCGCATCGAGGCTTTGGCCGCCGCACGCGATTCGACGGACCAACGTGAATCGACGGACGTAGGTGAGTCCGGCGTCCTGTCGGGGCCAACAGAAAGGGAGGAGTTCGACGCCGAAGTGCTTGTCACGAACCCCTTCTGAGGAGGAAGGGGATCTGTCATGCTGGAATCAGGCTCCACCACTTCAACAGTGTCCAGGTGGCCATCGTGGAGACTTGTCGGGTCCTCCGTCAGTGGTGAGTCGGTGAACGAACGGATGGGAATGCTTTGAGGAGTGCTGAGGATAGTTTCCTCAGAATGCCCGTGGCTTGTGTTGTCGATGTCCTTGGATGAACTCTGCGAGCTGCGCGACGAGCCTCCAGGCAATGCCTGTGTCGGTCTGTTGCCGTTCAACTGAGGGCTCGCGACGTGTTCGGCCTGGTTCCTCGAAAGATTGGGTGATGGATGGCAGACGTCGGGTAACAGTTCCGGTGAGCCAGGGGACTGCGGTGTGAGGCCTAGGCCGAACGTCCCGGGTGTCAAGGGGTATGCTGCATCATCGACCGGAGGAAGGTTGGCGTTGCTCTTCTCGCTGTCAATAGTCAGATCCAACCGGGCAAAGGCCGGCGATCGTCGAAGTGAAGATGAAGGAACACTCAAGTTGCCGTCTGATGTCGGTATCGGGATCCTCTCAGCAACGTCGCCGGATTCGTCCACATTGTCATCGATTGCCGACATTTCCGAAGGCGCCATACTGACACGAGCCGTTTCCGCAGCAAAAGACTGGCGGTATACCGGCTCAGTCAAAGCGGCCAGGTGTCGCGGAGTGTGCTGAACATGGCGGACATTGTCATGGACGCGCTTTTCAGGCTCCTCGCGGATGGCCGGTTGAACTGAACGAAGGGGGATGGTGGAAAGGTTCGGCCTCGAGTATACTCCAAGCGCGGACAGGCTGATCGTGGCTGGCAAAGACGGAGTTGGTGATGATGTATCACGCGCGTTCTCAGCTGGGTGGTCAGCAATGCGGTGTTGCGGTGATGGTTTTAAGTTTCGCTCCGACGGATCTTCCACAGCCACGCCAAACGGAACGCCCCATAGTACGTGTGGTGTTCTTGCGACTTACCTGGTTTAGAGCGGGCGTACGGAAGGTAGCTGTCGTGCTCGTCGCCTGCGTCAGAATACTCGCTATTGGCGGAAGAGATGGAGCCACTCGTGCGATCGTGACGGGCGGCGTTGCTGCATGGCGCCGCAACCGTGATTGATCCATTATTGCCAGAAGTGACCGGAATCGCAGGCAGCGGTGGGCGCGGACCCCTCACCACACCCGTTGGTTGTGGAAGGTCTGTGCGCTGAGAAGGGAAGGTTTGCCTGTTGGTTCGACTGTTGTTAGGGAGGGCAGGGACGGAGTGGGACGGGAGAGCACGAGGAGCGAACTCGGCGCTACGTGGCGAGGCTTTGGAAGGTAGCTCGACGACTTGAACAGGCCGACTGTATCCCATTGGAGCCAGAGGGTCGGTCAGGAATGATGGGGACGTCGAGTTACACGATGGATCGTGAGAGTCCGACAGGCCCAAGCCGCCAGATGATAATGGGACGTCGAATGGCGTATGGGGAGAAGAAGGAGAGCTTTTCGATGTGCTTTGCGAGCTAAACGTCGAGAAGGCAGAATGAACGGAGCTCGGCGTGTAGGGCTGCTGAACAGAGGTGCCCGAGGCACCAGACCCTCCAGAGTAGCGCGACGGTGTGGAGTTTGTTGAACGCTCGTCAGGCAGATGAAGTATGTGGTTTGCGGTGCTTGCGTTCCTGCCAGTGGGCTGAGTAGACTGTGCTTTCAAGGCTGGCATTGACCCAGAAGCAAGTGGGCTATCAAACACGACATTCGCGCGTTTGACCCACCCGACTTCGCCCTCACAATACGCCAGGAGCTGATCGCCCGCGTCGCGCAGCAGCACGAGTGTATCGCCCTCCATGTACATGAGATGGTCGGGACCTTGCGCGACGCAATCTGTGATCCTGAAGATGGTGTAAGCGCTGGCAATAGAAGGTGTGCGATGTGAGAAGAGGGAGGAGTTAGATGGAGGATGGGAAGGAGGCGGTTCAACGTACGCAGTGGCCTGTGCTAGACCTCCTCGTGCGGCTATGGCGAAGAGGTCATCGATCTCGCTCTGTTGGAGACGGCGCATGGCTTGCCAGCGGGATCTTGCGCGCGCGCGCGCTTAGTCGACAGAAAAAGAAAGTGGTGATCAGCAAACAAGCAAGCACGCGCTTCTTCGGTTGCGAAGGAGCGAGCGAGCGAGCAAGCTTGTGGGCTTTGGGACCTCGGGAGAGCCAGACGGCAGGCGGGGTTATGCGAATGGAAAGGTGAGGGTCCGGGAAGGCGGGTCGGGAAGTTAAAGTACAGGGGTAGGGAGCGTCGAACAGCAGTCGGCGGCGAGCGAGTAAGAAGGAGTGGGACGCGAGACGAATGGGAGCGATGACAGAAAGCGCTGAGGAGATGAAGTGGACGTGAAATTAGGTGCCAGAAAGGTAAAGAGAGAGAGAGAGTGTGTGTGTGTGTGTGTGACAACGGGTCGTTTCCAGAGCGGGGTGGACGATGAAGTGCGCGGTCGTGTTGGATGAGGAGATTGAGATCGAGAGCGATCGCAGGAGGGGAGTGTCAGTGTGGAATTGTGCCCAGAGAGAGAGCGCGGAGAGAAGGAGCGTGAAGGAAAGCGAGTGTGAGTGAGCAGAGTGCAATACAGGCATGTACAGCGCGGAGGGGATGGTGGTTGTTGGACGAGACGAGAGGGGGAAGAGCAAGCAGAGTCTAGAGAGAGAGAGAGAGAGGAGAGAGGAACGAGATGCAGGGTAAGGGCCCGGGCAGGGCGGGGAGGGAAGGCAGCGCGAGGCCAGGAAATCAGGAGATCAGGAGACAAGTAGCTGTGACTGTACGGCACGGCGTTGTAACAAGGTTTTAAAGACGACGACGACAGCGACAACCACCCCCCCACTCCCCCCGAGAGGCTCACGAGAGAGGGAGAGCGAGAGCGAGAACGCAAAGAACGCGCGAGGCACAGGAAAAGACAGGAACGGCACGGCAGTGTCAAAGTGTTTCGCAGTCGTCAATGTATCAATGTCTCTCATGTCGTTGTTTCTGTCAGTCAATGTCCCAAATGTCGATTTCTGCATATCGTACATATCTGCATGCTCTCTGATCTGTGACTGTCGGTTGGCTGAGCCCACAGGGGTACAATAGGGGGATGCATAAAGCCAGGGGCCAGGGCTGCAGGGGGTTGGGGGTGTGGATAAGAGGCCAAGGATGGAGAGCCAGAGAGGCAACTAGCAAAAAAAGTTCTTGATAGCACCCAAGGCACAAGAGCAGAGGGGAGACATACCAGATAGGGTGAGGCGCAGGGGGGGGGACGCGAGTGGCGTCAGTTAGAGAGCTACCGATCTACTGAGGGATCGCGACCGACCACTCCGACACACACACCGCGTACACGGATACACCGATGCACCGATACACAGACCGTCCCGTTGGATCGGGTGGCCGCGGGTGGCCGGAGGTGGTGAACATGAACCCCCCTTTTTGCCACTTGTTTGGGCCACGCACTAGAATCACAGAAGCCCAAGAAACAGGAGGTGTGCAGATCAGTGATCAGTCAGAAGCCAAATCTAGCAGTCACTAGCGATTTCACTAGCTCACTAGTGTGATGTGCGCGCGCTGAGCATTGATCGCAATGATCGTCTCTCAACACGGATTGTCACCAATCCCCATATACCCATATTGGACATAGCCCATTCTCGACCCCCGATCCCCCGAGTCATCTTCAATTCTTCACCTCGCCTGAGTTGGGGAATTGCGGGTCGACCTTGTACTGCATGTATATGCATGTACGTACTTACTTCCCCCAATTCCCTTTGGCCCCTTGGTGGCGCGGCGGCGTAGCCGAGTTCCTTATCGGCAAATGCAGCAATATCAATGAAAAATGAGACACTGCTGAATGCTGCCGTCAATCGCATTCTGTCCCAGTTACACGATCATCACGATCTGGTTTGCACTGAGCTACTGAGGCTCGCTGTGGAATAGGGACCAAATAGCTGCTCCACGCCGGCCACGACGTCCACCACTGTTCTTATGGTCTTGTGGCCTTATATGGCGAGTCGGCTATCAGCCGCAGAGGCACACGACACGGACCTCAACGCCCACAACGCGCAAATCACCAGAAAGGGGCCGTTACTCTGTTGTACTGACAGTCAGCAATGTACACGCGACAACACGCCGCAGGAACGTGAGGAGAGACAGCTTGGGCCCAGTGGCCTTGGAGACATACCAGCGGGCCGGGCAACCTGTTCTGTTGTTGGCCAAAACAGTACGAGAGTTTGAGGGCGCGGCAGTATCAAGGGGGTTTCTCGGCATAAGGCCTGGCCTTTTGGGAGTCTGTTGAAAAGGAACTCGCACCTGTTTCTCTCCTTTCATCCCTGCTTCGTCGACCCAGTCTGAGAATTTTAAACTTCAAGCTCGCCTGAGTCTATGCAGAGCGATGGACTAACAGCCCACACACAAAGCAAATGGAAAAGTCCGTTGGAGATACGCAGTTCTCCAAGGCCCGCAGAGAGATTGCATACCGAGAGCCTTGGTAACAAACTTCAACGTTCGACACAGTCTGCAACAAGCACCTGGATCCCACACAGTAGTCACATCCATGTTGATGGTTACGACAAGGCTTATACAACAGCCTTCCTCATGTGGCGATTCTGACGACAATATGGGACAATGATCATCGGAGACACATTATGCCTACACAACCAAGCTACAGGATGACGAGAGCGCCATCTGCATCGACTTATGGCCCTCAAAGGCCTCAAGATCTCAAGAACGACTCTACTACCGCGACCTTTTCGGTGATTTAGTGACAGAATGGGGCCCTCCAGATTGTTCAAGAGGGTCGCGCAATCGCTTTGTTCTTATTCTTCCTTTCTGACCCTGCAAGGATGCCGTACAGCTGACCTGTACAATGAAGGGGCGGCCATGAATGGCGTCGCCGACGCGCGCGACGTGCCGTCACCCTTCGCCACGCGGCGTTTGCCACCTTTGGCCCTCTCGGATAAAAATGGGGCCACAAGACCACCAGTGTCCATCGGCGCGGTGCGTCAATCCGATTGCCCCTCAGTGTAGAGGGGAATGCAACCCACTTCGCATTGCGCGTGCCGTATTCTTATCATAGTGGCATTTATGACTGTAATGACCCTACAATAGTCAGCAGTCGAGACTCTTGTTGGCCTGTTCATTATCACCCTGTCCTGATATTCCGGAACCTCAGCTCCAGTAGCTTCCTGCATCCTGGATATTCTGGACCTCTTCATGCAGCGGTATATACAGTGACAGGACATTGCTCGTGCCCCGTGGCGTCAACCTTGTTTCCATTCCCTGCAACCGACTCTACAGAGCCGCTTCACATCCCTGGTTTGGAGACATTCCTGCACGATTCTACAAACTTGTACTGTACGTACGGTGCATGATCTCCCATGCGACCTCAATGTGGAACGCATGGAGCACGACAAATTGGCGGCATGTGCCGCAAACTTTCGTTTCCGTTCCCTAGTACAGTACTCATCAGTGTCCAAGTGGTGTCCATGACCGCCGAGGCCGACAGTGAGGTATTTGGACGGCACGATGTAGGTTGAGCGCTGGTTCTGAAAGAGGTTATGGACAAAACACATCTCGCTAGACTGCCATCCGAGACATGAAACCAAAGGGGTTGGGTGACTACTTGACATGAATGCATGAACCGTCCATTCAGACATGGCTCCCTCGATAGTCCTTGGACCTCCAACATACCCGCCGGGTTCGATGTCTTAGATTCTTGAGCTTGTTCTGCGGAGCCAGAGTCTGGAGCTTCTCGGTGGATCGGTGATTAACCCATTGTGGATGACCACCATCTCCGGATCTTCGGCCATTCGTCCCCAACTGCTGTTGTGCTTCCCGACCGAAGTATCAGAGCATGTCTGCGCTTCCCGATACTCGAAGGAGACAAGTATCGCCTGGCACGACATCGGGCCTCGGGCCTCGGACCTGGGTTGCAGACGTACGCATCCTCGGCCCGTCGTTCCGTAGGCTTTCCGTGCCGTCAGGGGTATCTCTTGTCCCAGTACCTACACCGCCGCCGGGAGCCCAATAGTGCACTGCCAGACTACAACAGCGAAACTGTATCAGCGCAGAGAGCAGAAACGCAGATCGCTGGCACGGCTGTGCCTGTAGAGTATGGAGTCGCACGACCATTCGGCATAGGAACAACACTGAGAATGCAGATCACGAGGGATACAAACAACGTACGGTCTCAACTGCGGACGGCGCGCTTGAGGTGCAGCCAGCCAATTCGTTCGTTCGGAGTACTTGGTGCCACCAAGCGACTGCATAACTTGATCTTGTTCATAAATGGCCAGATCACAATGTCGGACACTTCTCGACGTGCGCAACTCACCTTGCCCGGACCGACGGCACCAATGGAACTCTCGCCCTCGACTCATATACACCCTCTTTGGCTTCCTGTGGCCTAACCCTGCGATCTCAGGTTCCACACAAAGCACATGAGTAATGCCCAGGATCCAGGACAACCGACGTCGCAAGATGCTTTATTGTTTGGGGTGTTGACGCTCCAAAGATGTTGAGAAGGTCATGCACAGAGAAGGGCGTCAAGAGAGCGGGCTGTCCCCGGACGCGTCGCAAGTCCTCTGGCGCGTGTCCCCTATCCCACACCCGCGCGCTGCCGGCATGCGACGTCCCGAAGTATGGAGCCGCCCGGCCCCCGGCGTACCACATTAACACCATGTTTCCGAGTTTCTGGAACCCCGAATGAAGCCTGAGGCCTGAGGGACATACGGGCAGAGAGAGCGCACGCATTGCGCACCGTACAAGCATATGGAGCAGGTCAGATGACTGAAAGAGACACAGCTCGGCATCTCCTGTCCAAACACTTTCATTCCCGTCGGTCTTGGGGGGCATCAAGTGACAGACCACACTGAACATCTCATCACACTGAACATCTCACCTTGACGTGCAGGACGGTCTTGCGTCCTTTGACTGATCACCATACAGGAGTCAAATCAGGGTGCAGAGTTACCCTCTTTGTTATCTCTGCCTCAATGTTGCCTGTCAGAGCACTGATTTCAGCCGCTACATACAGTACAGTACAAGCATCGCGCACAGCCACAGTCCGTAGGAATCTGTGCGTTCAGAGACAGTCTTGAGAAATCTCGTGTACTGTATTTTGCTTGTAAGAAAGCGGATGCTCAAACTCCGGCCATACCCAACCATCAGCTCTCGAGCCCTCCTGTGGTGTCGAGCGATCGCTGAGCAGCCAGGGGGATCGCGGTCTCACAGTACCGCAGTAGATTCGCCAACATCGCAGTTTGATCGCGGCAGACTGCCCGACATGTCCGACAATCCGAACTCTTCGGGACTGGCCACCCCGGACGGCGATCCAGCCACACAGACGATGCGCCTTCCGGTTCGGCATACTCCCAGTCTTGTTCACATCTTCCGTTTGGTGGGTGGGAGATGGAGCCTGGGGCAAAGGGTCTGTGAATCCACGATCTGCGTCACCCGGACCGATTCAGCACGGACCCAGCGGCTGATGTGCTGCTCGAAGCGCCTGCCGTCGGAGGGCAAAGGGAATGATAACGACGTGCCATGACGACGCGCCATGGCGCGTCAGAATGTTGCTTCTTGATTCCCGGACCGACGCGTACCCGTTCCCGATGGCCAGAACTCTGCTGCTCCTGGCGTGGCCCGACGGAGTTATCCCAGGAATCCAGTGAGGAGATGAACCTGTGGGGCACCAATCGAGAAGGTTATCACCTGATACAGAATCACAGGATCGTTAGGGGTGCGGATCTGTTTTGTCGCGGACATCTGTAATTTGCTGCCTGTGGCATCGTCACAATTCGCGATGAGCGCTCCCAAGCACACGTCTGCATGCCTCTCATGCGCCATGATCGATAGCACCGCGCGTACAGTCACGGTGAGGAATGCAATAGTTCTGAAGCCAGTTTCGCACAACTGCCCAAAACCTGTGCCTCCTCTGGTGACAGCCGTGGTGCGCTACCTTTGCGATGCCTCGGAAACGCGATGCCTCGGAAACAGTTGAGCTCCCCTACTGGCGCACTCCGCGCCACCGGGCGGGGCGGAGTGATGTGGCGCCGGCGCCGACGGCGATGGCTGGTTCATTGTCGTTCCTGCGCACCCCTGTCCATGCCCCATGGTCGTCGATGCCGTGTGACACAGATCACAGATCACAGACCGCAGGTACTGTGCATTGCGCACGACGCAGGGCGCGCTCAAGTGTTAGATCCTCCGATCGTAGGTGGACTTGCTGTTTGCGGCCCGATTCCAGAGACATGACCCGTTGGCGCGTCGGCGCGTTGCGATGAGATGTCAAGGATAACAGATTGATAGAACGTATTCGTGTGCTCAAACCACATATGGTATTCACTACGAGCAGGGCTTACAGTAGTCGGAACGAACCTTCCGACAACATTCCAAAGTACTGACCACGCCCGTCATTGTGTGCTCAAGATCCGTTCCCTCCCTCAGGATCCTGGATCGGACAAGATGTAGTGAAGACTCCGCTCTACACTGGGCAACAGACCTGCAGTCGGATCTCCATTTCCAAGCGCGCAAGAACAAGCCGCAAACAGTTGCGTCCATTGGTCGCTGCTTCGAGATTTACTGGTCCCATCGCCACGACCCCGAACGCCACCAGCGCCACACACCGCACAAGCCCCGCCACACGCCACACAAACCACAGGCGCATGGGGACACACGCGTACGCGCACCCTGATCCTCACCCTCTTTACAGTCGTCTTCAGCTTGGGAGCCGGCTGAGCCATTCAGCTTGTCGTCCCTTGCTTTTCATTTCCCTCTTCACTACGCTCACCACAGGTTGAAACTCACCAGCTAGGCTTAACTTCGAACTGAATGACGGTTTCAGCTGCTGAGACGTCTATTCTGTCCTGGGTAGCCCAGAGGGAACAGGCCCCGCGATGTTGGCATGTCCACAGACAGGGGGATGGTTCAGGTCCAAGAACTCCACGGAATGTGGATATGGAGGCCTAGCTGAAAACCCCTCAGATCCTCAGACACATCACATGCTTTGAGCCTGGCTGTATGCTGTTACAGACCAGCGACTGCAGCTCTCCGCGGTCCAGGCCTCAACCATCTCCGTCGGTTCTTAGCTTCTCAGAGGATCTGTAACTGGCAAACTACACCGCTGTCCGCGCAATAGTGCACTCACCTCCGGCTTCTCACCATCCTGCTGCGATCTTTTTGCAGTTATTCTTATCGTAACCGGTTGCTGCGCCACGCACGGCCGTCCAACACCAACCTGAGACAATGTGATGCCCCTGCGTCCGTGTCCACTTGAACATGTACCGGTCCTTCCACCTTTTTCACCATCTGTGCTGTCAGTTGTGCACATTTTACATCGTCTTCCAGGCGCCCAGGCTGTTGGCGAACGGTTCGGAGCTGTATATCCTTTCTCGCCGTGTTCGGACTTGTTCTGTTCCTTCTCCCATTCGCGTTTTCTTGTCTTTTGCGGTTGGTCTTTGTCTGCAGTCCGGCATCCTGCAGGGTGTTGGCTGAGATTTTTTGTTCGGTGCCTCGGATCTTCTCGCACCCAACTCGGAGGCGCCCCACCCTCTGTTGCCCTGTTGGCTCAAGCCTTTGGCATTTGGTCTCATCGCTTTGCATTTTTAGCTCTCTCTTCCTCCTCCTCTTTATGCGTTAACTGACCGAGCATGCCCCAGCTTAACACTTGCGGCGCCATACTTATGAAACCACCCATACTCTTCACCCTTGCCGCCTCAACGCCCACACGTTGCAATCCTCGCGGGTTCTAAAGCCACTCACCATGATCTCTGCCCCTTCGCGGTCCTCGACCGCTGACTGCCATGGGCGGCGCGTTTGGGCAGGGTTTGTTTTGCATTGACCGCATCACTCCGCTCAACCACGCCAGCTCTCGCGCGATGCACCTCTTCAGACCTGATACCCGAAGAACTGCTGTTGACCCAGACCTGAAATCCATCAGCCTGTCATCCACCAGCAACCACAAAAGTGAGAGTATCAGTGCGTTCAGGATACACCTCGACCTGCCAAGGTTTTCAAACTGGTCGTCTCCTTGAGCTTCCAGCGGCTCTAAGAAGGTGGCCCGATCCCACATCTCAATCCCTATCTACTGGAAACGCCGGATCGCTCGACAACGCACTGTTCACTCTCCTTAAGAAGAGAAGCTGCTTGCCAGCCCTTCCCCTTCCCCCTTCCTCGTCTTGCTCCCACCCCAAGTCCACAATTCCTGGCCAACGAACGACAAAACTAGGATCCCTGTCCACATTGCTTTATCCCAGTCCTACTTGAGTTCTCCAAGCGTCACTGTAGCTGGCCACGCAACCCGGATCTCGACCTTGCATTTGTCCTCCATCGTAACTTACAGGATCGATTGTTCCCTGTTTTCCGTTGCCGTTGCCGCCTCTCGCTCGTTGCTCGCCATCTGCGGTATCCACTGCGCACCTCCCGCTTGACGTCGGCGACAGTTTCCCTCGTCAACGTCTTTGTCGCGCTACGCCTCTCTTTTGTGGACCAGAGCTGGCCTGAGGCCACCTCTATCTTGTCTCTCCTTCACATACACGCCCCTTTGTCGACCTCATCTCCCCTTTCTCTTCTCCGCCACCCACCCGTCTAACAAGCTCTTCATCATGGCGTGGCATCCCACAGAAGTCATGTCACCGGAGGACGTAGCAGCCATGCATGCCCAACTCAGGGGTAGTCCTCCAAGCGTGATTATCACGCCTATTCTTATGGGGTCAGTACACTTCTCCTCCGGCACCGTTAACATCCACTAACGGTATCCAGAGTTATTATTGACTCCGTGCTGTTGGGTATTATGTCTTCGCAAATGCTCAACTTCTTCTCTCACTCCCGAAAAGAGGAGCCTCGGTACATTCAGCTGATAACGGTGAGTCAAACATGTTTGTGATGGCGCGAACCCACCATAAAGGAGTTTCAAAGACGCTAATCACCAGATTTATGCCTGTTTTATGGGCGTTTCTGTCTGGATTCTCTCAGTCGTTTGCACCATGAACCTCTTTGGCTTCAACTATGGACACTGGAGTTCCTGGAACGACGGCAGATGGCTGGCATGGTATCCTATCCTCGATGCTATGACTATCGTTGTTGTGCAAGTGAGTGGAAAGCTGCCACACCATCCACGACTGACAAGCACAGGGTTTCTACGCTGAGCGCGCCTACAAAATTGCCGGTCGTGCTAAGATCGTTCTTCTTTTCACACTTGCGCCACTTGCTGTGTCGTTCATTGGAAGTCTCGGTGTCCTGAGTCTGACCATGTCTCGTCGTGAGCGGGACCCGATGAATTTCAACTTTGTCTGGATGTGGATTGTCGGTACTTTGGTTGCCGATCTCGTCGTTACCGCCGTCGTCCTCTGGGGTCTCACTGGCCAGCGTTCAGACTGGGAGGGAACCGACACCATTGTCAAACGCCTTATTAAAATTGCTTGCGAATCTCAGCTTCCTCCTACCGTCATTGCCTTGGCGCTTCTCGTCCAATATGCGGTCCAGGGCCCCACCTACTTTGTCGTGTTTTTCGAAATGATCCAGGGCAAATTCTACGTGGTCGGCATGCTCTACGTCTTGAACGCACGTTACTTCCTGCGTCGTGACTTGAACGATGGAATCATCTCGTTTGCTCAGCGCCCTGGAACGTACACCATGAATCCTCGCAGCCGCATCGTTGGCCCTGCTACCATTCACGTCCAGACCGAGACGTACGTCGAGTCCCACCAAATCAACCCGGCCTTCGTTCAGCCGAAGATCCAGCCCAAGCTTCGACAGCCCTCCGAGTCCGGCGACACAGACACCGCGTCCAACTTCGGAACCTCCACCAACGATGAGAATGTCAACCAGTCCGAAGTGGGCCTTAACTCGGTCTACATGGAGCGTGTCCACGAGGCCAAAAAGAAGGGAGAGTTCTCACTCGCCGCCTTCGCTGCTATGGGTTAAAATCCTTCTGTGCCCGTTGCTGCACTCCCTCCCACACTCAAACTGTATTACGACTGCTGTGTTTTGGTTTTTGATCGGTGCGGCTCTTGGAAGTTGGCAGACGACAACACCCACCTCGATGGTCTATCCAGTGCGCCTCACCTCCCCGTTCTCCCCACTACGCGCTCACACGACCTCGGACACGCCCACCCCGCCTACAATATCTAATTCTTGCACTCCCCTATTTACCCTATTTCTTACTTCTCTTTATTCCGGGCTTCTCGAACATCAGCAACACCTCTCCCCCATTGTGCTCACTTTTCGCCCTTGACGTCTCATTTCGTCTCCTCGTCGATTGGACATTATTCAGGCACCCCGACCCTCAACACCTGGAGATGACCGACCTCGATATTACTTGGTGTATGCTGGGCATCACCGCATTTCTACGAGAGGCGTTGCAAACTGGTTTATAGAAGGCGGCGCGCAATAAACACATGTACAATGTACTATTCACGACGCAGAGGATGTGCTAATGATTGAATAGTTGCAGAACGAATGGAGGCCCGTGACTGGGTGTCTTGTTAGGGGTGCAATGTTTGGAACGCGGTAATCAACAGCTTCTGAGAGGCATTCTTGCTCTGAAAATAACCTGGCCGTTGTGTAAAGCAAGCAACTGCTCTGCGTCTCCGAACATACTTATCGTGCGTGCGCGTCTGAACAGTCTTCAAGCCGCGTGCTACTATCCGCCACATTGATCATGGTTGCCTGCGACTTTGTGAAAGGATCGATGCGGCTCGATGGATCAATGTCCTTGTTATGCTGGGCCGAGCCCACCCTGGTTATCCTTGCGTTTCCTCACCAAATAACCCAGATTGAAAAATCTAGACGGTCAAACAGCTCCGTCACCCTACGCCATGGCAACTGCGCCACGCCCGCGCCTCGATTCCCCCACCCGACTCCTCGCTGCCACGCAACTTTGATCGCATCGAAGTGTGTGAGATTGCAGCCAGACTCAGTATCTTGATCTCTGGAGCCTTAAGGTGAGAGGGAGCCAATCGACACGTGTAACGCGGGAGGCGCCGAGGCGCTATGTCTTAGATGCAGGATGTTGCAGAACCATATGGTGATCTCGACGTCCCGAAACCACATGCCAATCTGGACGACGGTTGCCCAGTGCCGCCTTGATTGGCATTTATGAGCCAGGCGGCAGTGGCCGCAATAAGGCGGAGCGGTACGCGATATGTGCATGTAACATAAACAATGTACTTGTGTGCATCTTTTGCTGTCTATGGGCCCCCTGCGCGTGCACTGCACGGTGCACGACAACTCAGTCAATCGACCGTGCACAGTCCGTTCGAGAGTCCGTCTTTCGCCACGCCACATTCAACCACCTCAAAAGAAGGATTAACAAACACTTGGGGGCTTTTCACCTTGATCACGCGACAAACCCGCCGGAACCACGCGTTGATCGCGTCACATTTCTTCCAGCATCCAGTGACGTTTGACAGCTGCGATGACTTCGCCGCCGGCATCTCAAAAGAGTCTTGCGAGCGATTGAACATTCACAACTGCACTTTTTCGACCACCACAATGTTCAAAAAGGCGCTCGCGCACCAGTCAAACCCGACGCCAATCCGGTCGTCGGCGCGCCGTGCGCTTGTCACTTCCGTGATGGCGACTTATCCCGCACTTGGGGAGAGCCTGCCGACAGAAGGGCAAGACGGCGCGGCGGGCGCCGACAAGGCGCTTGGTCGCGCGCTCGTCCCCGAGGGCGTG
Organism: Apiotrichum domesticum; assembly: GCA_001599015.1. Lineage (NCBI taxonomy): Eukaryota > Fungi > Basidiomycota > Tremellomycetes > Trichosporonales > Trichosporonaceae > Apiotrichum > Apiotrichum domesticum. Next base: position 2,047,278 of record BCFW01000004.1, on the reverse strand, counting down.
CGGAGTGCCAACTTTGAGACGAGCGGTGGTGTTGAAGGTGTGAGTGGCGACTGCATCTGCTTGTTAGCTGCAGTGCTCGTTCAGCTGTGACGCTCTTGCAGGGAGCTGACAGACCAGACATTCTATCTGTCCCCCGATGGCGATGCGCTGTGGATGTCGTTCGGCCGTGGCTCCAAAGAGCTTATTCCTACCTGTGAGCTGACCCTTATCTGACGCATTGGCTATGTTTAACTAACTCCAGTGTCGCTTCTCGCCGGCCCAGTGCCAGCGTTCCTTCCCACCTTGCAGATCCACCACCCGCTTCCGCCACCTCTCTTTACCGGTGCGCCCCTCTTTCTCCCCGCCGTCCGTCACATGGACAAGCCTTACCTTCTCCCGGATGTGGGGGAGGGGGAGGTTGTCGCCCTTGTAGCGGACACAGAGAAGAATGGCAACGTGTCGTACGTTGGCGTTGCACGTGTTGTCGCGAAAGGCGGGCTGCGGGAGGCACTTGAGCGACTGATCAAACACCGTTCTGAGGGTGTTGACAGAGACGAAGGGAAGTTTGCGGATATCTTGTGTATTATTGATGACCAGTGAGTTGCGAAGTTGGTGTAGCCGCTGACAACAGTCTCTGGCAATCCGGGAGCAAGCCGCAACTGTCGTCGTTCCCTCTCCCGCGGCCGAGAAAGCCTCTTGTTGCGCCGCCCCAGGAGGCTGCTCCGTCTTCCGACCCCGTAGACGAGGCTGCGGACGGTGTTGCGGAACTGAACGTCGACGACTCGGGCGCGACCGGCTCCGCTGTTCCGGAAGGCACGCCACTGACACCCTCTGAGGTTTCCACACTCCTGTCCGCTGCCCTCTGCCAGGTCCTCAGCTCGGCGCCGCCATCATTTCCGATACCCTCGTCGCAGCTCTACTCGGCCCATGTCTTGCCCTCCCGGCCGGCATACATACCCGTCGCGCGCCGTGATGACGTGACTATCAACAAGTCGGAGTGGAAGAAGCTCGCCAAGTGGATGAAGGACGCCTCCAAGGACGGGCTTCTGAAGATCAAGGAGACCAAGGGCGAGGTTGTGGTTACTGGGTGAGTTTGTAAGGGGCTGTTGGAGATAGCCCAAGGTACCCGAAACGACTTCTGACCTTGACAGCTTTGACGCGGAGCATCCCTCCGTGCAGGGTCACCGCTCTTTCTTGACGATTGCCGAGGACGATGCCAAATCCGCACGCAAGGCAGCACGGGAAGCCGCTGCTGCTGAGCCGGGAACTGCGGCTTCCAAGTCGGGCGGACGAGAGATGGCTATTCAAGAGCTGTGGCGTCCATCTGGAGCGTCTCTCGCGTTTTGGGAAGCAGCAGGCATCGAGTAAGTCGCAGAGTTGGCCAAGTAGGGATCACATCTGACTATTCAGCCCCAGCAATCTCAACCCGCCTGGTCTTATCAAGCCGACCCTTGATGGATATATCACCAAGCATAAGCTCGTCCTTGGAGACCACCGCACTGTCCGCCTTGACGGTCCTCTCGCTGCTGCGGTCGGTAAAGCAAAGGAGGGCGACCTCCTGCACCGGGACGAGGTTCTTCAACGCCTGCGTAATGGTCTCGTGTGGAGCGTCAGCATTAAAGGTGTGATAAAGTGTGTATCTGGATTAACCGTGCGGTGGAGGGGGGGATGAGTGCTAACGAGGCCAGGAAGGGCGCCCTTAACCCTATCACGATGTCGGTCAAGACCCGCCAAGGGCGCAAACAGGTCACGCTCGTTGGAGGTCTCGAGGCATTTGGCATCGATTATGACGAGTTTGCTGAGGAGCTCCGGCGGCTTTGTGCGGGGTCCGCATCGGTGCAGCCACTCACAGGCGCCAGCCCCAAGCTGAACTTGAAAGAGGTGCTCGTGCAGGGCTCGCAGTGCAAGCTGGTCACAGAGGCACTGGTTGCGCGGGGCGTGCCAAAGAAGTACATCAAGACCGGTGATGGCGACAAGAAGCGGAAGTAGTGATGGTTTTACTATAGCGCCACAACCTCAACAAGGTGCGCTGTTACATGCATGCATACATCAATGTAGCAGTCATCGGCACTACGCGACCGAATGCCTGTTCTTACCACTAAAGAAGAGTCCGATGCGGCTCAGCCTCTTCTTTGGCGACCTCTTCTCCCCTTCGCCTTGCGATGGCGCTTGTGCTGCGGCCGAAGTACTTGCAGCCGTAGCTGTCGGATCACTACCTTGGCTTCCAGCTCTGCCACTTCGGTTCTTCACCTGCTCTTCACCTGATTTGCGCTCCTCTCTTGCGGCCTTGCGTTGCCTCCTTCTCACCTTCCGGATCTCGTTGGCTTGTTTAACTGCATCAGTGACCTTGTGCTGCTCAGTGGTTGAGGAACTGAACATGAACGCGAAGAGTACCCAGAGGCTAAGACCAGAGGTGGGAAGTCCCTTGGGCTCCAGAGAGTCGGCCATGAGCGCATGGTGACGGCCTTCGGCCTGGAATGTCAGACACTGCCGAATCGTTTCACTTACCAAGTCGCGCCGGCTGACAACGGCACTGGGCGGTGGTGTCTCGTCATTCAGAGCCCATTCAACAGGCCACAGAGCGCTCATAGTGTTGGGGAAGGGAAAGCGACTGCTGTCGGGATTGTCCAAGTCCTCTGTACCATCGGTGTCGGAATCGGACGAGGAATTATCAGAAGACGAGGTGTTGTTCGCCTTCCCGCCTGCTTGGGAAGAGTTCCGACCGGTGGCAAATCTTGAAAAACGGCCTTTCGATCCACCAGTTTGTTTCGTTTTGATCCCAGCAGCCGATTGCCATCGGGCCACGATGATTGAGATTTCGTTCTCATGCTTCTTTTGATTTCTCGCACGATGACGCTCGATACGCTTACGGACGCGCTTGAACTTGTGGTCCCAAATGCTTTGGCCTTCAACGTAGCGCAACGTCACTCCTTCATTGAGGCGGCCCACTCGGTCCTCAGGCATGGTAAGTGCCTGGAGTTCAGACTCAGGCTCCAGCGGGCGGAGATCGCCCTCCAGATTGACACGTTCGCGAATCATATGATCGTTAAAAGGCTGGCTGTGAGAACACAGGAAGATATCAGATTCACTTACGTTACAGCCGGCATATACTCCAATGTAACCAGCTGTCCCAGGCTCGGCCTTACCGTCGCCTTGTTTGAATCGTGGACCTGCGACGTCACCAGATGGTGCTCGAGTCGGTCGAAGCCTCGGAGGAAGATATCCCTGGGACAGAGTCTTTTGCTTGACGAAAACGTGATGCTTCGTTTCATCACAGATATTAGGTTTTGGTGGGGTCTGCGGAACAGGATGAGCAGTTCCATTTGCCTCTACTCGTAGCTGTGAAAGGCGTTTATTCACACCGTGAAGTGGTCGTTCAGCTAGTGAGCTGGCATTTTCGGGAGTCACGGGTGTCATCGGGGACAACAGTGATGGCGACTCTCCCAGTCGAGCAGAATCCACAGGTGGAATGTGCAACGAAGGCGAGTACGGGACTGCCGATGAAGAATCATCGGGCACGCCAGGTGTTGACAGCTGCAGATGAGGAATGTTCACAGACGGCGTTGACGGCGTCCTGGGATTCAGGAATCCTGGAGATTCGGTCCTCATGACATCCAAGTCGATTCCAGAATCGGTTGGGGACATTGGTGAATCATTAGAGTCCTCGTGGGAAGATCCAAACGAGGGTGTAACATATCGACAGAATGAGGCCATAGCGCGGAAGGCACCTCGCGAGGGACCGGTCATTGAAAAGAGTGGGAGATCATGCCCAACGCCTGATGTCAGTGATCAACAGCACTAATGAAAGCAAGCTATCGACGCACCATCATAAACTTGAAGATGGACGTTAGTTGGTCCATGTTTGCTCTCTATGCCCTCGAGAGATGGAAGGAGGGCCTTTACGTCGTCCCGCAGAGGATGCTTCTCCGGATGTGCTGCCTTGTGTGCTCTGTGATATGTCAGTACAGATGATACTACCGTTGCGACCCAGTTCTTTAACAGGACTTACAGGTAGATAATTTCATCACGAAGCACTTCCGAGTCACCAGCAAGGATGTACAGTGGCGGCAGGCCACCAAGATATGCCAAAACTGGTGAGACGTAAGGATGGCAAAGTTGAGCATTGGTTGCGTAAAGTTGGATTTGCGTGTCTATGGCGACGCGTTGACCAATAACGTCGATGTAGAGAGGTTCAGTTGTTTGTGCCAGAGACGACCGTCCTCTGCGGCCGTCCAATGTGCGAAAGAGGCTTGCGGGATTCGTCATGGCTTTGTCCAACTCGTGCTGTTGCGCTCTTTTCCGCCGTCTTAGCAACTCCTTGAGCTCACTGGCCGCTTCGGGGTCAGAACTGCGGATTACGTCTTCAGATGTCGCATTGTTGACCCCTTGCGGAGAAGCTGTCGAGTCACCGTGAGAATCGACGCGCTGTGGGTGACGGTGTCTGACAACATTCTTCACTTTCGAGATAATCCCTGTTTGCATGGCCTCCGTGAGTGCAGGAGGTGGTGGCGGCCAGAGCGACGATGGTTTCTTGTTGTCAATTGACGCTTTATCTGACTACTTACATGAATGAATCCGTAGGGAGGCACAACATCCTGCGGATGTAAGTGTGTGAAGAAAGGCTTCGACTCACCGTCTTGGTGTTCTCAAGAACACTCGGGAAACTGTGAGTAAGGTCTGACCACTACATTAGTTAGCATTGTCGGCGTTGGAGAACTCACGGGGCTGATCAGTACTGCCCCAGCTGGAAGTTTTAAGCCCGTCGTGTCACGGAGAATCTGTAGCAAGGCGAGAACAAGACCACCTCCGGCAGAGTCACCAGCCAGAATGATAGTTTTTGGATCAACCGGACGATGTTCCGCCCCAGGAGGTGGGTTTACGAGGTACAACCAAGCCGCAAGACAGTCTTGAATTGCACAAGGGAACGGGTATTGTGGAGCTTCTGACCGAAGTTAGCATCCTTTTTCCACTGTGCATTAGAACCCACTTCGGTAGTTGACTGCAAAGCAACGGCCGCGCATTTTACGAGCCAGACGCCAGATGACGTATCGATGAGTGTTGATCGAGCCCCAGTAGTAACTGTTGATCAGTGATCGGGGATCTCAGAAACGGAACTCACGCTCCACCGTGGACTGCGACGTCAGCACCAGTCGTTCGAACAACTTACTGTACAGCATGCACCTCATACGATCCATCTCTGGAAGAACTAGACAGGTTAGCATTAATGAATAGTATTGTACTCACATCCAGAATCAACGGGAGCCTCATCAGGATGTTTGTTTCTCCAATCCTTCTCCTCGTTCACGGCTTCTCGATACTGCTTCTTCATGCAGATCCATTCGGCCTCGACTCCAGGGTTGGCGCGCACTTGCCACCACTTTGTCCCTCCTGCAATCTTGAAAGCCATTTCCTTACCACCAAGAGCAGTGATCAGATAATCTGCTGCAAGGGCGAGGGACTGATGTGGAATCTTCAGCCGATGAACCGCCACGGCTGGCGGCGCGGGCGTCCATGTTTGGCTGAATTGTTGTAATGAGCCGGCCGTGTGACTGGAGCCTGTCAGCAAAGAGGTTCCAAGGAAGCGATTCCTACTTTGTGGCAGTAATGAGAAATGACTGTCATGTCAGCAACCGCATTTTGTTGGAGCACAAACCCTGGCGAGAGAGAACACTGAAGGAATGTCAGTCTGGATCACAGTTGATAACCGTTGCAAACGTCTCGGCTCACCTTCATCGTACATCAACTCCACCCGGGCAGACTCTATGCCATCCTTGTTTTCCCTCGATTTTCGCGGTCCGAGATAATGTTTCAGAAAGGTCTCAATGACCAGAGGTCCGGCTGGATGTCAACAGGTCTTCCTGCACAATGACTTCAAAACGATAGAACTCACATGTTGCAATGACAGCTGGTGCCAGATTGTCGGCCATCATCTTCTATCCAGTTGAATTTAGAGTCGAATGCCCTTCACCACCGTCGTTGTGTCGTGCTAAGAAGACAATCCCACAGGTGGAGCGTCGCGAAACGGGACGAAAAAGTGTGAGTCAGCAGGCAATGTGGTCGTGTATGTGTATGTGGTCGTGTGACAATGAAGTGAAAAGGAATGTTGGATGTTTCTTCGACGTTGTCTGAGCAATATAACATGTATGATCTGTGCATTCTGCACTGCCGCTACAAATACACCACGAACGACTTCGTACCTAGTACTGGACATGCACTCTGCACTTTATCCCTTCGATCGCGATAGCCGATCCGATCTATCAACGGAGCACTTCGGCGGCGGTGGTGGTCATGGTGGTGGGTGACTGGTGGTGACGTAGGCCCACTGTGCCTGGTGTGAAGGGGGTGCGTGGAGATGGCCGAGCTGGAGCCCCGCAAAAGTGCCACGCGTATTCCATGCCAGAAAACTGCACGGTGCTGCGCGCTGCGCGCGCTGCACAAGACAACGCTACGGGCGCAAGATGAGACGCTTCATCATCATCGTCGTCATCGTCAGCGACTCAAACCACTGGGCTATTTGGTTCATCTCTTCTCTTCACTCTTTCACACAATTGCACTTGCATTCAACTGGCGAGATGGCAACACCATTCCAGCTGGCGTTTGCTCTACACGGCCACTCGGCGGACGTGCGTAACCTTGCCGTCGCGACTGCGCCCTCCCCGCTGCTAGCTTCAACTTCGCGCGACGGTTCGGCCATCGTCTGGGGTCCATCGGCCTCAGGCAAGGAATGGACTGCCAAACTTCGTGTGGAGGAACTGGAGAAGCGGATTGTGAGCTGTGCCGCCTTCGTCAAGCACATGGACCAATGTAAGTCGAATCACAGCAATGAGATGAATTACCGACTGAACAACGACAGTGCTTCTGGTTATTGGCTCCTCTTCAGGCATGCTCTCGTCATACATTCTCCCCAAGATTGACGGCGAGTCCGCTTCGGTCGATGCGCCAACGCAAGAGCCCTATCATACACTCTTGGAACACAGTCAAAACCTTTGCTGCATCGATGCCAGTCCCAGTGGTCTTCTCGCGACTGGGAGCTGGGACAAAACTGTCATCATCTGGAAGGACTTCCAGAAGGTCATTCAAATCAAAACGCATTCTCAAGCTGTTTGGGCTGTCAAGTTTGTTGGGGACGATCGGATTTTGACAGGTGGGTATATTCCAATGCGTACATGCTAACGTTCCAGCCGCCGCTGACAAGACGATTACACTGCATTCGATTGACGTCGCCAACGGCACCACCATCCCTCTTCAGTCGTACACGGGACATAGTGACTGTGTTCGTGGTCTCTCTCTTTGCCCAGATGGCTCTGGGTTCTGGAGCTGCGGCAATGACGGTCTTGTCAATCTCTATTCCTTTGACCAGCCCTCTCCTGTTCGCACGTTCTCAGGTCACACTTCATTCGTGTACTCAGTGTCAGCGTTCCCCGATGGAACTGGCGCGGTAAGCTCGGGAGAGGATGGGACACTAAGGGTTTGGTCCAGTGAGTTGCCTCCACACTCCACTCGACGTTCGATCTAACATGTCAGACAAGGACCTCGTGCAGTCTATCCCTCACCCTTCTATGTCCCTTTGGTCCAGCGCGGTTGTGCCCTCGGCGAGCGGAACCTCCTATTACATTGCTTCCGCCGCTGCTGATAGCACTGTTCGCTTCTTTACTCGACAGGAGGACTTGATGGCATCCCCCGAAGATCGGGCGGCTTGGGATGAGGAGATCAAGCAGCGCAAACTGGACAAGTGAGTTCGGCGACGGAAAGGTGACTGACAATCAAGGAGTCAAGTTGGCGACGTCAAGAGATCAGACCTTCCTGGTATGGAGGCACTTGGTCGACAGGGTGAGTCTTTCGATGCGAGGCGCCCAAGCTAACGCAACAGGCAAAAAGGACGGCGAGGTCATCATGATCAAGAACGACGACAATGTGGAAGCATATCAGTGGCAGGCGGCCGACTCCACCTGGCAGCAAATCGGCCAAGTCGTAGACGCCATCGGATCAGGCCGCAAGCAGTTGTATGAGGGCAAGGAATACGATCACGTTTTCGATGTGGATGTTGCTGAGGGCGTCCCTCCTCTCAAACTCCCCTACAACATCACAGGTTAGTGCCCCTGCTTCGCGTTCACTGACAAAGTAGAGAACCCATGGATTGCCGCCCAGCGCTTCCTGGAGAGGAACGAGCTCCCGTCAGGATATGCGGAACAGGTCGTCGATTTCATCCAAAAGAATACTGGTGGTGTTCAGCTTGGTACTGGAGGCGGTAGTGACTTTGTGGATCCTTTCACAGGTGCCTCACGTTACACTGGCGGTGGCGTTCAAACCGGCAGTGGGTCAGGCGGCGGTGACCCGCTTACTGGCGGATCGCGGTACACAGGCGGTGGTGTGCAGACCGGAAGTGGATCGTCTAGCCGTGCCGACCCATTCACAGGTGAGTTTCTAATCATGTCACGCGGTTCTAACACATCAGGCGGTGGAGCGTATTCAACTCAAGTCACATCAATTACCAAGATTCTGCCTGTGAAGACCTTGCAGCCGTTCAAGGGTTTCAACGCCAAGGCGGCCCAGGGCAAGCTTGACCAGTTTAAGGCTACATCTGTAGGTGTTAATAGAAGGTCAAGTCCGAACAAGCCTGCTCACATCCCAGCCTGAACTCACTATCGATGAAGCCACAGCTACCAGCCTCACCGCGGCGTTCCAGATTGCGGGTGCAGACAAGATTGCGACGACGGAAACCTACGACCCAGCGAAGATCTTGGCACTGGTTCTGCAATGGGACGAAGACCATCGCTTCCCTCGTGTGTATCATGAGTATCAGGGGTTTACTAACATAATCAGTCATTGACTTGCTCCGAGCTTTGGCGGCGATCTCTCCCGCCTTGGGAAGCTGCACATCGGCGCCCAACACCCTCATGGAAGCTGCTGGCTGGGGGACCCCTTGGAGTGCCGCCAAGATGCGTGCCACGAATCAGATGCTTGCCATGCGTGCCCTCAACAACTTGTTCATGACAGGCAGTGGCAAGAAGACGATGATCGCCGCGGCTGAAGAGGGGATTTTGGTCGACTTGGTAAAAGGCCGCAAGTGGGCGGAGGTCGGTACAGCCAAGGTGCCACTCGCAACCGTTGCTATGAGGTGAGAACCATTTGCGTTCAACATCTGACTTGTTAGCTACTCGATCCTCGCCGCTACCGGCCATCTCTCAAGCAACCTGGCTGGACCACTGCTTGGTCTTATTATTCATGTAAGGTGTTTCTCACTTGATTTGATGCTCACACCAGATCGTGGATAATGAGAAGACGGACAGCGAGACCATATACCGTGCCTCGGTTGCTTTGGGTAACTTGGTAAGTTTCAATGTTGTCGTCCTCTTCTGACCATGCAGCTTTCGTCTCCAGGCAGGGGCGCTCTTATGGTCTTTGACGTACAGCGTGCCAAGCAACTTGTGACTGCCAGGGCTGGTACCCTCAAGGAGAAGCGCCTGACTGATCTTGCCACTGAGATTTCGTCGCTGGATGCGTAAGATAGACGTAGAATAACTATGTAGACGGCAGGGGTTCGAGAAGTACAATGCATGAATGGTATATATTCTAGGGGGTGTCATCAAGGGCATCAATCCCACATCACTTCACTCGTACAAGTTCAACAATTAGACAGCAATGCCCGCGGCAACGGCGGCGTGCGCCGAACGCTCCATGCCGGTGCTGTGCGACTTGTCTGTAGCGAGCTTGTCGAGGGGGTTGAACTGGTCGGTCGAGTTCTCGTACTCCCACATGTCGATGGCAACCTGGCACGATTCGCGGACAACCTGAGGGGCCTCCTCGCGCACCGCCCAGTCACGGAGGATGGCGAGCACGCCACCCTCAGGCAGCGGGTCGTCCTCGGGATGGATGTCGTCGTCGGCTCCATCCGACGCAATGCCGCCAAGCGCCTCGGCGGCCTCGTGGCGCACCATCTCCTCCTCGTTAGCGTCACGAAGGACGCGGAGCAATGACGGGATTGAGTGGGGCGAGGAGAGCTGGCCGAAGATGTACGCGATCTCGTGGCGGAAGAGGGCTGACGAGTCGTCAAAGCCCTCGGCCAGTGCGCGCACGGCCTCACGCTCAGTACCTCCGTAGTCACGCAGAGCGAACATAGCACGGTAGCGCTCGAACAGCGGGAGCTTGGTGTTCAGGAGGGCGGCGCGCAGCTCGGGAACCGGCTCACGCTGCGACGCCGGAGCGGGGTCGATGGTCGGGAAGTTAGGGCTAGCATGAGCATAGAAACAGTGCAGGATCCACGTCAAGGGGTGGTCAGGGACACTCACTTCGGCTTGCGGGCCTTGCCCTCCTCCGAGTGGTCGTAAACAATCTTGTCGGCCGCAATCTCACAGGTCTCGCGCACCTCGCGGGCGGGGTCATCGAGGTACTTGCGGAGAACAGGAAGCGAGTCGAGCGATGAGATAGCACCGAGCGCCTCGGCCGCCTCATGACGCACCATGGCGCAGTGCGCGCCGTTGGCATTGATGAGGACGTCCTCGAGGATGGGAACAGCGGTCGTGCTCTTGAGCTGGCCAAGAACGTAGGCAAGCTCGTGCTTGAGCAGAGCCGAGTCATCCTTCAGACCTAAATGTTAATTGGTGGACATGAGATAGTAAATCAAAATGCCGACACGCACCCTCGCCAATGATCGCAATGACCTCGTCGCCGCCGACGGCCTTGAGCATGAAGAGCGCACGGAAGCGCTCGTGGAGCGGGGTCGAGCCCGAGGTGTTGAGGAGCGTGGCGCGGAGAGCAGCCATCTGCTCGGGGGTGACAGTTACGCTCATGGTGGTGGGATTTGGTGTTTTTTTGTTGTTTTCACAGAGAAAGAGAGGAAGGACGTGGATGTGTGGGGGAGAAGGTTGGGGGCGAGAAGGAAAGACAAAGGCCAACGAGGGGTAGTGACTGTAATTTTTTGGTTAATCAGATAAGAAGAATGGTCATAAAGCAGTCCATTAAGAAACCAACCAAAGCTCAGAGCGACAAGCCACGCATAGATGACGGTCGAAAAAAAAAAAAAACCTTTCACAAAAACAAAAAGCAGCTGCCAACCTAAGGGTGTACCGTGGGAATGTTGATTCTGCCTGATCAATCTCGGGGCCCCGAGAAATCACGTCAGCGTCCGAGCACCCAGAACCTCTGGGAACCAGATGGTCAGTCACTGTACCATATCATTTGTCATCATGCCTGCAGAGTGCTCTCCTGCTCCATAGCTCCATAACCAGCTCTTGATCTGTCCCCGACTCTCGTTTCTGTTCGTTTCGTACATCTCCATCGTGTTATCACAAGGGAGATCTCAACTTGCCTTTCTCTCATGTTTCTTCGACCTTCCGCAAAATCGTTCCAACGCGCTATGTCGACACAAACCCGCAAAGTCCCCATCCACCAATTGCCACTCGCCAAGCAAACGCTCCAGTCGTATCTGACTTCGTTGCCGCTCGCGGATGAGCCGTCGGCCCAGAGGCGAAGCACTACCTTCCCGGCAGCGACCCGCGGAGTATGGGCACGTACTCTCCCGCTATGGACCGAGTGGCCGCTGCGTATCACCAAGGAGGAGGCCATCGCACTCGGTGCCAATCCCGAAACGGGACAGGGCGTGGACGTTGAGGATGTGCTTCGTCGTTGGGATCCAGTCGACGTCGAATCGACAGGAAAGAATGGCTTGAACCTATGGTCTAGCGAGCACAGGCTTAAACTGGAGCCTGTCATCCTTGGAGTGGCCGAGACAGCGAGGGAGATCATGTTGCCTCACCTCGATACCGGCGATGTTGACGCCACCACACCTGCAGGTGCCGCACTTGCCGATGTGTTGTCGGGGCGTAAAGTCATGAGCAGCGACACATACGTTCCCTGGAGCACCCGATACTGCGGCCACCAGTTTGGTCAGTGGGCTGGCCAGCTCGGCGATGGTCGCGCCATGACCGTGATAGAGACGGAGAGCGAGGGCGGGCGCTGCGAAATCCAGCTCAAGGGCGCGGGTCGAACGCCATTTTCTCGCCAGGCCGATGGGCTGGCTGTCTTGCGATCCGGAGTCCGAGAGTATCTCGGCGCCGAAGGTGGGTGGAAGAACGTGTTGGACGATCACTGACATCACAGCCATTGCGGCCCTCGGCATCCCGACGACCCGTTCCCTTGCGCTTCTGACTTCACCCGTGGTCGTGCTTCGGGAGTACGGTCCTGAACCATCATCACTCCTCGCACGTATTGCCCCAAGTTTTATCCGCATCGGCCACTTCGAAGCTCTTAATCCTGGCGAGGCGGGGCGAAACACCCGCACAATCTTCCTCGGTGGCGGCTGGCAGCAAGGACAGGACAAGGCCGACCCCGATGATCCGCTGGGCGGACAGGGTAACCTTGAGGGCCTGCGGGAACTGACTACCTGGGTCAAGAACGAAGTGATGGGAATGCAGGGGAAGAGCGTCAAGGACTGGTTCATGGAAGTCGTCAAGAAGAATGCGGAGACAACTGCCTTGTGGCAGGTGTACGGATTCATGCACGGAGTTCTGGTGAGTCTGGAAAGCGATTCATATGACTAAAATCAGAACACGGACAATATCTCCATAATGGGGCTCACAATTGACTATGGACCATACGCGTTCATGGACGTCTGGGATCAGAATCATATTTGCAGTGAGTCAATCTACTCCACATGGCAACTCAATGCTGATACCCCAGATCACTCGGACCCAAGTGGTCTGTACAGCTACAAGAACCAGCCCAGTCGTGTGCTGTTTGCCCTCGACTCGCTGGCCAGCGCACTTCTCCCTGTACTGGGGTACGAGGCAAAGAATGGCACCGCGCCAAAGGAGGGATGGGCAAAGGAGGCTACGACAGATGATGTGCGCGCCTGGGACGCTGCTGGACTCGAGTACATCAACGGTTGGAACGACGTTTTCACCAAGACCCTCCACGACACGGAGCGGGCCGGTTGGCATAAGGTGCGTGGAGCTTAGCCGTCATTCAAGTCACACATTAACGTCCAGCGATTCGGTCTTCGGACCTACCAGGACATGGACGACCGCGACATCGTGCGCGACCACCTGATGCTCCTGAACGCCAACTCGGGTGATCTGGGTATTTCGCTCCGTCAACTGTGCTTCTTCGACCACACCCGTGCTGAGGAGGACGGCTACATCCGCGACTTTTCCAAAGCCTGGGTTGCGGCAGCTGCGTCCGACCTGCCCTCCGACTCAATCTCGCGCGCTGAGGAGGCTATCGCGGGCTGGCTGCGCGTCTACGGCCCCCGAATTGCGGATAAGGAGGAGGTCGCGGCGTGGGCGGGCGATGACCGGCGCGAGGCGATGAAGAGCGTCAATCCCCGCTTCATCCTCCGCCAGTGGGTGCTCGAGGACACGATCAAGAAGATGGAGGATGCCATCAAGGCCAGCGATATCCCCGAGGCGCGCAAGGCGCTTGCAACCGTACTTGATGTGAGTCCCGTAACACAGTCTGCCGTGAGGTGTAGTATTAACTCGTCCAAGATGGCTACGAACCCTTTCAAGCCCTATGGTGAGGGCGAAGATGGCAAGGTTTCCGCGTGTGATGGCGATGCCACAGCCGCAGAACAAGTTCGCCTCTGTGGTCTGGGACCGCGCACTATGCTGGGCTTCCAGTGCTCGTGCAGCAGCTAAATATCTTTTGCGTCACTACTCTGTACCACCTGGAATGTATCTAGATAGATGTGTTACACGTGGCAATCAGCCTATTCGAGTGCTCAATGATTCATCGCAGGAATACATACTCCTCTCGACCCACAAATCCAATCAGCTCTACACTACACGACGCTTGGATGGCGAGCGGGAGCGCTCGCGTCTCCGGTCATCACTGTATCATTAGCCTGACAATCACTGTTCGACAATTTCCACCATAGTGCGACTTACTCATAACGGTCCCGCCTGTCGTCGTACCGACTCCGCTCGCGATCGCGGTCGTCGTACCTACTTCCTCCACGGTCGCCGTAGCGATCACGGTCGTCGTACCGGCTACCTCCGCGGTCACGGTCTCCATACCGATCACGACCACGGTCATCCGGCCGGTCTCCCGAGCGGCTACCGCGACGGTCCTCGACGAGCTCTCCTGCCTCGCGCTTGGCATCATCACCTCCGGCGGGGAACGGTGGAACAGGCGGCCGGCTCATGCCTGGCGGGGGAGGGGGTGCGCTTGCGGGTGGCGGGCCGGTCGGCGCCATGTGTGAATGCGAGTGGGAGCCGTGGGACGGGGCAGGAGGACCGCGCATCCTCGCCTCGCCCCATGCAGCCATGAGCTTGCGCAGCTCGTGGAATCCGAGATGCATCTTGCCGCCGAAGTGGTCCGCAAGACGCTTGTCCGAGTCGAGCACCGAGAGCATGGCACCACAGATCTCGCACACGCGCAGCTTCTGGTGTCCCGACGCACCGGCATTCTCGTTCAGGTTTTGCAGCTCCTTCTCCTTGTCGATCTTGAGCTGCTTGAGCGCCTCGACGGCCGCGAGCTTCTCCATCGACTCCTCCACCTTTCCGGCCTCTCCTAGTGCCTCAATCTCCTCGGTTCCACCCTGAATCGAAAGCTCGATTTCGCCAATTTCCTTCATCTGTAGAGCGTCAGACCTTTCCATAAAGGAAACATGAAAATGAAGAGGCTAAAGTGCCTGCTCGGATAACTTCGACCAACATCATCCAAGCTGATCAAAGCCTATGACACTCACCAAGTCGACGGTCTTCCTGTTCTCCTCCGGTGTCTTCTCGAGCTTCCTCTGACTCGCGCGGATACGCCGATCGCACTCGTCCACAAACTGGTAAATGTTGTTCTCGTGTTCCTGGCGGAAGATGGCAATCCGCGGGTCCTGGGGTACGGCGGCCTCGGCCTCCTTGAACTGCTTGAGGATGCGATCCGAGTGCGTCTTGGGGCACGCTCCGAGGTCCATTTTCTGTTACCGTTAGCATGCGTCGCCTGCAGTGGATGATAATCAGGAAGGCATACAGAAAGGAGGAGACTCCTTATGAGCTAGTGACTCTATCCTGGCTCTTGTCCTCGACCCCAAGCGTAACGACTCACAGTGTTGGAGAACGTGTCGTGCAGACAGGTGCCAAACAGGTAGTCGCGGCACACCTTCTCGTTCCACCAGTCGAGGTTGGGCGGCGTGAATCCCATGGCTTCGGGGCCCATCATTTGCTATACGGCGGGCGGAACGGAACAACCAAGGGGAATCGTTGCGGATTATTCATAGCACGAGGTGGTTCAAGAGATCGCGGAGTGATGAACGCAAATGTCAGCTTCGGCCCAAGATGTAATCCGACCCAAATAGGGGAAGCCAAGCGTCACTCACCTCGAGCAGCTTGCGCTGCATCTCTGCCATCTTCCCCATCTTGACTCGGTAGGTTTACTGAACGATTTCGGGGTTGCAAGTGATGTCAGTGGACAGATAAAAGGGAGGAGTAGTCGTCGTTTGAGCGAGTAAACGAGTTCACCACTGGTGAAGTGTTGTTAGTGACTGCCAAACTGGTGGTAAGGACGGAAGCAATCTGGGTCGGAAGTCGAGCTCGCGAGCTCATGAGCTGGTGCAAGGTGCAAGGCATGCAAAGGTGTAATCTTACCCACGTGGTGCACGTGGGTGAAGAGTGAGACGTCTCTTCCCAACTCTCTCGCCTCTTAGTGCGTCTTGGTCAGACTGATAAGAGTGTATAACATCGGCGTTCACTCATTTGTTTTGTATACAATCTACTGCGCTACAGGGACACTTGATTCGGTAGGACGTCGGTTGGTCGTACGGGGTGGAGGGGTGTGAACTGATCCGTTGAACTCTTGTGCCGTGCTCCCCCGTGTCGCTTCATTACACATTGTCCATTTTATCTTGTGACTAGCGAATCTCCTCTTCTTCAAATTCACCACAGGAAAGAGTTTGGGAATATTCTTCGCGACTGAGGAAGCGTACTGAACTCAACAGGTGGGAGCTGAGACTCTCGACGGGGCAATAAACGCAAGCGAAACAGCCGAAATCCATGCCGTCGGAACAGGTGCAAGGCAGTTCACTGGCGTTGACCGAGTTGACGATACCCTCTTCGATTTTGGTCTGGAAAGCTGAGATGGAAAGCAGATGAACCGGAAAATCCACCAGAGTCGTTTGCTGGGATCCCTTCGACCGGAGATAGTCAAGATACAGGCTGAGGCCAATCTCTTGTCCGAGCTCTGACCAGTTGCACTGCGATTAGACATGTGATATGGGGGCGTCCATTAGGCTCACCTTGAGTTTGGAATTACCCAGTCCAGGTGTGAAAATGTACACCATTGCATTCAACCCCGGGGAACGCCGACGCAACTTGCGATGGAAGTAATCGATTCCGCCGTTTGAGAACACCACATGTGAGACCAACTTGCGTACCTTGCCTTCGATAGAGACGCCTGTGCCTTTGTGGCGAGTGACAGGCGACAGTCGCGTTTGAGCTGGCAGAAGCACGACCTTGGTGGCCATGAACGGGACTGGGCAATACAAATGGCCAGAGGGTGAGGTACTGTATCTGTTGGCGCGATAATCGATGACCCGGTGAGAGTAGAGGCGGACGGTTTGGACCCGAGTTCCAATTGCCAGTTGAAACCAACGAAGATCGTCCACGGACATTTGAATTGGTGCTTCCATTACTTTGGTGTATCTCTTGAGAAGCGAGGCACATGTCTCCAGTTGCATGAAGTCAGACTCGGTTTCGCCCCAGATGTTGTCGTAGTATCGAGCCTTGAAATGTGGGAGAGAGTAGCTCGGAGAGGCAACATCCAGAAGAAGGGGTGCTTGTTCAAGCGCGGATGTCTCATCGTCGTCATGATCGTTGTCAACAGCTTCGCTGTCGGGACCATCGCGAAAGACTGGTGAGACGACAACGTGATTGTAGAGCATGGTATTGACGCGGTTATAGTAGACCTTTGCGGTGCCACGCATGGCACGCCATGAATCAGGATGCGAAAGGATATTGTCAATCAAATGAGGGAATGCCGTATGGTCAATGGTAACTTTTGGACGTTCGTCACGTTTTGAGCCGCGATGGCGACGGGTTTTCGTCGATGCCTTGAGATCTTTGGTATCTTGCGGTGATGCAGGCGGCGGAGAGCGCAACGGTGGGCGCGGGTGGCGACTCGTCGATAAAGAAGTCTTCTGTGAGGACGGAGTGTTCTTTGGTGGTGCCGGACACTTGGGACGCTTGCTGCCTGCCACACGCTTGAAAGGAGCAGTTGTGCACGGACGACTCTTGGACTGTGTGACGAATGTTTCATTGCGGCGGCCTTTGTCGTTGCGGGTGGGGTGCCCTGCACCACCATTGGGAAGATCCTTGTCCCTGCGGCCCTTGTTTGTTTCCAGTGAAGAGGGACAGGCGGTACCATCCTCAAGCTCGTTTAGGTCAAGAGGTACGAACTTGGTGCGACGGCGGCCCATCTTGAGAGGACTGAGAGGGGAAGATGGAAAAGCAGATAATGTGACTCGTGAGACTTTGTCAGAAGGAGGTGATGTTATGTGAGTGGCGATGGGATGATCGGGATGAGGAGTGAAAGGATGTTAGGTGAGAACAGCTGAGGTGGCGGCTTATAGAGGCTTGACGAAGCAGACTTGAGCAGACTTGAGCAGACTTGAGCAGACTTGAGCAGACTTGTCGGTGGCGACAAAGGAGCCGTGAACAACAATCAGGCCATCAGGGGGAGGGAAGGGAACAGTACAACAGTAGAGCCAAGTGCGAGCCCCAAAAGCCCCGATCAGGCCGCAAGGTTTCAAGGCTTCAGACAGCAAGGCAGCGATTGTCCGTCAAGCAAGTTGTGTGTGTTGGCGCCCCGCCCTGTTGCACATGTTGGCCTGTAGCCATGTTACCTATTGTACTATTGTGTGCTGACACCCCGACATGTCCCTGCATCAATTATTGCAGTGTCCAAACGTCCAAGGTGACTGAGAGCCTAAATTCTGTGTTCGGTAGTGGCAAGTGGATACGTGGATACAAGTGGTCAACTAGAACAAGTCGACAAGCAGTTTACCATCTAATCGGTCGATCGAAGGAGGATGTGCGCGATGGCCACGATCGCCACGATGCACGATACCACGCTCTACTTAGCTCTACCACATACCACGACGAGCCCACGGCCCCCAGGCCTCCCACGGTTCCACGGGATGGGCGTAAGATGCGCCAGCTCGTCGTCCCTGGGCTGGGAGGGATTTCCGACGGTGACCGTTCTTGTGCATCATGCATCTTCTACTCGGACGTCCCCACGCTCCGAGTCTCGCCCGACTGTTGGGCCAAAGGATAAGAAGGGGGCGCAGGCACGCAGGAACGCGTCGCTAGTTAAATCAAGGGAAAGGG
The DNA here is from genome assembly GCA_001599015.1 of Apiotrichum domesticum. NCBI lineage: Eukaryota > Fungi > Basidiomycota > Tremellomycetes > Trichosporonales > Trichosporonaceae > Apiotrichum > Apiotrichum domesticum. Next base: position 2,028,988 of record BCFW01000004.1, on the reverse strand, counting down.
TGATCTACAGATCACCGGTGACGGAGCGCCCCTCAAGCGGTTGCCAGTCCTGGTGATCCGTTTCAGATGTTCGTGCGGCAGCTAGAGTCATGGGTACCAGCAAAAGCTGGCCAGTAACTAGCACAAAGGATACGTGAATGGTAAGAAGGCTTACATCGTCTACTCTTCATCGTCCTCGACTGGCAGGCCGTCAACGAATACGCCGTCGTCGTCCATGTCGTCTTCGTCTTCAACAAAAGCGGCCAACGGGCTTTCCTCATCGTCCTCGTCGTCCTCATCGTCCTCGACGAACGAGGACAACGGCCCACCTTCGGCATCGTCATCATCCTCTACCCAAATCTCCGTCTCCTCATCGTCGTCGCCGAACTGAATGCTGAGGAGCCCACTGGCCAATACGTATGTGATAAAGGCGGCACCGGCCCCTGCAAACCACACCCAGCGACCAATGGAAAGGGTACGGGCTTCGACCGACGCCATCTGCTCCTCGAGGTCGTCGCTTTCCTGCGCCTTAGTGCTGGACCAGCTGGACAGGAAAGACTTGAAGGAGGACACGAGCGATGGCGGGCGAGGAGCAGCGACACGGGGGATCGATTCCCAACCCCGCGGCCAGATCGCCTTCAAAACGCGGTCATGATGCTCGACGAGAGTAGGGAACTCGGCGCGGAGGTAGTCCGCCAACAAGGGATTCGGCAAATCCGGCGACAGAATTAGGGTGAGGTTGGCAAAGAGCGCAATGTCAACGGATGAGGGCCTGTCTATCAGTTGTTGGACATCCCCCAAACTTACCGAGACGAGACGAAAAACGGACCATCTCCAAGCCTACGCGCCAGCGGCTCAAAAGCGATCTTTGCCAGCTGGCGAAGCTGAACGCATTAGCATATCCACGCGCACCCTGCTAAGTTATTTACCTTCTCTTCACCGAACTGGCGCGAGCGCTCAGCCTGCAGGCGCCCAGCGTTCCAGCCCGACCACTTGCGTTCCGTTTTTGTTCCACCCGGAGCAACAATGACAGTATCCTCGAGCCGCTTGCGATCCTCATCTACGGCGTCGCCGTGGTGAAGGCCTGCCACGCCCCACAGGCCCACAGCCTCGAGACGGGTCCGATGAATGCTACGAAGTCGCTGAGGGACATAGTAGTTCATTGGGAACGGAAGAGCCGCCAGCTGTGCAGCCGCCAGGAAGGGGTAGTTCGGCGGCAGCGAGTACAATGAATGATACTGCTTTGTTAGAGAGGGGATGAATGTGCGCTTACAATCAGGTCAGTGACTTTGCCTTCAATATACGAGGACCAAGTGAAGGCGTCCGCCTGCTTGGAGCTGCTAAGCTCGTGGTCCGGCGACCGGTACGTGGAGACAGAGCCCAACTCTGACAAGGGAACGACATTACCATCATATGTCACCAGCGGTTTGCCTGAAAACGTTAGCTAACAAAACATACCGAGAATCTTACCATTCGCTCCCCAATCGGCGGTGGTCACTCCGGCTTTGAGGCCGCCGGCGCAGACAGTAGCCAGCAGGCGAATGGATTCCACATCTGATGCTGGAAGCGGGTTCAGTGGTGGCGATGTATGAACGACCGCCTTGGGAGTCGGGCCGGACATCTTGGGTGTTCTGAATATGCAGAGGTGACTATCCCAACGATGTTTTGGATCGCAGTCCGTCTTGTGCAGGAATGGTGAGGTTGTCCAAGCCTCAGGATCCAATCCAGATGGCAAAGAAAGTATTGGAGTGGAGGTCGGGTCCAACAGCTCCTGAAGCCTCCTTGAGGATAAGACACACGCGAGGTCCTCGTGAGAGTGGCGTGTTTACCATGCACCATGCACAATACTGTAGTACTGTAAGACTGTAAACAAGCAACATGACCAGCTTGCAACTTGTTCGAATCGCACCTGACAAGCGGGTGATATGAATAACATGGCACTAACAAGTGGAAATATGAATGGATTCTGAGAATAATGCTATGATTGTGCATATCGTTAATCGTGAGGACAAAAAGAAAGAAAGAGAGTGTGACAACAGACAACCCAGAAGATGAATAGCAATGTTACTTGGCGGCGGTCTTTGCAAAGTTGACGAACGCGCTCAATCCACTGAGGAACCCACCACCGCCCGTGGCCCCGTAGTCTTCCAGGGTCAAGCCCTGTGAGTCGCGCCAGACGCCGTCTTCTTGAACACCACCGTACTGCATCGTGTTTTGGTTGGCGAGTAGGGCTGTGTGCTGTCAGTTACAAGTCGCGGGGTTACTCACTTTCTCGAATCTCCCTGACAACCTGCTTGGAGTCGAGAAGAACGTTGATCTCTTGGCTATGGAACCAGCTCTGTGTATCCGTACGACCGTCAGCACATGGACCTGCGTTTTCGAACAAGATACTCATTGATTGCCATTCCCCACAATTATAACTTCGTCGTCAAAGATTGCAAGCTTGATATGGCAATTGCGTTGCTTCTTCACAGCGTTGAGTGGTCGAATCTGATCCTTGCCAGTGTACCTGAGACATTAGCCAGCTAGTCTTGCCGTGAAAGGCAGTGCTCACCAATACACCTTGAGATACTTTGACTTGCCCTCAGCACCGAGCTTCTTGTAGAGACGATCCACAACCTGTTCGTTCGTGCCGCCTTGGAATGGGATACTTTCACCCTTGTCATTGAATCCCAGGTCAAGAAGGAGGACGACTTCGACTCCGCGGCGACAAGTTTGTTTGACAGCGCGCACGATTGGACGTGCGTTGAGAGTCGGGGTCTGGATGAATACCTGTCGTTTGGCATAGCGGCATCCTGCAAGCCACGCTGCGTTCTGAGGGTTGCGAATGTCTTGATGGCCGGGCATCCCATGTGGGCGACGACAAGTCATGGCCACAGGGAAGGGGTCGTGTGGTGCGTGGATAACGTGTGGTCTAAAATTGTCCAGCTCATCTGAGTCCTCGACGGTTGCCCACGCGTCACTTAGGGCGCCAGCATTGAAACGTTTAGACAACTTGAACATGCGCTTCGTACCACGACCAGGGGGAATTTCCTCGTCAATCGATGGTTTCGGAATATAGACGCTTTCGTCCGCCCAGCGAGTAGAGGGGGGCGTCTGGGAGCCGGTGGCCAGCTGTTCATTGCCGGGAATGTTGAGCGCCGATAGAGCTGGTTTGCCCGGTCCACTTGATGGATGATCTTCCGGATGGTAGAAGGGCGACTCGGCCGATCCGTTACCCGCTGCAAGCCCGTCTCCATCGTTTACCTCATTTGGCTGTACCCCAGGGGTGGATTGCGGACTGCTGGACATTGCCCCACCAAGAATTGCTCCTGACGCTTCAGGTCGTCGCTGGTCTTTCGCAAGAACCTCTTGAGCCGAGTGAAAGCTTTGGCGCCGCGAGGTGTTGGCCGTGGTAACACCATCCTGGTCCGAGTCATCCTCCAAGTTGAACGTCGCGTGATGACCGGGAGCGGACTTCAGTGGAACATCATGTAAAGTTGGCGATGTGGGCGCTTCCGACACGGGCTTGCCTGCATTTGCCACATTGTGAGCCGTGATGGCCGCTGTTTCCTCGTCGTAGTCTCCTCGCAACCTGGCGTGATCGGACATACTACCCCTGCGGCTGTTTGGGCGACTGTTGGGACGACTAGTTGTAAAGCCCATGCGCTCACTAAAACCACGGAGCTCCTTCATAGCGTTCGCAGACCGCAGAGCAAATTCCTCTTGGGCGTGCTGAACGTTTTGCGAGACACTTTGTCTTTGTTGGAGCATGGCTGAACGGACTGCCTCTACCATACCGTCGATACGGTCACGAGTGGGATGGGCGGACATGCCCTGGTTACGAGCACGTTCGGTATCCTCCGTCTGGCGACGGAGAAGTAGACGTGCAGCACGAGCAGCCTTGAGAATCTCCAAGTCGCGGAAATAGGGATTGTGATCACGGAAGAGGTAGCGAATGGTGCCATCTGAGTCTCGCGGGGGCTGATACGGGGTTGACAGACAGGGCAGAGGTGGAGAAAGCTTGTTGTACCATGAATGGAGAGCGACCTCGTAAAACGCATCGACGACGGGTCCTTCCAGGTGTGTCATCATCTCAAGGTTCGGTCGATCTTGAATGTTATTACTCGAGAGCAAGGCGACTTTGCGGTCCACAACAATGAACTTGGCATGGAAAGTACCAAGTAGCACTTTGTGAAAGTTCTGAAGGTCAGCGCTGTGGTTGTCGCGCCAGTACTCACTATGACCTCCATGTGGATACCGGGGATTTCGTTCTCAGCTGGTAGGTCGAGAGGTGTCCAACCCTTAGGTGGGACTGGGGCATGGGCGTTCCACAACTGCTCCCAGCTTCCGCGGTCATACATGAGCTTGACGATAACCTTTGGTCGACCCTCCTTCATCACTTGGGCCGAAAGATCGCGCAGTGCCTTGGACACTGTTGTAACCGAATCCGAAGGTCTGGGTTAACAGTGAACCTCACGCTATTCAGAACTTACTGCCAGTAGTTGGTGGCAATGAACACCTCTTTCTGAGCGCGAACAATCACATCATAGAAATGCTTAATGATATCGGGGATGAGGGAGATGATACTCAGAGGCATCGTGGTGGTGCTGCCCAGCAGATCGGGTGTTGTCATACCTGCAAGTGGGTCGCGCACGAGGGTCGGCATGAGGGACAGATACATCTTCCAAAAGAGCTCTGACACCTCCGCCCCTTCAGCATTCTCTCCAGGGAGTTTCCAACCGGCCTTTCGACGAAGCTCGGGGCCCTTCGCCTCCCAATAAGCCATCTCAGAGTCGGTCATGCCGTCAATGACTGAATGCTTCACTTGAAACCGATGAATCAGACGCGCGAAGGGATTTGGTTTTGGGTACAGTTTACGCATAGCCCGCTTCACCGTATGGTTTGGGTTTTGGGCGATGTATGAAGCGAGAGTGTTGGTCTTCAGGCCTGTGGGCTGGTCGTGTGACTGTTGTGTCAGGGTGGTTCCAAGGTCATCGTCGCCGCCATCGTCGTTTCCGTCGAGTTCAGGCTGGATGTTCTGATGTTGAAGATGGTCGGAATCATCGTTGAGGTTTATGGCATTCTCGCTGAGGGGATGATCAATGGTTGTCGTTGCGGCTGTAGGAAACCGGGTCTGAGGCAGAATGCTTGCCCTGCCACTGCGGGGTACCTCAACAACCTCCTCTCCCATGTTAGAGGGCCGTTCGTGTGCACTCATCACCCAGCTGAATCGCGGGATAGCCGTTTCAAGACGCTGGCGGACGAGAGGCTGTTAGCGGCAACAGCGCACTAAGTTGTTGTTGTTGTTGTGGTGTTGGTGGTGGGTGGGGCAGGTGGTAAAGGAGACACGACAAACAACCGAGGTTGTGGGACGACCAAGTCGAGGACGAACCAAGACGGGGATCGGCGTGGCCCAGCTTCTGCAGCCGCGATGCAGGTCTCGTCGGGTGTGTCGATCAGAAGGGGGAAATTGGAGATTTCTGATTGAAGACGACCAGCGCCCAAACAGTTCAAGAAGCCGACGCTACCAGTGGTATCACTGCCAAGGGTAGCGTGCCGAAAGCGTTCAGGTCGACACCGATGATGCTTCGGATGCCGAGGCTTGTGCGCGAGAACGGGGCTGCAAAATGTCCCTACTTGGAGCACAAATCGAGCCGGGTGGTGCTAGAAATATTACAAGCTTACCGGGAAGCTTGGTGGAGCAGGTGGAGGCGGGGAGTAGTGCGCTTTGCGTGATGGTGATGTGTTCCTGGGTACGGATTGAAGTTGGCTGGTGTCGTGTGCGTAGGTTGATATGGGTTTGGAAGGGTAAAAAAGGTGCGGGCTCGGACGGTAGGGAATGGCTGCTGTTGCGTACAGATATGCAAGTGAGATGATTGATGATAGATAGAGTCGGGAGTTGATGAGGACGAAGACGACGTTGATGACAAGCTATGCGATGACGGGGATCAGGGAGCGGTGCCGCGGTGCCCGGGCGGGGGTGCCGCGAGTATCCGAGAGTTGCTGCGCACCCCCGCCGTGCGCAGGTGCAACCATCAGCCATACTTCGCAGTGCACTTGGCACGCGTGCCCACGCCAAGATACCCAGCCGCGACTAGTGCGAATAGGGTGCATGCATACGACCGCCACCATATGCATGCACATCATGCACATCACATGGATCATGGATCACACCCTATGCATCACGCATCATGCATCATGCATCATCCATCGATATCCATCATCCATCATTCATGTGCGCTTCGGCATCAGTAGTTGAGCTTTTCAAGCGTGTGCAAGCATCGCCAGTCCTTTCGCCCCCCTCAGCACACGCAGTTTTGCCCGCTGACCATGCTCCTAATTTTAAACTGTTGCTGCACAGTTCTCCCTGCCAGGTGATATTTTTGGTCACCGCGCGACACAGCATGGGCCTTCTCTGACGCTCTGGATCTCTGTAGCTCTGTAGATCTGTAGATCTGTAGCCCTCTCGAGCCGACATGGCTTCTCGCATTTGTTGACTTGCCGAATATCGAAATGCATAGTGCACTGTCTGACATTTTGAGACTGTGCGCCTGTGCTGGGCCGTGGGGTCATGCGATCCTCAGCACAATACGCACGCTACATGTACTGGCGCCATGGCGTTAATGACTGCGGACGGCGGACAATGTTGGGTCCACACAGGCCACTTCCCGCCGGCGGTGCTGCAGCGCAGCGGCCTCATCCCCCCTCTCCGCAACTCTCCCTCTCCCCTTGGTCTGCTGAGTGTCTCCAACATGACATTGGTGCACGCAGTATAGTGGCCATATAGTGGGTGTTACCTGTATGCCTGCACTTATTATTGCTGGTGTTTGCCGATCCGAGCGCAATCTTATCCGTCCTGATCTACAGCCGATCAAGCGTTCCGGCGATCAACCGATCAACCAATTAACTGCTCCGGTCCACTGATCTACTTGCAGACATACTACCCGTCCACCCACATCTGTATGAGCTCATTATTGGAAGCTGCTACTGTTGGTGCCTGCGGCAACTCGGTAACTGAACGCTGACGGTCGAGGTCGTGGCGAGCGCAGGTAGTGTGAACTCGACCGCAAGTTCTTCGTGTTGCTCATGTCCTCAATTCCACGATTTGACATTTTCGCCAGAGCATGATCGGCTCAGAGGTGACAGTGTGATCCTATAAATCGCAGTCATCTTCTGCCCCCCCTCATGGAGTGTCGCCCGGAGGATAAACGGCCACGCTCTGACAGGACGCAGCGTCTCTGAATGTCCAGCAATTTCAGTCACGTTTGTCATTATGAAGGACAATTGATGGGGACGTTGCTGCCCAGCTATTTTGTACCCAAGTATATGAAGAGGGGCGATGTTTGCTTAGTGACGCGGACCTGCTACTTGATGTCCATCAGAGCCGACGTTTATAACGCGACCAGAGTTTCACAGCACTCTGACGGGCGCGTCCTGGTCAGACTGATGTCTGCCTGTGTATCATTTCATGGAACACGCAGTTGACGATTCTGAACATGTAGGTCAGGACAACTATTCTATCCGATGGGCATTCCCCCCAGCATTCCTTTAGGCCGTTAGATGGTCCAGAACCCCAACACATTCTACATGTACGTAGCCTTGCTGTGTCGATGACATCTGCTTTCCACATTCCGATGATATAATGATAGTAGCAAGCTTCTCCCGATATCCTGATAGCAGGCACAACTAGAATGTGCGTAATGAACCAATGGCAGAACACGTTGGCGACATCAACAACTTGTGGACACGTTGCCACCGTATTGCGAGGCTCGGAGCCCACCTTTTGAGTGATAGGCATGATGTACGATGTGCAATCACAGCCCATCAAGTCGCTTCACGGCTCACGGTGATAGGCACCGAACTGTCGGGCAATGCCAAGTAATCAGATTTGCCCAACCGCCAACGGCGAGCTAAGCGGAAGGGCCAGGCAGCAAGCAGGCGCAAGATAGGGGGATGAAGGCATGTCCGATCTCCAGCTAGGTAAGCGGCCTTGCCCACCGATTCGAAAACGGCTGTTGTCGGAGATGCGGCAAAATGGACGGCCTCCACTTTTTCTTTCTTTCCTGTGACGCGTGGTTTTGAGATGGAATTCAATGTCACATTGCCTCCTCCTGTGGCCTCCAAGCCTGTGAGAACAGAGGACCGGTCCGGACTCTCCTGGCTGCGAAAAGGGCGAGATTGCGTACCTGGCGCACTTGGTCCTTTTTTTGTCGGCAACACAGACTAGCGCGCTAGAATGTACGATGTTGCCGCGCTGCCTGCTGCTGCCCCGTTCCTTACGACCTCCGTGGATCGAGGAGCCGTGTGTGGCCATGTGTGGATCTCCCGGTTTGACCTCCGGTGACTATCACCTCCACCTCGCCTCCACCACCGGCAACATCCACTTGGGAGGTCGCGCTACAGAGAGCCAAGCCCACCCTCGGCATCCAGGACATGCAAGACAAGCTCTCGGGGTCAAAACCAGCCTCCGCCTGCCCACACACACTCCGCCTGCCCGGCCAGCAGCCCGTTTGCGCGGTTGCCAGCCTCGCCCTCCACCGGACAATCGCCATGGGGATCAGCCAACCAGCGGACCAGGCTCCTTATAAGTGTAAGGAACCCCCCCGCCCACCGTCCCTCTGTTACCATCTTGCATCGATTCCATCGACAGAACATCTTTCAACTCTCAACACTTTCCCACCGTCACAAATCGTTCAACATGCCCTTCGAACAGGCCCCCCACAAGCTCCTGGTTATACCTGGCCCCATAGAAATGAGCAGTGAAGGCAAGTCCCATTGTCCAAGACGCGTTTCCGGAGTGAAAGAACGCAAAAACGCAGATTGTTGGTTGCAGATGAGCGGTTGTGGCACCAAAAAGCGGAGGTCGATTGCGCACGATGTGCGAGATATCTTCGCCCCTCTGCTTCACAGCGGCCCACATACGGCCCCATTGCACCCTTTCATTGCTCTCAGAGTGTCTCTGGAGCGAAGCCAACGAGCGCTTGAGCTCCATCGCATGTGGTGTTGTGAGCTGACAATCTAGTTCTCCTCGCCAACGCTCACCCGGGTATGTCGCACGTCTCGCCGGCTTTCATCCCGGTGTTCGGCGACTGCATCCGCATGCTCCGCAAGGTGCTCTACACCAAGGACGGCCAGCCCTTCCTCATTGCTGGCTCCGGTACCATGGGCTGGGACGCTGCCGCCGCCAACCTTGTTGAGCCCGGAGAGGATGTTGTAAGTGTCTAGTCATTCTGGACTGCGTAATTCTGTCGTCTTTTCCAGGCCGCCTCCGTAACGGTGGGATGCTTGGACTGGACAAGTTGTGATCCATGACTCTGTTGCCCGTGATTGATATTGACATTGCCTAGCTCGTCCTCAACCACGGCTACTTCGGCGACGCGTTCGCTGACTGGTAAGGGAATAATGGTTTGTCAGTGGCTGACGGCAGCCTTTCGAGCTACGGTGCCAAGGTGACTGTCCTTAAGGCCCCCATTGGTGGTGTTGTCGAGTAAGTCGTCTACGCATGGACTGCGCTGACATTGAAGCGAGAAGGAGCTCGCCAAGGCTCTGCAGTCGAAGAAGTTCAAGCTCGCCACCATCACTCACGTCGACACCTCGACCGGTGTTCTTGCCCCCGTTGCCCGCTACACCGAGATCATCCGTGAGCACTCTCCCGACACCCTTGTCGCTCTCGATGCCGTCTGCGCTGTCGCTTCGGAGGAGATCCGCTTCGACGACTGGGGTCTCGACGTTGTGATCTCGGCTACCCAGAAGGGTCTCGGCGCCCCCCCGGGTCTCTCCGTCGTCATGGCCTCCCAGCGTGCTCTCAAGACCCTTGAGTCCCGCAAGGCCCCTGTCGGCTCGTACTACATCTCGTGGAAGCGCTGGCTCCCCGTTATGCGCGCGTACGAGGAGGGTCGTCCCATGTACTTCGCCACTCCCCCTATCCAGCTCATCTACGCTTTCCAGACTGCCCTCAAGGAGGTCCTCGAGGGCCCTGTTTCGCTTGAGGAGCGGTTCGCCATCCACAAGAAGGTCTCGAACCATGTCAAGGACGAGCTCGAGAAGATGGGCTGTGGATTCGTCCCCCTCTCGCGCGACATCTCCGCCAACGGTATGACCGCCGTCAAGTACCCCGAGGGTGTCACTGCCGCCATTCTCCCCAAGCTCGCTGAGCGTGACGTTGTTGTTGCTGGCGGTCTGCACAAGGACATTGCCTCGACATACTTCCGCATTGGCCACATGGGTGTCACCGCTGTCGTCTCCCAGCGCGGTGACATTAAGAAGATCCTCGACAATGTCCAGGCTGTCTTCAAGGAGGCGCGCGCCTAGGGACTCGGCATCGCTGAGTGCCGCGCACGGCTTTGATCATTTTATTTTGTTAACTAGCGCGTACTTTTGAAAGTTTGAAACGAACTCTGAGTAAAAGTAGGGTATCCAGTAGCACAGACTGAGCCTTTGTACTTGGCGATGCATGATATGTGTATAGAGCTCATGGAGATCGAACCTGACGCGAGATACGATCAAACAAGAGCGTATGACGGTGGTTTGCTGTACATGCTACACGCGTGCTACGCCTCCTCCGGCACGATGTGCACACACTTGTGCATCTGCGCATCTGTGCTTGGGGTGTAGTATCAGGCCAATATAAATGACGTGTTATTTAAAAATATCCAGACGACCTTTTTCATCCTGCAGGCTGTGCCCACACGTCCATTTCGCAGCTGTGGTGGCGACCGTGGTACCGTGGCCCGTGGCCCTGTGGCGGAGCTGGCGTGAAGGCGTAGAGAGATCGAAAAGAGAGGTGGGAGACTGAGGCTGCCGCTGGCACGCTGGCGCTGGTGGTGCTGGCCCGCCCGCTGGAGCCACGGGGTCAGTACTTAGACCAATGCCAACATTCTTGCAGTTGCCGTCCACCCATCCGAGAAAGCCTACAATCGTCTTGTGAAGACATCAACAGCCCTTTACGTCCTTTACTCTGGGCCGCTGCTGCCCCCATCACCTGGCCGACTGTGAGTTGCACAGTGCGTTGGTGCACAGTCCGAATGGGCCCCACAGCGCCACCGGCCCGAGGCGCTAGCGGCACTAACAGCTCTGATAGGCCCGCTACCCGGCCAACGTCGACGTTGACCGCACGTTTCCCTAGGCTGAATCGACGACGCTATCGGTCCGCGATCAGTCAGTGTCACGGCAATGGCCCCTCAGGCTCCATCCGTTTCGAGGATGGTTGCAGCTCCTCTCTCACGCATCGCACGTCGAATGTCCGGTTCCAACATGCCTTCGGCACCGTCCAAGCTCTTCACGCCCATCACGCTGGCGGTCACGGCGGCAGTGCAGCGACTCGACTTCTCGCTGGATCCCAGGCGGACGGTCGCCAAGATCCAGAAGGCCAAGCTCACTATCCCGATAATCGTTCAAAACTGCATTCTCGCCGCCGTCTGGGGATACTCCCTGTGGATGATTGATGCGCCGGCGTGGTTCAAGCTCTTCCTGGTGTCGGCGTATCTCACAGCTGTCGCCATTCCGCTCACCAGCCAACTCATCTGGCCCGCAACACCCGTCCTAACCTGGGTCTTGTTGTTCTTTTCAGCACGATACATTCCGACCGACGCACGTCCTGGAATCCATGTGGCTCTCCTTCCTGCCCTCGAGTCGGTCCTGTACGGTGCCAACATTTCCGACCTCCAGACCCGTTTCACCCACCCTCTTCTGGATGTCCTTGCCTGGCTGCCATACGGCGTCCTCCACTTCGCACTACCAGTGGTTGTCGCTATCCTCCTTTGGGTCTTTGGTCCTCGCGGAAGTGTCCAGTACTGGGGCAAGGCGTTCGGCTGGATGAACGTTCTGGGTGTCCTCACGCAGATTGTGCTGCCTTGTGCTGCTCCCTGTGAGTATCTGATAGAGGTGTAATCGGGGTGTCTTTACCGGACTGACAAAATTAGGGTATGAGCTCATTCACGGTCTTACTCCGGCGGACTACAGCATGCACGGCTCGCCCGGTGGTCTGCTTCGTATCGACCGCTTCTTCCATTCGGACGGCTACGCGAACACGTTTGGCAGCGCACCAGTGGTATTCGGTGCTTTCCCATCGCTTCACTCGGGATGCGCTGTCATGGAGGCCCTCTTCCTGTCCCACTTCTTCCCCTTCCTCAAGCCCCTGTACTGGGGCTATACCAGCATTCTCTGGTGGGCGACCATGTACCTCTCTCACCACTACCTTGTCGACCTCACTGGTGGCGCCTGCCTCAGTGTCCTTGTGTTCTTCCTCTTCCAGCCCGCAGAGTTCAAGGACATTGACGGCATCATGTGGTTGGCCTCGGGCGACGTCGGTCCTGAGTATGAGATGGTCAATGGCGATGGTTCTGGGGATGTCGACTTCGACGAAGAGATCCGCAAACTTGAGGAGGAGGATGGGCCCCGCCGTCTCAAGGACGAGGAGACGCGCATCGAGACCGGTGAGGGGGAATCCTCGAAGCGGTCCGCAGGCAAAGTACGTTGGGGTGAAACCCAAGTTCTTGGTGAGGGCAGCTCCAGGACTAACGCGTCGGCCTAGTTCTTATAGCATTGAGATGTAATGTAATGCATATAACCGCCCCTGGGGATACAAAGGGCTGTTAATCCTATAATGAGTGAGAGTGGCCAGAGAGACCAGAGTCGGCTGTCGCTCCTATCTAACTCGCAGCCGCTTAGCGGGATTCGCTGTCTCCGAGACCACCAGGGCGGGGGAGGTTGTTCCACTTGCTAATCACACCCATTGCGCGCGCCCGACGGATCATCTTGCCGACCAGCCGCTGCGACCGCCAAGTCAATCCAGTGCGGGCACGCGACTGGATCCTGCCCATGCCGTTGGTGAACTTGACTGCCATGAGGGGGTTCATGGCGTGGTCCAGCGGGTTGGAATTGCGGATGTAGAACGGGTCAATGCGCTTCGCGACCTCCTTGGTGGGACCGAGAAGAGCATAACGGGGGGACTGCTTGCGGGAACGGTCGTACAGGTTCGCCTCGTCGTACATGTGAGGCGGGGCGAACTGAAACTTGTTAGCGACACGAGACGGGAATGTAGGACGTCAAACACAAGACAATAAAAGACCCAGGTGCACAATCGTTATACAGCGTTGTGCATTGTAGCAATGGGCAACGTCTCAGGCAGAACATCGAGACAAGAGCATGACGACAGACAGAATCACGAGCACGTAGCGCGGAAGAACTCACATCACCAGAGTGGAACGGCTTGCGGCCCTCGTCGACGCTGACATCGCGCAGGCCGACGGAGTTCAGCATGCCGCGCGCCGCGTCGTGGCGCTTGGAGCCCGAGGTAGAGCCCGAGGCCGAGTCGGCGGAAGGGCGGCCGGCGTTGGGCGACATCTGCAGGCGCGCGAGGAAGTCCGAGGTGATCTGGCTGGCGTCCGACGAACGGGCCGCCGATGCGTGCATGCTGCGGCGGGCGAGCCCGCGGAATGGGGTGAGGGCGGGGCGGAGCATCGGTGCTGGTGTCGTCAACGCGAGTGGAAGATGGTTCTTTTGATGTCGATGAGTGACTTGGTCTCGACTTTGTCGTTGCTCGGTGTCTCCCGATCTCCCGACTTTTACTTGAATGCAATGGTTCAGGTCCTTGGGCGTGCCTATTTACACTTGCTGGTGCATCATGCATGCCATTACGATCCAAAATCTCGCATAAGGCCATAAGGGGACGTTTAAATACCCAAATTCAAACTTTTCAATTCTTCATAGGCCGTGGGCAATAGCGCATTGGTAGTTATTCAAGTCATAGACGCCTACCACCTAATAGGTGCGCAGGCTCACTATGCATTGGCTCAAAACCACCTGGCCACCGGCCACCTGGCCACCTGGGACCTGGTAAAGTGCAACCAGCAAGCTGATCATAAGCTGACTGCAAGCTGGCAGCTGGCAGCTGGCAGGCTCTTGTGCATTGTGGTCTTGTGGCCTAGCTGCAACCTGCTAGCTGCAACTGAAGCGGCGCTGCAATCGCCAGTGTGTCGAGAAACCTCTGTGCTCGCTCTCTGTAGCAGTTTCAGGCTCTTAGAACAGTATGCATGTAATCTGGTGTTATGGAGGCGTTCAATGAGTGTTTCCTGCTGTGCAAAATCCTGTACCTCGATGCCCCACGGTGCAGGATGATCATAAACAGGCTTACCCAACGCCCTACACCGAGAGGTGTTTGGACGCGGACGCTGCTTTTCCTACATTAACAAGTCCGACCTGCGTCCACTAAGGTGTCGTTAGACAAACGAGGCTACGGCTGTTCGAGGATTGGATATTGACTGTATTGGTTGTGGAAGCGGTACGCGTCTTGGAATGCATATGAGTGTTTGCGCGTTATCAGTCGAGAACAGGCATGTGATGCAGCTGAAACGGTGTCGACAACGACCACCAACGCGAAAAGCGAGCCATTTTGGGTCATAGGCTCACCTTCGAATGTTTTCAACACCCTTCACCGGACTCGAAGACTGAGCACTCATCGCACTCGCGCACTGTGTCCAAGTGCAATCACGGATATCACGATGGCGATCAGCCTGGGCAAAGTCCTCGAGGGAAGGACTGGATCAGCCCGGGTTATTTTGCGTTTCCTGAATAAATCGCAAGCTATATCAAGCTATATCAAGATGTACACAAGGTAAGATAGGATGACAGGTGCAAAAGTTGATACGGCCGCCAGCTGAGAGGCTGATGGTTTATGAACAGGATGCGATGGAGGTGGTCGGCAATTCGGCAAGGGTGTGTTTTAACCTCCTCTGTTCAGCTGTCCTCTGGTCGCTGGTATTCCAGGCACACCAATAGCTTTAGAAGGTTCTATTAGCACTGTGGAGGCTTCAATAGGAGGGTGCTAATGACGCTCTGGGTGGGATTCTGCCCCTGAGCTCTCCTTGCCCCTTGCCGTTTGGGAAACAATCAACATGCCACAACCTTAACCGTCTACCACACTCAAAGTGGAGGGCGCGGCGAGGGGGGCGGCAGTCCAAGCGGCAGAGAAGCAGATTGCTGTGCTTCCTCTGTTCTTGTGCCTGGTGTAGATCGCCCGCCTTTCCGCCCCCCCAGGCGCCAGTGTGCCCAGTGCGCCAGAGCCCTGTACACTAACCGAAGATCAACATGGCTGCCATCATACCTAGATCATCAGCATCATCACCTCCAGTCGATCAGTCCCCTGCTCACCTGCTCACCTGCTCGCCTACGCCCACCACCTTCCCCACACACCAAACAATTGCCACATCCATCTTATCACTCTCTCAGCCTCTCCTTCTCGTCTCCTCTCTCTCCCTCTCCCTCTCCCTTTCGCTTCCACACACACGAACACACACACCCATTTCAATACTCATACTCCCTACAAACCCTCACCGGCAATCCAAACAAACACGAGGAATATCTGCCGTCGATTCGTCACCGTTCTCAACTCTTCCTTCATCTCTTCACAGACCCGCGCACCTGTGCTTGTCATCCCTCTGTTTCCTCCTGGTTGTCCAATTGCAGAGTAACGTACTCCTTCCATTTCAACGCGACCACCCTTTTTGCACCCTTCTGCACCTTTCTGCACGTCCAGCAACGCAACTCAACGAATCTTACACGACCGATTGGTTCTCGCGCGCATCTGGTCCAGTTCGATATCCCCACGGGGTGTTCTAAACCACACGCCCACGCCCCCACACGACCAGCCAGATCTCATTCTGTTGTCTCGCTGACAACGACTTGCCAAACGCTCGCCTTGCGCCCTGTACTAGACCGTCATTGACTTGACTGGGTCTAGGACGACCCAAACTATCCTTCGTGCGGCTGTCCGTCTTCCCTCACGCCGCGCGCGCACTGTCGGCCCGCCCACACATCACACTGCTCTGTCACTCACAATGTCTTCATTACCGGCGGAAGCTGAGAGCAACAATAAGCACCAAGCTCCGGATCAAGAATCCTCGTTGTCCGCACGTGAACCCGCATTTGAGTTTATTGTACTCGGATGCGGAGGAGGACCTTTAGAAACAGACTGTTCTGGGTATGTCAGGATCAAGTCCTATTGGGGATAGATAGCTTACGATGATCAGCTATCTAGTAAAACCGGCGAAAAGTAAATGGGAAGACGGTTTGATCTCGCTCGAGGGGGGTTCGTATTGCACAGTTATCACACTTGTCGCTGACCATCAGGCTCTGGTATCGGTGCTCTGTCGTTGCACATTCAAAGGTTGTCATCTGAAAGGCTATTCCCGTCTGTCAAGTTCCCTGCCTCATACAACACTCCCACCCTCAAGGCTGCTTTCATCTTCTCACACTTGTCGTAAGTTGGAAAATCTGCTGTCATTTCACCACATTCGTCTCACACGTATGCAGATGTTATCTAATCACACACGCACATCTGGATCACGCCCTATCCCTTATCATGCTGTCTGGATCAGTCCCCCAGCGCCCACCCCCCTCGTCGCATAGGGGTAGTATATCAGATGGCAAAGCGTCGAAAAGCTTTCGCATCCCCGTCTACGGTATGCGCTCAACTCTTGACAATCTTTCTGCAGCCTATGCTGGTGGGCTCTGGCCAGAGCTCGGCGCCTGGGCCGTTGAACCAGAGCGGGGACGGTCAGGACGCTTTCGAAAACGAAAGGCCATGGGCGATGACGACACGCGGGATAATGGTGTTGGTGCGATGTTCTCTCCGTGAGTTGCCCAAGTTTGCAACGGTTCTGATTTGGTAGGCTCTCAGAAAGCTCTACGTATTCGCAGCTGCACCCCGGCCTACCAATCAGCACAAAGGTCTACCCTCTGCTCCATGGGCATACTTCTCATGGCTGTTATCATTCTTCTGCGGTCTTTATGAGGTACGATCCAAATTTGATCACGTCGCGGCCGGGATCACGTTCGGCCAGTCAAAGCATGGTGTCCACACCTGTCGAGGAGACCGCGGACAGTATTAGCCCTGACGCTGTGATTGGGCGCGAGTTCCTCTTCTTTGGTGACGTTGAAAGCGAGTATCGCGAGCACGGGAAAGAGGCCTTTGACGTCGAAGGTGGGCGAATGGCGCACAGCTTTAACACGGCGATTTGGCAACATGCTGCTCTAAGCCTGGCTCAAGGACGACTTGCCGGTATCTTTGTAAGTAGAAGATTGTGGGAGATTGACATTATCGCCTTACCCTTCCTTGTCCATCTAACAGCTCTCAGATAGAGTGCTCGTATGACTCATCACGTCCGGCTGAGATTATGTTCGGTCACATGTCTCCTCCTGGAATTTTCCACGAGTTGAACACATTGGCGTCATTGTTGCCGTCTGCGTCGTAAGTTGCACACGTTAATCTGGCCGCTGACATCCTCAGCCATCCGCGACCCCTCGATGGACTGAGAGTTTATATCACGCATATCAAGGAGCTACTGGAACCACATCCTACGGGACTTGATGGTCGTTCCCTGGTGTTCAAAGAGTTGAATGAGCTCGAAGGCCAACATAACTTGGGGGTCGAATTTGTCA
This sequence comes from Apiotrichum domesticum, assembly GCA_001599015.1. NCBI lineage: Eukaryota > Fungi > Basidiomycota > Tremellomycetes > Trichosporonales > Trichosporonaceae > Apiotrichum > Apiotrichum domesticum. The sequence goes on along the minus strand of BCFW01000004.1, from coordinate 2,011,588 downwards.
TCCCGAGCCCAGGTGATCGTTTGTGTGAGTCGCCCGGTTGTGTGACAGCTATGCTGACCATTCAGTGGTATGATGAGAATGTTGCAAAGTTCTCCGTACTGTATGTAGCACCGACCCAAAATTTCCTAGTCTTTGTCTCCTTGAGTCTTTTGTACTGTTATAAGTTACTCAGATTTTCTGCGGTTTACTTCCTGATGAAAATAAGCCGACTGTAGTCCCGTCTCAGGTCCGAATTCGTAGAGATACGACATGGGTTTACAGCGTTGATTTCCAGTTGTACCTAACATCTACTGAATCAACGGCTTCCATGCCATCATGAGATTGACCGTCACTATATCTCGTCCCCAGCATAACGAACATCCGCATTGTTCTCCAACCAAGCCATCCACTCCTTGAGGTAGGAACTGCCCTTTGCGACGGTATCTGAATCCCCGACAACACACTGTCGTCGTCAGTTGACAAACTACGGTCGCACTCACAAGTTGCCGTCGCGGTCGGGTCATTGCGACGTTCAGACGCCGGTATTCTCCAAGGAACCCCACTTCGCCAGTGGTGTTCGAGCGGACCAAGGTGAGGATGATAGCCTGTGTTTAGAAATATCCCAGCTTGGCATTCTCACATCTCGTTCCTGCCCTTGCAGGCCATCGACAGTTCCGATAGTCATTTCAGGAAATTCTTCATGAAGCAATGAAGATAACAGCGCAACCTGAGCTTGATATGGCGCGACGATTCCGACTTCTGCCGGTGCGACGCCAAGCCCCACCTGCCGATCAGCTGTGTCACCACGCTCTGCAACTCACGAGCTTCCTTGCCCATTTGGCCACGATGTGTGCCTCATTTTCGTTACTCTTGCTGCCTTCTCCAAGGCTTGATTTAGCCTTCAAGTTGGTATCATTGCTTTCTGCCCGTTCGAAGAACTCGCAACCAGCAGTGTCGAAGAAAACCACCGTATGCCCTAATGTGTCCTTCGTGTCGTCACTGTCCTTGTCCACCACGTTTGGCAAGTCGAGAAGCGTATGTTTCGCCACTGACGGCGCGGAGATCAGTTCGCTGTTGTATAGCGTGACCGAAGGGAACTGGGCAATAGACTCATTCATGCTGTGGTCAGCAGCTTCTGAGGTCAGCATCACTTACCGGTATTGAACCTTTAGAACTCGTTTGATGCCTGGTCCATATAACCTCTCCAGTCTGTGGAAGAGCGTCGTCTCCAAAGTACGCGGTGGACGAAGTTTCGTTCTGCCGGACGCCTCCTTGTCATCAACCTTCGGAGGAGGGGTTGGCTCGGGATTTGTCTCCTCGTCCTTGCCCTCACCATGAGAATCTGACGTCGACTTTTCGCCCTTCTGCGGCTGGGTTTTAGGCTGTTTGTCGTTCTTGACGCCTTTCTTGTCTGCTTGACTGAGGATTGTGGGTGGGAGCTGCTGTCAGTTGAGATACGGGCCCTAGACATGCCTGTTCGGGGTCACCAGCCAAGATCAGTTTCTTAGCCTTCAGAATGGGCACCCAACAAACAGCTTCAAGAGCTTGAGTTGCTTCATCAATGATCGCCACATCGAAGTTTATATTGTTCAGTTGGCGAGCCCCAGCTGAATGACATGTCGCCAGCACTACCTGTGCACCTCTGACGATGTTGCCGACCACCTTTGTTTCCCGTTGACGATACCTGCTGTCAGTCCGTGAAAGGAAGAGAGGATTGGGCACTTACTCCTTTCTCAACTCTCGAACCTCCCCCCATTTCGCTCCCCGGTCTCTCCCCTTTACAGCTCCCTTCTCTCCGCGCTTCTTCCCTAGATCTCCCAAGTGACCTTCAATCTCCTTGCCAATGTCGCGAACTAGTTCGCCGTCGTCACCGTTTGCGGCTCTCCAGTCAAGGGTTTCTTGCACCAGGTCACGATGGACTCGTGTCGGGTGGCCAATGCGCAATATAGAGCCCGGCGGTAGAAGAGATGCGTACGGTTGTTGCTTGGACAAGGCGGATAGACGGAGGAGCAGATTGTCGAGAGCAAGGTTAGAGGGCGTGGTTACGAGGATCTTGGGAGGTTGCTGAGTGTCTGCTGAAGCCGGCCGCGATAGAAGCTGGAAGATCAATTCGATGAGGGTATGGGTCTTTCCTGTCTTGATTGTCAGCAATCATTCGTGCACATAGAGTCTCACTCCTGGAGGTCCGTGAATACAGGCGATCTGATCAGCCCGCAAGCAGAAGTCGATGGCCTCCTTCTGACTGTCATTCAAATGTTCGCTATACCATGTCATCGTGGGATCGCCCTCTGAGTCGGCACAGATACGTGGGGCGATTGTGCTGGACCATGAAGGCTGTTGGAGCCCTACTAGTGAACGGACAAGTGGCCAATTGGCGGCAACAGGAGTCGCGTCTTCTGGTGCTAGCATGCGTGAGAGATGTTCGAGGGTTCTCGTCATGCGGTCAAACGTGACCGAGTTGGCCAGCTTCAGTCTATATTCTCAGCTCTGCTACCGTTCGTATTTCGACTTACAGCCTCAACCGTTCCGGTAGGTCGACATCCTTGCCTTCGCTGACCGCAACGATAATTTTCTCAGGCCCCACGCGGTAAATGATGCCCTCTACGGCGTTTTCCTCTTCAACTTTCTTTGACTTAGACTTGGTCTTGATGGGGCCGGATACGTGCTCCTCGATGCGGACAGGATCACCGTTTCGAAACGTATGGGGAGGCAGCGACGTGGTGACGTTGTACGCGAGTGGGCGATGGAGTTCGACGAGACTGAAAGGTCAGTCTGCGCACGGTGCAGGCTTTGCAGTATTCTCACGTCTTGCCTCCAAGTCCAATACTGATTGACGACACTGCGAGACTGCCAACCGCAAGTCCGCGTTGTTCGAGCAGTTTGGGACTGCAGTTGGAGTTTAGGAGTCTCGTCTGCTCCTCCTCTTCGTCGCGCTCCAATTGCAGGAGATGCCCATGTCGGGATAGAAAGGCCTTGATCTCATCTACTGAGGGCGGCTGAGCCTCTAGAAGGGAGGGTACCGGTGTGGACATAGTGATGAACTGGCCGAACTGATAATGAATGGAGATTACAGCTTTACAGCCAAAGTGTTTGGACCGTGGAGTGACTGCTCATGACGATCACACCAGGCGACTCAGTGCGGGATTACGCACACCGAAATCAAAACATTCCGAAACGGAATTAAATGGGCGTGCTCCAAGCAATCGAGCAACCCAACCCCAACATCGACATTGCAATCCCACAAGGCACTCTCAACCTGACACAAAGTGTATTCTACTGCATTCCATCCATCGACTCTACGTCTACTGCCGCCTCTCTCACGGCTATGGCGCATCTTGCCAAACTCCATAGATAGCTGCCGGGCCATGTGCATTGTAATCCACCTTGGAGATGGAGTGCTTGCCTTGCCCTTCTCCAAATACCACTTTGGCAACCATGGAGGCACCAAGGAACGGAGCCAGGTCTGAGGTCGCTCCCTTAAAGTTCGAGATGTAGTCGCTACAGGTCAGATTTGTGACAGCAATCGCCAGGGGACTCACGGGATGGACAGCAAACGAACACGGAGAGGCTGCGAGTCGGCCGGGAGGTCCGAACTAGTCAGAAGGAAGGGAGCAAGGTATGTGACAAGCGCAGTCGGGAACGCTGAGGGTCAACGAGGGACATGACAATATCCACACACAACTCACACTTGAACTTTGCAAGGTCACCAATGATCGCAATAGAATCCCAGATATACAACCGCTCGGGAACGTTCAAACTGGCACTCTGCACAGCACGACCCAGTGCCTCCCACACAGTGTCTCCCCCTGGCGTGATTCCAACAAGAAGAGGTTCGCAGATACGGTGTCGAACGGGCCCGACAGCAATCTCCTTTTCTGGAAGTGACGGAATTGTGACAGCAATCACATCCGCCGCGGCGGCGGCAGCAGCAGCGTCTGCTGCGGCGGAGGCTTTCGATGCAGCGGCAGCGGCAGCAGCAGCCTGTTGTTTCTTGGATTTATGGGACGCTGAGGGTACTGCCTGTGGAACGGCATCTGCGACGAGCCTAGAACAGTTAGCGACATCAATCCAACTCTACTTACTTCTTTGCCACGTCAAATGACTCTTCCTCCTGTGGTGCAACATTAGCGACGACAACCGACTTGTGGCCAGTCTTCGCTTCTGGCACTTCAATGTCATCCCCGGTGCACTCCGCGAAGATGAAGTCGCAAATTTCCTTTACGAGGGCCTCCTTCTGGCCGGGAGCCCAAGATTCGACTTCGGCAGCTGCCCGCAGTTCCTTCTCCAGGGGTTCATCTTTGAGAAGTAGGCTCTGGAGCCACGCCTTGCAGTCCGCCGCACCGATATCGACGGAGGTCGCCGTTTCCCATCGCACAATCGAGTCTGTCACCGCGATAGCCTCGGACCTGTGATGGCCGATGTGCAGAACAACACCTGTGGTGGAGTTCATGCCGAACAAGGTCACGATAGGAGCCGGCAGCATTGACAGCTGAGGTACGTTGAGAGTCTCGAACGCCATCTGACAGTACAATGCCTGCTCGGCGAGTGGCAGACTCGAAGGCGATGCCGGGGGGATCAAAAGCAGGGGGAACGTGTTGTTGCTGGGCTTGATTCCAAGAAGCGAGTACATGTGCAATCTGCGTGTAAGTTGACATTTGATTGGCTTCTACTCACAGGATAAACTCGCGGCCTTCCCAGTCCTGTTGTTCCTTGCGATGCCGAAAGGGCCATCGCAGCTCAAACTTATCGGCTCCCTCTTCACTCAACGCCTTGTCCAGCTTCTCCCCAACAAGCCATTCCCCTCTGCTTACATCCGCCGTCGGCCCAGATTGTGATGCCGGATCACCGTTCAACTCCTGTGACTGGCTGGGAACACCATAACACGCTTTCAGAACCTTGACGCGTCAGCATTTATCATGCCGACAAAGATCAAGTATGTTTGGGGAGTCCCAGGGTACTAACCAAGGTGGGTCGCGAGAAGTATTCGGCAATTCCGTGTGTGACGCGAATAATGTCACCGTCCACATGGGCAACGATAGGTTGGTACGCCATTGCGGCTGCAACTGGCACTGTCCTCTCGGTGATTCTGTCCCAAAAACGTTTGCCACCAATGGGATGAATGCGCGGGAAATGACCTGTTGCTGTATTGTCGCACGGGATGGATGGAAAGGATGGATGGATGGAATGATGAAATGGGTGAAATAAAGGTCAAGTCGCGACGACGAGCGAGGTACGGTTCGTTGATCCGTTCAGAGAAGTGAGACTTTACACGGTACGCGTCGACCACGCTTCCTAATCAAACACAACAAATGGAACATTGTTGTCTTAGCTGCAAGTTACATAATCGCTATTAGACGACAGTACATTGAAGCATACTTATAATCACGTGACACATTCAGGCAGATCAGCTAGATCAGGGCGTCGAGGATCGTAGACCGCGGTCCTCCTGAAGAGAGAGAGCTTCAACATGTTCAACAGAGATAGTAGGACAGAAGTATGACCATTGCACCCTTGCATTCACCAATCCAAAGACCAAGTTTATCCATGAGAAGTGCACATCGTATCAGCTGCTACGGTCATCGCTCATCAAGAATTCGTTGATCCGCTTCAATGCAGCCCTCGGTGGATTGCCGTTGGGCCAAAGGGAAACCAGATGATGAAGATGATCAGCTATGACGGCTTTATCGATCTCACGTTCCTCGGTGCCATCTTGGCTGAGATCCGGTATGGAACAAAGCAGAACGATAGCCAGAGGCAGCATTGTCTTTCTGGCCGACTGCATTTCGCTGTCAGAAAGCATGTCGGCCGGCGGCATCGCGATCCCCGGATCCTCCTCTGGTTTGTTACCCGCGCGAAACCATTCGACGGCGGCCTCTAGGTCACACTTCCGTCCGGGCGTAACCAGGAGGTCCATGTCCCCGCCCAAAGACGAAAAGTGTGCTAAATGGTCCCTGACGGCCGAGAGAGCGTTCAGATACTCCTTCGGCTGGGAGCGGGCAGCGGGGAGAGCAACAATAAATGATGGCGAACTGCTGCTGGAACTGGCGGATAAGACGAACGGAATGTTTTTGAGCGCCTTGTTTACTTCAACGACAGCGAGAGTGAGGAGCGATGGGTTTGAGGGCGAGGACTTCGGGGTTGGTTGGCATGAAGTACCCAAGTCAAGATAAAGTCCCTTACCCAGGGATGTGGCCCCTGTGTGTTTAGGTAGACCGCCATCGAGCTTCTCTGTGGAAATGCTAAGATCACCAATAGAAGGAAGTGCTGCTTTATCGGCCACCAGATCATCAACAAGCCCAGGCAGCTCATCACGTGGCGTTGACAGGAGGTCTTTCTTGTGCGAATAGAAGAGGGAAGCAGTCAAGCCCTGATGTCAGTGTAAACGCTGAGCATTCACCTACTCGTCCCCAAAGCTCATCGTCGTCGCCCGCACCGGGAACGTAGTCGAAGGCCACAGTTCGCGAAAAGAACCCGTCGCCCAGTTGAGTTGCCGTGGGTAAAACATCCCCTCGACCGGTGTCATTCACCCAACGTGAAGCTGAGACACATATAACTGGTGTGTACGGAGATGAAGGAGCAATCTCCGGTGGAACCGTTGTTGCGGGATGGATGAAGAAAGGTCGTAGTGGTTTCGTAAGTTGAGGCAAGGGGAGGACCGAATCCTATTATCGAATGAGCAACTGGAGCGGTCTGAAGCTTACCTCAAGGTCTTCCACCCATCCGTCAATCCGGTCCTCGATCTGAGCCCTTTCAGAAGGTGAGACAATCTGGCCAGGTAGATAGGCGGACGTATCCCAGGATTCGGGAATGACACGGCCTTCGGCTAACCACCGACGTTTCAGAGCACGATTAATCACGCAACACCAGATTGGGACCGTCTTTGATAACCCATCCGGCATCCTCTAGAGAGTCAGCACCAAAGAGCCATTAGTTTTCTACCTTTCCACGCCGGGTGGAGTCCACAAGAATGAAGCTCAACGTCAGCTCGTCATGGCATCCTGACATACCCTCCACTCCTCTCCGCAAACTCTGCCAATGTCAAGTTCGAGCGGCGTAGGTTGAAATTCCAATTCTACAGGTAAGCAAAAGGCTTCGGGCTGCAGCTTGATGACGCACATTGGTATGCCCATCAGTGGACTTGAAGTAGGCGTAGGCTTTGGAGCTCGTCTGGCCCGCCGATTAGCATGGCCGTACGGACGGACGCAGGAGCGCATCGGTTTCACTCACCGAAGGATCGCAATACCATGAGCCGCATCGTTGGTTGGCTGAAGCAACATTAACCCTTCATTCAACTCCGACCTGAGAAAACTTGCCAATCACTTGAAAACGATTGCTGAACCACTTTTCTGCGACTTTACGGACGAATCGCTCGTCTGCTGCGATCGAGTGGAGGCGGTTAAAGAGATCGTGTTGTGCAGCATGCTTTTTGATCGCTTTTGCGTCGTTCATCTCGAATGGAACAAAGGAAAGGTTCCAGAAGCAAGTATTCTGTTCTTCTAAATATAAGAGAAGAGATGTTGTAAAGTTAGAAGTGATGGGTGAGCGATGAGAAATCGATTCCAGGCAATCATGATCTCTTCATCACTAAACAAAATTACATGACCTTAGAGCGTCAGAGATTTTGGAGATTGTGAGTGGAGGCGAGGCATCGGGCGCGCGGGCAGGGCCGGCGCGGGCGACCGTCAATACACGCGGGGTTTCTTAGTTACTTATACGTAATCGGTCGGCAATCGCCCCCCAAGTGGAGGTCATTCCGTCATCCACTTTGTATTTTTCTGTCTGTCCACATCAACGTCCTCCACACGATCAGTATCCAAGGCGGGCCAGTCGCCAGTCGGCTCCTCTCACCCATCTTGTATTATTAACATCCCACTTTGGCCCTCTTCCGACAGTCTTAACGATGCCCAAGGCTCAGCCGGGCAATGGTGCTGCTGCAGCCAGTAGCAGAGCAAAGGCTCTCAAATTTATCCCAAAGACCACCGACGTTCGACGAGGAAATGAGGGCGCGAGATTGAAGGCCAAAGGAAAAGCCCGGTCCACTCTGAAAGACGTCCATAATCTTGTTACAGGTGAGAATGTCTGATGGCGGTACGATTCATGTTATGCTAATGTATTAGCGGCAAATGCGCTTCCGGGAGCGGTTCAAGTCGAACGTTACGCAGAGGTGGGACAACCTGGCGATGTCAGATCTGACCACACCAGACTCGCGCTCTTGAAATAGGTGCTCTTCGAAGTGCAGTGAAGCTTGCTGCGTAGGTGAAATGTTAAGTGAGACCCTAATGCTTGCAGTTCCCAGGGCAATTCGAGGGCCTTTCAATCGCTTCCACGCCATCTGCGGCGTCGTGCTGCAAGCCATAACCCAAGACGCGTTCCCAAGAAGATCCGGAGCAAGGCCGCCGCAGAGGTATGCTTTTGGCTTACGGTGGCTTCATACTACTAGGAGGATACTGACCACAAAGATTGATGCTGGAGATCGAACTGTCCAGATACATCGCAAGAAAGCAAAGCTCATGGCCAAGGGACTCAGAGGACAAAGTCGAACCGAGCAGTTGCGAGCTCGCCAACGTCAGTTGAGAGATGTCTTATAAGGCAACGGTGAACTGATGAACCTAGGTGCCGACAAGAAATGGCTCGGCACACACATCTTTCATGCGAAGCGTTTTCACATGATCACTCGCTGGGGTTACCGATTGCCTTTGACTCCCACATTGAAATCCTTCCGCTCCTCGTATCGAGCCGCGCGTCGAAAAGCCATTTTACACGATTCGAGTTACTTTGGGACGGTCCAGCTTGAAGGATGTCGCGAGGATATTGTTCAGCTCCTCAGTAGATTATCCGCTGGGGGTACATTTGCTGGGAAACGGTGGGCGAGCCTTCAACCGCCTTTGCTGACTCTAGGTTTGAGACGGGCACACAGGTAGCCAATGTTCACATTTACGAGCCTGAGAACTTTCCTCTTCACCTTATCGGACCTGTTCAGGTTATCTGGGAAGCGGCAACGGCGTCCGACCCAGGACACAGACGCGTTTGGCTGCGCGTGCACCCCTCTATCTATGATGAGGTGTTGACGGCAGTTCGCACAGTGGCAGATGGGACTGAGTGCGCTTTGGATATCCGCAATGTTAGCCAAAAAATCGAGGCTTTCGAAATAATGGGTCCTCTGTCGGGTAAAATTCTGAAGCGCGCGCTCCGGGTCGCCCGATCCGAAGGTTCTGAAAAGAAACGCGCATTTGACTCTTTTCTGAGTGTCGACCCATCTGAGTGCCCGACAGACGCTGTCCTCGGCGTTACTGTGTACGACCCTCGATTGTCGTAAGTCACATCCGCGCATGTCACTGCATCAGAGTCTGACTTCACAGGTTCCCTCCCCGGCCTCTCCCAGACAATGACGAGATGGAGGATACGGCGAGATGCCCAATGTCAGAGGCCGCTTCGTCCAGCTCTCTGTGGAACTGTTGTGAAGGAAACTATGGTCCACGGTTTAAGAAGTCTGTTCTGGATCAACGACGTCAGAAGGTAAGCGACTACTGCTTGCTTTCTTGGCTGACAAGGAGTGCGGCTTGCCTGGGACGCATCTTCGACCGTTGGCGAACGACGACAGAGTGCCGATAATGATCATTAGACGCTCTGTGCAGTCCCAAGCTGATGATCATGAGTCTGCGGCTTTCCAAGGTTATACGCTTTTATTCCCGGCCGGTTGGGCAATGGCGTTCCTTCCGTCATTCATTTACTGCAACGTTCGCTTGGGAGGACTGGTGGAACGTTCCGCTCAATATCGAGAAGCTGGGATCCCCTCTTTTCCCCAGCATTATGGCGCTGTCTGCGAAGCAGGTGCCGATTGGGAAGCCGAGGCGGCAAGGGAAGACGAGAGCCGATGGTTGCGCAAACCCCCCGGCAAGCGGCCGGAATTTTCGACATTAGGAACACCATGGCCATTCAAGCCTGATTGGCCTGCCATGTCTAGGGTGCGTTCTGCTGGTTAACCGTTGCTCATCTGCTCAGACAGAGAACGAGATTGAGGAAGTGTCATTTAATGGCGATTCAGCTGTTAAACCCTGGCTGGTCAATCCAATTCTTGGCCGCTACTTGCATCTCATCAGCGGCCTGGATGATGCGTCTGATTCCCTTCTGGAAGCTCTGAACGAATTCAGAGCGACTCGCGGACTCAATACACTGGCAACACAAACAGCACGGGGTTTGTTACAGGCGGGGCTGTGTCATGTCGAAATTGAAACACTCGGTCGAGGGTCGCCTTCTGACATGGCAATGCTTTATCCGTTGACCTTCGAAGAAAGCAATCAACTACTCGCTGCAAAGGGCAATGAGCCTTTCGAGTACACAGCTTCTCAAGTAAAGGTGAATGGTCCTCCTTGCACATTATTAACAGACATAGCATATCCAGAATGTTTCGGCAAAGCAAGTAATGGGATTTGTTTCTACCGGCAACTTTTCATTGACCCGAGGCAAAGGACATGGACTTGCAACAATCAAACTCGAAGCGTTCTTGAAGCTCTCTCAAGAAGCCGAGCGGTCCTGTCCCGCGAAAAGAATTCTCTGTTTGGTTAAAAATCGAGACGGGGTAGTATTCCGACTTGCCTCGTTGGTGCTTGCGCTATGATAGCATCTTTGTAGGAGGATAATAACTCGTTTCGATTTGGTGGACATGTAATTGTAGTCGTGCTTACAGGACATATATGGGTAATCGTGCGCCGTTCACTTAGGTCAAGTTGAGTAGCCGTCCTCGACGTTGTCCAACAGCGGTCTCAGAACCCTCACTCACAATTGAGACTGATCTCCGAATACACCTCAAATCCCTCAACCACTTGATCCATGAAGGTCAACCTCATCGCGCCATTTTAGAATGCGATGGATCACGACGGAATTCATTCGTATCGCGGTCCCGTGGGTGCCGGTGTATGCCCTGCTCAAGCTCCGTTCGGCGTCGACTGACTTCCACCAGTTGATGCCTTCAGTGGGTTCGTCAAAGTCGAAAAGTGACGCATGGTCACTCAGACTGTCGTTGGATGTTGGACCAAAGAAATGTTCTGACGCAACTGAATCAATCCACGGTGGCCGGGAGCCTCTGGGACTGCGTATCCTGTATTAGTTGCTAGACTTCATCCACGCGACGGAAACTTACATCTCAGTCGAGTCGGATATCTGATCGGGAAATGGTACTTTTGGTAGAGGGCGGGCTGGAGCAAACCGCTTCCTGGTTTCGAGTCGACGGCCAGGTTGCTTCTTGTTCGCTGTGGTACAGATTATCGGTACGGTAGTTGACTTTGAAGCAGGTTCCACTGGAGAAATGACCCACACGCCCAAGCTGTGAGCTACAGCTTGACTGAATAACTGCGCTCGCATAGCTTCGCTTGGTCGCTTGGCATGCCTTGTCAGGGTACTTGGTGAGTCGCCTGACGACCCCGCAAGTTTGAGCCCGGGATGAGTACTCTGATGCGATGTTTGGCCATTGGATCTGGGCAATCTCTCGAAATCAAAACGAGCGGAAGGACAACATAGGAAGGAGGCCACCTTGCGCAGCCCGACAGGTTTCTTGAAAGGCTTGATCTCGAGAGTGGAGGCAGATGTTGACGTCGGTGAGTTACGATCGTGCGGCGCGCTTCTCAGCCTTACGGACAGGACACCGTCGATCTCAGACTCAGACAGTAGGGGTGGGAGGTAGAAGGTGCTTTTAGAATGAGCAACTTGGCCAGGTCTTGCTTGCTGTCGATGACGGGGTGCTTCGTGAAGTTTCTTTATTGGTTTCTGCCGGCGAGGGTTTGGTGGACCGCAGGACCGCGACTCGAGCTTAACGGACAACATGTGAGGAGCCGGGCGCGGCCCACAGGATGGATAATGGGCCAACGAACGCGTCACATTAGGTTTACCCGCCGTCTCGGTGGTCTTGAGGATAGGTTTGACTCCATTTGAGTGCGGAGGGCGTTTTGTGACATCTACAGGCGCATTAACAGGTGCAGCACCGCTGAAATCCGATTCGTTTGGCTTAACCTGTTGTAGATTGTCAGTGAGTCGCAGTGACTACCAAGACGTCGAACGCACCCGGCCCTTTCGTGTATAGGGGCGACGTTGTGATGAAAGAGTCATCGTAAGGTGGTAATCACTAACTTGTCCAGTTCTAAGTTTCCGTTGAAGTGTTTTACAGATGTCGGGGGCAGGAGACTGATTGTTGGTAAGAGGCAAATGTCAACTAAGAAATGGAAGGTCTCGAGCCCTATGTCTCCCAAACGTGTGCCATCGTCAACAAGCGCGGCGATCGTGTCACGACGTGTTTGGCCGTCTGAAGAATGCGTCACTTGAAAGCGACTGTGCTATTCCGCCGATCAGACTTGCCCAACAAGAGCAGTCGTGAACGTGTACATCCCACATCACATAAAACCACCACGATAAAACGATTAAGGTACAGGAACTACTGGCCGCGGAGAGCCTGATGGACGCTCGCTCGCAGAGCAGCATGGTCCTCGTTGTGCTCACCAGAGCTCTCTTCGCCGTTGTGCTGGGTTTCCAGCCTCTCTGCCGCATCATCATTGTCAATGAGCTCCAAAATGCGTCGCGCAAGGCTGTAGATTTCGCCTTCACCATCTTCAAACACGCCATCGTCATCAAACTCGTCGTCCGAGGTCGATTTTGCGTCGCGGGCGCCACCCGGCTGAGGCGACGGGGCAGACTCAGCAAGCTGTCTGATCGAAGAGATAAGGATGGTCGAGTTGCGAATGTTATTCGTGAGTTGAGCGTCCTTCGCCTCAAGAAGTTGAACAATGGTCTTGATGTCAGCATGTAGGTAGTTCAGCATATACTCACCCAGACGGCGATATGCTGGAAGGTCGTATCAGCGCTGCTGAGGAAGCGCACCAGATACGCGTGCAGCCCGCCATCAGGCTTGTTCCAAACGGCGTTGAATGGTGCATAGTCTTCGGCGGCTGTTGTCAGATCGATTACTCTATCAAGCTGCCTCACCTTTGCTCGACAAGTTGCCCAACGCGGCTGCACTGTTGCCTTGCACCTCCACGCTAGGCGAGTTTGTGAGCGGGATCAAGACCTCGCAGATCCCCATTTCGAGAAGCTGGGGTTTGAGGTTGTCTACAGTGTCAGCGAGGTGTAAACAATGCCAACCTACCGCTAAGGGCTAGAACAGCGACGCATGCAGTCATTTCGCTTTGGACAGCAAGAGGAACCTGGAGAACGAGCTCCTGGATGCGATCAACGGCACCAGCCTCAACAATTGCTCCCTTGTTGCTCTCGCTGCTCGCCGCCAAGTTGCGGAGGGTGGAGATTGCATGACATTGAACCTCCTCGTTCTCATCGAACGAGAGAAGGCCAATCAGAGGTTGAAGGAAGCCGGCCTCGATGATGGGCGATTCGTTGGCGGGATGAATCGACACGTTTCGGACACATGCAGCGGCCGAAAGAACCAGCGGTAGATAAGACGAGTGAAGAAGACGGAGCAAGGGTTTGAGCCCGTCTGCTTTGACGATGTCGACCTGGTACTTTTCTGGAATGTCAGCTTCAGATGTAGGAGGCATGCTTACCATCGCTTGCCAAATTCCGAAGTGCCAGAGCAGCCTGACACTGAACCTTCAAGCTCTGGCTATCCATCAAAGCTACCAAGCTTTGAACCAACTTCGGTTCCGACATGGCGAGTTTCTTTCGGTTCGCAGCTGATGACCTGTCAGTCTCTTGAGAATGTGAGTGAATCCTTACCGTCGACAGCAATGTTGCTCAGTGCGGTAGTGCAATAATATTGAACATCTGTGTCGGGAGAGTTCAGGAGGCTAACGAGGACGGGAATAGCCCCAGCGTTCACCAGCTGCTGGCGGTTTTCATCTGGCGTGTCAGTCCTAGAACACGCTGAAAGACTCACCAGAGTGGGTCATATTGAGCAGCGCTCCAGTCGCGTTCCGCTGGACCCGCATGTCCTTGGATTTGGCCAGTCGCGTGAGCGGAACGAGTGCCCCAGACTTGGCGATAGGCGTCTTGTTCTCGTCTGATGACCGGTCAGCAAAACAGAAGGCGTCAACTGGGTCTTGATACAAACCATGAGTGGCAAGGTTAGTGACGCAACCAACTGCGTTGCATTGAACCTCCACATTGGGGCTCAGCATTTGGCGGATGAGTGGCTCCAACCCTCCGAGGGAGACGATCAAGAGTTTGTTTTCAGCTGTGCGGGGTCAGCATTGGAGACGCGATGCGACAACGGGTTGCACATACCATTGACAGCAAGGTTGCCTAGCGCGGCACTGGCAGCACGTTGGACCTCGGGGTCATGACTGGTCAACAGGTAGAGAACCGGGTCAAGAGTATCACGTCCAACCTCGTGAACCTCTTTCTCGGTGATCTCAGCAAAGGCCAATGCGGCCGAGCGTTGAAGGTCGACGTTGTCTGAGAAAGACAGAGTAGTCAACGCAGCTAGTGGGGATCCGGTAAAGAAGTTTGTCGTGCTCCGATCTGAGAGGTGAGCAATCGACCGATCAAGCAGCTTTTCCCTACCATTACTCACTTTCAAGATATTGCAGCAGGTCGGCAACAGCCTCGCGCTCGTTCTCAAGAAGAAGTGGCTCGTAGCTGTTCTTGCGACGCTGGCCGCAGCAGGTGCTGCAGACGCCGCCCATCGTTGCGGAAGGTTTGTTTCAGACGAATTAAAGTGACTGGTTGGTAATAGAGCGCAAACGTTGATTCCACTGGAAAATGGGGCCGCCGAGTGATTAGGGCGAGTAAGTGCTGAAACGAAACGAATAGACGGAAATGCGGTTGAAGGACAAGTGCTTGTTGGGAAGGACCGCGCTACGCCATGAAAATGAAACTGGATGAATAGGTGCTTTGCAGTACCAGCCAGTCAGCACGTTGCCTAGGACGACAACGGGGGGAGTGACAAAGTTACTGAAGGGAGAAGAGAGAGAAGGGTGCAGTCAAAAGTGCGAGGGAAGTGCGGAGCTGGGAGGAAGTCGAAAGGTCGAAAGAGATGAGCGCAAACTCGTCCTCCTGTGACTGTTTGTGGGGGTGGGGGAGTTGTGTATGTGTATGTGTGTGAAATGGTAGGAATGGTGGTAGCGGTCGTTATGGTGGTGGGTGCTTGGAGCTTGGAAGAGAATGGATGGTATCGCGCACAGGATGATGATGATGTTTGGGTGGCTGTGGTTATGTGTGTGTGGGTTGGACTCGAGTGACGGTGAGAGAGGGGGGGTGGTGGGGTGAGGGGCAACCGGCAGGAAGGCTAGGGAGACGCGGTACGACGACGCATGGTGCGTGTGTATGGGTTGCCCCCACGGTTGCCCATGTCCGTTGCTTCTGACTAGCTGACTGACTGTGGTAGCATACCATGGTACATCGTATGGAGCATCAGGCTACCAGGGTTGCAGGGTACCAGGGGGCACGCCTCGCATGCCTCGGATGATGTGGGCCGCTCCAGCTCTGTGATCCGTGACGTGGTATTTATAATGACGTGTCAAATATACCGATATGATTATTGATTCTTCTCGATTACATAAACGCGCCCTCCTGTGGGATCCTGAAGCTCTTGGCCAGCTTGGCCATGCTGTGCGTGCGTGCTGCGTGGCCACTGTGCACTTTGCACTTTCCCCCCTGTCGCAGCAGTGCAGTTGTCGATCGGTTGAGCTGTGCCGTGTCATTTTGCATCCTGGCCAGCTGCTCTGACGTATCCTCTCATCCTTTTGATTCAGTTCATTCACTCGACCTTTCCATTCTCCCAACTACACTTATCATTCTCACTCAAACTTCCTGCTCACAACCGTCGTTAAGTCGCTCCCGGCAGACGAAACAACATGAAGGGACTCACCAAAGCCTTGCAGCGGTAAGCGTCTCGTCGATCAACGTACCAGCAGTATCCCGTCGGCTGACAACCCAGGACTCCGCACAATCTCGGCAGTCGCATTGGCATGTCCAAGAGTATGTCGCCTGAATCGACTACAAGCATGAAGATCCGCTCACCATTTAGAGTCATCTGATGCCGAGTATAACGACTGGTGTGTGCACACATAGCATCGCTAGCGTCGTGAATTAAGCTGACAATACTTCAGGGAGCGCAAGTTTGCTGCTGTGGAGGCGGCCTCTGAGAAGATTCTCAAGGACTCTGTTGTCTTCCGTGACGCCGTCCTTTGTGCGTGAATCTCTTTACCATTGAGACTGACTTTGTCCAGCCCTTCTCACATCAGGATCAAGCTTCTCTGGGTCGCTTGCCACGCTATTCTCCCCGATTGGTGGCGAGTACGACTTGTCCTCCAAGTTTCCCAAGGCCGAAGTCACCGTAAACAATATCTCGGCCTATCAACGCCTTATGGATGAGCTTCACGGTTTGTACACTGTTCATAACTTCGGACTCACAATTCAGAGACTCTTGCCCCCGAGTTGGACCTTATCGAGTCGCGTATTGTGGAACCCAGCAAGGAGCTGCATGAGATCTGCAAGAAGATTCGCAAGACATGTGTGAAGCGTGACCACAAGCTTGTCGACTTTGACCGCCACAACAACAGCTTGAACAAGCTGCGTCAGAAGAAGGAGAAGAGCCTCAGCGATGAGAAGAATCTGTTCAAGGTGCGCACGGTTCAATGGTTCATTCTGACGTTAGGTCGAGCAGGATTTCGAACTCGCCTCCGGGGAATATGAGCACTACAACAATCTTCTGAAGACCGAACTGCCAACCTTCCTCCATATGGCAACGCGCTTTGTGGACCCGCTTTTCCACTCATTCTACTACATGCAGTGAGTCTTTCTATTCCTTTTCTCAGATGGTCCTGGCTGACACACAGACTCAACGTCTTCTACATTATGATGGAGAAGCTGCAGTCGTTCGCTGATGGCAAATACGACCTGGAACGTCGCGACATCGAGCAGATCTATGAGGAGCAACAAGGCAATACTGCCGAGCAACTGGATGCGCTATCCATTACCAATCGGATTGTGTCAACGGGTATGTCTGCTTATCCTCATGTGACACTGCTAATAAAAAGCCAAGATGCTTCAGCAGTCGCGCATTGCTTCTGGTGGCTCTCGCACAGGACCTTCCGCTAAGGCTGGCCTTGATCGCAAGACATCGGTGGCTTCGTCCCGCAGCAACAATGCCACCGCTCCTCCCCCTTATTCTGCAGCTCCCGCAGGAAAGATGGATCTGGCGGGTAAAAAGGCGCCCCCGCCCCCTCCCCCCCTCAAGCCCAAGCCTGGTGCGGCTCCTACAGTCTACTGCACTGCCATCTTCGACTATGAGGCCCAGGTGAGTGACAATCGCAAGTTCCAATAATTAACTTTACAGGCCCACGGCGATCTGTCGTTCCACGCAGGTGACCGGATTGAAATCGTTGAACGCACCGATTCCGCGGAAGACTGGTGGACTGGCAAGCTGAATGGCGTCCAGGGTATCTTCCCCGGTAACTACACCCAATTGGACTAAGACGCTCGACACTTCGAGTTCGCAACTCCAGAAATTGTTGACAGATGTGTGGAATGTGATCACATACGGACGCGTGCTCTATCAAGGACTGCTTCTTGTTTGGTTGCTTGGTGAACTCTCGACTCAAATATCGTCACAGAATTAGGGAAAAACGGATTCGAGCTGGGCCTGCGCGCTGATTAGCGTGCAGATTGGCCAGTGTGGCACTCACGTAGGGATCCTCATCCCCGAGATGAGGCCTCGCGGCATTGCGCGTTGGAAGTGAGTTGTATCTCACTTCCTGCTTCTCTACTGAATAATAGACCTGGCCAATCAGACGGTTTCACGGCCACAGACATAGACTTACCTGTCGCTCCTGCCTCCTGTCAACAAAGCCGTCCCTCTCATTAATCGCGACATGTGCATGTTCATTGTTGACCATCTGACCACGTTAGCTTGATGACCAACTTCCTGCCTCACAGAGTGGTGGGGCGTGATGTTCATCCCATCTCGAACTGAGTTGGGAGTCGCATTGTTAACGGTGTTGCGGTTCTCCAACTACCGAATTTAGTCATTCGAATTCCTTATCATTCTGCTCACCTGTCGTCGAAGTTCCTGTACCTCTCGAAGAAGAGCGTCATTTTCGTAGCGGAGCTGAAAAGCTTGATCGCGTCCGCGTTCAAGCTGGAGCTGGAGGTCAGTCTGTTGAGCAGCGTTATTGCAAACATTTAACAGCGCCACACTCGCACGATGGTTCTCCTCTACTCGTGACAGTTGCTGTTTCAAGCGCTTCTGCTCCTAAATGAACCAGTCAATATTCACGTGCACTCGAGACGGGGTGGGTGGTAAGTACCTCATCAAAACATTTGCTGCTCGCGTTCTTCTCGCGCTGCAATTCTTGAAGAGCGGTCTTGAGCTTGGTGACTTCGGTCTCCAGCGCCGTGTTGCGTTGCCCCAACGTTAACTGGAGCTCTAAGCTATTCGATAACTCCTTTTTGGCCTGTCGCACGTTTTCTTGATACGTGGTGTTTTCCTTCTCAAGTTCCGTCAACCGCTCTTTCTGCTGAGCATTTTCCACTTCAAGTTTTATCGTGCGCTCCTTTTGCTCAGTGAGTTGCTGCTGAAGTTGGGCAATCATGTGGCCGTCGTCCGAGCGGTTTTGATGAAGGCTGTGGTTATTTTGATGAAAGCTGTTCCCATTTTGATGATGGCTGTTGCCACCCCAGACCGGGACTTGATGGGGTTGAGTAGGAAAATGCTGTAAAATCAGCATCCAAGTGATGGTCAGATGTCTTGGCAATACCTGGCGGTGAACATTTTGAGGGTCGCTCTCTGAGGCGTAGTAGCCGTTGTCTGACCTGACCTGTCGGTCGCGGTCGTGGTAGTAGCCGTCTGCGTAGTCGGATGGCGTCGGCTGAACAGAAGGAGAGTAACGAGGACTGGTGTGATGCGCCAATCTGTTCGGTGCTGACGAGTCAGTGAAAGGCAAAGTATCCCATTACCTTGATGCTCAGTGGAAAGGTAGGGTGGATTAATGTATGTTTGATTCGTTTGGGCGGTCCTCTCCAGGTTCCTGTAGTGGGCCTCGTTGGCGGCTGCACGCCTCTCCCTCTCTCTGACAGACATTATGGGTACGAGGAGAGAAACGCAGAGAGAGAGGTGTGTGGTGAGGTACGGACGGCTTGTGTCTATGTGAGTCAAAGTATGTGGGTAAATGGAAGAGAGAATGATGATTGTGAATTAATGATGAAAAGAAAGATGGACTCGGAAAGTGAGGGGCATGAGGGTAGGAGAAGGGAAGGTCATGCCTGTGCGGTAGTAGGCTTGAAGGCGTTTCGCTCGCTCCGTCAGAAAGCCATCAGTGGAAGTCTTTTGCTTCGCCCTTGAGACCTGGTCGAAATGTCTATTGTTGCCCAAGGCGGTTCAATACGTATGAGTCAAGTAGACGTGACGACTGAGCCTTCACAAGGTTATGAAGTCACAGTACCAGAACGATGTACAGTATCTGGTGCATATCTGTCCTCGTGGGTTCAACTCTAGCGTCTCTTCAACTCATCTCCTCCCCACACGTCGCGACTTGCGCCCCAACTACTGGTCTTCAAGGGAACTGTGGACTGAGAAGCGGGGAGGGACGAAGGGATAATATCTTGTTCCTTGCCGACCGCTTTCACAACTTCCTTTTGGGCACGATTCGCGATACGCAGACCGAATCCTGCGACAGTCCAAACACCTCCTGCGAAGGATTAGCGATTCATTCCGGTTCCGATACCAGGTATGGCGTCGCGCTGGAGAACGCCTTTCCGAGGATGGTAGTATTAATGGATTGTGCTTCCAAACTCACCAATCACGCCTACAAGGCGTAGCAGGAAGGTATAGAGGGATGTTGTCCTTTCGCGGATCGTGACGGACATGGGTTCCAAATCGTATTTGAAAAATATGCCTGGGACACCACGGCCGTGGTCAAAAGTGCGCGAGTAGTCTGTGACAGCGTACTAGGCGTCAGCTCTGTTCATATCAGTTCACCCACTTGCGACGTCACAAGTTTACGTCCACTGGCGTCAATGTAGGTTGTAGGAACGATTCGGAGGAAGTATTGGAACGAAGTGAACGCTGTCATGGTTTAGCACGTTACCAGGGTGTGTGAGTTCTTACGATGATCTGTGGTGTCTAAGCTCACATCGAGCGGCTGAGCGATTGCGGGGAAGAAGGGACCAAAAGAGAACTCGTGAATGACATGAGTCAAGTTCATTACTAAGTCTGTCAGTTCGTGACAATCAAGGACATGCTTACCGTCATGGTCTGTATGATGAAAACTCATATATCCGTGACCAAGTGTGGTAATGTGCAGATTCCCCGTGACCTTCTTGACACTGGCACTGCCATAGATGCGGCATGCAGGACCTTCTTCATTGGCATCATGGGTCGGACGGTAGTCGAGATGGCGCTGTTTCTGGTTTCCTTTCGGCAAGAACAACGCTTGAAGACCGGAAAGGGATCCTTTTTGATTGGGAGTTGAACGCCTTGAATCTGAAATAACCTTGGATGCCGAGATACGTTCAGAAGCCGATACGCGCCTTTGGTTAGCAACTTGAACTCTCCGGTGCGACCCACTTCACGGACGTTGCTTTGCCGGGGTTGAAAGTTGTCTCCGAGTCAGCTTGTGTTGGGAAACAGAAACCTTACTCCTTCCTTGGAAAAGTGGTTACTAAGATGCAACCTGTCGCCAACAGCATCGCGAAGATCGATCGATAGGACTGTTTCGTCAACAAGAACCCAACAAATGTAATCGTACATTGACAGGGCATTGCCACCGTGAGATCCACGTTGAGTTGAAGATTCTCTTCAATCCCGGGGTCGACGCGGAAGGAATAGCTTGGTGCTCCGTATAGGAACTCGCCCAGATCGTTCTACAAGTTAGCAAAGCAATCAATATCGTTACAGCGACTTAGGTGTGACTAACCAGGACAAGTATGAAGATAACCAAGCCAACAACCGCGGTCAACAGGCCACCCCTTTTGGAGCGAACTGTATAGGTAGGCTGCACCTGGATCGTTTAGCAGCTATCCATAAACGGTGCATACCTTGGGAAACGCGTCAAAGCTCTTGATCGGTGCAAACTTGTCGAGTTCCTCCAATATGGAGGAGCTACCCTCGCCATTGCGGAAAGGGGAGGGCGGACGATGCCCAGTTGGAGGAGCGTACATAATCGCGTTGTCGTTCCAAGTGCGAAAAGATATCAAAAGCGGATCTCAGCGGAGAGGAGGACACAGGAATGGACAAGAGCCACAGGAAATGAGCGAGGGGGCATGAATGGGTAAACGCTACAACATGCATGTCCTGTGAAGGTCATCTGGCGGCCTTCTGGTCTGAAACCCACGCGTTCCAGCGCGACACCTGGCCTGACCGTTGATGTTGCGCGCCTCCACTCCACCCCTGGCTCATGGCAGTGCTCTTACATAATGGCATCTGGTCATCCCATCAGCAGACTTTTTTCTGCAATGCATGCACCATGCCCCCGTTGCGCCAAGTGTTGACGAGTAAATCCAGTATGTAATGTAATGATCCATGCATAACTCAGACTGTTTCCATTGTTTAGTACGACAGAGTTTCGACAAGTTTGTCGAACACTCGAATGACATCGGGCTGGTAGAACTTCTCGTAGGCCAGGGGAACGGGCACACTGGAATTGATATCAGCATACTAAACTGGGTGTTTTGGTAGAGTCCGTGAACAACACTTACTCCCAGCCTGCCACAAGCCCAATGGGGGCCTCAAGGTAATCAAACGCGCGACGACCAACCTCACCAGCCAGGTTGTTACCGACGCTTCCGCTCTTGCCAGCTTCGTGAACGATGACCATACGCCCAGTTTTGCGAACAGCGTCCGTGATCTCCCCAAGAGGCAATGGGTTGATGGTACGCAGATCAATCAGCTGAATCGACGGCGCGGGGTTGGGAGGGCGGAGCCTCTCAGGGAGGAACTGCACAAGGCTGGGAGGGGGGTTGCAAAGAAGCTCAATTGCGCGGACTGGGATTAGCGTCTAGAAAATACGACTTGCACCCACGGGTTGTGTACAACGGCGTGCCGTATGAGACGACCGTCAAGTCGGTGCCGGGCCGGATCTCGTCGATACGCTCAAGCGGCAATGTGAACTCATCAACCGGAACTTGTTCAACTGGGATTGCGTTAGTGGACCAGAGGGAGCGACTTGCTCACCAGCAGCGCGGTACCTGGATTGGGTTAGCTGTTATGTGTTAAGCAGTATTGTGAAGCACTCACAAAACCTTGGGCTCGAAGATAATCGTGGGATTGGGATCACGGAACGCCGCAGCGAGGAGACCTTTGGCCTGAAGAGGCGACCGAACAACTGCCACCTTGAGACCAGCCGCACCCAAGAAGAAGCCCTACACTGTCAGCAAGTGACGTCGCCAGTGACATTTGGGGAGGGAGAGGAGACTTACTTCGGGACTCTGCGAGTGGTAGAGGCCTCCGTGACCGACGCTCATCACGGGAGCACGGACAGTGAAGGATCCACCTGGGAGAGGGTATGAACCTCCACTGGCGTAACGCTGCTTTGCCGCCTCGTTCACCAGTTGGTCAAAGGCCGGGAAGATCTGAAAAGCGATTAGCTAGTGTCCCATTCGTATGGATACCTACATAGTCACCAAACTGAATCTCCGCAATGGCCGTGGCGCCTACGCTCGCGAGCCCGATGCCAAAGCCAGCGATGCCTTGCTCAGTCAAGGGTGTGTTGAAGACCCGCTTCTCTCCTGTAGAACGTCAGCTGTGCTGTTTGACGTGACTCACCAAACTCCTCAGCAAGTCCTTGGGTGCACCGGCTGTGGAAAATATGTCAGCGTAGTCGATCAACGACAGACAGTGACAACTCACAACACGCCATGAGCCTTGACATCCTCGCCAAACACAAAGCTCCTAGGATTGTTGACCAACGCGGTACTACCAGTAAGCAAGCTTGCCTTTCCGAGGTAACTAACCGCAGAGCATCTCGAATAGCTTGGTGGAGGTTCATCTTCCTGGTCTCGCGTCCTTTGCCCGTAGGACCCTTCAGGCCGTGTCCGTCGGTGAAAACGAGGCCCTTTGTGGCCAAGGCCTGTGAAAGCAATTAGCCTCGAAGATAATGAAGTATCACTCACCTCCTCGCGGGTGCTCTTCAGGAGGTTGCTGCTGCCCAAAGATGGCTCCAGCTCCTGCGTTGAGGCGGGGGACGGAGTGGCACGAGCAGTGCTTCCATCACGGACCGTCGGGTCAGCGGCGGATGATTGGTGTCTGAGGCCGAGTCCCCGCTGAAGCAGAGGCAAAGCCTGTCGGGTCTTGAACGATGCGCGGACAAGCATGGTAGCCTGTTGAGTCGTTGGAATCCAATATGGGATGGGGAGTTGGGAAGTTGCTGCAGACGGCTATGCTCCTTTAAGGCGCGGAGCTCGCGGAGCTCGCAGAGCCCGACAATCCCCCCATGAGCCTGTACCAGGTGGTCGCCGAGCTCTTGTGGTGCGTATCTGATCAGCAACATCTTGCATGCTCCACGGTAATGCATGGTCTCCAGGACAAGTTCCGGGCCGGTGGAGGCGGGGCATCATTCCTTCAATGTTGAAAGTCACCTGCGGGACGGTTACGATTACGTATTCGACATCGGCAAACAGCTGATCCTGACCTCGTTCCATGTCCCTGTGTGGCAGGCCTACGGCGCACGCACGACCGTGCACGTACTGTATGGCGCGTATGGGAACATTGCATATAGTGCAATTCTCCTGGCAATGCACACTCACAGCTCACACACAGCTCACAGCCTCAAAGCTCACAGATTAGAGAGATCGTGGAGCAGTGGTACAGTTGTGTTACAGTTACAAGCGTGGACGCATTTTCTCTTGCCTCGGTATGGTGGAATGTCGGTCTCCATAGGGGACCGTCGCAGCAGGCCGACAGACCAGCGGCGTCCTATAACGCGGGCAAAGATATCAAAAAGTACTACGTGGGTGCAACGCCGCTCGCACCTTTGAACCCAGAATGCCACCCATACATAGATCGCTGATAATTGATAAGAGATATATGGCCTGCATCAACCGTGCAAGCCACCTGGCTAGTAGGGTGGATTCCTTTCAGGGCACCTAGATCCAGGTAAGTGGGGACACCAAGATGGGGATACTGGGGATTGCGGGGCCCAACCCTAATGACGAAAGGGTTCGTAACAATGTGCCGGGCGCGCCCCCAGTACCCCAGTGCTGGCGTTTTTGCCCCGAGCGAGGTCGCGTCTCGCCTGAGCGCCTGTAATGCTAGTCCCGCATATTCGAATGATTCTACTTCGGAACATATTGTGTTCGGTTTAGCAATTAACAATTTTCACAATGCTCCAAAGTGTGCTTTTGGCCGGAACAGGTGCAGCTGTTACTGAACAGGAGCCCCACGCGAACGCTCCAATTCACTGGGTCTGTACGCCTGTGCATATCTGTGAATGTGTGAAAGTCGCGATGATCCGGTATGTAAAGATAGAGTGGTTGGTACAAGGGGGCACAAATGAGGGCGCAGACCGTGTGGAGGATCTGCAGAATTTCCCCAGGTGGAAACGATTAAATCCTACGATCCTATGCGGCCTATGCACTTGGACTATGCAGAGGTATCAACATGATCGTCATTCAGTGCTGGAGAAGGTCCCGCGCTCGGGCCTTCATGCCCTAGGATGCCCGGGAGACCCTAACGACCAGTCTACTGGCCCTTGGCCATTTTGCCCATACGGCCCATACCTCGTGACCTGCGATGCCGTGCCGGCCGCGCGCCCAAAGGTGCCTTTTCCGAGTTCTCCAAAGTTCACATCACCTGCATTGTTGCAGCCAACCAGCAACCAGATCAACCCAGACCAGACTGTGCACCACCGGAGATCTCCCTTTGTCCCCCCCCCCCCCTTCTCTCTTCCACTCCTGGCCCCTGCGCCCCTACCGATCCCTGGTCCCCTCGATCGCGCACGCCTCTGTGGCCTCTCCCCACATGCCCCCCCAAACGCATGTAGTTGGCATGTCGGCGGATTGGCCAGTCACATCACCCGCATCAAGCGCCCACCCCCACACAAGCCACCAGCATATCCCGACATCATCATCATCATCACCATCACCACCAACACCAACACCACTCTAGTAGTTGCGACCGCTACACCCACCCGGGAATATCTTTCCAGAGTCGGATCAGTAGCATCACCCCACTGATTGCCCGCTTCTCCACCCCCTCCAGCCGTCTTTCTTTCCGGCCCAAACCATTCTCATTCTTAGCACCTCCTCAAACTAGGACACGGTTGCTATTCCTACTCTGTCTGGCTGTCCCACTCGCTCTAGCCTCATCCATCCAACACCCGATCGCTTGTGTCCTCGCGCATCCCGAACGTCACCAACTTTCCTGTGGTGGTGTTTCTGCACAGTGCTTCTAGCTTCTCTTCGCTCGCTATTGCACTGTGTCTTTGGTCGTGGGGCAACGGCCGTCGTTGTTTGATCCACCTTTTCTTTCTCCACATCCTGTCCAGAGGTAGGCCACCCATCAACTTGTGGGAAAGTGGGCGACTGTCTTGCGGATTATCTTGTTGTCAATCCAGAAACCATATCCCTAACGAGGAATCGTTCCAGCCATGTTTGCCAAGGTATCAGACAAGTTCCACCATCGTCGACAGGCCTCGTCTTCGAAGACGCCTTCCAACCCTCCTTCTCCAGTAGCAGCGACATCGTCCTTGACAAGTCCGTCGCGGCCTCAACCACAGCAGATAAGGCAGCAGCAATCACCACCTCCGGCCCAGAGAGCTTCAGCCCAGTCACCCCCGCCGGCGTCGCTGCCTGCTCAACAGCCTCAGGGATCAATCCAACCTTCCCCCCAGCGGCCATCTCAGCAGTCACCCTCAGACACTGCGGTGCCAATGGATGGGATTGAAACGTGAGTCTCATAACGTTTTGGATCTGACATTCTTCAGCAGTCAGCCGCAAGGCTCAGTGTCAGCCGGAACTCCAGCGGCCGCAACAGGAGCGCCAGTGGCCTCTCAAGTACCCGCTCTGGGTGTACAGGGCGCTCCAGACACCACTGGCGCAATGAACCGCACTATGAGTGTTGAGATGGCAGATGTTTCTAATCTGTCCATCCAATCCAACCCTCAGACCCGGCAAGGAAGCGCGGATGAGGAGCGAATGCGAGAAAAGGCTCGCGAGGCCCATGAACAGGTTTGTACAGCTTGTCTGGCTATGTGTAAACTGACATTCAGGCAGCTCATGCTGAAGCCAATCTTCACAACGCGACGCAGCAAGCGCGAGTGGCAGCCATTAATGCCGCAGCTTCCCAAGCTGCGCTGGATTCGGCTACCAATCAATCGTCAGCAGGAACGAAGACACCCACGAACGTTCAACCTCGCAAAACTGCTGGGCGCTATGCCTTGGCCGATTTCCACATCGAGCGAACGTAAGTTACTCGCTGTCCTAGCAATAAGGCTCTAACAGTGTACAGACTCGGAACCGGCTCCTTTGGGCGCGTTCATCTCGTTCGCTCGAAGCACAACTCTCGTTTCTATGCCATCAAGGTACTCGGCAAGGAAAAGGTCGTGAAGATGAAGCAAGTTGAGCATACAAACTCGGAGAGGGAGATGCTCGTCCGTGTTCGCCACCCGTTCCTCGTGAACCTTTGGGGAACGTTTCAAGATGTCAACAACCTTTATATGGTGATGGACTTTGTGGCCGGCGGAGAGCTCTTTAGCCTTCTCCGAAAGAGCCAGGTTGGTGTCAATTCGCAATCTGTATTCTAACATCAGCGATTCCCGAACTCTGTCGCCAAGTTCTACGCCGCAGAAGTCGCTCTGGCGCTTGACTACCTCCACTCCCTTGACATCATCTATCGCGACCTGAAACCTGAAAACATCTTGCTTGGCGCAGATGGACATGTCAAGGTCACTGACTTTGGATTCGCCAAGCACGTTCCCGACATTACATGGACGCTGTGTGGCACCCCGGATTATCGTTAGTCACACTCTCCTCTGGAAGGGAGCTCGCAAGCGCTGACTTCGTTAGTGGCACCAGAGGTGGTACAGTCAAAGGGATACAACAAGAGCGTCGATTGGTATGCGCTAGGCGTGCTCATCTTCGAGATGCTGGTAAGTTTGATACCTCAACATCACTGTCAGTACTCATTTCGTCAGGCTGGCTACCCTCCCTTCTTTACTGAAGACGGCAATCCGATGAAGCTTTACGAGAAGGTATGTCTCCCTCCGTTCATTAATATACTGACTGTAGATTATCGCTGGCAAAGTGCGCTACCCCACATACTTCGATGCCCTGGCCAAAGAGCTCTTGAAGAACTTGCTGGTTGGAGACCTAACGAAGCGTTACGGTAACCTGCGGGCTGGATCGTCCGATATCTTTGCCCATGGATGGTTTGCCGAAGTCGATTGGGACAAACTGTATCGCAGGGAAATTCCAGCTCCTTATGTTCCCAAGATTGATGGCGAGGGTGACGCTAGCCAGTACGTGAGATCTCACCAATGTGCACTGACATGGCAAGATTCGACCGCTATCAAGAGGCGGATGTCACATCGTATGGCAAGACGGGTACTAGTCCTTACGATCATCTCTTCGTCGACTTCTAAACCAACGTGTGACTTTTCTCAACCAAAGGTAGTCTGTAGTCCAAGGGCCGAAAAAGAAACTGTGCAATGGATTTATTATAACTCAGTACCCTCGATCCTTGATCGTTGGCACCATGTGCCCATTGCAGGTCTCTGTTCCTTTCGAGTCCGTGCACCTGGTGTGTGACCTGCCAAGTGCAAGCGAGCCCGCAATAAACCTGAAGCCATGTTCTGAATGCCATCCATAATGGTCGAGCTATGCGATTAAGTGGCAACAACTAGAATACATAAGAGTACAATGTGACAGGATTTGAGGAAAGCGTGGCACAGACAGCACCGGTCTGAAATGCTCACACAGATGTAGGGGCCTCAGAAGGAGTATGAACCTTGACCATCGTGGACTCTTCTTACAATGCCAAGCGACCGACGGCTGTGATAATATCGGTCGCACCCTTCTCGCCTGTCGAGTCGGAAGAACCCACGGGCTTCGCGGCCGGAGTGGGCACGGGCGAAGGAGCCTGACTGGTGGCAGGGGTGTCGGCGTCACTATCCTCCACTTCAAGGTCGCCTTCCTCGTCCGATGTCTCATAGTCTTCCCAATCGAGCTGTGACGTTAGCAGAGGAAATCTTAACATTCACTCACATAATCGTAAATGACACGAACGATCAGGCTGCAACTCGGACATGTGGCAGTTTCCTCGCCATCACGAAGTTGAGCCTTGGAGATCTCAAAACGATCCCCACAAGGACAAGGGTAGTGGAACACCTTGGCAACGTCGTCCCACGCGAAGTCTTCAATCTCCAGTTCGTCGTAATATGACACCATGGTGGCTTTGAGATGATAATGGAGGCGACAAAATCGGTGCGGACGTCGAGACGGTTGCTTGTTTCAAACAATAGGTCTACAGCTGTGGATAGATGTCACCGCCGTGTCGTTAACTCTGCTTGAGGTGTTGAGAAAATCGAATCGAGAGGATATTGTGATGTTAAGATGCCAAAAAAACAACCTCGCAAGTGGCAAACCTAGTTGCCTGGGTGTTCTTCCACTTCAAAAAAATGGATCATGTTTCAACATAATAGTATTACATAATAATGTTAAAATCACGTGATATTACCCCTCTCTGTGCTTCCCACCATTCAGGGTACAGCCATGCCGACGATGACACGAACGCCGGCGGCAGCTGTTCACGGTGAGCGCGGTGAGCTTAGGCCTGGGGCGCCTGGGGCGCGGGGGTGCAGGGCGTGGGGTGGTTTATCGGCATGTCGGTTAGTGGAGGCAAGGAGCTGGAGCCAATGAAACAGTGACCGAGCTGGGGCTCGCTGCAAGGCACGGAGGCCTAGAGTGAGCACCGGATGGAATATGGAATGACGTTTGCGCGGTATCATCATAGCATCTGTTTGTGTGGGGGCACGCCCAGTGTTACCCCGCAGATCCGCAGAACACAGTAGTGCAAGGCGGAGCGTTGCCATCCGCACCGCGCACCCGTCCTTTCTGCCGCCCAGACCGATGGCATGTTGAATTGTTGGATGCGGGGCTTCTCCATTGCTTCGCTTTAACAAGTGACACTTTCTCTCAGACTTCTGGATCCACCTATCACAATCTCAACGACAGTTTCCACAGTTGCTGATACGATACCCACCCATCCATCCATCTTCCGTCACTCTCCTTTGTCAACCGCAACAATGTCGGGCGGTCAAGCTGCACAACGTGATGTTCTCCCGGATGACGGTAAGTTGATCGTCAGCCCGTTTGTTTAACCATGCAGGGACGGGAGTTCTACGTATCGACCCATGGTGAGTGCCCAACAACTCAGCGTGTAGCTGATTGTCCTCAGGCTCGAGCCCTATTCCGACGGTCTTCGTGAAAGGTATTCCGCCTACAAGAAGGCCCTTCAATCCATCAATGAACACGAAGGCGGCCTCGCCAAGTTCTCTGATGGATACAAGTCTATGGGATTCCAGGTCGACTCCAACGGGGGGGTGACCTACCGGGAATGGGCCCCAGGCGCCGTCGAGGCTAGATTGATCGGCGATTTTAGTGAGTGACGCAGGATAGTCGGCTTGGAGAATGGCAGCTTACGTTTCTTAGATAACTGGTCGCACACAGCCAACCCAATGACCAAGAACAACTTTGGTGTCTGGGAATGCTACGTCCCTCCGACCAGTCCTGGAGTCTGTGCCATTCCTCATGACTCTAAACTTAAGATTTCAATGACTACCCCCAGTGGCGAGTCAATTGATCGTCTTCCAGCGTGGATCAAACGCGTCACTCAAGACCTTGACGTGTCGCCCGTGTACGACGCTCGCTTCTGGAATCCTCCCTCCGCTGAGGTTTACAAGTTCAAGCACGGCCACTCTACCAACTCCATCGAGGGTTTGAAGATTTATGAAGCTCACGGTGAGTTGTCCTCGTAATAGCAATCAGTGCTGGCCATTCAGCTGACGGGCATTAGTTGGTATCTCCAGTCCCAATGAGCGCGTTACAACCTACAAGGAATTCGAAACGGACGTTCTTCCTCGCATCAAGAAGCTTGGGTACAACACGATTCAAATGTAGGAATCCGCAGCGATGTGTGGGAAGGGCTGACCAAGTCTAGGATGGCGATCATGGAACATGCCTATTATGCCTGTACGAAACCAACGCTGATATCATGCTCACTGTAGCTTTCGGTTACCAGGTGACCAGCTTCTTTGCCGCGTCGTCGCGCTATGGTAAGAGAAAACCTCAAGCTTCGCTGACCTCACAGGAACCCCGGAGGAACTAAAGAGCCTCATCGACAAGGCCCATGAAATGGGCATCACCGTCTTGCTCGACGTTGTGCACTCCCACGCTTGCAAGAATGTTCTGGACGGGTAAGCGCAATTTCAAGCTCAACACTGACAGTAGCCTCAACATGTTTGATGGCACTGACCATCTCTATTTCCATGAAGGCGCACGTGGCCGGCACGACCTTTGGGACTCGAGGCTCTTCAACTATGGAAACCACGAAGTCCTTCGTTTCCTTCTCTCCAATCTGCGCTTTTGGATGGATGAGTTCAAGTTCGACGGCTTCCGCTTTGACGGGGTTACCAGCATGATGTACAAGCATCACGGAATGGGCGTCGGCTTCTCCGGTATGTTGTGCCACATGCGCAGGCCCACTAACTGCAGGTGGTTACCACGAGTATTTCGGCGATTCAGTGGACATTGAAGCCATGGTCTATCTCATGCTGGTGAGTCACCTACTTAACGCTGGTATATTGACTGCCAAGGCCAACAAGATGCTGCACGAGCTTTATCCTAACGCCATCACCATTGCAGAGGATGTCTCGGGCATGCCAACTCTCTGTCGTCCCGTCGATGAAGGCGGCGTTGGGTTTGATTATCGCCTGGCGATGGCCATTCCTGACATGTGGATCAAGCTTCTCAAGGAAGGCACCGACGACGAATGGGACATGGGTAATATCGTGCACACCCTCACCAACAGAAGGCACCTCGAACGTAGCGTTGCATACGCCGAGAGCCATGACCAAGCTCTTGTTGGAGACAAGACCTTGGCGTTCTGGCTGATGGACAAGGAAATGTGTATGTTTGGCCTGTTCTCTCGACGATTCCACCGCAGGCACTGAGGCACTAACCCATTCAGACGATTACATGTCCGATCTGTCTCCTCTCACTCCTATCATCGATCGCGGCTTGGCCTTGCATAAGATGATTCGGTATGTGATAAGGGGAGCCCAAGAAGTTGACCTAACAGTTTCCTCGTTCATGCGCTTGGTGGCGAAGCCTACCTTAACTTCGAAGGAAACGAGTTCGGTCATCCCGAGTACGTTGCTCCAGCGACCTCCTGAGATAGCATGCTGAAGGTTTAGGTGGATGGACTTCCCTCGCGAGGGAAACGGCAACTCGTTTGCCCACGCTCGTCGGCAGTTCAACCTAGTTGATGACCATCTTCTTCGCTACAAGTACCTCAACGATTTCGACAGCGCGATGAACAACCTGGAAGCCAAGTACAAGTGGCTTTCTGCCCCCCAGGTACGGCCTGATCAGGTAGAAGCAACCTAACTGTCAGGGGTATGTTTCATTGAAGCATGAAGGCGACAAGGTCATCGTTTTTGAGAGGGCTGGGCTTTTGTTTATCTTCAACTGTGAGTCCGCTTTGAGGCATACATAGGAGGAGTGCTGACAACAGTCCACCCTACCAACTCGTTTACGGATTACCGAGTTGGTGTCGACACTCCTGGCAAGTACAAGGTTGTTCTTAACAGCGACGACAAGAGATTCGGCGGCCACGGGCGTGTGGACAACTCCGGCGAATACTTCACCACTCCTATGGAATGGAATGGACGCAAGAATTGGCTGCAGGTGTACTCACCCTCGCGGACCGTCCTTGTGCTCGCCCTCGCGGACTGAACAAACCCTGGAAGT
Source organism: Apiotrichum domesticum (assembly GCA_001599015.1). Lineage (NCBI taxonomy): Eukaryota > Fungi > Basidiomycota > Tremellomycetes > Trichosporonales > Trichosporonaceae > Apiotrichum > Apiotrichum domesticum. Next base: position 1,979,707 of record BCFW01000004.1, on the reverse strand, counting down.
CAGGGCCTCGAGAATACCGTATTTCCATAGCCTTCGAAATGCAAATCGTAGTTGTGATGACCAGTGGCGCTTCTTAGTCATTGTAGCTAGCTACTATTGTGGTAGAGTTCGTGTCCATTAGTCAGAGCTGATCCAAGTCCTCATGCACAAGATTTTTTTTCGTGGAACCATCTCAAGGCCATAGACAATCGTTATTCCAGCGGTGATCTTGCCCTGCGACAGCCTGCGATGGTCTCACATCTTTCGGGTATTACGAAACCACCAATGCCATCGCACGGGATGTGTGGCCCACAGAAATGTTGGGAGCGTGTAGGATCTGGACCAAGCCTTTAGATAATCTTGGATTCACAGACTTGCATAAATAACATTGTAGCAGATGGAGTGATTTACTTTTGAGGGTGACCACATTGGAGTCGTACAGTTGCCACGGACAATTCCCTTGTCTAGCGGCACTTTGCCACCCCAGACCCTCAAGTTCGTCGCCCTTGATCTGCCAATCCTGACTTTCTATGCATGCACCAAGTAGCAGAAATTGTCAATATAGTCTGAAAGTTGACTCACTAGTCTTTGTGATCCATGCATGCCTGTCCGAGAGATCATGGACAGGATATATGCCCAGCAAAAATGCTGAAAAATAGCAAATAATGCGAAAAACCTGATATGTTCCATCAATAGGTCATTTTCCTCCCAATGTGGCACCCCATTTGGGTGTGTTTGCGTATGTTCTCCAGTTCTGCATTAAATATGACCAGATATGCATGGAAGAAACCCCAGGTCTTCTGAAATAAGTAGGTGGTGTTAGAAGTGCATGCTGTGACTACAGAAAATGAGTTGTGGGGTGGCAAAAATGACTGCCGGGGGTGGCGAAAGGTGAAAAAGCAAGGTTTTTGCCCGTGATAACTGTATGAGACTTGAATATTTGAACCTATTGAATTTAAGGTGCCATCGGAAGATAAAGGCTACTACTGCTACTACTACACGCGTTGCAATATGTTGAGGCGTATGTGTTGTCAACACACTTGGTTAAAAAACTCTGGGTTGGTGATACTTCGAGGAGTATGTTCCCATTCTTGGCGTTTGCCGATTGACTTTTTTTTTAAAAATCTCAACAGAGATCGTTGGCGAGGACTGTCTGTTTTCAGTGTTACGGGAACAAGAGAGATAGAGGGGGTGACAAATGTATGAATGTATGTATGTATGTCGACCAGTCCTTTCGTTGCCTCAAGGAAAGGTACTGGCTCTAAACAATCTGGTTCTTGGTCATCTCCGAAGGTATTGAGGTATTGTGGAGATCCGAAAGATTTCTGGCGATTTTTTGATGAAAGTGAACTTGCATGCGGGAAATTGGTCAAGGAAGACCTCAATAAACGCTCACTAGACAGTCGTAACATACACTACTAGTAAAACCTTCCATGTCGCGTGAGAAGACATAAATGGGTGACCATGGTCAATTTGTAATGCACTATCTAATGCACAATCTAGATACACAGGAGCCTCTAGCGCAATCGCCTTATAAAATGACATAACCGGAACGAGAACGGCAAACCATATGAAAGTCGCCGACAGGCAGCGGGTCCTTCGGGACTGGACAAAAGTCGGGAGATAATCTGCAAGACTGCTCAAAAACGACATAACACCTATGGGGCTGGGGAACAGAACGAAGCAAAGTAAAGACATATACACATGTACCTGGGTGTTGCCAACTTGCACAAGTATGCATGACTGCCAATCTCTTTCCTCACCTTTTAGATATGGTTTCTGGTGCCCATCGTGGAAGGTTTCTTTAACAGTTCTAGGGGGGCATTTAATAGCTCCGATATAATGTGCTGCTGTGGGCTCCCTTGTTATTACGCCCAAGACTACATGCATGTGGCTCGATAAGATTACAGCTTCACTTCTATGTCCTGGCACATCTGCAGCTGGTATGTCATGGCAATGGGCTTTTCAGATGAAGACGAAGCAGAAACTTTATCCGCAACCTATGGAGGAATGCATCTATTAAGGACGGGATTTATACATATATCAGCCGGCAGTGCTGGAAGTGTCATATAGTCCCGCTTGGAGAAGTTTCTCCAAACTTCAGGAATTCAAACGAACTTTGCTCTCAATGGCCCCCACCTCCACCCCTACCGTGCACAAATGCCCCAAGAAGTCCAGTCTAAGGTGTTGCCTCCAATAGTCATGCATGTGTCAGTCAATTCATCATACAGTGCATTCAAAGTAGTAGCTGCAAGGGGCCAAGACGTCTGTGGCCGGCAAATCAGTCGGTGCATACCGCTCCACCAAAGGCAAAAACAGATCAAACTGTTGCTCTGTTGTTTAGTTAGGGACACAATGGCTACCCTTGGAGCATCAAGAAAAATTATTAACAAAGACATGAACGAATCATCAATTGTTACGAAGACTATTGCATCTCTGAAGGCACCCTTTACTGTAGGGTGCATGCACCCCTGAAGCTACAGAAACAACACAAGTTAATAGCCCCACAAGAGGTACATTTGTAGCAAGCAGAAGCCGTTGACGGCCAACCGCAATGACTCGCATACTAGAATGTATACAACAGGGTACAAAATGAACTAAATGTTTCTTCACAACATATTGTACAGCATTCAATCTTCACATAATCTATTCAAGGTGAGTATGGCCTGTTTGGCCGTTGGAGCGAGTTCACACAATCATGCCTAACAAGAAGACACGGCAAATGAACGAATCAAATGTTTCCACGCGAAGCGACAATTCAAACCCTCAAACCGAAATGTTTGTATTCGTGCAGGATCAAAACTTGAGTCATTGTATGTCCAGCACGACTGTCGATTTGAAGCCGTGAGATATTAATACACTTTCTCTATCGATTGCATCTACGGATAGATACCCCCAACAATGTCAGAGAGCCCTTACTGAGTTCAAGGTCACATTTTTGTCGTCTTATTAGGAGGCTGTCAGCTGCCTTCTAATATGTATCCTTTCTGAAAGTTGGTTTTGATGACCCTTGATTGACCTTTAATGAACTCTGCCGTCGTGTCCAACTAACTGGCACAATCTGCGGATGAAGGAAGAGCCGCCATGATAATACACCTTTTTGATTTACCAGCGCTCAAAATACTCAAAATACCAAGGTTGACTTCGGCAGTATGAATCGTGGGCTGCAATACGGTGCGGGATACGTCGTTCCGCATTATGGAGCTCCTACAGTGACGTGGAGCTGCCTTCACTTGCCCATGATTCCTTTTGCGGCTGTTGAATTTGAACTATCTGTGGGACCAGGGAGGGAAAGAATACTGAATGTGCTGCATTAGATACCGCACAGTAGTTTCAGATTGGGATAATGCAATGTAATAGCCGCATGATCATTGCTGTTCAGATTGGTTGGTGGGCAGAATTTTGCTGCCAGCGCGATTTGAGTCATCCCTAACGTCGAGTCATCCCTTCGCGTTCATGATTCTGCAAGCAAACAGCGCACATCTCAGGACGTCTTCGATCCGTTATCTAGTCGTCACCTCGGGAGGAGCCACTGTACTCCCAAAGATTGCCGTCAAGATCATATGGACCGTAGAGATCATGGCGGCAAACGCCTAATGCCTGGCCAGCCCCAGTACGTTCTCATTAATTTTGGATCGCCCGGCCCGTCGGTATCAAGTTGTCGCTCTCCGAAAGGGGCGGGTCATCATCGTTCGAAGCTAAAACGACAGTGATTTTTTTGTTCCTTTTGCCATGGTCAGAAGCTATTTGCCACCTCTTTCCTAATTCAATTTCGCACGAAAAGCAGATGTCAGACAGGCATACACCCGATATTAGTTAAGGAGGGCAAGTCAACACATGCAACACAAACTAGCGTAAAAGAGCCTCATGTGCACCCCAGCGACAGTTAGTGGACATGATGGTTGTGGATTGTGACGGTTTGAAACCAAGGCGCAGACGATAAGGCCCCTGATGGCCATGTTGCATGTTGGTCGGTTGGGAGGTGGTTGGTCGAAGGCCCGGGAGGTATCACTGATCGCCGGTCGCAGATCGATCGCAGATCGCATCGTCGCGCGCCGTCGCAGCTTCGCGGGCTTCGCAGATCACATGGCCACGTGGCGAAAAAGTTAACTTCTATGACGTAATAACATTAAGGCTCTTGCTAGTTACGTAACCAAATTAGTAGGATAGTCACGTGATTGAACTCAAAGATTCTGAGCCGGCCTCGCCCTCTACAGAAAAGTCGAGACTTGATCGAGATCATCGAAACATTTTGTGCTTGACTTGATCATACCTCACAACAACAACATGTCCGCGAAGGTGCTCGGTAGCTCCTCCAAGAAACACACATCAAAGCGCCATCGTGAAGAATGGGACGAGGAGAAGGATCTTGAAGCTCGCCTGTTTGGCAGTCGAAAGCAAAACAAGCCTGTGGACACCGCTGAGGTTTCCGATGATGAACACACCGAGACCGGACTCGGATGGCTACAGGACGATGAAGTAAGTAACTGTAGCACACACAGGGGCCTTGATATCTAACTTTATTAGCTGTTTACGGTTGACGTGCCGAGTCACGAGGAGACCGAGCTGGCGGTCGATGATGTGTCTGAGGATGAGCTCGAACCAACGTTTGAGTTACCAACGTCTGTGTCTACAACCGAAAGCCATCGGCGTGACAGGGAGAAAGCGACATCTCTATGGCACGATCCAGGAGATCAGAGCGTATCAGTTTCTTTGCAAGGGAATAAACGCCTCCGGAAATTCGCCCGTGGAAAGGCCGATGAAAGCCATGCGACTGGCAACGAATTGCAAAGTCGCTTGAGAGAACAGTGAGTTCACTGCTGTCGTCGTCCTCTTGCTGACAATAAAGATTTGAACGTCTCCATCCTAAGCCTCAATGGGCTTCTCGTCGAGTAGGAGCGGGTGTGCCTTCGATCCAGAAGCTGCTCATGTCGACCTCGTCCTTCACGGCCGATGGGAAGGGTCCGAAGACTCCCCTTCCACCCAATTTCATTGACATTCACCGATTGCTCAATGCCAACGAACAAAATCCCACCACAGGAGCCAAGCAAGCGTCAAATGCTGGTTCAGGGGTGGTTGATGTGGCCTGGCATCCATCGAGCTCTGTGTCTGTGATGGCTGTAGCGGGTGGGGACCGCCGAGTTCGTTTCTTCAATGTAAGTGTTATCAAATAACGTGAGCTAACGCTTAGATTGACGGCCATACAAACTCGGCGTTGTTGACTCTTCATGTTCCGTCTCTCCCCCTATCCCGGACGACATTCCACCCATCCGGCTCCTCCCTATTGTTGACCGGATCCCGTCCATTCTACTACACCTACGATCTGGCAGCCCAAACCTGCATTCGATCCCCGAGGAACCTGTTTGGTTCAGCACCTACACCAAGCAGCCCTCAAACGCTTGCGCGACACCAGTTCTCCCCGGACGGCAGCCTTCTGGCTGTCGCTGGTCGAAGGGGCTGTGTCAGCCTGTTGGAATGGAACACTGGCGGCAGTACGGGTGTCGTTGTGGCCGAGCTTCGAAGTGGTCGAGGTGGGACTGTCGCCGACATTTGCTGGAACGACGATGGAAGCCAACTAAGCGTCCTCGGCGGCCGGAACGGGTGTGAAGTTGAAATTTGGGATGTTGGGGAACGCAAAGTCGTGCATCAGTGGAAGGACGACCACGCATTCGGGGGTCTGGCTATGCGTCATAGCAGTTCCGGTTTCAGCGCTATTGGGTGAGAAAATGTGCAGCTCAGATCAGACTCGCTAACATCAGATCGAGCACTGGAATTGTTAATCTGTACGACACAAATCGGATGGCAGCCAGTCAGTGGAAGCACGTTGAACCCTTCAAGTCTCTGGAACACCTCACCACTCCGATCACATCCATGGCATTCCACCCCTCTGGCAATCTCTTTGTTTCCGCAAGTTCTGCAAAGAAGGATGCCCTCAAACTCGTATGTGGAAGTAACACTACGGAAAACTGACCACCAGTATCATCTCCCTTCAGGTACGGCCTTCTCGAACTGGCCAACCTCTTCAACCCCGCTTGGTCGTGTGAATGTTGCAGGCTTTGCCCCGAACGGCGAGTATATGGCGATTGGCAACTCGAAGGGGTCTGTTCTTCTCTGGAGCCTCAAGCATTACGCAAACTAGATCATGATATTATGTATGTGTGCTTGATCCCCGAGTGCTGTATGTATCACGGTGGTTCATGGCATGGGCGCCCCCTCATCTCATAATCTCATCTATGTCTAGGGCACAACCGATAAGCCCCACTCATGGCAACGAGGAAGCTAGCCCAAGGGCAGTTACCTGAACAACATAGCTGATACGACCAATCATGGAAATTTGTGCATGCAGAGGTTGTTCTATCGTCATCGTGCAAATTAGGCGGGGTAGACGGAAGGGAGGTGACGGGAGATGATGAGCCTCTGGATCTGCGAGGTGCCTTCGTCTAAAATCATGTCAGCATTGAACTGTTGCAATCTTGCAAAACTTACAAAGCTCAAAGATCTTAGCATCCCTAGGAATGCGGTCAGCATTGCGTGGGAGAGAAGAATGGCGCGTGAACTGTACCTGTAAAGCTTCTCCATGGGCATCTCCGTGTTGAAACCAATGCCACCAAAGACTGGAATGAGTTGGCTGATGAACTGGACCGGTGCACTTACCCTGGACGCCAAGGTTAGTGTTTTCCACGGCAGCCTTGCTAGCAAAACATTTGGCCATCGAGGCCTGGAAGGCTGAGCTGTTAGTGCAATCTCGTCGTCGACGTACTGTTGCGTTGGCCTGCATCCTTCAGGCAGGCAGCCTGCCAAACGAGGTTACGAGCCGCCTCGGCGTTGATCGCCATATCAGCCAACATGAAGCCGACACCCTGGTGGTTTACGATGGGCTTGCCCATAGTCTTTAACCGTCAGGATGACATAACGACACAAGAAACACGTACCTTACGCTCCTGGGCGTATTTGGTGGCCTCCACCAAAGCACGCTGAGCTACACCGACCGCACCCGCGGCGACGAGAGGACGCGTAATGTCAAAGGCCTTCATGGCAGCTGGTAATTTAGCCGTCATGGTCCAAGTGCAGAAAACTCAGAACTGACCTTTGAAGCCTTCACCCTCGCCGCCGACCATGTTCTCCTGCGGCACCGCGACGTCCTGGAAAGTGACCATGCGGGTGTCCGAAGCACGTTGGCCTTTCAATGTAAGCTGGGTTCAAGAATCGATAGACATACCCATGTTAATCTCCTTCCTCCCAACGGTAATGCCGGGAGTGTCGGCTTCGACGGCAAAGCCAGTCATACCCTTTGCGCCAGCTCCCGGGTCCGTGACTGCGAGAACGAACTTGTGGGTTAGAATAAAACAGCAAACAACAAATACTCACAAACCAGTTGGCATGGCCAGAGTTGGTGCTGTTCACAGATCAGTATTGAAACTCAACTATCCGAAGTCCAACATACATCCTGTGTGAGTGTCAGTTCCGAACTTAGGGGCATAGCTCCAAACATACCACATCTTGGTGCCGTTGATCACCCATTTGTCGCCGACCTTCTCCGCCTTAGTCTTGATGCCGGCCACATCAGAACCGGCTCCAGGCTCAGTCTACTTGTAAGAAACACATTGAATCAGAAAGTCAGAACTCACAACAGCGTATGAGGCAACAAGGGGCTCCTCAGTCATACGTCCGAGGAACTTCTGTTTAACCTCGTGGGAAGCAGCCGCAATCAGAGGAGCCTCCGCCAATCCGTTCGCTAAAGGAGGTCAGTTGATACACTGGCATCGAACACCTCTCAAGATACGCACCCTCAATGGCAGTCTGGATACCGGAGCAGCCAAACGCAAGCTCCTCGGAAATGAGGGCGCACTCAAAAAGGCCAAGCCCTGGTCCGCCGTACTTGTCCGTCAGCGCCGCCTGTGTTCAACGTCAAGAATACTCACTGCCTCGGGGACGTGAGTGTTGAGAAGGCCGGCGGCATGTGCTTCCTTGATAACAGGCCAGGGGTATGCCTACGCGTTAGTTGCACGGCTGGCGAATGACGAGGAGACAACAGATCAATCGGGGTCGTCCGATTTGAAGAGCTCACCATGGTCCGGTCGTACTCGGCCGCAACGGGGATGATCTGGTCACGGGTGAAGTTCCTGGCAAGGTCTGTGAGGTGTAAGTGTGGGAAGTGAAGTAAATAAGCAGCAAGGCAACTCACCTTGGATGGCAGCTTGCTCGTCGTTCAGGGTGAAAGACACTACCGGATCAGCACGAATGAAGATTTAAGACCTACCGCCAGCGGAGGTCGCGGACGAGTACCGCCGAGTCGAGCTCCACAGCAGCGATGAGCGAGCGAGGGGCTGCAAAGCACGCTGAAATTGGGTCTTGGCGAGCATGATGGTAGTGTATTGCTTGTGCACGGGCGTTAAGGAAGCAGGTGATATCAGCAACGAAGTTTGAGAAAGACGAACAACGACGAGATTAAAAAGTCAAGACGTCGGCAATGCGAGGGGATCCTACTCCTGACAGCCAACGGATATCCTCCTTATCCAGTGGCCGGCCAGAGCCCGTGGCTGGCTGGCTGGTGGTGCTTTCTCCGTGATGATCTGCTGATGACGAGGCGGCAGCCGGCTATGAGCGCTAAACTTGCCGTTACCTCTGTAACCAAGAGCAATAGGAGCTACGGTGGACGGCACACCGGCCGGCCCGCCACAACGGCCGAGAACCGGTGCGAACTGTCCATATGGAGGATGGGGCCACTCGGTTACACCAAGTTGGCTCCATACCCGATTCTTCGAGATTACCTAACTACTCGCCACCAAGATTCAGTAAGTAAAGGTATATCCCAGTACATCCGGTAGATTATAAAAACAACACGTGATTTTTTGCCCACACAAACAACCGCTTACAGTAGGGTGTCCGTGGTCATCACGCGCGCCGCGCTGGTGGAGGTTACTCAACTACGGACGCGAAGATCGACGCGCTTGTGTTTTGGTATGCTCTTCTTCTGCGGAATCCGTTCACATCCTCATCACTTTCAATCCCCTTATTATCACCGTCAATAACCTATCCTCGATTGACTAACGCCGTTTCGACATCAGTCGGCAAGGTGCTTTTAAGCAGCATGGCAGAACCCCGCTCTAAGAAGCCCCGTCTGGGCCAAAACGATTCTTTCGGATCTCTGGATCAACAACAAATGGCTGTTCTAGAACAGATTGAAGCTGAAGAAGATGGCAACAGTAGTACGTTTGAATGTGCTTACATGTACTGCTACCTACTCACAGTGAGATTCCATTGAGACATCAGCTGCGTGGCCCCGACCACCGCTCCCGACCGTCAATCCAGCATCGGATACTATTGGTGGGTCAACCTTCGTTGAAGCACTGAAGGGAGTCAACCGACAGGATAACTAACAATTTACAGTGTTCCAGCAAACCGAAGTTGTGGAATCCACACATCCCAAGTTGGGGCCAACATTGAGATTGTTTGGAGTCACCAGTCAGGGGAACTCGGTTCTTGCACACGTTGGAGGATTTCGTCCTTACTTCTACATTGCTGCGCCGAGCGGCTTCATTCAGAATGACCTTGAAGCATTCAAAGATACTATCAATGTAAGACATGTCAACTTCATTGTTGCTAACGGACAGGCTGCTGTTCAAACCAATGGACCTGCAGTTGCGAGCTGCATCATCCTGAATCGCAAGTCCCTTTGGGGATACCGCGGAGACGACACAGTGCCGTTCATTAAGATCACTTGCACTGAACCAAAGGCGCTTCCAAAAGTCAAAGATAAGTACTGTCTTCATTCTGTGTTTGACACTGACGTCTCTTTACGCCTTTTTGAACGAGGACAAATCAACTTCAAGAGTTTGTTTCCTCAAGAGGTCATGACGTACGAAAGCAATCTAGCATACGCTCTGCGGTTCATGGTTGACACGAAGGTATGCATGTTGCTCTTCATCGAAAAGCGAAAACAAGCTGCTAACCACATAGCTTGTTGGCATGAACTGGGTGGAAATACCTGCGTCGAAATATACCATCCTGTCGGAGTCTGAAAAGTGGTCGCATTGTCAACTTGAGATCATGCTCAAGTACGTCGCTATTGCCATCGGAAGCCACGAGTGGTTGCTGATAAGAAAGCTACAAAGATCTAATCTCTCATGCTCCGGAAGGAGAGTGGCTCACTATCGCGCCACTTCGAGTTCTGAGTTTTGACATCGAGTGTGCTGGGCGTAAAGGCATCTTTCCCGAGGCCAACATCGATCCTGTTATTCAAATTGCGTCCATGGTTACCAGACATGGTGAGTGCGGTGGAGGCTTTGTTGGGCTAACGACTCTCTAGGCGAGACTAAGCCTTTCATTCGAAACGTATTCACGCTGAATACCTGTGCTCATATTGTTGGCTCACAAGTGCTTGAGTTCAAAGACGAAAAGTCGCTGCTTTTGGAATGGCAGAAGTTTATCGAAACGGTTGACCCAGATCTGATAATCGGATACAATATTGCAAACTTCGATTTGCCGTATCTCCTCGACAGAGCCAAGGCCCTCAAACTGCCCGCCTTTGCATATCTCGGAAGAATTCACAGTATGTGGCCAACGTCAAACGCGAAACTCACAGATCACAGGCGTACGCTCCGAAGTACGTGACACGCACTTCAATTCCAAAGCGTTTGGACAAAGGGACTCGAAGGCTGTAAATATCGACGGCCGCCTTCAGATGGATGTTCTGCAAGTGATCCAACGCGATTATAAACTCCGAAGCTACACGCTTAACGCGGTCTGCGCCCAGTTTCTTGGCGAACAGAAGGAAGATGTTCACCATTCCATCATCACGGAGCTCCAAAACGGTACCGCAGATTCTCGTCGACGTCTCGCAGTCTACTGTCTGAAGGTTAGCATGCTATCCATACTATTCACTAACTCCTTCCAGGACGCGTATCTTCCACAACGGCTGCTGGACAGGCTGATGTGTCTTGTCAACTACACCGAGCTTGCCAGAGTGACAGGCATTCCGTTCAACGATGTCCTAACCCGCGGGCAGCAGATTCGAGTCATTTCTCAGCTGTATCGTAACGCGGGGGACGAAGGCTACTTGATTCCTGCCATGAGAAGCGAGGGCACGGACGAACAATACGAAGGTGCCACCGTTATTGAGCCTTCTAGAGGGTATTACGATGCTCCCATCGCTACCTTGGATTTCGCGTCACTGTATCCTTCCATCATGATGGCTCACAACCTTTGTTACACAACTCTACTGGACAAAGCCACAGTTGAACGACTGAAACTGGTGGAAGGAGTTGACTATGTGCAAACACCAAATAACGGTAAGTGTTTCGATAATTCCAGTTCCTAACCCGCCCAGACTACTTTGCAACCTCACAACGGCGAAAAGGACTGCTTCCGCATATCCTTGAAAATCTCCTCAGTGCCCGAAAGCGCGCAAAAGCGGATCTCAAAATTGAGAAGGATCCGTTCAAACGTGCTGTTCTAGATGGTCGACAGCTTGCTTTGAAGGTTGGTCGATGTGTGCACAGATATCCTTTCAGTTTTCAAACTGACGCGATCAGATCAGTGCAAACTCAGTCTATGGTTTCACAGGTGCAACCATCGGCAAACTGCCCTGCCTTGCCATTTCTACGTCCGTTACGGCTTACGGGCGTCAAATGATCGAACTTACGAAGCAAGAAGTCGAATCCGAGTATTGCATGGCCAACGGATATGAACATGATGCCCGAGTCATCTACGGTGATACCGATTCCGTAATGGTCAAGTTTGGTTGCCAGGATCTGCCCACAGCCATGCGACTTGGTAAGGATTCGAGGTGTGCAGTGATTGACATGTTAGGAGCGGAGGCTGCGGAGCTCGTTTCTGCAAAATTCAAGAAACCTATCAAGCTTGAATTCGAGAAAGTGTACTTCCCATACTTGCTTATCAGTAAAAAGCGGTATGCTGGTCTGTATTGGACAAGACCTGACAAGTACGACAAAATGGACACCAAGGGAATTGAGGTATGAGCCCTCTCATCACCACCAATACTGACGTGGCACAGACGGTTCGTCGAGACAATTGTCGTCTCGTCTCCACTATGATCGAAACCTGCCTTTACAAGATGTTGATTGATCGAGACGTCAAGGGCGCAGAGGAGTGAGGCTGCGAAAATGTCACTGTAAACTGACCACAGTTATGTCAAGCAAACCATTGCAGATTTGTTACAGAACAAAATCGACATGTCACAGCTTGTGATCACTAAAGCACTTGCCAAGACTGGTAAGCTCATGCCTCAGCTTCTTGGACTACCCATGAACCTCGCATCTCTGACTCATAGATTATGCTGGAAAGCAGGCTCATGTTGAGTTGGCTGAAAGGATGAAGAAGCGCGACGCCGGATCTGCCCCTTCGCTTGGCGACCGTGTGGCCTATGTGATCATCAAGGGAATCAAAGGTTCGTTAGCTCGTGTCGTGTGGTCAAGCGAAGTTGCTAAAGTATAAAGGGGCTGCCGCCTATGAGAAGTCGGAAGACCCGTTGTACGTTTTGGAGCACAACGTCCCTCTCGACACGCGTTATTACCTTGAGAATCAACTTTCGAAACCTTTGATGCGCATCTTCGAGCCGATTCTTGGAGAGAAAGCTGGAAGTCTCTGTGCGTACAGCCCCAACTGCACGATCGACCATACTGATCCTGAAAATAGTGGCGGGCGACCATACGCGCAGCATTCAAATCACCACCCCGACCGTTGGCGGTCTCATGAAATTTGCTGTGAAGACTGCAACCTGTCTGGGCTGTCGCACTCCCCTAAAAGGCAGCAAGGGTAAGCGAGACGATTGCAAGATATACGGGCTGATCCGCTTAGAAAGTGCCGTCTGTGTTAATTGCAGACCGAAGCTACCGGATCTGTATCAAAAACAGGTGAGGCTCTCGAGCCCGACGACGTGCTGATTAAAGGTTGTTACGACGTCTGAGTTGCAGACTGATTTTGCCCGTTTGTGGACCCAATGCCAACGTTGCCAAGGGTCGCTCCATCAGGTAAGGTTATTCAGGTGTTCCATGCTGACCAGGACCAGGACGTCATCTGCACTTCAGCTGACTGTCCTATTTTCTACCGTCGCACAGCGCGACAGAAGGAAGTGACAACCGCGGTGGCGCAGCTGGATCGATTCAATGCCGAGCTGGCCTGGTAGGAAACATCATAGAATGAATACAGTTTGCATAGCGCGCAATGCATCAAACGTACACCTTGTTAGATCATCTCGACAGCTGCGAATCCGGTACGACCGAATCGCACCCAACCAGTATTTCCCGAATCGTTCACCGCGACAATGAGAGCTCGGTCTCCGTTGCGGAGTGCGTTGACCGCATTTCCAGCACGGGCTGGCTGGACTGGTTTGACAAGCTTGTGCCACATGGATTGCCACCAGGATGGTTGGGACTGTTGCTGGGACTGGAATGATGGACGCTTGTGATCATACTGCGGTCCGACACGGCGAATGGGCGCTTGAGGCTCATCGGGGAGTAATTGGAAAACCTCGTCGAGCTGCGTAATGGTAGGCATTGGTGTGTTTCGAGACCTGGTCAAAATCAGCAGGAGAATCACAAAGCAACGAGAGAGTAAGAGAACCTACTCGACAACAGCCAGAATATAGGCAGGTGGTTGCTGGGCAAGGCCATCCGGACTGCCCTTATCCCATCTTATCTTACTCCAGGCGGTGACGGGCTTCCATACATGGAAGAACGGGAGGTATGGGTTGGCAATAAGCGAGTCGTATGTAGATTTTATCGGCAACGTGATAGGGGTCTGTTCAGGAATAGCATTGGCGTGTCCAGCGGGCACAAAGCGGAGGTGGGTAAAGAGCGAACCTGAAGATCAGAATTGCTTTCGCTGCAACATTACTCACCATAAGTTTTCCCAGTCCAATCGCTCAACACGGTTTCTTTCAGAGGCCGACTCCAACCCACTGGCAAGCCGAGAAGAGTGCGGCAGATCCCGGAGACCGTGGAGAAAAGACTCCTCCACAGGTGTCTCACCAAGTCCAAAGTCTTAGTCGACGTCGTCAAGATGCAAGTGCCCCAGCCACGGCGGCTTGATACTGGAGCGAGGGGCTGCGATGCGAAGAAATGCGCAGGAATGAACTGGCGAGAACGTTGGACAGTGTATCCAAGTCGTTTCAAATAGGCGTATGCCTGGAATGAGCTCTGCGCTGAAACACAACAACATACCTGATATCTCTGCCATGTCAAGCCTTCCTGGCCCATGAACCGACCAAAAACCTCCATGACGCTCATTTCGATGGCTCCTTTGACGCCAAACTCTTCATCGCACCATGCGCCGACGCCGGCTTTAAGCTCGTCTTCATTTCCGGGATCGCGCCCGTTCCAAATTTGCAGGCTACCGCGCTCTGCCAAGTACATGGCTTCCTCGGGTAGCAGTTCCACTCGAGCGATAGGCTTCTCAGAGAACGGTAATGCCCGACGGACCGTAATGCCTAGTGTATCCAGCACATGGCCACGAGAGACGAGGAGCTGTGGGAAGGGGGAGGCCGGTGTGATGATGGCGTGAGACAGCGCCTTGCTGATGAGATTAGACTAGACTCAGTACCACCAAAGACTCACCCAGACACTCCTCGGACACCCTGCAGAGCGTCAAACAGCGCCTGCCTGCTGCTCTGAAGCATCATCTCCTGCAAGTTTACGGTCTCCTGCAAAGGCTCAAAGTCCTTCTCTCCACGCTTCGGAATCGTGATCTTGGTGCGCGCATGTTCACTTCCGTCCAGCAGCTCTGCGGGGAGACGCTGAATCTTGCTAAGAAGTCAATTAGCACATTGTCTTGAATCACTTTGCAGATCTCACTCACTCGGCAAAGCCTTGAATAAAGGCAACGTCCATTCGATCTTCATCCTCTTCGTCCCCTTCAGCATTCTGTGCCGCGTTCTGCTGGGATGGGACGTCGCGGGAAGCGGTGTTATGCACGGAGGGCTGCGCTTCCTTTTCCGGAGTCGTCCCGCTCGCCGGTCCGTTTTCCCCTTTTCGGAGTTGAGATGTCGATGTTTCCATTGCGGAGTGTGAAACAGTTGATGATCATACAAGAGTATGATGTTGGTTGAACAGTACCCAGTCCCTCGCTGGTTGCCGTTTTTCGTTGACCTCGCGTTTTGTTGCCACCATCACAACTCAATCGAAAATGTTGGGTGGAGGGCAAATTGAATGGAGCCCCACATAGTCACGTGAAACGTCATGCATCCCACAGAGGCCAGGGGCCATCCGGCCATGCAAAGGCCAGCCATCCAGGCCAGCGAGGCTGGCCAGAGGCTGCTCATTTCATTCACAAGATGCTGGGCATCTAGAGCTAATAATGGTCCATCATGATGTAACGACAAGGTTTCTATGTATCTCAGACAACTCATCCCTTGTAGGACATCTCATCGCGGTTATCGGCGTTGAGGCGTCCCCATTCGAGGCAAAGACTGTGAATGTCAACATCATGGCGGTTGGATGGAAGCTTACCGGTAGACATAGATCTCCATATCGATTTTGCGGCCAACGTTGAACATCCATTCGCGGCCAGCTTGAGCAATTTTCCGAAGCTGGGCATCACCGTCGAGCTTTCGAGTACTAAGACCCGCCGATTGGAACTGGTCACGAGTAGTGTTGGCGGCATGCAACATTGCCGGAGACGGTCCGGAGAAGAAAGCGTGAATGTTGTAAATCTCGTTATACAGTTGCGAGACAGGAATGTAGTGGAGCTAGAAGCTGTGAGCACAATGCCAACGTTCAGTTTGCTTACCCATGGCTGAATCCAGTCGGACATGTATTCCGTGTAGACAGTTGATTTGAGAACAGCGCTTTCCGATTTGAGCTACGGGTACGTGAGCGAGCTGCCCGCAGGTTGCTATACACAATCCACTTACCAATGCGAACAAACGGGCAGAGTAACCCATACCGTCGAGGTCGATGAGGTACTTGTGACGCCAGTTCTCGCCAAGGGGAACGGCGTCGGCGAATCGGTGATCCTTGCGCATTCCATCGCAACCACCAGGATACTGGATACAGCCAACTGCCTTTGTGAACGCGACATCCATCATCTCCTCGTTCAGTTCGTTCACGGGGACTGGTGCAGAGATGAAGTTGTTGGTGCCAGGGGGGTCAGCAAAAACGACAGTCTTATTGACTTTGGAGCGGTCGGAGGTCATTTTAATGAACCTGAACGATTAGTTTATCTCACAACGATGGAGGATCCTTACCGATGACGCTGATATTGAGGAAGGAAACCAGGAGGTGTGGAACCACCACCAGTGGTGGCACCACGCCAGAAAATGTCATCAGACTTGTCTTCCCATGGCGTCTCCATGTCATCCACATCCTTGATAATCATGTTCACGGGATCCCATCCGTACGTGTAACGTTTGGTCGAGGAGAAATAGTAATGACTCGGGATCAGGATGTCAGAGTATCCAGCACCCTTGGCGGGAGAAAACATCGGGTAAAGGGCATTAATGGTGCGCCAGTCCGAGAAGAAATGACCCTGGTTGTAATGAGCCCAAGGGTGGTCGCAAAAGTCGAATCGGTCGTCAACGGTGGTAGAAAACTTGAAGTCATCATCGACAATGTCAGTTGTGATGCCGGCTTTAGCGAGACGCGAAATGGGAACCTGGCCTTCCTTGAGCTGGGAACGAAGAGAGCCGAACAGACGGCGCGCCTGAGAGGAAGGGTCGCAAGTCCGGCGATACGCCTCCCATACATTGCCGTCACCGCGCCAGTCGGGAAGGAATTCGCCGCCCAGAACGTGGTTGATACCCTCTAAAACCCGTGTCAGAACCATTAAAATGAAAGAAGGTGCGACCTACTGCTCGAGTCCGCGGTAAGATTTTGGTAGAGCCTCTCCTCCCAAGGGACGAGGATACGACCTTCAGCTTTCTCGTTGATAGGGAAGTCCATGTCGGGAAGACGATCTTGGAATTTCTCAAGCATGACACGGAAGCCCTTGGCACGAGCGCCGACTTCAGAATCCTCGAATCCCTTGCTAATGTCGATGGTTCGAGTTTGTCCATTTTCGATTCGCACCAGATCTACCGAGGGCAGATATCCGACATCAACGGAACGCATTCGGATCTCCTCGCCAGTAAGCTGCCAAAACGGTTCCAAGTCGTTAATCAGCTGGTCGTACTCGTCGATCATAACGGCATTGTGTTCAGTGGCGAATTGGTACCATTCATCGAAACCTTTCGGAGGGTCGCGGTTATACCGACGACGATACTCCTGAACAGCCTCAGCAAGAGATTTTGATTGTCCCTTGACTTTCTTCTCATAGGCGTCTTGAGCATCGGCCATCAGTTTCGGAATGGGGTGGTGAATGGGGGGCCGCGGAGCCTTCGCCTTGGCTCGCAAGAATTTGGAGCGCAGTACAGATGAAGATGCGGTGGTCCATCGGGTCGTGTTGGACAGAATCGAGTTGGAAGAGGGAAAGAGGACATTAAGAAGAATGATCAGGCCGACAAAGGTGCCAACGACAGTAGCGACACGACCTCGAAGCGAGAGGTTCGCAAAGTGAGCGACCAGAGTCGAGCCGATGTCCTTTGGTGGTCGGGACATAATGCCAGCGAGAGTGCGAGAAGCTAGCTATTAGATAGTTAGGTGTATACCAGCAACACCATCAGCGCGACAGACGGGCAGAGAGGTCGCGATGGCAGTGTGGGCGGCAAAGGTGGTAATGGTGAAAGAGTGACGACAATACGGAAGGTGAACGCGCTTGCAAACACGAGTACTGCACGGTGGAAGTCGAAGATCGAAGATCAAAGGCCCGTCCTGTTGGCCTCCTGGGATGGGAATCCTCACGCCCCAGGGCCCAGAGTGGAACTGGAAAAAGGATTGCAGACCCTGAGCTAGCAGCAGTCGTGAATACATTCTCCACCCCCCTGACGACGGGCCACTGTAGTTAGCGACCCGCACGACCCGGCAGAGCTCATCCTTTATCACAAGCAAGTTCGTACCTTACACCTTAAGTCGTCAGGGTACGAGGGCACAAAGGACACCCAGGGCTAGAGCGAGTGAAAACGCAAAAGAATCGGAATCCTATAGATTTCTCTATCGCATTCATTACAGCTAGCCCCCTTCGACATGTATGTAATTCTATCAAAACAGGTACCTCGAGCTCTGATTACTCAAAGCTGTATTCTTTGGTATTTATTATGAGCGCCTCTGAACCCCTCTGCTTCTGCCGGATATGTGGAAGCATCTGTATGTGGGGTACGAGCTTATAGAGAGCCTGTGCCACTCGCATCGACACGATCGACATATTCACCAACATTACGCACGACTTGTTCAAATTGAGGGGGGCGGTGGAGACGCGCTAATCAAACGGGTGAGGCAGGTAAATCTCCGGTGAGTTTGGTGAGGGTGATGTGCTGGAGGGATGCAGACACGGGTACACGGGGAGTCTTCCTCAGGACGAAAAAAAAACATATTACGTAACATATGGGGTGTAAGCAGGTGACCGTCAACTTGACCATATTGATGGCATCGGCCCTTCGGCCGAGTCCAAAGTCGGCATTCTGATCTAAGGGATGTAATTTGAAGATGGCATCTGATTGCCTCATCGATGACTTTTGATTAGCGCCTGATTACGATTGTCCACAACAGCCATTGGCCACTTGAACCACCACCCTGAGAGAGAGTTGGAGATATTCCTGTGATTAAGTCGACTCGTCTTGAGTGACTGCCGGCTTTTTTCGCTGATGCCATCCGGAATCGATCGCTCACGAGCAAACGTATCGACCTCATCACCTCGCCTACACACTCTCTTGATCACTCTACAAAAATCGTCGTTGGCAGGTCCTAGCTGGCTCCCAGTCCTTCGCACATTGGTTCACACCTGTCGATTGTCCGTTCAATAACTATGTTCCGCCTTCTCTCGAGGTCGTCGTTGCCCCGATACGCGAGGACATATGCGACCACGTCCACCCCGCAGACTCTGGTCGAGAAGATTGTACAGAAGTATGCCGTCGACTTGCCTCCCACAACAAAGGTCCGCGCCGGCGACTATGTCATGATTCGGCCAGAGCATGTGTACGTAGTCTAACAATCCACTGCCTGTAGATGCACAAGAGCTGACATGTTTCTAGTATGACTCACGACAACACCGGCCCGGTCATTTCCAAGTTCCTTTCCTTGGATTGCTCGAAGCTCGACAACCCTCGCCAGCCTGTTTTCACCCTCGACCACGATGTTCAAAACAAGTCTGAGACTAATGTCAAGAAGTACCAGCGTATTGAAGCCTTCGCCAAGGAGTACAACGTCGACTTTTACCCAGCCGGACGCGGCATTGGTCACCAGATCATTGTGGAGGAGGGTTACGCCTGGCCGGGCAAGCTGGTCGTAGCTAGTGACAGCCACAGCAACCATTACGGCGGCGTTGGCTGTCTTGGAACGGCCATTGTTAGGACCGATGCCGCGTTAGTATGAGCAAGTATTCCAGGTGTCAGTAGCTGACCATCACAGTGGCATTTGGGCAACCGGCAAGTTCTGGTGGCAGATCCCCCGCGTCGTTTCGGTTTCGCTTAACGGTCGTCTCTCGAAGGGTGTCACCGGCAAGGACGTGATCGTAGCTCTCGCTGGCCTTTTCAACAAGGATGAGGTTCTTAACGCGGCCATCGAGTTTACCGGTGACGGCATCCAGCACCTTGCCATTGACGAGCGTCTCACCATCGCCAACATGACCACTGAATGGGGCGCCGTTGCGGGTGTCTTCCCTGTCGACGCAAAGCTTGTCCAGTGGTACAAAGACAATATCCGCAAGGCCGAGCTCCGTGGCTTCATGTCCCCGTCTGCTTCTGCTCCTTCTGACGGCGGTCACCCCCGCCTCAACGAAAAGCGCCTTCAGGCGAGCTTGAAGGAACAGCTTATTGCGGACCCGGGAGCTCATTACGCTGCTCGTCTTTCGCTTGACCTCTCCACGCTGGTCCCGCACATCTCTGGTCCCAACTCGGTCAAGGTGGCCACTCCTCTGCCAAAGCTTTTGGACCCGCCCGTTAAAATCAACAAGGCCTACCTCGTTTCGTGCACCAACTCGCGCGCTTCGGACATCGCAGCCGCTGCGGCCGTTCTGAAGGGCAAGAAGGTTGCCCCCGGCGTCGAATTCTACATCGCCGCCGCTTCCAGTCGTGTGCAAGAGGATGCCGAGGCCGCGGGCGACTGGCAGGCCCTCGTTGATGCAGGTGCCAAGACTCTGCCGGCCGGATGTGGACCATGCATTGGTCTCGGTGTTGGCCTTCTCGAGAAGGGTGAGGTTGGTATCAGTGCCACCAACCGCAACTACAAGGGCCGCATGGGCAGCCCTGACGCTCTTGCCTACCTTGCTTCCCCCGCGGTCGTTGCCGCATCGGCTGCGAAGGGCTACATCTGTGGTCCCGATACCCTTGACCTGGCGGCACTTCCCCAGTACGAGCAGCCCAGGTTCGGCATTGAGGAGGTTCCTTCCCAGGGCACGGTTACTGCTGGCGAGCCCGAGCCGCTTCTTGAGGGCTTCCCGGAGGTCTTTGAGGGCCCCCTTGTCTTTGCTCCGCAGGACAACCTTACCACCGACGGCATGTACCCCGGAAAGTACACTTACCAGGACGACATTACTCCCGAACGTCAGGCGGAAGTTGTCATGGAAAACTACGACCCCAAGTTTGCGACGACCGTCAAGAACCTCCGTTCTTCAGCCCCCACTCCCATTCTGCTTTCTGGCTACAACTTTGGTACCGGATCATCTCGCGAGCAGGCCGCGACTGCCATCAAGAATGCCGGCATCCCTCTGGTTCTTTGCGGGTCGTTCGGTGACATTTTCAAGCGGAATAGCATCAACAATGGCCTTATCTGCGTTGAGGCTCCTGAGCTCATCGAGGAGCTCACTGCCCGCTTTGGCCGCGATGGTGTCCGCGGCAAGGGTGGAGCTGATGGCGAGTTGACCGTTATCCCCGAGGGCTGGACGATCAAGGTCGACACTCGCCGCGGCGGTGTGACTGTGAAGATGGGCGACGAGGGCGAGAAGGTTTACCCTTCGGGGCGGGTTGGCCGCAGTGTGCAGGAGCTTTGGGTCAAGGGAGGTCTCGAGGGATTCATCCGGTCTTCATTGTAAATCGTATCTTGGTAGACCTACAACAAACCTTCATATAGCACGAATGCATGATCATGACAAGAGACCATCGGGGACAGCGAGACTGAGCGAGAGCTGGATGAGTTGGGCGAGGCATGCTGGGCCGTGACATTGTCGCCTGCCCTTACCTGAGCTAATGACGCGTGTTCCCTCCACTTCACCATCCTCCATGGACTATTTCTGGCCTCCACCGTTTTGTTGACCGTCGCCACTGTCCTCACTTCCGACTTTCCCTCCGCACTCCATAAATCTCCATAAATCTACCACGCAGCCCGACGCTGCATGCGAGCTCGATGATGATACCGCCTAAGAGTGATACTCCCCTTCCGACGTTCGACGCGCGCCTCTTCGAGCCCCCAGCCTGGGCGAACGACTCGGTTCACAAGCGGTCAAGCTCGCCCGACTCGTCCGAGCACGAGGACGAGCGCTTCGAGGACGCTCGATCGGACCCCGAGGAGCTCGGCGTCGAGGAGGAGAAGTTTGAGGTGCGGTTCACGACCGAGGAGCTTATTGTGAGTAGTGGGAAGTGGTTGCTATGCTGACAGGGGAGAAATTGTACACCCGAGCAGAGGCGTTGAAGAACGAGGGCAACAAGCACTTTACGGCCAAGCCGCAGCGCATCGACGACGCGCGCAGATGTTATCTCGAGGCCCTCAAGAACCTCCCGGAATGTCCACCGCCTGAGGCTGAGCCTGCGGCTGGGACGACGGCGAAGATTGTCGCGCTTGAGGATGAGGAGAGGGACAAGACACACGCAAAGATTCGCGAGTGTACCAAGGCGGTGTGGGGAAACCTTGGGGCCGTATATGTCGTCACTGTAAGTTGATGGTGGCTGCTTTACGCTTATATGCCAGGAGGAACACAAGGAGGCCGTGGACGCGTGTACCAAGGGTATGTATCCGCAAGCTTCGGTGCTGACCGGGTAGCTCTCGAGATCGACCCGCAATACGTCAAGGCATTGCAACGACGTGCATCCTCCAACGAAAAAATGGGCACATGGTCGTCTCTGACTGCCGCACAAGAGGGTATGTACAGCTTCTCATTCTGGCACTGCTGACATTGCAGACTACACACGCTTGGTGACTCTTCTTCCACCGAAATCGCCGTTCCTTGCACCCTCCAAACGAGCCTTGACCGAGCTACCTAAACGCATCGCCGTGCAGCAGGAGAAAGAGAAGGATGAAATGCTTGGCAAGCTGAAGGAGCTCGGAAATGGTTTGCTAGGAAAGTTTGGACTGAGCACCGACATGTTCCGGTTTGACGAGCAGCCTGGTGGCGGCTACAACCTCCGTTTCCAGAATTAGAGCACCGCATCTCGACTATACAATATACAATATATGGGGAGAATGTCATGGGTTTACTGGGCTCTACAGTGTTCTATCGCCTGTCGCCACCATACACAAGAGATCCGATACCGTATCGGACCGTAAAAGCAAGAGCACTTGACGCGACTTGTACCGCGGCAATTGTGGAACACAAAGTGCTTTCGTGGAGTGGGCCGAAATGCAGAAGAATCAAGTTAATAATCGTCAAGTTGGTGGCCGAGAGGATCTGTCCTTCCTCGGGGCTCTTGTCTTGGCTGTCTTTCCCGTTTGAGGGTCCGCTCGATCCAGCACGTTCCACCTTGGTTAAGCGCAGCGCCTCCAGAATGGCCAGAGTAAGCCTTGTCTTGCGAGACGGCGGTTTGTCGAACACGGTCAGAGACGGTTCCAAAAGTCCGGTCTCTGGGTTAAAGCTGATTCAATGTTAGCAAGACAAAAGTGACTCATTAACGCGACGTACTGAGGGAGCCGGTGCCTCGGGCAATCAACCAGGCGGAACAGTTGAGGACAAGATAGCAGAAAGTTGAATATCTGCGGCATGAAAAAGAGAATGAGAGTCTTCGGGAAATGGCCTTGAATCGCCACTGCTGAGAAGGCCATGCCAGTGAAATAACAGAATGTGTCTCCGGGGAATGCACGTGCAGGGTACCTAAACAGTCAGAGGTGGCACACGGGGAGGAGGGCATACCAGTTGTGAATCAGGAAGCCAGCGCAGACACCAATGAGAGGAAGCATGAAGTACAGGCTCATGAGATGGCGCTTGACAACCTCGCCGGCCGCCCAAGTCAGAAGTCTTCCTTCTCCTGGGTTCCCAACACCGAGAGTAGTGAGAGCCCATGTGGGCCAGATGGGAAGGAAGAAAAGATCGTTCAAAGCAACGGAAGCGGCGATGATGAGGGCTTGAGTGACTTCCACGCCATTCACACCGGCAAGAATGTTAATCGAATTGGTTGTGAATGTGGGGAGGAGAGCCAGGTACACATAGTACAGAAAGCCTAAAACAGTGAGCAACGAGATACAGCCGAGTAAGCACTTCACTCACCCAAGTCGATCGACTTCGTCCCGACCCAGCCTGGCACACCCGCGATTCCAAGTGAACGCAACAGTTTTCCTAGGCTCGCAGGCAAAACAACCCAGGTATAGCCACCTTCAGCGTAGTACACCATCAAGGTTGGCACCGCAGCGATCAACGGGATAGGCAGCTTGTGACGCCAGCGGATGTCGAAGAGGTCATCAATGAAGCCGAGCATTGTCGCAGTGAGCAGTGACAATAGCGAAGTCAGAAAAAGCGCGAGCTAGCAATGCGTCAGCACACTGCCTGCATGTCAGTATGATGACTACTGACCTCTCCAGTCGGAAAGGCTTCGCGACCGACACCCAAGCCATTGGAACGTTGAAAGATGTTGGAGAAGGGGAAGGGAATGAACAACATCATCAACAGGATGTAAAGCGATGCGCAAGGTAGACCAAGACACTCGGGGCTGTTTTGTCAGATTGTGAACTAATCACCAGCTGAATCAAGACTCACATCCAAGGTCCCGATACACGGCCTCCGGGCTTCAATAAATCCCGGCCTTTGAGGCCCTTATCCACAAAGGCCTCGCCACATAGAGGCACAGACATGACGGCTCCCACAAAGGCCAAAATAGAGAACCCCACACTGGCTTGAAGACCCGGATACGCTGACTGCGGTCGCAAATGATCGGTCACATAATCTGGCAAGAATACCGGAATAAGAGGGTGAACGATGAGGACGATCGCGATGGGAATGAGCGTTGCGATGAGCAACGTCGGGGGAGGGTTGCCCGGCGGTTTTGAGCGCTGCGCCATGTTTTCGTGACAATCGTGGCGAAGAAACTAGTGACAGAGAGTAGAATGAGAAGAAGGCCCCTTGGAAGGAAAAGAGTGAGAGAGGCGGCGACAGCGACGACAAGGTGCTTGTGATGACGACGACAACGTTTGCCTGGTAAACGGAAATTCATCATCCTGAAATCATTGCAACGTGCTGGACGCGCTGGACCATGGCCCTGTGGCCTAGGTGGCCTGTGGCTCTGTGGATCTGTGGATCTGTGGGCCGGTGGACCACGGGCCACGATCACCACATCAATTCATCAACAACACAGTGGACCGCATGGACTATTGGACCGGTTGGACCAGCTCCTCTCATGTGCCACGCAGGCTGGTCGTCAGAAGTTCCTTTTACGTAAGCTTTTCCAATAACTGTAGATCCCGGTCCGTGTCGGCCCGAAGTCCATACCCACAATTCCCACAATTCCTACAAGATAGATAACTCGATTTAGCACACAGATATATAAGCCGTACTTCGCTCGGCACCACGTTTCTCAAAGCACGTCTCAATTCCTTTCTTCTCTACAAAAGATTGCGCGCAGCAATACAATATCATGATCACCCTGACAATAGTATGTGTGCTGCCCGCGGGGTGCGCTGGGTGTAGTTGGCCGTATGACGCTAACTCCTATACAGGTCCGCCACGGCGAGTCGACAGGTACTTTCAGCTCTGGCCGCTGGATGAATGTCGAATGACTGAAACGATACAGACAACCTCCGAGCGCGGTGGGCAGGATGGACTGATTCTCCTCTTTCCAATCATGGTGAGTGCTGGCCGGCTTGCTCTAGAGTTCCACACTCTTGGCTCAGAGCTTGAACGTTTAGCGAGAGGCTGACTCATGGCATAGGCATGAACGTGCGCCTTCGTCTGCTTGCCGGTCACACTAACCACGAAGCAAGCTAAAGCTCTGGGAAATGCATTTGCTTCCACTCGCATTGATGCAGTTTTGACATCACCTCTGAAGCGTGCTCTATGGACGGTATGGTCAAAGCCGCTAGTCATGCGCTGATATATTTAGGGCCAGCAAATCCAGGCGGTCAACCCGGGGCAGCCTGATCTTACGGTTTCTCCACTGTTGAGGGAGCAATACTTTGGGCTTGGTATGTTCAAATTGGCCGTACGTGGTGACGCTGACATTTCAGCTGAAGGACATCCCTTCTCAACCGACGGTAAAACAGGCTTCTTCCGCCAAGCTGGAAGGGTTTTCAAGTTTCCAGAGGGCGAGTGCCTTGAGGATGTTCGCCGGAGAGCTGATGAGGCGTAAGTGACGGTCAGAATAACCGGGTTCCCGATTAACGTGTCATCAGCGTGGTTGAACTTATCGAGCCTATCCTAAAGGAGTCTTACGGCCAAAGTCCCGATTCGAAGCACGTCGTGGTTGTTGCCCACGGCATCTTCAACTTTGAGTTCAGTTAGTGGACAGCTTGCTACCCAACACAAACACTGACTCTCCTTAGTTGGCGCATTGCTTTCGCGTCGTCCAGAGGGTATCGATCTCCACTGGAGCTACCGAGGAATGACAAATGTGAGTATTGGTTTCTCCTTGTGCAGCGTAACTGGGTTTGACTGTGCAGACCGGGTGGACTCGACTCGAAGTCGGCTATGCGGTGGGTTTTTTGTCTCGCGGTCTTACTGACTGGAAGGGCGAAGAGCTTGACGGAGAACCGTACAATGACGGTTCCTTCTCCGTTGCACGTCCGATGCCGCTGGAAGTGGAGACTGTGTGCTGGAATGTAACGTCTCACCTTGACGGTCTTCGCCGGCAGGCAGGTGGCATTGGTTCGGCAACCTACGATGCGAAGCAGAGCTCCATTCGGGACTTCTTTGGTGGTGCCCAGAATGACTAAGAAACTTGAGAAGCTATAGCATCTACATGTTAATGTTATAATAATTCAATGCAAATGATGCAGATATGGAGTTGTGTGCTAATACCCTATCACCTCAGGACGCGAACTATGAGGCCCACAATACCAATTGTGATTGCTCCGCCGACCGCGCCTACCAAACCTGCAGCTGCGAGATCCCGCTCGATTGACGGTGTTCCGACGTAGCACAGTTGCTGGGAGAGCCAACCTAAAACCTTCGACTGCCGAGACGACGGTACGGCGGCGAGTGCGAGTTGCTCGATGGGCGACACAGACAACCTTTCGGTCACGGGTAATTCGTCAAGATGCGCGGAGGAGGGATCATTGTTGCCAACCTCACTAGCACTTGTCGGCAGACCATGCTCGACGGACGCCGCCGTCGTCTCGACATTCACGGGAATGTCGGATGGAGCTCCGGAATTCAGAGACTCTGCCACCAAGTCATCTGCCTGTACAGGTCTCAAGTGTTGCGCCAACTCGCCTGTGCCAACTACTGCCAAAGTAGGGGACGGTTCCAGTTTGGCCACGTTGGCCGATAGCGTCTTGAGCTCTTCGTCCACCCGGTTCATCATTCCCGTCATGCGATCTTCAAGGCCTTGGACCAGTCGACGTCGTTTCCATGGTTCCACGAACGCGATGGCTCCCACGAAAACGATAAGGTTAGCCGCCAGAGCGACAATGTTCGCCCATGTGGCGACGCTGCGGATCTTGTCGCTCCAAACCTGCTCCTCGTGATAGCGTTCAAGGATAGACTGCATGAGAGCAGAGAAGGCCTTATCCACAGCGAGTTCCGCCTGTTTCAAGTCCTGCGAGGTTGTAGACACCGCGTGTCGCGAAGCATGATCCGATCGAACGAGCTTGGTGAACTCGGCAACATCATCGTCGGTCCATGAGTGCTTGCGCTCCAGTAATGCGTTTACGTTCTGTTGTGATGTGCTTCGAGTCATGACCGCATGTTCGTATTCCGACTTGGCAGATTTGGCCTCTACTCGTTTCACGTCAAGGTCGTGTTCTGCACAAGTCAGTGAAGGAAGGGGTGCCCTCACTAACCTCGTTCTTTTACGGCCACTTTTAACCGCTCTACCTCGCGATAACCAGTGACTTCATTCACCTTCAAACTGAGCAGGGTCAAGTTCTTAGCCGTGTTGAGGGCAAACTCCCTTGTGTGGTCCTGTATACTCTCCCGCCATTGTTGGACGCGTTTGCGACACGTCTCCGATACACGGTTCGACAACGATGAAATCGAAAACGACGGGGAGTAAAACGACGACGCTGATGATGAGGCTGAGCGCAGGGGGTCGGACAGCGGGTTGTTGCCAGCTGCAGATTCAGCCCACTGATCGTGCTCAATATCTACACCGTCCTGTGACGATGACGTCGATAGCTGCTCAGCCTCAGAGAGTGTCGGTTGCAACGGAACCTCTGGCTGAAGACGAGGTGCGGGCAGCGCGAACAAGACCGGCGGGGGAGGGACGATCAACACTGTCTCTGAAGGGCTTCCATTGTCGACTTCACTGTCTGCTGGTGATTCAGATGTTGGAGGAGGACCGAGTCGAAAGTGTCTAGTTGGAGTACGATGGGGTTGATAAAGAGACAGCGGATATTGTGGTGGAAGGGGACGTAAAACAGATCGCGCGTAGAGAACGTAGTTGTGATACCGCATTGCAGTTTTACCCGCAAAGGGCAGTGGTGGTAGTGGTGGGGTTGTTATGCAGTTTGTTTGTGCAGCTTGAAAAATAAAGAAGGAACGGTTGCTGTCCACTCCGGTCTGATGGCGCGAGAGGCCGGCTCGGACGAGGACTGTTGAGGAATGACGAGTTGGACCCCATGGACCTGAAGCTTGGAGCAGCCTGAAGGCTCCCTTATACTTGGGGGGTACAAGCTGGCAAAACTTGAGCAATGGAGCAAGCTCCGAGGTGGCCATGTGAGCTTACGTCAACAGTCGACAGACATCCACCCGCCAGTGCGGCACCGCCTTCCCCTGTCCCAGCTTCTGGACCTTCTCGATTCTCGAGGCCTCGGTCCTCGCGAATCTGTGTCGATCACGATAAGTCGCATGCTCCACAGCGACATCCCACGAGCGAGACAAACGCGTACTTCACTGCCTCACAACGCGGACAACATGACCTTTTCTTTTTCTGCTGGGGCTCCTGCGCACACTCAACACACCTGACACGAGTCCCGTCCGTCCTGAGCACCACACTTTTGGATCACTGGATCTCAGATAAAACGAGGCGAAACGGTTGTCGTTTGCTGGAGTTGCAGGCTTGTATCCCAAACAAGTCAAGAAGCCAAGAATGCTCCAATCAAGGTGGCGCATTCTGTGTCAGGTGTTTGATAGAAAATGTACAACCGGGGTCATGGCGCACGCGCTTCTCATCAACCTCATCCTCGCTATTATTTATATACATGACAGCATGTGGGAACAACGGAGTACAGAAGCCAATAATACTCAATGAACCATCTCTTAGCCTGTGCTCACGCGACGGATGGTGACTGGGAGACAGTTTACGACACTTTCCTAGGGAGAGAAAATGGTGACCTCTGGGCATGATATCGCATGCTGGGCATCTCGCGCACTTGCAAGCATCGCAAGCCTTGTGTTATCCTCAGCTTGCAGTGGCGCAGTGACCCCTTTTAGTCGCTCTCTGGTCAATTAGCCCACCTGACCCATTCCTCACCCTCACGGCGCTGAGGACAATTCCAATTCAACTGCAGTCGTCGCGCATCGCGTTGGCGTTCGGAGGTGATTCGGCAGCCGGTGCGGTACTCTGCTACTTTGCCTAATATGAGTCTGGGATGGGACAGAAGACCCTGATGTATACAGGGTCCGAAACGCCTCGTCCAATGAGGGCTGAAGGGGGCACAGACGCGATCGTGTCGCGAGTATGGAATGGAGGACATGCATCTGGCATGTTCCCAGAGGCAGATTACAGCGCTACAGCCCTATTGGGAGGCTCAGGGGAACTTTGCGGACCACCGGGGTGAGAGCGGGATGGCGTTAACCTAATGATAGGAGTTTTCTCGGCGCGTAAAACGGCGCTGGAGAAATTGGAGGGACCAGAGGAGAGGCAGATCTGTTTTTCTGATGCTATGAAGGGCAAAGGGTTTCGGAACACCTGACCCGCCCAAGGTCCCAGGAACGCGGAACGATTCAGAGTGAAACGAGGCAGAATGGTGCTCTCAAAAAGTCTCCTTCAGCTCTGCTGCCTTTACTTACCAGGTCGTGCAGGTCGCCTGTCACGAAAGTAGGCACCCCCAAACAAAACGCTCCGACTACAGCGAAACGGGCACTCCACTACTGTATGGCCGAATTCTGGCCATCTACAGTCTGGCCATCATCATCTTCCATCTTGGCAGGTTCGAGAGAGGGAGTATGGTCGGCGCTATGCACTTGCCGCCACATTGGTCGATGACCAGCTGGGCAAACATTATAACCCTTGCCCAAAAGATGAATCGTGGAGCAAACAGTGGACTTGGATTCTGTCAAAAATGGAGCGGATCCCAGAAGTCCGCTAATTGGTCGCCCTGCCTTTAGCACCAACTGTCTTTAGCACAAAGACGGGGGGGGTTATGAAACCTGTTTGTTGGGATTGGGGACTGGAGTACCGGAGATGTCGAGATCGCGAGACTGACCGCTCAGGCCGCAACATGCAACTGGCAGCAGGCGCAACAGGTGATTGCGTCCTCTGTGCCAGGGAGGGGGATCACGGAGCACGCGGAGCACGCGGAGATATGGAGAGCGTAGATCGCGGATGTCTCCGACAAGTCACTGTGAGCCAGATGTCGCTAGCGAACAGAGGCAATGAGGTGGCCTCGAGGTGGTGAAAGAGTGCTGAGAAAGGGACGCGCCGAGCGCTGTGTGGGCCGTGAACCCTGAATAAACTACGCGACTAGGAAATAAGCAGCAATACGGTCGCCTCGGATGCCTCCCCGTAACTTGAACCCCCCTTTGGCTGGACTTCTGAAAACCCCTTTCCCTGATCATCGGCTTTAGTCGATGGGCTTGCGACGCGTGCGTCTCGGGCCGGACCAATTGCATGGCATCTGCCTGTCTGGACACCAAACCGCCCTCAGACTCCGTACACTCCAAAAACCAACTCTGTGTGTGCCATGCACGTTGCAGGGGGTACTGTGACCCGTCGGAGAGTGTATCTCCCGTCTTCGTTACACACACTGTACCTCTGGTACCTAGGGACCTATGCAGGGACGACAACATGAGAGGGTTGTTGTGGACGCGGGCCAGGGGAGGAGAGGGGTGGCCCGTGCCTGTAGTAGTGTTGCGGCAATCTGCCGACGCACCTCAGATCCTCAGAAGCTCAGACACGATCACTTGTCGTGTCTTGGGCCGTTTCAACCAACCCTTTCGAGCCAAGCTTAGCCAAGACCTGGTACATCCCGGGGGCATAGGCCGAGCCATCCGCGCATATGCGCATAAGGGTGCATGGAATCAGTCGCGGTCCTCTGCAGGCTCTGTATGTGCAAGCAGTCGCGTCTGGAAAAAGGGGAGGCGCAGGGAGGGGGCGCGGGCGCGCGGGTGCCCCCGAATGGATCCAGTCCAGGGCGCGGCACGGAAGGCTTCGTAAGAATCGTCCCCATAGTCCTATACAACAGCGGCATACAATGGTACTAGTTTGAGTAGGTGCGCAGAGAACCCTTGCGGCCGGGCGTCCGGCGATCTCGCAAGCGCGTGTGCCGCAAGCTTTGCAGGCGCGGCACCTGCACCGCACAAGGAGAGAATAAAGGAGTTTGGAGGCACTGTACACTGTACCACCGAACAACGTTACCGTCGCAGCGCTTTAGGTTCCTCTCCCCTAATCCCCCCCCCTCCCCGTCTCCGCGTTTCCTCTCGATCCTCTCACACCACCTCGTCGTGTTCCTCTGCTTTTCCACTCTCTCTCTCTCTTTCTCTCTCTCTCTCTCCACCTTTCTCTCTCTCCCACACACACCCATCCACAAGGTAGCTTGACGCTCCTCCCGACTCCGCCAGCACTCGTTTCCATCTCATTCATAGCCGTCACTCAATCCCTCTTCTTCATCATCTCTCCCCTCCTTACTCTTTTTATTCCTCTTTTTGTACGGTCTTCTGAGTGACTCTGGAACGACGCTTCACAGTCATTTAACCCACCCTCGTTTATCCCCTCAACCCCGCCCACTTCGTCTTGTCAGCCCAAGCCCGGTGCTTGACTGAATACTTCATAGCGACTCTAGACGACAATTTCTCCCGGCAGTTCGCCTGTTGATCAATAAAAAACTACATACACAATGCGCTTCGCTTCCACCTGGACTCTCCTCTTTGTTCTGGCCACCGCGGGCCAGGTCTCCGCCAATGCTCGCCTGCCGTACCACCGCCAGGCCCGCGCCCTCCTTGCCCGCACGGAGCCGGAGCAGGCAACTGTGATCGGTGGCACTGAGAACTCGGACGACAAGGCCGAGAACGATGTTACCTCCGTCGTCGCTGATGCGACTACCATCGTCGCTACCCCCGAGGGGACTGAGTCCGCCACCTCTTCGGTGGTCTCGGAGGGTGATGTCTCTGCCACTCCCACTGGTGAGACTTCTGCTTCGGCCACCGACGGAGCGTCGCCCACCGCCTCCCCTGCTCCTGAGGGCACTGCCACTGAGGAGGACCGTGAGGATCAGACCGCCACTGCTCTTCCCACCAGCGCCGACGCTTCCCAGACCGACTCTTCCTCCACTGCGAGCGGCGCCGCCCCCACTAGCACCTCAGTCGCCGGCTCCGAGGACGAGGAGGACTGTGAGGAGGACGAGGAGTCCACTGACTCGACTACCCCCGCGCCCCCGGCTGCCACTTCCGGCTCCAGCAGCTCCTCGGGTCCGACTGAGGAGGACGACCTCCCTTGGTGCGACGAGGAGGACGAGGTCAACCCGCCCACCGCGCCTTCCGGCTCTTCTCCCTCGGGCCCTGCTCCCACCAACAATGGCGGTGACTCGACCTCGACCAACAACCAGGACTCTTTCATCAAGGAAGAGGGCACTCAGCCTAGCGGCTCGTCGTACTCGTCCCCCACTTCTCCGGCCGTGAACAACAACGGCAACGGTAACGCCGACTGTGGATCTGTAAGTATAAATGATCGCAAACCTTGGAACCATTACTCATGGGCTCAGGCTGCTACTGTCACTGTCACTGTCACCGTTACCGCTGGGGCCCAGTCTACTGGTGGTCCCTCTTCTGGCAGCGACACCAACTCGGGCAACTCCAACTCGGGCAACTCCAACTCGGACGCCGACAAGCCCGTCGTTTCGGCGGCGCCTGTCCCCACTTCCCCTTCGGACGGCGGTCACCAGCAGGGCAACACCGCGACTGCCACTGCCTCCGCCCCTCAGACGACTGACGTTGACGAGGAGGACTGTGAGGAGTGGGAGGACGAGGAGGCTTCGCCTGCGACCACCGGTACCGACGCTCCCAAGCCGACCACCACCGCCGGCTCTGAGGACGAGGAGGACTGCGAGGAGGAGGAGTCGACTGAGACTGCTGCTCCTACTGCGACCGCTCCCCCTTCTGAGACTACTTCCGCTTCAGAGTCCGTTGCCGTTTCTGCCACTGAGTCTGCCGACCCTTCTGCCACCGAGTCTGCCGACCCTTCCGCCACCGAGTCTGCCGACCCTTCCGCGACTGAGTCTGCTGCCCCTGTGGAGTCGGCGACCTCTGACGCTGCCGCCACCGAGGGTGAGGCTGAGCCCACTGCCCCTGTTCGCCGCCGCTTCCAGTTCTGGCGCGGTTAAAGTGGACAGATCTTCATCATTTGACTTAGCTTGTCATCATTCAGGTTGAACGACGTACAGAGAACGGCGTCGCCGCTTTCCCGTCGATTTAATGACACCATTATTATATACCCACTACGCTGGACGTAATGCATGTTTCTTATATATATACTTCGTGGACTGTTTAATACATACATAACGAGGAAGGGAGAGGGAGAGACGCTGTGTGTGTTGGACTCGGACCGTACGGTCGCGAGTTGAGGCACTGACGGCGCATCTTGTGGGGGACAGGTTCGGGAGTGCAACTATCCACAAGCAGAGCGGCACGCGTTGACAGCTGCGAGAGAAGATTGTCAGTCGGCATTCTTCCGGTCTCATCCTCAGCAGGCACTTGAACTCACTGGGGCCTCCACGCAAATCAGACATGGTCATGAACCCGGATCCACCAGACCCATTGTTGCCACCCCGACCGCCACCACCGCCGCCGCCGCCCCTTCCGCCAGCCCCACCTCCAAGACGGCTACCACCACTGCCACCCGTGTTGCGCGGGGTGGCCGCTGGGGCCGTCGCATTGGGATTGACAATCGGCTAGTGAAGTTAGTAAGGGAAAAGGGAGAACAAGATGGGTGAACCTCGAGTAGGTTAGGGTGGGACTACTCACAGTGATCAGCGTGTCAAAAAACAGATAGCCCATCTCCGCGTAATCGCGAAGCGCATCGTACACCCGCCTCGTCAGCGGGGGGCTGGAGAGTTGGCCAGACGACGAGACATAAGTTGGTGTTTGGGCCATCGTGGTAGTGGTATGGAAGGAGAAGGATGCTCGTCGTTGAGGTGAGGTGGAGGTTGGCGTCTGTACAACACAGCACCAGACGATGATGACCATAGCGGGGATGGTGCACAACGGATGCTCGCGGGCTGGCGCGGATCGCGCGGATCAGCTATCAGGGTAAACTGGACGGACAGGCGTCAATTACACCCAGCACGCCTAGCCTGATCCCTGAGGGGAGCTTGCAACGCTGGAGCCGAAAGCGCGACAGCTCGACGGCATGAAAGCCTGGAGCCAGCTACCGGCCAGCTCGCTAGCAGCAACTGCGCAGCTGCGTGCCCAGGTGCCCAGCTGCGTGGGAAGCTTGGCTCGCTTGGACCGCTTGGCGCGGTAAACCGAGAATGGCCAAGGCAACAAAAGCAGGCACGACCGGCGACCGTTGTCCGCAGACGGTAACCGCAAAAGGGATCCGCGCGTCAACTGCACGAGGACAGCGAGGACAGATTGTGAATTGTGAGATCGCGAGTTCGAGATACCGTGCGTGATCAGCGCATGGGAAAGCATGGGAAGGGCGCGGTTCGCACGCTATCGCCCTTGGCATTCCAGGTTCCTAGACGATCCTTCAAGCCGTAGTAGCCACCACATAAAGCCTTTGGACCAAGTTATCCGAAGGCAGCCATGATGCCTGGCGATAACAAACAACTGCCAGATAGCGTGCGCTATCTTCTGCACGCCATATGCACTATACCCGCTCGTCACTCGCAGTATTATTATTCTCCCCAGGTCTTGCGATACCGGTCCTGCGGATGTCTTAAAGCCCCTATTACGCGGAGTCCTGTAGTGCATGTGGTGGGCATTGCTGGGCACTCAGGATAGGAGCTTGGGCCCCGGGAAGGGTTGACGAGGAGCCAAAAACCATCAGCGACCAACAACATACGACCATGGTCGCCATTTGGCCATTTGTTTGTTTCATTGCCTGAGCGAGCGTTACAAGCAAACTGTCACACTTGCTTTCCTCTGTCCGTGTTGCCTCCGTCCCTTCGATCTCTTCCACACTCTCCTTGTCACTCTAGTATCAATACCACTACTGAACATTGGTCACTGTCCAACATTTGCCACCAACATTTGTTTCATTGATTCCCACGCCAGTACAGCAACGCACCCTCGCCACCTTATGCGGTCCAATCACCAAACAAGCCCATGAGAAAGCTCGTACGCCGATCAAATCGTCCCTGTTCATGGCGGGACTGACTTCTCCCAGATTTCCCGAAAACTTGTCGCGGTGGGAGATGGTGGCTGCGGCAAGGTGCTTTTGAGAATCGCACTCGCGCAGCGGGCCGAGCTGACTACAGACATCGTTTCTGATGGTTTACACAAATGGTGGGCTGTCTGGGGCAACACGGCGTCCGCACAGGTTCTAACTGCTTGTAGGGTACTTTCCATTGGAATAGTGAGTGGCGTCAGCTCTGACGTGCCGCGACTGCTCGCAACTGACACTGATGTGTAGCGAACCCACCGGTTGGTTGAGGGCTTGCTTTGGTATGAACTGTATCCCTTCTCTGACTCATAAAGTGTTCGAGAACCATGTGGCCGCAATCGACACAGAAGGGGGAATCTTGGAGTTCAGCTTATGGGACACGGCTGGTAGGCTTCATGGGTTGCGAGTAGCGTCAGGTTATTGACAGGAGCAGGCCAGGAAGACTTCGACAGATTGCGATCGCTTTGCTACGCCGAAACAGACGTCGTCTTACTATGTTTTGCAGTGAGTCAGGGTGTTCACAAATCGCTCGGGGAACGCTGACGGTCATTAGGTCGATATGCCTGTGTCGCTTGAAAACGTGGAGACGAAGGTGAGCCCAGACATGACATTTGCCTGACACGATGAGTGGTTGCCAGAGATACGCCAAAATTGTCCACAAGCCGATATCGTACTTGCCGGTGAGTCTGGTGCAGGTCGAAACCGATGATTACCTTGCGGTGGGGCTGACTTTGCAGCCTTGAAATGTGACTTGAGGGAGGACACTGGATACCTCGAGAAGCGCTCGAAACAGGGAGTCGAGTTGATCGACTATGAGCAAGGGCTGGCTGTGGCTAGGCGTATCAAAGCCAAGCGATACATGGGTGAGGTTTGTTAGCGCGAGTCCTGGCCAACTGTGGATCTGTCTCTGACATCCTCAGAGTGCTCCGCGAAGCTTAATCGCGGAGTTTTGGAGACGATACGCGCATGCTCGCAAGTTGCGCTGAGCTCTCGCTCCTCGTCTGTTTCCTCAAAGGTCGTTCCCAAGATGTTGAGGACGAATTGCACGATACTATGAATATATACCCCGCTTAATAATGCATCGTTTCCGCTCGAGTTGCGAGGAGGGGCCAGTTGCGAAGTAGCCGTTAAACGGGGACCATGCCATGGGGTTGTGGAATCGGAGTTTAAAGCTTAACCTTCTCTTAATTGCACTGATGCACTGACATACGCTCCACCTTCAGCTCTCTCCATGACGGTTACACCGCGACCACGATCCATGATCCACGCAGCTCGTCCGCAAATGCTTCAATCATTGACCTGTATTACCTGATCGTTCGGGGGTCGTGTGACATGGCAGTGTACACATACCCGAGTCCCTTTTGATGCAGGGTCCAATGACGTCAAAGAAGACCATTCTCGTAAGCCTGTCTCGGCTTGATACCTGGTATCTGATGCTCTTCTCCACATCTCTATCTCTTGGCGATTCTCTCTTGACACCACTCTTGGCCCTCTTGATATGGTTTGATAACCTCTGAAGCTCCGACGTTCCCCTGGAAATGGAACCCAGAAAAAAAAAAAAAAACCAGCATGGCAACGAAAGAGAAAACGCCGCGACCCGGCAGAAACCCACCATCGTCGTCGTCGGTGGTGTGGTGCGGCGTTTTGTAATTTTGACAACTCCGGCGTGT
Organism: Apiotrichum domesticum; assembly: GCA_001599015.1. Classification (NCBI taxonomy): domain Eukaryota; kingdom Fungi; phylum Basidiomycota; class Tremellomycetes; order Trichosporonales; family Trichosporonaceae; genus Apiotrichum; species Apiotrichum domesticum. The sequence goes on along the minus strand of BCFW01000004.1, from coordinate 1,943,176 downwards.
ACCCCCGTAGCCCTGTCCCACTCTTCCTGAGATCATCAGGAGGTCACCGAGTGGACCCAACACCAGCCGGCGGCCGGAGACCCGGGGTCTTCCGTCGTAGCCGGAGTCCGAGGGCGATGTATCCGTGTACGCAATGTAGGCGCATGTGGCCGTGGCGCCGTCGTGGGCCTGCAAACTGAGCGCTTCAGAGCTCGGAAACTCGTAGTTGTGATCGCGCGGGGCTTATGGGCACATGTGCAAACCTGTGGTCTCTGGTCCGGCGGTCCGCGGCGTGGCGCCCGCGCGCCCCCGTGCCGCCCGCAGCGCCGCAGCCCATATGCGGTACTAGTGATGTGCTCTAAACATCATCATCATCGTGCCAAGTCACAAGTACCCATGCGCATGCACATGCAATGCACACCACATGCGCCCCCACACGCCCACACGGCGCACTCATCGGCGTCCTAGCATGAAGCGGGGTGGATCTCGGGGAAGGGGAACTCGGTATCTCATCAGTGAGGGCAGTGCAGTGATGGCTGCGTGCAGGGCAAAGTTGTGAAGGGTAGAAATGGATCACAACAAATCATGGACCTTGGCATACTGAATGGAAACCTTGGTGCGAGGCATGCGAGGAGCACCCGAGAACCTTGTTGCAAACCTGCCTCCGCAGTCGCAGTTGCTGCATGTTTCGGTGCCATGCCTGCAAACACAAGGCACATTTCGGAGGACAAACTGGAACCGTTCTTGAGTGCATGCGCGGTTCTGAATGGCCCGACTGGCGATGCGTAAAGAGACTGCGCAGGTCGTGTGCCATCTTGCTTTCCCGGGTCCATTGATCAGGTTCACTCCTCCTTATCAGTCTCAACCTACTCTCAAAACCTGCGCACGACATACACGACAGACATTCAGACAACGCCTACCGCAACCGCAAGGAGGTTAATTATCTACACAAAACCAAAGCAATTTCTCATCCTCGCGGATCTTCACTGGGATTGCTGCCTGCCGAGTTCGATGACTGCTTGTGTTGTCCGCCACACATACCACCCTCGTTTACACCACTCTCCTGCTCGGTCACTCCTTCACTTGGTGATTCAGAAAGGCACTCTGGTTGCCCCGAGTCATTCACAGCCCGACGTTCGTTAAGATCAAAGCACCGTCGACCGCCCTGTCCTCCGCTTCTGTGCTTGTTGACATTTGATCTGCACAAGGGTCACAGCAAGACTGGCCACACCCGCAGCACCGCAGCACCCGCAGTTTAATTCAACCCTCATCTCCTCCAGCCGTTTTCCCGAGCTGCGCTGCGCGCCGCTCAATTTCACTGCAGCAGCGACGATCATACAACTCGTGCATACCGTTATCCACGACCACATCGACAGCTGGATCTCGAACTTGACGTTGTTTTGCTCACTCTCAAGTTATCCGTTCACTATTACTTGTTTGGCATAGTCTTCCAGACAATCGCAGATCAATGGCAGTCGGCAGCCGCAACTTTCTCACCCCGCGGATCCTGGCGCCCGTCCTCCTGTGGTTGGTCTGTTTGTGGCTTGTACACAGCTATCTCCGCGGTTACCCTCGCGCGGTCCCAGCATGGAACCCACAGCAGCAGGGGACGATTGGCAGCAGCGGGGCTGCAACCTTTCTCGAAGGACAGTTTCCTGTTCCGCCCCCGCGAGAGGGTGAGGATGGTCGCGATTCGGTGAATCCCTGGTATCGACCATTTCGGCCCTTGCCAGATCCCGAGGTACCCTTCCCTGTTTTACGGCCAACACGGTTCCTGCCAAAACCGTGTCTCGAGAGTTGGTTCCTCTATGGCGAGCTCTCCTGCAGTAAAGAGGAACTTGGAGCGGAGGACACTCTCGATGCCACTTGGCTCTGGGTGAACGGGACCGACGAGCGCTGGTACAAGGAGATGTCGACTCGAAGCAAGGAATTGGGTATCTACTCCCCTGCAAAGCACTTCCGGTATGTTCTTTGGACTAGCGCTGTGGCATATATTAACGAGCGGCAGTGAGCAAAACGAGCTCAAGTACTCCATGCGCTCGGTGGCCAAGGCTCTGGAGGGACATCTGGGAACACTCCATCTCATCCTTTATGACTATGCCTTCAATGGCACAACAGATCTTGACCTGCTTCCCGAGTCGACATTACCATTGTTGGAAAGCGAATTCGGCGATGGTCCCATGGACACGAACGGTGTCTCTTTAGGCGTGGAGCAGCATCTGGAGGACAACTGGCGAATTGTGCAGACACCTCATTGGCTCAACTTCTCGGCCGTGCACGCCAGTCATGAGGGCCCCCGAGGAAACAACACACCCGCCTTCCGATACGCGTCCCACTCCGAGATCTTCCATCTTCCGACAGCTGAGAATGACGACCTCTTGCAGATGAAGTGGCAGAATGGCTTATGGCGCAAAGCGGCCCTCCCAACGTACAACTCGATGGCTATCGAGAGTCGAATTGGATGGCTCCCTGGACTTGCCGATATCTCGGTTGCGCTCAATGATGATTTTTTCATGCTGCGTGAGCTGTCCGTGTCCGATTTTCACTCCCCATTCTACGGCAATGTCCTTCGACTTGACCCAGGAGTAAGTGTTTTGCTTCAATGCCCTTGTCCCGGGATCTCTGGCTTACAACTCCAAGTACGATCAGCAGGTCAAGGCGGTGATCGACCCCAAACTCCTTACCGAGTCCGGCGAGAATGGCGGTCTATACCATGCCAACTGGTTGCTTTCGCACCGGTATCCCAAGCGACTGCGCCCTTACTTTGCACATACTCCAAAGGTTATCACCCGAAATCTACACCATGAAGCTAGCATAATGTTCAAGAACCCTCTCTTGACGAGCAGCACACGCAATTTCCGCGAGACTTCCATTGGTGCTGGTGATATCCAAATTCAGTGGCTGTTGACAATGCTTCGCGTGAGTAAAATGTCAAGTCGGTTGCTGACTCGTAGGTTGAACGATGGCGTGAGGCTCTTCTGTGGACGTGGGCTGTTGCCAATTTGGGTTCCGCGAGTGGGATGTGGGACGACGAGTCCCGGCAGGCCATCAGGGACCTATTCGGATTGACCGAGGAGGACACGGATATTGCTCAGATGGAAGTCCACCGCGGTGAACGCTGGACAATGAGGAATGATCGAGTCCAAGAGGTGTTTGGCCAGGCTGGTTATGGTGCACCGAAGTCCACGGACTACTTGTTCTGTGAGTGCCCAATCGCTGCACATTTACTGATCGACAGCCTCGATGGATGGACACCTACCCCCACTTTTGGAAGTCGAAGACCCGGAAGCAAATGATGTCTGTGTCCTCGATCTCGATACCTGCTTTGGCACCTTCTGGACTGAGTCTGTCTCTGTACCAGCAGATGAGATGTTCAAGCGCTTGACCTTCGAGAAGCCCCAGTGTGGCGACTGCTGTGAGTTTACACATTTATCTCACTCGAAGGGTCCTAGCTGACTTTTCCCAGTGATCATGGCTCTCGTGACTGCCTCTGGTCCGTTGGGCCTTTCTGCCGTCTTCCCGTCCGATAGGGCAACATTTAGCAACCCAGTCTCTAGCATTTCGCCACAGTTCATTTCCCCTCCCCACTTGCCTCTGACTCCAACCTGGCAGGAGGCCGACTTCTCTTTGGCGGCTGTCATCGAGAACACAGCGCTGCCTGGACAGACAGTCAACCTGCGCGAATATTGCATGTACCTGCTTTCACGATACCTCTACGTGTCTGGTAAGTTTGGTTGTCAGTTGCGGTGTACTGACCGACACAGCCAAGTCTGTTACAGACTTTTCTCAGCTTAAATACCCAAGTCAAGCTGAGACCATTTTTAACAAATTGAACAATAACCGCGATATCATGATTCTCGGCTTGAACGACGACATTATTTCCGGGTACGACCAAGTGAAAGCGATGATGAATGAGTGGTTCGAGTCACGCTGGCCGGAGCCCGCCTCCTGGGAACGGTGAGAACCGGTTGTACTGTAATAACAGAGTATCGCAGTAGCATTACAGACCACATCTTAAGATTAGATAGATCACTGGACCGCGTCCAGTCTCAGCAACAAATATACCTGTATACCCATAGTCATGCACATTTACCAGTATCAATGAGAGTAGCACTCCCAGTCACTGGCCTTCCTTTAAATGTACATCTACATATTCTTTGGAGTGTCTCGCTGTCATGTTGTCATGGCATTTTCGTCGCACTGTCCAAAGGCGGCGTCAGTACATCATGGTCGCTGCGAAGGCTACATCTTGCCATGTGTGTGAGCTGTGTGCTTCCCGTTTATTCTTCTCGTTTTCATGACTGAAACGGAGGCCCAATAATGGGGAGATCACCAAAAAAACACCGAACAAAGAGAACGATAAAAGACCAAGGGAGAGAAAAAATATTATTAAATAAAAGAAAGAAAATACACGAGTCGACCACAAGCTCCCCTTCGATATTCTGAATCTTTATTCGAGATTAGCTCCACCTCAACAGTCATAAGGAGACGGTCCCTGAGCCAGCAAGGCAACTCGGTCCCGCTGAGTCGCGCGAGCGGCTCATACTGTATGTGGCTGGCCAGAGTGACATGAAGGGTTGTGCCACAACCGACGCTCAACTGAGCTGAGCCGTGCATCTTCACAGGTCACATGCTAAGCTACCTCGTACTGGATCACTGAAGCGGGAATACTGCCTATGTAGGCCCGGCAGATGGAGCACTTGTCGACAACCGGTGTCGTAGGGCACGTTGACGACGCTCGTGTTGATGATGACAAGGATGAACACGGTCATGATGACTCGGTGATGACGGACTAATTTTCCGAATATTACCCGATCCAAACAACAACATCACGTGATTTTCCCCACAAGATAACGTAATTGAAGGAGAACTCTTTTGATTCCGTCGCGTCGTGTCGTGTGCTGGGCTTGATGTGATGATGGTCGTGATCTGTGATGATGTCAACCGCCACAACGACGACGGCGCGCACACTTCATCCGTACTCCCAAGACTCCTGTTTTTGCCGTCAGCTTTCTATAACACCCTACTTCTTCCAGCTCTCGAGCTGTCTCGGTCGACCAGATGGGAACAATGGACGGGATGGAAACTGCAGCCCGAAGGACGTTCGAGATCAACAATGAAATCAAGGTTTGTTGCCGCTCTCCTTCTGTCGCTGTCCAGTTCGCTCACACAGTACCGCCCGGCTAGTCTTTGAACGCGGCCGATTCGTCTTTCCTCTATGACAATGACGCCGAAACCCAACTCCAGAGGCAGGCGCCATGGAGCACAGAGTGAGTCGTGCTGTGGATTAGGGAATTGTAAAATCTGTGAACGCGACTGACTCACAGCCCTCATTACTTCCAGAAGGTGAAGGTCTCCGCCGTTGCACTTATCAAAATGGTATGTGTGGGCGATCATCAACGGAGAGATAGACGGCAGCTGACTGTCCAAGGCCATTCATGCTCGATCCGGCGGGCAATATGAGATCATGGGCGTCATGTACGGTAAAGTCCGCGACCACACGTTCTGGATCACGGACGTTGCCGCGCTGCCAGTACAGGGCACTGAGACCCGTGTGAACGCGGGAAATGAGGTGAGTACACTTCCTTGTCATGGCCATGTATGCGTCTGACACGCGCAGGCGAACGAGTACATGGTCCAGTTTCAAGACGCGAACGCGAGGGCGGGGAAGACCGAGCTGCTGCGCGGCTGGTACCACTCGTGAGTTCAATGTTCCCTCTTTGCTGATATCCAAAGGCACCCCGGCTATGGCTGTTGGCTTTCGGGTATCGACGTGAATACCCAGATGGAGAATCAGCATCACCAAGACCCGTATCTTGCCATTGTGGTACGTAATGTCTGTGTCGTTGAAGTAAAGCTGACCACCCGTAGATCGACCCGAATAGGACTATCTCGGCGGGGAAGGTCGAGATTGGCGCGTTCAGAACGTACCCTGCTGTATGTTACCAGTACGGGCAAGTTGGCTGATGTGTCAGGGATACACCCCCAGTTCGGCAGCCAGGTCGGAATACCAGACGATTCCTACAGACAAGATCGAGGACTTTGGAGCGCACGCAAGCTCGTACTATCCTCTCAAGATTGAGATCTACAAGACTCAGACGGACGAGAAACTCCTCGAGATCCTGTGGAACAAGTATTGGGTCGCCACTCTTAGTCAGAGCGCCATTCTGTCGGTGCGTACATTCATGCGTGTAGTTTATAGGTGCTAATGTTTGACAGAACCGGGCGTACTCTACGTCTCAGATCAAAGATTTGAACAAGAAGCTCGCATCTCTCGGCGGGAAGCTCAGCGATTCATCTGCCGAGCTGAGATTGAAACCTGAACCGCCCGCTGGCTTGGATGATCAGGAGTCGAAGCCTGCTGGCAGTAAGGGCAACTTTCATGGCGTGGAGATGGGTCCTACCGTTCTCACTGGCCCTGTGAAAGATGGGTATGTGTCGGATGAGGTCTCAGATGGGGTCAAATTTTGTGCTGACGCCGAAGGCTCCTAATTGCCAACGAGGCTAAGAATGGCATGACCGCACAGGTTGTTAAGCATCAACTCTTCAACCAACCTTTAGATGAGCCCCTTCCTCCCCACGCGGCCCTGTCGGCTGTGCAAGGTGCATGGAGCTGAAGTGTACACTAAGAGCTATTACGATCGTTGACGTACTGTAGATAGATGACAGACATGGGAGTAGATCATCAAGCCATGTAGATTGGATGACAGACGAGGTCATTGAGAGCAAGGCGACACTTCTTAGCGAAATTGCTCGTCGAAGCTCTCAGCAGTATGTGTTTTGTGGGGCGTTACAGACACGATGCATCGAGAGGCTTCTTATGGTTCTGATCAGCTCTTTGAAGCTGTACGCGTCATGTTCTCGGTCCTTGAGTCACCACACAGCAACCATGCGCACTCAAAGAAACGAGAGCTCGAGAGGAGAGCCTGGCTAACTGGTTCAGCCTGTCGATTGCCCCACATTCCCGCGCCAAAGAAGCCACACCGGCCGCAAGGCCCGAGCGCGGCAGACGAGGCCAGAGAGATGGGTTAATGGGGCAAAAGGCCAGAATGGTACATCAGTGTGCATTGTTGCAACGGGCCAGAAGTCATGGCCGCTTCGCGTCGGACGTATCGTTGTACTTATCCATGATCCATGATGCATTGCATTGGGATCTGGGGATTTGTACTTGGTGCATCGATCGAACGTCCGAAGCGCAAAGAGCTAAACAGGGGGAAGCATGCGGTATGTGCGGTATGTGCAAGACTTATGAACACTGTGCGGATGCAGTTTGGCCCAACTGGGCCCCGGATTGTGGACGTGGCTGGCTGAATGCGAGGTCGCGCCCCCCCCCCCCCCCCCTTCTCGTCTCCGTCTCCCTCCCCCGTCCGACCTTCCGCGATTGTTCCGTAATGACATTCTCCTCTATCCAACATTCTATCCATCCTTCACCTTCGACACCGCGTCCTACTTTATCAGCTTCGATCACCCCGTCCTTGCCATTCCTGACACCTGCTGTGTGCGTGTGTGGGTACACGACACAATCCGGCCTGGCCATCTCGCAACTGCACCTTCTGTCATCAAAAGCACACGCTTGAGCCGACGTCCCGCACGGCTGCCCTCCTCACGTCCACTCTCGCAGCCGCACTTGGGTCATTGTGCACATCGCACATCGCTCTGCTAACGGGTTGCAATCGCGCGTTTGGCACTTATCTGTCGAAATCCAACCGTGGACACCACCTCGTCTAACGGCTGCCGCGCTCATCCCGACGTACGTCGCCTTCAGCTCTAGGGACGTTCTCTGTGCACCGCACTGCTCACCGCTCCATTTATTCACTTGTCCACGCCAGTCTCTCTGCGCAAAATGCCAGTTAGAAACCTCGATGGTGCGTATTCGATTAACATTCTATTCGATCAGCATCCACGAGACAAGCAGAGGCTAGCTGTTAACACCTTCAGTTTACCTGCGTGAACGCAAGCTTCTTCAGACAGCACCGCTGAGCGCATTGGCTGGCACACGACTGGGTATCGATGTCAACTACTATGTCCGCACCCTGTTGCAGGATCCTGATCAGCGCGAGCCCTTGATCGCTTCGACAGGTGGCCTGCCGCTGTCCCTCGCCAATAGAATCGAGAGCGATCTTCGGCAGCTTGATAAGGCTGGCATCAAGCCCGTCTTCGTCTTTTCTGGTCTGCCTCTGGCATCCCGTCCACCCTCCAAGGGGCCGAACGCGATTGTGGAGAAGGAGAACATCGTCAAGAACGAAGCATGGTCATTCTACGAGGACGGACAGGTCGACCGTGCCGTGATCGCCCTGACGCAGGTGAACGGCGGAATCTGGGTTGAGACGCAGGACGTCGTGCGACTCCTTCTTCGTGCGTTCAAGCATCGGTTTGTCGAGTATATTATTGCTCCTTACCTTGCTCCGGCGCAACTGTCTTATCTGCTGCGGCACCCTAAGGGCTACATTCATGCCATGTGGACGGACTCGGAGAGTCTACTGTGGACAGTGGACAAGGTGATCACATCGATAGAATGGTCGGGTAACTTTACCTTCCTGGACAAGCAGCGTGTTCTCGCCGACCTCGGCTTCACTCCCGATCAGTTCCTCGACCTCTGTTTGCTTTCCGGATGCTCACTCTCTCGTACATTCCCCCCCATCGTCGAGAGCTTCACGATTCGGAATGCCATCGACATGATCCGCCAGTACAAGACTGGTATTGCGACCTGCCAGGCTTGGAGGGACACACCTCAGATGAAGGGGACCGGGTACACAGAGGCATTCATGCGGGCACGCCTGGCTGTTAAATACGCACTGGTGCTCACCACAGAAGGCACCTGCATTCCCCTCCCTCTCGTGGTCCCCCCTCCAGGAGCCAATATCACTGCCGCTGATGTTCCTGCGGATCTCGACGAGCTCTTCTCACCGCGCCTGCCCGATGAAGTGTACTTCCTGCTTTGCAGAGGTATGGTTTCTGCCAGTCTAGTTGGCTGCCTCACATCTGGTTTCATCGACGAGCGCCAGCCCCTTGCCGATTCTCCGGAGTACCGTCGATTCATCAAGGACATTATCACCGAGGGTCCGACTTCGCCCAAGTGCACGACGTTGGCACTCCTGACGGCTGGACTCAATCCTCATTGGGGACAGAAGCGGATTGTACGTATTTTGATTTACACTTTAGCTGATGGCCGTGCAGACAGCTCATTACTACTTTGACGCCCCATACGCATCGCCAGTGGGCAGCGTTGTCCCTGTCGGTGATCCGTTGACCCAGTCACTGGTAGAGAAGTGCGCTACTTGGATGGTGCCCCACCATGTTCTTGGTGATGAGCTTCGTCGGCAGAATGTACGTCAGTTTGGAACGCACAACTGCTAACAAACGCTAGTCCTCGACCATTGACCTGAAACTTTGCATCGGGACCTTGGAGAAGGAGGAAACAATCACAGTGACTAAGAAAGAGAAGGCAGCCAAGCTGCTCGAGAAGAAGGACGAGATCGTGGCGAACATCCTCTGGCGCTTCCTGGACGTTCGAGGGTAAGCCTTGCAGGAGTCATTCATGTCTGACAGTCGCAGATTTGTCAATGCCAGCCACCACCAAACGCCGATGGGCAAAGCGTTCCACGCGGCTTGTCTCCATGCTCGTGTGACTGACAAGGTGCAGGAGCCGATCTACATTATGTTGGAGCTCCTGCGTGCTGGTGTCGTCCACGGTCACCGCTTTGGTGGTCCTAATGCCCCTGTCCTGTCGGGCGGTCCCAGCTTTGGAGATGACGAGGACCAGAGCAACACTCTCCTCATTATGCGCGTCCTTTCAGCCATTCCGTTAAACTTCCGCGTGAGTAGAATAAGAAACTAGTAGAACCATACGTTATACTGACATGCTCCCAGCCAGAGCAATGGGCGGGCCCTCTGTCTCGCGAATTGCTGGTTTTCAACTCGTTCGTCAAGGCGACCAGCAAGGCACTCCGCCATCTCCTGGAAGCGATCAATGTCCACGTCCTGTTGTCCGGTGACGCACGGCGTATACGTGACGACCATCTTGACATGTGCATTAGTGCGTAGCCCGCGTTTCCTGATGAGCTTCTACTCACCCCTTAGGTCTTCCCTTCCAATCCGATGTTAACACAGGTTTTGGAATTCTTGCGAAGACTTACTTGGACGCTGCCATCTTCCACTTTGGTGACACGATCACTGCAGAGAACGCCAACTCCCCAGAGGTCCCGCTAGCCAAGCGTACGGCCCTGGACTTTGTTGAGCAGACATTCACTGGGATTAAGAACCCGACGCAGGAAGTGGACCGTGGGTTCCGGTTTTGGGATTCGGTGAGTTCGGAACTTTGAAGCTCTCGGTAGTCTGTGTTGGGCGCTGACAGAACAGGTTATGGTGGCAATCCGAACTCTTAACCAAGAGCAGGGGCCCGACCCGTCCGTGGCCAACACGGTCATCCAGCCGGATGTCATCGAACAGTTCGAGAAGGCAGACAAGTGGCTGCAACCCATGCGGCCCTGAACGGAGGAAGGACCTACATACCACACGCTATGCATCATCTCTGCATCATCTCTGTGCAATCTCTGCAACTGGCTTTCTTAATGCTGATCACCGCCGACGATAACCACTCAATCCCATGGCGACGCCAGAGGGGACCACCGTTTCTAGACTGCCACCATGGAAGGATGAGTCTAGACATTCCATTTGTCGCTCTACCAGAATATCGGCTTCACATTTAGTTGCAACTTTGCCTTCACCGCACTTCACGAACGTTGGTGGATGGAATGAAGTTGGGGGAGGTGCCTCACATCCTGCTAGCTGGGTGCCTCTTCACTCTTGCGGCATCCGACGGCATCCCGCCCAGTTACACGGGACAGTTTATGTCAAGCGGAGTACACATGGCTCATCGGACACTGATCTGGGCGGCCAAGCGAAGTCCCGTGGAATGTCCGGCGATGCTATTGCACCATTGTTAAGAAGTCAATCATACATAGAATTGAGGTCATCACGTAGTACGTGGCCAGATTTCTAAAGTTGCGGATCTCGAGGTCGGGCGGCGCAGCCTGATAATGAATACCATGACCAGTTCGCCCCACCCGAGAAGAAGGCACCTCCCCACGTTCCCGCGAAGACCCACAGATCTTTAGATCAGTATCAACAACAGCTGACCTCGGTCGGGCCCGAGACTCTTGCCCTCGCGAACTGGCACCTGGCCCGATTCCGAAGCTCTGAAGCCAAAACCCGTCCGCCCGATGAAAGCTTCCTCACCAAAACTTTCTCATGGACAGTGCTAGCAGTAGTGGATATGTCAAAAGGCTAAAGCATTTTATTCCCCGGGTCGAGTGCGGATTGAAGTCACCTTGTTCTCCAGCGCGTGCAATGCTTCACCGCCTTTCTCGATAGCGGTTGTGCCTTGTTGAACGGGAGGACGCATGACGCGACGTGTCTGTATTGTTCGCCGCGATCGTCGTCATTGACATGGCATGCCAGACCGTCCTACAGTCAGTGGCAAAACTGCTCGCAACCGGTGCCATGGACCTGCAGAACGTGTCTGGCGGCCTGTTGAGGCCGCAATATCGTTCGATGTAGGACCGGGACGCGAAGCTTTGTTCGGGAGCTTGGTGGCGGTACAATCAGCCTCAGCACTATCCACTCAAACGATCTAGAGAGGAGTCTGTTCAAGTTGCGTCGTATGGTACTGTATGTGACAATCGACAGACAGGTCCACAGTCGCGCTCAGACGCCATCCGCGGACCTGGGTGGCTAGTTACGTTCCTCATCACACGTATCGGAACGGATGTAACATCAAGCGGGCCTGATAACGGTAGACGGCTCCCCACGGCTTGCAAAGTCACCGGGAAGCCGAGATGGAGTAACCCAAAAGCCACAGAACAGAGGTTGACCCGCCGATGCCCTGATGTTCAGCAATGAGAGGAAAGCGGAGACATGCAGTGCGCTCGAGGAACGCGCGGAAATGGGCAGCGTTCCCAGCAACGAAGAAACCGGCCGTCTGTTGGACCGGCCGTCCATCCACAAACATTTGTTCCTGTTCCTAGGCCTGCGCCGCGCGGTGCATTTGTTCAAGCGCGTCTCCGGGTCTTGTAGGCAGGAGGGCTTCAGGACGCGTCGTGGGGTCTGCTGAGAGACTTCTTCCTGCGTTACATTCAGAATTTTCCTTAGTCATGTCACGATAGGGCGACAGGAATGGAGGTAACGTATTGTTGCAGAGTGTACGCGCGTCTAGCCGTGGAATCCTCGTTCCATTGGACGGTACTTGGGTAACATCATGCTGAGGTTGGGACCTCGTCGGAGCGGATGTAGACTTGGTATGTGAGTTCTCCCAAGGTATCGGTGATATTGCCCGGAACGGAAGGAGGCGTCGTTCCCCTCTTACGTTGTAACAGCCCGGAGCCGGGTTGCCCTTCGAAAGAAAGGATGACAGTGCATTCCCTTGGCAGGAGGAACTGGGAAGGGAGTCCTGTGGCAAGGGCTATCGTTATTGTAGTCCTACTCTTATCTGCCCCGTCTGCCGTGTATCGCGACCCGACCGGACGCTATCGAACCCAATGTCGCAGTCGTGTGAACGTGGTAGAACGTGTCTGCCGTTATCAACTAACAAGGTATTGCGGTTTCTGGTAAATACCTTACATGGTGAGGAGGCCCAACCCATGTGGCCGCCTTGTGACTGCCTTGCGACCACAAATCCCCTTTGTTTATGGCACCGAGCTGAGCTGTGTTTGGTCGGGTTCTGCTTCTAAAGTTTGCTTTCGCGCTGTTCCCAGGTCCACCTCTACGGGCCAAACGTCAGCTTCTCGGCATGATTTAGGCTTCAAGATCAAATCGATCTGTGCCCGGGGCACAGCTATCAACCAAGATTAGGTCTGGGGATCTGTCTGTCGTGCACGATCCAAGCCGTGGTCGGTCAGCCGGGCAAACAGGCACTGTTGTTGTGGAGTTTATAGTTTGGACAAGGATGTCATTGGGCGCTGCCTCACTGTCAGCAAATTTATGTCGGGGGGCTCTGTGGACTGGCTTTAACGCGTCGTTTACGGCCCGAACAGGTGCCTCTGGTGGACGACACGGCAGAACGCAGGGAACAGCAGCTCGATGGCGCGTGCTGTGAGTGAGGCACTCCATTTCGTCATTGTGGGGAGAATCCATGAGTGTGCTCCGTGAGTGTGAACAACGAGGAACAGCTGTGGGATTCCATGAAGAAGGCAGTTGAATCCCACCTGCCGACAGGTATCAGAAGGATGGGAGGCGATTTGGGAGCAATAAGGCCACCGTTCGTGGATCATAACCGAGATCTGACAATCGCCTTTCAGTTCTCTCGATGAGACACAGTTCTGAGACTTGTAATGTAAGTCCAGCCCAACATTCAGCCAAGGCGTGTATACCTTGTAAAGTTGCCATGTTTGAGCCAAGTATCCATGGAGAATTCGGTGTTGCGCACATACTACAGTATTGCCCTCTGGGTGAAGAGCCTGGGGGTGTGGGGCGCGAGGTGCTGCATTGTGGCTCTAGTCGCAGGTGTGGCCGTGCCTGTGTCTCTCACGCACAGAAGGTGGCGTCGGCGCAGCGGAGTGGGCGGCGGCCGGAGAGGAGTGCGGAGTGCGGAGCATTGATTGGTATCCAGTCATCGATTCCAGCTGAGTTCAGCTCGGTGTCAGGCACATCGGCGAGCTTTTTACCTGACCTGCTTCTTTGGGCATGCAGTTATTCGATTCCGAACGGGGTCGCTTCCGTAACTCAATTCGCCGTTCCTCTCTTCGATGGGGTCCGTTGGCCCTGTCTACCGGCACAGGCACCCACCAATGTGCCGAGATGTACGATACATAGAGGCCTCTGGGTTATCCTGCCTCGGGGAGCTCTAGTTCACGGCCACTGTCGTAGCGTTCGGCTTTCACGACTTCGAGGCTTTGCAATCATTCACGGTCGTCCAGATCCACAACGCCTTTCTAAGTGCTCCTCCACAGTGGTCAGTAATAGTGTTGTGGCCTGTCGGGTCATGGTTGCTCCATGATACCGGCATGGTCAGGCGGGGGAGCATCCAAGGCTTTCAGCATTGTTACCAGATTCCGAGGGGATGCAAGATACTGGGGTGACATTGTCACCTGTTAGCTGCAATAATAACGAGATGCCGAAAGGGTTCCAGGTGGTGGTTGCACTCCGCGGTGGCCGGCTTTGTGGTTGTATGTCGGCAACTGTCACGCTGTATGAGGTTTTTGGAGGGCGGCAATCTCTCTGGATTCAGCGGGCCGCGCCAGGGTAGAGTAAGCGGAGTTTATGAGCACTGATATCTGTGATCTGGAAAGTCACAGACTGGGAGAGGCTTGGCCGACAGTAATAAGCGCAGAATACACCAGGATCGACGCGCCTGACGCGTGTAGGTGGCCATTGCATGATCCAGTTCAACGACGAGTCCGGGTAGGTGACTGCCAACCATGCAACCCAATCTTTCCCTATCATCTGACAAGGGCAAACGATGGCCGATGGACTTGATGAAGATCTGGACTTCGGACATAGGGGGCAGCTGTGCATGGACAGACATACGTCTGCACGAGCAATCCCTTGCCCAAAAAATTGCTGAAATCTCATCAGTGGAGGCCGAGATGGCCCTCGACCGCCTTCGAGCCCCTCGGTACACAGTGTGGCGCTCCGTCATGTTGCACGGGCATTGGATGCAATCAATTGACAGACTAGGCCAGAATCTCTTCATTACCGAAGGAAAATAAAATAAAATAAAATATAAAAATATGAAGTGCCCGTGGAATAGGACGCCGTCTCATAAACGGGCCACATCGGCAGCCGTAGATAACAGGAACCGCAGGCAGGAAACACAAGATGGACTGGTAATAAATGAAAAATAAAACAACTACAGGACGTCAGTGGCGTGGAGCTCGCCGAAGTTCTCCCATGTCGGATTCACCACTGGATCACTGGAATGTATGGGCGTGCATTATAGGCTGATTCCCTCTTGTGCTCAGAAACAGGACACACTAGCAATTCCCATCATCATCGACGGTTCCATACGCCTGCCTATCAGCGGCCCAATTCCAGGCATCTACTTCGGCTGTTGCGACGCTGGTTCCAGTAGTGGGGTGAGGCGTCGTGGCTCCCTCTGATCAATCGGGTATTGATTGACGACAAGGTCAGTGGCGTCCCCCGCTTCGGTGCCAACGACGCCACCAGCCTGGATCGGCCGCCACATGCAGTCTGAGATTAAGTCTCATCCTGAACCAGCCGAGGACGGTTACCTACACTTCGACGCCGCGTGCGATGCAGCAACACATATGATCACCGCGTATAACCAACTCGGTGATAGCATACTGTGGCGTCGCGGCACATGGTTGTTATGATGCGACGGCGGCATCTTCAGGCGTGCCGGTCTCCGGTCTCCGGTGTGACAAGACGTGACGTCTCCATATGTTATCCTTTCCCTGTGTCGGCGAGGAGATGTTCGTCTATGGCAAGAACATCAAGGAGCGCGCTTAGGACACGTTCCGCTCGTGGTCAACCCTGTCCACCATTTGCTCCGGCGGTTGTTCCGTAGCGTGGAAGCTTGGGAGGTGCGTGCGTGACACCAAGGTTCAGGGAACACGGACTGTAAGATGAGATTGAGATACGGATGAGATTGGCATCGCTTCAGGTCTTGTGCCTCGCTCCCTCTGCTCTCTCGCTCCCTCTCTCGCAGAGAACGTGTGCCTGCTTGACAGCGCGCAGCAGTGTGTGCCCCGCGTGCACAGCAGGACAACGGCCACTGTCCATCCCCTTATGGGTACGGCGCGTCGTGCTCTCTTGCTCCACGACGGTGGTTGACTCCTACAACTCCAAGACTCCCCCGTCATACGACCAGTGACCAGTGGTCGCGGTGTTGGTGCAGGGCAGATTGTCCGTAATGTCTCTCGCTAGGGTTGGGTTGCAATAGCTTTTAGCCATGGTCCGGCTCTGGAGCGAGCCAGAGCCCGCACTTAGTCTCTTTGCCTTTGTTTTTTTTTGCAGTATTTTGCTGTCGCTCTTTGTTGTTATTCTTGAGTTTCTATCGGGCTTTTTTTTTTTTTTTTTTTTTTTTTTTTTTTCACCGCATCACACCCCCAAGACTTATTGCCCTTGTGTTCCCGGCATTTGATGATGGTGTGCTCGAATGAACGCCTCCCCTGATAACCGCTTGTCGAACTCTGAGCACTCCCTGCTGCTCCCTGGCGGTTATGAGCACCTTGCCCTGGCACATAAAGCGCTTGTCTCGCTGTCGCCTCGCTCGCTTTCTCCGTGTCTCTCTCTCCGGCCTTGGCCCTGGCCCACTAATGGCCTCACGGGCTGCAAGCCACAGACCACATATGCGGGGGTGATCAGCCGGCTTCCGTCGACGCCTGTTCCGTAATGAGTATCGTCATTCTCTAGCCGGTGCCCTGGTGCCCTAATTCCTGGCATGCTGCAATCCAGGAACACTTGACCGACCTGGGCGACCTGATAAACCCTCGCAATCCTCGGGGTGTGTGCGCGGGTCTCGTGGCTCGGCGGTTGTGGTCAGGTTGGGTCAGTTTGTCCGGCTGCCCACAAGGCTTCCTTGGGCTAGCGGCCAGCGGGCTGGTGCGCCTGTTGGCCGGCCTATCCCATCTGACGCACGTCGATCCGTAGGAATAGAGTTGGCCGTCGTTCTGTCTTCTATGGGCGTACGTACTCTACCAGAGTTTTGCCAGCCGAGTCCAGGAGCAGTGCATACCAAGAGAGACGCCACGCGTGCGTGGCGCGTAACTAAGTACGTACAGCACGGAAGCCTGGTAGTTGGTCAATCGTGGTATACATTTTTCTCTCTCCTTTTTCTCCGTGTAATTTTTGCGCTCGGCTGGACCTCGCGAGTAAGGGTCAGGGCAAAGGTCTAAAGATCGATGACACCGACATTGTGTACAGGCAAGCTTTCCAAGGTCCCACTGCAAAACTGTGAGCTGTGAGAGGTTGGCCGATGCAGCCTGAGTAGGTTGGCGGTATCTCTGCCTCCTCGATCTCTCCTCTGATCTGTGCCGCCCTCTCGCTCTTTAGGTGGGTCTTCAGGTTCAGGTTGTCGAGGATGCACATCAACAAGGCTACAACCCAACGTGTCTCAGCCACCACGGCTTCCGCTCGGCTCCCGCCCTTACCCGTCGATCGCCCACTAAGGTCTTAACATTGACGCTTCCGAGACAGTGAGCAACCCCGCCCATGCCTCTGATGCGTTCTCGGGCTCTCCACGCTCGCCGAGGGCAGTCAGGCGGGGTTCTACTTTACGCCGTGTGGGTGGTACGTCGGGCTCTCTTACCTCTGATCTGGATTCTCGGGCTCTTGTACGCTCCGCTTCCAGGTCTGTGAGCCAAGCGCATTCAGGCCCCCCCTCCCTCTCCTTCAGGTCCATTACCCAAATCTTGCTCAAGAGTGTGCCTCCCATGGGGCCTGCAGGCTGCACCATACCAGCAGCCTTCCACCACTTGTCTATCCGTCAGTCACCAACAATGGCCCGCGGCGAGTAGAAGGGTTCTTGGCTCACCAACTATATCTACCTCTCCGTTGTTCTTTGCTCTCCCCATACCATCCCATCTTTCTCGCCTTCGACGTTCCACTTGTTCCAAGTGAATCAGTCCATCATCATTCCATTCAACCTCCATAGTCCCTTCAGCTTTAAGCCTCACCCTCCTTGACACATCTTCTACTATCGCTTTCATAGTCTTCACCATCGACAACAACAACACTACCCAGCTTGGTATCACTGGCTTTCTCGTCTCCTGGCACTTCCCCTTTCTCTTGCTTCGTTCACCGAGGGCCTTGAACTCGACCACAGTCAACATCGCATCTCGATTCAATCTTCGTCACAATGCAGATCGACACCACCACCCCCACCTTGACCGCCACGCCGGTTCTTGAAGGTGTGAACACGCTTTCTACTCCCACCACCTCATACTCCCCCACCATGGGTGGTGGTGAGTCCTCTACGCGCCGTCAGCGTATCGCCATGGCCTGCCAGTACTGCCGTCATCGGTGAGTAGGAATCTTTCCAGTTGCATGTTGCACGGCCCATGGGGGATCGACAGAGCCGCCACAGTGCGAGGTGGTGATCGTCGATTGCGATTGTGGCGCACCCACTTTCCCTCCTCACACACCACGAACCCTTGTCTCGGTTGTCGTTTCAGTCGCTGACATTCTTTAGCAAGATCAAGTGCTGTGGCAGCACACCCTGCGCCAACTGCACTCGTGCTCGTCGTACATGCGACTACTCGCCCGTCCCCGAGGAGGTCAACCGCGCTACCCGTGAAAAGAAGGCCGCTGCCAAGGCTGCGAAGGTTGCGTATGCTGCGTCGCGTGCCGCGCCATACTATGTCGACCAGTCCATCTACTCTATCCCCTATCTGGCTGGCCCAGGCCCCATTCGCGGCACCCACGTTCCCCCCCGTCGCGCCTTCTCGACCCCGGGCATGGGCTCGTGCCCAATGTCGCCGTACTCACCCGTTCCCGGTTCGGCTCCTCCCATGTCCTCTCCAGCGTTCGAGTCGCCGTGGTTCCACACTCCTCCGGTCCCGGTCATCAGCGTGTCGCCCATGATGCCTGTTGTCCCCACCATGAGCCACCCCGAAATCACCGCCACTCCCACTCTGCCCGCCGAGTACACCGACGAGAACTCTATGTACACGTCGTACGCAACCTCACCTGTGTCGCCCACTGAGTCGTCGACGTCGACTTCGTACCCCATGCCCGTCACACCAGTGCGCAGGCCGATTCTACAGACTCCTCCCCACACTCCTCAGAGCGCTTGCTTCCAGTCAACACCAAACCTCCTCACCTACACTCCCCAACCCTTGCCATTCTCGCCGTCGCCGCTCGCTCAGCCGAACTACTCTACGTCGCCAACGCTCTGCCCGGGCCTTCCTGTTCATCAAAAACAGCAGCAGCCCCAGCAGAGCTTTGTTGGACTGGGTATCGGTCTTCCTGTCGATGACCCTGCCTACTCTGGCACTGTCTCCAACGAGTACCTCTCGGTATCGCCGACGTGGGCCCACCAGGGCACCCATTACATCTAAGCAGATATGGGACCGCTCTTGTTCTGTTTCCATTTGATACACGCCATCGCGTTTGAAGAGCTTGCCGCATACTCGACATGGCAAGCTAGGGGCTGTGGAGAGCTGGCTTCTTCATCCCTTGTTCACCCATCCCCATCTCCTGACTCGGCTCCTGCAGACATTTTTGCTTTAGAGGGACTCTTCATCATATCCATATCAATGTGTAAACCATATATAGTGTACCGGCCTAGTGTGCCGATTGGACTCTTGGACAATACTACATGTTGTGTCCGCAATGCAGCAGAACCATTATATCTCCTCGCCATCCTCGTTGCAATTGACTGACTGCTCATCGCGACTGACTAGAAGACTCTGCGACGTGTTGTATGCTGCTGCACGATTCAGCAGCCATATTACCCCATTTTCTGATTCTGACAGCTCTCTGACTTTTTGGGGCCTACTGGAGCGTCCGCGGAATAGATCGAGATCGGAATCGGAGTATGCGGTACCCATGCGTGGTCATCTGAGGGGATGCATGGAGAATGAGGGCATGCATGTACAGCATGGTAAGGGCTCTGCAGTTGTCCCTGTCGCGCACGTCGGACAGATCGCGTTGGTACAAGCAGTGCTTGAATAGCGCAGTATTAAGATTTGTGCGGCTTGGAATCGTGCGATCTGCGGGGCAAGAACGGATCGAACAAGGATGGTGTTCTTGGCCGTCGTTCTGCAATCCTGATGGCCTGTTGCCCTGCCTGCTACATGTGATGCTACCTATACTGTACGGCACTCTGCACGGGCACTGGCAACAGGCATCAGGACCTCAGGACATGCAGGACACCAGTCCACCAGATCACAGGATCACCGGATCACACCGGACCACACCGGATCACAGGATGAGCTCCTGAGCGAGAGGGGGGTTCAGAGACAAGAATGAGCAGTCTTCGAGCGAACAGTGCCTGGTTCCTCGCTTGTCGGCCCTCTTTGACCTTATACATTGTCCTGGCTGGGATCCTGGGAGTGCTCGCGGGTGCATCCGTTCAAGGGACCCCGTAGGGCCCGGTTACTACCACCGATCTACGGATCCTCCACTGAGCTGTTGAGCATGAACACTCTCACCCAACCCGGCATAATAAGGCCATGTGGATCTCCTGAACGACCAGACGACAGGATGCCAGACGACAGAACAACAGCGGAGACATGGGTGTCACGCTCCAGGCATAGGTACCAACCGGTTGGATACCCACCGCGACCGGGGGGGGCTGCGTACTCCCCAGAAATTCTCCCTATCTCTCTGTCCCTGTGCGATGGATGGGATCCATGCAATCGCATCCCATCGCTAGAGCCAATCCCTTAAGCCCTCGCCGAGGGTGGTTGGCCCATGGCAACATGCAGAGATCCTTTGGAATGGTAACATCACGAAATCCTCGCTGTCATAGCTAAGTCATGGCTGTACGGCAACACGGCACGGCACGGTGTGAGGGGCGGCCGGCCGGAGAGTTTTGTTAGGCGCGGCGGTGGTGCCCCCAAAGGCTGTTGTTGTACGGGTCGCGCTGAGATGCCGTCCATACCACTCTACTTTATTCTTCCCCGCGCCCCCACTCCGGTTCGCCGACCTTGCTCCGTTGACGCACGTTACCGCTTTATACAGTTAGACAGCAATCCAGGCACTCACGGCACGGTGTACTACTGGGTTGACGCGATCCGATCTCTCTCGTACTCGTCGGTGGCAATGCCGCGAAGGTTCAGGATCTAGGAATCAGTTCCATAGCGAGGCACTTGCTTGATCGGGGCATTGAGCGTGTACTGTACCCACTTTCTCGTCCACTGTGGCTTTTGTTCCGCGCTCCGGAGCCGGGAACCCGTTCCTCGCCAGTCGCCGGTCGCCGGTCAACACACTCGGTCAAACAGTCGCAAACGGCCATTCCGCCCCACAGCACAGGAATCAACAGGGCATATACCTCGTTTGGACACCACAGAGAAAAAGGCCGGAAAGCATGGTGCGCGCGTGTTGCATCCTAGCTGGGATGCCGGGTGCCGTGGTCAACATCAAGTTCCAGTCGAATGCTTAGTTCACGATTGTGGCCGCTGCTCGCCTAGCTCAGCTTTCCCCATCTCCTTTGTGGGATCGTGTGAAGCATGTCGCGATAGGGCGTTCCTACCTACCTATGCATTGTACCTCCCAATAAGTGGTGTACTGGCGCCTGTACGTGGTTAGCGTGGTCTCAGCTGCTCAGGTTGACTTCGTCGCATGCTCATGCGCGTGATGCGCGATCTTCCAGACGCGCGGCCCGGGCACGGCTTTTTTTCTCGTTGTCTCTCTCTGAAGCTCGAGGATACGCAAGCCCGGGTGCCGTGAACGAAAGTTCGTTCGTTCGGCTCGCACCGGCCTAGGAACCCCGCAGCCACAGGAATACGGTACTCGGGGATTACGCACTCGTCTGCGATACCACAAACTATAACGTTCCCAGACAAGCTCCACCTCGCTTCCCCAGTGGTCGGTGGCGAGTGGCTAGTAGCATGCCTGCACTGGCTGGATTGTGGGGTCGCGATGATGTCTTTGTGGAGCGTTGCGCGCGTCAATTTTTGGCCTCAGCCCAGCGCACCATGCATCATCATTGTCCTGTATCTCTCCGTCCATCTATTGTGACGGTTGCAGAACAATGAAGATGGCGTTGGTCATGTGTGCACTGCATATCCCACACCATGGTCCGATGGCCGGATGAGTGGACCTGAAGCCTTGACGACGTACTGTACATGTACGTATAGCCCCACGGCGACTAGGAAGTGGACATGGGATGCAGAGGTGGCGGCCAGACTCGCCACCTTCGCTCGCGTCGAGAGGGTCGCTGGCATGTGACAAGCATAGTGTCTTATGGATCTAGTGGAAAGCCCTCCCGCTCCACAAAGCCTCCAGTACTGTACCGATCTTGATCCAGGCTTCACGACTGCTCCACCGCCCTTAGCACTCCTGTTCTCGTAAGCGATCTCGATGGAGCACATCCGCCATGTACAATTCTAATCCTGCTCCCTGTCTTCCCCTTTGCTACTCAACTCCTCAGAGATGGTGAGAGGAGAAATTTGACTGTGCTCGACATGTACGGTCGCCGACGACGGCGGCGGTCGCCATCGCGGGCATGGCGCCAGAGCCGGCGACCAGTAGGCCGAACCTCGTTTTACCGACAGTAACGCACAGGTCCTTACATGTGTACGCACCCCGAAACAGTCAGGTGGTGGTGGCCCTTGGACGCATCGTACCTGAACATCAAGTTCGGGGATCTGTAGATACAGATACCGATGTAGATACAGATAGGGGCAGGCTCGTTACAGAATTACAGACATATCCAGAACATCTGGGAAGTGGCAATGAAGAGCATCTCCGTCGAGTTGCGACCACATGGCCGCGGATTCTGGATCGCGGAACGAATGGCTGGGCGGCGTGGCGCAGTCGGCGCAGCTTGCAAGCGCGCAGGCGTCGCTCCACATGGGCCATCTTGGTATGTGCATATGTGGAGTGGGCGTGTATCGGGAGCACCTGGCTGGACCTGTGGGCCCGTAGTATGGCCCCGACCTTGCTGGCCCTGCCAGGAGCGAGTCTGATCGGTGATCGATGGCGCTCATGGCGTCCCCGACGCCTGACGCCCCTGCCGCGGTTAGACGTTAGTGGCCCAGAACGTCCCCTCGGTATATTGCTTTACATGGCGTCCATAGCGACTTGGAGTCAAGCTGAGCTCGTGATCACAGATGCATGTCCCAGATCCACAGCTGTCAAGCTTCAAGCATGCCTGCCCGGGCCCACTGGACAGAGTCTTTGCCAACTAGGGCTGGTGCTAATTGCACCCGCATCCGGGTGGTGGCGCCTCTCCCTAGCGCACAAAGTGTGGGCAGCGAGGTGGTGACATGGTGGCTTTGCGGGCTTGATATAGGCTAAACCACCCCTGACTTCTTATTCCGCAGCGCGGATAATCCAATCCAACTGATTGATGCGACTTGCTACAGCGCCACAGCTTATTTGAGGCTGGCAGCAATTATAAACTGCAGCCCGCCGCTAGCGATGGTGCGGTATGCTGATGTTGGCTCATGACGGTAAGTCTTCTGCGAGTATATGACGTCCGGAAGAGGAATGCTGGAGGTCAGGATGTTGGAGAGTGGAGAACGAGGGAGGATCGTGTTGCCTTGCGTACGGCAGGACATGCCGCGACGAGCGAAGACAGCGATGGGCATGGGCTCGCAGGGAGCTATTTTCCCCAACATTCAAAGTCCAGAATCCACGCATTCAACCTGATGACATTCAAATGGATAAAATTTGAATGAAGGTGTGGTGACCGGCATACCTGGTGAAGACGTATGCCGAGTGTTGTCTCACAACCACATCTCAACGAATTTCCAACTGACAAGGGCGGATCCCGCGTAAAGTGCTGACAAGGGGGGGTATCCAAGCTAAGATGCGCAGGCTAAGACGCACAAGCTACTACGCGCATAGTGCATTGGCCGTGGACTCGCAAACCTGCGTCGTCAAGTCAGTCCACCAAGTGATTCATGAGAGTGACTGGCCGGGAGGTTTTGACGTTTTCTCACAGACTGAGGTTGCAAGAACTTCTATGACCCATTTCAACCATCTTGCAAGATGCCGATTGCAGGAAGTTATCGACTGTAAACAGAAACTGTGACGTTTCAATCCACTTGGTCGCCGATCCATGGTAGTGTTACGGTCTTAACACTGAGCCGGATAACAGAATTTGGACGAGTTTGCATTGGTCAGAGAGATGGTGAGTGCTTAGAGTTCTTTGTCGTTGTCAATTGAGCGACATGTCAATCGAGCAACCGGTACCAGGTGCGGGATATGTGGTCCCTCTCTCAAATGTCAATGTCCAGCGTTGACATTAGTAGTGGTGGTAAGTATTTTGACGCGCTGCGAGGAGACGGAGCAAACCGACAGTCTGTGAAGGCTGCGGGAAACTGAATGATGTAGATGGGTTACGCTTTCATACCTACGCACATGCTGAATAGCCAATTCGAGCCGCCATTGAACAAAAGAAAGTCTATACGCCCCGACATAGTGTCGTTGCTGTAG
Organism: Apiotrichum domesticum; assembly: GCA_001599015.1. Classification (NCBI taxonomy): domain Eukaryota; kingdom Fungi; phylum Basidiomycota; class Tremellomycetes; order Trichosporonales; family Trichosporonaceae; genus Apiotrichum; species Apiotrichum domesticum. Next base: position 1,919,131 of record BCFW01000004.1, on the reverse strand, counting down.
CTGCACCAGCTGTGGAGGTGGTCGTTACTTAGAGCTGAAAAATTAGCTGACTGACCCAAACAAACAAATCGGGCGCGTCCGGGACGCCACCAATGATGTTCAATCGCAACTCACAAGGCTGTCCATGCGCCCAAAGATTTCGAGGACCGTCGCCACGACCTCAAAGCACAGCTCTTCCTGATCCTCCGAGGCACCGCCCGTGCCGGCGCCGCTGTTGCCTGCTGCCATCTCCTTCCGAACCTCCCTAACGAGCTCTTGGACGCTCTCGCGACCAAGGCCGCTCCCTCCTTCGCGACGCTTGGACCCGCCGCCGACGGTGACGGGACCGGCCTGAGATGACGTGCCAATACCAAAGGGCCACGTCGAGAACTCGGCGAGGATTTCGTCACAGCGGACGAATGCGGCCTCGCGCGAGTCATACGACAGGCGCTGAAGGGCGTTCTCCAGCACGCTGGACGCATACGCTTCCATTAGTTAACCAGACTTGAAAAAATGTGACGCGCAAGAGCTAGAGACTCACCAGCACACACCAGACAGACCGCACGCATGTAGCGGTACTGGACACCTTCCTTGTGCAGGGCCTGGGCAGGAATCGCAGCCGTGCGAGCTGTCAGAAGGGACAGGCAGCGACGCAGAACATCCTCCTTCGCGTTCATATCAGCGATAGGGTGGGTGGCCATGTCGAAGAGGAGGAAGTTGCGCTTCTCTGTGCGCAGCACGCCCTTGTCCACAAGGCCCTTGGCCAGACGTTCGCGAACCTGCTTCAACTGGTAACCTATCTTCATGACGTTCCAAGTCTCGCCTGAGATTTGTTAGACGGATGGGGAACAATTCTTAGTTTGGTTGACGTACCGCTCATGAGATCCACCCATGCGCCGACACCGTACTTCTCACTGCTCTTGATCATCTTGAGCGCCTCGTCCAGAATAGTCTCTCCAGTTTGGCGGTCGTCAATAACCTCTATGAGGCGGTCCGCCAACGCCAGCCTGCGCCGAGATGGGTCGCGAACCATAGCAATGCGTCGCCTGAGGGCGAGCTCGATGAGGATACAGCCACGGAGCGCGTACGAGATGTTGTCGTTCCAGAACGAGAGGTAGCCCTATGCAAGTTAGATGACCATGAACCAAAGGGTGCAACGAGGATGCTCCGACGCGTGGGGAACGTTGAAGAGCGGGATTGAACAAGCCTTGTGCCGTGCAAACTACGCAGCGCGTGACACGCATGAATCAAGTAGCAAAGTCAAAACTCACAGCCTTGTCCTTGAGGCCAAGGAGCAGCACCTCCTCCATGAGGGTCAACCGAGGATTCGTCTTGGTCTCATTGTCGTCATTGAAGTCGCGTGGATCGAACGCAATCTTGTTGCGACCCTCGACGGCTCCACTAGAGTTTGCGAGGCGAGAATCCGGGCGCGACGACGATCCTCCGCCTGCATTGTTGGGAACCAGCTCGTCGCCTGAGCTACGACCGGTAGCCGCTCCTCCTCCACGGCGGCGCGTGAGACCTTCGGACATGAGAGCGCGATGAAGGACTTAGCAAAGGGCGATGTGGCTGAGGCCGAAGTGTCCGAGTCGATGATTTCACGCTTAGTGGACCCGTAAAGCAATGCTCTCGGGTCAAATGATAGAAGGGGAACGAGTCAAAGGGCAACGGTAAGCCCCCACGGTTTTGAACGAGTTGATGCGAGAACGAGAGAAAGAATGAGAGAAAAGAGCACAAAGCGAGCGGCGTGGGTGTGCGGGGATGTACGCGTGCGAGTAAGGTGGAAAAAGAGCTAAAGGAGCGTTGTCGGTGGATGTGGATGTCAGAAATCGGTTCTCGTGGTAGTGGTGGTGGTGGCAGTGGTGGCAGTGGTGGTGTTCGTGATCGTGGCGGTGTGGGGTCGGACAGCGTGCAGGGGCAAGGATGGAGATGGACCTTGGGTTTTGAATACGTAAGAGGTTACAGCACACCAATTGAACAGCGTCAGCTGTTGCTTGTAGACTCTGTGGTACCTTGGTGCTGGTGCCCTGTGGCTCTGTGGCTGGGAATGTCGTTTCCGGTGGAGGTGGAGGTGTACAATTGTACAATGGACTCCGTAAATAAACAAATAGAAGGCTAATAGTTTAATGCTAATGGCCATAGTCCTGATTTAAAACAGGAGTATCATTATTATCTCGCCAGATAGCGCCAGATACCAGCGCACCAGCCAGAGGGAAACGCCGCGTGTGGCACGCGAGGAGGTGCTGCCCAGGCGCGCCAGGCGATCTCGAGATCTCGATATCGAGAGAATCTCGCGTACAGTGCAAGGTGGAGGTTGAAATGGGATCAACAAAAGTCATCAATCGGCAACGGGCCGTCACTGTCGTCACCTACACCAAGCACAACTCGCTGCGTGTGACCTTGCCATCCTTTCTATCTTCTGTCAATCTATCACATCCCCAAGCAGACACGGAAGTATGTCCAACCTGTAAGTTGAGCTTGTGCCTTGGGGGCCGAACATGCTCGCATTCGTAGCTAACACATCCTAGTTACGCGACCGAGGTAGGTGGAGTCTGCTTCTGAGAGTCCGATCAATCTTCTCTCCTGTGGAGGTATTAACGTTGTTCACAGCCGATTCCAAACGGCAAGGTCGTCGTCGACACCACTGCTGGAGAGATTGAAGTAAGTTGATCTGCTTTTTCGCGGTCATTCATCTTGTTCAATACCTGACTTCTACAAGATCGAGCTATGGGGGAAGGAAGCGCCCAAGGCGGTTCGCAACTTTATTCAGCTGGCGATGGAAGGTGTGTCTTTATCTTACTGCGGTTACTGATCGAACCAGGCTACTATGATGGTATTATCTTCCATCGCATTGTAAAGGGCTTCATCATCCAGACCGGTGACCCTACCGGGACAGGTATGGGCGGAGAGAGCATCTACGGCGAGCCCTTTAGCGATGAAATTCACAGTCGCCTGAAGTTCAACCGGTGAGTTTCGTTGCAGAACCTCGTTCGCTGACCTTTAGTCGAGGTCTGGTTGGAATGGCGAACAACAGCAAGAGACATACCAACAACTCGCAGTGGTTCATCACTCTCGACAAAACGGAGGAGCTTACCGGGAGACATACACTGTTTGGACGTATTCAAGGATCTACTTATTACAGTGCGTCAAGTGATCTTGAAGTCATACTAACTTGCCCAGATGTGTTGAATATCAGTAATCTGGATGTTGACGCTGAGGAGAAGCCCCTAGTGTGAGTGGCGATCGTGCCTCTGATCGTGGATAATCCAGGCTCACACGCCCAAGTCCTCCAAAAATTCGTGGCATTCGTATTATTGAGAACCCCTTCCCCGATATTGTTCCTCGCATTACGGCCTCAGAGAAACGTGCCCAGGTTCAAGCTCGTCTGGAAGCGAAGAAGGAGTCTGAGAAGCGTGAGAAACGGGCCAAGGCGAAAAAGTAGGTCGAGAGAGTATGGCGTTTGCTCATTGACAGAAATACCGCATTGTTGTCGTTTGGGGAAGCGGAGGAGATTGCGGAATCGGAGGTCACAGTGCCAAAGAAGGACATGGGACGACCAGACTGTGGGTTCACTTGGTTGGAATGTGCTAACACTGCCTAGTGGTGTCTGTGGAGACCAAGGAGGAAAAGAAGAAACGCAAAGCAGAGGAGAGGGAGAAGGAGGCAGCTGAAGCGCGTGCCGCCGAACAGGTACCCAGCAAATCCGTCGAGGAGCGAAAGGTGAGAGATCATGCTGAAATGTGTACTAAACTGCAAGGCTGTCGACCTGAAGGCCATTCGTGCCGAACATGAGCGGCGAAAGATGGGTGACACGTGAGTGACATACAAATAATGGATCATGCTCTGACAGCCACAGTGAATCTCGCAAGGCGGATATCCAACGCATGGAGGAAGACCTCCGCATGCTCAAGAAGCGCAGAGGGGAAGACTCTGACTCTGACTCGGATACGTCCAGCACCAGGGCAAGACGAAGGAAGGGTCCCTCTGTTCTGGAGCAAGAGCTTGCCAAGTACTCGAAGGGTCGAGGACGTGCCGCCACTCGCCGCAGCCGAAAAGGCCGCCGCGATGACGATGACGATCTCATGCGCGATCTCGACATGTTCAGCAAGAAGGTTCTCCAAGCTGATGACGATGATGAAGATCAGGCTGGCGCAGATGACGGCGAGATCGAAGGCGGTGCAGGCCTGGATGGCGTCGAGGTGGACGATGATGTTGCGTGGATGCGGCACGCTCTCAAGTTTGCTCATGAAGTCTCTGACGAAACGAGGAGAGCAGAGGATGAATACACTGTGAGTCGCAGAGACCCGAACTGCGGAAACTAACGGCCCACAGGTCATTGATCCTCGAGCCAAAGCACGTGAGCTAGCGGCCGACGAAGAGAAGGAGAGGGAGAGAAAGAAGGCCAAGCGTGCGCAGAGGTGATCGCACGGCATGCATAGCATCAAGGATCAAGTCCGAGAAGAGACAATGCCATTTAGATGCTGATAAGTGGCAACACTTGACTAGAACAATATAGGCTCCGTACTCGAGTCACTGATTCTCAAGAAAAGCCCCCAGACTCATTGTTGCGCTCCGAGCTGGCCCGAATCTCTCTAAGTCTTGGTGATTGATGCGACGATACATCAGAATGAGACGACAATTACGATCCGCACCATACCGCGGATGAACACGGTCGGCTCCCACCTCTGGCGTTTCGCTGCATTCATCATCGTCCCGAGTTCTCAAGATAGCGGACTTGGGGTCGGTGTCCGTGAGCCTTCATTGCACTCGATTCACGTGGTAATTCTGGTCCCGCTATTCCCTCATTGCCTTGGGCGCCGTGCCTTGTGCCTCTAGGAATTCATGTGCACCCAGCGCGTCCAGCTGTCCAGGCTGTGCTGTGCCATCGTTCGACCACCCGGAGGCCGGCCATGAAAGGTGGGACGATGGATGGCACGATGTTTTTCACTTTTTTTGTGTGCAAGGTGGGTGGCGTGTGTGCCTTTGCCACTGCCAGCCAGGCCAGCCAGGCCAGAGCCAGGAGCCATCGGACAGGGTAACCAGTGGAGGTGTGGAGGGATGGAACGATGCAAATGCATTCGTAGTGTGTGTGTGTATGGAATGCAATGCGCACAATGCAACGACTACGCGCACTTCGACAATCGTAACAAGACCTTTCCTTTTGCTCTCTTTTGCTCTCTGTCGGGTCTTTTCGACATTCTACAACATCAACCCACCTCGAGATTGCGATAAGCTGTAGCTGCCCGTCGTTACTGCCGCTGCCCAGTCTCACTTCGTTCATCACATCACCACTTCACCGACAGCCAGCTATTTACTATCACTTGATCCGCTTTCTTCGTCCTCTGCAGCCTCCCCCTCTCGTTTTGCAACGCGCACCGGGTCCTCGTCGCCATCCGGTTCACCGTCGGCGTTGAATACAGCAACAGTTTCACTCGTTCAACTGCGGCCAAGTAATCCCGTTCTTCCGCCACTGCTCCGCAGGTGCTCCGCGTCGTAGCAAGAGCATTCCCTCGTACTCGACTTGCCCTCGCCCCTATTGCTGCAATGTCCGCAGTACTGGCTTCTGACATATTCACATTCGAGGAAGGAGACGACGCGTCCACCTCTGTCTCCCCGACAAGTGCTCTCTTCCCCCCGTCGCTCTCGTTCCCGGGCCTCGACATCGATAACATGGACTCGTCGTACCTTTCCCCCAACTCGCTCTCACCCCGGAGTGCCGATCTCACTCATCCCTCCCTCTCGTCCCATACTTCGGGTGACAGCCCGCGCTCCAACATGTCTCTTGCCACCGATGAGTTCATGTTCAACAACAGCTTTGGCACGGACGAGCTGGATATGCTTATCTTCCCCGAGGATGTTAAGCCGGATGTTAACGGGCTGGATCAACTCTTGCCGCCCACGCACGCGCACTCGATTAACGGCGCCTCTCCATTTGAGATGAAGCCTGCTTCGCCACTGCCCTTTGAGCTCAGCAAGCCACCCATGGACCAGTCGGCATCCGTTCCCAACATGGTCATGAACTTCTCGGCCAACCTTGGTGCGATCCCTCCTATGGCCTTTGACGGTATCCTCGAACAGTGGCGTCTCACCATGGCTGGTGCCCAAGCCCCACCACCATGGATGCCACCGCAGGTCGCGGTCTACCCACCCGCTCAGGTTCAACAACGTCAGGTTCAGCCTCCTCACCCAGGTGAGTCATTCTTGTCCCTTTTGTCGTTCATATCGCTAACAGTACAGCTGAAGTTGGCGTTCCCCCAGCACCTGTTGCGAACAAGGAGAAGCCTGTTGCCGCTCCTGCCCCAGTCCCCGCTTCGGCTCCAGCTCCAGTTTCTGCACCTGTGCCCGCACCCCGTCGAAGCGCTCCGAATGCGCCTCTGAATGGTAAAACACCGAGTACGACCCCGCCGGTAAATGTCGGCAAGCATAACAAAACCGAGCGTCGCTATCGCCAGAAGGTACAGCAGGCGCAGGCAGATCTCCGTGATTCCGTTCCCGCTCTTCGCGTTCTGTACGGCACGTCTTCCGACGAGCAGAAGCAGACCACGGACATCCGCGCTCCTGACGGGACGGTCGATGGCCTCGGCGAGGTTACACGCCCTAATGCCAGTGCGAAGGCTACCATTCTCATTGGAGCTAAGATGTACATCGAGCTTCTTCAGCGCCGTACCGCTACTCTGCAACGCAAGGTTGCTGAGCTTGAGGCTTGGCGCCAGCAGGTTGGTGGTGTTGAGGACCTGAACGCCTGGCGTAGTGACTTTGACCGTCGCGAGGCTATCATCACCGCTCAGGCTATTGCTGCCGCTGCTGCTGCCAACATCGACTCGTCGGACGAACAGGACTCTGACGACAACGAGGAGGAGGTGCAACCCACGCGCAAACGTGCACGCACCACGAAGAAGAAGGCCGACAGCAAGGTCAGCACGGGTGTTCGTGCCTTTGCTGCCTTTGCAGTCTCCTTCTCTCTGATGCCGTCTGCGACAAAGCTTTTCAGGTCGGCTCCGCAGGCCATGCCCAGTGGACAAGTCTACACGGGTCCCATGTCGCGTAACCAGGTCATTGGTCGTCTGCCGCTCATCACTGCGGAGCACTCGTCCCGTCTTCTGGCACGCGCACTCCCTGCCGTATTGGTTCCCGACGCACACACGATTGTCGACTGGACTTTCCGCATCCTCCTCGCGCTCGCGTTTGTGACCATTCTTGCGCCAATCTTGGAGCGCGTGAGCCGCAAATACCAGGAGAAGAAGACCGGTGCAGGCAATCTTACTGGCCTTGGCAAGGACCTTCTTCAGTTGGTATTTGGCACGCCGACCAAACCATCACCCGAGTGGAACAACCTCGCCGCTCGTCTTGTGGGAGGCGTGACGGACTGCTCAGCTCTTGCCCGTTGGCACGTGGGTATCAAGCTCCGTCAATCGTCCAACGACCCGTACAGCCTTGCCCTCCATGCTCTTCTGGCACCGCGTAACTCTTCCGCCCGCCAGTCTTGGAGCGAGGCTCGTTCCAAATGTGAGCCTGACTCGCCTCTCGCTGTCGTCCTGGCGCTTCCCCTCGAGGAGGCGTCTCGGAGTCTCGAGCTCGTTCCGTCGACCGCGGCGCCTATCGCCTCGATCGCCGAGCAGATCAACCTTGTCCACCTCTACGATCTGTACACTCGCTTCTTCATTCACCTTGTCAATTCCGTCGGCGACGCGTCGTCGCTTGTGTCGATGCTCCACAACGTCCAGAGCAGCAATCTCCCCACGGAGCTCAAGTCCTTGGGCCGTGAGATCCGCGGTGTACTGCATAACATGCCCAAGCACAGCTCATCTCACGCACTGAGTCTTGTTCTCCTCGGCCTCTGGGGCCTGTTCTCTGGTTACTCGCAGCCGGCAGTCCTCGTCTCTGCCCTCGCTGCGGAAGAGGTTCAGGGAGCTGGCGGATCACTCTCGAGTGTGTCCGCCATGTTGGAGCTTCTTTACCCTGGTTCCTCCAACCCCCTTCCCCCCGCTGCTGCTTCGCTCGTCCCGGCGAACGCGCAGGCTATCGACAAGCTTGCCATGGCGTGCATTGGCTTTGTCGATCTCCTCTTCTCATCCTCCAAGGCCAACAGCACTCGCAACCGTCTCGAACGCCTGGAGGCTTCGCAGCGTGTCCAGAAGGAGGCGTCGCGTCTCCGTCTGGTCCTTACCCAGGCCACCTTTGTTGGGCTCGACGAGGAGGAGGAGGAGGACGTCATTGCCTTCGACGACGCACGCCAGAAGCTGGTCTCCATGCTCTGCTCCGTTGGCCGTCGGGCCGCGGGCCGCGGCACTGACGGGGATGATGATTCGGGCCTGGAGGATGAGGAGTCGTGGTAGCCGCTATTCGCGACCTTAATGATAGTATTGCTTCACCGTAGAGCGCGGAAAATATTGGATGACTATTAGACGTCCGGTTGTAGTTGACATGTACTCTGGTCTATTGAACTTATCCCCGGAGCGTCGTACAAAGCGGGGTCTTGAAGCTGCCGAGTCTCAAAGAGTCGGACGTGCGGCCAGTCAGGCCAGTCACTGGTCTAACACGTGTCGACCGCGGGGTTCCACAACACGTGCACCACGATGTGGACGACACGGAATGCACGGAATATGACGCAGCCGTGGGTCGTCATCCACCTGCCTGCTAATCGTTGGCGCGTGGTATGCGGGCACTTTGGTGGCATTGGGCTGGTGGCCCGACATTCAATATTCGGGGACACAAGTCCGCGCCAACGAGCAGACCGATGGGAATGGCGCGAGCGTCCCGCCCGATCACGAGCTGGACTGAGCTCGATCACGCCGCGGTGCACCTTTCGGCCCGCGGAATGCGTCCAAGACTGAGGTGATCGGCGGATAAACCAGTGTTGAGCCGGGCCAGTTTTCCCGCAGCCCACCGGTCAACTGACTGATGATGATGATGAATAACAGGAATGGGCGAGATTGGTCGATGCTTTGATGTCTGAGTGTTGTGTCGCCGCGGCTATACTGGGTTCCTGGGACAGTGATGGGGAGTAGGATTCGTACTCTTGAAGACGGAGAATAGGCAGAGCTGCTGATCGATCGTAGAACTTGTTTCTCCAGCTGGGATCACAGAATTGATACACCTCACAAAATATCAGCGCGTTGCTCTGCATTCCAAAGACTTGAATGGTAGAGTGGAACAGGAACAGGAACACGCGCTGGAATGGAAAGGCGACATGGCATCTCTACATCTCGCGCATCTCGGCCTCTCACATCTGGTGCACCGGTGCTGGTGCGAGCACCGGTGCACAGTTCCGCGTTGCGAAATCCAGAGCGCCACCGCCGTTCCCTTATATTCTGTATTGTTGTTCTTGAGTCTCTCCAATTGTGGATTGTGGATGGAAGATGGTTGTTCATCCGGTCACGGACATGTGTTGTCTCACTTGGATCCTGGGTGTCTCACCAGCATTGTAAAGACGGTCATTGATGGGCGAGGCTGGTGAGGCAGGCCCATCAGAAGGGCGTGTCCCCAAAAACCGTGCACGCAGCTCCCAGAGGCCAGTGGTGCAGAGGTGCAGGCACTCGGCTTGCATACTTGCAGGAGCAGATGAGACAGAGGACATGATGGCGCTGCGGACTACGTATACTAGCGAGCACGCCATGTGGTCTGTCACCATCGGACAAGCGGACAAGAGGCACGCGAGACATGACCGCGGAGCGCGCGAGCGCGGGGAGCCGGGCCCGGCAGCTGTCGAGCTCAGTTCAAGTAATTGCCTTCTATACCCGCGTAAAACGTAGATCTGCCCATGTATCACTATAGTGAGTCTGTGGCATCTCTTACGCACTCTGGCGCAACTCGCAGAGGGCACAACCTCACTGTATAAGGACGGGCTGGATTTCTGGAACAGTCTCACCACCTCGGCCGACAGATCTGCACCGAGCTCGGCCGCGCCGAGCAAGACAGCTAAGGTAAGACAATGAAGGGCCAAGCAATAGAATACAGAACACAGAAAGCAACTCCCCGGAAAGACGAAAAAAGACAAGAGGCAGAAAAGAAGGACAACGTTAACGGGGATGGGAGATAGGTGATTATAGTGGGCAGATAGCGCGTCGTAGTGTGCTCCGCGTCGCCGAGTACGCCGAGACAATCATGAACTTTTTGCTCCTTTGATTGCTTGATCTCCACCACAGTGCATAACAATGCTGATGCAACACTGCCATGATGCTGCATGCTGTACTCAGACGTACGACAAGGTCAGGGAGAAACAGACTGTCCAACGACTCCTTGCTCTCGCCGCTCTCCCTTCTGCGGACCATCACTTCCCCTTGTCCTGCCGCTGTTCCACTGTTCCACTGTTCCACTAGCAAAAGTTGTCGCGGGCACCGGGCACCTGTGTCACCATAACCAGTGCGAGTGCGACCACTCGCCAGCATACCAGAGCAGCCCGGCGTGCGCAAGACTGTTATACAGATGCATCTCGCCATGCATTGCATCTTGCATCCTGTTCAGAAGCTCGCACTTTGTTGTCGACATCTTCACTCTCGCACTCATTGTTGACATCTTCACTCATCACTCGTTTCGCATCCATCATCATCGGTCACGCTTCTCTGCTCGCACCGACGACTCTGTCAGCGATGCCTCACTCTCCGACTCAACGAACACGACCCAACTGCATATAATAATCAGCCCCCAGACTCCTCAACATCCTCACCTCACCAACAACTTCCATCTTCCCGCCGACGCGACAATTCCCCCAACCCTACAGTTGACGAATTTCGCGAAGCGCCAGGTGATCACCAACCAACCCCGTACCCCCGGTCGAATCTACGCAGTGGCCACCATGTCCCGTCGCCGCGAGGTATCCATTTCCACCCCGGCAGAGGACGTGCAGCCCTGCAACTGCAAGACCGATGTACAGCCGGGAGCTCAGCCTGGTGAGTTGATGTGCGGTGTACGTTGCGAAGGATGGTGAACTTCGGGAGTGGAGGTGTCGGTGGAGGCCGTCGACGGTGGCGAAGGCACGAACAATACTTGGACCATTTTTGCCTCCATTTGATTGTTGATTCTTCATCCTTCTTTGCCTTCTGTGGTGTGAATACTCCAGCGCCCCATCATGGATTCTTCGAGTAGTCGCAGCGAAGTCTGATTCCTAACTTCGCTTTCCGCCCTCTGCTCATATTTCCTCGATTCACTGACGCCAGATGCGAGCCCATCATCAAGCCGCACCAGTAGCCCCGAGCCGATCCCCGTCCCCGAGATAGGTGGAAGGCTGAGCCTTGCCTTCCGCTCAGCCGTGGACGGCATGCCCGTTCCACCTACTTTCTACGTAAGTCTCATTGATCGTTTCAAAGCTCACACGCAGCCTGGGCAGAAGATACCCATCCTGATATCTTTCACCCTCCCGACCGGCACCTACCTCCCCCTCGCCGGTCAACCGCGTCTCACCCTGTCCCTCGTGGGGACACTGACGCATGAAGGGGAGGAGATTCTGGTCACCAACGTTCCGGCCTCGCTTTCGGAGGACGTCGCGCGCTGGGTTCGCCAACGGAACGCGAGGACGTCGGGTGCCCTCCCTGAGGGCAGGTACATTCTGGCCGGCACGTTCCAGGTGCCGCTGGACAGGTACCTCCCCCCGACCTTTGCGGTGCGGGGCTCGACCTTTTCGCTCACCTACTCACTTCACGCCGACATGACCTGCGACGTGCCGTCGGGCCCCGGGCGGAAACCTCGCCGCGTGGTCGTGGCATACGGCTGCCTCCCATTCGAGCTGCTCCCCGCGTCGCTGCCGACCCCACCGCCGCAGATCCTCCCCCACAACTTCTGGATCCCGACAGCGGCGGGCGGCGCGACCGAACGCTGGGCCTTTTCAGCTTCTCTTCCCACTCAAAGCTACTCGCCTACCTCCGTCATCCCGCTCGACCTCTGGCTGCGTCCACAGAGGCCAACAGACGAGGAGGCAGAAAGCCGTCGAAAGGCAGAACGCGAAGCTCCGCAGCCGCACGCCGCCATGGTAGTGCGTGTAAGCCTCGTCCGTGAAGAGCGCACCCCCGACAGCGTGGAGCACACCTTGCTCCTCGCCCGCGTCGGATGGGTACCCATTCCCAGCGAAGATCCGCTCTCGCTGAGGATTTGTCTGCCCCTCATAACAGACAACGGGTGGACGCACGGCTACACCACGTACCTGGACGACGCGGAGGTGAGCGCGGACTTTGCCCTGCACATCGACGTCACCTTTCTGCGTCTGCCCTTCTCGCGGGCGCTTCTCGAACGGAGCGATCCCGGATTCTCGCCCGTCCTCCACGGCGGCGAGGCTCGGCGCCTCTGGTCCCACGTCCGCTCCCCTGCGGTACGCACCATCGCCGTTCCGCTCGTGATTGGGTCGGTCGGCGAGCCTGCCGGCGCACTCCGCGCATTCCGGTGGCAGGAGCTCCGCGTCGCGGGTGAGGGCGAGATCCCGGCGGTGGTCGAGGGTGAGGACTTCTCGGCCGAAGATGGGTGGATCCTCCCTCCTCCGAGCTACGAGTGCGCGGTGCAGGACGCACCGTACGTCTACGGGTAGCGGAAGGCAGGGAGGCGTAGTAGGAAGTCGCGAGAAGTAGTATGTGTGAGGGAGAAGTAGCGAGAAGTAGTGGGATTTGCGGGAAGTACTGGGAGGGAAGAAGTAGCGAGAAGTAGTAGACACTGTATAGACTTACATCTATAATTTGCTTTGAGCTCTTGTAACATCACATCACATCCAATAATCTGTAGCCCTCTGCATTATTCCATTCTTGCCGCATTGTATGGGTCTTCAAGTAACTTGCTATCCAGGTTGGTGGCCGTCATGATATTACGCGGCTACATGCACAATCTACAAACTACCACGAGAGTGCCGTCTCTCACTGGTTACATTCATCAATAATCGGGGTAGAAGTGGTCGTCGGGGTACGTTCATATCGTATATATTCTGTGTGGTGTGTTACGCCCAAGCTCGGAATGGAAGTCACGCCTTCGGGCGCGTGCTAAAGCATTTGTCAAACAGCTCGTTCAATCGTTTCAAAAGGGCGCGGTCGTTGCCAGAATGGACGCGCGGATACTTGAGTGAGTTTGCCAGCGCAGAGATTGCACCTGTCATCAGCATCGAAGGGAGTGAGAAACTTTACCGGAAGCGATACCTGTAAAAGTTAGCAAGATGAAACGCCTGGGTAACTCACGGAACAAGTCCCAGTACACTGGCGACTCGGTGCCGCTCATCTTGCACATGAGAGAGATGAGCGCATGGAACGGGGCGTGGCGATACTTGAGATAATGCACCTTGCCGTTGACACCAACAGAGGCGTGCAGGCGTCCTCGCCCATTGGCATCGATGCGCAACTGCGGGGCCGGGGTGGTAAGCGCGGCCTCGCACAGCTCGAGCAGAGAATCCAGCTCCTGTCGCGAGTTGGGGCGCAGCTAGGAGTCAGGGGCTGTACGGGCTCTACACTCACCTCCGAAAGTAGTTCCTTGTGGGTCACCTGGCTAATGGTGACTGCCCTCTTGCGTCCGCCAGTAATCCTTCCGCCAGGCATAAACGCATTCTGTCGCGTCTGGAGAACCTTCCTCGCCGCCGCCTGGGAAGCCACTTCGATGTACTGAGGTCAGTCTGTATCAACACTCCTACAAACCATGTAGTCCTTGGTGCGCCCATCACGGCGGTCCATGCAGATATGGATCGGCTGCGGGTGGCCCAACGGCAGAGTGCCGGGAGGCAAGAACCTCTCAACGAGGCTGGGCTCGACGTCCTTATGTCAGTCAGTGTGTCTCTACGGTAACTCACCCAGGCCACGTTATCAATCCGCATGACGATCGTCTGTCCGGTGTTTTCGTACGACCCATTGTTGTCGACCAATGGCTCAATCTTCTTCGGACGAGGACCACGGACAGCAATAATTTGGCCAGGCTTATAAGGCTCAAACGAAGCCACTGGATCAATACAGGCAGGGCATTTTGAAGCCCCTTGGGTTACGGAAACAGCTGCAATCGACGACGAGAAGCAGGTAGGGCACACGAGATCCTGATGTGAGTTCTCCAAGTGCGAAAGGCTGACTCACGCCACAAGGCTTGAGAAGGAACATGCGGAGATCACGTCCATCACAAGCACAGCATACTAGCTTGGAGTCTGAGAACAACTCTGCCTCTGCGGAGACCTGCATTGCTGGACGCTGAGGATCACTGTCGTCATCTTCGTCGACCAAAGTCCTGGAGGACGAGGAAAAGTTGAGGCGCTCAATGGGTATAGGGCGCTCAATGGGTATAGGCTGCACCGAGTAAGTTGAAGAAAAACCAGGACGTGGCATGGGCTGGACAGGCGTCGACGGGCGCAGCCATGAGGCGTTGAAGGGGATGGGAATAATGCGGTTCGTACTGTCGTGGTTGTGGTAGTGCTGACGGGGTTGCTTTGGCGGCCGGCTGTGACGGGGAGGGCCACCGGGATCAATGCGAAGGCTTTGAAGCTGGGAGTTAAAACTTTCATGGCATCATTGACTCACAAGCATCTGGGTGAAGTCGTGGTCTACTTCTGGGGTTGACTTGCGGTCGTCGGGAACAAGAACCAGCGGCTCAGGCTGTCCATATACCGAGGTTGCGGAACGCATTGATGAGCTTGGGGTGCCAAAACTGGCGGTGTCTTCCTCAACCTCCATGTCCTCGTCGCCGTCCAACGGGGTTGAGTACGCAATCCACTCTGTTGAGCTAGAAGGCCTAGAGTCGAGCAGGGGAATATCGTTGCCACCGACCTGAGTTGGAGTGACTGGAGGTGACGGAATCACAATGTCCGACCCAAAGGAAAGACGACGTCCAGAGCAAGACGATTCGGACTCGCTGCTCGAAAGATCAAGTACTTGCGAGGGGAATGGGCCGATGATGATAATCTTGGAGTTGCCTTTGTTCTGAGGGTCAGCGAGAGAACTATCACAGGGACATACTGTCCGTCGCCGTTTGTGCCCAGGCCTTGCTGCGCTGTTTTGGTTCTGATTGGATATGTGGGATAGACGTTGTGCCGCTTGCAAGATTGCGTTTGTGTCTGGGGGAGGGACAGGCTCAGACGCGGAAGCAACCCTCCTCCTAGGGAGCAGAGGGGGACGTGACTGAGACATGCGCGTCGAGGATCGAGCTACGTCGAGTTGACGGGGCGCCAAACGGCTTGAGGCGGGGAGTAAGAGTTGGGAAGAAGAAATAAAAGAACAAGTGAAAGTGAGAGTTCTGGAACGAGTAGAGCTGGAGAGACGGGAGAGGGAAGGTCCGAGATGAGTGGCGTGCTATGGGTAGTGACTGACCAATCTTCTAGCTTCCAGCGGATATGATAAGAAACGCAACAAAGGAGGGGGGAGTGGGGGAAAGGGATGGCTGATTCGGGGAGTTGCTTTTTGGCAAGGAGAAAAGGAAACGAAAGTGAAGGAGAATGAGAATGATAGAGAGAGAGAGAGGGAAAGAAGGAAAGAAACAGAGGGACGGATTGATGAGAAGTGAAGAAGAGAAAACGCAAAGAAGAGAAGCGAGGAAGGTGGTGTGCAGGTAAGGTGTGGGTGGACGGGTGGCTGTAATGGTACTATACCATGAATACGGTGAGGGAGTGAGCGATCAAGAGAAACAGTGTGGGAAGGAAGGAAAGCAAAGGAAAATTGCTAGGAGGGAAGGCGGTGAAAGACCGTGGTCAAGGTGACTGAGGCCAGTAAGAGTGAGTAAGAAAAGAATGGCAGGGGAACTGTCGATTCGTACAGTACAAGAGACTAACATAAGGACCTCAAGATCCTGTGCTTCTGTGAAGAACAAAGCCTGAGCTAGTTGTGCGGCAGCGATCGAGCAAAACGTTCAGTCTCTAGCCTGCAGCGTGAGGTGGCATCCACATTCCGGCGGTATCAACAACACAGCGACAGCGACAACAATTGTCTCGTTTAGTGGCTAGAGCTTGGCGCGTGCAAGCACCAATTGAGTGCAGCGATCCAGCGATCCAGGAGATCCGCCGATCCAGTGGACAAAAGGCCAAGGAAAAGCAGTCGCGTATCAGTCCACACGACTGTGCGCTAAACAATGGAAGTGAAACACACTCGTGTGCGGATCACTTGGGAGGATCGGAGGTCTGAGAGCTGAGAGTATCCACAGTCCGTGCATGTTGCAGGATACTGATGCCTAGGGCCTAAGAGGGCTGGCGCGTCGCGCGCAGCGCGCACACCGCGCACAGGCAAGGCGGTACAGTCAGCCGATCACGATTCGCGAATCACGGCGCGCAGCGGATGGGAGCTTGGCCGCTTGGAAGTCGCTCCACAGTGAAAACGCGAAGGATCCTGGGATTGCGGGGGATCAGGTGGACGGACGCGCTCCAAGCACTATAGCGCCAGGAACGACGCGAGAAGCCTTCGATCAACTGCACGATTTTGCTCCGGGTTTCCGGCCAAGGATCGTCCCTCTTCACCACTGGTCCCAAGCCTATATCCGACACTCCCCGACTTGATGCTGTAGCACATCGGACGAGCAGGAGATGCAGGAATCGAGCCCAGGTGCCTTCTTTGCTGCTGTGAGGAGGTTGGGTCCATGGGATCGACGGCATCGGTGAAAGCGCAGAGCGCCACACTACTGTGTCATTGTTCTCATCAGCAATTAACGATAGTTTGTCTGTCAGCATGTCAGTAGCGCTATCGCGCGTTATCATCGATATCATCGTCTGTCCCGTCCACCGGGTCCCAAAGTATCAGAGTACCACAGTCACCTTTTCTGAGACACGAGCACGACGCTACTTGACCAATGGAACTAATAAGGTTGTCACGCTCCTTCCCACTGTCTGTTCTGGCGCTCTGGTGAGACATAACCATTATTGCTAGTCCAAACCTGTCAAGCAATCCAATCGTCAACGGTCAGCTCTTATCGTCCTGAGAATCCTGGGGTGGCGGGGCTTTGGCTTTCGGGGGCCTCGGTCATCTCCTTCCTATCGCACGCGGTCCATTTTATATCATTCCTTCGTCCTCGGTTCGGCACTTGCCTCGGATCCGTCGTCATAATGCGGGGTCCCGGGTATACGTAATCGGAAATAGCATGCGGCCCCTGGGCTGGACCGCGTGTGTACACATTGCAGATCGCACATCCCCGCGCTCTTGTGCACGCGTGCACACGCTGTGCGCGCTACCGCTCGCATCGTTCACGTCGGTCGCTCGCAATTCGGAGCAGTCACCCCCAAGAAAGTGTCACGCCCAGATATCTCCTTTTCTCATCTCATGGCTACCGTCTCCATTTTCTCCTCTATCCGCTGCAGCACACCTCTTGCCCGCCAGCTCACATCCCGCATCACATCGCGTCTGCTCCCTATTCCCACACGATCGCCCACCTTCCTCTCCACACGCTCAATCACCTCCACACGCGTCACCATGGCTGCCAACCCCCAGTTCATCAAGTTTGTCGACGACCACCAGGACGAGTTTATCGACCGTCTCCGCCAGGCCGTTGAAATTCCCTCGTGAGTAATTGGGAGCGGCACGTCGTGTGCGTCATGGCGTTGGCTTGGTCGATCAGTGCAACGCCAGTTCCGCGTCACGAATTGTGCTCCCCTGCTTCCTCGAACCTTTACTGACTCACAGTGTGTCTGGAAACCTCGAGTGGGTATCACACTTACAGAAATCAAGCACCCACTAACGCCAGCTATGTCAAGGATGTTGAGAACATGGCCGACTGGCTTCTGAAGGAGCTCACGAACCTCGGCGTCAAGGCGGAGAAGCGCCCGATCGGTACCCACAAGATTGGAGACGAGGAGGTTCCCCTCCCGCCTGTGATCATTGGCCAGATTGGCAACGACCCGAAGAAGGTGGGTGTGCGACAGTGGTGTATTCATGGAGAACCGCTATGACACCTTTGATCTCACGGATCTATCTGACACTCCACAGAAGAACCTCCTCATCTACGGCCACTACGACGTGCAGCCGGCGCTCAAGGAGGACGGTTGGGACTACGAGCCGTTCAAGCTCACCCCCGACCCTTCGGGCTCGGGGCGCCTCTACGGCCGTGGCTCGACTGACGACAAGGGCCCGATCATGGGGTGGCTGAACGTGCTCGACGCACACAAGCGCCTCGGTCTCGAGCTCCCCGTCAACCTCAAGATGTGCTTTGAGGGTATGGAGGAGGCCGGCTCGGTCAACCTCGACAAGTTTATCGAGTCGGAGAAGGACGGCTTCTTCGCCGGCCAGGACTGCATGTGCATTTCGGACAACTACTGGCTCGACACCAAGACTCCCTGCCTCACCTACGGTCTCCGCGGTATCAACTACTACGAGATCCGCATCTCGGGACCCGCGCGCGACCTCCACTCGGGTGTGTTCGGCGGCACCGTCCATGAGCCGATGACTGACCTGGTTCTTTTGAGTGCGTAATAGTCTCAGACGTTCGCAGCCGCTGACCCCAGTGTCCAAGCTTGTCTCTCCCGAGGGCGAGATCCTCGTTCCCGGCGTCAAGGACCTTATTGCCCCCGTGACCAAGGACGAGCAGGACAAGTTCGAGAAGATCCACTTCCAGATGCAGGACATTCACGGCGCCGTCGGCGGCGACCAGACGCTCACCAACGACACTGTCAAAACTGTGAGTCAGGTGTGGAAGAGGGGCTGGACCGAGGGGGCCAAGGGTGGAAGCCTCATCTTACCCGAGGAGCACTAGATTGTTTCAGAGCGCGGACTCCAGACTGACCGCAGCTCATGGGCCGCATGCGCAACCCGTCGCTGTCGCTGCACGGTATTGAGGGCGCCTTCTCCGCGCCGGGCTCTAAGACGGTCATCCCCGCGAGCGTCAAGGGCAAGTTCTCGATCCGCCTGGTGCCCAACCTCAGCATCGACAACACGACCGAGCTCGTGATCAAGTACGTCAACGACGAGTTCAAGAAGCTCGGCAGCAAGAACCGCTGCGAGGTGGTCCTTACGCACGGCGGCGAGCCGTGGATTGTGAGTAAACGACGACATGATCATCAGAGTTGACCCCAGGCCGACCCGAACCACTACAACTACCGTGCGGCGCACAAGGCGACTGTTGAAGTGTACGGCCAGGAGCCGGACTACACGCGCGAGGGCGGCTCGATCCCAGTGACGCTTGACTTTGCCAACATTCTCAAGCTCAACGTCCTGCTGCTTCCTGTTGGACGCGGCGACGACGGCGCGCACTCGACCAACGAGAAGATTGACACGAGCAACTACATCAACGTAAGTGTGGAGAAAATGGCTCTCGGCTGACATACAGGGCACTAAGCTTCTCGGCTCGTACCTCTACGAGCTCGGTGCGATTGCGAAGTAATAGGCAGAGGGAGTGTAGGCAGCAGCAGAAATGAATCCAGCAGGGGGAGTATCATAGCAGCATGCAATATGAGAGTCGTAGCAATATAAAAGTCGTCTCAGTCGTATAGTAGAACAAACACGGAACGTCGCAGCCGCAACACGCACACTAACACCGAACGCTCTCTCTCATCCCGCGGGCGCAAACGTCCCGTACCCGCGCCCATCCTCGCTGGTGACACTGCGCCCAAGGAAGCGCGCACTCGTACTACGGCGCACGAGCGCGCCCGCCCCACTCGCGATATCTACCGCCGCGCCCGCCGCGGCCCCCACACCGGCCCCAACGCCAGCCACGACACCCGCGATCCCCGACCCGTCAAAGTCCAGCGGGGCAATATGCGCAGGCGGCAGATCAATGATACTCGAGTCGGAGACGCTCGACGCATCATCACAGTCATCACACTCGTCACACTCGTACTCGTCCCATTCGTCGTAGGTATATCCCGCCTCTGGATCCGGATGTCCGAGCCCTAGTCCGGGAGCGAGACGCGGCCCGAGATCGAGGTGCGAGCCGGGCGACCCGCCCCCGGCGCCTGGGGTGGGGACGAGCGGTTCGCGGCGCCCCCCGCGTCCGATGAGCCCGGGAGAGAGGGGAGAGCGCGGGACAGTCGGGGCAGCGGGGCTCAGCGCGCCGAGTGGGGAGGCGGGGGGCCCGCGGAGGAAGAAGCGCGGCGAGAGGCGGATGAGGAGGAGGACGAGGAGCTGCGAGTTAGAGAGTTAGAGAGTTAGATAACGCCCAGGCCTGGGGCTGGACTCACGTATTCGAGGAGCGCGATTCCGCATGTCTACCGTTAGTCAAATAGCGGCGGGCACTCACAATGGCGAGATAGCGCAGTCTGACCGAGTCGTGGGCGCCGCGGACCATTGTCTGGTAGCAGATTGCCCATGCGGCCGCGATGAGGGTCGCGCCCGTGCTGGCGAGGACGAGGCCTGCACGCGCGCGCCAGCGGGGCGTAAAGAGGAGGGTGGTGAGGACTGTGCCCCGGATAGCAGCTAGCAGCGGGAGGTAGGGCGGCACGCTGTTGTGCGCGGCGTACCACCCCGCATAGGCTACATCTGCGACTAGGACGGGGAATAGGGCGAACGGGCGCGAGGGGGCGGGCGCGAAGAGCGTCGAGGAGGGCGTTGGGTGCGCGAAGGACGGGTGCCGCGAGGGCATGGCGACGAGTTGGTGGTAGCAAAACACGCAAAGTTGTTGCGCGTTGTGTGCTGTATGTTGCAGATGTGTGCCCATGTGTGGCGTCGTCCTTGTCACAGATCACAGGATTACGAGCCAAACAATTCTGGGCCACCCCCAGGCCCAGGAACACGCTAGGTAACGCCTACGGCATGCCGCGTCGCCAACTGCATGGCACGCGTTTCGCACAGTCTGCGGCTTTATGCTCTTGCTCATTCGCGCTCCCGTACTCTATGCCCTGCCCTCCAATGCCAAGCATGATACAGACAACTACAAATCCGACATGTATATATTACTTCCACGCAGGCCGGGACGCCGGCGTCCCTCCGAGGTGCTGCATCGACGGGCGCGCGCGAAGCCCCGCCGAACCGGGTGCACCGTACCCGTTCCCGAGCGCCGAAATGGACATTGAGTGGCGCAGGCTGCGGTGCAGGCCGACGGCGCTCGTGTCCCCCGCACTGGACATGCTCGTGTCCGCGCCGAGCACCGAGCCGCGCATGCGGATCGGCGGGCGCGTTGGGGCGCGCATTGTGCTCGCACTCAGCGTTGACGCGCTCACGCCGCCGCGGGTCGGCGAGATGCTCGTGTTCGGCGAGCCGCCGGGAGACCCCGCGAGAGACGACTTGCGCTTATACGGCACACCTGATTTGTGTAACTTTGAACGCTCCCGGCGCGTGACCGACAAGCGGCGGTGCTCAGACACGGACTGAGAGAGCGGGGAGGCGCCTGTCGGAGGTGCGGGTTTGTCGCTGCAGCCGTTCTGGCCAGCGCGGGCGGCGGACGCGGCTGTCGGGCGGAGGAGGGTGCTGCTTGAAAGTCCGCGGCTGGAGGAAGGGATCTGGTGGAGCTCTGCCAGGGCGGGAGATGCCCTAGACGGCGGGCGGGACGGCTTGCCGAGGCCGATCGGCGTAGTCTTGCCTGTGGGGCCGGTTGGGGATGGCTCAGGTGGCGAGACCGAGTTGGTACCGCCAGTCGCAGACAAGGCATTAGAACTGGCGCGGCCGAGAAGAATGCGGTTCTTCTTCCACTCGGGTAGGCTGTCAAAGTCTGTTGCCGTGGATGTAGATGATGTCGGAGCGGGAGCCGGGGCTGGCGCAGGCGCGCTCGCAGGTATCGGGAGGACCTTGAAGGGTGCGGGACTCGAAGTGAGTGATGGCACGCGCGTGGCCCCGCGACCCAATGGCCCAGCAAGAGGCTTGATCTCGTCCTTCATTTCCTCCCACTCGACCGATTCGTCGTCGATATCTAGCGCCTTGATGTCAATCATGCTCTGCGATGAGCCCGGGCGGAAAATGTGGATGCTCTCGAGCTCGCCCTCGCCCGTCTCGTCGCCGAACCGCGTCGCCTTGGCGCGCTGTTTCCGTGGTGACCCGCCGGCGCGAGGAGACCCGGCCTTGACATGGTACCCGCCCTTCTTTTCACTGGCGGCAAGCAAGCGTTTAACTGCCGGAGAACTGGGCGACGCAAAGCCCACCTGCTGCGGTGGTGGTGGGGGAGGAGGCATCGCCACGATGTCACTCGCGACAAGCTCGCTTGCCGGACGGATGGGCTGACTCGGGGCCGAGTCTGTAACGGTCATGGCCCTAAACGTGTCGGCCACCTCGTCCTTAGCCTCATTGACGCGCAGCTCGAAGGTGTCGAGGATCCGTTCAAGGTCTCCCACCGGTGCTGTACCCCGAGCCGTCATAGATTCAAATCCATCGCGGTACTCGCTGAAACCGGTTTTGAGGTTGACAAACGCCGCAGCGCAGTGCGCCAGGCTCTCCATTGCGCAGGCCAAAGACGCACGATACCCTGTCTCGCGCGCCTCGGCAATCGCAGCCTTGTAGCGCGCCCGCTGCAGCTCGATCTGCAATTTGAGATTGCTGTTGTTCGCAGCGTCCATCTCGGGGAACGACCGGGTCTCGAGTGAGCTGAGCGAGGTTTCGATGGATCCGACCAGTTCGTTCTCGCGGCGGACCTTGCTCTGCACGGCTCGGCTGTTGCGGTATGCGTCGTTGTACCACGCAATGATCTGCTCGCAAAACTCCTTCTCAGTTCCACAATTGTCGCCCAGCTCGTTGCTCCGCAAGGTAAGGCTCGTAGCGCCAAGCTCGGCCCCGTCCCAACGTGCACGCTGCTCGGCACCCTGTTGGATCTCTGCCAGCGCCTTGTCGACCTTGGCAATGATCGGATACATGACGTCGGCAACCCGCTTTCGGCCATCTTCCAACTTGGATGTCGAGGCGGACAGGTTCTCCTTGTCGCGCTTCTCCAGCAATCCTTCCAGGATCTTGATACGCTCGCCCTGCTCGGCAATCTTCTCCAGGTACTGCCGCGTCGAGACCTCGTGGCCGCCAACATTACGGGTGACGCGCATCTTGACATCCTTGGCCTTGTTCGCCCATGTCAGGGTGTTGCTCGTGTCTTCCATGTCTCTGGAGCTCGGAGACACACAAACGATCATGACGGTGCGACAGTTGCCGCCGAGGGAAAACTTGAGGAGACGGGTGAGTTTGGAGTTGCGGTACGGCACGTGCGGGCGGGAACGACTACGTTGGGCAGCACAAAGAGCACTGATGCAGCTACTAAGTGCGAGAAGCGACTGGTTGATCTTGGCGCCTTCCTTCATACGCTTGCCCATGTTATGGGTAGCCGAGGCACGCTCACTGCCGGCAAGATCGACAATGGAGAGTGTCGCAGAGGATGTATCTTGAAGAACTGTTTCGCGGTCCATGTCGACGTCCGCGGCACGGCTGCTCCTGGTAACGTTGATCTGCAGCACTGCGTGAGAGCGCGAGGACTGATTGTTGGCATTGGTGGCGGACGTGCTGCGGCGCTCGTTACCTAGCATGACAAGATCGAGCACCTCCTCCACCGACTGAGGTCGCTTAATCGTGACATCCGCGATTGTGACGCGCTCCTTTTCGTTTTCGAGAAGCTTTAAGCCGCCAGTGGGGCAGAAAGGAAAGTTGTCCGACAGCAGGTCTCGGATCTGCTCGTTGTACAGTTCGACCATAGACAGTTCAAGATGGGTGTCGTATTTGTCCTTGGTTTCCTCGATCCTGTTGAACAAGTCACGCATGGTGAGGACAATGATTCCTGGGTCTACGGGGCTGCCGCTAATCGTGTGGGTCTTTCCACAACCAGTAGCCTGGGGTCAGCATGTAACGATGGCGCTTTGACCCACTCCATATGCAAACACAGTCGCGTTGTACCCATTCAAAACGCCCTCGAGAAGAGGCTTGGCAGTGTTCTCGTACACTTCCTCCTGCCCCGCCTCCATGCGGAAGACATGGTCGAAAACGTAACTATAGCGTCAACACGAGCACCTGATCAGGATCACTCACCGACGATTCTTGTATCTCCGCCCGCCGCCGCCCATCCCGCGGCGGAGCTCGGCGCCCTCCTCGGGCTTGTCAAAGTCAATCTGGCGGTTGTCGATGACAGCTGGGAGTCAGTGAGTATGCAGATCGGTAGAGACTCCACCAAACACGCACCGACAATCTCACGCAGCGCTCCGCCGGCCGCAGGCTTGCGTGGGGCGCTGGCAAAGTTACCGCCGCCGAGGAAGAAGGGTGTCGTCACCGGCTGGGATATGAATGGTAGCTCCTTCTCCGGGTGCCATGGCCGCGGACGAACTGATTCGTGCGTCAGTACAAGAGTAAACAATCCGAAAAAGGCTCGGGTCGTCTCGGCTGCTTGGGACAGGAACGGGGTGCTCACTGCAGATGCGCATAGCATTGTCGTCGATAAGATACGCCATGCTGGCGCGGGCAGGGGTTGGGATGTTCCGGTGTTGTGGAGAAGTGTCAAGATGTTAGGCGATGCGGTTGTGGTGATGGACGAGAGTGTTTGGGTGATGCATGTAATGCCGAGAGGAAGGTGAGGTGAGGGTGAGGTGGAGGCGTAGTAGGTTTGTTTAGGGATGTCGTTTCGGACCACGGTCGAGGGCTAGGGATGAACGGGCCGGTTGGCGTGGCTGTTGCTGATGGCGCCGAGCTACTCTTGACTGTTGTTCTTGATGCTGATGAAGGTGAATGCTAGTAAAGAATCATGGAGAGGGACAGATGGAAAGGGGGCGGGGTGTTGTCCTTGCACCTTGTTGCCTCTTGAGATTGATCGACGTCGGCGGTGCTGGTGTTGTTGTTGTGTTGACCTCCAACCTCGCGAGCTTGGACCTCCAGCCAGGCGGCAGACGCAGGGTGCAAGACGGAAGCAAATAAAAACAAACAAATGGAAAAAGAGGGTTTTAAAAGACAAAATCAGTCGCGCACGCGTCTCCCTGGCAGTGCCTACAGTGCGGAACAATACCAGCCATCCACTGGCTGGCTAATTAGAGTGCCTTGTTTAGGTCTTACTTGAAATTACCTCAATTACCTCATGGCCTCATGGCCTCATGTTCTCTACTATTATTTTCTCTCATAATAAAATATCATTAATCCAGAAAGTGCCACGAGCAAAGTGCATGGCAAAAATAGCTTCCGCTGATCCGCCGATCTCGCTGTTTTCTCCATTACCCGATTCCGTTTTTTTTTTGCGTGTCCGGTTCCTCCGGGTTTCTGTCAGTTGCGCCGGCTATTCCGGTTGGCCGGTGGGTGCTGGCACTGCGTACCTGCGTATTCCCATTGTCATTGTGTGATTGCGCCACTGCTGGCTGTTGGCTGGCTGTGGGCTGGCATGGTTGAATCGGTTGCCCACGCCAGTCGCAGTGTGCCATTGGAATCCAAAGCAAAAGGACGCGACCTTTTGCACCGGTATCGACTTTTTCTCTCTCCTCCTCTTCCCATCAACAGCATCTATCTACTCTCTCCATTCCGCACTCGCTCTCGCCCAACAACCACACACCCGTCGCTGCAGCTCAGTTCTTCAACAGCGCTTCCTGTCCATCACACTCTCTTGATCTCATCCCACACTAATACCGCCCACCATGTCGTCCCTCGCCGCCCAGGTTATCCTCCACCCCAAGGTCTCCCAGTCCATGGCCGTTCTGGCCACCACCCTTGGCCGTGACAAGGTGGGTCTCAGTAATGATGGGCAACTCTTACCTCCAGCTCTACCGTCTTGTCCAGTACGCATCGCGTCTTCTCGCCTGGAGCTTTGCGCGCAACGGCAACCTGGACCTTGCCGTGCGCTTCAACGCCCTCAAGGCCGCTCTCGGTTCCGCCCGCAAGCGTGAGTTGCAGAGCGAGAAGAATAGTAGGCTGACTCGTAGTGATGCGTGTGTTCAAGCCCGTCGAGAACCTCCAGTCGTCGCTCAACCTCTACGAGAAGCCGCTGTAAGTTGCAACATGGCCGGGTATAGTTTGAAACTTGGACCGCCAGAGGTTCCGAGCTTGGTTTCAGGCGCACCTAGACCCTACCATGTCACCCATATCGCTGACACCTCCACAGCAAGGGCAAGACTGCCGCTGAGGGTGTCGCCCAGATCACGCAGTTTGCTCGCCAGCTCTGCTACGCCGTCTTCCTCGGCACTGACTCGCTCATCTGGCTCCAGAGCGTTAGCGTCCTCCGTCTTGACAAGGAGTGAGTTTTGAAAACGAGAAAGGATACCTTTCTGTCATCAAGTCGCATGTGCGCAGAGATCTGTTTGCGCGGCAGCCGACGGTTCGACGGTCATGCACGGCACAGTGAACATGGTCCAATGATGTTGGATCAATATTCAATTCCTGGTGTATGCTTGCCCACCCGCTGACACTTTCCAGCAAGGCCGCCAAGGTCACGCGTATTTCGTTCAAGGCGTGGCTCATCGGCATTGTGCTCTCGCTCATCTCGTCGTCGGCTGCGCTTGTCAACCTTCGCGCCCAGTCGCGCCGCTTCGCCCTCCAGTCGGACATCTCGCGCCGCGAGAACAGCGAGAAGGGTGCCGACACCGACGCTGCCGACGAGGCCGAGCGCCGCAGGCAGGGCCGTGCCCTTCTCACCCAGCGCCAGAACATCATGTCGCAGCTCGTCACCGACGCGTTCGACCTCTGGATCCCCGCCACCAACCTTGGTTACTCGAACCTCAACGACGGTGTTGTTGGTCTTCTTGGGTGGGTTAACAGTATACTTTTGCAAGCTAACCCGCAGTGCCACCACGTCGTACATGGCTCTCCAGAAGAGCTGGCGCAAGGCCGGCGTCGAGCTTGCCTCCAAGTCAAAGTAAGCGAAGGAGGACGAGATCATTGCCATCCCCACCACTTGTGTTTACGCATACCCCGGGTCCGTGTGTACCGAGTCGTCCGTTGTCCGTACGCACGATATGCTACTTGTTGTCTGAAGCTGGGGGCCAGGGAGTGGGAGTGGTCGTTTGCGGCCCGCAAAAGTCAGGCAGCTGGCAGGCTGGGAAGAACGACGTCGGTCTGATCCGACCAGGTAAGAGATGCGGCCCGCTTCACATTCCTGCATGCGCAATCAAAGTAGGGGCAGTAGGAGAGCGCACGAGCCAGTCACAGTAGTAGCAGCATAGAACAAAAGACGAGTTACATGCTGCAGGATGCCGCAATCTCCGGACCGGCCATGGCTCGGACTCGCGCATGGCCGGAATCCGCGTCCGAGTCGAGAGCAGACCGGAAATCTGGCGCTGGGAACTCCGGCTGATGCAAGGCATCAACGGCATGAGGGGTTTGTGGATCGCCCATCGGCGGCCATGTCCGCCACTAGCGAAACAGGATCCTGGATCTCACAATTTCACTCTCCTCCACTCCACTCACATCAACATCCATGTCTGACCCAGCTGCCGCGGCAGCCCGCGAGCTCGACACGCTCCGCAGACAATACTTCGCCCTCGTTCCGCCGTACCTACTCGCCCTTCCCAGTCCGGACGCCCTGCGGCGCGGGCAGGCCGTGCTCGCCGACCTCGCGGAGGAGGTGCCGCAGCCTGAGGCAGGGTATCGACGGGGGTTTTGGCGCAGGGTGTTGCCTGCGCTGGAGGCCATCGCGGATGGGGATGGGGTGAGTTTGCGCTCTTTGGTCAGGACCGCAATTGGGACTTGATTGGGATTGTAGTCTGTGATTACTATTGCAGTGCGATTGTGGGCCAAGACTGGTCGTGACTCGGATGCGGTTGTCTGACAATCTCACGTTCTCTGATCGCCGATCTCTGACCTGACATCAGCTCGACGAACGCGTCTACGAGGCAGTGGCAGAGTGCATGGCGCTCCCGACCCAGCTGGGCCCGTACGTCGCCCGCCACCCCTCTCTCTAACTGCAGTCCACCCCCGTCCCCCAAGACGTTCATCTACTCCACCTCCTCGGGCGAAAAACGCATAACACTGTACGAGGAGCAGGTCGCCGTACAGGCAGGCACGACCGGCCTGCGGACGTGGACCGCGGCGCTGCACCTCGCGCACCACTTCCTGCGTGACCCAGAACGGTTGTTCGGGCGGCCGCCTGGAGCAGTCGTCGAGCTCGGCGCGGGGACCGGATTCCTCAGCATCGTTCTCGCCTCTGAGGGGCTGGATGTGCTCGCTACGGATCTCGGAGGGGACGGAGACGAGGAGAGGCAGGCACCATTAAGCCGGCTACGGGACAACTTCACGCTCAGTAAGGACTTGATCTCGTTTGATTCTGACGATAGACGGGGCGGATATCCCCGCGCTCCCGCTCGACTGGGCGCATGCAGCCTTCCCGCCGGCAGAGCGGCCAGGGGAGTGGGAAAGCGTGCTTGCCCCGGTTGGGGGACGGAGGCGCGACGTGCTCGCCGCGGACGTGGTCTACGATCCGGAGATTGTGCCGTTACTGGTCGACGCTATTGCCGTGTTGTTGACCGAGGGGGAGGGAGCGGCGCCGGTCGCGGTGCTAGCGGCTACGGTGCGGAATGAGGAGACGTTTGCGCTCTTCCTCTCTACGTGCTGTGCGTATTTCCAACTGAATGCTCTGACGCCAGCGGCAAGAGGCCTCGCGACAGCCACGCTCGACCTTCCCCCCATGGACCCCGACCGGCCGACGTTCTGGGATACCGCGCTGGATCGCGGAACGAGGGTAGCGATTGTGCGGATTACGGCCCAGTGATGCAGCTTATGTGTGCAAAATAACCGTGTTGCAGATCACACTAGTCTTTTCGCGAGATGTCTTCAGCTGCTTGCGAAGGCTGCTCAAGGCCTCGCGGTTGCCCTTGTGGAAAACCGACGATGCCAGGCTTCCGTATACCGGGCGTTGACAGCGGCCTCGGCGTTGACAGCGTCCTCAGCACCACGGCGTCCTCGGTATCGGCGCTTTCCCGGCATCGGCGGTGTTCTTGCCAGATGGCAGGCGCCATAGCTCCCGGCAGAGCGCCTCCTCTACCTGCTTGCGGCCCCGCGCAGTCAAAAAGCTGCTGACCCTTCTTCTGTCGCCAAAGTAGGACAGCGAGTCGAGGCAGGTCTTGGCCCTGTCGCATATCGCACGCAGTTTGATTATTTCTTGCAAGCAGATGTTGTCAAGCAGACGCATGATGCTCTTTACAGCTTGAAGCTGGGCCATGCGCTCTGGTGGTGTGAGAGCAGGGCCTTCCTTGTGCACCCTTTGCTGGCATGATGACGGCGTTGACGGGCATTGTCAATGTTTCCCAACCATATGGGGCTGCACTTTTGCAGGCCTCTCTTCGAGCGCTCGAGGTTAGGCAGGAGCGTTTCCATTCATTTTGCACTGCCTTGATTGCACTCGCACGGTGAAGGCAAGCCCCGCGTTAAGCAAAGGACCAAAAGCATGAAGCTCATGTTGCTCTTTCCGACCAGGTGCAGCTTTGTGCTCACAAACATTACATGATCTTGTCCACTTGACTGCTCACTAACCACTCGTCCACTCTGCTCATGCTCCTGCTGCGCGGTAGCCAGTAAGAATACAATGCATCGATACGGACCCGTGGGCCAGCATCGACGATGCATCGACCCGTCAAGACCCATCGGCCGTATCCCATCGGCCGCGGCGCGGCGTCCTACAGAATTAACCCGAGATGGGAGCGTGTGGAATCTAATCACACAGTGGTGCTGGCCGCTTAGGCGGTCTCGACCTGGAGCTGTGGGTGTGAGATGAGAACTATGCGAGCGGTTTAAAAGCTACTCACGAGGTCGGAGTCACCGGCGTCCTGGATCGACATGACGCCGACGCGGTAGAGCTTACCGGCGGCGGTGCCGAGGTCGACGTTGGAGCCGTCGTAGTGGTGGACCGAGGTCTTGGAGCTGTATGTCAGCGGCGAGTTCACAAGAGGGTCAGAATCATTCAACTCACAGCATGGCGTAGTACTCGAGCTCAGACTTGCGAAGAGGGGGGCAGTTCTTCGAGATGAGGATGAGCTTCGCTAGCGGGTCAGCTTTCGGGGAGTCCTTCTCAGCCGAGGCTCCAGCCCCCGACCACGCGGATGATACGCGCCTCTGTTGCCAAAGAGCGCGCACCAGCGTAGTATGCTTGGTCTACTTACACTTGCCGTTGCGGAGCTGCTTGAGCGCCTGCTTGTAGCCGAGCGTGAACTTGCCCGACTTGACGACAAGCTGGAGACGCGAGTTGATGTTCTCCGAAGCCTTGGCGGCCTTGCTGCGCTTAACGGGAGCCATTTTCTGGAGGGTTAGAGATGTTCGAGAAGGTTGGGGTAGGTCGTGGGCGGCAACGAGCAGCGAGCGTATGAGAGAAAGACAGCGAGGATCTGGGGAAGAGCAGGAGGGGCGATTAAGGAGGGGAAACTGAACATTGAGAGGATCTGAAGGAGACTCGGCCTGGCTGCAAATCGGTCTCGTGAGGCCAGCCTTGCAAGTGCAAGTCCGCCCCCGAGTCCTTTGAGCCCAACAGAACTCCGAACCCCACCCAATTTCACCTCCGTCTCCACCCGCCCGGAGGACCAAAAAGCTCGGCGGACAGTTGGACACGGGCCACAGGACCTGGGCAGATGTTGAACGCGGTGAAGCAGAAAAAAGCCGATCACCGCGCAGATACACTCGACGCCCAGTCTTAGCAGTCCACATCCAGTCTTCCGAGCTTCGCCTGCTCTCACGAGCAGCGGCCCATTTCTCGTCGGGTCGAGCAGAACACGCCCGGAACCGGTGTCAAAGTCCGGGCCGCTGGACGTGCCATTAACCACATTCGCCCTTCGGCCTTGCTGTCCGACTCATTCGGAGTCGTTTCTCGCGTATCGTCGCTCGTCACTCGCTGCTCGCTGCTCGCCGCACGGGGGTCGCTGACCTGTGTTGGGGGGTGGGGGTACGCACTGATCGATGTGTTGACGGATGAGGGTTGCAAGAGTGGTGGTGAACAAGTTTTCTTGCGGAGACGGTGGCAGGCAGCAGGCGGAGAGCACCACCTACACCCAGCCCAGGCAGCACTAGCAGCGCCTGCAGCGCCATGCGACGCCTGCGCCATGCGACTCTGGGTGGTGCAGAATTTTGAGGCACGAGTTTTGACTGTACAGCTCGGCGTTTGGGGATTTGGGCCCTTTATGAGTGTGGCATTTTGAAAAGCACGCGGACATATGCGCATCTCCGGGACAGCCCCCTCAAAGTGATCACGTGATGTGCCCCACCCGGTGACTCGGCCGCCACTCAAAATCCGTTTCTGTCCGTTTTGACAAAGTCGGGCGGCAAAGAGATGAACAACCCGTGATCCTCGGCTCGAACGCATCTCTCACTTCCACCACTCGCCACCCACAACAACTCTCCACAACATGTCCGCTCTCGCGATCGGTCTCGGGCTGCTCGGCGCAGGACTCGGCGGGCGCGTCGCTTACCAGATGATGCGGGCCGGCTCGCGCGGTGCCGACAAGTGGGTCAAGGGCGGGTTCAAGGCAAAGATGGACAAGGCCGAGGCTATCCAGGTGCTGGGTCTCCGGTGAGTACGCGCTGCAGAAGAGGCACGGGAAACACGCTGGGGAGCGACGGAAAGAGACGAACGTTGTGGTGAGAGGCCGAGACGCAGGCCGAGACCTTGGCTCGTCACAAATGACGACTCTGCTCGATCTGGCTTCGTTGTTCTTGACCTCGCATGTGTTGCGGACAGCCTTCCGTACCTCATTCCCGCGCTTCTTTTAACCCACTCAAATACGGTTGAGACGATCCCGTCTCCGCACCTCTGACTGCAATTCAAAGCCGGTTGCTTCATTGCTAACCCACAGCGAGCCCCTCACCTCGGACAAGCTCAAGACCGCACACCGCAAACTCATGCTCGCGAACCACCCGGACCGCGGAGGATCTCCCTACCTAGCAGGCAAAGTGAACGAGGCGAAGGCGCTTCTTGAGTGAGTCTCGGAGGAGTTGTGTTGGAGCAGGAGTAGAAGAAGGGTTTGATGAGGCCTCGGTTGTGAGGCGGAAAGATAAGATAAATTGGTTGTCATTCCGGAGAAGCTACCTTGGCCTGGGGACTTCAACTGGACCTTGCGAAAAAGCGACGTTGGTCTCGTGAAGGGCTGGCGACGCTGGCCACCGTACAGCGATGGCGCCGCTGGTCCCGGACGATCAGGGGAACTCGCGCGAGATAAGGTGATAAACCGCCGTTCATGAGGTCGCACTGCACCCTTGTGCCGCGGCCGCAGTCCCTTTCTCTCCGTGTGCAGCGCCTTGTGTTCAGAATATCTGTCTCTTTCCAACTCTGTGACCGCGCTGTGCTGCACCTGTGATCCATGTACTAACTCCCACAGCAAGCAGGTGAAGAGGTAACCGCGTGCGATCTGCGACATTGTACCGACCCGACACTAGACTAGTAGCCTGTATGATGCAGACGATGTACCCCTCTGCTTACCGTACATGTTACTGACGGGCATAATTTACCGATGAGCAGGTACTTTGCTAATGTTTACTCATGAGACTCGTCCAGTGGGGGCGACTGTGCAAGGTCTATCGCTGAGAACGAGCACTTGGCAATATCATCGTCAGTGCTCATTGGGAGTGCCAGGCTGCTCTGGTTTGGCTCAGCTTTCCTTTCACCAGACGCCTTGTGACACCGTCAAGATCTGCCTACCTCACCATCCGCCATGAGGAGCAAGGGTATCCTCGGGGATAAGTCGGCTTGAATAGCGAGACGAATGCAATGCCACAACTGTCTACTGTGCGCCGCATATCGTTATTTGTCAACAGGGACTCACACCAACGATGGATGCTCCAACAACAATTATCTCACCTGGTTCGACTTCTGCTCTTTGTTTCTTGGCTTGTTTATTGCTGTGTAGGGTCACAGTTCGTTCGTTATATATTTTCCCCGGGTTCAGTGGGTCTCGGCCGACGGGGTGTCAACCGTGATCCTATTCTCGAGGGTACTATTGTCTACGCGAATATAAACTGCATATCTCTCGTAGCATGACCTATGATAATGATTCCAGGTGAATAACGTGAAGGAAGCCCGATGACAAGAGCAAGAAAATATTAATTCGGGAAAGTCGGGAGAAAGCACGAAACTCAGTGCTGCCTCCCCACAATGCAGGCAGTCGCTCTCAACAAACGTGAGTAATGCGATGGGGCACGAACTCCTCCTATTCTCCGTACGCCGATGTAGATTTCTAGGTCACAGGCCAGGCAACGCGCGCGGTCGAAGTCGATTCCAGACAGGATCCCGGGAGCGTCACCCGTAGGCAAATTCAGACGGTATCGACGGTGTTGGGAGGTGGTCACCCTTGTACGCACACACGACTAGGCCTGATGACGAGCAAGCACAGCCCGACGAAATCTGTCATTCGTCAGAGTGGGACATTTGAGATCTGTTAACTTCCCTTCCCTGTGGCACCGCCACTTAACGGCCCGGTGATCGTTGGGCTCCAAAACTCGAAAGGCACCGTGGAACCAGGAGTAGCACCGGAATTTGTCGTACACTTGGCGTGGGGGGGAGGGGCATATACATTGTATATGGCGCTGTAGAGTAGCCCTTGTCCATGATCATCGGCCCCGGCTCTCTGTTATTCGTCGTCTCCGGTCCGTCCTGACAGTGGCAGCTGTACAGTATGAATTGTAGCTGCAAACGTTCCACTTCACCTACAATTCGAACGGTTACCCTAACAATGCTCAACACCTCCGCCATCGGCCTTTTTGGGCGTACTTGCCTCAATGCCGGTCTCCCAAGCCGGACTGCAAGTGCACGTCAACCTCTCGCCGCTGCTCACTGGGGGCATGGACGCGAGCCGCGTCTCAGGCCCGAGGCGAAAGTAACCACCTGAACCAAATCTTTGGGTCTCCATTGCGAGGCGCGCTCAACATATAGAGCACAAGTCCACCGCCGCTTGAGGTCCGGAAGATCACGGGCAGGTGCTCCGGAGCTCAGAACAAAGAAGAACTTGTTAAGCCCTCTGGTATTGGGGCTGCCAAACTTGTGTGACGGGGTTTGCCGATCGGGTCGCGACTAGTTTTAATATCGCACTATCAGTCTTATCCCAAATATAGTCATAGTTTAAGCTAGTCGTAGATCAGTGTCCTGGAGGCATGCGTCTCAGTTGCGGAAGATTTAATGCAGTGCGCAACGATGAGAAAAGACTTGTAGCGTCGTGGGGTGAGGGTTGTTGACTTGTTGACACAGCTGAGACGCTCATCCCCCTTGATTGCCGGTGATGTCCGTGCGGTGAAGCCCCCGTGGAAAGATCGATCGGCCAGAAGTGCGACTAGCGCCGATCGAATGCCGATCGCGCGTGAGTGCCACACGGGTGCCACACGATCAGCGCGTTGCGGTTAATGGTGACATCCGATGCACCCGACCCGAGTCGAGTTGAGATTGCAGATTCCGGTGAGATTGCGAGAGAGAGCATCAGAAAAGTCCATAAACGACCTCCACAGCTACTTATCAGCACCAATCCCGATCGTATCTCAACTTCTCCCCATCTCTCCTCTCTTCAACCCCCTTTCTCACTCGTCCCCCACCATCACAATGGCGTCTGCTGCTCCCGCCGACGTCAAGGCCACTCTGGCCAGGTGGTCGAAGCGTCTCGGCACACTGCCGAGCTTGGCCCTCCCGACCGACTACCCGAGACCCAGTGAGTGAAGTGCGATGCCATGGCCGGAGCTGGTGTGATCGGCACGCGATGCCGCACGATGACTGTTCGGTGACATGCCCGTAGACTGAACTGACCGTCAGCCCCCGCCAGGATGGTCGAGTCGGTGCAGAGGCTCCAGCTGCCGCCTTCGCTCACCCCGGCGCTCATGCACATCACGTACGAGTTCTCGACGCTGTACCCGTCCGTGCCGCTGCCGACGCCGTACCACCTGCTGTTGACGTCGTTTGTTATCCTGCTCTTCCGCTACACCCCGGATCCGTCCATGGTCATCTGCACAAGTGCACCAGGGACGACGACACCGATTCTCCTCAAGCTCGACCTCACCGCCGAGATGACGTTCTATGATGTCCTCCGCATGGTCATGGAGCGCGAGGAGGAGGCTGCCGCCGACATTCTTCCGCTGTCCACTCTCGTCGCGCACCTCAAGCCCGAGGGACCGCTTTACCGCGTTCGCTTCTTCGACTCGACGCAGGTGGAGGCTGACCCCTCCGGTTCGCTCACCACCGACTTTACGCTCTACCTCCTTGCCTCGGAGAAGCAGGGATCCGCGACTCGTTCGGTCATGCCGTCGCTCTACCTGACCCTGACATACAACTCGCTCCTCTTCACCCAGTCGCGTATCCAGGCAACACTCGAGTCGCTCCTTCAGCTTCTCACCTCGGCGTCGAACAACGATGCCGCTCACCCCATTGGCTCCCTCCCCCTCCGCACCCAGAGCCAAGTGGGCGTCCTTCCGGACCCCGAGTCCGATCTCGACTGGTGCGGTTTTGTTGGCGCCATCCCCGACATCTTCTCCGCCAACGCCAAGGCCCACCCTGACCGCACCTGTGTGGTTCAGTGCGAGCCTGAGGAGGGTCAGGACGTCATGGACGGCCCGTCTCGCGGCCGCCGCATCTTCACTTACCGCCAGATCGACGAGGCCTCGAACGTTCTTGCTCACACCTTGATCAAGAACGGTCTTCAGCGCGGAGAGGTCGTCATGGTCTACGCGGCGCGTTCCGTTGAGCTCGTCGTCTGTGTCATGGGTATCCTCAAGGCTGGCGGTATCTTCTCGGTTGTTGGTGAGTCATTGCTGGCCTTGTGCAGGTGACTAACTATCCAGACCCCGCGTACCCCCCGAACCGCCAGACTGTCTACCTCCAGGTCTCGATGCCCCGTGCGCTCTTGGTTATCTCGTCGGCTGGTGTTCTTGCCCCTACCGTCTCGGACTTTATCAAGGAGAAGCTCCACCTCCACGTCCAGATCCCTGCGATTGAGATGACCGAAAACGGCCTCACCGGCTCGCCCAAGGGCGCTGCCGAGGACATCCTTGCTCCCTACCAGCAGTTCTCGCAGACTCCCACCGGCGTCGTTCTCGGCCCCGACTCCCCCGCCACCCTGTCGTTCACCTCGGGTTCCACTGGCATCCCCAAGGGAGTCAAGGGCCGTCACTACTCGCTCACCCACTTCTTCCCGTGGATGTCCCAGCGCTTCAACCTCAGCGGCGAGTCGCGCTTCACCATGCTTAGTGGTATTGCCCACGACCCCATTCAGCGTGACAGTAGGTTTACAGAGTTGTGCGCAGTTGCTCACCACAGTGTTCACGCCACTTTTCCTTGGTGCTTCTCTGTACGTCCCCACCGCGGACGACATTGGCACCCCCGGTCGCCTTGCCGAGTGGATGGACGACAACCAGGTCACAGTCACCCACCTCACCCCTGCCATGGGTCAGCTCCTTTCTGCGCAGGCCACGCGCCAAATCCCGTCGCTCCGCAACGCATTCTTTGTCGGTGACGTCCTCACCAAGCGTGACTGCCACCGTCTCCAGTCGCTCGCCAAGAACGTCTGCATCATTAACATGTACGGTACCACCGAGACTCAGCGTGCTGTGTCCTACTTCGCCATTCCCTCGGTCAACGAGGATATGACTTTCCTGTCCACCCAGAAGGACCTTATTCCGGCTGGTCAGGGAATGATCGACGTTCAGCTTCTGGTCGTCAACCGCACCGACCGCAACATTCCCTGTGCTGTTGGTGAGATGGGTGAGATCTACGTTCGTTCCGGTGGTCTCGCCGAGGGCTACCTCGACCCCAACGCCACGGCCGAGAAGTTTGTCACCAACTGGTTCACCGAGGGTGTCGACCGCGAGGACACGCTTGTCAAGACGAACCCTGCTGCCGCTGAGCACTGGTTCGGTATCCGTGACCGCATGTACCGCTCGGGTGACCTTGGTCGCTACCTCCCCGACGGCCGTGTTGAGTGCACTGGCCGTGCCGACGACCAGATCAAGATTCGTGGCTTCCGTATCGAGCTTGGTGAGATCGACACCCACCTGTCGCGCCACCCTCTTGTTCGTGAGAACGTCACTCTTGTTCGTCGTGACAAGGATGAGGAGAAGGTTCTTGTCTCATACTTTGTCCCTAACGACGGTCCCGACGTTGATGGCATGGCTTCCGCCTCGGAGGGCACTGCTGCCGACGAGGAGGAGATGGACCTCAAGCAGGAGATGCTCCGCGGTGTCCGTCGCTACCGCCGCCTCATTCGCGACATTCGCGAGCACCTCAAGAAGAAGCTTCCGTCGTACGCCGTTCCCGCGGTCTACTTCCCCCTCTCGAAGCTTCCTCTCAACCCCAACGGCAAGATCGACAAGCCTGCCCTTCCTTTCCCCGACACTGCTCTCGCTGTCAAGCCTTCGTCCAAGGGCACCAAGGACCTCACTCCTACCCAGAAGACAATCCACGACATCTGGCTCCGTCTCCTCCCTTCGCCCCCGCCTTCGATCGGCATCGACGAGAACTTCTTCGACCTTGGCGGTCACTCGATTCTCGCCACACGCCTCATCTTCGAGATCCGCAAGGCGTTCGTCGTCAACGCTCCGCTTGGCCTCGTGTTCGAGAAGCCCACCATCCTGGCCCAGGCTGCCGCCATCGACGACCTCACCACTGACGGTGTGATCGCCGCGGATGTCTCGTCCGACAAGGCTGCTGCCGTCGAGGAGGTCCACTACGCTTCGGACGTTGCACCCCTTTCCGCTCAGCTTCCCGAGAAGTTTGCTCCTCTCCCTGCCGACTTTGCCACCAAGAAGCTCACCGTGTTCCTTACCGGTGCTACTGGTTTCCTTGGCGCTTTCATCCTTCGTGACCTGCTCGCGCGCCGCGTTGCCAAGGTCATCTGTCTTGTCCGCGCCAAGACGCCCGAGGAGGGCATCGCCCGTCTCCGCGACGGTGGTATGGGCCGTGGTGTCTGGGACGAGAACTGGGTCTCTGAGGGACGTGTTGAGGCTGTGGTCGGCGACCTTGCCGACACGCACTTTGGCCTCTCGCAGGCTGACTGGGACCGCGTCGCCAACGAGGCCGACTCGGTTCTCCACAACGGTGCCGTCGTCCATTGGGTGTACCCCTACGCCAAGATGCGTCCCGCCAACGTCCTTTCGACTATGACCTGTCTCGAGCTCTGTGCCACTGCCAAGCCCAAGCTCTTCAGCTTCATCTCGTCGACTGCGGTTCTCGACAACGAGGCGTTCGTGCGCAAGTCGGACGAGGTCCTCCAGGCTGGCGGCGCCGGTCTGCCCGAGACGGACGACCTCGAGGATGCCCGCGTCGGCCTTGACACTGGTTACGGCCAGAGCAAGTGGGTTGCTGAGAAGATCATCATGGAGGCCGGTCGCCGTGGTCTTTCGGGCCACATTCTCCGTCCCGGTTACGTCCTGGGTGACACCGTTTCCGCTGTCACCAACACCGACGACTTCCTGTGGCGTATGGTCAAGGGCTGTCTCCAGCTGGGTCTTGTTCCGGATATCAACAACACCATCAACATGTGTCCCGTTGACCACGTCGCGATGCTGGCCTCCGTCTCGGCGCAGAACGAGTCGGCCGACGCGCACTTCAACGTTATCCACGTTACTGGCCACCCGCGCCTGCGTTTCAACGACTTCCTCGGCGGTCTCCTTACCTACGGCTACCCTGTCGACCGCGTCGAGTACATCCAGTGGCGTACCAAGCTTGAGCACCACGTCCTCGAGACGCAGGACAACGCGCTCTTCCCGCTCCTCCACTTCGTCCTCGACGATCTCCCCACGTCGACCAAGGCGGTCGAGCTTGACGACCGCAACGCGCAGGCCCTCGCAACCGCTGCTGGCGAGAAGCCCACTGCGGGTGTCACCGAGGACCTTGTGGGTCTCTACATTGCCTGGCTGATCCGTGCCGGCTTCATGGACGCCCCGCCCGCAGAGCACAACGGCAAGGCGCTTCCCGTCCTCACTGGTGGTGTCTCGCGTGCGATCGGGCGTACAACTGCGGGACAGGCGTAAGGATACTTGCGTCAATCTGTTGCGCCACTGGCACATTGTACCACCCCGATCGGCAGCCCCCATCTCCATTTCATTGGACTAAAAATAAGGAGTAAAAGTAGAAGCAGACTGTAGCTGTCATCAGCGGCGTGGCTGCCCAGTCTATGCATTGCTCGGGAAGATAGACGAACAATAAAGCAGCAATGTTGAGTCGTGCCAAAATAGTTGAAACACACGAAAGTTACTCAGTGTGCACGCGTCATGGAGTGGCGGTTAGTGCCCCCGATCTGCAGGTGGAACATTTACTCGTCACACCAGTGCCACTGACACGACCAACGCTCTGATGTGCATTTGTACACAACAGATGGGACGAAGGAGCTCTCCGCTGCGTAAGGCATGGTCGTCTATTGTTCCGGGGAAGCATCCGGAATAGTCCTCGCCCAGCTGAGGCAATGCTAAGCGGCGAGGGCCGCAAAGAGGGTCGCGAAGAGAGTCCCAAACTGACCTCGAAGATGGAATCCAGAGGGTGACGAGACACGAGACTCGTAACGCGCCGTGTGCTCCCCTGGACAACGGACAAGTGGTCACCGTGGCAACGGGAGAAACCCGGAGGTGAGTGTCGCATATTGAACACTGGGATCCTGCGTGGACGGCTGTCCGCGTGCAAGAGAGAGGAGATGACAGCAGAATCGAGCCGCAAGCTTGGCGGTCAGGAGCAGAATGATGGAGATGGTACAGGAGGCCCATTCATTTGCTCTCGAACAAACAAGCTTTGATTGCCAGACCGAGACTCGGGAGAGCAGTGTCGCCTTCTGTGTATGTCTAGCAGGCAGTTGACAGGAGTACTATGGGAGGAGGGACTCGCCGCAGTACTCCCATGGTGCCACACGACTTGCTACCACTTCCATCACACATGCCCCAGTTCAGTCGTTGTGGCCCAATGCAAAGTCGGTCAGGCGACAGTCAGCAGCCAGCTGGCTCGAGCTGGCTCCTACCTCTACCATGTGGTCCGCGGTACCCTGAACACTTAACACTCAGCCGACGTTGGCGCCACCCCAATACTCTCGAGCCCCGCTCGTGGCGGAGGGCGCGTGCGCGCGTGGGCCGCGTGTCGCCTGTTGGTGCACCGTCGTTATGCTCGTAAGCTCGTAACGTCGAACAATGCGTGCACTGTGCGTTGTGCGCTTTGTCACAGAGCTGGCCCCCGACGCCCCTTCCGAATCGGGTGGCGGCGTGCCAGCCCAGGTCAGCCTCCAGCCGAGGCGGATGTGACCTGTTAGTTTTCTGGAATCCGGCGTGGGATACGATATGGGACAAAGGCTATAGGCCAGAGCTCCATGGGGCACTCCGCGCGAGCACATGTACCTGTTGCGCGAGTCGATGCGTTGCTGAATGACCGCGTGATCGACCGTGAGCGTACGGGCGGCCACTGGCGAGTGTCCGGAGAGAGAGTCGACGCCAGCCCACATGAAGACGGGCGTTGCTCGTGGCACGGGAGATCGACTGACATTGTCGATGTTGCTTCGTCAGTCCTTTTGCCTGCTCAGCTACACACAATGGGTCACTATTATCGTATCCTTGTCTTAAATCCATACAAGCAATTACGAGTGCTCGGGGGATGAAAGGGAAGACAATACTGGTCCAGTTGCACATGATGTGGCACATGATGTGGACGTTGAGAGTCCGGGGGGCCAACAATGGCGAGAGATGCAGACTCCAGTTTTGGAGCGTTCGTGGTCGTCACGGTCGGCCCCCGGATCAAGTCGCCATCAAGACCCTAACCGGCACGAGCGTGGGCGTCATCACAATAGACCCCTTCGCCTGGTTGAAGTGACCTGTTCGGCTTTTGCTCTGTGCCACACGAAGCGTGGCGGACCGTAGATGCGATCAGCTCCACGTCTCTCCCATGGCCATTCGTCCCTGTTGCCGCAAGTCGTCAAGGTCAACGAGACTTGTCAGTCTTATGGTCAGTCTACAGTCAGTCTTAGCAGACCAGCCCCAAAGTCGAGGCTTATTGTCCCGAGCCCGGGCTCTACACCGCACGCGGGTCCGCGGAACCGAACACGCGCCGCCCCCCGCCGGCCGGACGTAGATGGGGCGGGGGAACAAAAGCCAGCAAGAGGACAATGAACACGCGCCACGGAACGACCACGAGCCGTGTTTCTCGGCCCTCGGCGGGTGGGGGCGCCGGATGCTGGTGTCTCCGTTGTCGTCTGCACGTCTGCAGATGTCGCCGCTGTCGGAGGACGAAGACACGAGGTTTGATATACTCCATTCCGGGATTTGGGATATTTCTCGATACTCTGAGACGAGACGTTTGCGCGCATTCCATTATTTCTGTCCCCCATATTTCTGTCAGTCGTCCATTCCTCTCCATATCGTAGCCTGTTGCAGAATACAGAATTCGACGATGCGGGATGCAGAAATGACAGACGGACAGATGACAGATGACAGATGCGGGAAGAGGAGATTACAAACCTCGCGCGGTTATCGAACCGGCCGCGGCTTATATGAGTTTCAGAACCACTTTTATCTAGCAATCTGCCCGGTTGCCGGCTTGTGGTGCTCCGCACCTCCAGCTCTCTCCTGCCAAAGCTCGCTGATCCCCACTAAGACGCCAGCTGTTGGACAGAACTCTGTGCTGTCAGCAGCCACCGGACTTGCGGAATCTCAAATGAAAGGGTCGCTGCAGGGCTGCAGGGTCGCAGGGCTGAAGGCACAGCGGTCCCCTCCCAGCGCTGCGGCTCTTGGCCTGTGGTTGCCTGACGTTTGGCGCCGAGGCTTGCGAGCGAACAAAGAACGCGCGCGAACCGCCCGACCCGCAGCTTTCTTTTTGTTCCCAGCGCCACATCAGGGTTTGTGCGCCGGGAGTCGTGCGTGTCCTCAATCCCAATCCTCGAGACGCCAGAGCACCAAAGCACCAGAGATCAGATGCACAGATGCTTTGGAGGCAGTGGCTGCACACGAATGTCGAGTGCCCGAGCTGGGAGCACTGCATGCACACACTCTGGGGTATGTATTGGAGCACTTCCATAAACATTCCATAGATTCAGAGACCGTGCCCCGTACAAGTTGCTGCCACGGATCCGAACTCCGTCGTCGATCCGAAGGCCTACAAAGCCTATCTAACCCAATATCCTGATGACACCGACAACTTGTCGATCGGCGAGGGCCTGCGCGGGCCCACTGTGCCCCGCTCGCCATGGTTAAGTGGTGCCTCACTCGCTGTTGAGAGCTTGTGCCCGGAGCGCGGTGCGTTTAACAAGATCAACCGGAGGTTTATAACGGCAGCGCGTGCCTTGATGATGGACAAACAATGGGCAGCGAAGCGCTCCGGGGTCAGCTGCTCGCGGCTCGTCATTTGCCGCCACATGTTACGGCCAGAACAATAGACTTTTGAATGAGCTACGAAGCGTATGTGTAGAATGCGATCAACGAGGGGCGCGGACAAGGTTCCGTATGCTGTACGCATTCGCTGCGCACGCCGAAGTGTCGGCCGTCGTCGGCGGGGGGCCATTCCGCATGTTGATCGATATCCGCCCATCGCCGACTGACTCATTGGGTGGCTAATGTAGAATCGAGGCGGTGACGACGACCTGCCACGCTGCGGCATGTGCCACATGCAATTCCACAACGGCCACAACACAGCTCGCAGTTCACAGCGCGCAGCTCACAGTTGACGCACCACCTATTGGTCCCAACGCACATGGCCCTCTCGCCATCTCTCCGTGTTTCGGACACCGAGCAAGACATTGATTGAGTCGTTGCGTTGCTCTACAGTTCGGTCACGGCCCGTCCACGGGTCCATGCCATAGGGGTCAATGGCCCTGCCCCTGCGGTCCGTGCGCTTGCTCGCGAGACATGCTTCCATTTTTCTTTGTCCGACGTGCTCACGAGGCCACGAGGGGCTCCTGGCGCATACCCGGCCAGAACCATTGGCTACTGCATGCTGTCTGTACGCTAGAGGTTCGGAGTGACCGGTGGCCCGTAGTGCTCTCGGATCTTATCGGCTGACGCCCTCGCCGTGAGCCAAACTCTCGGACATCTCAAAGCCATGCAGCTCGACCGGTCTAGCGTTCATCGGCGTTGGTAGATCTCATCGGCGGCACTGCTGGGCGTCCGCCAAAATGAACGATGTCGCGGTCTCACGATCTCACGATCTTCAGTGACACAAGGCTGGAATCCGATCTGACAAGGGACAGATCAAAGCGAGGCGATCTGTGCACTCTATGCTGCAACAAGCCGAAATTGGATGGTCATTTGGAGTCTCGACCGAGCCGTGAACTTCCGAGTCGAGCGTGCTGTTTACGGCAGCTGACGCTCGCCCCTCCTTGCATGAGAATGGGAACGCTGTGTAAGCTCCGTGACGCCGCTTACACAGCGACCGGGTGTGAATGCATGAATGACATGGATGACGTTGGGGGATAATTAATTTGGTCGGGGCATTCCAAGCGTCACGTATTGCTCGGAGAGTGGTTGTTGGTGATCATGTGGAGGATTGCTGCGGTGTTTGTGCCGTGTCGGAGAGAAGGACAGAATCGACAGAAGCTTCTCATGTTCCATACACACGAACTGGGGATCGCCAGCATGTTGATTGCGCTTGGCCTCATGGGCACTCGCCACGGATGATGGTGTGGCGGCGACACCGAGGTCGCGCTGCGGCCATGAACGGGAAGATGTCCATTGCTGTTGCTCGATCTCTCAGTTTTCGGCGCAGCTTGTACCTTTGTTGATGCCAGTCCTCTACAACCCGGAGCTGTTCTCCATTTCAAAGCACGCGCTGACTGTTTGCCAGCGTGCAGCAGGGTTGCAGTGGCTGCGGCAGCCTTTCATTCTGCCGGACAGGACACAGGATGCTGCTCCCTGCGCCTCTGCGCCTCGACGCCTCGCCGTAGCCACCCGGTCTGTCTCTGCCCCTCTGCTGGTCCCGCGCGCGCGCGATGCCCTACGGTCATGATCCCTACGTCCCTGGCTGGCACCGGGCGTGGACGGTTCACCGACAGGAACGAGAGTGCTCTTTTTGTTCTTTGTTCTTACCCAGCATCAGGCGCCAGGTCGCAGCAGGAACTCCTGTTTTTCGCATGCGCTTTCCGCTTTTTTTTTGCAAACCTCCTCCCCCCCCTCCCTCGACAATAGAGACGAGAACGCCAGGGCGCCGGTGTTCCAGGCGGCGTTCGCGATGCTGTGGCACCTGTTGCACCTGCTGTTGTTGCTGGGGCCTTCCCCCTTTATGGCAATGAGGCAAAAGGTGGTGTTGCGCTGTTGAGAGCTGCGACAAGACGCAGATGCCCAAGGCCAAGCTGGCCAAGGTTTTGTTTACTCTTTTTTTCCTCTTCCTCCTCCTGTTGTTCTTCGTAGTGGACGGGCCGCTGGCCGCCGGCCGATGGGAAAGTAAGCGACGGCCCTTGCTCCCTGCTCCGTCTTGACCCTTCTCCCCTGTTCAACGAGGGTAGGCAATGCCACAGGTTACCATGTATTGCGGCCCCTGGTGCAGCAGTAGATTGCGTTCATGGCCATTGTGCCATGCTACCATTGTGGGAGGAGGAAGTACATAC
Organism: Apiotrichum domesticum; assembly: GCA_001599015.1. Taxonomy (NCBI): domain Eukaryota; kingdom Fungi; phylum Basidiomycota; class Tremellomycetes; order Trichosporonales; family Trichosporonaceae; genus Apiotrichum; species Apiotrichum domesticum. The sequence continues at coordinate 1,874,985 of BCFW01000004.1, read as the reverse complement.
GAACGAGTAAAGAGTGGAAGCAGCAGCACAAACACGCAACCCCAGGGCAGCCAAATGTCGCGACCCAAAAGGTATCAACATCATCCCTCTCTTCCGATCTCCACTTCCCTGCAAATACAGGTCTCATGCATGTCTTTTTGGTTTTCTGTGATCTGTTTGTCAGCACGCTCAGCACACCTCTTTTTGTGCTGCCCCCCCTCCCGTTGCATGCATACATACACAGGGAAAGTCTCTCCCTCTCGGCAGGTGGTGACTCACCACACACTGACCCACTGCCACTTTGCCTCTCCCCCTCCCCGGTTCCTCTGGTCTTGTGCAACTGGAGACATCTTCCGGCCACCCGGCTCTCAAGCTCTCAGCCCCGCCCCCGCTCCCCCTTTCGGTCCGAGCGAAGTAGTGGTCATTCTCTCAACCTCTCGCATTGTCGTTTTCCCTCGCCCACCTCGTTCGTACTCCTCCTCCTCACTCCCTCCCTTGTCTCCACACTCTCCATTACCACTCCCGCGCCGCCTCCTCTTGCCCCACTTCCAGTCCCAAGCCGCCATCCAGGCCATCCAGTGACGCCTCGCTGCTTGGATCCTTGCATCCTTGGCCTGTCATTGTCCGTCTTGTCCACCACTCCATACACCACCTCCGCCGGCAATCAATCGCGCAATCCGCCCGTCTGGACCATACTTTCCTGCAGCCACCAGCTTTCCTAGCCCCGAGATCCTAGCGCCGCGTCTCGACCTCGACCCCGACCTCGAGCTCATTCTCACCTCACGGCCTCGCGAGTCTTTGCGTGTCCGCGACCACGCGCCCTCCATCCCTTGTCCCATTGCGCATACTCTCGACTTCTGCATCTCTGTCCATCCGGCTTCAGGCCACACAGTTTTGTTCCTTCCACACCATCACGACGCCCATCATCACCATCACGGCACGCGGCTGCACCACCGCTGCACAATAGCACAAATCAACATCTGTTGTGCCACGGACCATCTCTACTCGACCTCTCCTCGATAGTTGGTCCTCGTACTCTCGACATTCTCTAGACATCCCCTGCGTCTCCCCGGGTATCGGCTTTCCCACAAGTACGTCCGTCTACTCTCTTCTTTCCCATGTCTTGATCACGCACAGTGCGTGCGGCACTGGACAGCACAACCTGTCGCCGAGGGAGTTTAACTGACACATTTCCAGATTCCCAGTCAGCTCGCGACATATCCCACAGATCCCACTGAGCACACGCCACCACTCTGCAGAGACCACCTTCACGCCTCCTCGCCTCTGTCGCTAGAGTCAAGTCACCGCACCCCTCTCTTACTCCCTCCCATCCCCGCCCATTGTTCGCCTATCTACCCCCTACCTCCGGTGTAACAAGTTCTCTTTGTTCAACTATTACCTCGACTCACACCGCTTTCCACTTCGCACTAGCAGTTACTTGATAATCCTGTTCTGGTTTCTTCCATTCTCTCTTATCCACTCGTCTCCATAGCTTCCTTTTGTTCTGCTTCGACTGTCGTGTTCGCAGCCCCCGTCCAGAGACCACCGCCCGCGATCACAGATCGTGTGGTTGTAAACTCTGACGGGCCCGTTCGCGCTCTACGCTCTACGCCCTACGCTCTACGCTCTCTGCACTCGGCAAGCTGCACTTGACATCCGCCGACACCGACATTACCTCTCACAGACCTTTAATACTACTGCATCTTGACCTCTCACGTCCACAATCATTGCCACCATCTTTATAGCCATATCTTCTTCCTTGCCATCATGTTCGCCGTACCGCCATCTCCTAAGAGTATAGCCGCATCTTCATTCGACCCCGCCTCACATCCACACACTCAGCACTCTCACCAGCACGCGCACTCGGCTCTCCAGCTTCCCAAGCTCGAGGCTCCTCCCTCGCCAACTCTTCTCCCTCTCCCTCATGCCCACCTCCTTGGCCCTATCCAACCTCCCGGAGACTCGACTTCGCGATCAATGACCGCCAGACAGCACCGGCAGTCCGCCGCATCTTCGGCGGCGAACCAGCGCCGCCGCCGCGGCACGTCTGCCACACAGAACCAGCAGCGCGGTATGGCGTCGCCTCTTCCCCCACCTCACCCTCACCCCTACGCGCACGGTCCCATCCACACCGCGCCATCATTCTACGCCAGCAGCGGCAATGGATCCGCCCCGCAGAACCGCAGCCATGAGCCGAATGCGCTTGCATCGGCTACGCGACCCGGGCTGTCGAAAGTTCCGTCGTCGGGCCCTGGCCCGACGCGTACTCCTGGGGGGGCGCTGTACCGCCGGAGTGCTGCAGCTCAGGGCGGACACATGTCGTACACGCAGGCAGTAAAGGCGCGTGTGCACTCGCAAGGGACGTCTGTAGTGCATGCAGAGGGCGGAGCGGGCGGCGGTGCATCTGGAGGAGTAGGCAGCCGGCGTGGCAGTGGCCAGGCCTCGCCGAACCACCTGGGCGAGGTTGAGCTGGAAAATGGTTGCACTACAGCAGCGGCAGCGGCGGCTGCCACACCACCCAGCGCCTCTGGTGGTGGTTCAAACTCGCCCGCGCTGCTGCCCGCGCCTACTGCGATTGGACCTGCCGCACGCCACCACCACGGCATGGTTTCTCCACCACCCAATCTCTCGTCTCCAGTGCATCGACTCAACTCGACCACCCCCACCATCCCCCACGACCCGTCGTCCTTGCCCGCCATCCACACCGCTGGGCTCGGCGACCACTCTTCGGCACCATCCCCAAACTCGAGCAGCGCATCAGGCATGCCAAGCTCTCCGGCAACACAGGCGCCTCGCCTTGTCCCCATCCCCGGCCACTCTGGTGGGAACAATGCTGGCCCCAGCGGCACCTCGGGCCCCTCCTCGTCGACAAGCATCCCCACTCGTCGCCCCCCGCCGAGCGAGGCAGGTTCCATTACCGACACGGATGTCACTCCGACACCATCTATCGCCGGCACACCCTCGGGAAGCGCTCACCCCGATCTCCCCCAAATCCCCATCGCTTTTGTCCTGCAGCGCCTCCATCAACTCGCCGGCCAATTCTGGTCCAACCCCCGCAGTAGTGATATCCGTCTCAGTAAGTGTTTTGCGCGTCCCGTTTTGTGTCTTGTGGGCTCTGAGAAGCATTGGTGTAACGCACACACCCCCCGCACATTCCATATGCACCCAAAAACGGTGCGACACACCACCCACTCTCTGTCTCTTCTCCTTACACAACGGGAAAATCAATCCCTCCCCATGCCGTCCTCCCTTGGTCCCCATCTGCAATCGGGCGAGGCGCACAAGCCACCCGTTTTGTGTGTCTGACAATTTTTTTTCTCTTTTTCTATTCTTTCCCCGGGTTTCCATTGATCTCACTGCATGGCTTTGGGGGAAGAGAAAATGGCGTGTGCAGCACGCGTGCAAATGGCTAACGAGGCGCAGTCATCCCTGGCCCACAGAAACAGCCTCCGAACCCCACCGACGATGGCAGACATAGCGGTGTGTCATCACCCAACGCCACTCCAGGCCCCGACACGGGCACAGCGACGAACCGCTTCCCCGAACCGTCAGGCTCCGGAGCTGGCTCCCCTTCGGCGCAGCGCGTTACCGGCATGAGCTACGCATTGCATCGCGATTACCTCGTCCCGCAAAGCTCATTGCTGCGCACCCTCCTTTGCGACCGCCTCCCACCAGATGCACCAGAGCTCCGGGGATGCCGCATCCTGCCCAACACATCACTCCACGGACCCCGCCCGGTGTACGTGCCGCTTCCGGATCCCGAGAGCTTTGGTGTGCTGGTGCACTGGATGTACTGGGGTGACGTCTCGGCGCTGGAGAACGCTCTCAACTCTGGTGCAGTGTCGTGGCGCGGCCTCGTGGCAAATATCCAGTACCTCGGCCTCGACAACCGGACAAAACATGTCGTCGGCCGCTGGTGGCGCCGCTGGGCCCGGGCGGAGGAGCGCGCGAGCCACGGATTCGACGCCGACGCCGACACGGATGACGACGACGACTGGGACGAGGACGATGACTACTCTCCATGGGGTGCGGCCGCGGCTGCTGCTGCTGGTGGGCCCGGATCTCGGCCTGGAAATGTTGGGCCGACACGAGCACCCGTCAGCCGCCGGCGTCCTGGTGCACCGCAAGGACCACCAGGCGTCGCCTCCGGCCTCAGCATTGCTCACCCTCACGGTCCCGGCCATTCCGCGCACAGCCACTTTACACATGCTCGTGGTGGCCTCGACCTCCTCGCTACGGCGTCTGAACGCGAGTACGACGCTGACGAGATGAGCAAGCGACTTGGATTGCTGTAACAACAGCTATCGCTCGACTTTCTCTCGCCCTTTGTTTCTTCCATCATCTCGGATCGGATTTGGTCTCTTATTGATCTCCCTCTTGCTCTGTCAATATTGTCATTTGTCTCCACACCGCCTACATCGGATACCTACTCTCCCCCGGAACACAAAGCTACCCCGCCAACCGAACCACACCAACATCTAACTCATAATCCGCAACGGCCAACCTCCTGGTCATTCTTGGCACATGTCACTCTCATCGCATATATTTCCTTGTCTTTCGAGCAGCGCTGCGGCCGGCCTTTGGTGTTATCTGGTGGAAGTGTTGTCGCTATACGTCGCAGCACACAGAATGGAGTAGGGGATGGCATCCCATGCCAGCCGCAGGTAGACAGCTCGTCGAGACGGCCCTCCGAGCGCTATCTCGGGTCGACGACCATGGCGCGAGCACCGCAACGTGCTGGGCCAATGAGCCTGCTCACAGTGGTACAGTGGAGAATTGTAGCACATAAATGCACGTGTTAAACAGCATGCGAGCTCGATGCCCGTTGTACGTGGCAAGTGGAGCAGACACAACGACGATCAGATGAGATGGTTCCTACGTTCCTATCGCACTAGCGTGTCTTGCAAGCGACGGAAAGAGGACGCTGCACCCGCTGTTCCTGGCTGATTGTGACATGCTATAGAAGCTAGTGTTTGTGGATAACGGCAGCTGCGGCAGCTGCCGCATCATAACCAGACTGCCAGAAGACGGGTGACCCGGGTGGTAGTCACGGCAGCGCGCGAGATACACAACGGGATGCTCCACCTGTCCACCCTGCGTCCCTGTCTCCAACTCCTCACATGACCATGATACGCGAGAGGACAATAGACACGGAGAAAAAGACAAGTTGCAAGTTACAAGCTTGTTGGAATTCTGATCGTCTGACGCGTTGCCAGAGCGCGCAGCCATCTGTGATTTTCTGATGATATGTGATATCTCTTTGAGATTGTGACATCTTGAGAGGTGAGGCGATATGGCTGCCAGGCAAGGCCGCAAGGCGGCAAGACTAAGGCGGCAAGACTAAGCGTTCCGATGCCCCTCTCAACAGCGCGGTTTGCATCTCCGCGGAATTATGTCCCCCCCCCCTACATCAAGCTCAGATAGGTCAGATAGCTCAGAGCCTCACAGTTGCCCGACACCGTTAGAGGAGGAACGGCAGGGAGACGGGTGTCACCAAGGTTTACATTACAGCACCACCTGCAACATTCAACACTTGCAGCTGCAGAAGCAGCACGCGACCGAAAAGTCCGAGTTCCAAAATCCAATTCCAAGCGCAGCAAGGGGCAGCAGGCACATATCGGGGCAGTCACCAGATATGCAAGATGCGCAAGATATGCGCTATGCAGCTATGCCGGGAGACCCGAGATACAGAGAAAAGGCCAGAAAAATGACTTTTGCCTGCTTTCGTGGGTGCGTAGGCGCGTATGTAGGTGCGTACCCTGCAAACCACCCTGTACGCTCTGTATGATCTCTACCCGGGTGCTGCTTGCTCGGTGCTAGCCGCCACTCCGCCACTCCGCCACTCCGCCGCCGATCCGCTTCGGCCTCGGGATCTCCGCTCTCCGGCTCGGGCACGGGCATCAAGGGATGCAGACTCAAAGTGTATGAGTGCGAAGTACAGAGTGTAATCACGTGACAGGCTCTGAACTCCCCCAGATGTATATATCAGGTCATTAGGAAGAAGATTACAGCTTCCAGACGGCCGTACGCGGCCGTGAGATTATAAAATATGCCCCCGCTAATAACCCTTTTTTTCCCTGACAGGAATTCGAAGAATCTGAAGCAAGGTCACGTGCCCATTTTTTACCAGCCTCGCATTCACTCGCCGTCGTCGGAACGGGCGGCGGCGGCGTACGCAATGATGATGGCGGCTGCAGTCTGATGACATGTCCATTACCCCACCCACTACTTTAATTGTTGCTCTCTCACGATGGTCATCTGCGCAGGATGCCAGGCCAAGGAGGCGTCGCGCCTCGAGTGCCCGAACTGCAAAAAGTGGGTGCCCGGTTGGATTTCTGTATGCTGACGGCAGGCTTGGGATCAACGGCAGCTTCTTCTGTGACCAGGACTGCTTCAAGAAGAACTGTTAGTGGAGAGTATTGTTTGTGTGCTGACGCCGCAGGGGTTGGTACTATATTAACAATACCAACACTGACCGCAGGGCACGCACAAGCTCATCCACAACATTGTGAAGCTCGCTGCCGATGCCGAGGAGACGAGTGCGTCTGGCGTTAAACTACAATGACTCACACCCACAGAGAGCTCGACGCTCCCGCCCAACATGCGCAACTACCAGTTCACCGGCCCCCTCCGCCCCGTGTACCCGCTCTCGCCGCGGCGCGAGGTGCCGGCGCACATCAAGCGTCCGGACTATGCCGACCACCGTGCGTGTCGGAAACTGTTGTTGACAAGAGAGCGTTAAGCTGACAGCCAGCGCAGGGATTCTCGCCGTGTGAGGCAGTGCGCGAGCGCAGCGTCAAGATCCTCACCAAAGAGGAGATTGAGGGTATGCGCAAGGTCTGCCGCGTGAGTGATACCGGACGAACTGGACTGGATACATTGCTTGTGTGGTGATCCAGCCTTGGCTCGTTGCATCGTTTATCCGCACTTCGCTGACCCCAGCTTTCCCGTGAGGTTCTCGAGATCACCGCCGCGGCGATCAAGCCCGGCGTGACGACCGACGAGCTCGACCGCATCTGCCACGAGGCTTGCATCGAGCGCAACGCGTACCCGTCCCCGCTCAACTACTCGGCCTTCCCCAAGTCGGTCTGCATCTCCGTCAACGAGGTCATCTGCCACGGTATCCCGGACCAGCGCCCCCTCCAGGAGGGCGACATTGTCAACCTTGACGTCTCGCTTTGTGAGTGATAGGAGAGGTGTGAGGGCGCGACTTGTGCGCTCCAGCGGGGTTGTTGCACTCGCGCACTTTCCCCCGGTGCGCGACTTTTGCGCTCGCGTGACTTTCGCCGAATGACTCAATATCTAATACCCAGACCACGAGGGCTTCCACGGCGACCTGAACGCGACGTACCCTGTTGGCAAGGTTGACGACGCGTCGCTTGACCTGATTGCGACGACCAAGAAGGCTATGGAGGAGGCGATTGCCATCTGCAAGCCTGGTGTCGCGTATCGCGAGATTGGCAACAAGATTGAGGAGATTGTCAAGCCCAAGGGCTACTCGATCGTCCGCAGGTACACCGGCCACGGTATCCACCACCTGTTCCACTGCCAGCCTAACATTGTGCACTACGCCGGCTCCAAGACCCCCGGCCGCATGGAGGTCGGCCAGGTCTTCACCATCGAGCCCATGATCAACATGGGCACGTACCAGCTCGACCACTGGCGCGACGACTGGACTGCTGTCACGCTCGACGGCAAGCGGTCCGCACAGTTTGAGGAGACTATTCTGATCACGGAGAACGGCTGCGAGATGCTCACGCGCCCGAGCACAGCGTCCAAGAAGAAGAAGAAAAAGAACAAGTCCAAGGGCGGCGCCGCGGCCAACGGGGCTGCCGCCGCTGAGGCCGAGGACACGCCCGCCGGCACCCCCGACGCGGGGACACCGGCCGCCACCGACTAGACGCGTGGACTGTAGCTATCGTAGACGTGTCTCGGGCACATCAGTCATTGTCGCTCTCGCCCAACGACAGTGCCGGCTGAGCGGATGTATGCATGCATATATAGATTACGCCTTGTCCTCGGCGATAGTTTTGAGCTGGGGGTGCGTGAGTACCGGATACGGGACGCAATCATTGTGGATATGGACCGTTGGCCACCCAGATAGCAAAAGCAAGGGAGCCAATGAATTGCTGGGTAATCAACAACACCTACCTGGAGACCATGGATGCCCGCAATGTCTTCCTTGAGACAGTCATTGACAAGCTTGTGCTGCTTGACCATCGTGAGGCCCTTGAACTCGGGACTGGACACGAGAATGGCGTAGAACGACCCGCACCCGCCTCCTTGTCAGCACATCCACATTCAACCCGGACTCTCAAACTCACCAGAGACATCCTGCACCTCGAGCCGTGTCCCGGGAAACCGCTCATTGAGCTTGTTCCAGATCCCCGTCTCGCCCTCGTTCATGCCGGTCGGCTGGGCGCGCGACGCAAATGTCCGCAATGCGAGCGGGCGCGAGAGGGGGAGACGGAGGGCGCGGAGGGCGAGCATCGTGAGGTGGGTGGTGGTGAGTAACTGTTCCTCCCTGGACTGTTCTTTTGGGCAGGGAACTCCTAGACTCCCGAGATGAGAGCGAGAGTGGAGTAGCAAGTGATGGCAGCGGGAGCAATCCCACGCGAGAGTCGCGTTTCCGGAACTCCCGGATCGTCGGATCGTCGGACGTCGAGGGGCGCAGGGGCGGACAGCGTCACCATCCTGTGCGCGACCCCCTGGTATCGATACATCGTGCATTGAGGGCAGCCATCCCATCTCTATCGCCAGATCAACAACATCTCCATCTCCCAACCTCGACTCTTTAGTCACATACTACACGCGTTCCGCGGCTCCACTTCCCAACTTTCAGAACTCGTCACTTGTGGCTTACTGCGAGCTTGGACACTCGACACACGGTGAGGTCGTCCCATCCGCCCTCCACTTCGACCTCGACCTCTCCCAATCCCACCTCTTCCTAATCCCACCTCACACCGACGTTCCGCCGCCATGTCCGACGCCAAGCTCTTCGCGCGCGTCAAGGTCGGCGAGTTGCGCGACGAGCTGCGCAACACGGGGGACAAGCGCGACAAGGGCTTTGCGCGCAAGAAGATTGCCCTCAAAAAGGTCATTGCGAACATGACGATGGGGAATGATAGTGGGTTGTTCTGTCCTGAGGCCCGGCTGACGATAGTGTCGCAGCTGTTTCCCGAGATGGTGCAGTGCATGCAGATACAGGTGCTCGAGATTAAGAAGAGTACGTGTGGCTTGATGTGAGCTATGTCTGACGGCAGTGGTGTATCTCTACTTTGTCACCTACGGCCGCTCGCGGCCAGAGGACATTGCGCATGCGATGGGCGGATTCCTTTCTGTGAGTTAGGAGTAGTTCAATGTAACTTACACACCAGGACTGCGCGGACCGGAACCCGCTTATTCGAGGACTTGCCATCCGCACGATGAGCTCGATCCCGCTCCCGAGTGTGATCCACTCGCTTGTGGACCCCCTGCGGCACGCGCTTGAGGACCAGGATCCGTACGTCCGCAAGACGGCGGCCATAGCGGTTGCCAAGCTCTATTCGTCAGAGTATGGGCGCAAAACGATCGAGAAGGAGAACTTTGTCGGTATGCTCCGCGACCTCCTCGCGGACCACAACCCGACTGTTGTCGCGAATGCTGTCACTTCCCTCGTGGAGATCTCGGATCGCAGCAACGAGATTACGCTCCGCCTCAACGCCACCGTCGCGGGAAAGCTTGTCGCCGCGCTGGGAGAGTGCTCCGAGTGGGGACAGGTGTACATTCTCGACTCGCTGCTGTCGTTTATCCCGCAGACATCACTGGACGCTGAGACACTCGCGGAGCGGATATCCGTGCGCCTCCAGCACGCCAACTCGGCTGTCGTGCTTACGACCATCAAGGTCGTGCTCTATCTCATGAATTACATGGAGGACGAGTCGCTCATTGCCATGTTGGACCGCAAGATGGGGCCGCCGCTGGTCACACTGCTGAGCAGTGGACCCGAGGTGCAATACGTTGGCCTGCGCAACATCCTGCTCATCATCCAGCGCCGCCCGTCGGTTCTCCAAAATGAGGTCAAGGTCTTCTTCTGCAAATACAACGACCCTATTTACGTCAAGCTCGCCAAACTCGAGATCATGTACCGTCTCACGCGAGAGGAGAACGTCACAGAGGTGCTCGCCGAGCTCAAGGAGTACGCCTCGGAGGTGGACGTCGACTTTGTGCGCAAGGCCGTGCGCTCGATCGGGCGTCTGGCGATTAAAATTGCTGCCGCAGCGGACCAGTGTGTTGTTACACTACTCGACCTTATGAAGACCAAGATCTCGTATGTCGTCCAGGAGGCGATCGTCGTCATCAAGGACATCTTCCGCAGGTACCCGAACCAGTACGAGAGCGTGATTGGCACGCTGTGTGAGAACCTCGATGTCCTTGACGAGCCCGAGGCCAAGGCCGCCATGATCTGGATTATCGGGCAGTACGCCGATCGCATTGAGAACAGTGATGAGCTGCTCGAGGACTTTATGTTTACCTTCAAGGAGGAGTCGGCCGAGGTTCAGCTCGCGCTCCTCACCGCCACAGTCAAGCTCTTCATCCGCCGCCCGACCGTCGCCCAGGAGCTTCTTCCAAAGGTGCTCAAACTCGCGACCGAGGAGGCGGAGAATCCGGATCTCCGGGATCGAGTGAGTAGCCGTAGCGCTGTTGTTTATTGACATCAGGGCTTCATGTACTGGCGCCTGCTCACGTCGAATCCGACGGCCGCGCGCGACATTGTGCTCTCCGAGAAACCGGTCATCTCAACCGAGACAGACAGGATGGACAAGGGCATGCTCGACCAGCTGCTCCTTCACACAGGCACGCTGGGGAGCATCTACCACAAGAATCCCGAGACGTTCATCCGCACCGCGCGCCCGCGGTACCTCCCAGACTCGCCGGCACTCAACGCCTCGTCAAGGCGACACCTCGTCAAGCCGCACTCTGCATCCGCGACGAACGCGCGCCTCGGGAAGATGCCGAGCATCCCGCCACGTCCGAGCCTGGGCGACTCGAACGGCGCCGCCCCCTCCCCCGTCGCGCCCAAGCCCATGCACGCACCCGGGTCAATCGGCGCGGGTGCCCTCACCGGCACCGGCACACCACCCCCACCTTCGGACGACGTGTATTCGCAGCTTGCGGACCTCGACCTCCTCGGCGGCGGCGCGTACCAGCTCGACGTGCCGCGCCCGGCGCGCGGGCAGACGACCGACGACCTCCTCATATAGTGTACCACCAGTTTGGGCTTGTAGACGATGCATGATTGTGATGCCCCCCGGAGAATGGCAGTGCGACACTGGGAGGTGTCTAGTAGATGAGTGGGAGCGAACAGTACTAGTATTGCCCTCCCGTCTGAAGAACATGCCTCCTGTAGACGAAGGATGGCGCGTACCTCGTGGTGGAGGCTCTCCACCCGATTTCCGAAACCACAACATTTTCGATATCCCCACTTGCCTCGCTTTCCCACTCTCCCCAGCGCAGGATGGGCTCTCGCGACCATACCGAGCGCGACGCGCTGCTTGCCGACATTCCCCCGCGCCCGTTTCCGACATACGACGCGCTGCCGTACGCCGATTTCCTCGTGGGTATAAACAAAAGTCGATATCTGACGGGAGAACACGCATTTGCTGCCCAACACGCCCTTCCTCCTCTCTGCGCACGCGACGCAGTCATGGCCCGCGCGGCGGAACTGGGCTAATACATCCACGGCTCCCTCGACTCCAAACCTCGACGGACTGCGAGTGCACGGCGATCAAGTCGTTCCGGTCGCGAATACGCGGGCTAGGGAATTCTCAGAGTTTTCCCGCGAGGAGCGCCCCCTGCGCGACGTGCTCGATCTGTGGGGAGCCGGACAAGGGGAGGGGCTGTACGTCAAGGACTGGCATCTCGTTGCGGAGCTCGAGACTAGCGGCGGCTCGGGGAGGGAGGTGTATCACCCGCCCGGGTGTTTTCTCGGTTTGTACATGTACTTTGGACTTTGGGGGCTGATATCAGATGACTGGCTGAGCCCGCCGTTTGACGCCCCGCGAGCCGGAGCGACAAGTACCTCGACAGCCGACTTTCGCTTTGTGTACGCCGGCCCAGCGGGGACATTCACCCCACTCCATGCCGACGTGTACGGGAGCTACTCGTGGAGCGCGAATGTGGTGGGACGCAAAGTGTGGTGGCTCTTTGCGCCTGGGGTCGAGCGCGAGCTTGCTGATGCGCGCGGCGAGATGGTGTTTGACGTGCGGGAGAGGGGCATGGGCGCCAAGGGTGTTATGATTCTGCAGGACGAGGGCGAGGTCATCTTCGTGCCGAGTGGATGGCACCACCAGGTCGTCAATGTCGATTTCGTGCGTAGAGGCTATATAAGATACAGAGCTTTTATTGACGACAGTGTATCTCCATCAACCACAATTTCTTCGCGTCGCCCACGCTGGGGAGGGTGTACGCCGCACTGCGCCGGAACGAGGCGCGGTGTGCGGAGAGCATCACGGACGTCAAGGGGGATATCTGCGCGCGCCTGGGGGACAAGGTCGTGGATGGGGTTGCGGCGTGGGAGGCCGAGTGGGCGCTCGAGGTGGACGCCCTGCTGGAACGCGATGCGGGGTGGGGATGGGCGGGGTTCTGGGCGTGTGTGAGAGATAATCTGGAGGTGGGTGAGAGGGAAACGGGGATGGGCTCAACGCGACTGATACTGACGCCAGACACCACCCGCGCGCCCCGAGCTGTCCCCGCCTCGTACGGAGCGCGACGCGTTCGTCCGCGCCGTGCTGGACGAGTACAAGCGTTCGCGCGAGTATGTCCTCCTCCCCGCTGCGCGCAAGATTGTCGATGAGGTCGAGCGCCTGCTCGACATGCCATAGTCAATCATTGATCCACACACCATCTACGACCATCCATCAATTCCTTACAGCAACATTGTATGCATCACAGCTTGCACTTGACACTACTATACACTACGCGCCCTACGCGGTGGCCTCGACGGGAGTGGCCTTGGCCTCATCCGCAACGGCGGGCGCATCGGCGGGCGCATCAGCCGCCTCGGCCTCGGCGTCGGCAATCGTCTCAATCTTCTTCTTGGGCGGCGCGGCGCCGTCGTCCTCGCCATCGGCGTCCTCGGCCTTGCGCTTCGTACCGGCCACTGGCTCCTCGTCGTCCTCATCCTCGGCGCCCTCGGCGCCCTCGTCCTCGGGCCCCTCGGCATCCTCGTCGTCCTCCTCGTCGTCGTCCGTGTCGACGTCCCCGCCCTGCCGTCAGCACAGAGCCCACCCGTGAGCAAACACACCTCTACAAGCGTCCGCAGCATCGCGCGCCCCGCGGCGTGTGGGTCCTCGTCCTCGTCCTCGTCATCCTCGTCGTCGACCTCGTACTCGTCTTCCTCCTCATCTTCGACCTCGTACTCGTCGTCCTCGGACTGCCGTCAGCACATATACTGGCGTGATACGCACGTCGACAACCTCCTCCTCGTCCTCCTCCTCAGCAACGACGGCTACAAGTCAGCTGAGAGTTCGAGCTGCGGTTCGTGGATGCACGGTGCATGGTCCCGTCACCGCACAGAGCCATCCTGGTCTTGCAATGGGAACCAAACACGTGCGCCATGCGGCGAGCGCGACTTACGGTCGTCCTTCTTCGCGGGGGTCATTGTGTTGTTCTGTTCTGGTGGTGGATGCGGAGGGTGGAGGGTTTGCGGATGCGGAGATGCGGGGTGTGGATGCGGAGAGAGGATGCGTGGTGAGAAACTGGAGAACTGGGGGAGCGGACGGGCTTAAGTAGGCTCTTGGAGACCTCGACGGAGCGGCTACATCATAACAACTCTTACGAATTGTCGCGCGCAGGAGCTCAAGCGCACAAGCTAGCTCACAGCCAGAGCACACCCAAGGCCCAAGGACCACACGCAGACAGCACTGCAGCACTTAGGAGCACGACTCGCTTGCAGCACGCGCTGCCTACCTACCAAAGTACTGTACCGCGGGATACCGGGGTGTTTGCTCTGCGCGTTTACGCTCCACTGGGGCCTCGCTGGCCTCTCTGAATCTCCTCCTCGCTCATGTCCCACAGCCAATCACAAATGCAAAACGGAGGTATTACGGAGGCATTAACAGCCCATTACAAAACCCACTTTCCGGAGTCTAAATAATTTACACACTCCGAGAGACAACTGTAATTAAAAAATGACGACGCATTCTAATACAACTTGACGTCACTGCCAGCATCGAGGCGGAGAGGCAATAGAGAGGTAATATTAGGCATCCTAGGCATCGATCCCGTTGGCACACGTGACGCACACGTGATGAGCACGTGACCTCTCATTCCGATATGTCGCCATATGGCATTCCTCATTTCGGGGCGGAACCGGCCCTCCGACCGAAAAGGGGCCCCGTACGGGAATTGCGCTCACTTTATCGCTCAACGGTCAACTCGAACTCGAGACGAGTAGTGATGAAGATATCGCGCATCGGCATCGCCGGCATCGCAGAGACTAGCACCAACAAGCCATTCAATAAGCCCCTGCAGGTCAGCAAGGGATAGTACAAGTATAAGTACAAGGTACAAGTGCCAGCACGACAACCCCCAGCCTTTCTGCATCCACTCCCGCAGTCCAAAATGAGCATACCCGTCCTCTCCCTCGCCACGTCCCCGGCCCCGCGCGTGCTCACCGTCGCGGGCAGCGACAGCGGCGGCGGCGCCGGCATTCAGGTGCGTATATGGGGGCAAATAAAAGCTGAATCACCTTGTCCTCGGGCCGGAATGTTGGCTGACCCTGCAGGCAGACCTCAAGACGTTCGCCGCGTTCCACACATACGGTATGAGCGCAATCACGGCGCTCACGGCGCAGAACACGCTCGGCGTGCAGGGCGTGCATGTCGTCCCGCAAGAGTTTGTTGTCGAGCAGGTACGTAGCCGAGATGGGATCTTTTGTACCGTAGTCTGATGGCAGCTCAAATCGCTCTTCGATGACGACCTCGCCCCCACAGCAGTCAAGTTTGGCATGCTGGCCGGCGCCGAGACGATTGGCGCGCTGGCCGACTTTTTCTCCGCACTCGAGACCCGTCCGTTCCTCGTCCTCGACCCCGTCATGATCTCTACATCGGGACACGCCCTCCTCCCTGATGCAGCGACGTCGACGCTCGCCGCACGCCTCCTCCCGCTCGTCGACCTCGTCACGCCCAACATTCCCGAGGCGAACGTGCTTACCGGCCGCAACGACGAGATCACCAGTATAGAGGGCATGCTCGCCCTTGCGGCGGCCGTGCGCGAGACGTGTGGCGCCGCAGTCCTGCTGAAGGGCGGACACGCGACGCTACGTAAAGCCGATGTACGCGCCGCTGTCGCCAAGCAGGGCATTCCGACCACATGGGCAGAGGACGAGGAGGGCGCCGACCTCGAGGTGCTCGTCGACTTCCGCGCGACGCTGGGTCTCAAGGCGAACGACGAGGTCGTCGTCGACATTCTCGCGTCCGAATCTGGCGCAATCCACCTCTTTGTCGGCCCCAAGATCGACTCAAAGTCGACACACGGCACGGGGTGTACCCTCTCGGCGGCGCTGACTGCCGTCTACGCTCTCGAGAAACGCGAAAAGCCCAACATGGCGGAGATGTCCCCGGCCGCGGTCCGCAGGGCGATCGCGTATACCCAGGACGCAATCGCCTCGGCGCACCCCATCGGACGCGGCCACGGGCCCCTCAACCACGCGCACCTCACAACTCGCCGCTGCCTTCCCGCGTGAGTTTATACCCTAGAGCATTCTGACTCCAGACCGACGGAACACAACCCCACGCCGTTCGTCTCGCACCTCATCCGCGCAGCCCCCGACCTCTGGCGCTCGTACGTCCGCCATCCGTTTGTCGTCCAGCTCGGACAGGGCACGCTCCCCCGCGAATCGTTCAAGCACTACATTATCCAGGACTACCATTACCTCAAGCACTGTGAGAAATAAACACTCGTTCAGAAACTGACCGCAGACGCGCGCCTGCACGCACTCGGCGCGTACAAGGCCGACAGCTTTGCGCTCATCAACGCGTTCACCGACATTGCAGCGCACATTGCCCAAGAGTCGACCATGCACGTTGCCGTAAGTCTGAAATCCCGTACTTCGCTGATGAATTCCAGTTCTGCAAGGAGTTTGGCGTCTCGCTCGAGGAACTCGAAGCCGCACCCGAGAGCGGCGCGTGCGCCGCGTACGCGCGCTACATGCTCGATGTGGGCGCGCAGGGCGACGTGCTCGACATCTACATTGCCGTCGCGTCGTGTTTGATCGGGTACGGCGAGGTCGGGCTGTGGCTCCGTTCGCGGGTCGCGACTGGCGAGGCGGTGCTCGACGGAAACCCGTACGCCCGCTGGATGGGCGACTACTCCGGTGACAATTTCATGGACGCCGTGCGGCGCGGTATCAAGAACCTCGAGGCGCGTATCGCTGCCGACCCGCCGAGTCCCGAGCGTCTGGCGCGCCTCACGAACATATGGACCGAGTGCGTCCGTCTCGAGCGCAACTTCTGGGAGATGGGGCTCAAGCGCTTGGAATAGGGTGTGCAAGTAGAGGAAATACGAGTTAGAGAAGATTGAATAAACAGTTTGCGACACTTTAGCGCCGCGCTAGAGGCACGTCATGCATACAAGGATATATCAGCCATATCGGTCGTTAGAGAGCGTTGTTGTGTGTAGGCGCCGAGCAATCAATCTCGACAATGAGCCGTGCGCACCCGTGGCGCAGCTTATAGCATCTCGTAACGGCGGAAACTGTGTGTCAGTCCGGGTGTCCTGCTTGCCATATCCAGTGTGCCCTCGGCTCTGCACTCACGTGTAGCCCAGGAACGCAAGGTCCTTGGTTGCGCTCGAGCCCGAGTCGCTGGCGATGGGGGCGTCGGGAACCTGCTCGAGCTCGTCGGTGGGGAAGTACGAGGTGTCGGTCATGGAGCGGAGGTGGGGGATGAAGGGCGCGTCAATGCTACGTATCGTGTTCCAGTCGACGCCGTAGAAGAAGGGGTGTGCCTTTAGCTGGTCAATGTTCAGGCGGCGGTCCGATTCACACAGCATCCGCCGGATCAGGTCCTCGGCCTCGCGCGAGAGATGCACGTCGTCCGGGAAGTACAGGTGATTCCGCCAGTCGATGATCTTGCGGTACACATCGTGCGCGTTCTCCGAGCAGAACGGCGGGTAGCCTGCGGTCAGAAGTGCTTTCCTTGAAGACGCGGCAGCACTCACCAACAAGACACTCGAACATGATCGCACCGAGCGACCACCAGTCACACTCTTTGCCGTAGCCCTGCTGGAGGAAGATCTCGGGAGAGATCTGCGCGGTCAGCTGAGATATTCTGAAACCTCGTCCTTTACACTCCACCCACATAGTCGGGCGTGCCGACGGTCGAGTACGCCAGCTTCCTGCGGTTGGCCTTCCAGGTGGCAATGTCCTGCTTGGACGTCATCGTAAGATTGATCGAGTTGACCATGACCGAGTTGCGCGACTGCTGGCCCGTGGCAGAATGGCGGTGGTTGGACACGTCGCCGCCGCCCAAGAGCTTCTGGTAGTATGCCGAATCGTGCTGCTTGTGGAAGCCGGTCGACAGACCAAAGTCGGACAGCTTGATGTGGCCGGTCTGGTCAATCAAGATGTTGTCTGGCTTGATATCACTGGAGTCAGTGGGTGTACTTTGCATGGCGTACCCACCGGTGGATGAAGCCGAGGTTGTGAACCGCCTCGATGGCGAGAATGCACTCTGCCATGTAGAACTTTGTCACATCCTCGGAGAAAGTGTCGTACTTGATCAGCCTGCCAGTTAGTCATGCCCTCGCAACTGATTTGCGCTCCGCGGCTCCACCCACATGGTCATAAGGTCTCCACCAGGGAGGAACTCCATGACGAGATAGAGATAGTTGTTGTCCTGGAACGAGTAGTACAGCTGGACGACCCATGGCGAGTTAGACTCTGCGAGCACATCGCGCTCTGCGCGGACGTGTGCCAGCTGGTCCTTTTTGAACATTTCGTTCTTCCGCAACGACTTCATGGCGTATATCTTGCCCGTGTCCGCCTTCTGTACGAGGCGCACCTCGCCGAACGCGCCCTTGCCGATGACCTTGACCGTGCGGAAGTCCTCGAGTCCGATGCGGGTGCGGCGGAGACGGAGGAAGCTGGAGTCAGTGATTGCGCTGTGAGCAGAGCGGGGGAGCTTTCCCCAACCGTGATCCGCGTTTGATCCGAGCTGTGGCCCGTTTCGCAACCCCGCGATCTGTGACGACGGTACAGCTCGTATAATCGATTGGGTTGCGGCAGCACAACGACAGCGGACCACAGGCGACTCGGCACCAAGATCACCAACTTTTACTCACTTGGACTCGCGGCGACCGAGAGCGAGGAGCTGACGCGCCTTGTGAGTCTCGGGGATGGTGGGGTCGGCGTGCAGCTGCTTCTCAAGGGTTGTCCTCCTGGTCGCGTCAGCATATGCACAGGCGATCTTCCGCGCCGGCGATGACTCAAAAAGGTGAGGTGGAAGGCGGAACGTCCTGGGGTACCGCCAGTGCCAGCAGGCGGACAGCAAGTAGGACCACACGCGCACCCAATGCCCGCCATCACTTCGCCTCCGTCATTCGCGACAGCAGCCGACATACCTCTCTTTGCGGCCGACGACGCCCTCGACCGCCTCCTTGTAGTAGAGCTCGAGCTTCATCTTGGCGGCGGTGGCCTTTCCGCGGGTGGTCTCGGTGAACTGCTGAGGCCGGCGCTCAAAGTAGACATAGTCGGCGCCCTTGTCCGAGGCGCCGTTCGAGCCGTTGCTGGCGAGCGTGGTGCCTGAGGCGTTGACGCTGGGGTCGATGGCCATTGCGTTGCTGTTCATGCCCATGTTCGAGCCCATCGAGTTGAGCGAGGTCAGCGACGGGTCCTGCCCGGCATGCTGCTGGTACATTTGCTGCGGCTGGATCTGGCCCGGCTGGCCGAGGTTGGACTGGGAGACGGACGGGACGGGCGGCATGGGCGACGAGCGGCCCATGCCCTGTGCGCTGGCCATTGCCTGGGCATGCTGGTCCTGCGGGCGGTATGATGCGCCGCCCTGCTGGTAGGCCATCGTGCAGAAGGAGGAGGGGGGAAGGGGGTAGAGAGGAGAGAGGGGGAGATGCGAGCGGAGTGGTGAATGAGTGTGAGGAAGGAAGAAAGGAAGGGGAGAGGGAGAGGGCGAGGGGGAGGCGGGGGCCAAGGTGGTGAGGACGTGGTAATGGATAGCTTTGAGCAATGTGATCGTGGCCCAGGTTGTGCACTACTACAGTACTACTACTGCTACCAGACGAGGCGAGACAAAGTCTATGGGAGGGAACCCTTATCCTGTCTGGTGGTGCGTGTGTGTAAGTATGGTACAAGCGGGGTGCAGGAGAGGGGGGAGGGAGAGAGAGGAGAGGGAGCCAAGGGGGGAGGGAAGGTCAGGAAAGGGTAAGCAAGTAGCTGCTAGCGCGGCAGCGCGTGCACCATGCACCACCATAATACCATGATCCTACGATCCAGGTGGTGATCGTTGTTCCAGGTCTCAAATCCAAAGCGATTCGCGATTCACCCCAGTACCCAGCACCCAGTTCAGGCGGCAGCCACGCGCCCCCCCCCCTGGGCCAGCAATTCACAAACCGTCGTCCACACTCTACTATCCCTACCTCCTCCCCCATCTCTCCATCTGACTTGGGGGCGCGCTCTGCTCTGTTCTGCTTTGCTCTACACGGGGGAGAAAGGGTGGACGAAGGGTCGGACCGGACAGGGGCAGTAGGCAGGAGGCGTACAAGACAAGGGGCCGGGGCGGGAGATGGGAGCTGAGAGGCTGAGGGGATGGGGAGATGGCGGCGGGAGCAATGAGAATGACACCTCCCCGATCACCAAGTGGAGAGCTGCATGTGCTGCTGTCAGTTGGCTGTGATGTATAGCTGCTGCGAGGGGATCGCGATCGGTATGCATCGTAGCGTAAGACAAGAGGACATAGTACAAC
Organism: Apiotrichum domesticum; assembly: GCA_001599015.1. NCBI lineage: Eukaryota > Fungi > Basidiomycota > Tremellomycetes > Trichosporonales > Trichosporonaceae > Apiotrichum > Apiotrichum domesticum. The sequence continues at coordinate 1,855,048 of BCFW01000004.1, read as the reverse complement.
CAAGTACAAAGTGCGTGATCTCTTGTGGTGGAGGCCCAGCCCAGCCCCAGTCCCCGCCAGCCAGGAACAGAGATCGAGAGTGAGCCAGTTCACTAGGCCCGTACCCAGACGCTGGTCCATGGTTCATCTCCATCTCCATCTGCACCTCCATCTTGTACATCCAACACGGCAATGCGGGAGGGGAGGGAGCGGGACACCCCTGTAACCTACCACACCAGGTACACCAGCGTACCAGAACATATGGAGAGATGTACAGTAGTACCAGTCGGAATGAAGTGCGATGCGTGGTGCCGTTCTGCTTTGCACGCGTTGCAGTCAAAGTGCTCGTGCACGCGGGGGACAGACCCAGGGAGGGGGCGGCGCCACTCCACGACCCACGACGATGCGGGGCCTGCAACTCCAAACGACTGCGGCCTGCTGCATGCTACATGCTGCTACACGCCTTGAACGCCACTTGCCACCCCCTTACACTCTATACACTTGGCACCGTCCGCCAGGATCCGCCGCGGGAGCCGAGCCGATGCACGACCAGAGAAAGGACTGCAAGTGGAAGGCCAAGCTGGCGATCTGGATATCTGGGGATCTGGTGGGTGTGGCAAGGGGGGTGGGGTGTTAGCGTGTACTAGCGTGTGGGCGATCGTGCACACATGGCCACAATGTGATGAAACACGAGGCCGCTGATCGCTGATCGCTCCTTCTGTGATCTAGACCTGCAGACCTGTGTATTCTACGATCTGTGATCTGCCCGTTCTGTTTGCTTTTGGCGTACGTTTGTGCACAAATGGTGGGTGCTGCAGATCGCCGGATCGCTGGTCTTGCTGATCTTTGCTGATCTGAGAAGAACGCAGGTATCGAGTAGCTGCTGTCTGTAGTTGTGATCATTGTGAGCTGCACGAAAGGCCGCAGTCCCCGGGGGTAGTGATTGAACTGACGCAACGGCCTTACGGTGGCCAATTGACCAACGATCAGCAATCAGTGGCCAGAAACCTGTCGCCTAAAGGTGCAGCGAGCGCGGAGTACTCGAGTTCTGGCGTCCACAGACGCAGACATTTGCGATTAGAGCTTGGCAGCGAGTCGCGATCCCCAAACAGTTGCAACATGCAACAGTTGACGCGGATACTGATATGACCGGCCACTGCACGGGCTGTGAACTGTCAGTGGCACCATGGTCCCATGATCATTACTTGGTGCTTCGCGGCCCGGTCCACGCAAAGGCAACTACCACCAACTTCCCATCATGGCCCGCTTCGCGCTTTGCTTCACACATCTGTGTGCTCACTTCTGACGATTCATGCACTACAGCAAGGTATATCTACTTGCTATCCTCCACCTCTGATCCGCTTCTGAGCTTCTTCGACTTCTGATCGGGACGAACACAACACAAGACTGAACGGGAATGGGACTCGGGACTTGGACCTTGCTTGCTTTCTTGCTCGCGAGCTGGCACTCCTAGTGGCTAGTGGGGCCAGATGAAGCGGAACCCGAAACGCGGGTCGGCGCCGGCAATGTGCACGACGGGCTCGCGCTCGTCCCACACCGCGGGCTCACGCGGCTCACGTGTGGTACTTGTGGGGGACGTCGTCCTTGAGCTGTAGATCTCGCCGTGAGTAGGAGCGGGGTGGGGAATACCAGAACGAGAGAAGATATACACAGTATGAAGCCCGGGCCAGGACATGCGGCGATAAACGCGGCGAGGAGTAAAGGAGAAGGAGAGAGAGAGAAGCAGAAGCAGAAGCAGAGCAAGAAGCAGAGACAGAAACAGAAACAGAAACAGAGACACATTACCAAGGGACGCCGTCAGCTATCGCTACGGTCGCACCGTGCAGCGCGGGACTCACCTTGCGAGACTCCGAGTTTATGGTCGGGTGAGCGTCCTCCATAGAGCCATCACGCGTCTTGTAGCGGTACTTGAACTCGGCGACTGAGCTGGAATGGGATGAGCTGTGAACGACAAAACGAGACCGTGACGGGTATGTACTCACCCTGGAGCTGTCTCGTGCTCGTTCTCCTTCTCCCATGGGTGGATGCGGTCCGCGAAGCGGCGCTCGGCGTCGGGCTCAAATGCCTTCTTCATGCTGCATGTCAGTGTGCTGATCTCACGAGACGAGAGCTCAAGCTCAAATCTCCTAGTCTACGGTCTACGCACGCGAAGTAGCCGGTGACGGCTGCGATGCCGACGATAACAAAGCTGAGTGGGTAGAGCGCGGGGTCACGGCGCGCAAAGCGGTTCACCGCGGCGGACGCCTGCTGGATGTTACCGCGCGACGTGAGCTTGTGCGGGTCGACCTGAGGTCAGCTTCGACCTCGTAGAGGGTGGCGAGGAAAGGGCGAGTCACGGTCAAAGGACCTGAGTGCGGAGCCTCCAGACCCCGTCGTCACCCCCCTGTGCTCACTCACTTCGCCGCCACGCTTTGGCATGTTCGAGTGGTGTTCGGGGCCAGACATGATGGTTTGTGAGTTGTGTGGGATGATGCAGCTGACCTTGTGCATCACTCGCAGCCTTATATAGCCTGGCCATCTGGGACTGATCACTGGGCGGAAGAAGCGAGGATAGCCTGGGAAACTGGGAAAGCGTCGGCGCGCCCAGCCCAGCGATCCAGTGACCAGCAACCAGAGACGCTGCAGGATATGCAAGAACTCCAAGCTGACAGAGCAATGCCATTGCATAGGTTGCACATAACTGTAACTGGAAGCTACGATGGACTACATCACGGGGGAGGGCTGGACGTCGGCGGCGCATGTGACCCCACTCTTGACGTCACATGCACACCGCCCAAGACATGACGGGCGGGTCCAGGTCGGCGGCGGCAAACGCTTATCACCCATAACACAGGATGTCAACTGGGAATCGGAATACGGTGCAACAGCAACAAAGGTCAGGTGTCAGCGTATACAGTACCATGTCAGTTGTGCTGGATATCTCGCCATCCGGCCCTGGCCATGATGAGGAAAGTTGGAGCGGCGAGTCCTTAATTGCCCGACGCCCACCAGCCCGGACTCGAGGCACTCCCGCGCGGAGGTCACCGGCGGAGCGAGCCTATCGTGTCAGTCATGTACGCGCCGCGCGCGATGCTGTCAGTGCTGCGGACATGCCAGGGCGGGCATGAATTGCAGGATGTGAGACTGGTGTGAGAGGTGTGGGAATCGTGGTAGATGCCGCGAACCGCGAACCTACGGCGCATGGCTTGCCCGCCAGCCGGCCAGCCGGTCCCAGATAATCAGCCACGCGAATGTGACGATGCTGATTGACATGAGAGTCTGTGTGATGACGTGCAGTTCCATATTATCAGGCCGCGCCGAATGGAGTGACTTCATCAGACCTCGACGGTCGCGGATGCCAGATGGAGACGCGACACGAGCCGAGACAGGCGTGAGTTGATGCGGAAAGGACGGAGGATGGTACGATGGAAGTTCGGTGGATCCTTGGGATAATGATGTTGGAGGAATATGAATGGGCTGATGAACAGCAGAGCTGATGAAGATGTGGACAAGACTTCCTCTGTTGACATCGGCCCACCTGAAGTCGTTGATCATTTGGACTCACGGCGCCAATCACAGCCCGTGGTATCAACGCCTAATCGAGTTCCCGGTTTCTGATCTTCTTCCCGGCTTCTGATCTTCTGCCCTCTGACTTCCATGCCAGATCATATTGGCTTCGGACTGTGACTCAGACTCAGACTCGAGAAGACACAAGACACGAATCGAGATGCTGAAGCGCAGAGTGCGGAGGGAAGCATTCGAAGTGGCCCGGCCCGGCTTCGAGCGATCAGATGGATAAGAGACATTCCAGTCCACTCGGCTGCACTCTACGAACTGTAGGCCGTATCCGATGCTCCCCCTCTTCAACCTCTCAACAGTGACAGAACGATACTCCCCACTCCCACACCTGGCCGCGCACAACATGTCGCACTCTGACGCAGCGCGCCGCACCAGGACGACGCCGCGACGCCATCACCTGGACACGCGTGGGGCTGGGTTGTGAGCTGTGTGGGCCTCCAGTGAGGCGGATGGGGATACTCGATCTGGATCGCCAGTCGAATGCTCAGAGCTGGGCCACTTGGTCGACACTGGAGACCGGACGAACGTTAGCTGATAGGTTAAAGTTTCCAAAAATAGGAAGGAGATGACGAGCAGTGTGGCGTGTTGGACAGCATATCTGAGAACAGCATACATGACAGTCCACGAGTCTGTTAGCCATGTAATCTGCCACCCGGTCACGGTGTCACCAACGGCCTTCCAGGCCCTGCAGGCTGCAATCTTGCAATCTTACAATCTTGCAATCTTGCAACCTTGCTATCCCCCGGTGCTTCGCAACAGCGCAGCTGAACAACGTTGGCACTCCTGCAAGCTGCATTGATAAAGCATGGAGGAGGATCGAGATTGAGAGCTCGTAACAGCCTGTAATCTGCGCCATGAATCATGAATTGTGAGTCTGAAGCTCTGAAGTTATCTGAAGCTCCGTTCCGACAACCTTACCCACCGCGCCACCGCAAGTCTGCATTGCGCCATGTTGCGATGTGCTGCCAAGCTGCCACCACACACGACCACGCCACCCCAACGAATGCACACGACCCCACCGCAACAGACCCACGGGGCACCCGAGACTGGCAACACGAGCCGAGTCGAATACTCCGCTGCTGCGGCCCTCATCAATCATGGTTTATGCGACGCCGAGTGCACGCCGCGCTGCCATTTGACGTCGCCGCAGGGGGGATGCGCAGAGATAACCGGCCCGAGAGTGTCCGGGGATGATGACGTTTCTTGGCCGGCTCTATTTCCGCCACTCATAGCCGAGCCTCGACATGGCGACGACCGGAGTCGGGCTGTCCGATCTGCTGCTGCACCTCGATCACTCGAGAGTCCCAAGTACATATACCGACTCGCGACGTCTCAATCGCTCATCCACCATGACAACTCTGCACACCCGCACATTCTCGCACACGCACATCCCGTCGCCGCGGTGCTCGCGCCCCGCGTCCCCGGCCCCTGCGCTCCTCGCACACTCGCGCTCGCGCGAGCCCACCCCGCGTCCTACCGCCGCCCACTTCCGCCTGGCCGATCTCCCCTCGGAACTCCAGCTCCACATCTTCAGCTACGTCGCCGCCCTCCCTCTACATGATCTCGCGGCCGCAGCGCGCGTCAGCGCCGAGTGGAACGCGGCCCTCGCGCCCCACCTCTACCGCAATGTGACCGTCACGGAAACCACCCGGACCGGGCTGTTCGCAGGCCTTGGGCTCGACTATCTCTCGGCCGGGGAAGTCGAGGCGCGCGCCGCCGAGGCAGCCACTACAGGAGGTCTCACGCCGGCGGCTGAACGCAAACTCGCGGCCCTCGCGCACGTCCGGCACCTCACGCTCGGAACGCCCCTCGGTGCCGTGACGGTCGCCGAGGCGCTGCTCGCCCACCCCACCCTCTTCGCGGGCGTGGACACCCTCACTCTCGCCGCCCCCGTGTTCCGGCACCTGGTGAACAGTGGGCTGGCGGCATTTGGGCGCCCGCGGAGCGGCTCGGCGTTCGTGGGCGAAACGCTCGTTGCGCGCCTCCGCCCGAAAACATTGCATATCCACTACCCTACGTCCCGCCTCAACCGGGGAAGCGTCTTTGACCCGGTCCTCCTGCCCCGTGTCCTCGCCGTCCTCCTCAGCGAATGGAAACCCCAGAGTGTGGTGTACTATAACGTGGGGGCGGATCTGGTGCCCGTGTTCGGCGCACACACGCGGATCAACCTCGGCGTCGGCCCATGTTCGACAACGAGGGGGCCGTGGAGCGACGGCGTTGCTGCCGGCTGTGAGAACCACGGGCCGCTGGTGCGCTGGCACCTCCGCCGCATGTTTTCAGCGCATGCGCACGACGAGCTCCTCGAGACGATTGCGGAAGCCGCGGACCCTACGGATGACGACGATCTCGACCCGGACGTCGTTCCGTGCGCTGTTGACGGCGTGGTCGAATACGCGGGTGTGCCGTGCCTCGCGGGTGTGGAGCGCGAGACGTTTATCGAAAAGACGTTCGCAAAGTGGCCGGCCGAGGTGGATGTCGCGCAGAGGGTGCGGTTCTTTGCCTAGGTTGTATCTGTTCCAGTTGTAATCGTTGTACAGCGTATGTTAGTGGTTGGAGCTGTGGAACCATCGTCGCATCCGCGATGCGAGAAGTCATTCGACAGATTCTGTTTCGCAGTGGCGGCGTTGGAACCGCTCTTTGACATCCGCAGAGGACGTTGACGATGGCCACGACTCGAACGCCGTCGCCTCGTCCCAGTGCTCGCCTGACAATTGTCGCCAGACGCTCGAGAGACGCAGCCTTCCTCCATCCATCTCACCATCTTTTCATGTCCGCATGACACTCGGAAAGTCATCAACTGCGCGCAGACTCGGTTAGGGTGTCTCCGCATATCACTGTTGCATCATTACACTATTACTGAACTGGCCGAGCAGCCCACCTAAGGCGTGACCTTGCCGACAATGTTGTAGCGCTGCAGTCAGCACGGCCGCCAGTGATAATGCCCTCCCCGCTGCCTCTCCTGGGGCGGACGTCGCTGTCCCACCGACCCCTACTTACCTTCTGGAAAAACGTCTCCCAGCCATCAAGCGTCTTGCGGTGCGCCTCGTTCAGGCCAGAGTAGTCGGCTACTGCGTCCTTTGGGTCGAGGGAGGACATGCCTGGTGTAAGCGGAGTTATTAGTGTACTGTTGGGAGGGCGGGATTGCGCGTGTTAGCTCGCAAGTACAGCGAATAGCTCGGCCTCAGAGCCTCGTGTCGGTGGGCCGGCACTCAACCACCCTGCCTCGGCAGCCCGAGCTCTCCTAGTTCCCCGCTTTCGACCCTCAGCCCCCCCCCCCCCCCCCCCCCCCCCCCCCCCCCCCCCCCCCCCCCCCCCCCCCCCCCCCCACCGCTCGCGCGACTTACCAAGCCCACGGCTCGCATCCTTCCCAGCAAACACATTGTACCCCGCGCCGGCACCGTACATCTCCTTCTTGGCGGACACGTCGTACACGTTGCCCTTGATCGCGACGTAGATTGGCTTGGAGGGATCGCTGCCGTTGTACTGCGCCAGCTCGGCGGGCGTGATGGGGTCCGACTGGGGTTAGCGGGATGGTATAGCGGGATGGTATGTGGAGCCGGGAAGAGAGGTGGGGAGGGGCGTGAGGGCGGGGTGTTGCTGCGATCGTGCTGGAGCAGTCGAGATACTGCAGGACTGGTCCCCGGCAGTTGGGAGCACTTCTACCCTTCGTCTTTAGAGACAACGAGGCGATAAACAAAGTGGATGACAGTACCCATCCAGCCGACATGCGACCCCTGATCCCCACACTCCCACGTCTTCCCATCTCTCCCGTGTCCACTCCTCTACTCACCTTGGGCGGGAGGAGATTGTCATTAGGCGGCGACATGATGGACGTGGACTTGGGCGGCGCAGCGGGGGTGGGGAGCAGTTTCGAGGCTGGCTTTTTCTCTGATGGAGTCTCGGTCGGCTTCTTCTTCACTTCGGGAGGGCGGTTGAACAGATACACAAAGAGCACGACACCGAGGGCGAGCGCGATAGGACCCGTAAGCGGCAGATTGAGGAATTCGGAGAGCGCGGACAGGCCGTTCGGCGTGGTTGGTTCTGCGGTGGGGTTGTCGGACATTGTTGGATGGCGATGGCGATGGCGAGCTCGAGAGGGTAGGTAGGGTTTGCTCGTGCTGTCGGCCGGGTGTAGCCGAGTGGCTCTGGGTTTTCTATGGGATTCTTGGTGGCGGCGTCTGACGACGCAGCCAACCACAGCTTCTAGATTGCCACCGATGACGCACATTCACCTCCAGATGCATGCACTACAGAGCACAACACGACATCAATCTATGGGATACACTCTACGCATACTGCAGGAAACTTGTGTGCACATGCACCACCCGACACATCGACTAGTCATCGTCGGTGTAGCGCTGGAAGAGACGCATAATCTCGCCCATGGTGAGCTTGGTGTTCTTGATCGCCGTGCCGCTCAGCGCCGCGTCCGCGAGCTCGCGCTTTTGCGTCTGCAGCTCGAGAATGCCTGCGGTCAGAACTGTTCGACCGAAGTCACTTACGGTCCTCGACAGACTCCGCGATCGTGAGCTTCCAAATGTTGACGTCGCGTGTCTGGCCCAGACGATGTGCGCGGTCGAACGCCTGGTCCTCGAGAGCAGGATTCCACCACATATCCATCAGGATGACGTTGTTGCAACATGTCAGGTTAAGACCGGTGCTGCCTGCCTTGAATGAAATGAGAATGACCCTCTTCTCCGGGTCGGTTTTGATAGCATGCAGCACCTGCATGCGCGCGTCGTTGGTTAGCGTGCCGTCGTCTGAAGTGTCAGCTAGGATATGGAAAAAAACCACCAAGTTGACTCACAGCGGACGTAACCAATGCCTTCTTCCTTCAGGAACGGCTCCAGGATGTTCATATAAGACGTCCATTGCGAGAAGATGATTGTCTTTTCGACGCCGTCGCTGCGCTTCTCCACTTCCTTGAGGAGCTCAATCATTTTGCGCGTCTTTGCTGAGGGCGGAAGACGGTTCGCAATCTTCTTGCCCTTGGACGTCTTGCCAGCTATGGCAGCACACTCGGGACACTGCTTGGAGTCCTGATCCTTGAGACTGTCTGTCAGTGAATGTATAGAGTCCACACGTACACAGCGAAACATATTTCGCACTTCTGCTCCCCGTTGACGCCGAGGTTAGACAGTAGGCCAGCAAGCTCGTCCTCCACATCGGCCGTGCTCGTGTCCTCGTCGGCTATCCGTTCGGCCATCGAGTTTGTCACAAGCGACGGGTGGTCGCAGGCTATGGTCAGCGGGAACAAAAATGCGAGATGGTTATGGTGAGAGGCTATCCCGTGAATCCCACATACCTTGGCGCAGACGAAGCAGCATGGCAAGAACGGACGTGTAGTTGCTCATGATCGTCCCGCTGGCGAGGAACTTATTGAACGTGAGGCTCGTCCGCTGCTCGAGCGCAGCGTAGAAAGCACGCTCATCGTCATCAAATTGACACCCCACAACCTCAACATTGCGCGCAGGAAGGCTCAAGATCGGCTTGCCGTCTGTTGTCAGAGTAAGTCCACCCAATCACCCACCTATGGTTGCGGTCTTAGTCCGGCGCAGCATGATGGCCTTGAGAATGATCTGAAGTCGTTTCATCGCCACACCCGTACGTCCAGCCTTGACCTCCGAGGCAACACGGGCCTTGAAGGTCTGCCAGTTGTCGAGCGGGCGTGCCCGAAGGAAGCGAAAGAGCGAGTAGAGCTCCTCGACGTTGTTCTGGCGGGTTAACCAACGTAAAAAAATGATCACCCACCTGAATCGGAGTACCCGTCAGACACCAGCGATATTTTGCCTTGAGTGCGGCAGCCGCCCTCGACGCCTTGGTGTTGCGGTTTTTGATGTTCTGCGCCTCGTCTGGTTGTTAGAACACGACGTTTATCATCAGCCTACCGATGATGATCCGCAGCCACTTGATATCAAACAGCGGCGCCGTGCGCTTCGCCGCCGGCTTCTTCTTGGTCTTCTTCTTCTTGCCGTCATCAGAGTCACTGTCGTCCGAGTCGGCGTTCGGTTTGGAGACAGCCTTCGGTTTCGACTGCTGTTCCTCGAAGACACCAAACTCTGAAGAGAGGACATCGAAGGTGGTGACCACAACGTCAAATTTGAGGAGCTTGTCCGCAACTGCCGGTTAGTTGGGGCTTTGGTGCAACCTTACGCTTTTCACGCCGCGGTCCCTGATGCGTTGTGACCTTTAGCAGACCAGGCTTGGTTTTCTGGCGAACCTCCTCGGCCCACTGCTCCATGACAGCCAGGGGACAAATGACACTGTGGTCAGTGGTCGCATCAAAATGCTCACTTACAGTGTACCGCCCTTGTATGTCTTCTTCTCAGCGGCGGTATGCCTGCCGTCGACGATCCGCGCGAGCGCCTGGACAGTCTTTCCGAGTCCCATGTCCTGATGTCAACACGGGCTACAAACACACACTTACGTCGGCAAGGATTCCACCATTGCGGCGGCCCGTCTCGCGCTCGCGCATCCAGCGCACACCACGGACCTGGTGCGGCATGAGTTTGACGGTGGACGCAAAGCCCTCGACCACCTCCTCGCCCTCATCCACGCCTTCCTCGCCATCACCGACCGCGCCAGCGAGGAGCTCGCGCATCTCCTCTTCGGGGTCGCCCTGGCAGGTTTCAAAGTCCTGCGCAGTGAACTTGGCTGCGGCAAGGTCGAAGTCTTCCCTTGCCTCATCGTCTGATGCCCGCCGGCTCGTCTCCTGTGAGCTAAAGTCCTTGCCGCGGGGAATGGGGCCGACACCATTCTGCGCCGCAGCGCTGTGCTCATCAGCCCACACTGGCCACCCGTCTGCACGGTATCCGTTCTTGGTCGCCGCGCGGTCGAAGACGCTGGTGCCCGGCTGAGCGGCGAATCCAGTGGCGGGGCGTATGTAGCTGCTGTAGCTTGAGGAGGCCGCTGGGCGCGCAGACGCCTTGGGCTTCCCAATGCTAGCGCCAAAGCCCATTGGGCCGTCAACGGCGATGGACTCCATGTTGCTGCGGTGTTGGTGTCCGGGGTAAAGTTGCGGGTACTGCTGTGCTCTGTGATTGGTCTTTGGATGATGGAAATGTCGAGAAGGGTGGTGGGGATTGAGAGAGTTGTTTGGGGGATAGTAGTATTGCGATGCGTTCTTTGAGCTCTTGTTGTGTGCACTCGAGGGAAGGAGCGGTGGCCTGGAAGAATGTCAGAGGGAATCCTGTTGTTTGTCCTCAGAGCCAGAGGTCACGGCGAGCTCGTGATGCGCGACGCGCCGGCGCACCGTGCACTCTGTCCTCTGTCCTCCTCCACATAGACCTACTGATGCGAGTCGTTGTCATCCGCATCCGCATCCACTATCTCAAAGTCGGCTGGCATGACCACTCTCCGCGCCGGCGGTGTGCCCGGCGTCTGGGTGAGGTCTATGAGCGCATACGGGTCAAACTTCTTTGGTCTCGGTGTGGTGTATCCGCGCTGGCTCTGGCTTTGGCTTTGGCCCTGGCTCTGGCTTTCGCCGTCGCGCCGCTTCGAGGGCGTCTGCGCATAGATGTACTCCATCCTGCAAGAGTTCGAGGGCGATCAGGAGATTCGGCGATCAGGCGATCAGGGGAAGCACACAGAAGAAGCGAAAAGGCGGCGAAAGGAAGGTCGGTGTGTGCGTGTGTGTGTGTGTTGATGGACAGGCAACGGGCTGCGCGAGTGTTGTATGCAGCGTGTGTTGTTGTTGTTGTTGTTGTTGTTAGAAGCAACAAGGGGAAGTGTGCGTCGGACAACGTGCAACCACTTTTTTGATTTATTTATCTCTTCGTATCTCTCTCTGTATCTCTCTTCTCTCGATGCTCCGCATGCTTCGGCGCCGCTCCCTTTCGGCCCGCCTGATTTTTTGTTGTTTTGTTTTGGTATGGCGCTGCCCCCCCGTGCCTGGCGCTGGACCAGCGCTGCTGTTCCTCGGCGATGCGGCGACGGCCGTCACACCAGCAAATGATAAACCCTCTTTTACGTAAAGTTCTATGTCGATCACCAACCAACATTCGTGTTTCCCCGTCTTCCCCATCACAAAAGTCGAGGAATTATGAAGAGCTCACGAAATCTATCCCAGGTCCATGCATTCTCCTCACTTTCTCATCTTCTGAAGGATCCGACACCTGCCTTCGCGCTTTATCGCCTTTGTCTCCTGACGCCGACGATATCCACACCATGCCCATATCGGTGTTTCTCGGCGTGCCGCGGGTATCCCTGCGCGCCGTCAGTGGGGCACGCGCGCAGCTCCGCGTGCTGCCGAGTACGGTGCTGGCGCAGCGGGCGTTCTCTCTCGCTGCGGTGCGGGATCCCCGGAGACAGGAGCTGAGGAGGGAACGGGGAGGACTTGACCGCCGAACGCGTGATCTGCTGCGATCGCGGTTTCTGTCCACTTCCTCTGTGCGCGCCGAGGAAAACAAGGTGGGATGAGGCGAGGATGAGAGCTAATCCCTCAGGCAGAGAAGACGGAGAAGAAGGAGAAGGACCCGGAGCTCCACGAGTCGCCGTACACCATCCCGAACGCCCTGACGCTTGCGCGCATCGCCGCATGCCCGTTTCTCGCGTACACGATCGTGCAGGGGAATTATGAGGCCGCGACGGCGATTCTTGTTGCCGGTGGGATTTCGGACTGGGTGAGTAGAAGAGAGGGTGAAGGCTGTTAAACCCGTTCATCAGCCAAGTATCCCCTCGGATATCTGCATGATACTCATATTCACTTCAGGTCGACGGGTACATTGCGCGCAACTGGAACCAGAAATCCGTGCTCGGCTCGATCTTGGACCCGATGGCGGACAAGACGCTCATGACCACACTGGTCGTGTGCTTGACATACCAGGGCCTTGTTCCTCGTGTGTAGCTGCGCACATCATCGAGAGCTGGACTAATGACAGTGCCGCTCGCGATCCTTATCTTCGGGCGCGACTTCGCCCTCTCCCTCTGGGCCTTCTACCTTCGCTACATCTCCCTTCCCCCTCCTGTGAGCTCACCCCTTCTTTCAGAGCTGACCCACAGCGGACATTCAAACGCTACTTTGACGTATCAATGCCGTCGGCAGAAGTTCAACCGACGCAGATCAGCAAAGTGGGTGCCTCTCGCCGCGTTGTGCTGACCCGCCAGATCAACACTGCGCTCCAGCTGCTGCTGATGGGTATCACCACCGTGTCCCCGCTGCTTACCGCGTTTCCCGCCGTCGCGACTGGTCTCCAGGGTCTGCAGTGAGTGTCTCTGGCTTGACGAGCGGTGGAAAACCACACCTTCTTCGGTCCAGATGAGAACTCAGTTCCGCATCTGATGTGTACCACCCCCAAGATATAGCCACTGACACACAGATGGGTCGTGGCGGGCACGACAATCTGGAGCGGGCTGAGCTACATTGGCGCGTCGGGCTTCAAGATCCTCAAGAAGCCCAAGGCGTAGATGAGCATATAGACAGGAGGACAAGGCGAGAGAGGGCGACCAGAAGGGCTAGTGAGACATTTCCATAGTATCAGCATATCATGCACACCATCCATGACGTCACTCGCGGAGCGCGGAACAGCCGGTTACTGGCAGGTGAACCGTTCGCTGGCGCGTCACACCGAGTGCCGAGTGAAAAACACTGAAAAACACCCAAAAAGTACGTCAAGCGAACACAACACGATTTCTCCATCTTCCTCTCCACGTCGACAGTCCGCCAGCGCGACATCCACCCTCCAAGCTTTCCGAGCTTCCGCGCATTTATACGTCTATACCCCCTCCGGCGCCTGATCGAGCAGACGTGATGAGTCTCCCGCAGGTACGTCGGCGCGTCTGCGTCTGGGTTTATCCCTAACCGCCAAATTTGCCACCCAACACGCCGAAATCGCTGACACGCAGTACTACTCCATCCTCGTAAGCTAACACACACACACGACATAGCTAACAGCAGGGCGTCGAGCCGACCGCCACCTCGTGAGTTTTCCTGGCTGCACTGATCCACTGACTGTTAGGGACCAGATCCGCGCGGCGTACCGCCGTGAATCGCTCAAGACACACCCTGACCGCTTAGGCCCCAAGATCTCAGCGGCGGAACGGCGCCGCGCGACTGAGCGTTTCGTGAGTCGCCAGCCTCAAGTCATGAGCAAGGAGAGGTGCTGCTGTGTGTCTCGCACGGTCATAGCAGCTATGTTTCCCCCCTTCTTCCCTGCGCTCACCTCCACTAACACCGCAGCAAACAGTCGCGGACGCATACTACGTTCTCTCGGACCCGGCGCGGCGGGCAGAGTACGACCAGATCTTCCGCTCGCGCCCCGCGAGCGCATTCAGCTCGTCGGCCGACCCAGACGAGCAGGAGCGCAGCTCGCGCAACTTTTTCGAAGAGTTTAGCAAGTACTTCAAGGACGCGACGGGCGCGTTCCCGTCGGGAGCGGCGGCCGAAAGCGACGGCGAGAGCTCGCCCGAGCCCGAGGAGATTCCGCGCAGGCCGAATGCGGATAATGTCTTTGGCGACGTGTTTGCGGATTTGTGAGCTAGACTTTTGGCGTTGTAAGCTGACCCCAGGCTCGAGCCCGAGGTCGCGCGTGTCGGACACCGGTGGACGTGGGTTGGCGGCGCGGCGGGTGCCGCGCTCGGGTATATTGTTGCCAACATCCCTGGTGCCGTCGCAGGCGGTAAGTGTTGCACAAGGTGCCAGGGAAAGCACTAACGGCAGGCTTTGCGGGGAACCGCCTGGGCGCGATCCGCGACGCGAAGGGCAAGCCCGTCGCGCAGGTGTTTGCGTCCCTTCCGGGCGCGCAAAAGGCCGAGATTTTGCGCGCGCTTGCTATGAAGGTGCTCGGCAGCATGACGTCGTAAACAGCAACTGTGCCCGAAATCTGTCTTTACCTAATCTCGGTTTGTAGGTCTCTAAGTTTATAGCTGATGCATATATACGATGCGGCGGGCTGCTGCTGCCGAAGACCGAAGCAGATGCAAGAAGCAAGAGAAGCAGAAGCCGCGTCGTTACTGTCCGTTGTGTGGCCTTCTTAATCCCCCTGATTAGAGCACGATCGTCATCTCGACCTTGCCGTCAACGACGCGGGCTTTAACCCTGTGTGTGAGCTTGTAACTGGTGTGAGGACCGTGCATTATACCCACTTCGTGAGGTCCTCCACGATCCAGTCCGCGCCGAGGCCCTCGAGCTGCTCGCGCGGATGCGACGTGCACACTGCGAGCACGAGAGAGCCAGCCGCCTTGCCAGCCTTGATGCCTGAGGGTGCGTCCTCGATGACGATGCCTGGTGTTAGTGCTCGTGCGAGGAATGAACGGCAGTTGCGCAATGACGACACGGCGATCAGGAATGGATGCAGCAGCGTCGGCCAAATACGACGCGACGACGCGATCGCGACGCCCAGCACGCGACGCGAGATTGCGTGATGTCCCGGTCCCCTCCACACACACACACACACACATACTCACACTTGTCAGCCGGGACACCGAGGAGCTCCGCGCCGGCAAGATACGGCTCGGGGTTGGGCTTGCCCTTTGTGACGTGGTCGGCGGTGATGAGGTGGTGGTGCGAGGGGATGCGGGCGGTGGGAAGCGCCTGCGAGGCGTACACTGTCGTTGCGGAGGTGACGATCGCCCACACTGGTGTCGGGGAGTCGTTGAGCTGGGGTAAGATAAACGAAATGCGTCCTCAATAGGCGGGACGACAAGCTGTAAAATTACCACAGCAGCCTGTCCGCCGCAAGGACTCACCGAGGTCAGCAGCTCGTGCACGCCCGGCAGGATCGCGAGCCCGCGCTTGCCCTCAGCCTGCAGGCGCTGCGCCTGCTTGATGATCGTCTCCTCAAAGCGCACCGTCTCGTGCTCGATGCGCGCCGGGTCCGTCAGGCCGCAAAAGTTGCGCATGTTGTCCTGCGTGCGGACGCCGTGCGAGGCTGGAGTCAGTCATCGAACACAGGTCATGAGTGTAGATTGCTGATCATTGCAGCTCTGGCCCAGGCCCATGAGGCCCGCGCACATGACGTGATGCAAGGCGAGGCAGGGGCTGTCGCATGTCATGCGCCTGTCGTCTCCTCCCCAAGCTCGCCAGTATGATCGTGCTTCGCTACTCACTCTTGAGCACATGATCGAGGTCGAGGCCAAACTCATCCGCGTACAGCTGCCAAGTAGCGTTGACGCCCGGTGTAGAGTCTGGTGTCAGTGACTGCGGCCGGGGAAGCTTGACGAAAACTGGGAGTTGACCACCCGCTTATAGGGTGCCAGTGGACGAGCACTGAAGTTCCCCTCGGGAGTCTGATTTCCACCATTCGTCGCCATCTCAAGACCTGATAACTCACCGAGCAGCGTGCCGTCCATGTCGAACAGGAGGCCGTCGACGACGATGGGCGAGAGGGCGTTGGAGGCGGTCATTTTGGCGGTGAACAGTGAATGGGGGAAGTAGGTGATGAGAGTCGAGTTGAAGGGATTATTTAGGTTGGATATGGGCTAGCGGGATATTGAGTTGCGCGTTGCACGTTGTTCGTGTTCTTTTGGGTGGACATGAACAACAACAGCCACGCCGCGAGTTGGGGGACTTTTTTCAGCGGGAGTGGTGGTGGGGATTGTGGAGAATGCGGTGCCTTATCTCGTTGCTATTCTGATAAACTGCTAAACTGGCGGAGTATTGTCAGCAGCTTTGACTCGAGATGGTTGCGTCTGGGGCGAGCCGGAGAAATGTCGGAGAATGTATTCTGCTGAACTGCAGAGCATAGTTAGTTACCGTCCTGGCCGTCCCCCAACCTCCGACCCATCGTCAGAGCCATCGCGTCAACCACCAGCTCCGCACGCGCCAAGACAACCCCGCTGGCATCGCTCTACATAACTACACGCCGCGGCGCTGCAAGTTCCTCCTGAACCGCCTGCGCTCGGCACCCACCGCGCCGCTCTGGGCCGCAAAGAACGGCACGTCCTCCCACCTGGTCCCCGCGATGCCGTCGTCGGGCACGCCGCCGGCGGGGCGGTCACGGAAGTCGAGGAGGGCCGGGGTGGGGAGCTCCAGGGCGCCGTTGTGCGCGATCGCGCGGGCAGTGGCCAGGACCGCGGCGGGGAGCGGGGTGAGGAGCTGCAGCTGCAGCGGGTCGGTGCGCACTGCACGTACGAGGGCCAGGCCGAGGAAGGAGGTTTCGTCGCCGGGCCGTGTTCCGGGAACGTAGACCTCCGCGGACTCCGAGTCGCCCGTGAGAAGGGCGACGAGACCACCGTTCAACGCTAGTGGCAGGTCGGACGGGAGGATGGCGTCCGCGCTCTCGCCAAGGAGGAACGCGCGGGAAAGAGGCGGCGGGCCGAGAGAGACGACCCAAGGCGGGACAGCGAAGAGGGGTACCGAAAAGTCCCATGTCGGCTCCTTTGTCAGGCGCGCGTGCATGTATGCTATTGTGGAGAGCGTGCGCATGTCCGCCGCAGTATACCGCGCTTGTAGAGGAGATGACGGAGCCGGTTCGAGAGTGAATACCACTGGTGGGGAGCTGGGACCCGTCCACGGAAGGTCGACAGGCATGTGCTCGGGGCTGTTCGTCCACCCCTCGCCCTCGTACCGTTCCCTCGGCTCGTCAGCCTCAAAGGCAAAGACATGTGTCGGCTCTGCAGCAGTCTCAATCGCGCGCAGCAAGTCCTCGCCCAGTCCCTTCACCCATCCCTGGGTGTTGACAACCAGCGGAACAGCATCCGTACGCCGCCGTGCGCTTGCCGGAGCCAGCGGGTGCTGCACCTCGTACTGGTAGTGCGTGATGAGCTGGTAGATGGCCTCCATGTACTCGTCGGGACACGACTGGGGGCTCAGTTCGCCGAGGAAATGCGCGCGCTCCGGAATGCGGGGATGTGTGAATGACGGACCTGTGGGTCAGTGATGTTCGGCGTAGATGCACGTACCGAGCAATGGCGCGTCCAGGATCCATAATCCCACGACGCCGCCACACCCAAACTCTCCTTGACCCATGTCGCACTCGAGCCACGCAACGCGCTCATACGATGCCAGGAGCCGGTTGAGTGCCGCGCGCGCAACAGATGACTTGCCGCTACGCTTCGGACCCTTTACCAGCACGACAGGTACGCGCTCGGGCGCCGGCGAGGCATCTGAGGCTGTTTCTTCTTGGGTCTCGGCGAGAGCTTCGAGAGCGGTGGTCCATGAGGGTGCTGTACAGTGCGGGTACACCGGGAGGGAGAAGGTGTCGATAACTGGGTGCACGCCGCGCAGACCCCATGCGCCGGGGCTGGAGCCGTCATCTACCCAGATATTGTTGAAGCCAGGAACGACATCGCCGCGCAGGCCCTCAATCCCACTCTGGTGCTCCTGTATCAAGAGCACTGTGGACGTGCTGCCAAAGCTTCTGGGAAGGGACAGCCGTCCCAGTAGCGGCGACTCGAGGAGGACATCCTCCAGCCCTCCCCCCGTCAGGACAGGAACGGGATGCGAGGTCGGCGCAAAGACGGGATACGCCATGATCTCGTCCTCTTCGCACGCCGGATAAACAGTGGTCGAAAAGAGAGACAGCGGCTGGCGAAGAGGTGTGATTGAGAATACGCCGGCGATTAGCAGTTCCTGTCTGTCAGCTTCAACACCAAATTGTCGCAGCTCACTTCCTCCTTTGCCAGAGAAACAACCACGCCGGGACCAGGTACAGAAACACCAGCGGCGGCGAGTGTCTTTTCATCGAGTCGCAGCAGATTCACGCCCTCACGGGGATTAAACTTTGACGTGCCAGCCCGTAAGGCCGGCCGCGAGGGGCCAGGACTTGCAGGGCGGGACCACGGCGTTGCTGCGCCGGTTCCCGCAATGTCATCATAGCTCTCATCCTCGCCCTCCTCATCGCTGCCTTCGCCTGATGACCCCTCGCCATCACTCTGCGGCGCACTAGGCGAGAATCCGCGTTGCCGCCTGCTGCGCTTTGGCGTGGGTTCCTCGGCCTCGGCGGCGGGGTAGTATCGCTCCTTTCCAACCTTCCTTCGCTTGGACGGTGCTGGCTCGGGCGACGCGGAGGGAGACGGAACGGAAGACTCTTCCGGCGGGGGCGTCGGCGAGCGCGCGGGAGCAGGCGGAGTATGTTGCGGAGCGGCCTTTGCCCCGGCCTTGCCTTTCTTGCCCTTTGCGGGCTTCGGCGGCGTCGCTTTCGGCGCCGAGCGAATGGGAATGACGACTTCGACCTGTGGAGCAGTAGTTTTCGGAGCCTGCTCCGTCTTCGTCTTTTGTGCGGCCCTCCGTGCTGCGAGGGCGGACATGTCGGAGTGGGGATGGAGAGAGATAAGAGTGGGAGGATGGAATGTGGGTGAGACGGAGGCGTTGTTGACCAGCTCTGGACGAGACGGTCAAATCTGGTGAAATCTGGTGAAATCTTCGAAGACGGAATCTGGAGCCCCGCATTTTGCTGGCCCGCACGCGTTCGCCGCCCCCAGGCTGGACCTACTTTTTTCGATGGAATTATCGAGTTGGCAATGGACTCTCTGAATGGCGGGCGGGGATTACCCACCCACCCTCGTTTAACGCGCTCTCGCCGTCGACAATAGCCCGCTCGCCATCACATAACACTCTTTGTCATCTCTACCCTTTCTTTCTCATCTCAACTCCCTCTTTCACACCCCCAGCGACACTCCCTCCCGCTAATCGCTGTCACCATGTCCGACAGGAAAATTCGCCAGGCCGACGGCCTCCTTATGAACATCCCCGACAAGTCCAAGCCCGTTCTGCCAATCAAGGGCCAGCGCAACGTCCTCATCACCTCTGCCCTTCCTTGTAAGCTACATACCGTCCCTTCTAAAGCTTGCCTTTTGCTCACCCTTCGTCAGATGTCAACAACGTGCCCCATCTCGGCAACATTATCGGCTCGACCCTGTCAGCCGACGTGTTTGCGCGCTACAACAGGACGCTGAACGTGCCGACGCTCTATGTTTGTGCAGCGTAAGAGACTATAAACTGACGTGCTAGGTTTGCGGTACGGACGAGTACGGAACGGCGACAGAGACCAAGGCCCTCGAGGAGGGCGTGACCCCGCTCGAGCTGTGCACAAGGTTCAACAAGCTGCACACCGAGGTTTACGAGTGAGCCCAGGTCGTCTGACATGTCTGACCGCAGGTGGTTTGAGATCGGCTTTGACCAGTGGGGCCGCACATCGTGTCCCGAACAGACCGAGTATGTGGATCATGAATGCTGGAGCTTACCCCAGGGTCACGCAGGACATCTACAAGCACATTCACTCGAACGGCTACTTCCAGCTCGAGACCTCGGACCAGACGTACTGCGAGGACGACGAGCTCTTCCTTGCCGACCGCTTCGTGGAGGGAGAGTGCCCGCAGTGTGGCTACGACGATGCGCGCGGCGACCAGTGCGACAAGTGCTCGCTGACTTTCTCCTCGCCCACCGAGCTCAAGAACCCGCGCTGCAAGCGGAATAAGAACCACAAGCTCTCTGTCCGCCCCTCGACGCACGCGTGTATCCGTCTGAACGCGATTCAGCCCAAGCTCGAGGAGTGGATGCAGAGCGCCCGTGTCAAGGGCAAGTGGTCGTCCAACGTCGTCATCACCTACAAGGGCGAGATTGTCGAGCCGCGCATGCTGGGTGGGGGTCTTCGCCCATCTGCCGTTACCCGTGACCTCAAGTGGGGTGTCGCTGTGCCCGAGGTCGGCGACGCTGAGGAGGACGAGAAGCTGAAGGACAAGGTCATCTGTGAGTGAAGCGAGCAAAATCTCTCTGACGTCAGACGTCTGGTTCGACGCGCCCATCGGCTACATCTCGATGACCAAGGCGTACACCGACAAGTGGCAGGAGTGGTGGATGAACCCGAAGGACGTCGAGCTTTTCCAGTTCATGGGCAAGGACAATGTCTACTTCCACACCGTGCTCTTCCCCGCCATGCTTCTCGCCGACGGCCGTCCGTGGACCATGCTGCACAACATTTCTTCCACTCAGTACCTCAACTACGAGGACACCAAATTCTCAAAGTCGCGCGGTATCGGTGTGTTCGGTAACAACGCCGCGGAGACTGGCCAGCCGGCATCCGTGTGGCGTTACTACCTCCTTTCGCAGCGCCCCGAGACTGGCGACACCTCGTTCCAGTGGTCCAAGTTCATTGCGTCTGTCAACGGCGAGCTGCTCAACAACCTCGGCAACTTTGTCAACCGTGCTATCAAGTTCGTCAACGCAAAGTACGACTCTGTCGTTCCCGGTCCTGCCGATCTCCAGGGCGGCGAGGTCAAGGTTGACGAGTCGGACAACTCCGAGGGTGCAAAGATCGACGCCGCGTTTGTCAACGACGTCAACGCGCGCCTGACCGAGTTCCGCGAGTCGATGGACGCCACCAAGCTCCGTCACGGTCTCGCCGTTGCCATGAGCATCTCCGCCCGCGGAAACGCATACCTCCAGGAGAGCGGTCTTGACAATGCGCTCCTCGCTAACCACCCCGAGCGCTGCGCCCAGGTCCTCGTCAACGCCATCAATCTCATCTACATCCTCTCGGCCGTCTTCCACCCCTTCATGCCGACCGCTGCGGCCGATATGCTCAAGCAGCTCAACGCGCCTGCCCGCACACTTCCCAAGGCGTTCTCCATCGACATTCTCCCCGGCCACAAGCTCGGCAAGGCCGCGTACCTCTTCAAGCGTATCGAGAACACCAACAACGAGCAGGAGGCAAAGTGGCAGCGCCAGTTCGGCGGCCAGGGCGCCGCCGCCGAGGAGGCTCCCGCCGCCCCCGGAGCCAACGGTCCCAAGCCCCCGGCCGCAGCTGCCGGCAAGGTGCAGGACCACAACGCGAAGTGGGCGGCTGCGCAGAAGAAGAAGGAGGCGGCCGCCGCCGCTGAGGCCGCCAAGTCGCCCGAGGAGCGCGACCTCGAGGCGCGCCTCGAGGCGCAGAACGCCCGCGTCAAGGACGTTCACTTTGGCAAGGCCGAGGGCGACATTAATGCCGAGAAGGCCGCTGCCAAGCAGCTCAAGACGCAGCTCCAGGAGCTGCGCAAGAAGCTCAAGGCCGCGAAGATCTAGAGCTGTAGACTAGTGGGGTAGGGACGTCTTGGGACCAGTGGGGACCAGCATGCAGACCATAACAGTAAACTTGCAATCCCGGGCAGATGGCTCGGGATGTCTACCCTCCCTTTAAAAAGCCGGATATTCGAATCAAATAACCCCGACAGTCCGAACTAGTAAGTCTGACCCTGATGTGTTAGTTTCAGCGTTGGAAACGATGTCAGCCAGTTTTTTTCAAGATGTAGATGGAGTTCCGATTCTTCTGATACACAGCAAGGAACTCCCTGGCCTGACTGAGACTAGGGAGCTCAGCTACTTGCTGAGCAAAAAGAAATGTAACCTTATCATATTCCTAGACCGCATCGCGGATCGCGCTCCGAGTGCGAGGTATGCGATCAGATGCGAAACGCGGCGTGAGGATGGCCCCTTGCAGTGGTCTGCCGCATTCATTCAAACCCCTACTCGCTCTATTCAACAGTGCCGAGAGACAGTCCGCCTGTCCTTGGCACATTTCAAGCATTTTGGAAAGCCAGGTCCCTTTGACCCCCAACGCCAAGGGGCAAGCTTTGCTCCAAGGTTGCGTTCTGCAGGAAACAACATCACGCGGCTTGCGTCCCACTGGATCTAGCCAGCGTAGCGCGCCAGTGTCGTGAACAGGAGCGCACCGCCTGTTTTTTTCTTTTACTTTACACTCCCATTACCTCGCCGCACTTGCTTTTTGGGCAGTGCTCGGAGAGATTGCGGCCAGAGATTGTGTTTTCTGTATCTTGAGATGCCACATGCCACATGCCACTTCCACTCCTGCTGCCACACTTGAGGGCAACCTCTTACATAATCGTCCTTTTGCACCTCCACCGCGCCGCACCGTCATCGACCACCCGGTTGCTCGCTGTTTTCAATGAACCGGAGGGGCTAGTCACTGTCTTCTTACGACGTTTCACTCCGCACAGCACTCGGACACCGCATCCCAGATATCAGATCTCATATCCCATTCATCCCTCCCCTCAGCATGTCACAGCGCATCGCCGCATCCCTGTGTGCACCACGACTTGCGTCTGCGCGTGCGGCTCTGGCTCCGGTCGCCTCACCAAGACACACGCGCGCGTTCGGGTTCGGGTCGCCCAACGACGGGAGCGTGCCCGTTATCCGTGATGCGCTCGTGCCGATCGTGGTGGAGCAGACGGTGAGTCGCGAGTTGTGGAGCGTCGGGTGTGGGGGTGTAGGGACACGGCGGATTGATGGACTTTGGTGTGTGTCGAGCTGTTGGGAGGTTGGTGGCTCCAGTGTGGCCGTGCCGTGTGCGATTTCGTGCCATCGGCCGGCGCGTGAACATTGGAGTTGAACTTGTTCCAGCGCGCGAGCGCATGCGCGGGAGATTAAGATTAGGTTGTGCTGCGTGCAGATCCCCCCCTCTGCTATCCTGCAGCGGACAAGTCGCCCCAATGCGGTGCATCATGACATGCTTCTTTGGGCTCTGACGTTGCATGCGCTTCCAGATCCCCGGAGACACGGCAGTCTGGAAGCTCTCAAGTTTCTGAGATTCTATACTGACAGTACTAGGCGCGGGGCGAGCGCAGCTACGACATCTTCTCGCGTCTCCTCCGCGAACGCGTCATCTTCCTCGGCGGCCCAGTGAGTGATTGACCGCCGATGTCACCGGAGCGACTGCGCGGCTGTGTGCTACTCGTGCTCACCTGCAGGTCGCGGACTCGATGAGCTCGCTCGTCACCGCGCAGCTTCTGTTTCTGGAGGCCGAGGACGCATCGCGCCCGATCCGGCTCTACATCAACTCACCGGGCGGCAGCGTGACCTCAGGCCTGGCCATCTACGACACGATGCAGTACATCTCGTCCCCAGTGCACACATTCTGTCTCGGCCAGGCAGCGAGCATGGGGTCGCTTCTCCTCGCGGGCGGCGAGCCGGGCAAGCGCTACGCATTGAAGAACTCGAGCATCATGATCCATCGTGAGTGTGTGTGATGTGCGCCGTTGGGGCTGTGTGCAACTCCATTGTGTGCAACTCGATCGCGCCCAACTGAATCTGCGTGGCCATGTGTGGGGCAACACCTGGTGATCCAGCACGAGGCGTGGATCTCCGTGTGATCGCGTGTGAGATGTGCCTCGATGTCGACGCGTCGACACCGGATGCAAAGCACTTGGAAAGATCCAGAATCTGAACCGAGATCCAAGACCCCGTCTTGATGGGGTCTTGCCCGCGTCGTAGATACAGTGACTGATTCGAAACAGAGCCATCTGGTGGTGCCTCGGGCCAGGCCTCTGATATCGCCCTGCATGCCAAGGAGATTCTCCGAATCCGGTCCGTCCTGACCGACATATACGCTGAGCACTGCAAGCGTCCCGACGAGGAGCACGAGGCGGCGCGTAAACGCTTTGGTGAGTGTTGCAGATCACGGATCTCACTTCGATTGGTTTCAGGACTGTGGCGGCGCGCATTACGAGTGCTAACGTTACTTTTCCACAGAAAAGGCTCTGGAACGCGACTATTTCATGACGGCGGCCGAGGCACTCGAGTTTGGGATCGTGGACCGCATCGTGGAGCGGAGAGTCAAGGACGAGGAGGATGGCGAGGGGGCAGAAGCAAAGGACCGGGAGCGGGAGAGAGAGAAGGACAAGGAGAAGTAGGATGTGGTTGGATGAAGGATGTCTTTGATGGAACACCAGTACACACCAGTGCCACAACTGAACAAACTCGCCGAGCAGAACGGCCGTTTGCTGTGACGGTGCTTCCCTTGGAAGTTTCGTCCCTTGGAAGGCACGCACACACTGGATCCTATCCCTCACCTCCCCCTTGCCAGGATCCTGGACTCGGCACATTCCAGTGTTTCGAGTGAACAAGCACAAATCTGGACATCCATCCACCCCCACCCACCCCCAACCCCTGACTCTGGAGCTTAAATTCCCTGGGTGTGGCAGTTACTTCTGACACAATGACCCCCGTTGCCCGACACTGACCGACACAGCCGTGACATCCTCCTTGTTCACTACTGCATCATCATTGTTCAATCACGGATACCCAGTCCCGAATCCCCTGGTGCACCATCTCCCCGTCCTCGATGCATACGCGCGCACCACGCTCACTGACACTGATGGCTACTCACACATATAAAAACAGCGGGTCTGCTCTCCTCTCGTCTCCCCACCAACCCAACATCTAAACTGGCTTTAGACTTTCTTCGGCTCGACCTTCGCTGCCTCTCCGTTTCTTTTTTCTTCCTCTTTTTTTTTTTTTTTCCTTCTTCTTCTTCTACTGCCTACGGGCACTTTGATCTCTAACCACTTCCTTCCACAATGCTCCCCACCACCCTCCTCTTCGCGCTCCTCGCGTCCGTCGCAGCCGCCACCCCGCTCCCCAGCCAGGAGCCTCAGGCCCCTCAACCCCCTCAGGCCTCGCAGGCCCCTCAAGCCTCGCAGGCTCCCCAGCCTCCCCAGCCTCCTCAGGACCAGCAGGATGCGGCCCCCTCAGGCGCACCGGGCAGCAAGGCCTTCTGGAAGGCCAAGACCGTGACAGTGACAGTGACAGTCGCCGCGCCCACCAACGGCGCCGCGACCACCGCTCCCGCCGACGCCGAGAAGCCGGCCCCCGCCCCGCCCGCACCGACTGGCGGTGCTGGCCCTGGCGGCCGTGACCCCTGCGATGAGCTCGCAAAGGACAAGGCCGCGCACCCCGACCCCTCGAGCCCGCCGACGGCGAGCAAGCCTGCCGACAAGCCTGCCGACAAGCCCGCCAACAAGGCCGCCGAGACCGGCAAGCCTGCGGAGACCGGCAAGCCTGATGGCAAGGCGGCTCCCGCTCCCGCCGACCTCCTCGCAAAGCCTGCGGACGCCATGAAGGGCCCCGCGCCGAACGCCGCTGGCAAGCAGGGCGCGCAGCCCAAGAATGGCACAGCACCCGCCGCTGCGGCTGGTCCCGGGGGCAACGACGTGTTTGCCCACTTCATGCTCGGTATCGTTGAGGGCCACACGGCCGCCGACTGGGAAGCCGACATGACCGCCGCGAAGGAGTATGGTATCTCTGCGTTTGCGCTCAATTTCGGCAACGTCGACTCGTACACCGAGAAGCAGCTCGACCTGGCGTACGCCGCCGCGGAGAAGACGGGCTTCAAGGTGTTCATGTCGTTCGACTTCAACTACTACAAGGCGGACAACGGCAAGGACATGGACGACATTGCCGCCAAGGTGAAGAAGTACGCGACGCTGCCGGGCAACTACCAGGTGGACGGCAAGCCGTTTGTCTCGACGTTCCTCGGCGACGGAAGCGACTGGACGGCGATTGCGCAGAAGTCTGGTGTCGACATCCACGCGGTTCCCAACTTTGTCAGCGCCGACGTGGGCGGCGCCAAGGGCGTCGCTGGCCTGTTCTCGTGGGAGGCCTGGGCGAGCGAGAACAACAAGCCCGTCGACAAGGAGGTCACCATCGAATCCAAGGACGACCGCTACCTCAAGCCGCTTGCCGCCGCGAGCAAGGAGTACATGATGGGTGTCTCGCCGTGGTTCTTCACGCACTACCCCAAGACCGGCGCGTACCCGAAGAACTACATCTTCAAGTCGGAGGACCTGTGGCTGAGCCGGTGGAACCAGGCGCTCGAGGCGCGCGCGCGCGGCGCCCGCTGGCTCGAGCTTCTCACCTGGAACGACTTTGGCGAGAGCCACTACCTCGTCGACCCCGCCAAGAGCCAGCACGGCGACGACGGCAACTCGAAGTGGACCGACGGGTTTGACCACTCGGCACTCATGGAGCTTGCGCGCCCGTACATTTCGGCCTTCAAGAGCGGTGCTCCCACCCCCGTTATTGAGAAGGAGGGCGCCGTGTGGTGGTACCGCCCGCACCTCAAGACGGCCAAGTGCGACGACACAGACCCCGCGGGCCGTCCCGAGGGCGCCGACCTCGTCGAGGACACGGTCTTTGTCGCTGTCATGACCAAGAACGGCGGCAAGCTCACCGTCACCTCGGGAAACAAGGCCGCCGCCTCGTCCGACGTCCCCGCCGGTATCCAGATGATCAAGGTGCCCATGGGCGTCGGCGCGCAGTCGTTCGAGCTCACCACCGCCGACGGCGCCACGCTCAAGGGCCAGGGCAAGCACGAAATCTCAGACAAGTGCATCAACGGCTTGTACAACTTCAACATTGAGGCCGGCTCGCTCGCCTAGGCCAAGGCGTAGGGGCACCACCCACCGCCATCTTGTTCTGCTTGCTCATTTCTTACGATATCACGCTGTTCTCATCCCGTTCCCATCTGTATCCATAGCATTTTTTCAACGACACAGTACTGTAGTGCCAAACCCCATTTCTTTGATAGACGTGGGCATGCATTCTTAAAAGACTACACTTGCAGCTGCATGCGGCGCGCGGGAAAGGATCATGCATCAACTGGAATCTCAAAATCTTTCGGTACGAGCTGCACCGCCCACAGCGTGCCGCGATGTGATACCAGAGGAGCTGATTCCGGTGCACGGCGGTGTGCCGCGCCTCTGGTCCTTGTGTGCCGAACAGTAGCGAGTGGCGGGTACGGATCGTCAAACTGACATGCATTGCAGCTTCCCGCCCTCTGCATCGATTATGACTCGTCCGTCCAGAGTGGGGACGTTGTAAAGGACGGAACGGAAAACGGGACGGATGCCGCGATGTGTTCCTTGGGCTCGAGTGGTGGGGATACGCACCGAAAATGAGTCAGTCACCATTGGCGATTGGGCGCTGCCGGGCTGTCTGACCCCGAAATGAGTGTTTCAGTGTGCTGCTGGGAAGGCTTGTGCCGTGTCTGGTCCTGGGTGCTATATCTGTGGCTTGCATGGCGTGCATGGCTTGCTCGAGTCGTGTGCACGATGTGTCCATTCGTGTGCTCGACCATGTTCCGAGAAGGAACTTTGTCCTCCCGCTCGCAGGGCGCCAGGCACTTTGGACCAACAAGCTACATTTGTTGTTGTTATTCTCGTCTGGAAAACAGAGCCAATACAACAGTCTCCGCGTAGAGGGCTCGTGCTCTCAACGACGAGCACACCCGATGCCCTGCGCAGTCGCCGTAGTGCACTGCGCAGCGCACAGCCGGCGTCGCCAAGCAAATGTCGCCGAGATGCCCAGACCCGGTCGGTGGAGGTGGGCCAGATTCCACAAACCAAAGACCTCTGTCTCTCGACTTTTGACGCCCCCTCCATTCTGGATTTTAGATCAATCCCATATCTCATATCTCAATTCACTCTACTCATATCTCATCTCCTTACACCCCGGAGCCATCTTCACACCCTCTCATGACGGCCGCGCACACCTGCACCGTGTTCGGCTGCGACGGCGCCGCGCCCGCCGCCACGCGCTGCGGGCGTGTGCTCTGCGACGAACACTGTACGCCGACGTTCCATCCCTGCTTGTACATCCCGGTGAGTCGCGGATGGAATCCCAGTCGCTTGAGCTGCGATGTAACGATACTTGTGTTCTCCTTGAGGCGACATGACCCATTCTGACAGACAGGAAGCCGAGCGCCGCGGCAAGTCGTGCGAGGACAACCACTCTGTACGTCCCCCCAAAGTCGCCCACTCACCCGCAGCTGTTTGGCCTTATCGCGCAGATTGTCGATGCCCCAATCACTGCCGAGGCGGTGCGGCTGCGCGGCGCGCCGGGCGTGAAGAGCGCGACGCTCGCATTGCCGGTCATTCCTGGCGCGCAGAAGGAATACCGGGGCCTCGTCAAATGGATGGGATATCGCAACCTCGCGCTGACGGTGACGTTTGATGATGGCGTGCGGTGGCTCGCACGCGTCCGGCTTCCAGACGTGTACACTGCCCGCGTGCGCCGCAGCATCATGCTCAGCGAGTACGCGACTATCAAGGCCCTCCAGGAGGTGATGCCCACCCAGGTGCCGGGTGTGCACCTCCCTACTCTTGACGAAAAGGTCGACTTCAACTACTTTTTCGAGGAGTTTGTCAAGGGCGACTCGCTACACGAGGTCATTGACGCGGCGGGGGTCAAGGCGCTTACGCCGGCAGTGCGCCGCGCGGTCGCCGAGTATGCGGACATTATGATCAAAGTTGGCTCCAAGAGCTTTTCAGGCGTTGGGTGCCTCTATCCCGCCAACCTGAAGGATCCCAAGCCGGAGCACTTTGCCGTCGGGCCGCTGCTCAGCGACATTCGCGGGCGCGTACCGAAGCTCACGACGTACCGCTCCAGCCAGGACATGCACCTCGCCCGCATCGACGAGTATCTCCTCATTCTGCACATTACGCCCCTCCGCCCGCCCGAGCTGGCCGGCAGTGCCATCCGCATCCTTCGATACCTTGTTGCCCTTGAGCTGCGTGATCTTGTTGCAGGGTGTGAGCCCATGGCAGCCGTTGGACCCACGTACATTAAGCACACGGACGACGCCGCGCACAACATGCTTGGTGTTGACGGCCGCATTGATAATATTATTGACTGGGAGATGTGGGTACTTTAGGAAGACGCTCACCCGCGTGATACTGACACCCAGGGCCGTTGTCGTCCCCTTCGCCGAGGCATTTGCCGCACCACTCGCGTTCATCCCGATGGACGACGCGACGCTCGGGTCAAACCGCCTCACAAACGCGGAAGAGCTGCTGTCCCAAACGCTGGTCTCCAAGGGACGTGAGGACCTGGCAGCAGCAGTACGCGGGGCACGAAAGTACCACTGCCTTCTGCGTCTGTTCGACGGCCCGGCGATTCCCGGCGCGTCGACCGATATCTCCCTCGCGACTGTGTGGGGAACGCGCCTCGCGTTCCTAGGCGACGCGGCGGGGCCCAAGCCGGCGTCCCTCGAGGAATGGTACGCGGACGCGCTGACGACGTATGCGAACGAGGTCGGGCTGGAGGAGACCCTCGGCGGCCTGGTGCACTGGACAGACTTGAACGCCAACCTCGCCGCTCTCGCAAGCGACGAGGTCGACGGAGACATCAAGCGCCTCAACTCGCTCCTCGCCTCGCATACACCCGACGAGCCCAAC
The DNA here is from genome assembly GCA_001599015.1 of Apiotrichum domesticum. Classification (NCBI taxonomy): domain Eukaryota; kingdom Fungi; phylum Basidiomycota; class Tremellomycetes; order Trichosporonales; family Trichosporonaceae; genus Apiotrichum; species Apiotrichum domesticum. The sequence continues at coordinate 1,825,606 of BCFW01000004.1, read as the reverse complement.
TCAATCGCCATTCAGCGCGCCCTCCGTGCCACACTCAAGGCGGGCAAGCAGGCTCAGCGCGCAGCCCACGCCGCATCGGCATTTGCGGCCGACTGCCGCGCCGGCGTCGCGCCCGCCCGCCTCGGCGCCAAACGACTCCGCGACGGCACACACGGTATCCGCAAGATGATGCACTCGCTCGCGGCCAAGCTGTCCCACCGCCCCGAGCCTTCAGGGAATAGCCTCAGCCTGAGCCGTACCCACAGCCTGAGCCGCACACATTCGCGTTCCAGCGCACGTAGCGGGCGCAGCAGCATTTCACGGACAGGCTCGCGGGCGGGATCGCGCTCCGGATCGCGCGCCACCTCGCCTACGCGCCGGAAGCCCGCCAAGGCGACCGAACGCGACCTCGAGGAAATTGCGGCAATGCTCGATGCCGCGGCGACTGGGGCCGAGGACGCGGCGAAGCGTGCCGCTACTGCCGCTGACAAGGGATTCGCGGCTGTGGCTGCTGCGAGGGCGAGAGGATTCGATTTTGACGGGTATGCGACCCCGCTGTCCGACTAGTGGGAAAGCGTAGATTGTAGGGCTTGTGGCTTGTGTCTCGTTGTCTGGTCTTTGGATTTGGAACTTTGTGTTTGGAAATCTGTGTATGGAACTTTTGATATCACATGTTATTCATCTACCAGGGCAGTGCTGCTCGTCTATTTCTGGCGCTCAGAGGCTCAGATAGCACGCTCGAGGTACGACTGGATAAAGCCGGCGAGGTCGGGCGAGTACTCCCTGAGGACGACCTTGTCGCCCTCGAGCGCGGTGTTGGCCTGGAGGAGGAGCTTGCGGGGCAGGCGCTTGGCGAGCACAATGTCGCGGAACGCAAGCCAGTCGTCGGGAACAGAAGTGACGCGGTCATACAGCGCCTTGCCGCCGTTGACGTCCGCAGTCGCCTTGTACACCTGGAGCTTTGTGAGGAAGTCGCCCATGGCCTTGATGCCGACGGTGCGAATCTTGTCCTTGTCAAGCGAGACGCGGAGGTCGCCGTCGCCATGCGGCGCAATCGACACGAGTCCCTCGCCAGCGTCGAGAAGGACCCGCGTGATCGCGTAGCGCGCCTGCATGTGTGCCTGTCCCCACTTCTTCGCGGCCGGGTCGTAGAACTCGAGCGCGAGAAGACCCGCACGGCACATCTGCAGCCACGCAACGTACATGATCTCGTCGCCTGTTCCGACGTCCGAGGACGAGTCGGTGTGGCCGAAAATCGCGAGCATGTCCGGGTTGACACTCAGGTACATTGCCACAGTCTCGGCGCGGCACTCCTCGTACGAGCTGCTGATCGTGCCAAACACCGAGCCCCATCTAATGTTAGCAGAGTCCGAAAATTGTTACACTCACGTCTCGCCGGGGCCGTACCAGTGCTCGACGGGCTTGCCGGTGAGGGGGTTGGTGGGCGGGGCGTTGCGGTCAAAGTTTGCGGATCCGTCCGCAAAGACCTGGAGGAGCTTGCCGGATCCGTGGCCGAGGAGCTCGTGGATGCCGACCTGGACCTCGAATGCCGGGGCGCGGTACTTTTCAAAGAGGGCGGCGTCGGCGTCTGAGAGGAAGGTAATCTTCTCGTTGGGCGCCTTGGCGGAGAGGACGTTGCCGAGGCTCACGTTCTTGAAGCCCTCGTTCTGGCGGATGTCGTCGTAGTTTGGAATGTTGATACCGGCCGGAACGCCGCCAGTCGCAAAGGACAGCACCTCGAGCGAGGTAAAGTCGGGCTTCTTGAACTCGTCCTTCTCAAAGTCCTTGGACCACGGAAGCTTGGGGATGAAGACCGGTGCAGAGTCGACGAGCTTGCCGAACTTCTTGGTCATCTCCTTGTTCACGACGGCGACAAAGCCCTCCCACTCGCCGCGCACGCCAGAGGGGTCGCGGTACCTGATGTGAGCGGATGAACAGGGGGTAGGACAGCTTAGTGACGAGGTGTGGCAGCTGCGCAGCACTCACGTCTCGATAAAGCCAATGTCCGACTCGACAACCGGTCCGACATCCTTGATCCACTCGCGCTGCGAGTCCTTGTGCGCCTCGACGTCGCCGTTGCGGAAGTGCGTGACGTAGTGCTCGAGCATCTTGCGCTGGTGGTCGTTGGCAGCGTACGGGATCGCCTTGGCCATCGAGTCGGCAATCTTGGCAAGGACAGCCGAGTAGTCGCCGTAGACAATCTTCATCTTGCGCGAGTCGTCGACCTTGACCTCCTCGACGGGCTTCGTGTCGGCGCTCGCGACACGGAGCTCGAGCACGCCATCGGCACCCTTGAACAGGCGCGTGTTCAGCGGGTCCGGCCCGTTGGCCTCGACATACTTCTGCACGGCCTTGATGTCCGCATGCGTCACGGGGCCCGAGTAGTAGTTTGTAACGTGCCCGTCGTCGAGGTATCCGAGCAGCGTGCGCGCAGTGGGGGTCACAGAGTAGATCTCCTCGGCGTACTTGTCAAACAGGGGAAGCGCCTCGTCCGCGCGCGGGGCGGCCGCCACGACCTTGCGGAACGTCTCGGCGCCGACACGGGGAATGAACTTGATGTCGCCAAACGACTTGTAGTTTGCGAGGTTGGAGAGGAACTGCGCAGCGTACTCGAGCACCGAGGTAAAGTCCTCCTCCGAGACACCGGCCGCCGAGCGGAGTGCAGCGAGGTCGGCCAGCTTCTCGGGCTGGTCCTTTGACGCCGAAAAGGTCGCGCGGATGAGATCGAAAATGTCCGAGCTCTGCGGCGTCGTCTGCTCGAGAATAATCCGCGCACCGAGCCACGAAGCGTACCCGATATGGTGCGCGTACGCCTTCTCCTTGTCGCTGAGCGTGTCAAAGTGCTCCTTGATGACGAGCGGGCAGATTGGCGCGTCGTGGTCCGCGAAGTAGCGAGAAGTGTCGACTGTCATGGTGGATATGCGGGATGGGGGCGAGGTGGGAAGTTGAGAATGAGAGAGTTTTCAGAATCTATAAAGAGGTGCAGAGCAGAGTCGCGTACGTGTTCGTCTGTTCGTGTCCGTGTGCGTCAGTGTTGATCCGATGCATCCGATGGCTGATGGGCTATTCCCGGTCTCTTGTCACACGCAGCACGCAGCAACGACAGCATGTAACAACCTGGTTCCCATGTGATCCCAACACGGACAAAGGCGATGACACGCGCGGGGTCCCGCATTCCAGCTCTCGTAACGATCGTCGCCATGCCAGTCAGTCTCGACCAGCCCGCCCTCCACCCTCAATTTCTCTTGCCTTGGTCCATTCCTCCATCCATCCCACTCATCCCACCTCTCGCTGCGATCGCTCCGATGCTCAACCCCAACTCCCCGCTCCTCAGTGTCTCTGTCCTGGAGACAGCACTGCGGGGCGCGACGGACCCCGCTATCCGCGTCCAGATCCTCGCCGCGTTGGTACAGGTTCTCGAGCGTGATGCGCCCTCGCGGACACCAAGCACGGGCCAGGATCTCGGGACGGAACAACCACCACATGCGTCCCAACAGTCGGCGCGGCCAGCTCCGCCAGCAACACACCACGACCCCACACGAGTCCTCGCTGCACGCCTCGATCTCGCAGATGCATACTTTGGCATCACTGTCCCCGATGCACACGCCGCCGCGGCCGAGGCGGGCATTGTCGAACGCGAATCCAAACGAATCCTGAAACGCGACCCGGCAAATTCGTTCATGGTCGCATTACGAAAACGCGCGGCGCTGATCCTCGCGCGCAGTGATGATGCGCTTGGGAGAGATAGCCGTGCGGAGCGGTGGAGGAGCGTCGCGGCAGAATGTGACGCGTTGTAATCTCATTGTGTATGTACATTGGATGTCTACAAGGAAAACATGGAAACTCTGCGCTGAGGCTATAAAAACATGGTTGGCGCTCATAATATGATCTCCTTCCTACTGCCACCGATGGTATCTCTCAAACTGTATATGTTTCTTTCTCCTACCTGCTTCCAAGATCGAGATTGAGCTCGCGGCAGAGGCTGTAGGCCGCGTGGTTCTTGGCGAGCTTCTGGTTGCTGCGCACAGCTTCGGCGACGTGCTGGATGCCGTCCTTTGTGACGACTGCGACAATGACGCGCCAAAGCTTGTCGACTGGCTCGGCCTCGTATCGCGGCATCTTGCCGGTCTGCTGCATCGACCACTGGTTGAGGCACGCAGCGGCACCGGTTATCTGCTGAATGTCGTGTTCAGCCGAGGCCGGATCCGCGGTCGTGTTCGCGGCAGCCTCGTTGCGCAGCGCGTCGAGGGCAAACTGGGCGATAGGCTCAAAGAGGGGACGCAGCCAGCGTTCCACGTAGTCGTACGCTTCCCCGCGAGTGCGCATGGGAATGGGGCGCAGCGGGGCGAGAGGCGGCATGCGCCCAATGCCAGACGATGACGATCCGGCGCCATTGCGCTCAGGCGCGTCGTTTATGACATGGGCTGAATAGGTGGTATCCACAGTCGGGGTGTCAGGGATCTTGGTCTACGTGTTAGTCGCGCTCAGGAGAACGTAAAACGCACCATTTCAGTATCATCAGATGCGACAGAGTCGCCCGACACAGAGCCAACCCCGGCGGATTCAGTGATATCATCGCGCACAGACGCTCCATCGGCCGTCGCCTCTGCCGTGGAGACCGTGTCGTTCACAGCCCGCTCAAGAACGTACTCTCCGGGCAGCTCGCTCAAGAGGAAGTCGTAAAACATGGCGGCGATGTACGCCTCGAACACGGACGCACGGGTCTTGGTCTGGAGACGGGTGGTGAACAGCGCAGAGGGCGCGGCAATTATGCTGTCCGGCATGTTGTAGCGCGTTGAGAGCTGGGCCAGCGTGCTATTCGCCACAAGAGACGCCTTGAGCACCTGGTGTCAGTTGAGAGTAGAATTCTTACAACTCACTGTAGCTGGACCGGGGGGAAGCTGTGGAAAAAGTTCGTGCAAAAGGGTAGTAACGATGGAGCCGAGGATACCATCCCCAACGTGTTCGAGCTTTTCGTAGTCCTGAATGGCTTCCGACTCCCCAAGCTCAATGGCGTTCGCACGGCGCGTTCCACCGTGGGCACTTGAATGAGTGCGGGCAAGGCGGCCGAGCTCCTCGTTGGCAATGGGAGGAAGGGGAGGAAGGGCAAAGACGGGGAGCTCTGGAAGAGCGAGGTTGTTGGGGTCCACCATGGCTGGTATCTGCGGCGGGAGGTACAAGACTTTTCTCGAGGAAGGAAAGGTGAGGGACAAGAAGTGCTTGAAAAAGGCTAAAGAGGAAGGAGGAGAGGAGGAGAGTCTACGAACAAGAGGAGGGGGGCGGGAACAATGACGAAAGGAGGAAGAGAAGAAAGAAGAGCGGGAAAGAGGATGGTGATGATGAGAGAAAGAGAAAGAGAAGAAGAAGGAAGAAGAACAAGAGAAACGTCTTTGAGCGACGTGAGACATGATCCAACTACAAAGATCATGGCCCAACAGCGAGCAGCATGCAGTAACGAGCAGCGAGCTCTTTCTTCTCCTTCCCCTCTCTCTCTCTCTTGCTCACCACTTGTGATTATTTATTATGGTGTTTCTCTCGTCATCTTTCGACAATAACAATGGATGAACCACTCTTGGGGGTGTCAAGCTTATCAAATGACGTGTGATACAGTCAGATTGGCAAAACTGTTTCTTACCCCACGTGGACCCGTGCCTGATTTCAGACTCTCTCCCGACCCGGAGATCGCGAGATCGGACAGAGCAGAGGAATATTTTGGATCCGCGTGTGTCCCATTTTTGACGCCACCCAACAAGATTTCTGTCGTGTGAGTGAGAGGAGGTGCAGGCTGTGGAGACCATCCTCCGTGTAGAGCTCGCTGTTGTCCGCAACATCATCACCATCAGCATCAACATCAGTACCAGCATTCTCGTATCATCTAATAGACCCCCAGCGCCATTCATTCATTCCCCCAACACTCATTCTCTTGATACCATATACCAGCGGCCAAACTTCACTCCACCGCTCGCCCCTCGCTCCGCGCCTCCCATGCCCCAGGGGATATCACACCACTACTCTCAGAGCCCACACGCGCACGCCCGCGCAGCCAAGAAGCCAAAGACAAAGGCAAAGCCGCAGGCAGTGTACCAGCCTGGATCGGGCTCTGGAACAGGAACCACATCCGCATTCACATTCACGCCGTTCGCATCCGACGCAGATCCAATGTCGCGCGATCTCGCCATCGCCAAGCCGCCGCATATCCGGAGCGCAAGCGTCAACGCGTCCATGAACGGTGCGCGGACGACGAGCTCTACACCAAAGAAGCGCCCGAGAGAGGATGACCTGAAAAGCGGCCGCGACTCGGGGTCCCGCCGCACGCGCTCCGCTGGCGGGGACAGGGATCGCGGCGAGGGAAGGGAAAAGGAGGCAGCATTCCAACGCCAGCTCATCGGAGTGTTCGTCCCCCGAGCATTAAAAGAGTCGGCAGAAGGGAAAACAGCAAACTACAGTGATCTTGTCGCCCACTTTCTTCCGAAACCTCTTGAACCCGGGGGTATCGCTCTTCCCCCGTTGCTTCCCCTCCTCCGCGCGCTCACTGCGCACGTCTCCCTCCTCCGCCCTGAGCTCCACGGCGCTCTCGTCACCGCCATTCTCGCCCTCCCCTGGGCCACCGCCGATGACCGCTTTGTGAAGACCTATGTGGGATGGGCTGGCGTGCTTGTCTCCGCTCACCCCGTCTGGGCTAAGGAGGTCGTGGCCATGGCGGTCAAGGGATTCCGATGGCGTGAGTTGAGTAGCGGTATACCAACTGACATTCCAGAACCTACCTTCTCCGATTCGAACATTACCCGCAGAATCTACCACGCGCGTCATCACTTTCTCCTCGCGCATCTCCTCAGTCTTATTCCGACTCTCCCCACTGTTCTTCAGCAGCTGTTGCAGAAGAATGCGCCGCACAAGCGGGACACCGAGGTGGCGCAGAGCACGTGGGTGCGCAATTGCTGCGAGATGATAGAGTACTGCCCCGAGCTCGGCGCACGGGTGTGGAGCGGCCTGGTGGACAAGATGCTCCGCATCGACGTGGAGATAACGAACAGCGTGGAGGACGACGATGACGACGACGACGACGATGACGAGGAGGATGAGGAGGAGGACATGATCCGTCCGGCTGCTCCCGATATCGACCCGTTCGACCTCCTTGTTTCCCAGGATATGCCGCGGAGCGGGGAGGAGACCGACGACGAGGACAGCGACGACGACGATGATGCCGACCCAGACATCGACGCTCTGTCTACCGACGAGGAGGAGGAGAGCGAGGACGAGCTCATCGACGAGAAGAAGGCTGCCGAGCTCCGCCGCCAGAAACGCGACAACCTCAAGGCGCTGCGGTGCAAGCTCGATGCCATGCTTACCCACTTCCTCCGCCACCTCGAGGAGTGCATGGGAAATGGTGTGCGGGGTATGTCGGCCGTCGAGCTCGGCGCCCAGCTCAACAGCGCGTCGCTCGGGAGCGGCTCATCTTCAACAACATCCACACCCCGCGGCTCCCGCCCCGCAACACCGACAACAGCCGCTCCCGGGGCTGTCTTCCGCCCACCACCGACAGCGGCCCAAAGCCTCGCGCACTTCCAAACGCTGCTCAACCTCTTCTCGCGGCAAATCCTCCCAACCAGTGCGACGCAGCATCTCCCCTTTGTCCTCTTCCTCTGCGCCTCCTTCACCCCCGCCCACACCGAGCTGCTCCTCCACCTCCTTGTCCTGCAATCACTCTACGCGCGCACAACTGACGCGCCAACACTCGCGTCACAACCCGTCTCCCTCCCCCAGCGCGTCGCCGCGACAGTCTACATTGGCTCGCTAGTCTGCCGCGCCCGCTTCGTATCCGACGACCAGGCCCGCACAGTCACGCAATACCTCCTCGCCTTCATTGAAGGCAAGCTGGCCCAGGCCCGCGAAAAGCCGCTCAACACACTCGACGAGCTGCCCCTCTTCTACGCCGTCTGCCAGGCAGTCATGCTCATCTTCTGCTTCCGCTTCCGCGCCCTCCGCACATCCAACCCCGCAGACGACTGCGTGACCGGCGAAATGGACATGGACGACCTCGAGGAGTCCTCCTCGGGCGAGTGGATGCGGGATCTCGACACACTCCAGCGCGCACTCACCTCCGACCTCAACCCGCTGCTGGGATGCAACACGACTGTGGTCAACACCTTTGCCAAAGTCGCCCATTCTACAGGTTTCGCGTACTGCTTCTCGATCATCGAGGCGAACCAGCAGAACCAGCAGGCCGCCACGCGCCCCGCAAACGGCGGGGGCCGCCGCGTGTCAGGCGCCGGATCGCGGCGGGGCACGGCACTCGCGATGCACGCGCCGCGCCACGCGCGCCAGGTCAACGTCGATGCGGGACTCGACGGATACTTCCCCTTTGACCCGTACGACCTCCCTCGCTCGGGCGAGTTTATCGAGGCGCTGTACCGTACCTGGGACGATGTGGGTGTCGATCTTGGCGGGGATAGCGACGACAGCGACGAGGATGACGACGAGGACGACGGAGACGAGGGCGAGATGGAGGAAATGGTCAGCTCGGATGAGGACCTCGCGGCTGGTCGTCAGCCCGTGCCCCGCGTCAGCCGCGCGATCCCCAAGCCTTCCCCGGGCAACAGCTACGGTAACCGCCGCCGCGACCTGCTACGCGATGGCGTTCTCTCCACCAGCCTGGAGACGATGAGCATCTCTCCAAACATATCGGCATAAGACTCTTGCGTCTTGAGTCCTGCCTGGGGCACTACACCCCACCACCGCATTAATGACACATTTCTATATGCATGCATGTTGTACATGGGACTGGTGTGACTCTGCGAATCGTATTGCGGGGTGGTATATTCCATGACTAGATGGACGACCGGCTGAGAGTTAGGATCAGGCAACACATGGTAACTCACCGGACACGGCTACCGCGACGCGTATGGTGTAGCTTCTGCTTCTCATCCACAAGACCGCGGGGGAGGCGGCCCTCGGCGGCCCATTCGTTGAGCTGCTCGCGCGCCGCCTTGAGGCCGAGCTCGCGTACCTCGGAGAACTTCTTGAATCCGCCAATTGTCTCAATGTGCTGCACGGGCATGGCCATGTAGCGCACGTTCGAGTCGCTCTTGACGTCCTCGAGCGTCCTTACGGATGAGACGTATGTCAGGCGTGACGAAATTTCCGTCATGGATGGCACGATAGCCTTGTAGAAAGGGTTAAAGCTGGGGGTTAGGATTCTCGTGCGGGAGCAACCCACCGGTTCAGGAAGAGCCACCAGCCGGAGACCGAGTCGCCGTAGTTGCGCATCGACGTGTCGTCAATGGAGCCGACGTCGACAACAATAATGTCGCGGATACCGCTGGCGCGCAACGGGCCAATTGGCGTGTTGTCCATATAGCCGCCATCAACAAGCACTGCCATGAGTTCAGAATGTCACAAGAATGTCAACTCACAGACGCCATTGTCCGAAAGTGGAGGAAGGAAACCAGCAAGAGTCATAGAAGCGCGAACATAGCGCCTGGCGTAAGTTTATGCTTCTTAGATATAACTCACCAGGCATATCCAGAACGGTGAATCTCCATGCGGGAATGGGTAATGTTGGTAGAATTGCAGAAGAAGGGAATCCACATATCTGTCGTGAGCTCAAACAGGAGAAAGGCAGCTCACCTTCGATCTGAGTATTGTAAAACGCCTTGTAAATACCACGGTCTGGTGTCAGCTCCTGAAGCCCCACAGGCACTCACTGAACTCGTGGCCGGTGGTGTACGCCACAAACGGATAAGTCACGTCGCTGAGAATGCGGAGCATGGAGCCCATGCGACCGGAAAACTGCTTGGCACGGCCGGTGCACTCAATGAGGTCGGTGTTGCGCGAGTAGAGGCCGCCGATCATGGATCCGATGGAGCAGCCCGAGATGGCATCGACGGGGATACCCGCTTCTTCCAGGGCCTGCAACATGCCTATGTGCGAGATACCGCGCGCACCGCCACCACCGAGAACAAGACCGACTTGCTTGCCACAGAGGCGACGCGCGATACGTGCAAAGTCGTCCATGTGAGGAGGGCGGCGACGGCGACCGAGGGGACGCAGACCACGGTACTGGTTGATCTTCTCCTCAACTTGCTCACGGAGATGCTTGAAGGCAGCCACCGCGGCCGGGTCATGAACCTTGCGTGATGCGACAGTGGATATCACACCGGGAAGCTCGACATGGTAGTGGGCTTGAACCCAAGGGCGGTTCTGAGAGTAAGCATTTGTACGAACCAGATTCAAGCTACCTTTAGCCAAGAACGGGTATATCCTGGAACGACATAGTGTTCACCGTGGAGAAGAATGAGCTCCTTGCGAGCGTAGCACTTCATGGCGAGAAGCAGCTTTTCTGATGGTCAGCGCTGTTACAAGGGAAGCTACCAACCATATTCTCCGAGCGATGGATCGTCACCCATGCCAAGGACAAGAACAAGATCAGCCTGGCGGATACTCGTCATAGTCCATTGGCTGGACGGCGGGGTATCAACAACGTAGAGAACAATGTTGTGGTTTTGCTGAGAGGTTAGAGTTGTTACCGTCTCTTTGACTGACCTCCTGGTCGGCAAGCCATCCCGCAATCTTCAACGCGCTGTGAGGTTAGCCAGGTCAACACTCTAAACGTACCCGATCCTGGTAAAAGCATGTCGACCGAGCTTACGCATCACGGTGGCAAGATCGAGATAGGACGTGGTGCTACCGAGCTCCTCGAGGGATGTCTTAAGCTTGCTGGCAAACTTGGCGACCGGCACACTGCGGTCGGTACCAACGATGCACACAGTCTTGAGGTTACGGTCTGGACGGAGCTCGTTGGAGGTGTTGCTGTGATTGTGGCTGTGCAGCGCCGTATGTTCCATACCCGTGGTGCTCCGCACCTTGCTCGCGATCACACGCATGAACTGTAGGGTGGTCTCCGGATGACGGACACTGATGGCTTCGAAGAGTGCCGCCGGCATGCGGACAATCTCGGTTTCACGTATCGCTTGAACGGTGTCGGAGCGCGGAGAGAGAGTGATGGCATCGAGCTCGCCGACGGAGTCTCCTTGGCCGTATTCTCCAAGGACGTCGACACTTTCGCTGTCGTCCTTCTTCTGGATCGAACGGAGACGGCCATTGATGACAACGTAGAAGTCGCTGGATCGATCACCCTTTTCGTACAGGATCTGTCCAGCACTCAGCTGGATCCAGTCAAGACCCGCATCAATGTGGAGGACCTGAGGCGAGAGGAGCGACAAGAGTCGCTTTGCAAGAGTGAGCAGCACAATGGGCCGACGCTCGACAATGCTGTCGAGAGCGCGCTGAGGAACAAAGCCAACGAAGCAATCCGTCTTAGCTCTGTGGGTTAGTTTAGCTTCATCACAAAACGCACGTGATGGTAACATAGGACTCGGTGTTGCAGAGCGATGCAAGATAGCCAGCGAGGCCACCGGGCTGCTGGGTCAGCGGAGAAGCTAAAAGTGGTACCTACTTTGACAGTGAAAAGATGGTCCTCCTCCTCTTCCTCAGGAGGCTGGGAGTTGTGCTGTTGCTGCGATCCCGGCGAGTGAGGTTCAGGAGGACCGGCGAACGCACCCCTGTCGGCCGGCGATTTCGCTGACGTGAACTCGCCCTTGTCGTTCATGACACGGCGGGGAACAGAAACCTGCAAGTGAGCATCGCGGCATCGGCACCACTGTTTGTCACCTACATCAAGGAAACCGTCAATAACGTAGTAGAGACCCGAGGCACGCTCGCCTTCCTTGACGAGGACTGTGCCTTTCTTGTGGTAGAGCACGTCGATATGGTTACCGAGGTCGCGGAGAATCTTGGCGTTGACATCAGTGGGACCGGCAAAGCTATCGATGGCGCTGGCGGATATGCTGCTCTGGTCATCTGCTTCGGTCATGCCCGCGTTCAGGAGACTTTCGCGAAGAAGGCCGCTGACGTTGTTACTCTGCTGTGTGCTCGTGTTCATGAGGTCCAGCACGTTGCCCACTCCTCCGCGGCCAAATTGCGGACGACCGTTCGGGAACATGTACGGTGAGTTGGGAGTCGACACTGAAACTGATTGGTGAGAGTTGCCGTTATGTTCGGGAGCCTGATAAAGACCGATAGATTTAGCGATACAGGAGACAAGGGCTTCACGCAGAATGAAGTCGTCCTCGTCGTCCTCCGAGTCTCCGGCATCCTGAGAAAGATAATCGCTGGATGTCATGGAAGAGAACTGGCCACGCCAAGTGGGCATGCGTGCGAGGTGAGGGGTGACAGGCGGACGGTAGAAAGTGTTACCTGTCGGGGCTGTCGGCGAGGATGCGAGATCACCGGCAGCTACCTGCTTGCGCATCGCCGACGTGCGACGAATCGACGGACTGGGGCGGCTCTCGTTGACGGGGCTCGTCGCCTGGTCCTCATTGCCAGTATCCTCCGAGTCCGAGGGCATGCGCAAGGGGGTGAAAGCTTCGGGATTGAGTGGCGTGGCCCTCATTGCCGGAGTGGCAGTCATGCTGTTGAGAGACGGTGCGCGGACCGTTGGGCTGCGTGACACGTAGCCCAAAACGTCGTGTTTTGAATTGCTGCTCGTTTGGCGAGTTTCAACCTGGAATCGAGATCGGAGCGCCTGCATGCCTCCCTCTATGTAGAAGGAGTGAGGAAGAGGATGCGAAACGAGTTCATTCAGCGTCGCTTCAGACCGCAGGATCTCGCGAGTGAGGCCAAGGAACTTGTGAGCTGGCAGTCAGTTTGGTCGTCTGCTCATTAAACTGACCAGTCATAAAGGTTACGCGGCTGAACCGTTCGAGGACTACCTGGACAATGCTGCTCGTTGCCTTCGGGTACTTGCGAGTGAGCTTGCGGAACGCTTCAGCGGGGATAACTGCGAGCGTGCTGTCGACAGTCGCGCGAGCGATCGTGCCCTTCATAGCCTCTTCAAGGAGGGGAGCACTCGGTCGACGGGAGAAAGCAGGCGCATCTGACGGTGGAGCCTCATTCTTGAGGGGAACCGAAGCAGTGGAAGGAGCGGAAGGCGCGGAAGTCGGTGCTAGGGCAGGTGAGTGAGAGCTTGTAACAGGCTGAGAGATCGACATGGAGCTCTTCCGGTCTCGAGACCACGACGCCTGACGGGCAGTACCCTCGGCCGTGCCAATGGACGACGACCTGCCGCGCTTGACAGGTGTAGGATCCTCCAGGGCGGCACTCAAGGGTTCACCTGGTGAGGTCTCGATGGGGCTGATGCAGAACGATCCCATGTCCTTGGGACCGAGCTGGCTAACATCCGAGTCGGCCCTAGACTGGCGTCCCACAAAGGACCGACGACGCAAGTCTCCGTTGTTGGAGGAATCACTCTGTTCTCCAGGAGTCCAGGAGAGCTGAATATCCTCCGTGAATAAGGAAAGAATCGAGAACAGGGAAGAGATAGTGCCGCCCGTGGAGACCTCATTAATGAGACTGTAGCCATTAAAGGAGGACCGTGATGTCCGGAACGGGTCCGGGGATCGGGGCTGGGAGGTATCGGTGGATGGTGCGAACTGTGGGTAAGCTTCGAGTGACCCTATAGACTCACAACTTGGACACGTCCTTCAACGACACACCAGAACTCGCCGCCACCAATTTCCATCGTGTCGCCGGCAGCGAGCCGGCGTGTCTGGAGGTGTCTGCTCAGCTCATGGAAGACAGGCTTCTCGAGGTATCCGAAGATGCGGATCGCGGACAGGAAGTCGTCAAGGTACGAGTGAAGCGGGTTCGAGGAGCGGTTGGCGGGATCGGTGAGGACAGAATCGACGATCGGCAGGCTGTTCGCGAAGCCTGGTGGTGACGGGGCAGGAAGGCTGGCACGTTCAGCTGGAGCTTCTAAAAGAACTATACGGCTAGCTACAACTCACACTGTGTCCTTGAGCTTGGTATAACGAGTAAGGTACTATGGCCGTTAGCTGCATTCCGCTGAACATCGGTGAATGGACGTACTCGGTAGCGGACAACAAAGAATACTGTGCCCGTAAGAACGGTGAAGATTGCCGCCAGGTGCACAAACCCAAGCGAGATGGTGAGCGACGAATGGAGCATGCGGACAATGAGTCTGAGAAGTGAGCAGCTGGCCAGGCGGGGTACAATGAAGAGCGGAAGAGCGTCAGATATAGATATAGATATCCAGAGGCCAAGAGATATCAGCAGCGCGTGTCATGAAAGCAGGCCAATGGACAGAGCGCGCTGACGCCGCAACGCACGCGCGCGAACGAGAAGGAACGTGCACACTCACGTCGGAATTGTGATCGTCATAAAGGTGAAAAGGTGCTGCACGGCCTGGAGAACGTAGAGGACTGCGCCGACGAGTGCGCTTGCGAGCGCGACGAGCGGGTTGCCGGCCGGGACTGTCGGCGGTGGCGGACGCGTTCGGTGCTGTGGCAGCCGGTCCTCGGCCAGGCAGCTGGCGAGGAGCAGCAGGGCGGATACAAGGCGCATGATTAATAGAGGGGCATTGGGAGGGACAGGGAAAGAGAGAGAGAGAGGGATTTATAGGTGCTGACCTCGGAGGGTCCAGCCGGGGGTGTGTCTCTATAGGCCAGAGGTGCGAGTGAGAGCCAGGGCTTTGGTAGTGAGCAGCGGGTGAGTGATGACGACAGAAGGCAGAGAGAAACCAAAGGAAGACAATCTTTTTCTGGACAACCCCGTTCACCTTCCTTCCCGGTACACGGCACCAACAACCGGCGCAATAGCCAAGGGCCACAACGGCAAATGACGTCGTCCAGGGGGCGAGACCCGAGGGATCGGATGCGACTGACGCGTGGGCGCGCGCGGCAATTCATTCGCCAGGAAAAACGTGTCTTCCCCGTCCACTATCTTTATCCGACAATACTCCGACTCTGACACAAAAGTTGGACCCGATCTCTTCCAGTCGGCCAACGGCCGTACGACCATAACAACACTGTTCGTCATCATCATTCACGCCATCATGGACGTCCCACCAAGAGTGCTCGAGGGGTACATTGACAACCTCGTTGAAGACTACCAGGGTGGGTGGACATGGAGGGGCTGCGAGATTGAAGTTCCTTCTCCCGTCTGGCAACCTGTTCAACTGCGCCTCACTCCTCTCTTTCCGGAGGAAGCTTAAAACTCACACGCAGACCTGCAAGTTGCGGCATGTGATACGTATGATGCATCTCCATCGGCTCTTGAGGCGCTGCGAATGATCTCGAAGGGTCACCCGGCTGTGATCAAAGGTGGGTGTGGAAACTGATAACCGCCCTCATCCACGGTTGGCTGCAAGAGACTGATACCAGGTTTCTCACCGATGCTCACTGAGCGCGACTGGCGTTCCCCCAAGACCTACACGGAGATTCACTCCGGAGAAGTAACAATTGCAGTTACAGATGACGGGTGAGCTGTTCGGTGTCCGAAATCAGCTTTCTAACCGCAGGCTGGCGGACTCAGTACGCGATTTGGAGGACGGGAGCAGCACATTCGTCAAGCCGCTCGAGGAGAGCATGACAATGTCGCGCTTTTTGGAAAATCTGCAGGGCGAGGAAGTGCTCTACCTTCAGAGCCAGGACGGGAACATCTTCCGCGCCGAGCCAGGTCCAAACGGCGAACCGGAGCTCGCGGCGTTCCAGGCCGTCGTCGCGCGGGATGTGGCGTGGATGAAGGACGCAACAGGTGAGTGTCTCGGAGCTGTGTTGATTCTTGTGTAGCTTCACTGACCCGCAGGAAACAGTGCCGAGGCGGTCAACCTCTGGATTGGAACGAGCCGGAGCACGACCTCGTTCCACCATGATCCGTGCGTCCGCTGCCGGGATCACGCGGGCTGACAACAGGTACGAGAACATCTACCACGTCCTGAGCGGCAGCAAGACGTTCACGCTTGTATCACCGATCGACGGCGTATGGTTTGAGCGTGAGCTTTTTACAGCTTTCTGTAAGCTCACCACAGAACCATTCTACCCGCCATCAACGCTCGTCCGCACCGAGTCTGGCCTGGAACCCCAACTCGACGCGGCACCGGCCCACCCCGTCCCGTGGGTCGCGGAGCTTGACGTGCCGCCCCGCGCGCGCGCGATCACCGTGCGCGTAGGCGAGGGTGACACGCTCTTCCTCCCCTCTGGGTGGTGGCACAAGGTCGAGCAGAGCGAGGAGGACGGCCCGCTCGCCGTGGCCGTCAACTAGTGAGATATATATGAGAATTTTATCTGACATCTCAGCTGGTATACCTCTGAACTACGCGCCGAGCGGTACGCGTACGAGCGGTTCGTGGGCCGCATTGCGCGCCTCGCGGGGCTCAAGGTCCTCCCTGTTGACCCCGAGGAGGTCGACGAGAATGTGTGGGCTAGCGACGATGGGAATGTCACGTCCGCGGATGAGTGGGATCCCAGGGACTGGGGGAGGTAGTGGAACGCGTGGCTAGATGTAGATGTACAGTAGAGAGTAGAGCTCATCGGCTGGAGTCGTTCACTCGGATCCTCGGAATGTCATCAGGAGCGAAAGACGCGTCGCAGCCACCCGAACGCACTTCAATCTTTGTCGCCAGCCATGCCCATTCGCCTCAAAAGGCCGCAGGGTTGCCTCCGAGCCTTACATGCAGTCTAACGTCCAATTGCGACGTTTCACCAACACAGATCTCCCCATCTTCTCCTGGCTTCCACTCTGCAACACTGCCCGCACCACTCCCTGTAGTCCTGCACCGCACCCGCAAAGTATCCAATGCGACGACCTATGCATACACCCCGGCTACCTTAGCGCGAGTAGTTCCAGACGCCCTTGAGGAGGCCCTCCTTGGTGGCGATGCGGTTGATCGACTGTGAGTTAGCACAACTTCTGTGACATTTCAAGCGGGTGAGATAGCTGTCTTGTGGCCTGCACCCGCTGGCTGTCACTCACGTCGTCGGCCTCGCCCTGGGAGCGGACCTGGCCGCAGAGGGCGATGGTGGTGCCCTGGCCCTTGACAGCCTTTCCGTCCTCGTCGACGTCAGCGACGGTGATCTGGACCGAGGCGTGGTCCTTGGCGGTGATCAGCCTGTCTGAAAAGTGTGAGCGAGGGCAAATGATGGAGAATACGCCAGGTAGGGCACTAAAGACGCTACCTGGACTCTTGACTCACTGGTGGCCGCGCAGTGACGGGGAATGTAAAGGTCAACGAGGATACCCTTGTCGTTCTCTGGGCTGTCAGCAAAATGACCCATGGTGGGATGCGGCCAGAGCGGACTCGAGACCACGGGACGAGACGAAGAGACGAAAATAACGGCGACGGCGGTAGCGATAGCGACAGTGGTAGCGGTGCGCGTGATGCAGCGACGGCGATCTCCTCCTCTAGCCACTCTCCTCTCGTCCACGGCACGGCTCAAACTCGAACATCCCAGCTGGCTGCTCACGCTCCGGCTATGCAGTTCGACATGCTGAAAGCCCAACTGCGCCGGAGGGATCACGACCGCATTCGCAGTCTCTAGCCAAGCCAACGCATGTCCTCGCCATCCACACCATCCACACGACCGTCCTTTCGAACAGCGACACAGCGCCCCCATTGCTGTCCGCCTTTCCTCCCCGCTCGCCTCGCAATCGCCCGCGTATCGCTCGCGTCCACTATCGTGCCATCGCTATCGTGCCGTCGCTGTCGTAGTCGTAGTCGTCGTCGTCGTCGTCGCGGTCGCTCGGTCTCCCTGTACGTCGGTACTGACCCATCTTGGCTGTTTTTTGGTGGTGAAAGGACGAACTGGGAAGAGCTTTGGTTCGTCCATCTCCGTCCCAGCCAGCCAGGCAGCCACCAGCGAGCAATCCAGCAGCTAGCCAGCCAGCAACCACCACCAGCCAGCGAGCACGCACGACCCTGCGCCCTGCACGGTGAGGAGCAGCCACGAGCCTGCAAAACTCCACCACCCACAGTCTGCAAGGGCCCTGGCGGGGAACGGAGGCAAAACGACGAAAAAGTTTTGGATGGTGGGATGGATTTCTCTCGGGATTATGGACATTTCGCCGAGGGTGTGGCGACGTTTTGGCCATGAAGGTACCGTGGGATAGTACCCCGATAACGAGTGGCACTTGGGGGGTGCTTGGGGGAAGGGCACCTCGGGGCTCCACACAAGATTGTTTGGCTCAGTCCTGTGATCCGAGGTCGTGTTGTCGAGCGCGTCGTTCGTGTCGGGCGGCTACTCTGCTACTCTGCATCACAATGCATTGTCCATAACCCATACGAGGACTAACAACTAGGTATCACAATCAGGAACACGCCCACGGGAACGCTCATGGCATCTTGCTATCTCCCTTTACTGACACAGCGCCCGTTCTCCTTCCTCCAGCCGGCACGACATCCGGTTGACGACACATTGTCCTTTGTGGCAGGTGACACCGCCGCGCTTGATTCCAGGAAGGGTGGTGCAGCTGAGAGTCAGAAACGTCACAAACCACACGTACTCGGTACCCCGCGTCGACGTCTTGTTATCGAATGMCCCCTCCACGCACCCGCCGCACGAGTCTGCTGTCAGTCTTGCCCGCTCTGTTCACATACACAGCTCGGTCTGCAGGTCGAGACACTCATACCCCCCGGATCCAACATTACACGCCGCGGTTCCCCATCTGCAAATCTCCTCCGCGAAGGGTGCCTGACCCGCCCGCCGTTTTCTCGTAAGCCCGGCAGACGCTTCAGCGAGGGAGTGCTGGTAGACCGCGTATCCGAGCAACCCGCACATGCCGCCCGCAAGCCCCGTGAGCCCCACGCTGCCAAGCGCACACCGACACTCCCACCCGGCGCCGCCGTTGGGGTACATGATAGCGTACTGCAGCGTCGCGCAGTTTGCAAAGCATTGGGTCATCGGTAAGCCGCTGACGGGGCGCGCGGCGTCCGCGGAGGTGAGAATTGGCGCGGTCGTGCATCCCACGTAGTCAAACGTCGTGGCAAGCTTTGTAACCTGGCTTTAGTCACAATGAGCGCAGGGGAGCTTACAGTAAATGACCCTGCGGGGCATCCGGTGGCGGGGGTGTACGCCTGGTAGACTGCTATTTCTGGGCTGAAGGTGCTGCACCAGCACTCGCCACCAGAGGCGTACGAATAAGGGAAGCCCATGGTCGTACAGAAGTTCTGCGGCGTGAGCAAGAGGCTACGAGGGACTGACAAGTGAGAGGGATAGCGGAAGGAATGGGCCAGAAACCTCTGATACGGAAACTCGATGGACTCAGACTTGGTTGTATCACTCACACAGGCGAGCTTCAGCGCATCGGGGGGAAGCGCGGATACACAGCCGGCAAAGGTCGCGGCTGAGACGAATGTCGTGGCCAGGCTCAGTACGAGCCATATCCCGGCAGCGACACGGGCCATCGTGGCGATATCCGGTGAAGCTGTCAATGAGTGTTCAACAATGGGTTATCTGAGATGACGGTTGTGAGAGAATGTAAGTGTGGGAATTTATGCAACTCGTAGCATGAGCCCCATGGGGAGGATGGAGCTCGCAGCGGTGTATACGCCAGTATAAGGCGGCATACATGCTGGAGATAACGCTAGAGTGAACAGGTTGAGAGTAAACATCAACGAGCAAAAGAGGCGAGAAGCAGAACATTGAATTCAAGCGGCTATGAATTCTTCAGAACCACAGTCATGCCCATCGACATGCCACGGCTGTCCGGAGGGCCGAAACCGGCAACTTTGCTTGACTGGCTGTGACTGGACATCCGGTAAAATCTCCAGATAGCACGAGGCTGTAGGAGTGCGATCGTGAGTACGCATGTGCTGTGGCTGGTGTAGTCCAGGTCGTGATAAGTATTCATAGTTAATTTTGTTTCTTGCTAGCGTCGAGGTCTCTGCTCGTCACAGCCGGCTGATTCAGAGCGTTGGAGGGTGTGCAGCCCAAGTCATTCAAACATTCATCGTCGTGATACGTGTTCTCGTAAATCGTGTGTTCTATGATAACATGAGAATTGTGTCGTGGCCGTCGAGCTTCCAGGCGCCACTGGCCAGCTGTCATGTTCACTCTCCGTCTTCCTCGTCGCGACGGATCTCCTCAAACGTGCGCTGGTAAATAATATCGTTGTCCTCGTCTCCCTGCGGTAGGCGCTCAATCACAGCCCTGGGTGTCAGTGCTGTTTCTGGACGCGCCATCCAGCACTTACTCGCATTCGCACAGCAGCTCGGTGCAGAAGAGATCAAGGTTGAGGTCGCAGGGATCGGTGCCAAAGCTGCCGTCAGATGCCAGTCAAAGTCTCGTCTTTCGGTCCATACTCACGGCTGCTCAATCTGGGCAGCGATGCCTTCCACACCGCACAGCGTGAATGCTGTACACATGACGACGGGGATCATCTTCCAACCCATCGTCTCGACGAGGACGAAAGGTAGGCAGAGGAGGTAAAGCGTGACGCACTGCTTGAGGTGCACGCAGAAGACGTACGGCAGCGGCGTCTGAATACTGAATGTCAGTGACGGCATAGAGGATATCTGATGAGCTGAGAACGGTCCAAGTTGGCAGCTCTGTTGCTCACACAGAGACCGCCACTCACATTCTCTCCATCGACCCCAGCTGGTCAGTCATGGTCTGAACCAGTCCCTGCATGGCATTGAAACCCGCCGGGCCGACGACATCGATACACCCCTGTCGGCGGAAGCGGAAGAGCGAGCGGCCTATCTCGTGCGCAATAACGAGCGGGAGACCGACCTCGACCATGCTGCCGAGCGGGCAGTCCATGGTCGAGTGCGTTATCGCGTCGACATCGGCATACGTTCGGCGCACGTCAGTACGCACGCCAGACTTGAGCAACGGGGTGCGTTCCGAAAGGGAGCGGGACGATGGCGACGGGCGTAGGTTTTCGGGCCGGCGTACTCGCACAGCGGTGGGACGGCGAGCAGGCACACCAGGCCGTTTTGCTGGGCGCCAGTCAGCCCTTTCAACCACAGGCTCGGGGATCGCCTCCGGAAGACCCTGCTCCTCATCCAGAGGGGAGGAGTACGATTTCGGCGAAGCGCAGGTTGAACCGCCAAAGGTCGACAAGCCTTCATCCTGCTCTTCGATATCCGAATCGCTGACCTCCTCGGTGCTGCGGCGCGCAAACTCGTGTAGGGAGCGGGGAAGGAGACCTTAGTATCAGTACTCTGTTGCTAGTTGCCACCCACCCTTCATGTCCGCATGGTGCACCCCGCCCTCAGACCGAAGGTAGTGCTTTGTCGCAAACACAAACCCGACCACCAGACGGATGAGCTCCTTCTTGCGTCGTGTGAGCTCTGCGCGGTCGTACTCGCCAGTTGGCGGGGGAACGACGTTGATCCAGATCGACTGTGGTCAGTGGTTGAGGGGTGACAGGATGTGGGTCGGTGTCATTTCTTCAGAACACATAACGCGCCAGATCAAGAGGGAAGGGCTGGATCTGACAGGATGCTTCTGATAAGACAAGACGCGCAGGATCCACAATGCTCCGACTCCACGACTCCACTCCACTCCACTCACACGCGTGAGGTTGCGGGCATTGCTGATGAGCGCGGTAAAGTCCTTGCGGCCCTCGGCATAGCGCTCGTACGCCGTTGAGTTGCGGAACACTGGGGTAAGACCCGATGTGAAGTCGACCTACCGAGAAGGAGACCGACGACAACGGAGAGGAGAGGTACTGTTGTTAGATAATGAGAGAGGAGATGGGAGTGAGAGAGACAAGAGGCGAGGGAAGACAGTTTCCACAGTTTCCATTGCTCCAGTGTTCAGCCTATGTCCTCGGCCACTCACCAACATTATTCGTCAGCGCGACCTGCTTCCCAAACACAATGCTCGCGAGCGCGACGCCGCCCGCAAAGAGGGTGAGCATAACAACAGGGCCCGCAACAATGGGGATAATTGACGATTGGTACACGAGCACATCGTCCATCCACGAGAGCTTCGAGAGCTATTGTCAGCTTTACACACCATTCCAACGTACCCTCGGCTTTGAGTCCTCGACGTTCTGGAGGCGGAGGAGAGAGGAGAGGTTGCGCTGCGAGGGCGTTGCGGCCGTACGGGGCTGCGGTCAGATAAGCTACACAGCACAGGTACACGCACCGCGCGCGGCGTGGGCACCCGCGTCCTGCCGCTCATTCCGCTCTGCGTCGGCGGCGTGGATGGTGAGCGTGTCATGGCGGAGTACTGCACATGTACGAGTAGTGAGAGAGAGAGCAAGGGATGCGCGCCGCTGGCCGCTGGGGCTATATATATCTAGCCGGCAAGCTGGCAAGTTGGCACCTGTGAAGAAACATCTCATCCTGACATGCTGTGGGCAATGTGCTCGGACACTTGCCTCTCGCAGCCCGCAGTCCGGTATACTCGGCCCGGCCTGCAACCTTCGCATCACCCGCTATCTGGCTAGCCCACTGGATCGTGCATCTTGGGAATCTCACGTTCCATACAGGTGCATCGCCTCCCTGGCCTCTGGTGTCTGGCCGGTGGGCTCGGGCCTTGCAAGTGTCGTTCTCACCGCCGCGCTGGTGGCAATCGCGTCGCGTCGGATGGGATCCATCACGAGGTCAGTGTGAAACGAGATGAGGGACCGGGGTGAGAGTGTGTTATGGCCCCTGCGGCCCTGCGGAGGGGGGTGACTGGGGTGAGACGAGGGGGTTTGCGAAGTTTGGTGATGATGACACGGGGCCACAAGCCATGCAGGCCAACAAGGGACAAACGTGCGCGGGAACCAAACAACCTACCCCTAGTCATGCTAGTCACAACATAGTGCACGCTACACACCCCGGAATAGCCCACATATGCACACATCTTCTCCGAGAGTCCCTTGGCAATCAGCGATTTCGGACTTGGACACTGGCATACGGAGTGTCACAGCATCCTGAAATTCGAGGTGCCGCACAGGTGATGGCGCAGAGGAATGGTGTGGTGGTGTTACGGATGACTGCGGCACCGAGCAGATCCTCGGCGATTGTAGCGGACAACGGATCTCGGAGTGGGATATCTCAACGTCTTGATTGTCTGGAAAGTCTCCACCAGCTCCGCCAGCTGTGTGCTGCAGAACTGCGGGCAGTGGTAGAAGGAGCATCTAGAGCTCACCATGTAGGCCTGTAGCGCGATGACATGCCGGGGATTGGGATGACATTCATCCTCGCGATATCGGGGTCCCTCGGTGATTTTTCATTCATGAGGCCTCGCACGCGATCGCACGGATCCACGGCCAGATGGGGCCGACTGCGGCTCGGCGGATCGGCGGATCGTGATTGAAAGCTGTGGTTCTGATCGTTCTGATCGCCGCTCCGCTTTCCTCAACGATCATAGCATCCTGTGGCATGTGGCAAGTATCCAGAGCTGGAGAGAAGCCCAATCGATAGCATTGCTATCAGAGATAGTGGCACGACCAGTGTTCGACGCAGCTCTTGCGACCCCGCAACGGCATCCTCATCGCCCGTCAGCCTCAACCAGTCTTTTTCCTTCCCAAGCTTCAAAGCCGCTTCATCATCGTCCATTATCGGCTACATACAACAGAAACGCCCGACGGGCCAGTCTAACATCAACTTCGCTTCGTCCTAAGCCGCGGGGAGCGACTGTCCTCCACGGCTGCGGGCCGGAATAGCAGATCATTATGGTGATCCGCGACAAACAGAGGTATCCCATCCAGCTGCTCCAGCGCCAACTATTTGGCCGCGAGCGTCTTCTTGGCCTCCTCGAGCTCCGCCTTGATGCGCTCAAGCTCGAATTGCTGGTTCGCGGCGCGGTCCTCCGCCTCTCGCCACGATGTCTCGAAACGCATCGAGCGGGCGCGCTCCTCCTGATACCGCGCCTCGGTGTGTGCGAGCTGATCCTGACCGTTAGCACAGCACATACATTGTAACGCACCTCCACCTCCCTCTTTTCACTTTCGCGGTTCGCGAGCTCCTCATCAAAGCGCGCAACCTTGGCCGTAAGCTCGCCGAGATGCTCGGCGGCCCGGCGAAGCAGCATGCCCTTGCCGATTTTCTCCATACCGCCGGGGATGTACCGAGCAATCTCGTTGATCCCGTCGTTGATGTTCTCTCGTCGCCGGCGTTCAACCTCTTTCTGTACCATCAGCACCAGCAGCGCTTCGGTGACCCACGTGAGAGTCCTTCTTCATCTTGATGGGATCGATGGGCTCGCCGTTCTCCACGGGACCAACGACCAACTCGTCACCCTCGCGGCGGCGCTTGTTACGGCCAACGTGACGACCGTTGTTGAGTGGAGGGGGCGGTGGTGGGAGCGCTTCGTGCTGCTCGGCAGGAGCCTCCGGAGCAGCCTCCTCCGTCTGCTGGGCCGGCGCGGCTTCGTTTGAGAACTGATACTCGTTGTGATGCCCGTCGCCATCCAGGCCTTGGCGCTCGCGTTCCGTCTTGTGAGCCGCCTCGAGCAGCGTGTCCAGGCGAGTCTCTCCCATAGCAAGCAGCACCTGCTCCTCGGACTCGAATCCGAGCAGCTCGTTCTCGCGCCCATCGAGCACGTGCTGCGCAAACGACGTGAGTGGGTTCTGCTGGCTTTCGGCCGCAACGCTGTTCAGCGTCTCGGGGTGCAGGGCCGGGTCGAGATTCGCAAACGCGTCGTCGCCATTTCCGGAACGCGGGGACGGGTTCGTTACTGCTGCTGCTGCTGCTGCTGCTATTGTTGTTGTCGCCGTTGGGGAGGCGGCGGGTGCTTCGGCGGGAGCGTTACCAGTTACGCCGCCACCGCTGCCTCCTGCATCCGAGTTACGGTCGTCGCGCGGCTGCGAGCCCTCGCGCGATCCCAGGGACATTGTGGTTTCGGTTTGTGCGTGTGTGCGCCAGTCAAGGGATGGATTGAGGGTTCAAACGGGCGACTTGAGGGTGTGTGTGCGTGGATGCTTTGATGCGGGATGAGGAGCAACGCAAAAGAGTGTATGAGAGGATGCGATCTCTTTATTCGGGAGGAGAAAGAGGAGAGCAACAATGGCGACAAGAGAGTGGGAGATCGGAGAGAGAGCTCGTACTCGATGTCACCCACTGTACGCGGCGCGTGTGCAGCATGCAGATGCGCAGAGCGTGGGATTCTGTGGACCCTGAGCCAAGCAGCAAGTCAACAAAGGTCACCTGACCTACACAACACCAAGGGCAAAATCCCACCCAGGATTTGGTATTACCGACTCGGAGGACTGGGAAGCTTATTCACACCTCTCACATAGTCGGGTTTTATTACATAATTGATATTGCCTTGCTTCAATCGCGTCAATAATGACATGAACAATCGTCGTGGTGGGTTCTTGTGCACTTGGCTTGGTTCCTGTTTGTCTGGTCTTCCGTATCTGCCATCTTTTCTCAGCTCTCCATCTCCACCACCCATCAGCCCATCTCCACCATGTCCTCGCCGTCGCCCCAGCCCGAGGAGGGCCCCGTCGCAGGATCCCCGTCCGATTTCCTCAAGAACATTGTCGGGAAGAAGGTCAAGGTCCGCATCGGAAGCGGCGTCGACTACCATGGTAAGTGACGCGCGAAGCGTATGGGTTGAGGAAGGTGGTCAGCGGATACAGAGGTCGATGACCTGGTGCTCGGTCTGTGTGAGGACCTCACTCGGAGTGCGACACAGTTGCACCGCAGGCGACAGGCTATCCTGACCGCTTCGGGTGCCATGAGTCATTGTGCGCGGGGTCTGCCTGTTGTCTTGTGAGATTGTCGCGCGTTCCAGAATAGAACACGAGCTATCTGCTTGTGTCTTACCGAATCTGCTTCTTGGGTAACGGTCGCCCATTCATGGTAGTTGAGACTGCCGCGTCATCGCTCTGACCCACTTACCTTTTTCTCTCACACGCAGCCACCACTCTTGCTCACACCCCAGGTCTGCTCACCTGCCTCGACGGCTACATGAACGTTGCGCTCGAGGAGACCGAGGAGTGGTCGAACGGCCGCTTGACAGCCAAGTATGGTGATACCTTCCTCCGCGGTAACAATGGTGAGTAGGCTGGCCAATATCTCGAGGAGCAGCCAGATGGTCACGATTTTCATGTCTGACGCCCCAGTCCTTTACATCTCGGCCCTCGAGGACATGTAAACACCGCGCTCTAGATACAGGGCTGAGGCGAGAGATGGACCGAGGAGCGTAAGAAGTTGGCGACGGTGGTCTGGGACCGCCACCATCATAGAAGGCTGTATTGGACCCCAGACAGAAGAGTCAACCCCTCTCTGTCTGTAGCATGTATACCATCACATTATGATATCGTGATACAGCCCCATCGCGTTCCTTGTCGTTTTCTGGAAACTGGACAGTCGTTTGCATGCCAGACCAAGTCCGAAAGCTCGGCCAGCTCGGGGATGTTGTCGGTGTCGAGCAGGTCGTATGGAATGCTCAAAATAGTTCCGCCACCCACCCACATGCCACGGGCCGCGATGTCCATGTCCGCCACCCTGGCCAGAGGTCCGAGGCCAGAGGCTTAATGGTCGTCATCGCTTGTATTCAAGGGGCAGGAGGATCACCTGAAGAGGGATTTAGACCTTTCGGGTGACGACCACCAACCCTTTGGCCTTTGGCACACAGCGGCGACACGACCCTCGGACACGCAACGAGATTCCACACGACTACGAACGCCCATCCCATCTCTTGCACACTTTCCCTTTCAGTGCTGCACCCATAGCATCCTCATATTCACGCTGTCGACTGGGTTGTTTGGCGACGACAAGCTCAAGACTCGTCCCCTGTTATCGTGATCCCAATCTCAGCCCTCAACGTTCAACAACTGGAGCTCCCCACGCCGGACAGTCAATCGGGCCCGAGTCGCCTCGTAACGCCCTCTCTCGGAGCTTCTCGCCAGGCGCTGGCGCCACCGGCAGTCTGACTGACGCGTAACATCAAACCCACCAGAGATTCGATCTTGAGCGGGCATCGGGATGAAGGAACCCATCACGAAGCCGCCAGCGGGCGATGTGCCGGCGTTGGAGCAGGAGTTGTACGCCTCGTGAGTAACCGCCCGTAGATGTGCCCCGGTTCCCATGCTGACAGGCAGATGGGGTCTCTGCATCCTCTGCGTCCTTCTCATCCTCGCCCTGTGTACATCCTATTACCTCCAAATCAAGCGGATTCGTGCCGTTCATGAGACCGTAATCTCTATCTTTGCGGGTATGGCGGTCGGCCTCATTCTCCGTCTCTCCCCGGGTCACCTTATCCAGGACATGGTCGTGAGTCCAGCTTTACGACGAGGGACCGCTGTGCAGGCCTTATCTTCGTCACAGAGCTGTTTTGGCTCTTGTAGAGTCGTCCTCACTAACCCCCAGTCATTCAGTCACACCGTGTTCTTCAACCTTCTCCTTCCCCCAATCATCCTCAACTCTGGATACGAACTCAAACAGGTGTGTGGCTTGCAAGCCCCATCGCTGATAGCAGGAAAACTTTTTCCGGAACTTTGGTGTAATCTTAACGTTTGCCTTCTTTGGCACGTTCATATCTGCTGTCGGCATCGGGTACGTTACCGGGTGGACAGAGCACACTGGTGTGCTGACAATCACAGAGTCCTTGTTTACATATGGTCCATCCTTGGCCTTGAGGGCCTCAAGTTTACGCTGCTCGAGTGCCTCATACTCGGCTCGACGCTGTCGGCGACGGACCCTGTAACGATCCTTGCCATCTTCAATTCCGCCAAGGTCGACCCGAAGCTGTACTCTATCATCTTTGGAGAGTCTATTCTGAACGATGCCGTGTCGATTGTCATGTTCGAGTGCGTACTTTCGAGATGTCTCTGACCAGATCCATCTCGCTGACGCCCAGGACGCTCATGGAATTCCACGGAGAAGATATTTACCTGTCGAGTCTCTTCCACGGTATCGGCATCTTCCTGTTCTCGTTTGTTGGGTCGATGCTTTTGGGCGTTGCTTTTGGTCTCGCTTGTTCGCTTGGCCTCAAGCACTCACATCTCGCTACCTACCCGCAGATTGAGAGCTGTATTGTTGCTCTTGTCGCTTACACGTCCTACTTCTTCTCCACTGGTCTTGGTATGAGCGGCATCGTGTCTCTCCTCTTCTGTGGAATCACTCTCAAGCACTACGCGTACCACACCATGTCCAAGCGAACCCAAAAGACGACGAAATACATGTTTGCCGTCCTCGCCCAGCTCTCGGAGAACTTTATCTTCATCTACCTTGGCCTCAATCTCTTCACACAGGAGATCCAAGTCTTCAAGCCCCTGTTTATTCTGGTGTCTACGGTGAGTACGTCGACACGAACATGACTGACGTCAGATCGCTGTTATGGCGTCTCGTTACGCGGCCGTGTTCCCCCTGTCGGAAGTTATCAACTGGTTCTTCCACACCCGTGGACAGCCGTATGAGGAGATCCCTCACTCGTATCAGATGATGCTCTTCTGGGCCGGTCTCCGTGGTGCCGTCGGCGTCGCGCTGGCGACGGGTATTACGGGCGAGAACGCGGATGCCCTCCGCACAACGGTTCTTGTCGTCGTCGTACTCACCGTTATTGTCCTGGGAGGAACTACCGGCAGGATGCTCGAGGTACTTGGAATTCGCGTCGGCGTCGAGGACGATGATGCGAGCTCGGACGAGGAAGTCGAAGGTTGGACGACCCACCAGGGCAACATCTCTCTACAAATGGGCACACGGCGCTATGCGGGACAGAACGGCCAGGGGCTTTACGGCGACGAGGACGACAGCGCCTACCTCGGATCTCCCTCGGGATCACCATACTACCAAGGTCGTCTCAACTACCCTCGTGGTAGGCTTCCGCGCCAGCAGTCCAATGCCACCTTTTCGACTGACGAATCCGATGAGGAGCCACTTCCAGAAGGCTATGGCGACCGCGGCGATGTCGAAGCCGAAGCCGCTGGTGGCTCTGGACGCACAGGCAGAGTTTTCCGGGACGGACAGTGGTTTACGGCCCTGGACGAGCGGTACCTGCTTCCTCTATTCTCCAACTCCGTCACAGCCCGCCGCCACCATGCGAAGAAGGCGAGGCGAAAGGCGTCGTCAGTGTACAACGGCGGCGAGTCGGGAACTGGTACGGCGTCACCGTCCTTCGACCTCGGGCGGGAAGAAGCTGCGGCCGAGGATGCAGGAAGTGAGAATGGAAAGAACAAGCCACCGGCCGCCGCGGGGCGCGCCTTTGGGTGAGTGAGGAGATTGAGCCTCGACTGACATGGGTAGAGGTTCGGTGTCAGATCTCTTCTTTGCCCGGGCAGAAAGCCCCCCGTCGAGCTTGTCGTCGCCCACGACCGGAGGTGGTCATCGCCAGCAGAGCAGCGCCGGTAGCGAGCGGGACCGTTAGGTGATTCCATATGTGGTGATTCCATAAGTGGTGCTATTAGTGGTGGGCGGCTAGCTATTTGCCTTCGCCGCCACCGACCAGCTGTACACAAGTAGTTATGTATTTAGACATTGCATGCATCTATCGAGCGCAATGGAGAATGTGGTGCGACGGTGCCATGCATGGGAACGGGCGTGCTGCGCATGTTTGTGTGGCCCAAGTGAGGAGTCGAGACGACAATGCGAGAGGGGTGTGTATGTCTGCTGGTCTGGGGCCGCCTTGGGTTGTGTATGGCTAGGTTATGAGACCGACTTTGACTGTGTTCTTTCTCGTCTTTGGTGTCTCTTGTCTTCAACTGCTCATCCATCATCCACAAAACCTCAACATTCATCCACGGCTCTTCAAAAGTCCAACTTCCACATCCACTGTATCCTGTATCCCTGGCTTTGGTCGCCTTACCCCGCGGTCGCCCCCCCGCACGACATACTCACCTCGCAAGACACTCCACAATCCGCCTCCACCTGGCCACATCGCGTTAATCCCCCATCCATCATCCCCTCTCCGTCCCGTCGGCCATCCTTTTCTCCCAGCACCCCCCAGCCCAAGTGGACGCGTGAACGATGTCGGCCTCGACGCCCGTGAGCGTTGAGGCGGTCCTCGCCAAGTTTCCACAACTCCTCTCCCCCGCCGAGCGCAATTTGCCTAGCGAACAGCGCACCGAGATCCTCCGGCAGCGCGTCACTGCCATGTTGTCCGACCAGCATCAGCGGCGCAACAACCAGGCCAAGCTCGCCGCCCAGAACCAGAAGACGTCGCAGCAGGCCGCCGCCGCCGCCATCGCCGCCGCTGCTGCGAGCGGGTCTGGCGCGGGCATGCAGGGCGTCGGCCAGGCGCGCCCGCCACCGAACCCCGGCACCCCCAACCTCGGCGGGGTGCAGGGCGTCCAAGGCGTGCAGGGCGTGCAGGCGCAGAACAGCCCGCGCGTCGGAGTGCAGCAGCCCCAGATGCAACTGAACGGACAGCAGGTGCAGATGGCACAAAACGTATGTGGGGATGGGTGGCTGTGGCAACGTGTGTGGAGGACATGACTGACAGACAGGCCATTGCGGAACAGATCCGGTTGCAGCAGCAGGCGCAGCAGCAGCAGCAGCAACAGCAGCAGACGCAGCTCCAGCAGCAGCAGCAGTTGCAGAACATTTTCGCCGCCCAGCAGCGTTTGCATCAACAGCAACAGCAGCAGCAGAATCAACAGAATCAGCAACAGAACCAGGGGACACCACAGGCGACGCAGCAGACAGCCAACGCGCCGACACCGGCCACGGGTGTGGGCACGCCGATGAGCAACTCGCTCGCCGCCATTGCCACTCCGTCGCCCCAAGCGCAACAGTCGCCCGTCACAAACGCAGCGAGGCTTGGCCACTCGCCCGCCGCACAGCGGATGCAGGCCGTGCCCAGTGGAGGTGCTGGGCCCGGGCTTCAGGCGCCTGGCACACCGGTCAATGGTCCTGCACCCCCGGCGCTTGGTATCTTCGGCAGCGACCCGAACAAGTTGATTGCACAGATGCCAGAGCTCCTGAAGATGCGCCAGGCAGGCCAAATGAACCCCGAAATGCAGAAGACCGTAAGTGATGTCTTGACAGTCGAGTGGAGAGTCCTTTCTCACATGCCAGTTTGACGCGTTGCTCAACATGCCCGAGGCGAAGGCGTTCCTCCAGGCCCATCAGGCGCGGCAGGCGGCCAATGCTCGAAACCTGGCCACCAACCCCAACTCGACAGCGACTCTAGCGGCACAGCAGATTGCTATGCTCCAACGGCAGCAGCAGCAACAGGCGGCTCTCGCTCGGCATCAGCAACAGCAGCAGCAGCAGCAACAGGCCGCGGCGGCGGCAGGTCTCGGTCCAGAAGCGCTCGCTCAGTTCGCTCCCCAACAGTTGGCCCAGTTTGCCCAGCAGCAGGGCCAAATGCTTACCCCGCAACAGCAGCAGCAGCTTCAACAACAGCTTCAACAGCAGCAGCAGCATCAATTTCAGCAGCAGCTGTTACAGAACCCCGCGCTCCTCGCAAGGCAGCAACAACAACTTGCAGCAGCCCAACAAGCTCAGCAGCAGCATCAAAACCTCTCGCAGGCACAAGCACAGGCCGCGGCACAGGCCCAGGCCGGGCTAAACCGCACGCCAGGCATGCAGTCCGCGCAGCTTCCAAACGGGCAGCAGCTCAACCTGAACGCACTCCAAGGCTTCCCGCCCCAGGCGGCGCTGCAGGCCGCACAGGCTCAGCTGCTCCAGCAGCAGCGGCAACAGCAAATGGGGCAGCACGGCCAGGCGCCTCAGGGTATGCAGCTCACCCCCCAGCAGGCTCAGCAGATCGCACAGGCGGCTGCCCTCGCAACTCAACAGCAGCAGCAGCAGCAACAGCAGCAACAGCAGCAACAACAACAAAACGCGAACAACTTTGGCTCGCCCCGTCCGCATCCCCCGCGACCGCCACAACATCAGGCGGCGCAGATTGCCGCATTGAAGGAGCGCCTATTGTCTTTGGGTGAAGCTGAGCGCGAGGCTGCGTTTGAGAGGGTGAGTGGCTGATGATATTGAATCAGACGCTGATGGCAGAACCCGAAACTCAAACAGTTCTTCTACGCCAACTTGACGCCACAGCAGCTGCAACAGCTGCAGCAGCAGCAACAGCAACAGGGCGCGCAGCAGCAACAGGCTCTTCAGCAGGCTCAGCAGCAGGGGACACCGCAGATGCAGGCCCAGGCGATGCAGCCGCAGCCGTCGATGCAGTCACAGCAGCAGCAGCCTCAACAGCAACAGCAGCAGCAACAGCAACAACAGCAACAACAGCAACAACCGCCCCAACAGCCTCTTCCTGGCCAGCAACAGCAGCAGGGTACTCCTCAAATGCAGCCGGCGCAGATCCCCATGCCCCAGCAGCAAGTACCTCAGCAGCAGCAGGCGCAGCAGCAGCAACATCAGCAGCAGCCACCACAACAGCAACAGCTGCCGCCGCAGCAACAGCAGCACCAGCAACAGCAACCACCTCAGCAGTCGACTCCCCCCGTGCCGCCTCAGCAGATTGGACCGAACGGTACCCCTGTTCAGTCAACACCCAGCATGATGCCCGCCCGTCCACCCATAGGCTTCCCCGTCCTCGGCAACCTCCACATCCCACCAAATAAGCAGCGCAACAATAGCCTAGGCTCGCAGACGCCGCAGAGCACCACCGCATCGCCGGTCAGCGTGCGGCCCCCAATGCCGCCGGGACCTCCAGGACCTCCAGGACCTCCAGGTCCACCCGGTCCGCCCGGTCCGCAGCGCATGTTCCCGACTGGGATACCAATTGCGCCGACACCAGGGCAGCCGATGGTTCGCCCGCCCGGACCGCCGTTCCAGAGCATTCCTGGCCATCCAGTTACGCCCGCACATATCCTCTCAGATCTGGACAAGAAGGGCTCGTTGCCACAAGCCCAGCCGATGCCAACGCGACCGACGAATGAGGTGACGAACGGCTCTCTGGACCGGTCTGCGTCCCTCCTCTCGCGCACGACATGGTCGCCTTCGGCGGAGTCCGACAACGAGCTGCGCAGCAAGCTCTTCGAGATGCACGCCACCCCGGCAAGGACGAATGTGCGCGCGACGCTCCTCGAGGGCCTGTCGACCGTTCCCCCCCTGGCGAACGTGCTGATGGAACCCCTTCCCGCCGACCTCCGTGCGCTGGCGGACATGGATGACGTGAAGGAGGAGAAGAGCAAGAAGCACGACCTTGAGGGCAGCGGGATGCCGGGACAGAAGAAGCAGAGGATTCAGGACTTGGCTGAGACAGTTGACAAGACGCTGGAGATTGACCGGCCGGTCGAGGACGTACGTAGCTACTACGAGATATGGTGCTGACTACAGATACTGCTATCCCTCACGGACGAGTATGTTGACACGCTGGCGCAATCAGCGTGCCAGTTGGCAAAACACCGCAAGTCGGCGACCGTCGACCGTAAGGACCTGCAATTTGCCTACGAGTCGCTTTGCGGCCGCGCATTGCCGGGCTTTAGTTCCGATGCCATCCGGCTGGACCAGGCGCGCGCCTCGCGCCGACCACCGAGCCAGGCGCGCCAGAACAAGCTCAAGGCCGTCAATGATGCCAAGGCCGCGTATCGGAAACAAAAGGAGGAAGCAGCGAAGAATGCAGAGGCTGCAGAAGCGGCCGCCATCGCCGCAGAAGCAGCCAAGGCTCTGGGAACCGTCCCGAACGGCGACGCCACACCGGAAACGACCGCCCCGCCAACTGGAGCCGTGACTGTCAATGCCACCGCGGCGCCTACGCCCTCCACCGCCTCCATGTCCGTCTCGGTCCCGAACGGAACCCTGCCGCCAACCGCGGCCGCCACGCCCGGCGTCAGCACACCGCTCGACACTCCGGCCGTCATCGTGTCTGCGCCGCCTGCAGGCCTTGTTGTGTAAGAGCATAAACACTGGGGAGAGTAATACAGCACATGTGCGCCTGCCTGTACCATCTCATCTGTATTTGTATGCATTTCGTAGAGCGTGGAGACATGAAAATGAGCAGCTGGAGCAGAGAAAGTGTCAACAATGGCCTGCAAATTACTTTATTCGTGGCACCTGGGGGCCATATTCCACGGCCTCCACCAAAATTTCTCGCCACCAAGCAAACCTCAAATTCCCAACCTTGGAACCACACAACCCACCACACTTCTACAAAAGCCCATCACGATGCCGGCGGACCGCACAAAGCACACACACAGGCAGGCGCGCAAGCACGCAAGCAAGCCGTCGAACGCGCGCGCCGGCCCGTCTACGCCCGCAGGCGCCGCGCACCGCGTGCCGCCGCTCGAGGCGCGCGACGGGCTCATGGGCGTGAGCAAGATCAAGGCGCAGCTACGGCAGACGAAGCGGCTCCTCGCAAGGGTGAGTCAAGAGGAATATACAAGATACTGATTTTCCTAGGACACTCTCGAGCCAGGACTGCGTGTCGCGACGCAGCGGCGCCTGACGTCGCTCGAGGCGGACCTCGCGGCTGCGGAACGCCGCGCAGTGGAGAAGAAGAATGGGGCAAAGTACCATGCTGTCAAGTTTTTTGAGCGGCAGAAGGTCATGCGGGTTATCAAGCGTGTGAAGCGCGAGATTGAGGATGGGGAAGGGGAGAAGAAGGAAGTGGAGAAGGAGAAGAAGGAGGAGAAGAAGAAGAGCAAGAAGGACAAGAAGGATAAGAAGAGTAAAGGACCGTCGCTCGCGGACGAGCTCGAGGCCGCACGCGTGATGCTGAATTACATCCTGCACTACCCGTGAGTAATAGAATATATAGCCCTCGCTTGCCCCATACTAATCGTCTTTTAGGAACACGAAAAAGTACATTGCGCTCTTCGCGGAGCGCCCGGCCGAGGGGGACCTCACGCTCCCGCCCCATCTGTCGACTCCGGCATCCGAGGGTCCCGCGGGGGAACGGTATGCGATGCTGCTTGAGATCCGGGAGGGCATGCGCGCGGGCAAGATTGCCGCCGAGCCCGAGAACGAGCCGCGCGAGGCCCGCAAGGGGGTGGTTCTGGCTACAATCGAGAAGGGGACGGAGGACAAGGAGAAGGACAAGGAGACCGAGGACAAGGAGGTGGTTGAGGAGGACGACTTCTTTGGTGATGACGAGTAGTGTATTTCATGTATAGGATAGAATGCGGAGCTTGGGACGAGGACTGGGCTCATTGTCAACGCCTGCTGATCCCACACACAGTATGGGGGCGCTCATCGTCGCCATCCACCTGAACGGATACTCTTACACACTGACTTGACTGCCTCTACAGACCACCCCCTGCCTCTCCACGCATGGGTATGGCGTAAATGCATAACACGCTACAAACAAACAGGGCAACAAATGTCCAGGCAGATCCATACCTGCACCCCTAGGGTGCGTCTGGGCACACCATCCTCGCCGTGAGAGCTCTAGAGTCGCTTGAGGCCGCGCTTGGCGCCGGCCTTGGCCCCTGTCTTGACGGGCGCCTTGGCGGGCGGCTTGCCGCCGCTCGTCTTGAGTGGCGCGTCCATCGCCGCCATGGGCGCGGGGCTCGTCTCCTGGCGTGCGTTCCCTAGCGGGCCGCGCGGCGCCTGTGGAGACGCAGAGCGCGGAGACGGAGTAGCTGTAAGGCTTCCGGTCTCTGCGGGCGGCATCGGAAGAACCGCCTTCGGAGCGGACGAGTCACCGCGGAATGGCGGAGGCGGGATCTTGGGCGTCGCGTGGATGCCGGTCATCAGCTTGGCATACTTGCAGTACCCCTCGTAGTCGGCCAGCAGCTGCTTGCCCGCCTCCTCGTCAAGTGCAGATTCTGGGTTGGGGTAGATGAGAAGACATTTTATGGTCTGGCGGTTAGCTTTCCATCCGAGGGGAGCAACGACAGGTCCGAACCGATTAGTGTACCTGCCTCACCCCAGCCAACTTACCACAAGCACATGTCCCACTCCGTAGTCCCGCTTCCATCCCTTCTTCAACGTGTCGACACAGATCTCGCCCGACTTTGAGATGTTCGGGTGGAAGATGCGCGTGAGCATCTTGCCTGGCTTGTCAGTGCCTCGAGCTGAAGGCAAAGCGCAACGTAGCTCTACGGTACTCACACTTCGGTGGCTGATTGGGGTACTCAGGCCCGAACTCAAATGTCACGCGAAAGTATCCGCCCTCGTACGGCGTGCCGGCTGTGCGTTAGCTTCTGGCGACCATTTTCGAGTGAGAGATGAAGATGGAGTGGCTGAGTATCGTCCAAGTGTAGGACCGGGCACATGGAACGCGTATGTCCGTGCGCAAATCTCGGCGCGACACAAATGCCGACAATCCCGCGCGTCGCAACACGCAAATGCATGAGACGCTATACCTAGGCCTCGCATCCCAAGCATGCAGCACGCTCACACACTCGCGCCATGTTGACACGCTAGCATCTCGGATCCAAAGATCCAGGATCCAAGACCAGATCCAGGAAATTTCCCGGTGGAGGTCGTGTGGGTAGGGTCCACTCATCCAGGGTCGGGATGCGGCGGGGTGAATGTAAACAAACATCCAAACACGCCGCAACTGTGCGGTTCGGTTGATGCCAGTGTGGATGCTGGTGATAGCGAGCGGCGGGTGTATGTCGACGAAGAAGCCCAGCCGCTTGGCGAGGCCCCACTCCACTAGCGGCACACTCCGCTTCCGGACTTGTATCTCTCCGGCCTAGTTGACTCTCCACTCACCAGGTCCCTGCACCCATCCCTCGAGGGCGGAGATGTCGTCCTCGTCAACGACAATGCGCACGCCCTCTGGCGGCTCGGAGCGGAGCGTGACGATCTCGCGGCTCAAGAGGCGAAGGGCCTGTGGGGTGATAGACTGTGGGTCAGAGTCACTGTTGTTGCTTTGTTGTGCCCCAGGCAACGGATCACCGGGCGGTATCAACGGACGTACCATTGCTGGATTGTATAGATAGCTGTCTGGAGAGTGGTCAAGAAGATGAGGATTATGGTGAGGAGATGGAGTGACTAGAGGTAGAGGGTGGTTGTGAAGAAGACTGCAAAAGTGGAATGGAATTTTGAGGATGTGTTGGTGGTGGTTCGGAGACGGTTGGTCACTTGCCCAAAGCTGGTCCGAGATCCCAAAAGTGTCAACATCCACCATACACCCCAGGCACACTCATCCATCCAGCCCAGCTAGCCCAGCCACTGTGCCTTTTTTGGTTCCACCGTTACTGCTAGTTATGACATCATTTGTCATTTACTGCACGTGAATACTGCGTGGGCCACAATCAACCCCTTCACCCACGCTGAGTGTGGCACTGCCCTCGGCCGGCCGTCGACTGATTGCACTTGTGGCGATGTTGGACAGTCGATGTGGCCCCAGATTGCAAGCCTCAGCAACATGGCGTTGGGAACATCATTGTATCATAGAGGGCTATACTCTCTGAAGATCTAGAATATCAAACAGGAACCTGGGTATCGTATTTATCGCCCATCCCCCACTACCGCGCAGGTGCCACCTTCCAGGCCCATTCGTTCGAACTTCTTCGTAGCTTTGATGATCAATGCCGCGGAATCACTACTAGTCAGTAAAACGTCATAAGTATTTATTTCATTAAGATATTTACCTTCTGCGAGGCTGGCGCCAGACTATGCCCTGCGACCTTCCCCCAAAATGTCGTCCAAGATGGCGATACACAGCCGACACTGTCCCTCGACTTGCTGGTATCGTCAGCAAAACCCAAGCCTGCTAAATCGCTTCAAACCTTGTAAGCGGCATCATACTCATTTCCGAAGAGGCGGCGAAGAGCTTCGTTAAAGCGCCTGAGGGCTCCGCCCTGGGCATGGAGGTATTTGTCTATCTCGGCGCACGACTTGGCAGGGTACGCCGCGGGATGGAGGTAGGCGATATCGTTGGGAAGCCGGCGAGACATCCGGAGGCGTACTAGGAGCTCTACGTCGAATTTTATGATTCTTTTGGCGGACCTTGCATCTGTTTGATCTTCTCAGCAGGGTTGTTCCAGAACTGCAATACAAAGTAAATGTACAGTAGTCCTACCGTCAGCGTGAACAACCCCGGACGCACGAAGATGGCGGTGCGCCATTGGCGGAGGATGGCGTCCTTGCTCGACTCGGAGAGGGGAACCACCTCGTGCCGCTCGAAAGGCTCGATGGACAGCTCGAAGGACATGGCAGTCCTTTGTCTTACTGGCTCAATGGAGGATGGGATGATGATAAAAGAAAAGGTGAGACACGTAAGTTGCTCCGGCTAGATGTTCATGTTTATCTGCTACTCTGGTCGCTCGGCTGACGAGATGGCGCGCATCACATGTCGTATGTGGTGGAGCTGAGGAGTAGATAGAGGGATAGCAGGACGAGAAGGGCGTCTTTCGAAGCCTTGACGCCAGCGCCCCGAGACGCGGGGCGTACGATCATTCATTCACAGATCATAGAAGGAATAAGAAGAAATAATAAGGTTGAGACGTGTACCCAGTATCAGATTAATGCCGCGCTATCCGTGATCACGAAGAACTGCTGTTCGCTAGCGGCCAGAAGTATGAGCAAAAGGAGAAAAGAGAAACGAAAAACGAGAAACTAGAAGAAAGAAAAAAAGAAAAAAGAAATAAAGAAGAGAACATACAGCCAAAGAAAAACCCCACAGATCAAAGGAAGCTTTTCGCCCACAAACACGTCGGTACGTCGAGGGCGTGTGATGCCGGGGGTTAGGGCGCCACGATCCGTTCGAAATGAGGCGATAGAACCCCGACGTCCGGGGGAGGGCTGCTCCCGCTCCTGTGTCCACACGCTCTGTTCCCCAAGCCCGACCGACATTGTGATGAGTTGGAGGTGGCCACAAGTGGTGCCCGTCAGTGGCGCCCCCTCCTTCTTGCCGCGAGAGATCAGTGGCTTCACGCATCCCGGCGTCAGTCATGCGCATCTACATTACATCTATCGATACAATTATCCCTCCGCCTCGCCCTCCCAGAGAAGCGCAGCGAACCCGGCACAAATGAGTGCTGCGCCGCCAACTTTGACTGCCGACGGGATGGTGCCGACCCAGAGCGCGTCCGCGATGCCGACGAGGCCGATAGTGAGCAGGTTGGCGACGGAAGCCACTGTCGGGCCCCACATCCCGATGAGGGTCATGAGGCCTGCGTTCTGTTGTCAGTCAGCCAGCTGTGAATGTCGCGAGACAGCTGGAACTCACGTAGACTGCTCCGAGGGAGGCGGCGAGGGAGAGCGTGCCCCATATGCGCGGGGTGGGGGGCAGGAGCCATGTCTCGACGCCGGTCCAGTGGATGAACGGGAAGGGAATCCAGAGGAGGACAAAGGTCGCGACGCCGAGGGCCGAGGTGAGGAAGTTGGAGTGGAAGGCTGTGGGGAGGTGCGGGACGTGCATCCCGCGGCCGGAGGGCGTGCGCGTAAGTGTCGGCCGGGGAATGGTGATGATCGGTGTGCGGGGGCGCTCGCTGGTCGGACTCGAGGGCACAGATACGGATTTGTTCAGCAGCGGCGTACGTGATCCCGCGCCACCCCGGCTCAGCGCGATGCGGTCGTCCTCTGACTCGTATTCCGTCGCCGAATCGTATTGCGGCGGTGTGGCGTGGCCATGGCTGTGGGCGAGGCGCGAGGTCGTCGCAATCGGCGAGGTCGCGTGCTCCCCTGCAGGCCGGTGCGCGCCGCCTTCGCCTTCCGGAAGGACCATCTTGTAGACCACCTCGTAGAGACCCAGACCCGCAGCGCCGACGACCATGATAATGTCGCCGACCAGACGGCTGCTGATAGACGGTTTCCCGTCCTTGCCCTCCTCTGTGTGTCCTGCATCATCAAGCGTAATGACAATAACGCCTGTAAAGGCGACCGCAATCGCCGCGACAGTAATCTTTGTGAGTCGCGTGCCGAGCAGCAGCAGACTGAAAAAGTACGTGTGGAACGCGCTCGTCGCGTAGATTGCCGTAATGTCCATGGCGGGGCTGAGCGCCATTGCGACGTACCAGCAGATGGCGGGGAAGGAGATGAGGAGAGTGAGGGGGATGAGTTTGTGCGTGAGCGGGCGCCAGAGCTCGCGCCATCTTGGCCGGGTGTTAAGCTGGTCGGCGAGCACGGCGCGGAGGTTACGAAGCAAATACCGCGCGTGGGCAGTAGCTCCGCGCGCGCCGCCTTTAGAGATGGCCAGTATTGCCAGATGGATGGGGAAGACGAACGCAAACGCGACGTGGGTCACGAAAAAGCTGAAATACGGCTTGTTGTACTCTAGCCGCTGGGCGAGGTAGTTTGCCACCTCTGTCTGGGTTGCGGACGCGAACACGATGCCTGCCAAGACGATGAACGGCGCCGCGAAGGTTCGTGTCTGCACCGTGTCGGTGTTATGTGATGGGAGATTTGACGGCATCTTAGGGAGAGGAGAAGGTGAGAGATTGAGCGAGGTTGGGCGGGTCTTGTCGTCCAGGCTGAGAACGTCACAAGTCGAGATCGAGCTGCAGCCAAGACTGTACACCAGAGTCGCGTGGAGGCCGAGCTTCGATTGCCGAATGTCCGGACTGTCCTCGGATCTTCTGAGAATCTGAGAAGCACTGTCGTGTGCTGTCGTCCGTCGTACGATATGCCTATGCCGTCTAATGTTAGCAGCGGTGTGGACAATGGGCGAGTGAGTGAGTGACAAGTAAACAGAGTTTCAACACGGCCCCGCTGCCGCTGCGTTTGTCGCCGAGCCCGCCAACGCCGTCCCCGTACTTGCCCCTCCTGTCAAGTGATTCACCATGGCACAGCCGGCACAGGTAGCGACTTGGCGCCACGTGGATCGGGGCCCCAGTGCCCAACGGAACCAGATTGCTCCCTCCAGGTGCGGTCTCAAAAGTGAGGCTGGGGATTGTATCGTGTTTCAGCCCCTGGCGATCTGGCGATCTGGCGATCAGAGACCAGTGCCGCGGCAGCCATGCCGGTCTTGGCGCCAACAGTGACTGCGATGATAGCTGTGGGATCGGAAATGCCATCCACCCACTCATGCCAGCCAGATCCTGCTGCGAGATATGCGCTGATGCAGACCTGGGGCCGAGGGAGCTGCTTCATGCCGACGTGTGGGGGCATCGGCGAAGTAAGGGTGTGACGGACAGCCACCCGGAGGTATCGATCGGATGGCGTCGAGATCAGAGATCAGTGACGATCCGATCGACAACAATACGGGACAAGCCAGTATAGGTATCCACCGTTCTGGTGAATCCACTGTCTTGGAAGAGAGTACTCGACGGTCAACAAATAGAAAACACAAGAAACGACAGAAGCCGTAGATTCCGGAGCCCATGACGGTCCTGTGTGTGCTGGCATCCCGCAAGGCCACAAGGTTTCGTGATGGCGTTTCCAGTACCATTCTTCCATTTCCTACGTTTCCACCGCCCCTCGTTCCCGCCCCGCGGATCCCGGGGCGGAGAGATACCTTACGTTCTCCGGCCGGATCGCATATCTTATAGTATCGTGGAGCGTCGGCAGGGCAGACGAAATCTCGGAGAAAGATTGAGTTTGCACCGCCCCAGACATGAGCTTAGCAGCTCTTGCGGGGTCCCGTAGAGCGAGTGTCTTATCGATGGCACTGTGACTATTGTGCAACGAGGAGCGGGCAGTTGTGACACGTTCCAATGCACTCAAGGTTTGGCTCAACGTTCCGCTGACGACCGGTAGCGTGGCACCGCCGGCCACGGACTCGTCTGGAATCATGCATACGAACTGACACATGCCATGCAAGGGGCTAACACATTCTACTTGTTTTCATACCTAACGTCCGGGGATGGCTCATGGGCCGTGGGGTGAATGGGAGCAACGATGAGGGATGCAGGGCAGGGGGAGCCTGCGATTGGGAGCTGAATCCGAGAGGGGGACGGGACAGGGGATGGAATGGGATGGAGTGGATGGTCGGAATGTTGACTGGGTCGGCAGCATAGCGGCGCCGGGAGACCGG
Source organism: Apiotrichum domesticum (assembly GCA_001599015.1). Taxonomy (NCBI): domain Eukaryota; kingdom Fungi; phylum Basidiomycota; class Tremellomycetes; order Trichosporonales; family Trichosporonaceae; genus Apiotrichum; species Apiotrichum domesticum. The sequence continues at coordinate 1,784,108 of BCFW01000004.1, read as the reverse complement.
ATGTGCGCCTGTCGTATCCAACATCGAACCCACTTATCAGCATCGAGCATGAATCCGAGTACACCGGCTTATGTCGCAAGACTAGGGACAAGCATGGCGACCCACTTGGCCATGTTCACGTTCTTTGCCTCGGCGCGGACGATGAACGGATCCGACAGCAGCTCGTGAGGCTTGGGCCGCGCGGTGTCGTCGCGGATCAGGCTGAACATCAGTATTGCACAGCACTTTCAATCTGCGACACTCGACTTACCAGCGCTCAATGAACCGTCTGATGTCGGGTGTCCAGACGCGATTAATCGCGGGGTTGTCCTGCATAGCCGGCACGGGGGCGGTGACAATGTAGCTGAGCAGCTCGATTGGCGCGACATACTGGTTCTCGCCCTCAGGCGGGAAGGGGAAGCGGAGATGGGCGACCTCGTGCAGAGTCAAACCCAGCGACCAGACATCCGCCTTGATGCTGTACGGCTTGTTGAGGATTCGCTCGGGCGCCATGTAGTACGAGGTTCCCGTAAAGGTGTCTGCGAACGAGCCGACGAGCTCGCCCGAGACACCGAAATCACAGAGCTTGACGGCACCGGCGCGAGTTACAAGGATATTTGATGGTTTGATGTCGCGGTGAATGATGGAAAGCCTGTGGAGGTAGTCCAGACCACGGATGACGGACGACGCAATGCGACCGAGAACTGGCTCGGTACACGACAGCCCGCGTTCCTTCATCCGGCCCAAGAGGTAGTCAAGAGACCCTGCTTCGCAGTACTCCATCAGGATGCAAATCTGCTGGTCATGCTCGGCAAGGAAGGCGCCATAGTGGTCCACGATGTATGGCGACGACGTTGACGACAAAAAGTCGAGTTCGCGGATCGTCTGTCTGTGGACGGAAGGGTTGGCTGTGCGGGCAATGACCTAGAACCGTCAGTTTCGCTAAGTCTCCCATCAAGAGCAGCACGACTGGGCGTATGTGAAACCACTCACCTTGCGTGCCATAATCTGGCCACCTGGTGTCTTGACGAGATCGACCGCACCGCCGGTGCCCTCGCCGAGTCGGCGCAAAAGCGTGAGATTTGTAGAGGCGTCGAAGCGTCGCTGATGCGCCGCCGAATCCGAGCGGCTGTCCTCCCCATCGCTTCCCGGGATACCACTCAGGTTGACGGAACGGAGACGGTTGAGGTCACCGCTCGACGAACCAGAAGGTGCTGGCGAGGCACCACCCGGGCTGCCCGACGCCGAGCGAGCATTCGGACCCACGCTCGGAGCAGGGCTGCTGTCTATGCGGATGCGGTCCATCACTGCACGGATATCCTCTGTCCATGCGCGCATACGGTCCGGGTCCGCGGCAAACTCCTCACTGTTGGCGTGGTGCGACGTACCGGTACGCGCGTGGACTGTTACATCGCGATCCTCTCCCGGCTCACCAGGAACTGGTGTGCGAAGACTAGAGCCATCATCCGATTGAGCATTGTCTGTGAATGCAGAGCCTCCTCCACCACCTCCGAGGGGGATCGCGAGCTTGAGGGTTGGGGCCGCGCGAGCACTTTGCGGTGGTGGGGTCAGGGACAACTCTGGTGCGTCCCCAATCCCGCCCAGGGTAGGCACAGCCGGGGCGGAGCTGTTGCCGATGCCACCGCCGAGACTCAGTTTCGGCTTGCCTGGCCGCGACGACCCCGCAGACGGCCCCGCACTGGCGAGCGACGGCACAGCGCGTGTCGGACGCTGGGCGAGTGAGGGAATGGCTGGTGCGGATGCGGACGGAACAGGTGCAGGAGGGAGAGGGGCTGAAGGAAGAGGTGCGAGCTGTTGCCAGCCGCCCTGACCTGCCTGGTCGACATTGATTCCCGCTGACGATGTTAGCAATGGAAGGGGCATGTTGTAGCAAGGTTCATGCAGCAGTGGAATGGAAGGGGCAATGGTGATGGGGGATGCGCAAGCGATGATGGCGAGGACGGAGACACCCATTCGGGCTGATTCGCCGCGCCGCGACGAATTAGCCCGGTTGACGACGTTCTCGCAAGCGTGACGAAACGCAATGGGGAAGGAAGGAGAGGGAAGGGGAGGAGAATGGACGGCAGCACCTATGCCAGCGCATGCAGTGCGCCGATGCAGCAGACATCAACGAGCACATTGAGAATAGCTCGACTACTCACGGACGTTGCCAGGAGGGATGTTGAGCCTTGGGGGTGGCGGGGCTGCGCGGGACGATGATGGGTTTGGGCGCGCACCGCCTGGTCGCCTGGGAGTTGTTGTCGCCATTGGTGATGATGAGAGAGGCGAAGAGAAATGTAAAGAAGGATAAAGATAAAGAAAAGGGAGGAGGAGAAGGGGAAGACGAAGAAGAAGAGGATTGAAGACGGTGACTGGACCGCTTTCCAAATGGTCGAGACTGAGAGTAACGAGCGGGCAAGTTGGGAAGGAGAGAGGAGAGAGGAGGGGGGGCGGAAGAGGAGGGGGAGAGAGAGAGAGAGGGGTGCCCGGTTGTGATGACACAAGAGGGGTCCGAAGCAAAGGAGAGAGAGAAAGAGAGGGCGAGAGCGAGAATGCAAAGTGTGCGGAGGAGACGAGAGGGATGAGAGAGATTGAAGAGATGCGAAGAGATGCGCGAGAGAGATACGGCAACGGCAACAAGCAGCTAGCAACCAGGCCAGGTCCACAGGCCAACCCAGGCGATCACAGCTGACAGCAACAGCAGTACAGCAGCAGCACAGCGGCAGCATGGCAGCATGGCAGCACACTCCACCGCGCAAGGGTTGCTGCGCTGGATCGCTCTCCGCTGGCTGGCGCGGGCCAGAGCCAGCAGCCAAGGGGCCGCCGTGGAAGGTGGGGGGCCGGCGGGACGCGGGTGCATCGTCTGCATGATGCGCTTGGGCTGTGCGAGGCCTGGGATCCTAAGAGAGAGCCGAGAGGGCGCGCGTTAATTCCGGGCCCCCAGACTCAGGACGGCTCTGCCTATTTTTGTGTCCACTCAACGTTACGCACACCAACAGTATTGTTGCATACGCCTTCAATCACGCCTCGACAATGCTCACACGCTCGCTATCACAAGCAGCGCAGCCCGCTCTCCGCGCCGCTCGGCCAGCGGCTCGGCCCATGATGCTCGTTGCCCGGCGGAGTCTCCACCCGAGCGCGGCCGCACGCCACGAGAACCCATTGGTACGTGCTAGCGCCGTCTCGGTGCCGAGCTCGCAAGCGGGCGCCCACTCGACTCGGCAACTGAGATTCTGACACTGACCGCGCAGGGCATTCCCAGGCGCGAGGCGAACCCGGCACCGACAATCCCGCGCCGCGCACGCGGAGGGCCGCCGGAGCGCAGCCGTATTCGCAACGTGAAGAACATTGTTGTCGTCGCGTCGGGCAAGGGCGGCGTCGGGAAGAGCACTGTTGCGGGTATGTAGGAAGGGAAGGTGGAAGCCAGAGTCGGCGAGGGGAAGACCACTGGTTGAGTCACCTGAGACTGATAACAGCCAACCTCGCACTCGCGCTCGCGAACACCTCCCCACTCGGCCGCCGTCCGCGCGTCGGTCTCCTCGACCTCGACATCTTCGGTCCCAGCGTGCCGATGCTCATGGGCCTGGACAAGGCCGGCGAGCCGGAGCTCAATGATGGTAGGTGGAAATTGCAGTCAGATGTCGCACTTGTTTGGGTATCTGTCGGGTTCAACGCTTTCCCCGCTAACGACAGCTAACAAGCTTGTCCCGCTCTCTAACCACGGCATCAAGACCATGTCCATTGGCTATCTACTGCGTGAGCGCCTTAATCAATACCTCAGCTGACAGCAGCGCCGGACCCAAACACGCCGGTCGTGTGGCGCGGGCTGATGGTGCAGAAGGCCGTGCAGCAGATGCTCTTCGACGTCGACTGGGCCGGTGACCAGGGCGAGCTCGACGTGCTCGTCATCGACATGCCGCCGGGCACCGGCGATGTACAACTGAGCCTCGGGCAGCTCGTCGTCGTCGATGGTGAGTTCAGGAAGCTATGCCGCGCCTATCCACCAGCTGAGATGCTCGTAACTCACACCAGGCGCGGTCATCGTCTCGACGCCGCAGGACGTTGCGCTGATCGACGCGCGCAAGGGCGTGTCAATGTTCACAAAGGTCAACGTCCCGGTGAGAATTGACTGGTGTTCTCTCTAACGGTAGATTATTGGCCTGCTGCTCAACATGTCGCACTACACATGTTCCTCCTGTTCGGTCCCGCACGAGCTGTTTGGAAGCAGCGAAAAGTTCACAAAGGCAGCGACGGACCTGGGCCTCGACGTGCTCGGCCGCATCCCGCTCGTCACCTCGGTTTCGGATGGCGGCGACGCCGGCCGCCCGATCATGACCCAGAACAGCGCCGAGGGCGAGGAAGTACGCCAGACCATGGACGGGATTGCGGGGCGCGTGTGGAGCTGGCTTGCGGGCCGCAAGAGGGAGGATGCGGGCGTTAGGGGTTAGGCCGTCTGTAGCTTTAGACGCATTGCATTGCATCGCTTGCATCGCTCATGATGTTGAGTGTGGTTGACCTCTGAGCGCGCAACTCTCTTGTCATTGTGACTGTGGTACGACGGGGTCCGGGCGATACATCGCCCTCTTCAGTACGGTGCAGTTGGATGGCTGGATCCCCGGCAGCGTAAGACACAGATAATTGTGGCGGTGCTGCCCAAGACTGGTTTGCAAACGTCTCTCTCGCTAGGCCAACATACACTGACAGTACTCGTCCGCTCACAACCTCCTCCCGTCCATAATCTCCCTTCCTGGTTATACCGTGCTGCCTGACTTGGTCCCGCTGTCCACACCTTCGCTCTTAACGCAACCCTCCTACCATCTGCCGTGCAAGTCCATGCTATCCTCGTCGCATACTCCTACAGAAATCACGCAGCCGTACCAATCTAAGCAGCGGTAGCGCGGGTGTAAATCTGGGGGTGTGAGCAAACGGCTTGCACTTCTGTGAAAGACAGCTGTGACTCACGAGCTGGGCGTGGTGGTGGACGACACGCTTGATCTGGCCCTCCTTCTCGAGGTGGGCGATGGCGCGACGGGCAAGAGATCCGTTGATCTTCATGCGGTCAATGAGCACCGACTGCGAGATGAGCTTGTAGGTCGGGACCTCCTTGAGGATGCGCTCGCTGCTTGTCAGTCATGGACTTGGGGCGTGCTCAGAGAGGCCATTCGGTTAGCACTCGTCATGACTCACTAGGTCTGCTTGTCGAGGACGACGGCGTTGTTGGCCTTGTCCTTAACCTTGCCCTTGGACCACTTCTTCTTCTTTCTGCGATTGTCAGAGCAATCCTTCACGAGAGATGCGGCTGTCGGGCGGTGGGAATAACGGTAGGATGTCGCAGGATGGGAGAGGGGTTCGTGGGCGATGGGCGATAGAGGGGGGACGATAGAGAGACAGGTCCGCGACCAGGCGGGTGAAGAGCCATATCTCCAGTCCGCCGCGAGACCGTCCTCGCCCGTCGTCCCGCTTTCGTCGTCGCCATCGCCATGCTCGACCCCATCGCAATCCCATCCCCGTCCCATCCCACTCGATCCATCCGTATCCCCTCCGAATCCGCGCGTACTCACCCGGCCTTGGAACCGGCCTGGGCGGCGAGGGCCTTCTGGGCCTTGGACTTGACCTGGGGCGGCATCTGCGGAAGGTCAATGTGTGTTCTCGTGTGGTGGTCGTTGTCGTCGTCGCGGCCGTCGAAAGTGGTCGTTGCCGCCGACTTGGGGTGCTCACTTTTTTGATGGATGGGAGAGGGTGAAAGAGGACGAGCAAGACGAGTAATGGCCAGCAGCCAGCTGCTCCCCCGCCAGCTGCTCCCCCGCCAGCCAGCCAGCCAGCCAGCCAGCCAGCCAGCCAGCCAGCACCAGCCAGGCAGAGCCAGAGCCAGAGCCAGAAGGGCTCAGCCGTACAGTGAGGGGCGGTCACAGCCCCACTCCAGTGGCGACGACTGGGGGCATTGCACCACACTGCCAGCCAAGTTTTCCTCACCATAGCTGCATTGTGCACATACGACCAGATCTTCCCCGCCAGGCCGGCGTCAGTGTACGGTCAGTTTGGGAGCGGCATTTCTCGGAGATTTGGCAAGTGTGGCACTTTCGAAATCCTTCGTATCTGATCCTCCTTTTACGCCATGCAACATCCACGAAATAACCACGTTTGCTTGACCACCATCTGATTCCGTCATTCCTCGCGGATGGCACCGAGGACGGAATACAGCAAAGCAGTGGCAAAAGTGGAGGTCACGCAGCGTCCTCGAGGTCGCGACTCGGTTCACAATGTGGGAATTGTGAAATGACGAAAGCGAACCTCCCAACATCCACATCTCCGACTCATCACCATCAGGCGACACACGATGGGCAAGCGCCGCCGCTCCCCGTCCCCAGACCGCGGGGGACCCGCCCCCCTCGCGGGCCTGTTCGCGCTTCCCGAGCTGTTCCTCCACGTCCTCTCGTTCCTCCCCCCCGCAGACCTCGCGCACGCGCAGGCAGTCAGCAGGCAGTGGGCACGCGTCGTGGCGGATCCGCAGCTGTGGAAACGCCTGTATCTCGGTAAGTCTAAGCTGAACATCTGGTTACCAGTGTGCTGATGGCAGAACGGTATGCGCACCCGCACCATCCCGACAGGAGAACGAACGGCGTTAGCGATACCGCGCCGAGTGGGCGGACGACGCCGATGCGCCCCATTGCGCGTCTCCCATCCCGTGCGTTTCCCCCGCCGAGCCCCAGTCCGACGCCGACTGGCGAGGAAGAGCGCCCTCGCTTTGATGGCGTAGATTGGAAGGCGCTGCTCAAGCTGGGGACGAACTGGTGAGAACCAGCTGCCGCGGCGACGACTAGCTGACTCATACCAGGTCAAATGGACGCGTGCTTTCCGAGGCATCGGTGCCACTCCCTCCACTTCCGCCGTCGCCAGTGTCTCCGGCACCCGCACTGACGGCTACTGATCCACTCACAGTGTCGTCGCCGCCAACAGCTACCACCGAGTCACGACAGCACCTCGCCCTTTTCCCGTCCTTCATCGCGGCCTCCTCGCCTGCCTCTCCACTCGTCCACGTATTCACCGCTTCAGGCGTGTCTCTCGGCCTTGTGCCTCCACCACCGGGATGGTCCTCTCCCGCGCGGCCGGACAATGTCTCCGCCATCGTCGCCGACCAAGCCGTCACTCCCTCCGAGGACGGCTCCGTGCCTGCGCGGTTGGGGATCTTCTACGCGTCTGGCGGGTTTGCGGTGCTCCGCCTCCGACTAGATTCTGGTCGGCTCGTGTGGGCGCGAGAGAGCGTCGTGGCAACTGCGCGCACGCGACCTCGACGGCTGGGCAGGCGCGCAAGAGAGGACGGCGTCGACCCGGTCGTCCTCGCGGCCATGCATACCCCACTCTTAGTGACGTGCACGCGCGCGTTCAATCTCGGAGTGTATACCTTGGGCCCGGAGCCCTCATTAATCCGGACGCTCAGCTCGGACGTGAGTTTCCACCCCGCCTCGCTCTCCCTTCTCCCCACCGCCGCGGGATTCCGCTCCGCCCTGACATTCACGACACCGGTATACCCCTCCTCCTGGACCGTCGCCGTGCAGGAACTCCAGATCCAGGCCGCCCGCCACCAATTTACAGTGCACCGCGGGGACTGCCATCACGTGCATACAAAATGCGATACGGGATGGCCGCGGCGCATCGAGCCCGTGCGCGGGGTGCGCGGCCCGCTTGGCGTAGGGAGTGACGGGCGGTGGTGCGTCCTCGCGGGCGAGGACAGCGTTATCCACGTCTTTGCGCTCCCTCCCGAAGACACTGCGCGGAGAGGAACCTCCCCTGAAGGCGACGGCATCGTTCACGCCGATACGCTCCTCGCGCCCGTCGGCGTTGGCGCCCTCGCGCTCGCGGCCGGACGGTGCGTCAGTTCCGGCGGCGGGCGCGTGCTCGTCTGGGAGCTGGATGAGGAAGGCGAGGGGAGGGAGATTGCGCGCGAGGGCGAGGCGCGAGTTGGTTCAGCGCGCGGACGGTATGTCGAGGTACGGTGCCGCCACCTCACTGCTGCTGTTGAGAGTGGCACACCTGTCCTCCCTGACAAGCACGACTTGACCGCTCGGCCTCCGCCGCACAACCCGCGCAGCGTCTCCACCGCCGCGCGCAGCCTCTTCCTCGCTCCGCCCCCTGCGTTCCTACCCCCTCGTCCCGCTGCGCTCGTTCCGCCCGAACACGCGGTGCAGCAGCTCGCGTTTGACGAGGAGAAGATTGTGGGATTGGCAGGGGACGTGTTGCGTATTTGGAGCTTCCGATGAGAGTTTGTTTGTTGTATGCTGTAGCCCTGTATTATTATTTCATCTGCGCATGCACTAGCCCCATGCACTGCGTTTTGCTTGTAATATGGGTCGTGCACGCTACCTATGCATACGTCCTCGCCACCACGCCTCGGACTACCTCCACCATCCCAGCCAGGGCGGGAAACGCCGTATCTCCGACGCGTGGCGTGCCTGACTCTCCTCCTCCCGGCCTCGTCCATCAAGCTGATGAGTGAACTTTCAAAAGTCGGTTTCGGGACATTTGACACCAAAGCAAAAGTCGTTTCCGAAGCCTTGGAATCGCAGCACACGACACCAACGCCAAGAGCACCAACGACACCGAGACGGAGAACGACGCCGAGCGCCGAGACGGAACGACCGCGCACATCTCGGCTCCCCCGCCATCCATCGCATTCCCTCTGCATTGCATTTTCATCCCCCCCTCCCTCCCATCCTCCCACCCTCCACCATGTCCTTCTCCCTCGCCTCTGCGACGTCCTCGACCGCGCGCATGTGCCGGCGACCGCGCTGTGCGTATTGATTTTGTGCCCTGGGCCGAGTGCTGACGCTGTGCTTCTTGCCTGTCCTTACGAATTTGATGGCTCATGTTCATGTTCATGTTCATGTTCATGTTCATGTTCACGTGCACCCTCCTCTCACGCGATGACGACCTTCCTCCTTGTCTCTTCAGTCGCGCGCGGTCTCGCGACTCCCGCCTCGCTCCCGCGCACAACGACGCCCACGGAGGCGCAGGCATACCTCACGCAGCTCCTCTCTCTGCCCCCCGGCGCCGAGTTTTCCCCCGACCTCGCCCTCCAGATCCTGACGCACAAGTCGTTCCGCTTCGTGCACCGCGCAGCCCACCCGCCGCCATACACTGCCGAGGAGACGGCACAGGGCCTCGCATCGCACAATGGCCGGCTGATTTTCGTTGGACGCCGCGCACTCGACGCGTACACCTCTCTTTTCCTCCACTCGGCTCTCGGATCGTCGGAACGCGTCCGCGAGACCGACTTCCTCCGCGGAGTAGACCTCGAGACCCGCCTCAAGAACATTCGCGACAACAGGAATATTGGGCGCACAGTCGGCGAAAAGTGGGGCGTTGGAAAGGTCATGCGCTGTGACTGGCAGCCGGTGAGTGAGAGCCTGGAGAGGGAGTGGTTGGTGATGAAAGTGGGAGTGTGGGTATAGACAGAGAGACGGTGTCATCTCGGAGATCTTGCTATCTCGTCCCGACTTCCCCGCCCTCGCATATATCACACCTACCCACCCTTCCCAATTCCAATTCAGCACTAATACCAGAACGGCGAGGACACAGGCTACGCCGAGATCAAGGGCCAGACCGTCGCCGCGATCCTCGGCGGCGTCTTCACGCAGCACGGCTCGCCCGCCGCGCAGCGCGTCTTCCACGCGCACGTCCTCCCCGCCCTGTCGGGGCAGCTGCGCGACCCGGCGCTCAAGGAGGCTGCTGAGACGCTGCGCCGCGACGCCGCGACCGTCGGCACTGTCGCGAAGTAGGAGAGGAGCATGGAGCATCACACACTGTTCTGGCATGTATACATTGCACCCAAGGGAGGTGGAGGGCATTGAGGGTATATAAATGGGAGAGGAAACGATCACTTGCAGGCTGGGAAGCTGGGAGGTTTGGTCCGCGTAGAGTCGGGCGTTTCGATAGTGCGCTTGTAACTCGCTCAGAGCCCCACATATCCCAGCTGTATGGCGAGCGAGCACCGTACCGACGCGCTCGGTCAGACAGGTACTACTAGCAGGAGCGCGTTTCTACGTGTCTGATCATGTCTGATATCGGCTGCGGGCAGAAGGGAGGGTAGCCGAGCCGGTGGCTGTGGCAGTGCCACTCTGTCGACTACAGGTGAGGTGTTAGTTTTCGGGTCAGTGTGAGGGAGGTACAAGGAGGGATGGCAGTTCATAGAGGGAGATGGGTGAAAGATACGCCTGTGCAAGAAGGAAATTGGAATGGAGGCTGTAACGATAGAAGGAAGTACGAGGCAGGAGACGATTGCTGCTCTCCATGTATACCGAAGTGCGGAATGTACACTTGCCGAGTCACTCCGCTGCGATACGACGCGATCTGCACTCCCCGATCATCGTCATTCCCCCGGGATTTCTGTTCTACTGGCCGCCGTCACCGAGCTGGCCTCCTCTGTTCTTCCCGGCTCGTCTCCTCGATCCTCGCTCCAACTTGAACCTGCTCTCTCGTACTCTCCACTCTCCACTCTCATCCTCCATACCCTCTATCCGGTTCTGTCTCCTCCCTCCACACACTCGGGTCTCCCCTCCGACCCCAACACCTATCCTCACGACCCAATATTGTGCATTGCAACTTGTCTAACCGACAACAATCTTCTCCTCGTCGTCGTTGAAGCCGTACTCGGGGACCTCGAGGTTGAGGGGCGCGGGGCCCTTGCGGATACGGCCCGAGATGTCGTAGTGCGAGCCGTGGCAGGGGCAGAACCAGCCGTGGTACTCGCCGGCCTCGCCAATGGGGACACAGCCGAGGTGGGTGCAGACACCGAGCATGACGAGCCTGGGAGAGTCAGGGATGGACACTCGCAGACGCAAGTGGGCGCGACTCTGGACTTACCACTCCGGGCGGATGGTGCGCTGCTCGTCGGTCTCGGGGTCACGGAGGGTCTTGATGTCGACCGAGCGGGCCTCCTCGATCTCGTCGGGGGTACGGTGGCGGATGAAGACGGGCTTTCCACGCCACTTGACGATGAGGTTCTTGCCTGTGGCGTGAGCGACAACTGTATACCAGGGTGATTGTATATGGTGATGCGCGGCGCCGCGCGCAATTGCCGTCCGTCACTTACCCTCAGGAATCGAGCCCATCTCGACCTCGACCTTGGCGAGCGCAAGGACATCGGCGGAGGCGCCCATGTTCGAGAGAATGTCGGCGACGGTCGACTTGGCGCCCGAAGCAGTGAGGGCACCGAGGGCGCCGACCATGAAGTAGCTCATGGTCTTGTTGGTCGACTCGTTGCGGGTCTGGTAGGCCGAGGTGTCGGGGACGCCGTTCGAGTAGCGGCCGGCGAGCGCGCGGCTCGAGGTGTGCATGCGGCGCGCCGAGAAGACGCCAGTCGCAGGGGCTGCGGGTCAGTATGTGTTATGGGCAGTGTGGGATAGACAGAAGGGGGTTGGGCGTGGTGCTGGGCAGGTGAGATGGAGTGCGAGACGGAGCTCGGCTGAGATCTTTCTCGGGCCCGAGGCTCGGCAGGCTACGGACACAGAGTGTAACGGCGCGGGGCACCCGCGCTCGCAATCACTACCGCGCAGCTGTGCGCCGATAGTAATCGCTCAACGCCTTGGGTGAGGAGGTAGGGAACCACACCGCGCCGGAATAACACCCCAGTGTTCCGCAGTGTCCGCGCTCCGTCTCCACAAACTCAATCTTCGCTCCCACCCCGCCCAACACACTCCGTCTCCCCCTCTCCTCGCTCCTCCAGACGCACCGTTCACGCGGGTAACGGCGGTCGCGCCATACGCACCAGCAAACTTGGCGGGCTGGTCGGCGCGGGGGCCGTGGCCGTGGCCGTGGTGGGGGTTGGTGGGGAGGTTGAGCGCGACGCGGGCGGCGGGGACGCCCGAGGCGAGGGTGCGGACCGTGGGCGCGAGGTTGATGCGGGTGAGGCTCATTTTGGGCGCGGGCGGGGCGGGGGGAGGGGGGGAGAGGAGGAGGGCCGAGAAGGAGGGTGGAGAGAGAGTGGTGAGTCGAGGTGGTGAAGGGCCGACGAGCAGCGAGCGAGGACGAGCGAGTGGTGTGCAGCCAGCAGCTGAGCAGCAAGTAAAAGCAGTACGACCACTACAGAACAGGTCATTGGCCGAAAGAGTGCTACAATGGGGGGCTGTCCTCCTGGCGGAGGCAGAGCCTGGCTCGGCTCTCGGAGTGGCTCGGAGCAGAGGGAACTCTGATCGCTGAACGCTCGGCTGTATTGCCATGTGGCTACCAGCCATGGGCCCAGTGCAGCCAGGCTCAGCAGGAGATATCGCCGAGCGTGTGGCACTTTCACCCGGGCCAGTCAGGGCAGGGAGAATGGGAATAGTAATCGGGTATTAAGAAAGATAGTATTTTGTATTTGAGCCTTCAAGAATGGATATAGGACGAAGGGTATTAGGCGTCACACGTGCGTATGACGTTGATGGGGTTTGCGCCCCGCCGGCCCCGCCGCCTCCACCCGAGACTGCATCTGATGGACCTGTGGACCGAACACTCGGAATGATGATGGGAGACGATGAGGACGAAGCCATGTCTACTTGCTGTGTGCAGATCTCAATATCTCCGTTCTCCCATCACTCTCACGTTCTACCCATCACAAATGCATACATCTATTCTACACGCCCCACACCCAGCCGAGTGCACTGATAAACGTCTTGTCCGGAAAGTGTCTCCAGACGCCGAGCGCAGCCGTGCCCTCGACGAAGAAACGCGCCGTCCATCCAAGCCACACCCATGTCCACGCGAAGCCGACCGCGCGCTCGAGGGTCGACGGCGGGCCGGGCGACCATCCGCGCGAATGCTTAAACTTGCGCCAGTGCTGCTTTACGACCGCCTCGAAGGCGAGACCGAGCGGTTGCATGAGGAAAAAGGGGGAGAGGGAGAAGATCCTGCGCCAGCGGACGGTCTCGCCGCGCCCCACGGCGTCGAGCAGCATCACAAACGACGCCCAGTCGTGGTGCAGGCCTGAGAATGCAAAAACAATGAACGACTTGAAGAGGTTGGTGAAGAGGGATGCGCGCGGGGGTCGCGGGTCCGGCTGGTACGGCACTGCCGGGGTGCTGCGCCCCGAGTCGGGCGGAGAGAGCGGCGGCGACGGCTGCGGTGCGTCGCTGCCGTTCGCTCTGGCTACATGACGCAGCGTCTTGTCGGAGCCGTCCTCGACCGGCGGCGTCAGCGGGATGCGTGGGCGGGCAGTGTCGGCTCCGACGCCGGTGGCAGCAATGACCAGCGGTACCGTGTGCTTCTTCGCATTCGTCACCGCCTTGCGCACCAGATTCGTGTTTGTGTCGGCAGCCTTGGGCTTTGGGCGCGGGTTCTGCACCGACTCGCCCGACGGCGTGAGGCGCAGCAGCGTCTCGCAGATACCGACCCATGCCCAGCAGTGCAGCATACGGCGGTTGTACTGGTTCCAAGCCTGTTGTCAGTGGAGATGCGCACAGCCTCGGCCTCGGGGTGCACCCACCCTGTTCCACATGTATGCGAGACCGGGATGGTTCCAAATGGAGCCTACGCTGGCAAAGACCGGCGGCCATCCCCACGGCGACCAGAGCTCGCCCTCGAGGCCAAAGTACCCGCCGGCCGCAACGCACGCAAGGGAGCACCCGACGTGGGTAAACTCGATGCTGCAGAGGATGCGCGCAACGACGGCAATAGAGTACCACCCGCGCTGCCAGGTGGTGAGCGCGGCGTACGGCGTGGTGGCGGAGACGTAGAAATCGGGCGCGACGAGGCGCATAAACGTCGACGCGAGATCCTCGACCGCATACACTGCGACGAGATAGATACCCCTGTGAATGAGATAGTGCCTCCGCGACGAGCGCGTCGTGTACGGCTCCTCGCGCATCGAGGAGGCGAGTGGCGGTCCATAGTTCCACCCAATGCCGCGCCACGACCACCACAGGCTCATCGCCCATTCCGCCTTTGCCCACGTCCACGGCGGGGGCACCGGCTCTGGCTCCGCGACCGCGCCCGACGCGGTCGGCTTGAGGCGGTAGCAGTGGAATTCGGGGGGGAAGGCAACGAGCGTCTCGAGTGCGCGGAATGCAAAGTTGACTAGTATCAGAATTCTGGCATTTTGGGCGCACTCACCAAGCAGCATGGTCGTGCCCCAGCGCTCCTGCGGCGAGCGGAGGAGGGGCACGTATCCGAGCCAGAACCAGGCCGCGACGACGAGGGGCGCGAGGGCTGCGCGCGCGGCGCGGACCGCCCGCGTCGGGGGCGGGACGAGGGCGACGATGCTGAGGCCTATAGCGGCGTGCGCGAGGAGAATGTCAAACACCGTGGGCGCGCGGGGAGTCGGGAGCGCGCCGCGGATCGCGCCGAGCACCGCCGGCGCGGAGGGGAGGTCCCGCGCAGCAGCGAGCATGGGAGACGTGGCGAGTGTAGAGAAGCAAAAGGAGGATTACACTCGAGGAGGATAATCCGCTATCCCCTCCGCCTGGGATGCCGCTGCGCGCTGCGGCCGTTCGCAGGATGCCAAACGACAAACGACGTTGGCCGTGACGAATGGGTCTGTGCGTTTCTTTGGCTTCGATTGGGATCTAGGATCTAGGAATTTCTCTCTCATATGTCTCATCTTCTTGTCAACAATATCAGTCCGACGCATACATAGGTCGCTTCCAGTCACGCCTCCAGTGATGGAAGTAACGGCCGCGGACCGGATGTAAGGCGAGACCTGGAGCTCGGGCGCTCCGGACTCGAGACGCCGCAGGCACGATGTTTGCCGCCGGCTCCGAGCTCGTGCGTCGTGCGTGGTCTCAGTGGGGTGAGTGATTGAGATATTTGACCAGTCTGCCTCCCACAGATCCCGCACAGTTCTATTTTCCGCGCTCGCTGCCGTATCTTTGCGCTGCAATTCTGCTCGATACGATGCATATGAAGAGTACATGTACATGTACGTTGATGGATAGGCAGCTGTGGATGTGGATAGCTTCGTATCGATGTGCATGCCTGTGCCGCCGGGTACCTCGGCGGTCGATGGTCGGGCGGGGCAGGGGGCGTCGGGGGTCAGTGATGTCGACCGGAGATGCGACCATCTCCGCCGTTGTATTCACCGCTCGCAGACGGCAAAATGATCAAAAATAACAAGCGCGGGACCGACGACGGCAACTAACCCTCAGATATTCAGATGACTCATATGGGTAGCTGTTAGGTGTGTCCTATAGCTCCTGTCCAACGGACCAACGACAACAGATAGACGACAGCAACGAGAAACATCTTATTGCCCACTCTCCACTCTCATCCATCCCCCATCGCCCCCCCGCGACGGCTCTGACGGGCCGGACACTGCTTCTCATTGACCCCTCGACTACCAAACAGACCCCTCGAAAACGCAAAGCACAGACCCATCCTTTATTCTCCAACACCCACCCTCCCCCACCCCCAGAACGTACCTGAGCTAGCGTAAGCCGCAAAGCCCGCCCACCATGCGGCGCTTTCTTCCCGGATCGCGCTCGGCGTCGCGCACGAGCTCGCCCTCACGCTCCTCGAAACGCGTCCGCATCCAGATAAACGTCCCGAGCTACGGCGGCGTGTTCATGACCTGCTACCACCCCGACGTGCCCGCCGCGCTCGGGGGGAGTACGGAAATTCCCGACAACCTCGAGCGGGATCTGCGCGGCGAGCTCGAGATTGATGTTCCAAAGGGAATGGGACGGAAGCGGTGCCGCGCCATCCGGCTTACATTACGGAACATCTGCCGCCTCAACATGGGCCCAGGGCGCGGGTGGGAGGAGGACGTGCTCTTCCAGCGCACTATCGAGGTCAAGGGCGCCATCATCCTCGAGGAGGGTGTGCAGCGGTGGGTGTCCATCTGGAACTGTTCTGACCCGCCAGATTTGGCTTTACGATTATCGTGCCGTTTGCTCTCGCGCCGTACGACGTGCACCCGACAGGACAAGTGCGTCTGGACCTGATTGCCGAGGTCGAGGGTCTGAGTGGCCGCCCCGTGTTGCCATTTACGCCTGTGGCCAGTCCGGCACCGACGCCGCGCCGCGGACGGTCGCCCGAGCGCCGTGGGTCCGGACAAGGGTCGGGATCCGGCTCCAACACGCCTACTACCCCGATCGACCTCGCTGCAGCTGCAGCGAGGGCCGAGGCCTCGGCCGAACCCCCCATCGGGCCCATCGCGACGCAGATGCTCGTCTCCTGGGCTGACCCGGTCACGTCCTCTGAAGAGGAGGTGCAGTGGCTCATGGGATCGTCCACCGCGTCCCGGTCCATCTGGATAATGTACAACCCCGAGGCGAATAACGCGGTGAGCATACTCGACGAGCGGCGGCAGGGCGAGGTGCCCGGCCTTGGCGCATTCGAGATCCGCTTCATGTCGGATGTGTGGACGGTGTGCGCCCTGCTCAAGTGCTTTATCAATGTCCCCGCGCCAGAGCCCGCAACGACAATCTACTACATGCGCGTGATCCTCACGCAAACCACTGCGATCACCTCGCCGCGCGATGGAGAGGACGCCCAGCCTATTGTTGCAATGACCCCCTTTGTCGTGTGGGAAAAGGGCGTGCGGCCACCGGCAAAGCCCACGCTCAGCGCGCCGGCGCTCTGGCGCGGCCCCGAGTCCCAGGGCCCGAACACGAAGAACGCGGACACCACGGGGTTGAACATTACGGGGAACGGGCGGTTGCCAAACGACGAAACCGGCCGCCCATCCACGCTCGAGGGGTGAGTTTCGAAGTTGCTTCATCCTACTAACTCTCAGAATCATAACCCCGATCAAGGTGACGCACCAGCTCGTGCTCGAGGTATTCTACTCGGTGTGGGGGGAGGACGTCACCGGCGAGCCAATCCCGGGCCAAGGCGCGCTGCGGCTCATGCGCGTCGACAAGCCCGTCATCGTCCCGTCGTGCGGCTTTATCCCCGAAGTCCTCGATCTCCCCTCGTACGAGTCCCTGGCGTTCGACACCGCGCCGTGTCCGGTATGCAAGACGCCGGGGGAGGCGCAGGCGTGCCGCACGTGCCCGCTCACCGGCGTCCCGCACAGCCGGCACGACCACGATCCGGCAACGTACCCGAATGGCGTGTGTCCGGCGTGCGAGCGGCGGTTCATCACCAACGACGACGACCCGAAATCAAAATGGGCAGACTGCGCGTGCGGGTTCTCCCTCCGCCACCTGGAGGAGCGCATGCGCAAGGTCATCCCCGAGGAGGAGCCCGGCAGCGGGCAGATCACCCCGCCTAGCATCAAGGAGGAGCGGGGGAGGCCGTGGTAGCTTATAGAATTGGGATAGAGTACTAATTGTATGAATATGATGTTGGATATCGAGTACTAACTGTGACTAACCGCGGGATCCACATGACAGGTGCACAGGCGCTGACAACCACTCATGTGTTGAACACATGCGACAGGCGGGAATCAAGATCGTAATGAATATATGAATCGTACAGACCGTACAGACCAAAGTCCGGATTGTCGCATGTGGCAATTGTTGAAATCATGGCATGTGGCAGACCGAATGCACCAATGTGCAATGTGGCGAACCCATGTTCGCATCGTCACAACTGGTATGTATGGTGGTCAAAGCAGGGCGACAGGCAGCGATACCTTGCACCTCACCTCGTAGTCACTCACTTGCAACGTCACCGCCGTCACAGCGCGACAAAAGAAGCATAAGCGGGCGAAACGTGTGGTATGAGACATGCAACAAGGGCCTGAGACCCTGTGGCACACTGTGGCACACTGCCCTCTAATGTTTCTCGAACACGGCGAATGTAGAACATTACTTTTATTCAAAGCCATACATACTCATCATGTGTTGCGTTTCAGTCTGGTGCGTATACTGCATTGTGTGACTCTCCACACCCCATCTCTCTTATTGTCGTGTCTCTCCATTCTTTAACTCCCGTTTGTTCTTTACTTCTCCCCCCCCCCTCGATTTCTACTGAAAATGTCCACCACGTCCGCACACTACACATGTCTGACAATACTGTACACCGGGATATGAAGCCCCGCGAGGGGGAGGCGATGAAAAATAACCACAAAAATAACAAAAAACAATGACAATAACAATACCACCCACCTCCTCGGCGATGTCTTTCCCCACACCATGTCTCGTCCGTCTCGCGAACTGGCTGGGAGACAAGGACGTTGGCTCCCCCCGTGTGAGGGACATGAACATCGTCAAGGACGCGGGTGAAGGATATAAACATCTCCTCCTCGAGAAGTACCTCTATCCCACTCCACCATCCCTCTACCAGACTCTCAAGTCTAAACTCTCGAGTCTCAGCTCTCGCTCTTGACAGCTCGTCTCATCTCTTGACTCGCGTCATCCCCATCTCACTTGACCTATCGAAGCTACACTGGCATCAGCACTCACTACAGGTGAGCATCCGCCCCCGCCACGGCCACTGACACCCAGAACCACAATACCCATCACGTCAGGCTCCGCGATGACCGCCACCGCTCCCGTGCCGGATACGTCGCCCAGCGAAGTGTGGCACTTTTCCCTTGACAACATGAGCGAACCCCTCTGTCTCCGCTAACATGTAGCTCACGCTCATCGAGCTCCATGCCGCCAAGGCCCGCGTGGACGCCGCGATTCGCCTCTTCGCCGCATCGTCCAACCTCATCGGGCAGACCATTGCCCACCGCACCGCCAGCGGCCGGACCGACGCGCCGAAGCACGCCCCAGCCCTAGACGCTGCCCGTACAGAAAAGGTGTTGTTTGACATTGGCGCGCCGTACGTCCGCGTCGAGCCCGAGCGGCGGAACAAGCTCGCGGTCCACCTCCCCGTCGCGATGCAGCCGTGCCTCCTCGTGCCGTACGGTGTCATCAACCTCCCGGTGCCCCCCAAGCCGCCGCCACACGAGGCGGACGCGAATGGCAATGTGCGAGACGGGCTGCATCCCACAGACGCGTGGGCCCCGCGCATCAAGTACCGCGAGACGCACGACAAACCCAGGCCGGGCTCGTATCCCCCGAGTGCAAAGTGCAACAACAAGACAAAGCGCACAAACAAAAGGCGCAGGTCGTCCGAAGCCACGCACACGCCCTCCCCTGTGCCTCCGGGGGCTCCGGGGGCTCCGGGGGCTCCGGGGCCTCCAGAAGTCCCGCCCGGTGTGAGCTGGACTGGGAATGCGGAAGCCGGCCCATCCAAGCGTAGGCGGCTGGATCCAGACGAGGAGGAAAACGTATATATCGGTTCCAGCTGTGCCCCCTCTTCTTCTCAACCTCCCCACCATCACCAGCAGAGTGTGACGAACGGGTTCGAGATTGAGAGTGGGCCCAGCAACCGCCCTCCCCAGCTCCAGTGGCCACAACCCACCGTCAGGCAGCCCGGCTACCAGAACGCGCAGCACACCACCCTGCCGTACCCGCCGCCGCCGCCGCCGCCGCCGCCGCCGCCGCCGCACGCGACCCACGGCGCTCCCGAGAAGCATCTTTCCCTTGAGGAGCAGGAGCACCTCCACAAGCAGTATCTCCTCCAGCAGCGCCAGCAGCAGTACTTCCACAAGCTGCGCCAGCAGCAAGAGAAGTCGCAGCAGGAGGAGGCAGACCGGATCGCTCTCGCTGCGCGCGCTCGCGAGGCTGCCGCAGGTGCACACCTCGAAGTCGACGAAGTCGCGCAAGCCGCCGCCGTGCAAGCCGCCGCCGCCCAAGCCGCCATGTCTGCCGAGAACATGCGCACCGCATCGTCCAGCACGGTGCGGTACATCCCCAGCGACGGGGAGGATGTAGAATACGACCACCCATACGCCCAGTCCACCGTTCCCGCCGCTCCCGGCGCTCCAAATTCCGCCGCCGCTGCCAGCCAGCCGGCGCTCACGGGCTACGCTGTCCCCGACGGGTGGGAGCAGTACGTCAACTTTGACCCGTCTGCTCCTGTTGGTCCCACGCACGGGCCAGCCTTGCTTGCCGCGCCTGCTGCAGTCCCGCCCCAGGCACTTGGCGCCACCCCCAGCTTCTCTGGAGTCTTGCCCGGCGTCTCGGAAGGCTCTGGTATTGCTGGTCACGATGAATACGCTGGATACGCTGGCCACGCTGGCTACGCTGGCCACGCTGGCTACGCTGGCCACGCTGGACTCCCGCCTGGCGTCCCCTCCGATTTCGCACCCGCCCCGACTGGCCCCATCCCCGTGCCGCCTACGCCTGCTGCGCCAGCCCACTTGGACCCCGCGACAGGCTTTCCCCTGATGGGTTTTCAGGAGCCGTTGGTCAATGAGGCCTCCGCCAACGGTTCTACCAACGGCCTCACCAACGGCTTCCAAGCCCAGCACCCGGAGACCCTAGGTTACGCCGGTCAGGAATACGCGGAACACGAGGACAACGCCGGGGAAGACGCGGACATGGATGCCGAGGAATACCACACGGGTGAAGAGGACGCCGAGGTCGCCGAGGACGACGAGGACGCCGAATACACGGACGACGAATCCGATGAAGAAGAGCCCCGGCGGCCATGGGACCGCGAAGCGCTCGTGGCGTCCCTCGCGGAGATCGGTATCGACTATTACGCGCCGTTCCCTCTCTCCGGCCCGCACACGGTTCCCGCCCTTGGTCCCGGTTCGCGCTCGCACACCCCGCCGCGGGGGTACGTCCCGCCGAACCGTACGGCGCACCTGCCAGACGAGGCGCTGCGGACGGACAACATGTTCGGGTACGACGACCTCGACGACTTTCTGAGCAATGTGACGGGCGAGGAACTTACGCGCCTCATGGATCTCCAGGAGAGGCGGTGGGCGGAGTGGGAAGCCCGCGGGGGCACGGAGGACGGGGACTGGGACGAGATCGAGGGTATTCCGCTTCCTCCTGCGGGTCCTTCTGGTCAGCAGGCGATCGAGCCGGTCACGGGCCAGCAGGCAATCGAGCCGGTCACGGGCCAGCAGGCAATCGAGCCGGTCACGGGCCAGCAGGACACTATCCAGCAGGCCGCGATGCAACAGGCTGCGGTCCAGCAGGCGGCGATCCAACCGGCCACAGCCCTGCCGGCCTCGATCCCGCAGGCCACCGAACCGCAGGCCACGACCCAGCAGGGTGCGCAGGATGAGGATCAGGATGAGAATGAGGATGAGGATGAGGATGAAGATGCCGATTCCCTCTTTACCGAGGGGGAAGATGAGGACGCCGAGGGCGAGGACGACGAGGGCGAAACTGGTGGACCGTAGTGTCGTGGCTCGTATCCTTCTCGTTGGCAGTGGTAATCCGACCTTTGAGCTGGTCTCGGGTCCTGAATCCAGACAATCATAGACTCTATGTGTAATACCGATATCGCGTGAATGTATAGACCGTTTATCAACTTCCTCTTTGCAAGCCTAGACCACTAGCTACAAGCCATGCATGCTGACTCAAGATATTGTTTCAGGTACAAAACGTGTGCGGCTCCGTGGATACATGCCTGCCACGACGAGATGCGCTCCGGCACTCTACTATATATGTATACTCGGTAATACTCTGTCTAGACTCATAACAACAAAATATCCAGCTCGGGGTGGTTCCGCATCGCGTGGTGCAGGTGGAAATGCCGCTCTCCGCGGTCATGCGCCGCATACACCTTGTCCAGGATCTGGCGTCAGCGGTTTGCCACGGTTACAGGAGACTCACCTGCACAACCGTCGGGGTGTGGTCCTTGTCTACGAGCGTGCTCTTAGCGAGGGAGACGAGATCCTTGCAGCGCTGGCGGTGTTCTCCGGTCGCAGCGCATCCGACAATGAGTATCGGCCACGCCCAGCCGTTCAGGTCGCCGAGATCCGCCGCAGCATCCGCGCAGAGGTCGCAGAACGCGCGCACCCTGTCCGCCACATCGCTCTGTTCTGCCGGCATGCCCTGCGCGGCGTGGACCGTGAGCAAAAGCGCGGCAGCGACCCAAATACGTGCGCCATATTGCAATCTGCGGGTGTCGGGGCGCGAAGCCAAGCGCTGCGGCCATGCCGACTCGAGCTCGGTGCGCAGGGCGGCAGCGTCAAACTCGAGCATCTCGAGCACCATGTTTGGTGCAAAGGCGGCGGAAACAGATAGGCGGCGGGAGACAAGGGCGACTGCGCGCGCAAAGACGGGAATCACGATACGAGGGGTGGCGACGACGGCCTCGAACATGTCCGGCATGCCGGGGCTCAGGTGGAGCTGCAGGGCTCGTGAGGAGATGAGCCACGACGGGTCCGAGGTGAGGTATCCTGGAACGGTGCCGTCCGAGAGGGATGCTGCTTGTCAGCGGATGAGTCACGTAAATGGCATATCCACTACTCACCGACTACGCTCAGAAGGGCCGTCATGTCGCAGTTGACCGTCATGGCGAGTGGCTGGACGTTGGGGTGTTCGGTCACAGTGAACCCTGGCCGCGGGGGAGACACGCCCAGGAGCCATCCCGGCCCTCCTCTGGACTCAGCCCACTCGACACCGACAGCTAGCTGCTCCTTCCACTTGCCCGGAGCAGGGTGGACGAGTTGCGAGAGGAAGTCCGCAAACGCCGCCCCCGACAGCTTGGACGACGACTGAGGTACCCCACCAAGCGGACCGTTCTGCACTTGACTCTGTGTCGGCTGCGCCTGGAAATGTGCGTCAAATGTTGCCTGCGCAGATGACCGCCGCCGTACGACCTGAAAGTACTGCTCCATCACGTTGTGTGCGTACCCCGCGCGCTGCTCCGGCCCCGGCATGCCCAGGCCGCCGGAAAGATACGTGGTTGCGGTCGCAAGGAGGTGCGCCTCGTTGTCGTCCGAGTCCATCTCCATGAATGGAATGGGCCGCCGGATACCGTCCGGCCCTGGCGGTAGGAACGACATGGGCATCATGTTGCCCATCGAGTCTATGCCATGTGAGGAGCTATTGTCAGTATATTTCTAGGGTTCATAATCTCACTCCAGGGGATCGACCGGATCCGTCAGCCGTGGTGCTGATGCATTGCTGTGGCTAAACAGGTTGAACTCGGGGGGATTTGATCCGGCAGGGGGGGGGTAGAAGGATGGGTCGGCAGGAGGCGGGTAGAATGACGGATCTGACGGTGGCTCTGGCTGGAGCTTCGGCTTGCGGTCCTCGGGTTCTCGTTGCTGGATCTGCTGCGCGAGGTCCGGGAACTGCGACTGCTGCAGCGAGAGGGGCATCCTCGTCGGCGCCGGCATCTGCGTATACTGCGGCAACGATGATGTGTTTTGTGGAGGCCCCGGACCAAGATTCACCCCCAAGGGCGGCGGATACACCGTGGGGTCGGCCTGCTGCGTCGCGCCGCCGGCGGGATACTGGTACTCGCATATTCTGTCCGGGTGCTTGCTGCAGTTCTTGCAGCGCGGCTGGCGTGTCAGCTGTGGATATAAATGGCAATGTGGACGAGAGCGCGGCCTGAAAAGTAGACTGAGAACCAGGGTGTAAAATACCACACGCGCTTGTTTACTGCTTACACAGCAACCTGTGATGCTGCGTGCTGCGCACAGCAGAAACTCTCAACTCACCCTTGCCTCGTCGCACTTCACTCTTCGCCGGCGGCAGACGAGACAGCCCGTGACAGTGCGGACGCGCTTGCGGCGCACGCATCCGGTGGCCGTGAGTTCTGGCGGCGTGGTATCCCTTCCGGGCCGCGTAGTGCCTGTTGTAGACGTCGAATTCGAGTTGATGTTGGCGCTGCTGTTGCCGCCAGATGGGCCAGAAGGACCGGCACTGTTGGATGCGCCGGACGTCGGCGACGCGCTATTCGACTGTGGAGGGCGGTACGCCGTCTGGAGAGACAGGCCGGGCATGCCTGGCATGCCGCCCATGTTCCCCATGTTCGCCATGCTACCCATGTTGCCCAAGTTGACCATGCTGCCCATGTCCATGCGCAGCCCCATGTCGCCCATGTCCATGTGGTTGTTCATGACCGAACGATCCGGACAGGGCTCGAGTCCGGGTGGCTAGCCGCTAGCTGCGAGCTGGCGCTTGGACGACCAGGCGCGCGGGTGAGGGAGAGCACTGGAGGCGGCGGCGTCTTCCCAACGTCGTCGCGGCAGGCGGGGTTGGGGCGGGCTAGTCGTGGATGCTGTGTGCAAGACACGAGAAGAAATAAAAGTGCGAGAGATGGAGAATGACAAAGAGAGGAGGGATGGATTCGGACTGTAAATCGTCCGTGGTGGCCGTGAGATCGGGGGGGGATTCCTCCGCTTTGCACTCGACGATTGATATCTGAGAATCAAGATTTCTGGAATCACAACGTGCAGGATCCCGTATCCAAGCAGTGGAATGCGTGTCGCGTCTCGCTTGGTCGAATCGGTCGTTTGCTCGGTGATCAGTAGTGACGGAATGGAAAGCGGCGACTGGTGAACGCGACCAAAATAAGGGTTGTGATGATGAAGAGATGGAATGAGATGCTAACAACAAGTCGGTAACCTCGTTACTCGACCATGATTTCAGGTCTGTATCAAGTAACAAGTTCTGATATTTTGTGGCCTCTTTTCTACGCAGTGCATGCAACCGATGTATCAGATCTAGTGGCACAGTAGTGGTGTTGAGCTTGTTCAGCATGTTCAGTCAGCAGATGCACAATTGCACAACGGCATACCGATACCAAACGTGGCCTGCCAGGGTACCTAAGGGTGCTTTAGGGGTGGAAAGCCAGAGGGCTGGAAAGCAGAGAGACAGAAGGACAGAGGACGGACCACAACGTCATCTTTTCCCCAAAACCGCAAGGCATGCCCGCGCTCCTTGTTGTTGTTTTTTTTTTTTTTTTTTTTTTTTTTTCACTCTTTTTTACCTATCACGAGGATGACCCTTACTTTTTTTTTCCTAGACACTTTTTTACACCATTTTTTTCTTCTTTACATTTCACGTTTTCGAGATGTGGCATGTGGCACATGGACACAGCGCACCTCGCATACTTCTAGAGACTCGTGAGCTTGTTTTGATACTGTCTCCCTGCTTGGCATTCGAGTGCAGAGCTTGCAGAGTCGGCAAGGCGGCCAAAAATGTTCCTGCCGTCGGCCAAGTTGGCTGGTGGACGCCCAAAGTGGAGGGGGATTGGAGTGAGTCGGAGTTGTGTTGGGACGTTGGGATGTCGCAGCCGGGTGCCCTTGCCCGAGCACCCGTTCCGGCCGTGCCGCCAGCCCGCCCTGCATGTCGTGCATGTCGTGTGCGCCGCGTGCCCACCTGTTCTGCATCCTGCATCTGCAATCTGCGCAAGCTGCGCATCTGCTGAACATGCCGATGGGACTCGGCGTTGGGGACAGCACCATTCAGCCACTGACATGTTGCGGTGCTTTTCTGCTGTTCGGTTGCCCCTGCCGTCCCACGAGTGAGCTGCATATCCTGCAAATGCATCCCGCGGCATGCCGAATGGACAAACAGCCTAAACCCCCATTTGATCCACAGTCGTGTAAACGTCGGCTGCCCGAGCTGCTCAAGCTGCTCACATGTCTATGAAGTATCAAGCACAAGTCGCAATGGTCTTTCCAAATGAGAACGGGGGAAGCATTCCACCCTCTTGCGTCCATCGATCCATCGGCCATCGCGATCCATCGGTCCCCCTGGCCCCCTACCCCTTGCGGCCCCTGGCCCTGGGCGATCTTGCCAATTCTGTCTGTGAGCTGTGAGCTGTGTGCTCCTCTGGTTCCTGTCTGTGGGCGTTTGGGGCCAGCTGACGTCACGAAGCGGATCGCTCCGCCGCCCTTCGTCCACCTGCGCCCCTCCACCGTCCACCCTCCATCAACAACACATGCCAGGCCACTTTGGAGTCCACCAACAGACAGGGCTGGCGTCAGCCTCACGTCGACCTGTGGCCACTACGATTTGGGTACCTTGCAGCTCCACTGGCTGCGCGGCTGGAGTGGACGGTCCGCGTCGCGGTCTCACAGGCCGTGTGGTGGCTCAATAATCGGTGCTAAAAGGTCCAAAGGCTAAAAAAAGGTCCAAAGGTACATACGGTCCGTGATATCATGATCCGTTTGGCCGGTGGCCATTGGTTGTTACAGTACTCTGTGTGGTCCAACCCCACAAGCGGAGATCCCCGCCGATCATTGATCGACAGGGCCGACCGGATCAACTGCGCAGACTATAGACAATTAAGCTGCGCGCCCCATCGTGCAGATCCAAGATCCACGGTCCCTGGGCTGGTTGGTCTTGGCGCAGACGACGATCACCGAAAACTCTACTTGCAAACACCGGGACACTGGCTCACATTAGCTACTCTATTAACTTGCTTTGTATTCGTCACTTGTTGTCTGGCCGCCCACCTGACATGCCTGACATGACTACGCTCACGCGACTGTTACGCCCTCGGCCCCTCAGCATGCTCAGCAAGCTCGACGCAACCCAACCCCACTCTTCACCATCTCATGGGTCACCACCGGCGCGCAGCCGGCCAACGCGCCCACGGCCAAGACCGCCAAGAGACCAAGAGACCATGCTGCCGAGCATCGTGATATATTTGGACCGCCAAGGACATGTGAGGACCTCTAAGCTCGACATGTGGACGCCCCGGAACGTGGGAATTCCTCATGTCAAGCGATCAAACGGGGCATTCCGTCGGCCAGAGCGCCGATACCAGCTGATATCACCTGTGGCATGTGGACAGTTTCGTGACGCTCAATATCGAATCTCCACCTAAATCACCTAACCGTCGCCAGAATGTTGTTGGCATTGTCGTATTGTTCCTCCCTCACATACCCCAGAGTCCCGGCTGAAGACCCGGGCTTGCGCTTGTTATCAGGCCTCGGAACTTGGGCCCCTTGATTAACTTGATTCCCGTGGAATGGCCACGAACGTGGGCTTGGCGCGGTATAAAAAAAGGACGGGCGGAGAATCATACCAACATGTCCGACATGGACAACTAATTTACCGATTCACTCATAACTCGCCTGGCTTTCGGCATTCGAAAATCACATCAAGTGTGTACGCCAGTCGTAGGACGAGTGGTCTATCGGCGCGATCGGCGGGCTGATATTGTGAACTATCGTTCAGGCGGGTACCATTCCAGCGCCGCTCGACGACTGCTTTGGCCGTCGTCGAATAACGGGACCAGTGTCAGTCTCGCCCTCAGCTGCTGCGATCCTTGGGCTGGGACCCAGCCCCCGCCTGTCAAGAGCCCGCATCCTCTGTCCTGCCACTGAGGGTTATCGTCACCAGCTCGACCTTCAACTTTGTTACATGAAGGAGACAGCTCGGCCGGGGTACCGAGCAGGATATCGAGAGTGTACGACCGGTTTCATCCCAGACTGACGCGGACGCTGTCGTTGCGGAATCTATTGCACGTTTCCAGCGAGCATTCTCTCTTTGGGTCGGGGATGAGGACTGTATGTACTGTCAATGTGTCTTGCTCGTTCTGGAAGGGCGGAAGGGCGCCGCCACGGGCGACTTTGGTGAATGCACCTATGCTGGTCGTGGGCTTGTGTTGCCAGAGGACGTTCCAACCATGCTTGCCCCGCAAGAGGGTTTGGGGTGTCAGAGCTTGTCCTCTTTTCCCCTCAAGCACTCGCTCGGCTCGCTTTGGTGTGACGCCTTGATGAGCTCCAAGATGTGCGGGTTTTTCTTTTTCTTTCTCTGGCTGGCCAACCTCACCGGGGGTCCCTGGCACGAGTTGGTGGTGATGCACCGCTCCACCTGGAATCTGGTTGTGAAAGAGACCCGTAAGCTCATCCGTCAGGTAGGGCTTGATGGTTGGGAGGACGAGGATCCTCATATGATCCGTGCCCGGGTGTTGATGTTGGACAGGGCACTGAAGGATGAGAAGAACCTGAATGCTGTTGCACATGGAATTGTCGTCGTGTTAATTGAGTTGCAGGTAACCTGCACTGTACCGAGAGCTGTGAGTACGGTTCTTGGCGCCACGATCGACCATCACACATACGAATGACTGTGGTGTATGATATTGCGGTTCATGTGCTGAGGCGGCGGCCCCGCACACACAGCTCTAACCCCGGGTGGCGCAGCATCTGAGCTCATCTCCAGCATCCATGCAGTCTATAAAGGGTATGGGTACGGAGATATCATCATGAATCGTAACTCAATGTCAAGATGGGGGACATTAGGCCTCAGTTCGGCGGCGCGGCCTTGGCCATGTGGATCTGCTCGGCCGCGGGCGGGGGCATGGGTGCGGAGATGGGCACGGAGCCTGGCCCGCCAGGCAGTGCGCTGCCGTTCGTCTTCATCGCGGCCGGGACAGCAGGTGTATCCGGCGTAGAGATCTCATCTGCGTTGGCAAAGCTTGCGTCTGAAGCTGTGGACGAGCGGGAGGCGGCTGGCGGCGCCGTGATGGGTGTGGTGGGCGATGGGGAAGTGATGGTGACATTCTCGAGCGACTCGGCGATGGGAGCAGTGGCCAGCGGGGAGGGGGCGCGGGCGATAGCCGGGGGGATGGGTGAGGACGGGATGGAAGACGGGTTGTTGTTCGGCGAGAGGCCGGGAGACGCGGGGATGGACGCGGGTTGCTGTCGCGGAGAGAGACCCGGCGAGGCGAGGGGCGAGCGGAAGCGTGGCGAGCCCCGAGAGTCCCTCAGGTGTGGGGATGCGGCGCCGAGCGAGCTGTGGCGCGAGCTTCGCCGCGACAGCTCCCCACTCCGCTCCCCGCTGCGGCGCTTTTCTTCCGAGACTGATCCGCGGCGGTCAAAGGCCATGCTCGCCCGACGTCCCACCTCCTTGCCCATCTCCTTGAGCCAGCTGCCGCGCCGCGCCTTGCCCTCCATGGCATCCTCGTCCGCCTTCTCGCCCATCTTCATCCAGAGCGCGACACCAGTGTTCGACGTCGTCGTCGGTGCGTCGACTGACTTGCTGGCCTGGTACGCGAGGTCCTGGTCCACAAGACACACCAGAGACGAGAGCGGGGGACTTTCGCCATGGAGATTCCCTGTCAGGAAGCCGTTCTCCTTTGCAACAGCGTACTCGTCCGTTCGGACCTTACGCCAGCGCCTGAGCTGCACACCGAACCGCTCGTCCCACTGGGCGCGCTTCGCCAGCCATGTACGAATTGGACCGTTCTCCCGGATTCGTCCCACTTGCGGGCGCAGCGCGGGGTTCAGTGCAGGCACATCATGGTCCGGCTCCATGGGGGAGACACGGCCATGTGTCGAGACGCGCTCCGCGACAATCATCTTGTCCCCAAAGTGCGGCAGCACACCCCGCACCTTGATTATGTTCAGCACTGAAGGAGAAGACTCATCCTCAGATGTTGAGCTCGAAACGTCAGATTCCGGATCCGGGGTGATGGTCCCTGATGAGGTTGGTGCAGACGATACGTTGGAGTGCAGTCCATTTAGCTGGCCCAACGATCCGGGGTTTAAGGAATGACTGTCGTCCCTCGCGCCGGACGCCTTCCGTGCGGCCTTGAACGCCCAGATGTTGAAGCTGGAGTCAGTGGCTGTAAACAGACGCCCACGACAGCTACTTGACTCACTTCGCAGTCCCACGGAAAATGTGTTTTGCGCTGCGCGTCCACGCCAAGGTGGTCGCGACATGGCATGCACCCTCAAAGATCTGCAGGTGCACCTTTGTGGGTGGATACTTGGAAATGAGAGGAACCTGGTCAGGGTACTCCTCCAGCGAAGTCGGCGATGGCGGAAACGCGGTTGGATTCGCCGCCTTGTGCGCAATGTACGTGACCTCATCGCGAAGAAGCTCCACACTCCCTGCAGACTGACCGTCAGTGGGAGCATCGTCAGTGGCTCACAAGGTATAGCGGACACAGACCGCCAAACGATCCCATGTTGATCGGGGACACCAGAGGATGGGTCAGCAGTTTGTTTGGGCTGGCGTCAGCGATATCCCACACCCGATCCTCACCAGTAGAGCTGAACCTGTTCGTCGACAACCAGCTCTTCGCCGTCTGCTGTCGGAACCGTGATTCCGTCGCCGGGGATCGGGGGCCATGCCAGACTCGGCCTGTAGTGGAATCCAACATTCGGGATGTAGTCGCCGCCGTCCCACTCCATAATGCTCGGCATGGAATGAGTGAGATCGACCCATGGGGACATTAGGCTTGCCGCCGCGGGCATCGGCAATCCCATCTCGCGAATGAGGATCAGGAGCGACAGGCACATTCCTCCACCGGCAGAGTCGCCCATGAGAATTATATCATGAGGCGCAACCGCAGGAATACCATCTGGAGGGTGGATGAGGTAGAGGTAGGCAGCGAGCGAGTCGAGTAGTCCGCAGGGGAAGGGGTACTGCGGCGAGAGGCGGTAGTTGGGAACGAACGCTCGGGCACCGGCTTTCCGTGCATGGCGCTGGATCTGATACCTATGCAAGTCGAGAGAGGAGAAGAAGAATGCTCCTCCTGAGGAAAGGTGAGCATGGTGAATGAGATAACGAGCAGCAGGGCTCACCATGTATGTAGAGAATTACCCGGTCGCCAGCGACGTTGCCACCGGCATCATCACGAACAGCTCTGGGCTTTTTGGTCATAAAGTGCGTCAGCGTCCGTCGCTTGTCGGCCTTGGGCGGCGTCGAGACTCCCGAGGAGGTACTTGTCGTCCGCCGCATAAAGTCTTTCGACATCTAGAGTCAGGCGATGAAGAAAGTGGAGGTACTCACCTCTATCCACTCTGCTTCGAGCTCGCGCCCGCGCACCTTCCACCACTTTGTGCCGCCGACGAGCTCGATGCCCTTGCCGTCACCGTACGTGGCGAGGTGCTCGGTCAGAATCTTGGCCGCGCGGTCAATGACGTCCTCGGGAATGGTCACGACTTCCCTGCGGACCCAGTCTGGATGTCAGCCACAGGACATACTGCCAGCGGGAAACGATGGCCAGTGTCAAACTCACGCGGGATGGGTACCGGCTGGGCGGTGAAGTCCTGCACCTCCTCGACGCCATGGGTGGACGCATAGTTGAGGAAGCTGCGGACGACATGCAGACCCTCCTCGTAGCGCAGCTGCTGCGGGGGCAGGGTGTCGACGCTTGTGGCGGGCGTGAATGGGGCGAGGGCGTCACCGTTGTGAGCGTGGTGCTTTGCGAGCCGGCGTCGTTTTGGCCAGCTGCCAATGTGGGTGAAGAATGTGGACACGACGGCCGGCGTCGCTGCGAGGACGACGCTCGTGGTGCCGTACCCTGGCGACATGTTGAAAGGGAGACTGGTGGTGAAGCGATAAGCTGCAAACTGAACGAGTGTTTTAGCGAGTCATGCGACCATTGGCGATGGCGCGGAGGTAAGAGATTGTGAGGTGGTGGTGTGTGGGAAGTGACAAGAGATGTGATGTGGTCTGGCGACACAAGCACACGACCCACAAGAGACAACAACAACGACAAGGCTGCGAGGTCGACGAGATGAAGGGTAATGATCGCGGGTGTGGCATTCATTCATTATCAAAAACGTAGCTACTACTGTAAATAAAAGGGGTTTCCAAAAAAACCCACTCAGCCTCCACCCAGAGCCTGAGACACCCTTTTGGCCCTTGGCGTTCCTTTTAGTGCACTATGTCCTCCAGAGTAATGATATAATGATAGCATACTTGTGGTCATTAGTCGTAGTGCATTCCGGTACCCGGGTATCAGGCAGTCTTTAGTCTGCAATAGTCTGTCTAGGTGTCTCGTGCCGGTCTGTAAAGCATTGTTGCTCTTTTTCTGATTTCGGTCGAAGACCACGCATGCCACTAAATCTCATCCCATCTTCTCTTTCGCCCGCCTTTCGGCCCCCGAGGATTGTCCCTCTTTGCACAGGTCCCAGATCCTGGGATACGGTACCATCCGAGCTCCACCAATCCAGTCGATCCTAGCCGATCCGTCGATCTGCTCTCCAAAGTTACCATTCGTGCATAACCATTTCCTTGGACAGCTTATAAGTCATAGGATGTGCAGAATCTTACTGGGTCGTCGAGGGCACGTCTATCCTTCAGGTGTACTCTTTCCACGTCGCTGTAGATCTTGCGGCTGCCTCTCCTGATCCCACCTTCCTAGATCGAGTGACACAGGTTCTCATCCCGGACCTCCAACCACGCAGTGCACCGCACAGATGTACCATGTCGCGTACTTTGTGTCTGTGCTCCCCGTCCAATCTCCGCTGTGCCCTAGCTGGTCCTAGTTGGGGCTTCACAGCTTGGCGTTTCATACGTCGCACACAAGAGAGGCATTCGCAGTGGGCGGCGTAGTACATCGGCGCGCTGCGTAAAGATTCTGACTCCTTTGAGACGAGTAGTCTTCATGGAGCTCCAGTGGAGCAGTCGATCAGGAGGATCAGCAGATCAGCAGATTATAGCAGTAGATGAGCAGGGCAGGGATCGGCATCGACATGACGAATGGTTGAGTGCCATGTGATACTGCGGTACTGCGGGACCCCACAACCGCCAAGAGACCACGTGACGGGAAAAGAGGAAATGGACACCTATTACGTGTCATTATAGACGAACACAGCCGGTATCAGCTGCACCACAGGTGGGCACTGGCCCAGCATTGCAACTCTCGAGCCCGCTCGTGGCGCGAGTCGAAAAGTCCGAGACGACCACAGCGAGCACCGACCACGGACAAAGTTCACTATCAGGAGATCTTTCACCTCTTTCACCACACATCTAATATCACAGAGAACTAAACCGTTCTCGCCACCACAATGTCGTCACTTCCCACGCTGTACGTCGACGAAACGGCCGGCTCGGACACGACCGGCAAGGGCACCGAGTCGGCGCCGTTCGCCTCGGCGCTCGCGGCGTACCTCTCCGCCGCGCCGTCTGCTTCTCCGGCCGACAAGGAGCCGCAGACCGTGGCCAACATTCTCGTGCGCAAGCAGGAGGGCGACGTCGCGTCCTGGGTCGAGGTGTCTGCTTCGGCACGCAAAAAGCTTGTCAAGGGCATTGAGGGCGCGCGCAAAAAGCAGGCCAAGCAGGCGGCCGACGGGGAGCGTCTCGAGCGCGAAAAGGCCGAGAACGAGGCGCGCGACAAGGCCCGCCGCGAGGAGGCTGCCAAGATCAAGCTTGTCGAGCCGTCCGCTGAGGCCAAGACGGTGGGGTTGCGCTAAATTATCCACGCTCACTCCAGACCAAGCTGTACCAGCTGCCCGAGCGCATTGGTGAGCGCGTCCGCCTGAGCGGCTGGGTGCACCGCCTGCGCATGCAAAAGACCAACTACTTTATCATTCTCCGCGACGGCTCTGGACCGCTTGCCCAGCTTGTCCTCACTGGCGACTGCATCAAGACTCTGGACGCGCTGGACCTCACTGTCGAGTCGACGATTGAGGTTACCGGCACCGTGCAGAAGGTCAAGGAGGGCCAGAGCGCGCCGCAGGGTGTGGAGATTATTGTCGACTGGTGGAAGATTCTCGGCCGCGCGCCTTCGGGCGACGACGCGTTTGAGGGCCGCCTCAAGGCCGACACGGAGCCCTCGATCCGCGCCGACCTCCGCCACCTCGAGCTCCGTGGCGAGACCGCCACGGCGGTCATGCGCTTCCGTGCCGCCCTCCTCCGCGAGTTCCGCGAGCACTTCCACCGCGAGCGCATCACCGAGGTCACTCCCCCGTGCATGGTACAGACCTCTGTCGAGGGTGGCTCGACCCTCTTTGCGTTCGACTACTACGGCGCACCGGCCTACCTCACCCAGTCGTCGCAGCTGTACCTCGAGACTGTCCTCCCCTCGCTCGGCGACGTCTACTGCATCCAGGAGTCGTTCCGTGCCGAAAAGTCGCTCACCCGCCGCCACCTGTCCGAGTACACGCATCTCGAGGCCGAGCTCGTCTTTATCAAGTTCAAGGACCTTCTCGACCACCTTGAGAGCCTGATCTGCGACGTTGTCGACGCGCTGCTCAAGGACCCGATCGCGAGCGAGATTGTCAAGCAGCTCAACCCCAACTTTGTCGCGCCGCAGCGCCCCTTCCTCCGCCTCGACTACCGCGACGCGATCAAGTACCTGAACGAGCACGGGATCAAGAAGGAGGACGGCAGCGACCACGTTGTCGGCGACGACATTGCCGAGGCCGCCGAGCGCAAGATGACCGACCAGATCAACCGCCCCATCATGCTCATCAACTTCCCCAAGACGCTCAAGAGCTTCTACATGAAGGCCATCCCCGGCGACGAGGACTTTACCGAGAGCGTCGACGTGCTCGTTCCCGGCGTCGGCGAGGTCGTCGGCGGCTCGATGCGTATCGCAGACTTTGACGAGCTCATGGCCGGCTACAAGCGCGAGGGCATCCCCCCGGAGCCTTACTACTGGTTCACCGACCAGCGCAAGTACGGCACCACCGAGCACGGCGGCTACGGCCTCGGCGTCGAGCGCCTCCTCGCCTGGTTCCTCGGCCGCTACACTGTCCGCGAGTGCTCCCTCTACCCCCGCTACGTCGGCCGCGCCAGGCCCTAAGCACAGGACATCTGCTGCTGCCATAGTTTGTAGACGCGTAGACGCATGTATGCCGTGGGCGAAAACGTGCGGGAAGAGCCGCAGCGCTCAAGTAGCATCTCCAGTATCACAGGCCTACTGATGTCAAGCGCAGTACACTCAACTACTCGACAACACCAACCACAACCTCAAGCACGGGGCTTATAACAAAATCAAAGTCCTCCCCAACGCCCGTGATCCGCAGCCGCTCGACAGAGTGCACGCCGTCGCGGAGCGCGAGGAAGCGGATGCGCGCGCTCAGGCTCGCGCCGGGGAGGAGCGGGCCGCAGCGCACGTCCGTCTCGAGTGCGAGGAGCGCGGGTGACGACGCCTCGTGCTGTGTGAGCAGGGCAGCGAGGACTGAGAAACAAGTCAGATATATTCACGGTTCGCGCTTCGCGATATGCGACTCACCGGCATCATCGGCGCCATAGGACGGCTCGCTCGGGTCCCTCCTCCGCCTGCGCGCCCACGCGTCCTTTACGCGTGTCTCGAACGCGTCGCGCGGGGGCACAGCGAGGCGGAAACGCTTTACGCTGTCTGTGCGGTTGTGCACAAATACCTCGATGAAGAACGTGTCGAGCGGCGCGATGCCCTGCTCGGGGGTGAGGACCTTGACGCTCACGAGCAGGCCGTGTCCGTCGCCAATGGCCGGGGTGGGGTTCGGACCGCGTGTGCTCACCACACGGCTGGCTGAGGGGAGTGCCGGCCGAGGGGGGTTGGTGACCACTCGCCGATCGGGCTTCTCTGCCAGCAGTGTCGCGAGCGAGTACCGCTTATCCCCTGCGATGGCGTTTGGCGTCGGTGGCGTCGGCTTTGAGAGGCGGTGCGCGACTTGCCGGCTTTGCGGCGCGTGAGAGTGTGGTGCGGGTGGAGCAGGGGGGAGGGACGCATAGAAGGGCGCGAGGTCGAGTGCGCAGTTCCACCGTGATTGGAAGGTAGAGGTCACGAATGTGTCGGAGGTTTCGCTTCTGGTAGCAAAGGGGCGTGCGTTGAGGACGATGGAGACGGGCCGGTGCTCGTCGCCGCGCACACCGCCGGTGGACACGACCTCCACGGCGTAGAGGAGGTTGTACTGCTCGAGATGCTGGAGACGTAGCGGGAAGACGGGCTGCGGGGGGCGCGCTTCCTGTCCGGGTTGGCAGAGGAGGGATGCCGTGACTTTGGCGCCCTTGCCGCCAACTTCGACGGAAACGCCCTCAATCTCAAACGCGTGTTTCCCCGCCTCGGCGCCGTTCTCAATCTCAATGCAGAGCACAATCCGCCGCTCGCCCGCGTCATCAGAATCACCCTCGCCGTCGTCTGTCGGCGGGATAAGCTGCGGAAGAAACATGGTCCGCATGCGTACCCTCAGCCCTGGGGAGAGGCCAAGTACTCGCCGGAAGCTCTTGCGCAGCGTCGTGCTCGTGGTGAGCGGCGTGCGCGGCGTCCCGATCATGTGGGGCGTTCCCGGAGTGTACGGCGCCGGTGTCGGCGGCACGCGGATACTGAGGTCGTCGCGCAGACTCGGGCCGAGGCGCGACGCCGGCATCGGCTCATCCGCCAGACCGCCTAGCAGGTCAATTTCCTCCATCTCCGCAAGGTCCACTGTCTCGTCATCGTCCTCCGCGCCTTCGGTGTGCATCGTTGTCGTGCTGTACAGCGACACGCCGTCGCCTGCCGGTGGCGCGTTCTTCCGCCGCGTCCCAGACTCGCGCAGCGTTGCGGAAACCGTAAGCGCCAGAACCGGGTTCTGGATCGACGTGCGCACGTACACTGCTGTCAGCTTGGAACCTGCCGAAAGCTCAAGGCGAGTGGGTTCTCGCAGGACTTACCAACAGGCATCTCCCCGCGCCAGACCGCAACCCACCCGCCGTCAACCTTCACGAGCGACGGCCGCGCGCCATCAGGGGTCTCGACCACGCCCTCCCAGACAACGACACCGGCCATGTTGGCAAACTGCTGCGCGGTCGGCGTGGACGCCGGCATCGGGACGGGTGTGAGCGGCCCTGCGCCCGCACCAGCCGTCGCATCCTCAGGCTTTCTCGAAGTAGACGGCGTGAGTGCTGCCTGCGAAGGACCGGAAAAGCTGGCGCCTGGATGCCCGAGGCCGGGGAGCATCGAGCGGCGCTTGTCGACTGGCGACTCGGCGCCGGGGCCGCCGGGCGGGAGGAAGCTCGCCGTCGCGGTGAGCTGGAGCTGGCGGGCGAGGGACACGACGTCTGGTGGTGGAGAGTCGTCCTCGGAGGGCGAAGGGATGTGTATCGTCACGGCATACGCGAGTTTCTCATCTGCCGCGATGTGAGCTTTCCAGCTGGCGTATCAAGGTTTCACAGCCACTCACCGAGGAACGCGGTGTCGCGCGTCGCGAGGTGCCGTAGCCCGTCGTACCACTCTCGCAGGGCGGAGGCGTCCTTCCCCGGCGCAGGGGGGAACGCGCCGGTCGCGGGAACGAGGAGGTCGAGTGCGAGGGACTGGAAGAAGGGTTCCATTGGAGGGGTCCCGGGAGATGGGGGAAGGGAGGAAGAAGGGGCCGGAGACCTGTCCGCTGCGACGTCCCCAGAAGCTAGAAGTTGACAAGCACGAGTTGGAAGTAGTGACTAGGAAGTAGGGATAGCGAGTTGGGAGGTGGGGGGATATCTATGTCGAGACCAGGATGTTAATCTCGAACGCGGACGCGCACCGGAAGGGGACCGTGTTGCGTTGGTGACGAAACACGAAACGTGGCAAATGCCCCCTCCAGGACCCACACATTCTTTCTTTCACCTATCCGTCCACTCTTTACCCCACACGCGCCCACACAAAACAGATACATCTCATGATACAGCCAGATCCCAGCGCGGTGCGCACAGCGCGCTAGTAGTCGTCGTCCGCCTCGGAGCTCTCGTCCCCCGTCTCCTGCACCTGCCCGCTGACCGGCGGCGTACCCGCCCCCGCGCCAGGTAGCGTCTTCTGGCCCGCCTGCCCCGGCGCGGCCTTGTTCTGCCCCGGGACAGTCTTCCGCCCCACGCTGGGAGTGGCGCTCCGCGGCCGCGACACGGCACTCGCGGTCGACGCCGCCGAGCCCTCGCGTTTCCGGAACGACAGCTTGTCCTTCTCCTTGTCCGGGCTCAGCGGCGATGCCGAGTGCGCCTTGTTGATTGGCGGCCGGCCGAGGCGCGATGGCGCATGCGGCTTGTTCGTCGATGGTGGCGGGGCGGATCCTGCGTGCGGCGCGTGCTTCTTCTTGAACATCTTGGTCGGCGACGCACCCCGCTTCATCCCGTTGTATTCTGGTGTCAGTTACAGTGGATGGGCCTTAACTCACTCTTCCGCTTCCCGCTCGTGCTGTCAGCATCGCTGTCGTTCTCGCTCGCAAGATATGGGCTGGGGCTCGCGCGCTCGCTCCCCATCCGTGCCTTTGCGGCTGCCATTCGTGACGCGCCGCGGCGCGTCGAGCCGGAGAATCCGAGACAGGACGCCAGATGCGGGGCATATCGGGCGGACGTTACCTGGGTGTCAGTGATCGAGGCTCTGGGATGAGAACTCTGGATGATTGGAAACAGCTCAGCCGAGGACCCATTGCCCCGTCTTCGCGAGTCAAGGCATGATCATGGCCCAAAAGTATGGACGGCCAGTGGCGCGCAAAACCACCCCGGCCTTTCAGCTAGACCACAACACTCACACTTCTCCCACAAACAAGACAGTCAAAGAACGCGTTCCCCGCGCCGTCCATGCGCCCGCTCCCGCTTCCGATCCCTGTCCCGCCACCTGTACCCCGCTCAGGACCAACAGCGTACCCCGCTGAACGGAGTGTGGGTGTTTTGGCGGGCGACGGTTCACGCGAGGGCGCGGCGGACGAGGCCCCGGATGTTGGCGCGATGGGGGCGTGTGAGCGACATCTGGTGTCAGTGGAGGGACAAAGAAGTCGGTGATGGTTAGATGACATTGACAGCCCGAGTGCATGAAGGTTGAACATTGGAGCTGACGGTGGTACTGTCACAATGACACAATGACACAAACACAATCACAATGATCACCATCACACACGCCACCCACCTTGTCCCACAGGTCGCGCACACAGCCTGCCCGCGCTTGATCTCGCGGTGCGCCTCGATGGTGGTGCTGAGCACGCTGTCCGCGAGCAGGTCCGCAAAGATGGCCTCGGCCTGGTGTGAGTGTGTGGAAATGGGAGTAACTCACGTAGGCGCGGATTTCGGGCGAGGGCATCGAAAGGACTAAGGGTGGCGCCGGGTGATGGAAGGTGGACGGGGGTGGAGTGAGGTATGCAATAGGAAGTTGTCGTTTGGTCGTAGCTATGGATATGGTGAGGAGCAATGAAGAGCCGCGAGCGAGAGGGTATCCCCTCTTCTTCTGTCTCTTGCCTCTGTGCTGTGTGTCTGCTGAACTTGGGGTGATTCGATGGGTCAATGTGCGACAAGGGCTTTGGCAAAAGCAATGTAGATAACGTTCTCGGAACTTTGACATTGCTCGCTGTGCTCGTTGTGGCTGCTTTCGGGCAACAGCGAACGGATATCACATCCGGGGATCACGCTACAGGCAGGGGCAAAGGAAAAGTGGAGGCCACGCAGAAGCCACGTAAAAGCCACGCAAAACGCGCGTGAGATTTTCATGGCATTTCCTCTCCATAACAAATTTCTTCACCCACCACCCAGAAATTTCAAGATCCCACATCCACCCACCCCAGCTGGTGACCTCCTCGAGCAGCTCTTCCGCTCGACCTCAATCTCACCCTCTCTCCACAACCCACACCACAAATCCAAAAGGGCGCACCATGGCCCCAGCACCAAGCAAGAAGCGCGCGCAGGCGGGCGGGTCCTCCCCGCACGCAAAGAAGGCGCGCACATCAGCAGGTACAGGCCGCGACCGCGCGGAGCGCAACGCGCCGGCACCGATGCCGGTGTTTAAGAGTTCGCTGCTGAGCGAAGAGGTGGACTTCCCCCGTGGCGGCGGGAGTGCACTTACGGCGTTTGAGAACAAGCAGGCGCGGAACGAGGGCAAGCGCGAGGCCCAGGCCGAGGCTGAGGCGGAGGCGGGCGCCAAGTCGGGTAAGAAGGTGCGCTCCATCTCGGAACGGCACGCCAAGCGCATCAAGAAGAGCAACTCGGCCAAGGACGCGGAGCGCATCGAGCGCGAAAAGGAAACGATTCGTGTCGAGGAGCTCAGCTACAAGCGCCTCGTCCCCGGCACACTAGTCCTTGCTCGCGTGCACACCGTCCTTCCCCTCCATCTCATTGTCTCCCTCCCCAACAACCTTCTCGCCCACGTGCCTATCACCGAGGTATCAAAGACGCTCACCGCCGCGTTGAATGCCGACATGGACGCCATGTCCGAGGACGAGAACGAGGACGAAGACGAGGAGACTGGCGCACCGGATCTCGCCGACATCTTCTCGCCCGGGCAGTACTTCCCCGCCAAGGTCGTCAACCTCTTCCCCACCGCATCGCAGGCGTTCATCGCGCAGTACCCCGTCTCAGAGATGACCCGTCTTGCAGCGCGTGCCGAGCTTACTCTCGTTCCCGAGAAGATCAACTCTGAGATCGCCAAGGCCGACCTCGCAACTGGATTCAAGATCACCGGCGAGGTCATCTCGAAGGAGGACAAGGGATACCGCGTCGGCCTCGG
This sequence comes from Apiotrichum domesticum, assembly GCA_001599015.1. Lineage (NCBI taxonomy): Eukaryota > Fungi > Basidiomycota > Tremellomycetes > Trichosporonales > Trichosporonaceae > Apiotrichum > Apiotrichum domesticum. The sequence continues at coordinate 1,744,343 of BCFW01000004.1, read as the reverse complement.
ATTCGGCGACGCTGCCCTCGCAAGTGTGGAGGGCTTTATCCCCACAGAGGACGTTGAGAAGAATGTGTCTTGTGAGTGCGTCTGGTGTACTCTGCTGACCCCAGCCGGAGCCCTCATTCCCGGGCAGCTCGTCAACACTACCGTCTCGGAGGTCAAGGCTGGTGGCCGCGTCGCATCGCTCACCCTCGACCCCCAGACACTTGTCCACTCTGCCCTCACGGAGGTCTCCAACATTTCCTCCATCATTCCCGGCGCGCTTGTCTCCGTGCTCGTTACTGCCGTCGTTCCCTCAGGCCTCAACGTCAAGATCTGTGGCTTCTACGACGGCACCATCGACCTCTCTCACCTCGGCCTCGGCGAGGACGACATTGACGACCGCTTCAAGATTGGCAAGAAGCTCAAGGCGCGTGTTCTCTACGACACTGTCTCTGGCTCCTCGGACCGCCGCTTTGCTCTCTCCGTCCTCCCCCACATCTTCAACCTCGCCTCCCCGCTCGCGGCCGACAAGAAGACGCCCCTCGAGGAGGCGATCCCGATCGGCAAGATGATCAAGTCCGTCAAGGTCATCCGCGTGATCCCCGACTGGGGAGTCGTCTGCCGCACCGACGACGGCATCGAGGGCTTCACCCACATCTCGCATCTTTCCGACGAGCGCGTCCCGTCCCTCTCGGCGAATACCGGCCAGTTCAAGCCCGGAACCTACCACCGCGCCCGCGTTATCGGCCACTCGCCGCTTGACGGCCTGCTGCTCCTCTCCTTTGAGCAGAAGGTCCTCGACCAGGTGTTCATGCAGGTCGGCGAGCTCCAGGTCGGCCAGATCCTCAAGGGCACCGTCCGCAAGCTCTCCGACAAGGGCCTGTTCGTCAACGTCCAGGGCTCGGTCGACGGCGTCGTCTGGCCCCTCCACTACGCCGACATCCGCCTCAAGCATCCCGAGAAGCGCTTCAAGGTTGGGTCGAGCGTCAAGGCCCGTGTCTTTGCCCTGGAGCAGGCCCGCAACCGTGTTATCCTCACGCTCAAGAAGTCGCTCGTTGACAGCGACCTCCCTGTCCCCGCCTCCTTCGCCGACGTCAAGGCTGGTGAGATCACACCCGCTGTCGTCTCCAAGATCCTCGACAAGGGATGCATCGTCGACCTCTTTGGCGGCCTTCGCGCCTTCATTCCCCAGTCCGAGGCGAGCCAGAACTTTGTCACCAACCTCTCCGACATCTTCTACGTCGGCAAGCCGGTGAATGTGCGCATCACGGAGGTTGACGCCGATAGGCAGAAGCTTGTCGCCTCGGTCCGCCAGGCGCTCCCGACCGCTGTCGCGGCCGCCAAGCTCGAGGTTGGCGCGGAGGTGAACGGCATCGTCGCGCAGGTCCACGCCGAGCAGGTCGTCGTCACCCTCGTGCCCTCGCAGCTCACAGCCCTCCTCTCCCTCTCCAACCTCTCCAACCACCGCGGCATGGGCGTCGACGAGCTCCGCAAGTCTCTCAAGGTCGGCGAGAAGGTTGACGACCTGGTCGTCGTGTCCAAGAACGCCACCTCGGGTCTGCTCATCGTCGCCAATAAGCGCAAGAACACCGGTATCTCGGCTCCCTCCCGCGCAGTTGGCGAGCTCGCCGTTGGTGATATCGTCCCCGGCCGGGTCATCTCCCGTTCGCCTGCTGGCGCCATCGTCCGCCTCGGCGGAAAGGCCCGCGGCCGCGTCTCGCCCACCGACATGGCCGACGACCTCTCGGTTGCGGCCGGCGAGGGCAACCTCGTTGTTGACGAGAACACGATGTGCTACATCCTCAAAATTGACGGCAAGAACATCGACCTTTCGACTCGCACGTCGCGCACCCAGCCCGACAAGAAGACCACGGTTGTCGACCCCGAGGTCGACGATGCCTCTTCCCTCAAGCCCGGCCAGGCGATCCGTGGTCTTGTCAAGAGCATCGCGAACAACGGCCTGTTCGTTTCGCTCGGCCGCACCGTCACTGCCCGCGTGATGATCAAGGAGCTGTTCGACGACTTTGTCAAGGACTGGAAGCCGCGGTTTGCGGTCAACCAGCTCGTGAGCGGCAAGATCCTGAGTGTTTCGGACGGCCGCGTCGAGATGTCGCTGCGCACTCGCGAACGCCCGCAGAAGACCAAGGGCCCAAAGCTCACAATTTCCGACTTTACCGAGGGCCAAAAGGTCACCGCGACGGTGAAGCGCGTGGAGAGCTTTGGCCTCTTCCTCCGCCCTGAGGGCAGCGACATCAGCGGCCTGTGCCACCGCAGCGAGATCTCGGACAACAAGAAGCAGGACGTCAGCCAGGCGCTCCGCGGCTTCCGTGAGGGCGACACTGTGCGCGCTGTTGTGCTGTCTGTTGATGCCGAGAAGAACAAGATCAACTTTTCGGTCAAGGCCAGCCACTTTGCGGACGAGTTTGGGGACAAGATGGACGAGGATGAGAGTGCGGAGGCTGAGGAGGAGGATGACGAGGAGGAGGACGATGACGAGGAGGACGAGGAGGACGAGAATGAGGACGAGGACGAGGGCGAGGAGGTCTCTGACGAGGAGAACGAGATTAAGCTTCTCGGTTCCGATGACGAGGTCATGGATGGCGCTGAGGACGATGAGGATGATGACGACGAGGCTGAGGACGACGATGAGGAGGACGACGACGACGACGATGATGAAGAGGAGGAGGAGGTAAGCTAGCCCGTCTGAGTCATCAGCTTACACCAGATTGACACTGCTCCTGCTGGAAGCTCGAAGGCTCAGAAGAAGATCTCCACGGCGGACGGGTCGACGGCGCTCTCGCTTGCCGGCGGCTTCGACTGGACTGGCGGCGCCCCCGACAGCGAGTCATCCTCGGACTCTGACTCCGAGTCGGAGGACGCGGCGCCGACCAAGGCCGCCAAGGGGAAGAAGAAGGCGGTGGACCTGGCGGCCACGGCTGTCGGCGAGTCGCGCCCCGAGTCGATCTCGGACTTTGAGCGTGCGCTGCTCGCATCCCCGAACTCGTCCTTCCTGTGGATCCAGTACATGTCTTTCCTGCTGCAGCTGCACGAGGTCGACAAGGCGCGCTCCGTCGGACGGCAAGCTCTCGAGCGCATCCACTTCCGGGAAGAGGAGGAGAAGCTCAACGTGTGGATGGCGTTGGTCAACCTCGAGCTCGGATTCGGCACGCCGGCGAGCACAGAAGAAGTCTTCAAGGAGGCCGTGGCGCACAACGACGCGCGCTCAGTGTTCACGCGCTACGCCGACGCCCTCGCCGCGGCCGGCAAGGACGGCGAGGAGGACGTGTACAAGAAGATGCTGAAAAAGTTCTCCGCCTTCCCAGACACTTGGGCACGCTTTGCCGACTACTACCTCCGCAAGGGCGATGTCGCGGCCGCGCGGGCGCTCCTCCCCCGCGCGCTCCAGAGCCTCGAGAAGAGCAAGCGTGAGTAGAGGTGTGCGGAGTGCTTTCATACAACCTCAGACTCTAGGACTAACCCCAGACATCGATGTAACGCAGAAGATGGCGCTGCTCGAGTTCAAGCACGGCGACGCCGAGCGGGGCAAGACCCTGTTTGAAGGTATTCTCTCGCGTGCGCCGCGCCGCCTCGACGTGTGGAACGTGTACATCGACCAGGTGGCCAAGGGCGGGGACATTGGCGGTGTGCGCGGCCTCGTGGAGCGCGCACTCGAGCAGAAACTCACGCAGAAGCGCGCCAAGTGAGTTGTTTTAGATAAAATATAATTGGGGACTGACGGGCAGGTTTTTGTTCAAAAAGTGGCTCGCGCTCGAGTCGCGGATTGGCGATGCGGCGGGGCAGGATAAGGCCAAGAGCCGCGCGCGCGAGTGGGTGCTTGCCAACTCGAAGGTGGAGAGCGGAGAGGATAGCAGCGACAGCGACGACGAGTAATATACCCATATTTCATAGACGGTTTTCTATCATTTCTTATGCATCGGCTCGCAGGAATTCGGTCCAATGGCTCGGGAGATCAACGGAGGAGCGGCAGTTAAATGAGAAAGAAAAGCTGTTCCTCCAGTCATATGCAAATGACTTGGTGGAAGCCAATGTCCAGCAAGGTTGGAGCAGATGAGATGAGAGGACACACTTTTCCCCTGCCATCTCAGTCTTGGCCCTCAGAACTTGCGAGGCTCAGTTGCTGCCACTACATATTTGCCAGAATCCGTTGCTCAGCGTTCAGGTCCGCAGATGCCGTTCGAAACTCGGCGGTCGTCAATGGCCCCCGGCGGGAAATGTACTGAGGAATGCCTAGTGTTTCGAGAGCCATCAGGAAAACTCATGATGGCAGCATATGCATAATACATAAACAAATCTGGAACGCAAATAGTGTACGGTATATACTGTATAAACTAGACTTCTGACTCTCGACTGCTACTTCTGACTTCTCTGACTTCTAACTTCTGAAATGCTACATCAAACTACCACTCGCCAAGCTCGCGGCGGATGACCTCACGCACCCTCGCGAGCCCCGTGCGCCTCACGCGCCCAGGACTAGCCGGACCAGACAGGGACGGCGAGGTGAGGCCCGCGACGCGCGGCGCGCGCGGACTCGACTGCGGCGACGTAAATGCCTGTTCGCTGGGGCTTGGGGGCGGCGCGAGCGAGGATCCTATCTCGAGCCATTCGTGCCGCCCCACCATCTTGCAGCTTAGGAAGAAGGGGCACAGATCCGTGAGCATCTTAAGGGAGGCGACTGCCTCGGCGTCCGATATGGGGGTTTTGGACGACTTTGTGATCATGTCTGCGACTTCGCGGAGCGGGATGGCTTTGCGACTTCCGCGAGGAGCGGTGGGGAGCGAGTTTGGTCCGGGAGACGGGGCAGAGAACATCCTGAGAGTTAGTAGCGAACAAACGTGAAGGAACTCACATCCACACTCCCTCCGCCACGCCCTCGAGGCGCGAGAGCATGCTGCGCCGCCGGAGGTCGTTCGCGCCCGAGCGATGGATGACGCCCGGCGAGTCGAGTGCGCTCGCCAGCGTGGTGCGGCTCGCGGCCTTGGAGCTCGAGCGCGCCTTGATCTGACGTCAGCTGTCAATCGTCGCAGATAAGCTCACCCGCTCAAGCATCGCCTGGTTGCGTTCCTGCAGCGAGCCCTTTGGTGTCTGCGGCGTCTTGTCCTTGTCCTTGATCTCAAAGGGGTCCGAGAGGCCTGGGATGGTGGTCTTTTTCGGGGTCGCAAATGGCTCTTTCAGTTTGGAGGAGGCGAACGCTGGCGGTGGGGGCAGATCGGCGGCCGCGAAGAGGCGCGCGGACGGCGAGTCGGCTAGCAGTGTCGTTGGGAGCTTCGGGAGGGGGAGAAGCGGGATCGGCGGGATAGTGCACCGACCGCTGTCTCGCGTCGTCGGAGTCGGGAGGTGAGAGAGGGATGATTCCTCCGGCGGCTCGATCTGGGATTAGCTTACAACAGCGACAAAAAGCTACTCACCGTCCCGCCATTGAGCTCGACCCAGCGCTCCAGGCGCCGGCGCACGACCTCTTCCCTCGCCTCACCCGCCGCCGTCCAGCGGTTGATCGCCCGTAGTCCTCCGCCGACGCCGCGGTTCCCGAGCCCGCCCTCTCCACCTCCCATGAGCACCTGGCGCGTCTCGCCGGGCTGGAGCTCGAGCTCAATGCCGATCCCGTGCGTGTGCACGCGCCGCCCAGAGGAAGGGCAGATCGTGCGTGTCGTGGTGATCAGATATCCTAGTCCAGCTATTGACGCTGCAGTCGAGGAAGGAACGGCCGGCTTGACGAGGAAGGGGTTGTCGTCCTCCTTCTCTTTTCCCTTAGACGATGACTCGGCAGGGAGCGACTCGCCGTCCCATGTCCAAAGCCACGCGAGGCGCGCAAGCTCCTGTGTCCCGAACCGCCGGCCAGCGGTCTGCTCGACGGGTGCGCGCAGCGCAATCAGGTTCGAGATATCCGGGACTGGGAGGCGCGTCGTACTCGCCGGATGCGGGGGGAGGACAGGGAGCTCGACCGCGATCCCGAGACTGAGCGCGAGGTTGAATGCGTGGTGGAGCGTCAGGAGGTTCTGGAGGTGTTCCGGAAGACGTGCGCGTTTCGGCGCGGGTTTAGGCGTGGGGAGGGTGCTGGTACTGGCGCTGCTGCACGCCGGCGTCGGGGGTGCCTCTGCGCGAGGCGTGGGCTCGTCCTCATCCGGGTCATCCAAGGCCTGGACGGCGACGGGTTTCCGACGCCGGCTCGTCGGCGTCGCGAGCGGCCCTGGGCGGGGTGTGGCGGCACTGTCATTAGTATCGGTGAAAGAGAGGTAACAGTTTATCCACACTCACACGCGCTCGGAGCGCCGCTTGCGCACTGTGGTAGGCGTGCCTTCGTCGAGGTGCGCGGCCGTGCGCTTGCGGGGCGTGGAGACGTCCATACAGGAGACGAGGACAGGCGACCAGGAAGGAGAAAGGAGGGGAGAGAAGAGAGGGGGAGAGGAGGAGAGGGGAGAGGGCAGGATAAGCGACGAGCAGCGACAATAGACAGACGCGTGACAAGAACGAGAAGCGGGACAAGGTTAGGATGGATGGAGATGGATGGAGGATGGATGGCAAAAGGAGAGGTTGGAGGAACAACAAAACCCACAATCTCGTCCACACATCCACGTCTGTCTGTCAGGACATGAATTTCGCAGGATGAGCGTACCCGCTGTGGCCAATGGCGAGCAAGGACGACATGATCGCGACGACCAGCCATCTTGGACCCTGAGAAGGGAGGGACGCGTGTCGGAGAAGCGGGGGATCTCCGTCTGAAGGTCATACGGGAGTAAAAGATTTGAACCGAGTGACTGCTCACAGTTTCAGTTGCCACCCGACCTTTGTGCACAATTTCCAGACGAAAGTGCATCCCCACTCCTTCACTACCACTTCCAACCTCACTCAAAATGGACGCTTTCCCGACCGACCCGCGCGCCCCGCTGCCCAAGGGCTCCGCCGACATGCCCGCAACCCCGCTCGTGCTCGAAGTCCGCCCGTCCGCGAACGGGCGCACGCACGGCAAGGCGTGGAAGGGGGAGAAGAGCGCAACAAGGCGGAGCACGATGCCCGCGTCGCTGCGGAGCTCGTACGCGAAGCGCATGGAGAAGGAGACGGAGCGCAAGGCCATCAAGGCTGTCGAGCAGGAGTTGAAGGATGAGGCTGAGGCCGAGCGCGAGTCGTGAGTACCGAGTGCATGGAGCTTTATGACGGCGATCCCATGATGGTGGGCTGGGGCTGACGGTCCAGAAAGGCAACACGGATCCGGGAACGCCGCGCGCGCAAAGAGGAGAAGGAGCGTCTCGAGAACATGGCGGCCAAGATGTCGGCCAAGAAGCTGCAGCGCATGCGCAAGGTGGGTTCGCCGTTCTCGGACTTTGCTCACCCATCAGCGCCAGGGCCGCTCCAAGAAGATCAACGGATAGAGGGTGCCGCGTTTTTTATGTTGTACGAGAGATGGATATCTTGGAAAATGGCGTATGGTGTATGGATCGATGGGGACAAGAGGGGACGGAAGGGGACGGGAGAGGAGACAGCGATGGATAACGGGTCACAACGGTTGCCCATTGCGCTATTCAGACACGCTGCATACCGAGACTGTCCCACGTTCCTTTGATGTGGTCTTGCACTGTTGATGGCAAGCACCGCAAGAATCTGAGCGTCTCTCATCGAACGGAAGTGCTACAAGTCCGGAAATGAAGATCCCACAGTACACTACGTGAGAACGCCTAAAATGCGGCTGCTTCTGTCGCCCCGCCTCACATAGCAACCACAAAATGCAATACTATACACTATGAATCTATGCGAGCAGCTGTTTCACCCGCGCATCAACCGCCGCCTTTTCGACTGCCAGCTCGCCAGCATCCACGAGCTCGAGCACGCGGCGCAGCGCAATGCTTTGGTACACTGATCCAGTCTTGAACCACACGCGGCCGTTCAGCCCGATCGCCGTCTCGAAGGGGATGTGGGCGGCGAGGAGCGGGAGGAGCGGATATTTTGGAGAGAGGAGTCTGTGGTTAGTGGGTCTGTTCGCGTGGTGTGGGGAGGGACGGCTTGCGATGGGTAGGACAGTCCCTCTGGCTTGATGTGCTGATTGATCTCAATAACAACAGCAGCAACCATGAGAGCCTATTCCCCACTCAAGACAGCCCGGTCAAAGAAGGAAACCAGCGCATAGCACGCTGCTTCCTGTTACCACTCACTTCCGACACAGCTCAAGCGAGCACTCGACCATCAGCCCGCCCTTGAGCTCTCCGAATCCTTCTGCTTTGCCCGTCGCGGGGTCGACACACTCGAGTTCCGGCTCCATATCACGATTCGCAAGCGACACACGCGCATACACAAGCGTCCCAACCTAGAGTCAGCCCAAACCTCCCTCTTACCCACCTTGAGATTCGGCTTGCTGCGCTTCGTCGCGCCCTCGAACGCGAGCGCATCCAAGGCAGCCATGTGTGCGCTCCCCAGATCAACACGGTATCCCTCAGCGTGACGTGCGATAATCGTCCCGAGCACAATATCGCGCTGCGCGGGGATGTACCGCTTCGAAAAGCCCTCGACCCAGATACTCTCGCCGCGGTCGCGCGCCTTGGCCGAGGACAGGAGGCCCGCCCGCGTTGCGACGTACTTTGCGTCGCTGCCGTGTACTGGCGCAGCGGCGATGCCAGGGCCAAAAGTCACGGACTTTGAGGTTGGGGGGAGCGGAATCTCTGTGCCCGGGAAGACGAGGGACATGGTGGGTGATGTGAGTGGTGGTGATGTGGAAGACGGAACTTGGATCTTGATCGCGACTTTTGAGCTTTTGATATTGTTGATGGACGGCTGGGCGGCAAAAATGGAGAATGAATGGTCTTATGACGGAGTCCTAATGGATCCAGAGCCCGGCTTAATATCTCGTGCCTGAGTAATTAGTCACTTTTGTATTACCTCTAAACTTCTCTGGCCGTGGAACCTCCACCTCATCAACGCCACCCAAGCGGGGGCAGGGTGTTGTCGTCATGACGAGATCCACGACGTCCACATCTTGCTTCTGTCCATCTCAGCTGCATCGAGATCACAACCAAGATGCCCTCGAAGAGCATACTGTACACCATCTTCAAGGTACGCTAAACTTATTACGCTTCTAACAGCAGTACGCGCTCGGCGTCGGCATCAGCATCCCCGTGCTCATCGCGGCGGGCTTGTGGTGGTTCCAGCGCCGGCTGATCTACCCCGCCGACTTCCCCGAGGGCTCGCGCCGGCGTAAGCTGCTCTCGTTCCCCCAAGCTAACACGCAGTGGTACCGCGACCGACGGATGCGGGGCTGCCGTATGAGGATGTGACGATCACGACGCCGGACGGCGTGCGCATCAAGGGCTATGTCATCCCTGCGCGGCGGCGGGTCGTGCGCCTCACGGAGCTGCACGGGCTTAACGCGCAACAGATGTTTGAACGCGGCATGGCGGAGCAGCAGGCGTGGCAGGCGGAGAAGGACACGGAGGACGCTGTTGTGGTAGGTGATCAGAGTTTCGCATAATCTCACCTGTCAGTATGCGCAGAGCCGCCCGACGATTGTCATGTTCCACGCGAATGCTGGTGAGTGGCTGCTGTGCGCAGTGTGCGTGTGTGCTAATTGAAGGCAACGTCGGCCACCGTATTCCGCTGGCGCGCAAGTTTGTCTCCGAGCTTCACTGCAACGTCTTCATGCTGAGCTACCGAGGGTATGTGCGCAGTGAGATGTGTCTGACTCCAGATACGGGCACTCGGAGGGCACGCCGTCCGAAGAGGGTGAGTTACATTGTTGTTCTTCACTAACTTCAGGTATCAAGATTGACGCTTCCGTGAGGATGTCTTGCGAGGGAATGCTGACGCCAGGCTGCGATGGAGTTTGTCTCTCAGCATCACCTGCTCAAGGACACCAAGCTCGTGCTCTACGGCCAGTCGATAGGCGGCGCCGTATGCCTTAGCACCGCCGCTGCTCACCCCGATCTGGTGTGTAGCTGCAATAAACTCTGAGCAGGTCAAGCTAACGGCAGACTTCGGGTGTGATCATTGAGAACACATTTGTGTCGCTCACGTCGCTCGTGCCGCACGTCATGCCGATCCTCCCGTCGCTCCTCGTTCGCCTCCTCCTCTCGGACACTTGGGACGCGACCAAGGCTCTGTCTCTCATTCCCGCTTCGACACCCATTCTCTTCCTTTCGGGCAGGCAGGACGAGCTCGTTCCGCCAGCGCAGATGGTCGCTCTCCGTGGCCTCCGCGCCGCTGGGTCCAAGGCAAAGTACCGCTGGCGCGAGTTTGATGGAAGCCACAACGACACGTTCATGAGCCCTGCGTACTGGGCCGAGATTGGTATCTGGCTGCAGCAGGAGATTGAGGATGAGCCGATGGAGAAGGACGAGTAGAGCAGAGATACATATCGATACATTTGATAGATCCACGAGTGTGGTGGATATCCGGATGTACATGCCCCTTCTTGAAATAAAGTGCCACATAGATATGGAGTGTCTGTATGGGGGCGGACATTTTTCGAAATGCCGTTGACAGGGACACGGCCGTCCTGGGTGGTCGCCACTCGGTTCGGCCTCTCGTCACCTATTTTGCCACCCAACCCATCCGCCTTGATCCACTCGTTCCCATCATCTCCGTCATCGACATCGAGCATCGACCACACCCCCGCCAGCAAACCGGACTCCGGCCCCCCTCCCACCCCCGACTCTCCGAATAATCACTCAAAATGGGCTCTGGCGACCTGAACATGAAAAAGTCGTGGCACCCCGCCCTTCTGGTCAACCAGAAGAAGGTGTGGGAGGCCGAAAAGGCGACCAGCGAGGAGAAGAAGAAGCTACAGCAGCTCCGTAAGGAGCGCGAGGAGGAGCGCCAGCTCGCGGAGCTCAAGGCTATGCAGGAGGCCGCGACGGGCCGCAAGCGCGTCGACCGCCTCGACTGGATGTATGCTGCGCCGAATGCTGAAAACGGCCTCGGTGGCGGGAGGACGGAACACGAGCTCGAGCAGTACCTTCTCGGCAAGAAGCGCGTGGACGAGGTGCTTGCTGTTGGAGACAAGCAGGTATGTTTGAGCAGCTATGGCACGGGTTTAAGCTGACGGCAGGTGGCGAGCCAGGACCGCGACTTTATGGCGGTGCAGAATGCGAACACGCCGCGGGACACAGAGGCGAAGACGCGCGAGGACCCGATGGAGGCGATGAAGCGCGCCGAGCAGGCGCAGCTTGCCGCGCTGATGAACCGCCCCGATATCCGGCGGCAGCTGCGCGCGCAGCGCGAGGGCAAGGAAGGGAAGGAGGACAAGGAGGAGCGCAGGGCGCGGAGGCGCGCGGAGAAGGAGGAGCGCCGGCGCGAGAGGCACGAGCGCCGCGAGGGGCGATACCGGGATGAGAGGTCACCGCGGTCGGAGGACAGCAGGCGCGATGACCGTGATCGTGAGGGACGGCGGCGGAGGGATGACCGCGACCGCAGCCGCGACCTCGAGCGCGACGACCGTGATCGCGATGACAGGAGGCGCAGGGACAGGGACGACCGCGATCGCAGCCGTGACGACCGGCACCGCCGGGACGACGACCGTGATGGCCGCGCGGACCGCAGGGATGACGACCGCGAGCGCCGCCGTGACCGTTCAGTGTCTCCACGCCGCGACCGTGACCGTGACTCTCGCCGCGAACGCTCAGGCTCTCTGCGGAGCGACTCGCGCCGAGACGACCGGAGATCTCACGACAGCCCTGTGCGGAGCAATGGCCACTCGAACGGACATGCCAACGGTCATGGGCGCGACAACTGGGCCGACCGCCGCGACGACCGTGACCGGCGGGACAGGCGGGACAGCCGCGACAACCGTGACAGCCGCGCTCCGCGGCCATACCAAGCCTCGCGTCCACCCCCGCCGGCAAACGCCAACCCGAACGCCAAGATTCTCGAGGAGCAGCGCGCCGCACGGCTGGCCGCCATGTCCGCCACTGCCGACACATTGCAGGCGGAGCGCCGCGAGAAGCTCGCGCGCCGCGCCGAGGAGGAAAAACGCGTGCTCGAGGCCGAAGAGCGCGCCCGCTCTCGGTACCACAAGGACGAGGTGGCGGGCATGTTCACCAAGCACCAGGAGCAGATGGGCGGGCAGGTCGGTCTCGCGGAGAGCCTGCAGCGCCGCGGTGGACAGGGCCTGCTGAGGGATATTTAGTGTAGCATCAGAGTGGTCATTGTATGTGATTGAAAGGGCGTTCTCCTCCAGACCAAACCGCACAATGAGGCACGCTACAATAAACGGGAGCACTGTGCAGAGGTTAGTACCCGCGCTCTCTGTCGAGGGTCTCCATGGAAGCGTGCCCTCGGACCTTCGGGAAGCGATATTGATCAGAGTAAACCTAAAAACGCGCCCGCTGCCGGTGAGCGGCGGGCCTGAGCGCGTCGTGCTCGGCGGAGGATGCATGCGTTGAGGAGAGTAGCATTGAGGCGCGGAGAGCTTGGAGCCATGTGCATGTAGTCAAGGGGTGACATGGAGAGATACGATGGACTGGGGGGTGGCATGCATGGAGCATGGAAGTGTGGTGGGAGTGCGATGGCAATGTTTGTGTCCCATGTGTGTGTTGTGTTGCCGTTGTGGGTGTCCCTGGGCCCTGGGGGGACGGGCACCAAAATCCCAAACACAGGGCGGAGAGTACACACAGTAGTACACAGTTGTAGTGGGTGTCAACATTGGCGGGTCTTTTACGTTGATGGCTTCTCGTCTTCTCGTGATCACTCCCCCCTCCCTTCTATCCAGTCCTTCACTCTTCTCGAGTTCGATTATTTCATCTCTCACCACGCCTCTCTACCCCGCATCTCGCATCGCACGCCACCACCCATCACCTCGTCGTCGCCGTCGCAATCGCCACCTCCCAACTCCCAACTACCCCTCCCCACTCCACTCCCACGCCCGCGGCGGGACGCGCACCATGCCGCCAGCGACCAACCTCGCGGGCATCCTCGACTCGCCCGTCGCGTCGAGCAACGGCTCCACTGTCCTGGGCTACAACCCCACGTTACCGGACATTACGCTCGGCAGCCTTGGGAGCAGCTTCCACTCGGACGACGAGTTTGAGCGCGAGCGCGACGCACAGCAGCAGCAAAGAGGCCGCGATTCTGATGGCGCGCGGGGTAAGTCTTCATGGAGTGTGTTGTGTTTGCTTGCAGTGTAGCTCCAGAACGGGACGCGTTCTGCCGTCGTCACTGTTTATGCTGCTTATGCTGTCTATGCTCGAGCGTTCGCGCATGGGTCTCCACGCGTCCCGACTCCTTCCGTTCACGGCTAACGACAGGGAACCGCCGCTCGCACCTCTTCACGCCGCTAGCCACCGCGCCAGCGTCGGCGCTGCTCAACGTCTCGCCGTCGAGTGTGCGGCGCAGCGATGCGCCGCGGCGATCACGGTATCTTCGCCGGGACGACGGCGAGGAAGACGAAACGATCAGCACTGCGCGATACACGAGCACGAACAATACGCATTCGGGGCTCGTATCCGAGGACGACGAGGGTGTCCTTGGCCAGCTGAGCGTCAATGTCTCGCAGGGCCGCCGGTCGTTGACCCTCGGCAGCACCAGTACAAGCAGCACGACGACGTATGGCGGCCCGTCGAAACGCTCTGGACGACACAGCGTTGCTGCTGGCGCCAACCCCATGACCCTCCGCGAGCAGGAACAGGTGGGTAGCTGATTACCCATTTCGTCCCACCAGATTCACTGACATGCAGAATGTCGACGCCCTGCAAAAGGAAAACTTCAATCTCCAGCTCGAAAATCACTTCTTGAAGGAACGACTCGCGTCCATGGCGCCTGACCACATCGAGGCGGCGCTGAACGAGAACGTCAAGCTCAAAATCGAGATTCTCAATCTCTCCAAAGAACTGAAGAAGGCGAAGAAGCTTTTGTCGCAGCAGGACCGGGATCTGAATGCTGCGGCGCGGGAGCGAGGCAACCGACGCAGTTCGTTTGACTCGCGCCAGCTTGAGGCTATGTTCCGCGAGGAGAAGGAGCGCCGGATCAATCTCGAGACCGACCTGGACCGGAATGCGGACCGCGTGCAGGAGCTCGAGAGCGAGCTCGAGACAGCCCGCGCTAAGCTCGAGGACCAGGGGCTCGAGATGTTGAATCTCCAAGACGCGGTGGACCGGGCCGAGGACGAACTCGACAAGCTGCGCGAGGAGGCAAAGGGTCTCGGAGACAGCGTCGGCCTCGGCAAGGGCCGCGAGGCGCGCATGGTGCAGAAGCTCGAGCAGGTGAGTTGAGCGCGCTGCTACACAACTGACACGCAGGATAATGCGGATCTCAAGTCCGAGTTGGAGGAGCTGCGCGCGAACGCGCGTGCGGACCTGGACGAACTCGAGGACCAGGTCAACGAGCTGCGCGACAAGCATGCGTCCGCACAGATCGACCTCGACCGGCGCGACGAGGAGATAGAGGACCTGAACAACGAGATTGACGCCAAGATCCAGGAGCACGAGAAGGAGATCCAGCATGTCGAGTCCGAGTGGCGTGTCGAGGTGCTCGAGGCGCGTGCGCAGGCCGACGAGCTCAAGGACGTGTTGGCCGAGCGTGAGGCGGATCTCGAGGAGCTCAAGAAGCTGGTGCTCGAGCGCGAGGACGAAATTGTGTCCAACCGGGAACGTATTGCCGAGCTGGAGGCAACACAGGCGGAGACACACGACCGCCTCGAGGAGACGCTGATGAAGATCGAGCGGGATAACGAGGAGAAGGAGGCGGACCTGATTGCTGCGAACCGCGAGGTGGAGTCTGTGAGTACTTTAATTGGTCGCTTCTGACATTCAGCTCGGCCAGCGGGTATATGACCTCGAGGAAGGTATCGACGAGATGCGTGCACGCGAGGCGGAGCTCAATGGCGAGCTGCAGCGCATGGACGAGGACAAGATCCATCTCGAGGAGGTGGTCGCTGCGCTCAAGGACGCGAGGAGAAAGCTGCAGGACGAGCGCGACGAGTTTGCGATGAAGGCGCAGCGAGCCGAGGAGGCGCACAAGACGGACACGGAGGCGTGGAACAGCGAGCGGGCAGCAGAGGCAGAACAGCACAGGCGCCAGCTCGCGAGCCGCGACCAGGTGCACGAGCGGCTGACTGCCGAACTGGAGGCAGCACGAGAGCGCGTGGCGATGAAAGACGCCGACCTCGTGTCCGTGCAAAACCTTCTGCGGTCAGTCGAGGACCAGCACCGCAAGCTCGGCGACGAGCGGTCATCCGACCAGCGCTCGCTCGAGCTCGAGATCGAGCGCCTCAAGCGCGACCTGTCGCAGTACGAGGAGGAGCTGGAGCGTGCGCGCGACGAGCTTTTGCAGCGCGAGTCGGCGCTGCACGCGCGCGACCTCGAGGTGGCGCACCTTATGGACGACAAGCGCGACATCGAGAGCAAGCTTACGACGGAGCGCCAGGGCCGCCTGACGCTGAGCGACAAGCTCGACGCCATGACAAAGACCGCGCGACAACACGAGCGCGAGGCGACGTCTCTCCGCGAGCAGCTCAGCTCTACCAAGCCGCGGCTCAGCGAGATGCAGCACTCGCGGAGTGCGGCGCAGCGCGATGCCGAACGGCAAAAGCAGGAGCGTTCAGACCTTCTCGTCCGCGTGCTCAAGGATGTGGACCGGTTCCTGGGCGTCGAGGACAATGTCAGCCCAAACAACTTTGCCGCCTTCAAGGAGACTCTCGTCCAGCGATTGCGGAGCATCAACGGCGCGCGCGCCGACCTCGACAACCGTGTCAAGGAGCTCGAGCACCGTCTCGAACAGCGCCTCAACTCGCTCAAACGCCAGGTGGATGGCAAGTGGCATGCGCTCGACGGCTTCGAGGCGACCGTCAAGAAGCTCGAGCTGCAGAAATCGCAGTGGCGCTCCCGCATGTCGCTCAAGGAAGGCGAGCTGGATGCCGCGCGCAGCCGCTGCGCCGAGCTCACCAAGGAGCTGCAGCTGGCACAGGCCGCCGCGGAATCTGTCAATCCCGAGACGGCAGACGTCTCGACGTCGCAGCTGCGGGCAATCACCGAGCGGGCACAAGTCGCAGAACGGCGCGCATCCTCAGCAGCCAAGGACGTCGCACAGCTCGAGGAGCGCCTGACGGAACTCCAGAGCCGGACACAGCGCGCCGAGACAAAGTGGGAGGCGCGGGTCAAGGAGTACGAGAACCGGCTGCGCATGGCACACGAAAAGGTCAAGGCCGAGAAGCAGGGCGGCAAGGAGCGTGCGCAGCAGCTCGAGGCGCAGGTCCGCGAGCTCGAGCGACAGGTCGGCGTCATGAAACAGCACAACCGGCGCGCAGAGGACGTCGTGGCGCACGCGGCGCACCTCATGGACAAGTAGCAGTGTATTATGTATCCGGGTGTGTTTGGGCAGGTCTGGGGTGCAGCGTGCTTGACTGAGTAGCGCAGGAGTGACATCGGAATGAATATGTTAAGCCATTACTTTTGTCCCAGGTCTTTATAATAGAGCCATAATTTCGAGATTTCAGAAATCCCAACACCAATAGTCTAGTGGTTAGGATGCTTCTCTTCCATATAGGAACGTCAAGAAGCGGCCCGTGTTCGAATCACGGTTGGTGTACGTTTTTGGCTCTGGGTTTGACTTTACGCCACAGTCCTTCCATATCCTTGATGCAGGTCGCGGGCCTTGGGCCTCGAATCATGTCCTTCAGAGATGCGGCCTTTGGTCTGCAAGGTTGCCTAGATTTGTTCTCATGTCGAGGACTGAACAATACATTCCAGCCCGGGTCGTAACACTGACAGTGAGGGGAGAGAACCCCAGCGTGCGCCACCATACGGGTTACGGCAGGTATAACGGCAGGCAAGTTCTGGGTAAGATTATAGGGCGCCGACACTGAGCAGCGGGGTCCGGCTCTCTGCATCTCTGGGAACTTGGGAAGTCGTGTGGGCTACAAAGTTTGATAGGGAGCGCGTGTTCCAGAGATCCGGCGGGAGAACGAGAAAATGATCTATATGAGTTGGTGTTGGGTGTCGGGGGTTAGTGGCAGGCGATGATCACCTGTTCCCTGTCGCCTGCCCGTTCTGGACGGTGTTGATCTCCGGTTCGTCCAAAGATCATCGAGTTCTGTGCAGCGAGAAGCGCCCGGCGTTGTGAAGGGTGATGAGGCGCGTACTTATTCAAGTTTCCAAGCTCAATAGCGTTTAACCGCGGACCAAATGAGAGGTAAGAGGGTGGAGGACAGGCACCCGGTCCCGCGTGCCTCCCGGGAACGCCATCAGGAGCCACGAGTGTGGCCATCACTTGGAGCTCTAACCATATGTACAACAGCCCAGTCGCCCGTTGAGCTGCAGCTAGATCCACAGTCTGCCGGCAGCAGGGAGGAGTACGCGACCCGGAACTCTATGAATGTTTCTCGGAACTCTGTATTGTCCATGATCCTGGACCTCCTGGACGCTGGCCACCAAACCTCCTGACCTCGTGGGTTTCTTGGCCTCCTGTTCGCCCGGCGCGCCGCGGTAACGTAACGACCGTCCTGCCCTGCTGCTCCCCTGCACGCTGAAGGAGACACGGGCCATGCGGACACCTGGTCTTTGTGCTCTGGTTAGAAGGCCATGCTGGCCAGACGGCCGGACGCAGACGATACGTGATACAATTTACACCAGGGGGTGGGTTACAGGCAGGATGTGTGATTGACAAGGGCAGCGAGGGCCCGGTGGCGCAAGGGCGTCCCGGGATCAGCTTGGGGGCCTGGGGGATTGAGGGTCGAGGGGATGTATCGCGTCGAGGACGAGCATGGAGCACAAGTCGGGGGCATGGCATGGAGAGAATGGAGAGCATGAGTATGGCGAGCATGGGCCGAGGGACATGGGACATGGGACAGATGACCAGGAGCGAGCGTGACGCAGAAATGAGATGCGACATCTCTACTCCATTCCACCCATCCCACACTCTTGCAAGCTCGCAACTCGTATCTATCCACTGCGGCAATGTTGATATCACCCGGGCGCGCGCTGCTCGCGCTCGTGCTCGCCGCCACCGCCGTCGCGGCGCTCACGGGACAGGAGAGGTGTAACCAGGTGAGTCTTGCTGAAGATTTTTGCGCACACGAGCACAGTGTGCGTGTGCTTGGGCTTTAACGTTGCGGTGCTGTGTGCCTCATGTGCCTGCTCGCGACGCGATGCGTGTTCTTTTCCTTCTGATGGGACCTTGGGATCCGGAGATCGTGTGGTCGCGCTCCCAGCAGTACTGCCTCACTACGGCACCTAGTCATCAATTGCAACCACCATGCTGACGGCAGATCGTGTGCATCAAGGCGCTCCGCGACAACGGCGTCGACACATGTAGGTGGTCGCTATGGAGACGCGGGGTGGGGACGGGCGTGCAGCTGTGCAGGCTTAAGCATGACTCGCATGACGGCTGGCGCAGGGCGTGGCGACGCCACCCCGTCCGCCGTCGTCAAGGGGTACCACCCTGGGACGCGCGGACGCGCGGACGACGTGTCTCGCTCCCTCCTCGCTTCCTTTTGACGTGCGCTCACACACTCACACACAGATACGTTCCAGCCCGTCAAGGATATCCCGCAGGGCGAGTTCGGATGGGGCGGGATCGGATGGGGCAGCCAGATGAGTGCGTTGAGAGCGTGGAGAGTTGGTGGCGTGGCAGGCGTCGTGTGGTCGTGTGCCGTTGATCGGCGGTACACGTCGCGCGTCGCACGGTGCCATGGGCCATGAAATCAGTCGAACTCACGTTGAATGGGGTTGCTGACCACAGTCGGGTCGCCCGTCGTGATCATGTGGCCGAACGCGGACGGGTCATTCACCCTCAGCCAGAGGCAGGCTACCGCACACCACATGCCTGACGGTGAGTACCAAGTGACATCTGCGGGTGTGGAGCTTGTCACCGGTCTCTGACCCCCAGTCGTGACGCCGCCGCGACAGGCCACGATCCAGACCGTCAACTCATTCTCCAACTCTTCGACGACCGCACTGTCATTCAGCGTACCGTCCAACGGGCAGAACAAGACGAGCGTGATCTGGGCGCTTTCAACAACCAACCCGGGGAAGAACGACCCCGCGACAAATCTCTTCCAGCACACGTTCCGCGGCCTCGAGTTCTTCAACCTCGACGAAGCGTACGACGGGACAGTCATCCGCGCGCCGTCCCCATTCCCAATCTCCTCCAAGACAGTCCGCCCCGATGGCCGCGCGGCATTCGTCCTCATCGCACATATCGTGTGTGGCGCCATCGCGGTCATGATGGTGCTCCCCGGCGGCGTCGTCGTGCCCCGCATTACCCGCGGCCTGACGACGTCCCGCTGGTGGTTCCAGTTCCACGCCATCAACCAAGGCCTGACCTCGCTCGCGCTCGTGTGTGCCGCTTATGGCGTCGCGCGCAGCTTTGGCGGTCCGATTGACACGCGCCACCGCAAGATTGGGACGGCGCTGTTTGCGCTCATCATCCTCCAGACCGTTCTCGGCGTCTTCTCCCACTGGTTCCATCCGGGGCCGCGACTCCAGCGCTTCACCTTTGTCACTAAGCGCGGGCGCGGGCCGTCAAACTTTCTTCACGTCATATTTGGGATTATATGCGTCGCTGTCGGATGGGGCGCGGCTTGGACTGGTGAGTGTGGTCTCTTCAGCGGCGATAGCGAGATTGGGTCTGTCAAATTATCCTTTCCGCGCATGAGCGTGTCAAGCGTCTCTCCTGTCGCTCGACTCCATCCATACTGACTCCAGGAATGACAGAGTGGCATCTGCGCGGCCACGGCGTCGCAGCATACGGCCTCCGCGTCGGATGGGGCATAATCGTCATGCTGTGGCTTCTGGCCTATATCCTCGGCATCGTCTTCATGCTCCCGCGGCAGCTCCGCATCGAGTCGCGCCAGCGCGAGATCCAGCGGAACGCGGAGAACCAAAAGGTGTTCCGGGGCAGCGCCGTCGCCCTCGCAAACCAGTACTACCTGGAGGAGCGGCGGGCCGCCGCCGAGCGCCCAGACTCGGACTATTGGAAGGAATACGACTCGAACGGCCGCGGAAGCACATGGTACAGCAGCCACGACGGCTCGGGCTCGGACCCCCGGAACAGCGAGTACAAGGACCGGAGCAAGCGCGTGAGCGAGGTGCCCAGCTCGACGGGGTTCAGCGAGTTTGACCTCCCCGCGCCGGTGGCGACGCGCACGACGAGCCCCCTCCCGCCCCGCCGTCCGGGCCAGGGACAGCACTTCACCTTCGGCGCGGCGGGGCTCACCTCCACGACGACATTCAACACCGACTACTTCCGCTCGCCGCAGTTCTCGGACTCGTCCCCGTCCCCAGCTTCCAGGTACACCGCGACGGTCATGCCCACCGGCCCGCCCATACCCCCCAGCCCGTCGCGTCCCGAGGGTCTCGACGGCGAGGCGTTCCCCCGTGCTGATGAAGGAAACAGGAACCGATTTTGATGGACGATAACGAGTGATCAGAGGGGCGGCAGGGCCCCTCGTGATGGGACTTTGAACTTGGCTTTAATTGGTGTATAATGCTTCATGCAATGGTTTTTGTGCAATGTCTTCCATGGCGCTTTGTTATCGTGGGGACAGGGAGGGGAGTTGGAGAGTCAGTTTCGTGTCGGTTAGTTCTCGCAATAACGAGTTCCGTCTTGTTGGGAATGACATCGGTTTACGAGGCTTTGGCCTACCACGTTCAGTACCTTCATGTTCGATCCTGTTTTTAAGCCACGATGGCCCTTTTGTGCAGACTGCATGGTCGCAAGTGATGTCCCCCGGGAGATAGCGTCCTTTTGTTCTTGTTCTTATTCGTCCATGTTCTTGTTCGTCCTTCTTCTAAAATGTTGTTTTTTCCTTTTCATTCTATTTTTCTGACTTTTTTTCTGTCGGGTTTGCGAGCTGTCCGAGTACAACATGTACTGTATACCGTACCCTTCCTCCCTGCAGGAGCGAACAGCAAATCCGTCGATAACAAACACTCTCAGAGTCTGAGGCGCACGAGGAGTGGCGGTGCGTTCGCTGTTGGGTGCAGTTACCAAGGGTCGAACGCCAACGCGACACAGCCACATAGTCAGGCAAGCGTGATAGAGTCATCGACTAAGTTGCAGACGCAGGAGTAGAGCTACATGAGAAGTGCTGTACATATACAGGTGGGAAAGAGCTGTATTGGGTCAGCTTTGCTTGCAATTCAGCGTTTTCTTCAGCTCAGTTGGGGATAAATAACTCACAGTTGGGTACGTTCTACACCTATGCCTTCGCCATCTTCGCCATGGCGGCCACCACCTCCTCAAGGCAGGGCACATCAAAGTGTCCGCTCTCCATCTCGACCAGCGTCGCGTGCGGCATGAGTTTCGCCATGTCGCGCATGATGCGTATCGGGGCACGCGCGTCGTGCGTCCCATGCCACATCGTCACGGGCACCTTGACGTCCTCGAGGTTGAATCCCCAGTCCGACGAGAGCAGGGCTGCCTCTCTCGCGCTCTCCGCCCCGCCTTGGCGGAATCCCTCAAACAATGACCGCTCGACCTCTCTCCGGGCAGCCGCCTTGTCCTCCTCACTCCCTCCGTTCCCCAGCATAGCGTCGAGGCGCTTCGCTCCGACACCGGTGTGCATCGCCCACCGCCCGACACCCACCACACCGTCCACGAGACGTGCGAATGATCCCGGCGATTGCTCGGCCCACAGCTTGCCCACGCGGGAGACGAACGGCATGTCCTGCGTGCCCAGCGTCCATGCCGGCGCGGCAGCGAGCAGCCCCACGCCCTTGAGCCGCTCGGGCATCGACACGGCACAGGCGAGGGCGTACGGCCCGCCCCCCGAGCCGCCCAGCACAGCTACGCGGTCGAGGCCGAGGTGGTCCAGCAGCCAGGCGACGTCCGATGGCCAGTCTGTGATGCGCCGTCCGGGTTGCGGGGTGGACTGGCCGAACCCCGGCCTGTCGGGGCAGATGATGCTGATCCCGTGCTTTGCCGCAAACGGGACGAGAGAGGCCCCCTCGAGGCGCGAGCTGGGATACCCATGGAGATACAGTAAGGCGGGGCCAGTTCCCCAGATGGCGTACGAGAGGGTGCGGTCCCGGAGCGAGAGGGTCTGGGTGTCGCCTTGCGGAAGGACGGGCGCGTACGTTGAGAGAGCACGGGCTGCGAGATGAGCTGAGAGGTGACGTGTGAGCGCGGGGCGAGGCGGCATTGGAAGCACAGAGTTGGGAAAGGTGAAGAAGGTGGAAAGGTCTTGTTGGCATATATGCAGGTGTCTTGTGTTTGTCAACTTGCCTGACGCCAAGCACGTGCATGCGTGCACGCTTCACGCTACTGTACTAGTGTAGAATTGTAGAATGTAGCGCTGGCCGCGATGAACGATGCCGCTGCCGTCGCTATTGCTGGTGCCGAGTGACGCGTCTGCGGCAATGGCTCAATTGTTGATCGGAGTTCTCCGCAACGCGACTTGCTCCGCTGAGAGCTTTGGCACCTGCACGATTAGTTTGCCCGTGCGTGCGCGCGTGCATCCATTCTCTCCTTGCTCTCCCAGCTGTGCAACGTTATATTGTGTATGCATTCATGCTCATACGATCATCTGCTGTTCGTCTTTTGTGTTGCCTCTCATCTACCTCACCACTACGACCAGACGTGGGTGAATTTGCAGCCATAACATCGTTGAGCTACTGTGGGGGAAGAAGATAGTTCCCGGAAGGGCACTGCGCTTACAGCTCGTAGAACCCTCCAGTGAGCTACGCAGTGACACTGCGGCATAAGACCTCGACAGAAGTCGTTGGTTTGTTATGAGCGACAGATGACTTCCCGATACTGTGTCCCGAGACGAGTACGGCAGAGCTTGGGGGCGCGGGGATGGCCCCTCTTGCCATTTCACGCTCATTCCCGTATTGCGCATCTGTCATCGAGTTTCTGGCATCATCCAGTCTCTAGCATCTATCTTCTAGTATCTAGCATCTATCAGATACGTATCTAATGTCTATGTCACGTCTAAAACAACAGATAAAAACAGGTGTGGCAGGATTAAGCATTAGATGGTGGTGTCAAGTGAAGCCTGTGGCGACTCTGGGCTGGTCTCTCATGATCTCTCAAAGTCCAAAAGTCCAGTGAAACCCAAGCCCAAGCCTCCGGTATCTCGGCCGATGCCGCTCAGGGTCGTCTTGCCCCGTCTACAAATGCACCTTCCGGAGACTACAAATGCCGGCAGTGCGGATTTGTAGCCGCCAGAAGGACAAATGCAGGGCTACAAATGCGGCAGGATGGAGACGCTTATCGGGTGTGCGCGCACAGTTGACAGATTGCGTGTTGCGCGGGCGTCTCGTAGGTGGATGCAGTAAGGCGGTGTGTGGTCTCATGTCGGGTGAATCCGTGGGAGGTATGCGCGTCGCGCCGCGACCCGGGTCACCCGGTACGCGGCACGTCGCAGAATCGCCAGTCGGCTTAGAAGCCCATACGCGTTCCCACACCGGTCGCACCGCCGCCCTGCGCGTCCTGGAGCTTGGCCTTGCGCGCGCGCACCTTCTCGACCACAGCGGCGGCCGCGCGCTCGGCGGCTGCGGCCGCCTCGGACTCGTTTGCGTGCGCGTGCGCCACGGCGAGCGCGGCTTCAGCCTTGACGAGGCGCTTGTTGTTGATGTTGTTCACGTACGACAGGAACGTCATCCAACCCAGACCGACCGACTGCTGCACGAGCAGGCGGTGCTGCAGCGGTACGAGCGCAAAGTTGACAATCTGCGTCGGGGCAAATACACCGACACAGTTTGCGTAAGCCCGCGGGAACGCCATCTCCACCTTGGCCTTGATCTGACCCGGCGACTTGCCCTCAAGGACACCGTTGCTGCCCCAGAACACTGGCGTCAGGTAATGTTACACACTTGAGAACGTACTGGCAACGATAAACGGTGCCCACACCCCCTGGTCGAGGAGAAGGCGGAGACCAAGCGCTGAGGTCAGTGGGATTCGGAGGTAGACTTAGGCACAACAACGCACTCTTGATCTTGTGATCGGGGAACTTGATCTTCTCAATTAGGTTGTGCCAGCAGTGCGTGAGGGGTCCAAAGACAATTGTCCCGTCTGTCGATGTCAGTTGGACCCAAAGGCTGTTGCACAGGATACATACAGATTGTGAGACGAATTGCTCGGACAGGCTGTCGTTAGTTTCCATCCAGTGCAGTGCAACACCCACGTCATAAGGCAGCGTCAGCGACGGGTCCTCCTCATGCCCAGGCTCGGGGTGCGGCGCGCCAATCTGCCGCCCCTCCATGCCAAACTGCGCAATGCAGTCGCCGACAAAGAACATGGTTCCCGACGTCGCCATCTTGGTGCGCATGGGATGGGCCTTCAGACTGTGGAGGTAGCTGGCCCACAGCCTGGAAACCACATTCGCCCGCCCCGCGACCGTGGTGGTGGAGTACATGGTGGGTCGATACGTGTGGAGAGTGTGAAGGACCTGGGGCGGATAGTAGATAACAGAAGATGACGGGCACTCCTCAAGTCCAGCTTGGGAGCGCGTATTATATCTGTGTCGCGGGGTACCGGCCGATGGGTTCGGGATGGAGATGAGCCGGGTGGGGATGGGAATCCTAGGTCAACGCGCAGCGGCCACGATGAGGGTACGCAGTGATGTGTAATATCCTTTGACAGATTCCCAGGTCTCGTGTCCCTGTCTGAGGGCTCGCGCTCGACGGGGCTCGTCGCGACAAAGACAAGGTGCTCAAACGCCCCGTTCAGCTGAGGACGTCGTGCGGGCTCGTTGCTCTCGGGTCGTTCCGGCGTCGTCGATAGTGTAGGTGGTCGAGGATCGAGGTCCACTTGGCACGGTGCGGCGGTCGTTGTCGAGGGGGAAGGGGAATGGGGAGGGAGGTGGAGATGGAAAGGGGGGGACGTTGTCGTCGTTTTATTATTATTGTAATTACAATTTCCAAGGATACGGCAATGGCGTGTATCGAGTAGGTTGATTTTTTTTTTTCTGGGCTGACGGCCGATTTCGCGATATCGGGCGAGCGGGCGGGCGGGCGAGTCGCGTCCACAACTGCCACTGCCGCATATCGCCCCTGTATCTCCCCGTAGATAGCCGATCGTCGCCCCCCTCCACTTTTATTACAATTACAGAATCTCAAAGCACCAGAGTCAGAATGAGTATCTCGAGCCCAGCACTCCGAGCCCAGCACTCCAGCGAGATATGACGCACTAACTGCGCGCCAGCGTAATCGCGACGCGTTCTCCGGTCTCGGACAGTCGAGCGGGCAATTAACCTTGCTCATGGGTTTGCTTGGCCACACACACTCTTCGCCAGCTCCAGTACAGCAAGCGAAGCGTCATGTCCAGTCCTCGCGCGTGATGTGCTGCAATGGGGCAGTACGGCTGATTCTTGGTTGAACATTCCATTGATTGCGCTCACGTAGCCGAGATAAAAACGCACTGCACAAGCCACAAGCGCTGGGCACCTGGTGCCGCGACGCGAGATATATAATTGCGGGGTTCATTCCTTTGTGTCCTGTTCCCAAGGGCGAAACCTTGCTACCCGCAAGGTCGCGGGTCGCCACGTCGCAACGTCGCTGGGTAAGCCTGGCTTCGATCCCGATTCTGATTCAAGAGCGTGTTCACTTCGTCGACCCATAACTTTTACCAGTATCAACTTTCTCACAAGGTACACAGGTATCTTTCCATGACGCGTCCATCGCTTGGCAGCCGCCGTTGCCCAGATCGGCGTGGCCGGGCGATGCTGTCAATCTTGCTGTCCATCATTCATTCGCCGTTGATCGCTGATCTCTTGGATCTTGGATCTCGGTGATCTCTTCCGGCTCTTCCACTGCACGAACAGATGGCGATCTTGAATTCTGGGTAGGACTGGAGATCCGGAGATCCGAAATCCAGCTAATCCAGAGCTTGCTCGATAGATCGCCATGGAACCAAAATGCCACGCGTCGACTGCCCCCTGCCCGCCACACGGTCATAACCCCGAATATCTCCAGCTGATTTACCAATATCAGGCTCACTTCTTGGTGCAGCTGCGTCATTCCGCAGGGAAAGTTGTTGGGGCCGGTGAGGGTGATATTTCACTCTGCGGCATGAGTGACGGTGACGGCATCCCAGCCGAGGGGGAGGGGGTATTGTTAGCGTGGATGGGCAAAGGGGCACCCGGCAGCCAGAGCGCAGAACACTTGTCGCCCTGGAAAGGGTCACGACGATCGTGGGCACCCAGACCAGAAGCACCACCCCCACCCACCCGGCCTCCGGCGCTGTACTGTACAGATGCTGCCGATTACAGGGGGCGTAGAGCTCTCGAGCTCTCGGGGCGCGGGGCGGCCAGCCAAGCCACGCGCAGTGCGGCGACAATACAGCGCAGCAGCAAGGAGCGCACAGCACCAGCGAGAGAAGCCCCAGGCCACCCTGGATGATGCACCGCACTCCACTGGCCACTGGCCCCTGGTGCACTGGTGCAGCCTGCTGTAATTGCACATCTGGCCACCTGCGCCAACACCACCTTTGACTCTTTCCTCACCATCATCCATCCTACCACCTCCATCTCGCGCACCCCCCCGCAACCACCCGCACCCCTTTCTCTCGTCTCCCACTCGCTCCTTTCTTCATCTGTCCTGGGCCGAAACTGTATCACGACTACGTCTTAATTAATCGTGAGTAAAGCAACTCGTGGGAGATAAAGATGCCTCGGAGACGGCAACGGGACGTGTCACACTCACCACCCGCACTCCACTTGCAATGTTCGCCACGCATCCATGGCCCATCATCCTTTGTCATCATGACCCCTCTGTACTGACATAGCACCTCTCTTCCGCCTCGCCACCCTTCGCGACCGATACATACTCGTTAACATCTTTGCCGCGCGCTGTCTATTATTCCCACTGCGTCCAACTCCGAATACTCGCCGTTGCTTCCCTCCCTTGCCACCGCCCAATAATCCTCACCCGACAACCCCCATACGCCACCCAACTTGTCATTCCACAACTCGCATGTTGCTCCCTCGCCCACATTAATCTGCTCTTGCCTTGCATCCACACTTGCGTCTCGATCCCTAATTGTTCTTTGTCGGTCGCTGTCGCTTCCGCCCACTCGGACCCTCCACGCTTCACGCTTCCCGCCCCTTGCTTCTTATCGATCCCGGCGCGGTTCGGCCAATCGTCTTCCCTCTCACTCCCTCAGCCTTAGACTATCATCATCCATCATGACTGCTACTGCCGAGTACGACTACCTCTTCAAGGTGCGTTGCATCCGCTTATCCACCGCCGACGGGCTGCGCCCCGGATGCATTGGATTGGCACTCGCTACGACTCGCAGTGGCGAGCTTTGCAGTCGCCCCGCGTGACGGCACGTGAAACAAGTCGCAGCACATCTGGTGTGAAACAATTTGCTGACGAGTGCCCAGCTCCTTCTCATCGGTGACTCTGGTGTGGGAAAGTCGTGTCTTCTGCTCCGTTTCGCCGACGACACCTACACTGAGAGCTACATCTCCACCATCGGTGTCGACTTCAAGATCCGCACCATCGACCTCGAGGGCAAGACTGTGAAGCTTCAAATCGTGCGTTGGTCCCTTCCCCCCATTGCACTCAGCGAGTTTAAGCTGACCCCGCACCTCTTCCGAATCCCACCTACCTTCGATTCTTTCTCCCCCTCTCCCGACTCTACCCCCTCCCCCCTCCCATTTCTTGAACCCTCCGACTACCCCCCTCCCTCACTCGTCTGATCACTCACTCACCGCCCCTTCACCTTGGCCTGTTCCATTGTCGCTGCGTCGACTGACTGACCTGTTGCGCTGCTGTGCTTCTATTGTGTCTGCTCGGTTCGCCAATTCGGCATATTCTGCTGTGAACGTCCAAACCGCTGTGGTGAAAATCGGCCTGCCTGTGCTTTTTACCGACTGTTTTGATCGTTGCGTTCCGTGCGCTGGTTCGTTTGTGCGATTCGCCCGCCTTTCGACTCTCACCGTGACTGTTCGCTCTGGTTGCACTTTCGATACTGCTGCACTCGCATCTACACCTGTGGTGTTCGTCAATCTCCGCTCGTCTTGAATCGTCCGCCTTGGTTGTCCTTGTATATGGGCGCTCTGTGCGTGGCCGTGTTGTTGTTGTGTTGTGCTTTGGTTTCTCTTTCCTGGCGCTTCATTCATACTCCGGCTCTCAACATTGTTCGCGACTCGCCTGTGGCGTCTCCGCTTTTCCGGCCAACTCTCCTGTGGTCAACTGTCCCTGTCGTCAAACTGCTGCCGCCTGCGGTTCACACTCGTCCCGGGCTCATTTGACTTGCACACTATTCGCCACTCACCACAAACGTCGCACAATCTAACCTTTGGTTTTCTTGCCGCTCTGGTTGCTGTTGTTTGTTGGTTCACGTTCGAAACGATCCGTCATGCGTTCACGTCTTGCTCGCATTGTCTTCCCCTTTTTCTTGGTCCTTTCAACATTCCGTCTCGGTCAATTGGTCAATAATTGGTTCTGGTGTACGAACGACTCGGTCCCTGCGTCAAACTTGGTCCTCTACTGTCCTTGTTAATCGTGTTGCGCGCTCGTCGATCTGTCAACTTGCCAACTTTGCCTGTTTATTGTTGTGTGGTCAAAACAAAAACAAACTGTCAACCTCGTACCGCCCAAAAACTGTTTCAACTATCATTTCCGCTGTCAACTGTCATCGTGTCAACCTCTCTCCTTGTTGTCGGTCGTCAAAACTGGTCAAAAATGGTCAATTGGTCAACTCTAATGTTGTGCCTCCGATTTCTGGTCAACCTTGTCGCATCGTTGCATCGTCGCATTGGCATTGTCACCTGTACAACTGTTCAACTGCGTGATCCGGCTTCGCCATCCGCATTGTTTCAACCATCTACGAATCCGCCTGTGAACTCGGCGCGTGTTGTGTTGGTATGATTTCTATTTTAATCCGTACGCACCTCTCCTATTCTGTCCCCCGCCCATCTAAATCAACGGGCACATCATGTTCCCTTCCTACACCTTCACTATTCCTTATTCGCCACCTCCCTGCCCCCTATCCTCTTTTAATATGTGCTACGTGAACAGTGGGACACTGCGGGCCAGGAGCGCTTCCGCACCATCACTTCGTCATACTACCGTGGTAAGTGGGAACTGGCGTACATCCGTGTATATCATGCTTACTTTCTCCAGGAGCGCACGGTATCATTGTTGTCTACGATGTGACCGACAGCGACACATTCGCAAACGTCAAGCAGTGGCTGCAGGAGATTGACCGTTATGCCGTCGAGGGCGTCAACAAGCTGCTGGTCGGCAACAAGTCGGATTTGGCGACGAAGAAGGTGGTCGACTACGCGGCGGCCAAGGCGTTCGCCGACGAGCTCGGCATTCCGTTCCTGGAGACTTCTGCCAAGAACGCGACCAACGTCGAGCAGGCTTTCCTGACCATGTCCAAGCAGATCAAGGACCGGTAAGTCTTTAGAACTAGGCGCTATACAAAAACCCGTACTGACGCCACTAGCATGGGCTCCAACTCGATGGCGTCTGGGCCGGGCGGCAAGTCTACGATCAAGGGACTTGGTCAGAACGTTGAGCAGAAGGCTGCTGGCGGATGCTGCTAAGCGGTCTAGTAGTGGCACCCACTGTAGGCAGAGGAAGGCGAGACCCGTCAAGGGGTCCTAGAGTGAGGATGATAGTGGAGGGCAAGGCCACCCACCATCTACCGGCCTTTTCTTCATTCTCACCCCGTTGGAGTCGCGATAGGCGCGTCTTGTATATACGAATGTGAACGCCTGATTCATAGCTGTGGCTGTGGGTGTATAGTGTCGTGACGCGAAGCAATACAGAGTAGAATGGATGTCTGTCGACCGAGAGTGTGCCAATGCTGATGGTCTTATGACACTAACCTGCCAAACCACTGGAACGACAAGCGGTTTGCTCACATTGCTTGAAACCCATAGCCTTGGCACCTGGCCCACTTCATTGTGTACAGGACGTGTATAGTGATATGGGATAGTGTTCTCTCACGCATAATCCGTTGTTGCTGCCTTTAACAGTTACACACGCGATATAGTGCCCGTCATGGCTCACTTTTGCCCCGGGATCCAGGAGATGTAGGACAATGGAGGCTCAAGTTCATATCTCAGACTCGTAGCTCTACAGAGGTGTAGATGTGTATCGGATCCGATTTCGATCTGCATCAAGTAATGGTCGACATTCCCCAGGATCGCTCAGATCGCCGAGCTGCCACGCCCCACGACGACCAACATACCCCTCTCACATACTGTACCCATCTCACATCATATCAATGTATCAATGTGACCTCTTCATCTCATCTCCATCGCCATGCCAGCCGACGACGTACTGGGCCCTCTACCAGCCGAGCTTCTTCTAGGTGTACTCTCCCACGCCGATCTGGCCTCCCTCGTCGCCGCCGAGCGCGTCTCCAAAGCATGGCGCACCGTCGTCGGAGAAGCACAATCCCTCTGGCGCGGTCAGTACCTCGCGCTCGAGGATGTCGACATGCCGACGAAATGTCGCCTCCTAGCGCTTGACGGCCGCGGCCCCGTTCCCCTCCATACTCCGAGCCGCTCGGACGCACGCCCAGCCCCCCAGCCCCCGATTCCCGCCGGCGACGGGCGCGGCGTCTCGGGCCCTCCGGCGGACCACGCCGCGCTGTGTAAGGTCTTGGTGTCCGGGAAGTAATGTGGATACTAACAGGGCAGGTATTTGGGCGCTGCGCAGCGCCTGGGCGGCCGAGTTTGAGCGCGACGTCGTCGCCAGGCTCGCGCCCGACGACCCACTGCGCGCGCGTATCTTCGACCAAGAAGGCAATGTCCGCGAGGCCGAAGTGCCGAGTATCGCCAGCCTGGTGTATCAGTGGGGCACGCGGCTCGACAAGCCCGACTGGCGCCGGCACTGTATGTTCTAGTTTGTGATTGTGCTGATGCCGAGGCCGGCGCCAGATGAAAATCAAGAATAGTTGGGCCCCCGTCGGGCCCGCCGTCTCGACCATCACGGTGCCCCTGCGGGTGCCGCTGCGATACCGCGGCCTGGTGTATCTCGGCGAAGACCCCGGCGACGATGCGCTCTTTTTCAGTATGGATAAAGAGCGTGAACCCGACGCGCAGGCCGGGATCCCCCGCGCCCAGGTCATGATCTGTGTCGAGCGCGCCACGGGGGATATCCGTTGGTTTGCGGATCTTGGGCGGGTCCTCATGGACGTGCGCAGCCTGCGAAAAGATATCGGCTTGTTCGGCTACATTTTTGACAGACCGTCGCAGTCTGCCCATCTGTACATTTCGGGCCGCGTCGTGACCCACTTGTCCCGCAGTATGGGCGGCAGGTTCCAGTCCCAGCGCGACGTGGACGCCGCATTCCGCCCCGACGGACACATACAGCCATTTGGTACGGTCCCCGACTGGGGTGGCGCCTTTCCTGGCGACTTTGACAACCGCGGAGATCACCTCGAGATGGCCATGTTATCCGATCGCGGCCCGGGCTCAGGCCGAGGGCGACCCCATTGGGAGAAGGTGACTGAACAAACGTTTACAAAAGAGGTATGGGACGTTTCGGCCCCACCACTGTTCTACGACGTGAGTTCCCGCCGGGCTGCAGGTCACTCGCTGAACACCAGCCCCTTTGCCCCACGTTTACGGACAAGTATGTGCTGCTCAACTGGCTGGACTTTTTCAGAGCGACCGGCAGAGTCTGTGTGTATTCGCGCACGACCGCAGAGCCTGTGCTTTCCTTGCTGTGCAGCTCCGACGGCACCCTCGCGTCCTTTGTTTATGAGTTCAACGAGGACGAGGAGGAGCAAGCAAGACGACCTCTGGAGGACGAAACGCGCCCCATAACGCTCTGCCCATTGGATCCCCAGAGCCCGCAATACAACGCCTTTGTCGCGGACATGGAAGAGCAGCGCTGCATTGTCGACACAGAGAAAGGGCGTGAGTATCGCGTCTACGAGTGAGTCCCGTTACCGTCGGTTCTGGAGCTGACCCCAGCATGATGGTCACGCAGCGCGGGGCGGGTCTCTTCATAATGCCCAACGCATACCTCGTCATCCCGCACATGCAGGATGTCTTTGACGGCGCGTGCGCGCTCCCGCCAGATGAGCGTGACACGTATATCTCGTCGCGCTCCATCCTGATCCTCACGAGGCTGAACGCAATGAGCATCGACCGCGACGTCCTGCAGCTCAAGACGGACACACGCGCGCAACACGGCACGACCTACTTTTTCAATCTCCAGACTCTGCCCCTCATCTCGCCGGACATGCCGCCCCCGGCAATCTCGGGCTGGGCTATGCGCCGCGCCGCCCCCGACGGGTGGTGTGCCGGCCCCCTGGAGGTGATTGACGACGGCGGCGCGACACTCGAGATCATGCGCCGATGCCTACCCGATGGCGAAACCGAGACACGTTATGACTGGGGAAGTGAGTGGTGCGAAAACGTGCACATGATGCTGCGGATCACAACCTTCACGCCTCGGGTCTGAGGGAGGGCATGGCGACGTCTCCAAATCTCAAAGTCGCAATCGGGTTCTGCACAAAAGAATGAATGAAGTCCTGGGATCAGGTCCTGTCCCAATGGCCCTCTCCTTAATGCTACGGATCCACAGATGTCAGACAGCCCAGTGCTGGCAGGGGGCAGACGACGTGCTTTGGCCCGTGTTTCTTGAAATTGATCTGTGGAGACAAGTTATCAGTTCTCAACCAGTCGCTATCAGTCAGCCAGGATGCTAGGATGGGAATGGCCAGGGGAAGAAGTGGTGCACTCAACGCGAGTCTCGCGCCTCGCGTATCGGGATCGCGGGGGCGATCGCTTCGACGTGAAGTACCGCGCACATCGCGTGCAGTTCACAGCCGAGTTTGACGTGCACTCGCGATCTCGCGACCCTAGCACGCGCCGCGGGGGGGCACCCTCGACTGTGGCCCTGTGGCCTGTGAGTAGCTGTGGGGTACGCGCCCGTCCCGTGGGGCCAGAGGTTGAGGATGTGGAGGCAATGGAGATGGACATGTCAATCGCAATTCGATCTGATGGCCTGATACCTATTCCAATATTCCAGGCTCGGCGGCCTCGTCCGAGTGTAGGAAACCCGGCGTCGGGATGTGATTCGATGGTGGCTCTGATAGTTACTGGAACCTCAGGCTCACAACACCTCTGAACTCATACACGCGTGCTCGTGGTCAGTACACATGCCGCGCTGGCGCTGACGCTGTACGCGACGGCAAGCGCGGGGTTAGAGTGTGGATCGACAAGGGTACTAGCGCAACCCAAGGAATGTTTCTGGTGGTGGAGAATATAGATTGAATGTGCTCTCTGACGCGTGGTGTTACGCGCTCTAAGCTCAGAGCTCACGGGTCGTGATACATATCACGCAGGCATGTGTCTAGGTGCGGCCGGAGAGGGGAGATGAGAGCGAGGGGGGAGCGAGATAGCGCTGAGAATAGAGTGATAACCACAAGAAGTTTGCCGATCTGCCAAGGCCCAAGAGGAGGCGATGTGGCATCGTGGCAGGGAACTATGCAGTGTGGCGTCGGGAAGCGAGGTGATCGCAACCAAGGCCCCGTTGCGTCGGCTGCAAGTCTGGATACAAACACCTCTGAGCAGAGCAGTTGTAGATGCAGAATGCATACTCTGGCCAGAGGGCTCGGCTCGGCTCCTGTCTCACAAACTGTCCCTCTGTCGTGTCTCGGTCTCTAACCTCCCTTCTGGGCCATCACGTGTGCAGCCCTAACCTTGTCTTGGCGACGGCACTCGCCGCCAGCCCAAAGCACCTAACCACCAGCCACTCCTGGCTCCTGACACTCACTCACCACTCGGCCATCTACACCCGCCAGTACTGCCGCAACCCATGCTCTCGGGCACAACGTCACACTAACGGCATCCGACAGAGATGGGCGTACGCAGAGATGTGAGGCCCCGAAGCTTTGAAGGGGTTGGAGGGTTCGGAGAGTGAGGGCCCCACCGCCACGGCGCGGCAATGCAGGAGATTGGATAGCGCCTCGGGCCTAGTGTAGTGACATTCCTGCTCGTGGTATCAGCTGCACCGGCTCTGCATGCTCTGCACCACGCACATGATCCTGATATGATCGTGTCCCGACCCCACACGCCACTCCCCAGCCAAGAGGCGGGGCTCATCAAGATCCTAGTCTCATCCTGGGATGTCCTGGGGAGATGCAAGGTGCGGTTGCAATCTCCTGGCCGAGCTCGAGCTGTGAGCTCGAGGCTCCATCATGGGCAGGCACACCCAGCGCTTCGCCCCTCAGCGCTCTGCCCATTCTGCTCACCAACGCCATCTGAATGTCGAGGACGGGATTCTTCTGCTTCGGCACACTGCTGTTGTCTCGTATCTCGCACATCTCAACATATCTGACAGTCGACAGTCGGTGACCGACTAGTGGCTCTGGCCTCGGTGCGTGTATCACCCTCCTCCCTCGGCATCGACTTCCGACCTCCGATCAGGCACTCTGCCCGAGACGCCTCTCGTCCGCGCCGTGACACCCCACCTCCGCGCCCTCCTCCGGGCTCCCCCACTCACCGCTCGTTGCTCAGGTATCTCGCTCGACATTACAGACCTGGTATGTGTGGCAAATGGGAACTGAGAGAATCCTGTGTGGTTGGTGGTGGGAGCGCCCGCAGATTGTGGTTGCGCGGTTGCGGGTTGCGGGTTGCGCGGTTGTGATTGCGATTGCGCTAGCCGTCGCGTAGAGAGCTACGCGTGAAGCTGCGGCGGCAACTGCACGACATGTGCCTCAAATGTCTCACGACCTCTCTCTCCCTGCTGCACCGCGTCCACCTGCGCCACCGCTCCGCTCCCTCTCCCACCCCACACTGCATATGCATGCCCACTTTGGAGATACGCAACGCCCGCACCCCCGGAGTCCTGCATATGCCTGCATGCCCTGTGTCATATCCCGATGTGATAGCTGATAGACCCTGTTGATCTGACTGATGGACACTGGCGCACTGGGTACATAACCGGATCGACAACACACCAAGAGAACGAGAGAGACAGTATTGCCATTATTGCCGCACCCCGAGCTACGAGCTACGAGCTACGAGCCACATACGTACGAGCCACGAGCACACGAGCACACGAGCTAGCGCAACACTACCAGCGATCCGAACACCAAATCCTCCTCTTCCACTCTCCCCCCGACCGCAAGGATGGACGTGCACCGCGCGCCGTCGCTCGACTCGAAGAAGGAGGCCGCGCACCATGAGCTCGTGCGCGTGTCGTCGCACACGCACGGCGGCGTCGAGCTCGAGCGCCGCTTCGGCTTCTTCTCGTGTCTCGGTCTCGCGTTTGCGCTCCTCAATTCTTGGACTGGTGCGTATATTACTCTTACTGTGGGCGGTATGACTGACGGCAGCGATGTGAGTGCGCCCCCTCGGAAATCGATACCCAGTCCGAGTCCGAGTCCGAGTCCAGATCGTTCTGCAATACACGACGGGCTCGACCTGATTGATAGCTCCAACACAACTTGCAGTATACTGACGCATGCTCCGCATCCTCTGACACTGTTATTGCCCTATCGCGACCCATAACCTTATCCACCGCCGCCGTTCACCACACAGGTCCGCCTCGTAAGTCGCTCTCTGGCCCCCGCTATTCGCAGCGCCACTGACAGCAGCCTTCCCGTCGGTCTGCCGTCCGGCGGCTCCGTCGCTATGGTGTGGGGCCTTATCGTCTCTGCCATCGGCACGCTTCTGACTGGCGTCTCGCTGTGAGTATTCCCATTTCCTAGCGACTCGGGGCGATGGATCCTGTCCCGACTCCGAGGTACCAACTCCGAGCTATTCTGGTCGGCTCAGGTCGGTAACCCGTCATGTCCGATGCTCCGAGGATACCGCCAAGCATGCCTGCCGGCCCTGAATTGCGGGGTGGGGTAGTCACACCGTCGCCCGTTCACATGCCATGATCGTGTTACCGTGTGGCTCGAGAACGACGGCGTGATTGGCCACAACTCGGCCCACAGCCGCGGACACTTCCTGCCACGCCTGTTTGTTCTCTTCAAGCTCTGACGCCAGCGCCGAGGTCTGCCATGTGTTTCCGATGAGCGGCGGGCAGTACGACTGGACGTGTAAGTGTCGGATGCTGTTATGCATAGCGGGGGAGGCTGTCCAACCACACGCCCACCTATTAAGACGAAATCTCGACGCTAACCACTCAGACTGCCTCGCCCCAAAGCGCATGAAGAATGGCCTCTCGTTCTTCGTCGGATGGATGGCGTGTGCGGGATGGACGTCGCTGTTCGCCGCCGCATCCTCGCTCGGCGCCGGGTTCTGCACTGGGTGAGTACGCGTTCAGTCCCCAGCTAACGGCAGCCTCATCTCGCTCTGGAAGCCCGACTTTGTTCTCGAGCGCTACCACACCTTCCTCTTCTTCCTCGCCTTTGTCGTCGCCGCGAGCTGTCTCAACACCTTTGGCGTCCGCCTCCTCCCCCACATTGACCGCTTCGCGGGCACATGGGCGTTCGTCGGCCTCATCACGGTCTGCATCACCCTTCTCGCGTGCTCGTCCGGCCAGTACCAGAGCCCCAAGCTCGTGTTCGCCGAGTTCACGAACCAGACTGGCGTAAGTTGCTGCGCTGAAATGTCACGTTGCTTTTGCTGACCGGCAGTGGCCTGGAGGCTTCGCCTTCATTCTCGGTCTCCTCCAGTCCGTCCTTGGCTTGACTGCCTTTGTGAGTACAAAGAGGATATACCTTTGCCTCCTGCTGACCGCCAGGACGCTGCTTCCCACATGGTTGAGGAGATGCCGCAGCCGGCACGCAATGCCCCCCGGATCATGGTCATGGCCATTGCAATGGGCGCGGTCACGTCGTGGATCTTCATGGTCGTCATCCTCTTCTGCCTGCGCGACTTTGATGCTGTTATCGGCTCGCCCGTCGGCGCCCTGCTCGAGATCTACGTCCAGGCAACCGAGAACCGCGCCGGCGCGACCTGTCTCCTCATGTTCAACCTCGTGGCCATGTTCACGTGCATCCAGGCGGTCAACACGGTGGCCTCGCGCATGCTCCTCTCCTTTGCCCGCGACCACGGCCTCGGACGCATCTCGCCGTTCCTCTCGCCCGTCCACCCGCGTCTCATGGTCCCCGTGTGGTGCATCGCCTTTGTCACCGGCTGGGTCGTTGTCTTTGGTCTCATCTGTGAGTGTGCGAGTAGCAATTCTTTTCTCTGACAGCAGACCTCGGCTCGTCGGTCGCGCTGAACGCCATTCTCTCTGCGGCGATTCTCTTCGTGCAGCTGAGCTACATTGTGCCCATCATCCTCGTCCTCATCCGCGGCGAGTCCGCGTTCGCCGGCCACTCGCGCTCGTGGTCCCTCGGCCGTGCCCGCAGGCCCATCAACGCCCTCGCCGTCGGCTTCAACCTCCTCACCTCCACCTGCTTCATCTTCCCCCCGGCGCTCCCCGTGGAGACGGGCAGCGCGATGAACTATGCCGTAGTCGTCCTCGCCATCGTGCTCCTCATGTGTGGCATCACCTGGGCTGTCGACGGACGGAAACACTTTGTCGGCCCCGCCGACCTCGAGGACCGTCTCATGGCTGCGAAAAATGCGTAATGGGTACAAGGGAGGGAAGCTGGTTGTCATGGCCGATACGACGTAGGTCTTACAGTAATCGTTGTCAGAAGGTTGTGCAATATGCGCTGGGATACATCATGTGAATGCATTGGTATGCGATGATACCGTGATATGACAGGTTAGGATTGTAGCGACAGAAGCGAGACAGTGTCAACAGGACGAGCTCAGCATTGGTGGCCAAGACGAGCAGCGAGCAGGAGTAACGAAGCGAGACACTGGCGTTCAGTGTCGGTTTCATTCCAGATCGCGGATATCGGGTACGCCGCCATTCCCGCCAGACAGCTGGCGTCTGGGCCCCGCAGTTGAGACATGAGATGAGAGATGCGGTAGCCAGCGCCGGCGGCCAGCTGCACAGCTCTATCGATGCCGGGTCCATGATTTATCAAAAGAGAAAGTTGATTCGACGGCGACTGGTGGGCTGCACAATGAGATCCAAAATCCAAAGACCGAGATTTGACCTTTTTGGCTGGATTATCTGACCTTTTTGGTCAACCTGGAATGCAAGACAAGAAATCTGACCTTTTGGACCGCCGCGTGTCCTGAACATTGCGAGATGGCGAGCGATATCTGACCTTTTCAGAGCATGAGACCCTGCAGCACGCGCAGCACGGAGCACGCAGCATGTGGTGTCGCTTGAGAGCCGTTAGCCGCCGAGATAGGTCCTAAATAAGCCACAGTTCTCGGCTTGACGCCTCAGGGGCGCGGTCGGCTGCGTTTATCGCGTATCCCCGCCAGCATGCCGCAGGACGTCACTGGTCGTAACCAGGCCCCCAGTTGGGTCATAGCTCGTGGCTCGTGGAGATGGCCGAGACGGCAACGGAGCGGGGCGTTGGCAACGACGAGCGAGCAGCCGATAATCTGACCTTTTGCGACGCCTCTGCTACGAGTTTGTTATTTCGATTCGCTTTTTTTTTTTTCCTGTTCCCCCGCTTGCACAGACTGGCAGACTATATCGAGCACACTATACACCCCGCCTCTCCCACTCCACTCGCTCACCATGTCGCTCGCCCTCAAAACCCGGGGCAGGCCTCTTCGCCTCCCCGTCAAGCTCTCCATCCCCCGCTCGCGCGCGATACATATTGCTTCTGCGGCTGCTATCCCTCGCCACTCTTCCTCCATCTCTCGCTCTGTCCCCCCTCACGTCCGCACGATGAGCAACTGGCCCACCACAATCTCCAAGGAGAACCCTGTAAGTGGCGACTGGTGTTCCCTGCTAATGTCCAGCTCGGGCTCGACGACCCCTCGCTGTTCATCCAGTCGGGGATCATCAACGGCGAGTTTGTGGGCGCCGACGACGGCGCACGCTTTGACGTCACGGACCCCGCGACGGGTAAGGTGATCGGCTCTGTCCCCGACATGGGGGTGGCCGAGACGCGGCGCGCGATCGACGTCGCCGCCGAGACGTTCAAGACGTGGCGGCACACGAGCATTCTTGACCGCCAAAAGATGCTGCTCAAGCTCAACGAGCTGTTCCTCGAGCACGCAAAGGACATTGCGCGCCTGATTGTGTGGGAAAACGGCAAGGCGTGGGCCGACGCTTACGGCGAGAGCTTCTACTCTGCCTCGTACGT
The DNA here is from genome assembly GCA_001599015.1 of Apiotrichum domesticum. Taxonomy (NCBI): domain Eukaryota; kingdom Fungi; phylum Basidiomycota; class Tremellomycetes; order Trichosporonales; family Trichosporonaceae; genus Apiotrichum; species Apiotrichum domesticum. The sequence goes on along the minus strand of BCFW01000004.1, from coordinate 1,705,388 downwards.
CAGCTGGTTTGCAGGCGAGGCTGTCCGGCAGCTCGGCGACGTCCTCCCCTCTGCGATCCCCGGACAGCGCAATATCGTCATCAAGCAGCCTATCGGTGTCGCTGCCCTTCTTGTGCCGTGGAACTTTCCCGCAGGGATGATCACGCGCAAGGTCGCCCCCGTGATCGCGACGGGATGCACCAGTGTCATCAAGGTGCCCTCCGAGACGCCATTCACAAACCTCGCAATCATGGAGCTTATCAAGCGCGCAGGCGTTCCCCCCGGTGTTGTCAACGTCATCACGACCGACAAACACCTCCAGGAGGTCGGCCGCGAGCTCACGACCAACAAGGCGATCAAGAAGGTGTCGTTCACGGGGTCCACCCGCGTCGGCAAGATGCTCGCCGAGCAGGCGGCAGGTACCCTCAAGAAGATGTCCCTCGAGCTTGGTGGTAATGCCCCGCTTATCGTCTTTGAGGACGCCGACATCCCCACCGCCGTGGCAGGCACGATTGCGTCAAAGTTTCGCGGCTCGGGCCAGACGTGCGTCTGCGCGAACCGCATCTACGTCCACGAAAAGGTGTATGACGAGTTTGCCGCCCAGCTCGCGGCCAAAGTCAAGGAATTCAAGGTTGGGTCCGGGTTCGACGAGGGCGTGACCCACGGCCCGCTCATCCACGAGCGCGCCGCCGCCAAAGTCCAGGAACACATTGACGATGCTGTCGCCCGCGGCGCGGTCGTCCTCGCCGGCGGCACACGGGAGGGCAACCACGTCCAGCCCACCGTGCTCGGCAACGTCCCCGACGACTGCCTCGTCACTGCTGAGGAGACGTTTGGCCCCCTCGCGGCGCTCATCAAGTTTACGGACGAGCGGCGCGTCGTCGAGCTCGCAAACGCGACGGATGTCGGCCTCGCGGGATACTTCTTCTCGCGCGACTCGGACCGGATCTGGCGCGTGGCTGAGGCACTCGAGGTCGGCATGGTCGGGGCCAACACGGGCGCCATCTCCCAGGCGTTCATCCCCTTCGGCGGCATCAAGGAGAGCGGCTACGGCAAGGAGGGAGGCTACCAGGGGACCGATGAGTACATGATCAGCAAACTGATCTCAATCGGGAAGAACCTCGACTCGCCGACGTACTAGTACTGCGTATCTAGTTTTCTAGGTCTCAGTTGTATGATAAGATGTAAGAATAGCGAAGAAAGTGAGACTGTGTGGTGAATGAAGCGCGCTGTGGCGCAGTATGCTCTCGTATCGTCATGGGCTGCAGGCTCTCGCGCTTCAGTACTGGGGTATCTCCGACATCTCGAGGTCAGTTGTGTGATCATTGCAGTCAGAGTGCAGCGCAATGCTATCTCACTTGAGCGCCGAAGGGCGCCCGACAGATACTGCAATCTTGCATCATGCATCTATCTCTACAGCCTACTTGCCTCCCGCCTTGGCACTCGCCATGTCGCCAAGGCCAGCGTCCACAAAGCTGTAGCTCTCCGCGCGCTCGTGCCGCGATCCATCCTTGGGCGGTGGCGGTGTGCGGCTGCGCCGGCGCCGCGGGGGGCTCGCCGCGCGCACGGACCCCGCGGACCCGGCGCTCGGCTCAGGCGTGCCCCGACGACTGGCTGGGGGGCTCACGGCAGAGCTGCTTCCGCGGCGGTGGGTGAGTGGGGAGGGGGAGGCGGCGCGGCTGCGGGCACGGTTACGGAACGGGCGGAGGAACCACGGACCGGCAGCCTTGGCCTCTTCGCGGGCGCGCTCCTCGCGGCGCCGCTCGAATGCCGTCCGGTAGCGCTTGTACCCTTCCTCAAAGTGGGGGTCGACGCGGGACGAGAAGATGAGCTCGCCGCGCGGGTTGGTCGACGGCGGAATCTGCGCCATGACCATGTGACCTGGGTGCATCTGGCTCGTGCTCACGCGGCGCGCGGAGAGCGGCCGGCGGCCCGGGACGACGGTCGTCGCCTTCATTGGTGGTGGGGCGGGGCGCAGGCTCGCGGGCAGCGGCAGGAAGGAGAGGAAGGTCGCGGGTGCGCGGCGTACGTTGAAGTACATGTTTAGCGGGCGGAGCGCTTTGTTCGAGTGGTTGATGTAGCTGTGTGTGAGCGGAGACGAGGTGAGTGGTTTGGTGCCACCTCGCAGTAAGAGCGAAGTTTCCAGCGACAGCTACACATGAACAGCAACTCCACGACTCACGCATGCGCATAGCGGATCTTCTCCTCGTGCATGCCACTCGCAAAGAAGAGCGCGAGGGTGATGAAGACGACGACAGTCACGGCCTGCAGTCCGCGCAGGAGGACGATGTTCTGGTGTCTGTCAGATACGGATACAAGCTGGCTGTGCGGTGGGGACCAGAGAATCGAGACTCGCGCGCAGGTCACCCGCCGGCCACTCTGTCCACTCCAACACTACTCACCTCTGGGGGCAGTACCATGAGACGGTACGCCATGAGGAGGAACGCCGCGATGAAGCAGTACAGGAAGACTGGGGTCAGTGACTGGATCCGCCGTAGCGACATACTCCGGTACCGCCGCCGCCGGCGGCGCAGCATGTGTGCGTTCATCTTGAGACGCTCCTCGAAGAGCAGGAGGTCGCGGTACGTGCTCGTCTCGGGAGGAGGGTGGAATGGTGCGTTTGCCGACGGGCGGCGCGGCTGCGCGGCGCCGTTGCTCCCCGGCGCCGAGATGGTTACCCGCGGGCCGGCTGATGTTCCTGATGCAGATGCAGATGCTGATGGTGATGCTGTGGACGTCGACGCCGACGCCGAAGCCGCGGCATTGGCCGGTGGACTGCCCGTGGACATTGTTGATGTTGTGGAGTGGGGTCGGTTGTTGATAGACACGAGATGAAACCGCCGACGTCGAGATGCAAGAGAGAGAGTGCTTTGTGGGGAGGTGGCGTCTGACGACCCATTGTGGGGATCCCGCATTTTAGTGGCACCAACACCGGACTCACCGGCACGACACACATGTCTATCTCTCAATCTCTCTCCCACTCTCAATATATGCATGCATGTACAATCTACACACGCCAGACAAGACTGACGCCCTCGTCGCCCGCGCTGACGACGACCTGCGGCTGCGCCAGCCCAGCAGCGGACGGCTCGCCGCCCGCCGGCGCCGGCGCGACCGCCACGCCGTTCACGACACCCATGTGGCCCTTGTGCTCTGCGACCAGCGCGCCCGTGCGTACATCCCACGTCTTAAGCGTGCGGTCCGCACTGCCGCTCGTGACGAGGTGCCCTGCCGGTGCGGGGTGCGCCGCGAGCGAGGTGATGGGTTCCTGCCGTCAGCTGCATGCGTTGTAAAATCACTCACGTCGTGCTTGAGCTCGGCACGCACGCGGCGCGTGTGCACGTCCCACACAAAGCCCTTGCCGTCCGTACCGCCCGAGACGAGAACCACACCCTTACCACCGCCGGCGCCGCCGAGGAGGTCGACAAACTGCAGAGCCTCCACCGACTCGCCCTCGGAGTGGCCCTCGAGCGAGGTCACAATCTCGCCCTTGGGGAGGGACACAATCTTGACCTTTCCAGAGGACGAGCCGACGGCGGCCAGCGAGCCGTTCGGGCTCACTGCCAACGCAGTAATTCCGTGCTCGGCAGGGTCCATCTCCATCGCGTTGGCGCCGACGAACGCGTTGATCTTGAACATCGGGGTTCCCGCAGACGGGTTCCACAGGATGAGCGACGAGTCGAGCGACGCGGTAAGAATCTGCCGTCCAAGCGGGGGAGGGAAGACACCCGCCGTCAAGGGCATGGTGTGGCCCGAAAGCACGGTCATGACGTTTCCAGACGGCACTGCGAGTCAGCGCGGAATCACAACACTCTGAGCATCCGCAACTCACACTGCCACAGCCAGACGCTCGAGTCCTCGCATCCAGCCGCAAGGACGGGGCCCTTGGGGTGCCACTCGATCCACTGGATTTCGCTCCCCGCATCGAGCTCGGTCACAAACGGCCATCCGTCCGTCTGGTTGTACTTGTACACGCGCACCTTGCCGTCCATGCCTGCCGTGGCGACCATGTCGCCGTCGTGGCTCCACTTGACGTCGACGACCGAGTCCGTGTGGCCCGACAGGGGCACCGGCGCAAACGTCTCGCTGCTGATCACGCTCGGGTTCTCGCCGACGGCAGGCAGCGGGCAGAAAATGTACGCCATGTCGTCCTCGCCGCCGCTCACTGCCAGCGGGGGGTTGGGGAAGGCTGGGTGCAGCGCGACCTTGAACACCGACTGTCCGGGCTTGTGCACGGCTGTGTGTGAGTGGGAATCGCAAGTATAACTCACAACTTGCGCCCCAGCTGTTGTCCTCGACCTGGTCGACCTCCTCCATGTCCTCCATGTCCTCCTCGCCAGGCCCGGGCCCGCCAATGACAATCTCGCCGTCGTAGCCGCCAAACTCGTCGTCGTCGTCCATCGGCTCGCCGCCCGGCCCGTCGTCCTCGACAATCTCCACCACGTCGTCCTCGCCCAGCTGCACGTCGTCCCCATCGTCGACCATCGTCGCTTGTTCGTGCTCCGGCGCCATTTTGAATGTGTGGGTGAATGGGGTGGGAAAATGTGATGATGCAACACACAAGTCGAATTTTGTGGCCCGTGTGGTGGAGGAATTTTCAAAACCTTCTGCCAGCCAGCCAGCACTGTAACCAGTGCCCCAGGTGGAGGTTGTCCATCTTGGTCAGCACCAGGCCGCCGGCTGGGATGCTGCGATCGCATGCATGGTGAGTGCCAGAACGATGTGGTGTACATAATAGATGCATGGGCGTATGCGTATGTATATGGTAGTCTATTACTCGTGCTTGAGGCGCCTGTGCACCTCGGCTCTGGGTCGTCAGTTTCCATGCCTCCAGTTCCGACGCACCTTGCCTTCGCGGCAACGGCCTCCTCCTCCTCCCAGCGCGTGATGCGCTCCATGATGGTATTCAGCTCGTCCTTCTTGCGCGCCTTGAAAGTCAGCAAGGATACCGAGCGCACGACTCACCAGCTGCGCGGCCTCGACATCCAACGCTACACCAAGAGTCTTTTGCCACCCCTGGTGCCGCTCACACTTGCGCCCAGCGGCACACATGGTGGACAGCAGACTGATGCCTTCCACATCGTCCTCTTCCATATTCACGTCGCCCTCGGGTACCTTGCCGTCCCACGCACGCAGCTCTTCATCGCTCCAGAGCAGCCGCGAGTCCCAGCCGCACTGCCGCTCCATCGTGACCTCGCCCTCGCGCCGCTTCGTCTTGCTCTTCCGCTTCGGCGCGGGCGCCGGCTCGCTGGCCGGAATGGGTCTGAGAGAATTCCACAGCTCCACAGCCTGGGCGAAAAGCGCCTGGCGTTGCGCGACGAGATCCGCCAGGCGGTCAACATCGTCGCTCTGCGCACGCAAGCTCTCGAGGAGGGCGGCTGGCGCCTCGCTTTCGGAAGTAGCGCCGTTGGCCTTGGGAGCGAGGACGTCGATGGTCACAGTCGGGGTCGGTGACGGATACCCTGTCAGCGCCGTTCCAAGCGCGGCAACCTCCTTCTTCTCAACAGACGCAAGCGTGTTCTGCGCGTGGATATACGCGCATTTCGGAGAACAGTATCTGTTTGTCAGCTACCATGGAGGGCACTAGCTCACTTGGAGGCGACGCGCGCAGTCTTGTCACACCCCTGGCGCTTGCACAGCCGCTTGTACATCGTCGTCTTGCCCGTCGCGGCCTCACATGGCGGGCATATGTACACGTCCAGCGACTCGACGTTCTCCTCGTCGATGCCCATACAGCTTGGGTGGAACCAGCCGTCGCAGCTGGTGTCAGTGATGTCGCCTGGGGGTGCACGTACTGGTCGCAACCGATAAACGTGTCGTCGGCCTTGTTCGCACCCTTGCACACGCAGTACGCGTTCTCGTCCTCGGACTCTGGTGTCTGGAGGTCAGCGGCCGGGCTGCGAATAATGGAGTGAAGGATGTTAAGGAAGACAGGTGATGGGACAACCTACATTGGGCAGCGTCTTCTTCCCGTCCTTTGTGCCGCTCTTCTTCTTCGAGCTGCGTTTCCGGTCGACCGCGGTCTTGTGCAATCTCCTGGGTTCGGGGCTCGGCGCACTAGGTGTCGATGCAGCGGAATCAGCAGCAGGCGCCAGTCCAGTGAGAGCAGGCTGTCTGTCGGGCGGAGGGCGCGAAAAAGGTAAATGGGAATGAGAAATGTGCGGCGTGTCGGTAAGGGTACGGTGTGGTTCCGCATGTTCGCTCAGAGCACGGCCCGCATCGAGGGCAGTCACCGGTACCGGGCTGCCGTGGATTTTGGCCCGCTTCGCATTCTCAGTGGAAGCAGCAAGAGGTTCGCGCGCATGCTTGCCCGGCGAGAGTGGCGAGCGCGAGCGCGAGCGGGGGCCCTGGGTGTCTGACATTGAGACACGCGATGCGTGATTGCCGGTTCGGCCACTCTTGATCCCAGACGGGGAAGCGGCAGCTGCACTGTTGTGCTATTAGGCCGGGCTGTGTGTATCCGTGTATGCGCTGTGTGCCGCTGCGGGATATGACGAGTGTGATGGATGATGTATTGATGTATGATTGAGTGGGAATGGTGATGGGATGTGGACGACCAAACAAAAAAGTGATCAATGATCAGTGATCGAGCACGCGACGAGGATAAAGATGGTCGATGGCGATGAAGATGGAGATGCCCGAAATTCCCACCATAAAAACAACATATGCGTCACGCTTCCACTCGCACCTCTCCACTACCCACTACCCGCCCTTGCATCACATCAATGAGCCCCCCTCCCGAGCCGACACCCCTCACCGACCCAGCCGGATACCTCGCGCATGCAAAGTTCTCGCGCCGCCTCCGCCAGTGTCCGCGGACCGGCCTCAGCGTGAGCTATGCCGACTTTGGGGACCCCGAAGGCGTGCCCGTCCTCTTCGTACCGCCCTCGGGGTGCTCGCGGTGGTTTGCCGCGCCGCAGGGTATGTTTGGAGCTTGAAGCCGAGCAGAAGTGTTCCTTTGCTTTGTGATTGCATGCTTTGCATGCATTGCTCGCTAGCTTCTCCGGTCCTGCTACGATCTTATCGCGGTGACTGACCCCAGATCCCCTCGCGGTAGGGTATGGTCTGCGCCTGATTGTTGTCGATAGGCCAGGCGTCGGCGCAGTGCCCATGGTCCCACTCAAAGAGCGTGTGGATATCAGCTGCAGTGCGTAGCAGTAACTTTCCACGCACTGACGGCAGAACTGATTGTGTCGGTGCTCGAGCACCTCGACGTCAAGCCCGCACACATGATTGCGACGAGCGCTGGAGTCTAGTGCGTCCTCCGTCTTTCCCAACTGACAGCAGCTGCGCACTACATCTCCTCTCGACGTATCCCTCCGTCTTCCTGACCGGCCTCGCTCCGCCGCCGGCAGTATACCTCGTCTCGCCATGGTCTCCGCCGTTGCCCGCATCGGACCCGCTCGCATACCAGCAGCGCCTGGACTGGATCCCAAGCGCGCTGCTTACGACGCAGGACCTCACGCTGCCGTACGTCATCCCTGCCGCGATGCGCGCCGAGCAGGCGTACGAGGACGCGAGCAAGGCTGTCGGCGCAGCGGTGGGGGCTGTTTCGAGCTGGTGGAACGGGCTCATGGGCGGGAAGGCCGAGCCACCAACTGAGGCTGCGCAGCGGCCAGAGGTGGACGAGAAGCACCCACAGACGGAGGGGGAGGGCATCCCCGTGCCAGACGACGTGCAGGCGCTGGTACAGGACCTTGTGGACGAGGAGGCGGCGGCCGAGGCGGGTGAAGAGGGTGAAGAGGGAGCAGAGGGTGATGCCGAGGAGACACCACGGAGGCGGCTGTGGGCTCCCAGCGCTAAATTCGTGAGTCTCCCGCTTGGCTCATTTTGACACCAGCTCACGACCGATTATCTCTATGCGGAGGAGTTCCGGGGCATTGGGCAGGAACACATGCTCTGCCTGAACCGCGGGACCAACAGCGGTCCCGAGTGGTTCATGAAGGAGGTTGCGGGGATCGCAGAGGGCGTAAAAGCGGCATCGAAGGGGAAGGACAAGGTGGAGAAAGTGCACATTGACGTGTGGTGGGGCGGGATGGACGGCATGGTGCCACCGAATGGCCAGCGTGAGTCGTCAGTTACACATTCGCTGACCTCAGAATGGCTCAACAAGACGCTTTCGGCACACCCGAAGGAGATTGCGTTCGTGTCCCACTTTGTCGAGGACGGGTCGCATGGCGACCTCATGCTCCGCGCCCAGGGCATCGGCGAGGTGTACACCGCGATCATGATGAAGGGCCACAATACAGGAGGGAATGGTGGAGAGGGGTGGGGCGCAGAGGCCCGCGAGGCAGAGGCAGAAGTAGACGAGACTCGGGAGGTGTGAGTCTTTGTATGGAACCGAGGTCATCCTTTGCCGGATGACCGTTCCTGCGTTCATGATCATTTATCAGCTCGAGAACATCAGAGCAATTGTAGAATAGACACCTGTAGCCATGCACGCCCGCCATCTATCTATCTAGCTGCCATCTGGATGCTTCTCCTCGTCGTACACCCAGAACGAAAGTGTCGGGAGCGGGGTCCATCCAAGGCTCTCAAAGAGCTTCATGCTCGCCTCGTTCCCCTCCTCAATGTAGCAGAAGCGGGGCACGCCACGCCTCTCCTCGTTCTCGAGGTGGGCCGCCAGCACGACGCGCGCGAGCCCGCGCCGCCGAAAGTCCGGTTGCGTCCACAGCGCGCCGAGCGACCCGTCCCCGTGCGTCATGACCCACACCTCGCACACTCCCGGGGCCGCCGCCGGGCGGAGACACGTGCTATACGCCGCCCGGAGCGCATAATACTCTTCGCTGCGGTACTTGTTCGTTTCGTGGATCTGTGTCAGCTCAGCATAGCAGCACACTCACGACGCGCGCGTCGCCCGGTCGGCCATGGTCGAGCACGAGGCCTGCGTCCGCTACCAGCGCCATGTCGGGCGGGGCGATGCGCGAGGGCCCGAACCCGTCTGGGGGCGCGACATACGTGTATGTCGGGGTATGCTTTTTGCCTCCGGCGGCGCGCCGCGCCGCCTCGAGGAAGGGCTCGGGGACGTTACCCACCACGTTCTGGGCGGGGTAAAGGCGTGCCATGGTGCGGATTGCGCCCTCGACGACGTCCTCGGCGGCCGCGAGCTCGCTGGGGCTCGGGGAGGGGGAGGCGAGGAGGGAGTGGTACACGCGTATCTGGATTGATGGGGCGGGGAGGGCGACGGCAACGAGCCAGTGCGTGATCCCGCTGGCTGCGAGGGTTTCGGGAGTTATGGGCGCATCGGATGGGGGAAACGTCGCGTACACGGCTTCGAGGGGAGGTGGGCGAGGAACGTCCGCGGGCCCCGTAGGGATGGCGTCGCTTACGATCGTGCCGACTATCGAGAGGGTGTGCGGGATATGCGCGCGGAGGAGCGGGAGGAGCGCGGACGGCGGGTGTGCGTAGAGCTTTGTTTCTGACATTTGTGGTGGTGGAATGATGGGAGGTCGAGAAAGTCGAAATATGACGCCATGCTCGAGTCGATGGTTTGCGAGCTCGCGAGTCGGCGTTCTCCATCTCCGCGTCCATGTCGGGTTGAGAATGGACCGCAGAGTTTTGGGCACGCTACAGTAGTGCTCGCTAGCACGCAGTACAGCAGTTTCTGCTGGGTAACACTGAAGAGATGTCCTGCTGCAGTGCTGTTTTATCTCCACTGATAGCTGATCAGTCGGCGAGTTGCCAAACCGTTGATCGCCGTTAACCCATTCTGGTTGCCGATCACTCAAGTGCAACTGCAGCTCCCATCGTGTGTTCCTCCTAGTCCTTTAAGTATATTCGCATCCGAATCAGCCTGCAACTACGCAGTGCACGGAGCCGGAGTTTCTGTTGTCCCGAGACGCACGCATGCGACGGAGCTTGCTGGGCAGATACCGCACCTCGGCGTCGCCCGGTCCCGCATCAGGAGTGTGCGGGTAGGCGGCGAGCAAGGGGAAGGCGTTTGTGATCTGCCAGTCGCCGACGAGTCCGCCACGAATCGGCGGCGAGTAGGGGGAAGCTTTCTGGCGCTCGCACGTCGCCGGCGAGTCGGCGGCGAGTGGGCAGAAAGCATCTGGGAGCGACGGGTTGGCGGTCTGTGGGTGTGGCGAGTAGACGAAAGGCAAGTTCGGTCCGTCCGGACCGGCCGGCATCTCACGGCAATGACGGCCGCGATGCGTATAAGACTCACAACAATCGCACTGTTAGCTCCCCCACCCTTCGCACCACAATGACCTCTCTCTCCGAGCCGTACGCGCGCGGCATCCAGCGCCCGCTAGCAGTGACGCCGCATGCGTCGGCCTCGACCGCCGGCTCGACGCTCATCGCGACCATCGAGTCTTTCTACGTCCGCCCGCGGTGGCTCTTCGTGCGCATCGCGACTGCCGGCGGCGTCGTCGGCTGGGGCGAGGCGACGCTCGAGGGGCATACGGAGGCGGTACAGGGCTCGCTACGGGACATTGCGAGACGGTAAGTGAGAGTAGGGAGAGTGTCGCGGCGCTAATGGTAGGATCACGGGGTGGGACGCGATGAACACCGAGGACATCTACAGCTATCTCTACCGACACCGGTTCTACCGCGGCGGCGAGGTGCTGATGAGCGCGATCTCAGGGTGGGTGCCGAGTGCTGTACATGTACGCTTTGATCTGACTCCAGAATCGACATTGCGCTGTGGGACATTAAAGGCAAAGTCCTCGGCGTGCCCGTGTGGCAGCTGCTCGGCGGGGCGGTGCGCGAGCGGTGCGACGTGTACGGCTGGATTGGCGGGGACCGGCCTTCGGACGTGCTGGAGCAGGCAAAGATCCGCAAGGCGCAGGGCTTTACGCGCGTGAAGATGAACGCGACAGAGAGCCTGGGATGGCTCGACTCGCCGTCGGCGCTGGACGAAACTGTGCGCCGGCTCGAGGAGGTGAAGAGTGTGGGACTTGATGCGGGGCTTGATTTCCACGGGAGAGTACATAAGGGTATGGCAAAGCAGCTTGCTGCGCGGCTTGAGCCCCTCCGCCCGCTGTTCATCGAGGAGCCCCTCCTCCCTGGCCTCGTGAGCGAGATGAAGGACCTCTACAATAAGACGTCCATCCCCATCGCTGTGAGTGCTGCGAGTTGCAAGTGGCCCGCAGCGGTCGGCGCTTATCCCAGCTCGGCGAGCGCCTCTTCACTCGCCAGGACGTCCGGCCGTACTTTGAGGCCGGGTGCATCGACATTATCCAGCCCGACATTGCGCATGCGGGAGGCATCTCCGAGACGCGCAAGATTGCGAGCATGGCGGAGTGAGTCGGAGATTGATCACGCTTGATTTAAACCACTGACACCAGGGCGTACGATATCGGCGTTGCGCCACACTGTCCGCTTGGTATGTCCCACGAGGAGCACACTGACAGCAGGTCCCATCGCGTTCGCCGCGTCGCTGCAGGTCGGCTTTGCGACGCCCAATTTCGTCATCTGCGAGATGTCGTGGCAGGTGCGTCCATGCCATGCGTGTTCCCATTCTCATCCCAGATGCACTACAATACGGACGGATTCGACTTGCTGACGTACATGGCCAACCCCGAGGTGTTTGCGGTTACGGACGGCGCGGTGGCGCTGCTCACCGCGCCCGGTCTTGGCATCGAGCTCGAGGAGGAGAAGATTCGCGCCGAAGCGGCCGAAGTGGAGGGGATGGCGCCGTGGCGCAACCCTGTGTTCCGCGGTCCGGATGGGTGTGTACGGGAGTGGTAGATATGTTTGTAGCAGATCTGAATGAAGAATGCAGAGGGTTCCATTCTGCTCGACTGGTTTGTCGTGGCTATCCATCGTGGCTTGCCGATACCAGTTCACCATGGGGGAAGGGCCGGTGAATGTCCCGGTACCGGCCCATTTCCAAAGGAACCGAAAAGACCCGACTGCAATGTACCCCAGCGCTTGCGCTGGGGATAACAACTCCGAAGCTGAGAAGCGAGCAGAGCACGTATCCAGACTCGAATGGAACTGCATAGGTAGGTAAAAGTTGTAGACCAAATGGGTCTGGTAATCTCGGCCCATTATCGGCCCGATAGACGGTGACACACTGCGGCTCTCGGCCTCTCGGCCCCACCGCGCCAAGGCGGCATCGGATATCGGCCTTGATTCATCATAAACACCGGCGCCCCTCGTAATCGCCGGCGAGATACATATAAAGCCCAGGGCACTCTTGCAATCCCGCATGCACTACTACCCACACCCACCATGCTGCGGAACGACTTTCTGTGGGGCTTTGCGACGGCCGCGGCGCAGGTCGAGGGCGGCGGGGCGGGGCAGGACCGGCGGAGCGGCAAAGGGCCCTCGGTGAGTGGGGATTGTTCTGCTTTGCGCTGAGACACAGATCTGGGACAAGTTTTGCGATGCGCCGGGCAAGATTGTCGACGGGTCGCACGTCAATCGTACCTGCAACTTTTATGATAACTGGAAGGCAGACATTGCGCGTGAGTGTTGATGGAGAACGGGGGTGGCGGGCAGAGAGGCGGTGGTGCAGCTGGTGCAGCTGGTGCCGTGACTTACTTCCACATTGGATCAGCTCGCATCACTTCTCCTCACAACACCCGCTCACGCCAGTTATGAAGTCGCTCGGCGCCAACGCATACCGCTTCTCGGTGTCGTGGCCGCGCATCATCCCCCTCGGCGGCAAGGACGACCCCGTGAGCCCGCAGGGGCTGCAGTTCTACTCGGACGTGATTGACGAGTGTCTCCGGCTGGGCATGACGCCGTTTATTGTAAGTCAAGGACAGACGAGCTATATATTGTGTGCTGTTACTGACCGCAGACGCTGTACCAGTGCGTATTTCCTGCCCCATTCCGCTAACATCCAGCTGGGACCTCCCGCACGAGCTGTACAAACGGTACGGCGGATGGCTGAACAAGAACCGCATCGTGGAGGACTTTACGCGATACGCGCGCGTGTGTTTTGAGGCGTGGGGCGACCGCGTCAAGCACTGGATTACGCTCAACGAGCCATACGTCGTTGCGATTCACGGCCACGCCGTCGGCGCGTTTGCCCCGTGAGTCTTAACTGTCGCGGTAGAAGAGAAGCTTACCTCAGGGGGCATGTCTCGAACACGGAGCCGTGGATCGTGGGGCACAGCCTGCTGATGGCGCACGCGCACGCCGCACACGTGTTCCACACCGAGATCCAGCCGCGCTTTGGCGGCGTCATCGGCCTCACGCTCAACGGCGACTGGCCCGAGCCGTACGACCAGACTCCTGAGAGTAGGTTGCGCAGCGGTGCAAAGCTCACCAGTCAGATATCAAGGCCGCGCAGAACAAGATGGACGTCGCGGTCGGGTGGTTCGCGGACCCGGTGTACCTGGGCCACTACCCGCAGTCGATGCGCGAGATGCTCCAGGACCGCCTGCCCGAGTTTACCGCTGAGGAGCTGGCGCTTCTCAAGGACTCGTCTGACGTGAGCTGCCTTCCCCCGTGTGAGCTGACCCAGAGTTTTATGGTTGCAACTTCTACACGACAAACACGATCACGGCAGGCGCCGACGACGAGACAAACGGCAACGCACACCTCCTCTTCACGCGTCCGGACGGGAGCGCGCTCGGTCCGGAGAGCGACCTCGACTGGCTCCGCGACGTGCCATGGGGATTCCGCAAGCACCTCAACTACCTGTACCGCCGCTACGGGCGGCCCATCTACGTCACCGAGAACGGGTACGCGGTCGAGGGCGAGAGCCAGATGTCCGCGCAGGATGCGATCCGTGAGTGAATAAAGATAAGCTAACTGACGGCAGACGACACGGACCGCATACACTACTTCCAGGGCTACCTCGGCGCGCTGCAGGATGCGATCGACGACGGCGTCGACATCCGCTCGTACTTTGCGTGCGTACCCAGGTCCAACTCTTCTGACTCGCAGCTGGTCGTTTGTCGACAACTTTGAGTGGGCGTCCGGTCTCGGGCCGCGCTTCGGCTGCGTGCGCGTCGACTACGACACGTTCAAGCGCACGCCCAAGGACTCGAGCCGGTGGCTCGGCGAGGTGGGTCTTCCAGGGCAGGCAGCAGCTGACCGCAGTTCTTTGGGAAGAACATTGCCGCATAAGTGTTTTGTTCAGGGGAAGAGAGATGTTTGTATGCACTTTTGGGATGCTATAGAAATGGCCCGGTCGGCGATGAGGCGGAAGCGGGCCGTTATGAACGCGGGTACATTCTTGGTCCTCGGTCTTGGTCTCAGACAGACATGGATGCAAGTGGTGGTGGGGAGAGTGATGCAGTCACGCTCAGCACGCCGCTCTCCCCGGGTCGGCTGTATGATGAGCACGTCTCGTAGACCGAGTACTCTGGCATGTGCCCGCTGACCCCGCGTAGAGTATCACCGAGACGCGGAGAACGGCGAGGGCCGGCACTGTTGTCAGAACTCCCAGCCTATACCACCACGCCACACAGGTGCAGCCGCCTCGCATCGGCCCCGTCGCTTTCCTCGCCTGTGCGGCTCATGAACGTGGGTTGCTGGTGCCAAGTTGTGATATGCTTATGCTTGTGTGGTTTCCTGGAATGCAACAAGCAGATGTTGCGGCATGTCTCGGCACCGGCACCGGCAGCGGCAGTCCAGCGGCTAGTGCTTCACTTCGGCCATCGAGAGGCCGCGAGACCGTCTCGGACACGCTCATGCCCGTGCACAGCTCGATCAACAAGATACCCTCCTCCCATTCCAACAGCTTGACACCACCCACACTCTCACTATTCCTCATGGTAAGTGCCTCCCCGCGGAACGACTAACACGCAGTCCGAGACCGCCGCCCAGCTCGGCCCCCATCCCGACGAGCGCGTGCTCCCCCTCCCCGCCGGCCGTCGGCTAGCGTACGCCGAGCGCGGGGACCGCTCCTCGCGCGTCGTCGTCCTCTTCTTCTCGGGGCTGTTTAGCGTCGGCACAGCCGACACGGACATTGCATTCGTCCGCCGCTCGGGCGCGCATTTCCTCGCGCCAACCCCCACCGGGATGGGACGCACTTCCCCTCGCGACCCCGCGATTCCGTACCACCTCAACCTCGCGGCTGACATCTCCGCCCTCCTGGGCGCCACCCACCCGGACGGGATCGACAGGCTCTACCTCGCAGGCGGGAGCTACGGCACGGCCATGGCGCAGATGCTCTACGGCGCTTCCCCTTCCGTGTTTCCGTACGCAGACAAGGTCTGCGGCATGCTCCTCATCGCGGGATTCTCCCCGTTCAAGCTGCACGAGGGATACGCCGGCGCACTGGGGTGGCAGACATGGGCGGCGGTCGGCCCCCCCTCTCGCCTCCCGTTTCGCGCGCTGCAGCGCGCATTCCGCCTCGCTACGGCAGGGAGCATGCGGACCGTGGGCGGCGCGCAGAAGTTTCTCCGGCACTCGATATTCGGCAGGATGGGGGAAGAAGAAAGGACGTTGATGGCGGAGTGGATGGCCAAGACGGGCGACTCGGAGGATAGGCTTGTGCGGCGCATGGCGGAGGGCATGGTGCGCTCGGTCGGCGAGTCGTGGGACGGGTTCATGGAGGTGTCGGACGTGCTGCACTCTGACTGGGGGTTTGATCCGCGCACGGTTGATGGGCCGCCGGTGCTCGTTGTTGGCGGCGAGGATGACGATATGGGGGGCGGGACGAACAGGTGGCTGGTGGAGAATTATCGGCGTGCAGAGGCGCTCACGATCCCCGGAGGCCATGTGAGTGGCCTGTTCTGCATGGACGAGATGTGGGACCGGCTCGACGAGATGGTGCAGCGGTATGAACGGGAGAAAGGGAACAAGGTCTAAGCCGTCGAGAGTGGATAAGTTAGGTTGTAGTGTAACATGTATGCTTTGCTCTCATCCCCATCCTGTTTCTCAGACTCAAACTGTACGCATACATAGATATGGCAAAACAACACGCAGACGCAACCAAATAGTACTATGGAATCTGTGTAAATGCACGCAGAGCGCGCCGACAAGAACGAAAGCGCCTCATCCTCTTAGAAATGACTAAACGTGCGGGACGCAGGCCGGGGTATCTCGGTCGTGCTCGTACTGTATGTATTATCCTTGTTCAAGGACACCGGAATAATGTTCTGTGCTCTCCGACACTCCTCATTCACTCTCTCCCCCGCTCCGCACGAGGACTCGCGGGGTTTGCGCCCTCTCCACCCCTGGAACGCACGCGGCCTATCGAGCTCAACTCGTGCTTCTCGCGTTCGCGCCGCTCACTCTGGAAGTGCACGTCGCGCTGCACGGCCTCCTCGTAGCTGCGGGCTAGGTCGCGCACGCCGGAGGTGCGCCGGGTGAGTGGAGTAGGGACGAAGCCGTCGCGGCCAAGGGGGACGGCAGCAGGGGTAGAACCGTGGGGCGGTTGGGGTTTGGCTTGGGCTTGGGCCTGGGCCTGCGCAAGCGACGCAGCGCGCTCGGGTAACGACGGGTTGAGGGGCGGGTAGAGACGTGATGGCCCAGCAGCGCCGTATGCATACTCGTTGGAAGTCGAGGCATACGCGTACGAGTATGTCGACGACGGCTGGGCATCGCGGCGCCTCGGAACAGGCTCGGTGCGGGGCACCTCTGGCATCGTAACGGGCCGGGAGGGGGTCTGCGCCATTGTCACGTCGGGGTTGAACGGCTCGTCGAGACGACGAAGAAAGCCCTCATCGCCCGGTGGAGCCTCCTCCTCGCGGCTCACGCCCTCCTCGACGTCGCTCTCGCGCTTCTTGCGGAACACCCAGCGCATCATCTTCTTCATCGTCGACGGCGGCTGGGTGTCCATGGCTGGAGTGGGCGGGTTCGTGGGGTTCGTTGTGGGGTTCGCAGGCGGACCCATCTCCGGCTGCTCGGGGCGGCGTTTCTTAGCCGCGCGGCGGAGCAGCTTCTTCTCAAGCGCCTCGACGCGGATCAGGAGCGTGTCCCTGCCTGTCAGTTCAACCCCCAGAGTGCAACGTACCTCGACCAGTCGCCAACGAGCTGATCTTCCTCTATACCCTCGGCGCGCATAAACGCGTCCACCACGCGCGCCCGATCCCACTCTGCGGGGTCATTGCGCGCCCACGGGCTCCATCCGGGCTGCGCATCGCGCTCGCGTTCAGCAGCAAACTTGGCCTGCTCGGCGACAAGCACGTTCTCAAGACGGCGCCACTCGGCCGATGTCCACATTGCCGTCTCGGCGAGCTGGATCGAGCTCGCGACACTCGCGGGGCGCTTGCGCTTCGGCGTCGCCCGGGACCAGCTGCCGGGTAAGGGAAAGTCTCTAGCATCCGAAACGGCCGACTCGGCGGCAACCGACTCGGCACGCCTGCCCTCCGAGACGACCGACTGGGCACGGCTGTGCGAGCGGCTGTGTGAGCGGCTGGGCGGGTGCCGGAAGGTAATGTCGTTGCGGAAGGTGAGTTCCTCCTCAGCCTCGCGTAACAGCTCGCGGGGGTCGTCTGATTCGGCATCCTGTGGTTCCGCAATCGAGCCGCGGCGAGAGTGTCCGCGGGGGTAGTTGCTGAGATCGAGTGTGCCGTCGGGGAGAACGCCGTGCTCGACATACTCGTGGTTCTGGGGTCAGCCAACGCAGTTGATTCCAACTCACAATCTTTAAGATTGCCGCCGCACGGGCAGCCGCCCGCGGATCGTGCGATTTGATCTCCACGACAGACTTGAACGCCTCGATATCGTCGTCATCGTCGTCGTACTCGCCAGCTGTCGCCATGAGCTCCGCTTCGAGGGTGCGAAGAGACTCGGCGTTGAGGCGCGACGGGCCGGCAGCGGGCGGCTCTTCCCGGGCGAATAGCGAAGGCAAGCGCTGGGCGAGCTGAGGAGTGGAGAACGGTTGCGGGACAGGAATTTGGGAAACGGGAGGCGGGGGTGGGGGAGGAGGCACGAACTTGGTCTGCTGCGCAACGGACTGGACCGGGAGGCGGGGAGACGGCGGAGGCGAAGTCTGCTGAGGAACGCTAGCAGACGGAACAGCCACGGACGACGTCCCGATATTCCGCCCGTGGGTGCGCGACGCAGCGTGGTGGGAAGGTGCGTGATGATGGGATGGCGCATGCCCGCCGCGGCCGGGGGGATGGTCCACATCGTGGGCCGCACCGGTGCACCAAGGCGGGCAGGGGCCCTCCGGCGCCACATGGTGCCGGCTAGCGTACGGGACGCCGAGGCGGGACGGTCTCATGGGAACACGGGCGGGCTCAGGTGTGGGTTCATGCCGAGACTCGAACCGGGATGCGGTTGTAGGCATCGCAGGCGACGACGGCATCGGCGCGGCGGAGCGCATGGCCCGTTGCCGGACTGGCTCGGGCTCGGGCTCGGGCTCGGGCTCTTCGTGGTGAGAAGTAGGCTGCGGCGAGGCCCGCTGCGAAGAAGTCTCGGGTTCCGGGGAGGGAGAGTAGTCCTGGAGTGCGGCGAAAGAGTCCAGAGCACGCGCTGGGCGATACACTCGTGCAGGCTGTGCGGCGTACTCCGGGACATGCTGGGTCGCTGGGTGATCGGTCTCGTTCGGCTCACCGTTGGGCGCATAATCCTGCGCGTAATCCTGCGGGTGATCCTGTGCGTAATTCTGCGAGTGATCCTCCGTATTCCGTGCGTAGGCATCAGACGCCTCCCCCCCGTTCTCTTCCTCCCCACCTGCCCTCATCTCAACATCCTCCGGCTCGATTTTGATGATCCCAGCGTCCACGAGGTGTATCCGCACCTCGCCCTCCGGCGGGGGCGGGGCGAGCACGCCGTTCGGCGAGCGCCGCACGTAGTTGTCGTCCCAGGAATCCGCGTCGTCCTTCTCTGCGTTGTCCTCATCCTGGTGTGATCCACTTGGGCCTGCATCCTCGCTGTGAGCGAACCCGTTGGCCGTTGCTCCGCTGGCATCTGCACTCTCCCTGAAGAACGGGGTGACGCTGCGCGACGGGCTGCGGCGCGTGATGCGGGTCACATCCCAGTCCTCGGCAAAGCTGACGCTGCGGTCGACGAGACCGCCCGAGTCGTCCTCCCAGTCGCTCGGGCTGCCTTCCATGGTCACGTCTGCAAACTCGTACTCGGCGCTCGTGTTGACCGACGACGAGCCGGACGGGATCGCGCTAACAAAGACTGGCGTGCGTGCAGGACTGCGAGTCGGACTCTTGCCCTTGGCAGGCGTCTTGAGCGCCAGCGCGTTCATTGGCGAGTCGAGCATCGTCGGCGCGGGAGACTTGACGGCCACGGAGGGCGAGCTTGGTGACGCAAATGATATTGCGACGGTGACGTTCGGAGTGTGCATGTCATTCAGGGGTGTGCGGAACTGCGTGAATGCCGAGTCACGGGATGCCACGCGTGGCGAGCGGAGCGGGGAGCGCGGAGAGCAGTGGGACGCCAGCTCGGGATACTGCGGTGATGGCTCGGGTTTGCTGGGGCTCGACTTGACTGGGGTCACAAAACCTTGAACCGGAGTGGTGAGCTCATTGCTCGGCGAGCGCGTCTCGCGGGCGGAGGCGAGGGAGGGCATGCCGCTCGACTCGGGGGATGTTGCCCGCATGTTTGTGTTTGTTGTGGTCAACGGGAAGAGAGGAGGCGGCTCCGCGACAGATTGGACAGCATCCAGGACGGGCGCAGGCGATGGCGACCGCCTGCTGGTAGAGGCTGGGACGGGGAGGAGCCTGGGCTCACATCCGATAGGCGTGGCGTGCCTCGAGGCTGGGCGTACAGGGATGGTCGCGTCAATTTCCGTGAAGGGAGAGCGCTCGCGCGGTACACGCGGTGACACGCTTGTATGCGTCTCGAGGGCGACAGCACGGGGGGTGAGAGCAGGTGCGATGGGAATGCTCGTGTCGATATCGGCCGCAGGTGTCAGCTGGCGAGAGGCCTGACGCGACGCTCGGCCAGGCTGAACAGACGGCTCGCGCTCCCCGGCAATAGACGGCTCTCGGGAGACGCGTCGAGAGGGTATCCTCGGGCTGGGCGTGACCTCGCGGGACTTGGAAGGCAGTGGGAAGGCTTCGGGCTTGGGAGAAGAGGCCTGGGCGGGAGACCGCTGGCGGGACGTATGCAGCGAGTTTGCGTCGGGTGACGAGAGGGCGAGGTGCGGTGACATGATGGACGACGCGCGGAGAAGAGGCGACAGTTCCCGCGAGGCGCGAAGAAGAGGTGACGGCTCTCGCGATGCAGGCAACGGCGCGGGGGAGAGAAAGGATGGTGCGCGCTCCGCGCGCCGAGGCGTGGCTGGAATAGGGGACATGGCCTCGCCTGGCGAACGTGCGCCGGGGGTAGGCTGTTCGGGTTCGGCCGCAGTGGCGCGGTCTTCGGCGCGCTGTGCTGGGCTGTGGAGGTTGCGGAGATGCGGGGAGAGGAAGGGCTGCAGGCGCGTTGGGGTGGATGCGGTGAACGAGGCTTCCTGGACCATGATTGCCGGTGTGGCGGGGACGTGTGCCGCGGCGACGGGGGGCGTCGCGGGCGACTCGGGCTCTGCCTGTGTCCGGCGGGCGGGCGTCGATCCAGCAAACATGTGCCGCCGCGTACTGAGGGGCAGCGACGCGTCTGGGTCAGCGTCTGATTCTGCCTCTGCGTCTGAAGCGTCTGAAGCGTCCGACTGGATGTCGCCAAGGCTTGCGTCCATCTCCATGTTCTCGTCGCGCTTGGCAGGAGCGGGGTGTATCAGCGCATTGCCCGCCTGGGCGGAGTGCAGTGCCTCGACCACGTGGTTGAGGTCGTAGGCCTGGTCGCTCGAGGGATGCGGCGAGTCGATGCCCGAGTCGTGGTCGTCGTCCTCCTTGCCTCGGGGACTGCGTAGAGGAGAAGCAGTAGCATTGGGGGCAAGCGCGCGCCAGGCGGGAATGGCGGGTTCCACAAGTTCAGCGTCGTCTCCGGTAGAGAGGACAGTGTCGTCGCCGGGCTGGACGGAGTCGACGGAGATAACAGTGTCATCGCCGGGCTGAACGGAGTCGACGGAGATAACAGTGTCGTCGCCGGGGTTCACCTCGACAGAGTTCTCGCCATCCGCAGGAGCCTCCTCATTGACAGAATCGATACTAGCATTGCTGTCGCCGCCGACAGATAGCACGGTCTCGTCTCCCGGGTTCACCTCGTCGCGCGAGTCGTCAATGGGCATCTCACCGTTCGAGAGGACCGTGTCGTTTCCTGGGTGAATGTCGCCAATGGAGAGTACGGTATCGTCTCCGGGGTTGACTTCGGTAGTAGAGTGGGTGCTGTCGTCGGGGTTGGGAATCACGCGTGAGTGAGCTGGCGCTTCGAGCGTTTCGAGTTGCCCTGGCTGTTCCATCTCCTCGTCTTCGTTCTCCTCGTCTCCTTCCTCCTCCTCGTCCTCCGCTTCGAGCTTCGCTTCCACTCCTTCCCCTTCTTCCTCCTCCTCTTCCTCCTTCCTTGCCTCCACGAGTCCCACAGGCTCCGCCGCCTTCACGCTCTCGACAGACGAGTCACCCGCAGAAAGGACGGTATCATCGCCAGGCTGGGTGCCGACCGAGATCATGCTGTCGTCAGGCTGGGTCACAGAGACATGGCTGTCGTCTTGGGCATCTGCAGAACCCATACTGTCGTCCTGAGCCGAGCGCATGCTGTCGTCACTAGCAGTGATCCCACTCTGGTCGCGGTCTCCGGCCGAGAGCATCGTGTCGTCCCCGGCGGGGTCGTGCTCGTACTCGTCCCCGCTGTCCGACATGGCGTCCATGACGTAGTCGCCGTGGTCGCCGTACTCCCCGGAGTCTCCCTCTGCAGAGAGAATGGTGTCGTCTGCGGGATGTTCTTCAGTGGCAGCAGATAGCACCGTATCGTCGCCGGGATGGATCTCAATGCCAGCAGAAAGCACCGTTTCGTCTGCGGGAGCAGCCTCCGCGCCAGGGAGCGCCGTGTTATCACCGAGCTCGCCATCGGAGAGTGGCGTCGGCGGGCCGCCAGGGGTGGGGGTAGGCGACGCAGTGCCGCGCGTGGGAGAAAAGTTGATGAGGTCGTGCGGGGTAAAGTTGAGGAGGTCACGCGGGGTGGAGGTTGAGGCAGGTGCGATGAACGGTGAATGTGCGGGAGTGTAGAGTAGCGACGGGGAAGCGGGGACGCGGGGGGATGGGGAGGGTGCAGCTGTGCTGGGGCGAGCGGGAGTGCGAGACGCGCGCGCTGGAGTGGATGCTGGGGGTTGGACTGGCGAGGAAACCGGACCTTGTGCCGGTGTTGGGGAGCGCGGCATCTTGCTCGGTGACGGATTTGCTTTGACTACCGGTGTGGGAGCACGCTGCTCGGGCGGAGGCTGCATAGTCTCGTCGTTGTCCTCGGGCGCCTCAACCTCTACCTGAGGAAGGGAGTGTTTCGGGGTACGACGGCGGGGCTTTGGAGTCGTGGCGGGCGACGGCGCGGTGCCATCAAAGTCGAGCGCCAGGATACGGCGGAGCGGGGGGGCGGGGCTCGGGGTCGGCGTGCGCTTGAGCTGCACGGGCGTGTCCGTGCTGGCAGGGACGCCGAGACTGGCAGGAGTGTGCGCCGTGTCTGGTTCAGCTTCGGGCGAGTCGGGGCGCGAGGGGGAGATTGACTGCTCGACAGGTGCAGCTCGGGGGAGGATGGGGTCGGCGGAGAAGCCGGGTGAGTCGAATCCGCCAAAGTCCTCGGGCCCCGAGTCGTCATCGGGGCCGGAGTCCGGCCCAAAGTCGAATGGGGGGTCGAACGGCTCATCGTGCATCGGCGAGCCGTGTGACGAGGGACGGAACGGTGAGGCCAGTCGCGGTGGTGTTGCGGCAGGGAGAGATTCCTTGCGGGGAGGCTGTACAGGCGACAGGGCAGCGAAGCGTGCGAGGCCTTGCAGCGTGCCGGACGTGTTGCTCAAAATCGGGGACGAACTGCGTGGCGGGGGCGGGTCGATGTCATGGGGGGCGTCGAGGTCATTAGGAGCATCAAAGTCCATCGCCTCCTGCGGTGGCTCGTCCTCCTCGTCCTCCTCGTTGACAAACTCGGCAGATATGGGAGGGCGAGAGAGTGCCGAGGGACCACGGGTCTTGGTCTTGGCTGGTCGGCGGATGTTTGTCGCTGCAAAGGTATCGTTTCCGACTTCCTCCTCCTCATCTTCCTGCGTAAGCGAAACGTCGCCGTACGCGACAAAGTCCTGCTCGCGCAGCTCCTCCTGCTGCGGGCGGCGCTGGAGGAAGTCTGTATCCGTCGCCTTGCTCTTGCCCTTATCCTTCTTGGCCGTCTTGCGCGCCGTCGCGGGCGTGCGCCGCCGACGACCGGGACGTAGCAAGAGGGGGTCGGGCCCAGGCGTCGCGGCTATCGGCTCGTCTATGTCACCAATTTGCAAGCTCTCTACGATCTTGCGCTGGCTGGGAGAGAGCGTGTGGGGCGTGCCATCGCGCACGGCACTGAGGAGTTTGTTTGCCGGTGTCTTCGTGCGCGAGGCGAGGGTGGATGCGGCGCTTCCGCGTGCCGCGCTCTTCGCGCTTGTTGTCGCCGAGGTACGTCGGCGCACTGTCGCCGGCTCGTCGGGCGGGGGACTCGACGACTTGCGCTTCTCAGGCGACGGAGTTGCCGACTGCAACTTGACTCTGGGGGCCACGCTTGCGCTGCGGCTGCGGCTCCTCGCTCGTGATGCTTCGCGGCGCGTCTGCTCGTCGTTCCGCTCAGCGAGCATGATGGTGATGCTGTGCCCATCCTCGTCTGGCTCGAAAGACTTGAATCGCGGGCGTATGGGGTCAGCCACAGGGCGACTGCTGGCACGCGACGACCGCTTGATCGTGGATGGTGGGGGCATCTCGTCCGCCGAGTTCTGCAGAGCCTGTGATGGTTCGGGAGTCGCGAGGCGCGCGGATGCCAGAGCCGGGGCCGGGGCGCGAGATGACGCCAGGGACTGCTGGGATAACTGCCATCAGCTCGGCGCAGCGGCGCACTCACCTCCTGGCTTGCGTGTGGGGTCATTAACCCTCCTGCGCCATTCACACCTTGGCCCTTGGCTTTGCCTTTACCCTTGCCTCGAGGCATCGTATGTTCAGGCTGCGGCGTGCCCTCGTCGGTCTCGTCGCCGAACAGCGACGAGGACGGCATGTCTGGTGGTGGGATGTCCCACAGCATCGTCTCGTCTGTGCGTGCCAGAGCGGGTGACTCGTCGCGTCGTGCGCGGGCTCGGCCGAGGAGCGGTGGCGAATCCACGGCGAGGTCGGCGAAGCGGCGCCGCGACGGGCCGGCGACAGCGGAGGGGATCGGGTGGCGAGAGGACGATGCCTCCTGTGACGGCGGTGGCGAGGCTAGTGTCGGCGCTGCGGCCTTACGCGGCGGAGGCACGGGTGCGGGTGCGGGTGATGGCGAGAGACGAGCGCGTTTGCTCGCCATGGTGGCGGATGCTGTCGTGGTGCGTGCTGTGCCCGACTTTGACGCAGCTCCAAGTTTTGGAATCTTTAATTTCGGGAGCGGGAGACGCGATGAGCTCGGTGCTGCTGCGGGTAATGTTGATGGAGCGGCGCGCTTGTGCGGCTGGCTGGCAAACGCTGATGATGCCATCATGCGCGGGGGCGAGGCCAGCAGCGATGGCTCACGCACTGGGCGGACCATTGTGGTGGTGTGCTCCTTCGAGCTCGAGTAGAGTTGGGCGGATGTGGATGCGGATGTGAATATGGGTATGTGATAGATATGTGTGTGTTTATTGTTTGGGAGCAGGGTAGTAGGGCATTAGTCTGTTGGTATCGGATCACACAAGATGGTGCATGTGCGGCAGTGGGCAGGGGGTGGCCGTGTCCGTGACGGTGGCGGTGACGGTGACGGTGACGGTGTCGGAGTCGGAGGTGATGGTGAAGAGAAGTGGAGAGAGTGGAAAGTACTGTAAGTCTCGTGCGTGTGTGTATTGTTTGTGGTCTGTCGTTGGGAAGGAAGCACAGACCCAAAGGATCGGTCTGGGTGCGAACTGGTGCTCCATTGTGGTCCCGCGTCCTCTGCCGACGCGCCTGCTCTCCTCGCTGTTCACCGTGCTGTCCACTCGGCGCGCGGTAGCTCAGGGGGTTAGACCCAGTCCAAAGGAGGGAAAATCAAAAAAGAACCCCCCAAAACAAACAATAGTATTCAATTATGTAAGAAGCTAATGGGAGCGATCAGGGGGATCGGCGAGGTAAATACGTAAAATTACCACCACGCAAAGCCCACGTTACATGTCTTTGTCACGTGACATTGTTTACTTATGTCTTGTGCCACATTGGGAGTGTTTCACCGATCACGCAGATGCCGACCAGAGCCCAAAAACTGGACCGATTGGAAGGGATGACGACATCCGTGCCTGAACGAGAACCAACCCCAGGCCAGGGGCAGCGGCCGAAGGACCCAAAGGGGTGCCTCGGAAGCTCAGAAGCCGAAGCGCGGAAATCCACGCAGAGCATGGGACAGATCCACACTGGAGGATCAAGGAGGGAATCCACAGGGCGGACAGGGGGATCAGCAACGACCTACACACCGAAGAAGCAAAAGGAGGGGGGACATGGCGAAAACCCGCAAACACCGCAGACTGGTGGTCTGAGAGTTCAGCATCATTCTGCTGCTGCGGTGAGCTGACAGAGTATGTAGGATGGATGGATATGTTGAAAGACCGCATCAGCATGCATGTGACCCTTGTGCAAGGATGAGCTTCGGATGCCGAAATGACACGCTACTACCCTGCACCCTTGTGCTGGGTGGACACAAAGTGACTCTCCGTGTGTGTGTGGTGTGAGAGAGTGTGTGTGTCTGCCATAATCTGCCATCTGCCACAGAGGGACAATCAGTCTGGATCCCTCCCAGACTGTCCAACCAGCGTTTCCGGGTGGATCCGCGCGTGCCACACACTCACCAGCTGTTGCTGCAGGTTGCTCATTCCATTCCATCCTCACATCCACATCACAGCATCCATCCACACCCAATCCACCTCCATCCATCAACCTCGCTGTCCCATCCTCTCCCTCGCATCCACCCGCGCGCTCGGCCTGGGACAAAGTTTATCCGCCGCCCCAACTCACTCTATCCCTCCGCGCACTCCTAGGCCATCCTCGGCTTGCCTTTGGTTTGTGTGAACCCTTCGGCTCTCGCATCATTTTTCAAGGTCGCCAATCTTTCGTTCGGCTACTGACGTGACGACCTTCGGAACCCTCGGGACTCGGTACTCGGTACTCTCCCTCTGCAAACACATCCACAGCCTGTCCACTAGTGGCTGCTACGCGCACGCGCTGCATTTCGCCTGCTGCCACGCCCCAGGCCCCTCTGCCCTCGTCGCCCTCCCCTGTGCCCATTCCCAACTCGTCGTGGGTTTGGGATCTGGGTCCGAATCTTCCGACCGCCCGTCGCCAGTGTTTGTGTCCCTCCCTCGGCCCTCCCTCCCTCGGCTGTTGGGGCCTTGCGCTGCTGTTGTCCACAGCGCCACAGCCAGCACACAGCTGGCTGATCGATCACTCCGCTTGGGAGTGTGCATACTCGGCCCATTTTGCCAAGACGGCACAAGGTGTCTAGGACCGAGAGCTCGAGGCGCGTAGAGGACGAGAGGGAGTAGAGTCAGTCTCCCTGTTCCCCTAATCTCCATCCAGCGCCAGCTGCAGAGCACCCCTTCCTCCCCTTCTAGCTCGTGCCCCGTGCCTCTTGTGCCATCAACCAGCCATGTCGGATCAAGACAAACGACGCGGTACGTCAAAAGTGTTCCATCCTCCCTTTCATCTCTCTCTTTCATCTCTCTCTCGCTCTCTCTCTCATCTGCATCTGCATCCGCATTCACTTCACATCTCGCATTCGCATCTGCATTTTCATCACCACTTACCGCCATCTCCGGTAGCCGGCTGACCCCATCCAGAGCTCGACCAGCCGCCGTCATCTCGCTTCGGCTACCCGGGCCCAGGCGCATCCGCTTCTCGAGGCGAGCCTCCCTCTTCTTCGTCCAACAATCCCCCACCGTCTCACTCCCATATCCCTCCTCCGCCCCATCATCACCGCCACCTTCCTCCCGGCCCCGGCCCCGGCGATCGCGACCGTGACCGTGACCGCGATCGCGGTCCTCCACCCCCCATCCCTTCCGACTCACGCGTCCCCGGCTCCGGCTTGAGCTCGTCTTATCCCGCTCGACACGACTCCCCCGGCTCTGGCCCTGGCGGTCCCCGTTCCAGCATGTTTGGCGGCCCAGGCTACCCGTTCGGTAGCTATTTGGCTGAGAAGCGTGAGCGTGACCGCCTCCGTGAGATTGAGCGTGAACGTGAGCTTGCACGGCAAGGAGGCGGACAGCAGCCGCCAAAGCCGCCCGGAGGCCACCCAGGCGGCGGTGGTGGCGGCGACAGAGGGCCTGGCGGCCCTGGAGGAGTGCCGCCAGCGTCGGATTTGTTCACTGAAAAGCGCGAGCGGGAGCGTCTGCGTGATATGGAGCGTGAGCGACAACAAAAGGCCGGTGGCCCTGACGGTTCACCCGGCCGTGCGACGTCATCTGGCCCTTACTCGCGTCCCCCACCAGGACACGCCGGCCACCCATCGTCCGCATCCACATCGCCCACCCTCGCTCGCAGAGAACCATCAGGTCCTCCTCCGCCATCCGGACCGGGCTCGAAACCTCCCATGTCCGGATCGCTCCCCCCATCGCAATCCGCATCGAACGCCCCCCGCGGTTCTCACCTCCCCCCGTTCTCTAGCTTGGGACCCCGTCCGATGGGTACGGGGTACGAGGGTGGACGCGCACGATCAGGCAGCAACGCCAGCCAGACATCCAAGGACGGACACCAGCGCACGCTCTCCAACGCAAGCCAACCCCGCGAGAACCTGGCGGGTCTCGCATCCATCGGCCAATCGAGCCCCATCAAGTCAAACGCGCCGCCGCCCTCGGCTGCATCGCGTGGAGGTCTCTTTGGTGGCCCGCCCCCGCTCTCCCAGGCTTCGCGTGACGTGCCCCCTCCACAGCGCTCACCGGTCCAGTCCGCCTCAACGTCGCCGATACAATCCACCCGCGAAGTGCCCCCGGCCCCTGGCTCGTCTGCAGGCAAACCGGGGGGCGCATCTGGCCCACCGACGGCCACATCCCACGCGGGACGCCCGCCATATTCCTTCTCGTCAACGTACGCATCCGCCTACACCACACCATACAACTCGTACGGCATGGGTGGTGGCTTCCTCGGCGGCGGCAGCGGGCTCGGCGGCTTTCCCTTTGGCGGGTACGGCGGCACGCCCGCGGAACGGCAGGAGCGCCTCGAGCGCGAGCGCGAGCGTGAACGGCAACGTGAACGCGACAAGGAACGCGAGAGCCAGTTTGAACGCGAGCGCAAGGCAAGCGTTGATCTCGAACGCGAGCGGCAGGCGATCCGTGAGCGCGAGCAAGCGGACAAGGACCGTCTGGCGCGCCTCGACCGCGAGCGCCAGAAGCAGCGCGAACTCTCCATGGCCCGATCCCACGAAGACACGAAACCTGGCTATGGTGGCGTAGAGAGCAAGCCGTTCCAACCCCCACGCCAGTCGTCGACCCCGTACGGCGACGTGTACCGTTCCCGTCCGCCTGCACCCACCGCGCCGGAACCAAAGTACACGCGCCACATTGAGGTGCTCAACCCAGGTGCCCAGCCTCAGCCGTACCCTGTCGATCCTCCCCCGGCCAAGGCCACGCCGCCCCCGGTTGCGACAGCGCCTCCCCCGCAACCTCCGCAGCGCGCTGCACCTCCGCCTCCCGCGCCTGAACGGCCATCTAGCACCCAGCCGCCGTATCAGTACACTCCCAAGCCCGACAGCCGCGAGTACACGTACACGCCGCGTGAAAACAAGCGTGCTCGTGCAGACACGTCCACTGAGGATGCGGCGCCAGCCCCGCCAGCACCCGCCCCGGCTCGGAAAACCGCTGCCAGCCGCAAGCGCAAAAAGGAGGAACCCAAGGAGGAGAAGAAGGATCTCTCGGCACTCACTGTCGCGACGAAAAGCTGGCCCGACGTCACGAGCGCGCCCGTCCAGGCGTACCTCAAAACTGTGGGCGATCTCAACCGTGTGGTCGCGCGTCAGGTGTATGCTGGCTCGGAGTGGTCGCTCGCGCGCACGCGTTTCACGCAGCCCGAGAATGAAGGCGCGTTGGTCATCGTGCGCATCTCGGGTGCCTTCCTCGGCAGCCGATGGAAGGTGCGCGGCGAGCCGGGATGGGACGAGGCGTCGCCGACGGGTGGGGACGGCGCAAAGGTTGGTCTCGAGTGGGGCGCATCGGGCAAGGCGCGCGGCGAGCGGCGTATCTGGGGAACAGACGTGTATACCGACGACTCGGACCTCGGCCTTGTCCTCATCCACGCGGGCTGGGTCCGCTGGGGC
This sequence comes from Apiotrichum domesticum, assembly GCA_001599015.1. NCBI lineage: Eukaryota > Fungi > Basidiomycota > Tremellomycetes > Trichosporonales > Trichosporonaceae > Apiotrichum > Apiotrichum domesticum. Next base: position 1,676,282 of record BCFW01000004.1, on the reverse strand, counting down.
GGGCCAGAGACACGCTCCGACTCGGACCTCGTCAATGTCTCGGTGCGCATCGTCCCCAGCCTTGTCAAATACTATGCCACCGAACGCAACGGCGTGATCACCCGCGCGTGGGGCAACGGACACGACGGCGCGAGTATTGTTGTTGAAGGCGTCGAGCGTGTCAAGGTGAGTAAGGAGCGAGAGGGAGTACTGTAGCCAACCCCGACCTGATCGAGTCACTCACACCCCAGGTGGACCAAGCCATCCCATCGTCGCTGGACAAACGTGCAAAGCGCAAGCTCCATATGGCGGAGCTGCAGCGCGAACGCATGCTGCTCGACTGCGTTGCGCCGCAGCCAGCTGACATCCAAGTTGACGCGGGCGTGCTCCCCGAGGATATTCTCCTTCCCGAGGAGCTCCCCAGCAAGCCGGCGAGCCGGGAATGGGACCTGCCGTACAACGACTTTGAGCCCGAGACGTTACAGTTCATGCGCGGAAACGCATACTACTCGTACTCGCCCGAGGCGCTGCTGAGCTACCTCGACAACGTGACGCGGAAGGAGCGCCCAACACTCTTTACGCACGATCTCGAGTTTGGCACCCCGCGCGAGATGTGAGTTGTGCTTTCCCTTTTTTACACAACTGACCACAGGTTCATGCTGCACCTTGACCCGTGGAACGACGCGCTGCTGCTTACGCTAAGCTCGCTGAACTCGAGCGGCGGCGCCAAGGTGGTCATGGAGGACGTCGAGCCGGAGAACACGCAGTGGATCCGCGAGGGCCTCGCAGTGCAGGCAGACGACGAGGACGGGTGGCTGTACGAAGCCAAGGTGTACCGCTGGGTGAGGCGTGAGGAGGGGCGCGTGTTCCTCCCGTCGTGGAACGAGGCGGATGTCATCGAGTTCTACAAGGACAACGAGGACCTCGAGGAGGACAAGGACAAGGACAAGGCCGACAAGGAGGACAAGGCAGGGAACGAGGCAGAGGGCAAGGAGGTAGACGTCGACGGCGACGTCGCGATGGACGACGCCAAACCCGAGCCGGAAGCAGCGCTCGAGACGGCTGAACCCGCCGAGCCCGCGCCAGAGGCCGCACTGCGCGCAAAGTCAAAGTCGCCAGTCAAGACCCAGCCGACCCGCTCCTCGCCACGCAAGCAGCCCGCGACGCTTCCACCGGCCGCCGAGCCCGCCTCCCCTGAGAACGCCCCGCGCGCGACATCACCCGCCAAGGCCGCATCTCCCGCCAAAGCGCCGTCACCCGCCAAGGCCGCATCCCCCGTCCGCGCCGCGTCGCCTATCAAGGCTCCCTCGCCGGCTAAACTCCCGGCATCTCCCACCAAGGCTGCCTCGCCGACCAAGTCCGCATCACCAGGCAGGGCCGCATCGCCTGTGCGCGCCGCGCCGCCGGCCAGGGCCGAGTCGCCAGCCAAACCCGCCCCAGTAGAGAAGGAGGCCACACCGCCTCGGTCGCCGGCAAAATCCGAGTCTCCCGCAAAGTCTCCTGCAAAGTCTCCCGCCAAGACACCGCCCAAGTCGCCTGCAAAGTCGCCCACAAAGGCACCGGCCAAGCTGCCCTCGCCTGCCCCCCAGACTGAGCCACTCCCAGTGCCGGCACCAGAGCCAGAGGCGGAGCCAGAGGCAAAGGCAGAGGCAAAGGCAGAGGCAGAGGCGGCTGAACCCGAACCTGAACCTCAGCCCGCGATCCCGACCCCGCCAAAGGAGCCCTCCCCTAAAGCCCCTACACCGCAGCCCGAGCCCGAGCCCGCCCGCGAGCCCACGCCCCCGCCCCCGCCGGAACCAGCAGAACCACAGCCTCCAGCAGACGGCGAGGGCTCCGAACCGATGGATATCGACGACGCACTCGAGGACGCCACCCCGCCGCCCGTCTCGGCCCCGGCGAGGGAGAGGACGAAGACGCCCGAGCCCGAGCGCGCGCCTGAGCCTGAGCCCAAGCCTGAGCCCAAGCCTGAGCCTGAGCGGCAGCCCGAGCCCGCAGAGCCAGCAAAGGAGCCAGAGCGCGCCCCCGCACCGGCACCGGCCCCGCCCAAGCCCGCGCCCCGCCGCGTGCCGTCCCCCGTGCGCCGGCCGCCGCCGCCCCGGGACGACGACGAGGGGAGCGAGGAGGGTGAAATTAAAGAGTGAAATGAAAATATTGTCTGTAGGCCGATCGTATGTGACATTCCTTGTCAACAAATGAAATCAGAGTTCCTGTCCAGTACGTTTGGGGTCGCATTGGGTCGCCCTGGTGAGTACCGCACCCCGTGCCGCGTGCTCTGTACGGCGCGGCAGTACGCCGGATATATAATAGGTAGCATAACTGTGTATAAAACTAGGCGGGACTGTGTGTGTCATTATGATTCTGCTGGAGCGCCTCGACGGCGTCCGGGGACTGCGCCTGCGCGGCCGCCGTGGTGGACACATTGTCGCGCCTCCGGACCGTGCCTGTGCCGGGGCTGGCGTCCGTGGCTGCGAGGGACATGTTGTCGCTGCTCTGTGCGCTCATGGGCTCGCTCTCGAGGTCGTCGAGCGAGAGCTCGGACTGCGAGTCCTCTGTGCTCGGGTCGAGGGCGCGCCCCGCGAGCCCGAGCATGGCCTCGGCCCCGGCAGCGTGGTACAGCATCGAGTTGCGTTTGCTCTTTGTTGCCTGCGACGGCTCCTCGAGGGTAGCGGCGGCGGGTGTGCCGCCTGGCGAACTGCCCGTAGCCTCGACGGCGGCAGCGACAGTGGCGGGGTCGTCGAGGGGGAGCTCGTCGACGCCCTCGTCGTCAAAGATTGCGCCGAACCGCGAGACGAGCTCGTAAAAGATGCCGGCGGGGATGCCGAGCGTGGGACTAAAGACAATACCAATGTTTCGTAATGTCATCTTGTTGACGGCCGAGTTCTTGACGATAAGAATTAGGTGCGCGGTAAATGCGCGGAGAAGGGTGTAGTTTGCGGGCGGAAGCTCGGCGACGAGGCGCGACAGCTCGGCGACGCGCGCGGTCGAGTCCACGAGGTCTGGGAGTCAGTACAGAACACAACACACTGTTCTCACCAATTACTGCGAGGAACCGCATGTGGAGGGTGCGCGTGAGCAGGCTGGTGGGAAGTTCGCGGAGGTAGGTCTTGAGGAGGCCGGCGATGGCGTGTGGGTCCCACCGCTCGTCGATCTGGAGGAGGTTGACGTCGCCCTCCTGGTTGAAGCGCTCCTTGAGGCCCTTGATGACCGCGCTGCTCCCACTCAGACGGTAGATGCCTTCTTCCTGGTCGGCATGTTTGGCCTCGAGGTACTCGATGCAGCGGAAGACAATGGCAGGCAGGCCGGCAACGGAGGCTATGGCGATCGAGTCGGAGAGCGGGACACCGAATACTGGTCGCGCGGTACCCTTTTCTGGAGTCTTTCCCACAAGACCCCAGAAGCGTCCTGATTTCGCTTTGCGTTCCCGGTCGCGGTCGACATTGTACCCTGGTACCGAGGCGACGCCGTCGCTAGAGAGCTTGGTGAGGTAGGCGGGAGAGAAGGATTGTCGGCCGGGCATGGCACTCTGGCGCTTGATGGCCTTGGGGGTCGGTTCGCTTGGAGCAAGCTGAGAGATGAGATCGGAAGTGGATGCAAAGGCGCCGGCAGGTGTGAGATGGGTCGGCGACTGTGTTGCCGGTCCGGCGTGGCGCTGCGACTCCATGAGATTAATCACACTCGGGAGCGGTGCGCCCGAGATGAATTTCGCGTTGGCATCAGCCAGCTGCGATAATGGCTGCGCAGAAGTGACGACAACGTCCTTGCTCGACTTGCGGATTGCACTGCGTCTCCGCTGGTGGCCGAGGCCCGCGCTCATCGGATTGGGAGTGGAATTTGCCGACGGTGTGGGCGTCATGTCAGGATCGACCTGGCGGACCAGCAAGTCGATCCAGCTGTCGCGCTCCACGTCGCTGCCTGCACACAACACATGACGGTTCTGCGACGAGTCCTTCTTTGCATTCGCCTCAATAATGAGGAAGGCGTGGCGAAAGTTGCGGTCGTCATTCGCATCCGGTCCCCGGTTTTGCCGGCCGATCTGTGCGCCGACGAGTTGGATTGCGCCAAGGAAGGGCCCACCGCGGGTCTCGTAGTACTTCATCACCGGACCATCGAGGACAAAGTAGCGCGTCTTCCATCCGCCAAAGTTTTTGCCCTTTTTGGTGAGGTAGCCCTCCTTGCGAAGCTTGTTGGTCTTGGCCTGGACGACGTCTGAGGAGAGAAAGTTGCACAGATCAGACTTGTCGCTCACAGGCGCGACGAGCAGCGACTCGAGGTACTGCTCCAGCGCGGCCTTGCGCTGGTCAATCTTGCTGGGCGCAAAGTCCTTCCACGCCTTGCCCTCTGGTAGAGACGACACCATCTTCTTCCATTCTCTGCGACTCTTTCCCGAGCGCTCTTGTGCGCGGGCGTCGAGCTCCATGAATGCGGAAAACGTCTTGCCGACAGTCCAGGACAAGGGAGTCGAATTGGGTGCGCGCACAGCAACGGCGACAATAAAGCACAGCACGTCGCGGCCGCTCTGGTTGGGGAAGACTGTGGAATGGGGGATGGACAGACGGGCATGGGGAAGGAGGGCTGTGGTGAGCTGCGTGTGATCCGGCTGCGGCAGGGTGCCGGGAGAGAGGGGAGATTCGAGCGATGTTCTACTCGGGTCGCCACCAGTGACGGGCGATGTTGTTGGCCGCGACGTCACAGTGTCCTGGGACGGGCGGGGCGAGTCGGGGCTTGTCAGCTCGTCCTGCTCCATGATCGGGGATGCACGCTGCGAGCCGTCAGACAAGTTGGCTCCGGTCTGGGCGTCGCCACTGGAACGGGGGGCAAGCGAGTTGGGACTGGGATGAGATCCAGAACCGCCGCCGAGCGCGCCCGCTTGCTGCTGCTGCTGTGTCGAGTCCGCAAGGGCCATGAACGACGCGACCTCTGGGGGAAAGGTCATACGGCTTTCGTGCCGTAACCTCTTTTCCGGCATCGGGGATGGCAAGAGTCCGCCACTAGGCGACGGGGACCGCTCTGGCAACATGCTATTTGAGCTCAGAGTCTCGCTTGCTGATCGCTGGGCGGCAGTCATCGTCGGCGGGGCAGCGAGGCCGGATGCCTTGTCCTCCTGGTCGGAATTCAGCCGCCGGCCATTGTGGTTGGCAGTGCTGTGCGAGTCGGATGACGCGGTGGTTCCCAATGCGACGGCGCTGGCACTGTGGGGCACACGACGGTTTCCAGACGGCACGGGATCGAGGCCGGCGGCGACCAATCGGTTGTTTGCCCGTTCGCGGTCTGCACGGAGACGGTCGTTGTCTCCTGCGAGATGGGCACACTGGGCGCGCTGTTTCTCAATAAGCTTCCAGAGCTGCGTGTTCTGTGCTTGCTGCGTTGTCAGGTCGAAATTCAGATCTGGTTCTTACCAAGCCGTTACGGTCGCTGACGACAGCTTCGAGAGTGCGGCGCAGGTCGCCACCATGGGATCGTATCAGCGCCTCGACATCGACATTGCCGGACTGGTGTCGCGGGGAACCGGGGCTGGAGACCTGAGGGGGGCTTGTGATGGGGGTTGCAGAGCTTGCCCTGGAGATGTGTGCTCCGGGGTTCTGCTGTGGTTGTTGGGACTGCGGATGCGGTTGCCCCGATGGTTGCGGTTGTGCCTGCTGCTGGGGCTGATGCGAGGGGCCTGCTGCCGACGGGCCGGCGGGGGKGTTGGAGATACAGATGGTGGGGGCGACGGCGGCGTGGGCGGTCTGGGAGTTCATGGTCACGCGAGGAGATTACATCTGAGGTGAGCAGAGGACTGGGGCAAGTGACGCACCCAACGCGCTGGATGCCGAGAGATGTAACAAGAAGGAAAAGATGAGAACAAGAACAAAAAAAGTGGGAGAAGCAGGAGCGCGACAAAAGAGATAGTGCTGGAGGTAGTGCTGGCGTGCTTGGCGTTGGTGAAGATGTCGCTGATGGGCTCCGTTTGGCCGCTCAGCCGACACGCAGACACCGGTTCGGTGGCACGGATGTGCTCACGCCCCGCCTAGTACAATAGGTATCTGTGTGTTGGGGTGCGTGTGACGACGCGGCCCGACACGACGATACACTTGACGCGGCGCGCGCGCGGATGAGTGCACGGCGGCTCCGTCCCGCCGCGCGGACTGGATGGGACGGAGGAGCTCCGGAGACTAGGACTGAGTGAGGAGCGGCCGTGTGCGCGGCAGGTGCGACGGTCGGGAGCGGAGACCAGGAGTGTGGTGTGGCGTGGCGCGGTGTGAGGAGAGGGTTTCTGTGTGTGTGTGTGTGTGTGTGTGTAGATGTGGTGAGACTCGGCGCGGTTGGCGACGGGCAACGACCCAAGAGCGTTGCGATGAGGGTGGGGTGTGATGTGACGCGATGCGACGAGATGTGGTTCGATCGTGAGCTGGGGGGGAGGGAGATGGAGGGAATGACGGTGTGGGATGGGAGGAGATGGAGATGGATGGGGAGTAAGAAGAGGGGTGGAGTGGAGTGGAAGAGGATGCAAAGGTGTTAAAGTGGTTGCAGTCCGTGTTGTGTGCCACTAGTGGTGGTGGTCGCTGTCGTTGTCGTGGACTTTTGATTTGGATTTCGATTTGGATTTGGATTTGGGATTCGAATCGCGCAGGGGCAGACGAGCGGGGTGCGGCTTGGCTAGCTGGGCTGTTTGCTGTTTAGTTGTTGCTTGTTGCTTGTTTGGCCTGGATTGGGCTTGGCTCGGTCGGGTCGAGCAATGTGGAGTAGTGTGTTTTGTTTCTGTTTGTGTGTATGTGCGCGATGGCGACGGCGATGTGGACGTTGATGTTGATGGCGACGCCGACGGCGATGGGAGACTGCGCGATGCCGAGACAGGTAATGCGATCAATCAGAGTGTAATCCAGAGGCCAGAGGTGCAGAGCGTGCAGAGGTGCTGCAATCGCGGAGGGAAGACACAGTCTGCACAGACACACACACAGTCAGAGGGGGGGGGGAAGACACACGAGACCAAGGCAGAGAGGCAAAAAAAAGGCGACGGGAGGCAAAAGGGCAAAAAAGCCTGAGGGCCAAAGGGGGGGAAGGGAGACATGTTTCTGGTTTCTGGTCTTTGTTTTTCCTGTCTCTCCTCTCTTGTCCTGCGCCGGCCGTGTGCCCGGCGGTGTAGGTACCTGTCTTACCCTCCGTACCCTCCGTACCCTCTGTACCCTCTGTACCCTCCTCCCCTCCCGCCTCCCCTCTGCTGTAGCCTCCGCTGCAGTCCCCTTTCCCGGCCTCTGAATCCTCATATCCTCAGAGATCAGAGAGTACAGTTTCCCTCGTTTCCCTGCTTGTGCCTGTCGGCCCTGGTCCCTTTGGAACCGCCTCCAGCACTCCCAGCAACCTCCGACCGCGATCCTAGCTGGATTCAGGGTATCCACGTGGATACGAAACAATCGAATCGCGATCTCGCGAGTCGCGCGCACCCGGCCACCCGGGTACCGCATCCCGAACAAGCAGCGTGCAGAGACGAGGAAAGGTCTGTGCGCGACTAGTCACGACATGCTAGCTACTAGCAAGCTAGCACCAGATCCGCTTGATCAGCCACAATGGGCTGGCTAGCGCTGCAGATCCGTGATCGTGATCAATGATCGTCTCGCGCATCGTGCTTCGTGCTTCGTGCTTCGTGCATCGCGCAGCGCGTTCATGAATCGCGGATCGTATCTGAGGATGACAGAGGTTGACAAGACCTGTAGCTGTAGATCCACTACGCATCTCCTCATCCTCGCGCCTCGGCGTCTGCAGGCGCTCAGGCTCGGCGCGTCGGCGTCGGCGCCGATCCCGGCCGGGAATCCCGCTCCTCTCTTCCCTCTTGCCTCCCAACCTGAGCGCCTCGACGCCTCGACGCCCTCGACGCCCTCGACGCCTGTGCCAGCCTGATGCACACGAGGGCCACCGCTAGCACCGGGCACTGGTACTGCTGGTTACCCTTCACATGGCATCACACATTTGCTGTCCCGTCCAGTAGTACTAAAGTACTCTTTTTTCATGTCAATGTGAAACCTGCCGAGCCTGAGTCTGCAGTCTGGGGCATATGGGGATGACATGATACTATAATCCTGTGATCCTGGAATATGTGATACTGTGACACGGGCATGAGATGACGGGTTTCTACGCTCGTTACAACCCCAATTCTCCGCCCCTTCCGTGTCCTGTCATGTCCCCCTGCGCCAGAGTACCAGAGTGTGCCAGCGCGAGGTGCGGGCCGGCTGGGGAGCAATAACGCGTGCAGCGCGGCGCGCAGCATACGGCGTGCAGCGTAGGAACACACACCAGTGATCCTGGATCTCCTTCCTATCCATCGTCAGCGCGAGTGACACTATAGCGAAAGGGGACATCAGACATCACGCGACTGACTTTCAGCGTGTGGACACTGGCGGGAGCCCGGGCAAGTCGGGGGACCGGAACTCTGCCACGAGTGACGGTGTGAGTGAGCGGGTACGCGTTGTCCAAGTGAGGGTATCGATAGTGAAAGTGTTGCGTCCAATGAACCGGGGTCACAGTCTGTACTGTGATAACGTTCCCCCACGCGACAAGGTCGGGGTCTCGACATCGGGGTATGTTGGAGTCGCAGCACACTGGTATACCGCGCAGCCGGGCTCGAGCTCGCCAGAGCCGAAATGGGTCGTAGTCGAGTCGGGAACTCACTTCTGACCCACTCTCCCATTACAGCACGAGATTGTGGGGAATCGGACGTGGTACGCGGCTCGTCTTCTGTCCAACTCCAACACGGTGTGACGCGAAACGCGGCCCCACTCCACCGGTCGGTCCTCGTTCCTAGTTCCTTGCCCTGTCGCTCGTGGTGGGGCGATCTCCGGCATGATGGCAATGATGCCTGTGGAACGAGCATCACCTCAGCCCCAGCCGGCCATCAGTGGACCTGGGCATGTGCTTCATGCTTGGATCCTGGGCTGCGTAAGGGGTCAGCCATGCCAGGCTTATTAGATGGGTTCCGCGGTATTGATTGCAGGGTGGGGCGGGGCGGTGCAGTGGGGCTGTTGGGCCGACATTGCCATCACTCTGAACACGGCATTAGTAGCCACAAATTCCGCGGCCATCCATCTCTCCCGCGTTGGTAGCAGATATATACATTTCGCTGCAAGACAGCTACTGTAACACTGGGTTACACTGCTACTAACACTGGCTTATACTGGCTTCGGTTTTCCGAGACTATTTCAATTCGGGCTGGGTCTGGTGACGAGGGGTTACCTGCAATGCGGCACGGGTATCCTGTAGTACCGCACCGGGATCCTGCAGAGCTGCGCGGGTATGCCTAGTTGCAGTCGGACGGGACGCGGAAGCCGTTGGTGCGGCGACCGTTGTTGGCGGCGTCGACACCGAGACCGCGCTCGGCAAAGGCCTTCCAGAGGATGCACTTGTTGGCGCCGCCGGTGAGAACCTTGTCGGCCTGGATGATGGCGTCACGGGCGTCAAAGAAGGTGGGGCGGCACGGCTGGAGCTTCATGCCCGAGATGACGAGCTGGAGAGCGAGGGTGTTGCCGTGCTTGGGGACGAGGGGGCCATCCGAGGCGCTGTCGCAGCTCGCGCCGGCGTAGAACTCGTTGGGCTGGGAGGGGTCCTCGGGAGGGAAGAGGTTGTTCGAGAACCCGTGCTTCTCAACAAGGCGCTGGGACATGACAAAGAGCATCTCGGCCCAGACACCGCCCATGGCGTGCACACCCGAGTAGCCAGCTCCGTCGAGGGTAGTGTACGTCGCAGGGTTGGTCTTGGTGTCGGTCGTGTACGGGTAGTTGCGGATACCCCTGGCGCTGTTGGCGGCCCAGGCGCCCATGGTGAAAGTGTCGTCCGGGCCCTTGTGCTCAGTGGTCTGGCGGACAAGGGTGGCAATGAAGTCACCCCAGCCCTCGCCCATACCACCAGACTCGCCAAAGCCAAGGCAGCCAGAGTTCATGGGGCCACCGGTAAGACGGGTCGAGAGACCGTGGGCGTACTCGTGGATGACAATGCCCGTCTCGAGGTCACCGTCGCGGTACGGGGTGGCGGTGTCCCAGACGTACATGCGCATGCGGGGAGCCTGGCCGTCGGGAGGAGTGGCAAAGTTGGCGTTGTTGGTACCCGAGCCGTCCTGGGCGTTGGCAATGACGGGGTCGCCGCCCCTGCCGCCGCGGCCAAAGTTGTCCATCTGGAAGTTGCCCGACGCCTCGTCAAAGCCGTAGCGGTGGAGGAGGTCGTGGAACTTGTTGCAGGTGTAGAAGAGCTGGGTGATGGCAAAGTCGGCGTACTCCTTGGGCGCAAGTCCCTCGGGCTCTCCGTACTCGTAGACAAAGTTGAGGCTTCCGTTGGCAACTGGGCGGTAGTTGGTGAGGAAGTTGTTGCGGCCACCCCAGTTCTCGTGCGCGAGAACATTGTTGCCGACCGTCGAGGAGACAAACGTGTTCTCACCCTCGGTGGAAGATCCGGGCCAGTTGGTGTTGGGCCAGGGGTTGGAGTTAGTGGGGAAGGTGTGCCAGCCAAGAGGCGAGGCAACCTTGTCGGCGGGGTTGACCTCGCGCTTGGTCGAGCCGACCGAGGGATCGTTCACACCGAAGGGGAAGACAAAGTACTCGCCGTCGTGCGAAGGGGCCGGCGACGGCTTGCGCTTGCGCCTGTTGCTGTGCCTGTGGTGGTCGGGGTGCGAGTCCGAAGCCCAGTCGACGATACGGATGATCTCACCAGTGTCGGTCGAGACGTAAGCCTCGTACCAGTTGTCCTCCATCTCGACGTCGAAGCGGTAGACCATGACGGGGGCGCCGCCGGTAGTCTGGGTGTACATGGTACGGGCGGGGACTTCCGAGACGACCTGGGCGTTCTTGAGGGGCTGGCCCGAGATGAGCTCGGTGGGGGGCTCGGCAGGAGCCTTCTTGGGGCCGAGCATCTCCTGGGTGGTGGAGGTGAGCTCGGAGGCGTTGATGCCCTGCAGGTTGTTCGACAGGCGGGGGACAAGAAGCGCGAGCGCCTCGGTGGGGCTGAGCGGCGCGCGGGCAAGCAGCTTCTTGTCGCAGCGAACCTGGTGCTCCTCCTGGATCTTGCGGTAGTTGGTCTCGAGAGCCTCGATGAGCTCGGGGTCGGTGGGCTCGTCCTCGTCGCCAAAGCCGAGCCAGGCCTTGGCAGCGGTCTTGACAATCTCCCAGGCACCAGTGCCGGGAGTGGCTTCGGCGAGGGCCTTGCGGTGGCGGTCGAGCTGCTCCTCGATCTTGGAGCACACCAGGTCGCGCTCGCGGTCGAGCGAACGGGCCTGAATGTTCTGCGGGACCTCCTTCTCGGGGTGGAAGCTGTTGCCAAACGAGAGGATCTCGCCGTTGGGGGCGACGTTGACGTTAATGTCGCCGTCACCGACCTCGAAGCCGTTGATCAGCTGGCGGGCAAAGACGTGGGTGACCTTGGTGCGCTCGTCGGTGTAGGTCTGGGGTTAGTGATAAGGTGATAAGGGGCGATCGTGAAACACCCGGCAACGCAATCGTCACACAGACAAGCATCATGCACGCAGGCACCATGCACGGCAAGCCATGCACTATGCGATGCACGCAGAGCACATCGGGCGCAGCGCAGAATGCGACACGACGGGCGACGCAAGTCGTGTGATGTGTGTACATGGGGTCGGCGGACGCCGGCACCAGGGACGGTGACGCGTTTCGGTGGCGGGACGCGGAAGTGGTGGCAAAATGACCGCCATCTCCGTTCCGATCGCCTGGGGCATCTCATCTCGGGCACTAGTTTACTCACGTCGTCACGGATGTAGAAGCCGTCGCCCTCGCCTGCGCCGACCTTTTCGGCGATGAAGGCAACGGCGGCCTCGCGGGGGGACGCGTCGCGGCGGCGGAGACCCGACTGGGCGGGTGCCGCCTCAAACTTGTTGTGGGGAAGCTCTGGGCCAAAGGCGATCGACTTGCGGCCGCCGTGCTCGTTGCGCTTGGCCGCACCGTGCGCGTGCGCGGTGGCGGGGGCCGCGAGGAGCGGGAGGAGGGCGAGGAGAGCGAGGAAGGGAGTGCGCATGGTTGTGGTTTACCGGCTAGCGGTGTTGGGTACAAAAAAGTTGGTAAGATGTGGGGGGGATTGCCGCGGGGTGGCGGAGAGAGAAATGGGGCAAAGAACGACTACAACGGCGGGGCACAAAAGAGAGACAGAGGTTGGTGAAGCGTGCAGATGCGAGGATAGATGTGAACACGATGAGAAGAGAGACTGGTGGAGAGACAATGCTAAGAGGTGATACAAGATGCCTTTATATAGATGATGAGTGCTGCGGGCAATGGGTTGGTGAAAGGCGAGTTGGAAGAGACGCAGTGGATGGATGGATGGATGGACAGTTGAGCGGGCTGTTGAGTGCGAGGAGAGAGCGAGCTTGGACGGCCCGCGGCGCCTCGAGGACACGGCAGGCAAGGATGACAGGATGGCAGGATGGATAGAACGAGGGGCTCCATGCGCTCCCTGGGTAGGCAGGGCGGCAGGGCAGCAGGGCACAACACACACGCAGGGTGGCAAAACAACACGGGCGCACGTGCACTGGGCTCTTGGGGGATGCGCGCGATGCAACGCAACGCGGATCACAATTCTAGCCATATTCTGCCGATCCGCCCACATGGAGACACTCTACGGGCCGGTGGGGGGAGGGGGAATATAGGTGGGGGTTATTACCTCTTATGGCTAATCGGGATAGAGAATCCTAATCGGGGCTAATCAGATGATCAACAAGGTGCGAGCTAGTGTGATACAAATGAAATGGACGAGAAGCAAAAAGAGTGTAATACAAATGCAACAGAAAGTAAGCATGAGGGGCCATTGCAGCCACACGAAAAGGAACTCTGACCTCTTTTGACTCTGGGCCTGGATGTCTGCCCATGATGAAACACACAACGCAAAACACTTCCTAACATTGTTTGAAAGGGAACACACCACATCCCTCTCCCCCTCGATACGACCCATTCATCTTGTCAGACAGACGGAAACTTTACTTTTTCTTGACATTTACCACAACCCCGACAGGACATTGCCCCGACAGCGCCTGGACATGGCGCAACATCAAAACAGGACAGCTAGGGGCTCTCCCAGCTATTTGGAGCGCGCACCGACACTGACAGCCGGGCTCGAACTGACAGCGACTCTAACTGACAGGATATCCCGTCCTCGAAACACCTCGACTCACCCACTAGCCTGAGATGTACCCCTGCCCGCACTCCGAAGCTCGGACCCCATATCAGCCACGGAACGGTGGACAGCGCGGACAGGCACCACTAGCTCCGGCCGGAGCATTGTTTGGCGTCGCAAAGACCTTGCCAAAGAGGCATCTCGCACTGACCCCGCTGGTTTTCATGTGATCTTCCGGGCCGTCGTTGACGACGAGAAAACCCGACGAAACTCGGGCAGACAGCTCGACAACCCGACAACTCGACAACTCGGGCAGACGGTAGGGGCCGTGCGCCCCGCGGGGAGTGCTCCGGTCTCTTCGGAGGATGTGCGCGGGCCTCGACGAGTGTGTGCGCGAGGATGTCCACGAGGGCGTTCCCGAGGGTGTAGGCTCAGAGGATGGTGGACCGTCGAGCATGTCGGCCGACGAGAATGTCTCGAATCGGGAGAAGGTCGAGTGGCATCTGGCGTCTAGCACCTAACACCTGGCATCTGGTCTCGAGATGCACGGTAAACGACGGCATAAAGTCATGCGGATGTCGTACGAGTCGCCGGGGGGTTATCGCGACGATGTGTGACTAGCACTAATCGAGAACGTCAGTGGCTCAGATGGTAGGAACGCGCATATGGAGCCATCTCGAGAATGCTCGATTCTCGAGGCACAATGGCGCGCACTAGCGCGTACCCCCGGGCCGTCAATAACACATTTCTGCCCATTCTTCGTCGAGAACAGCACGAGAATGCCAACGATGACGAGAGACAAGGAAGCCGTCCAGTGGGCGTGCATTCCCTACACTCCGACCTTTGGACTTGGAAAAAAAAAAAAAAAAAAAAAAAAAAAAAAAAAAAAAAAAAACAAAAAAAAAAAAATCACCGGTAAGCGGGTAATCAGTCATATGCTCTCCTGCCGACATTCTCAGCCCCCACTCCCCACCTTTTTGTACCTCGTGTCTTCCAGCATGGCGAGGAACAAGAAACACGACACGCGCCGAGCAACATTAAAGAATACTTTTATTGCATTCTACCCGGCCCTTCGTTGGAGCCACCCGGCCGACACCTCGGCCGACTAGAGACAAGACGTAAGACCTTGTAAAGCCCAGCACTTTTCCCGTCGTGCAAAGTCCAACTTTTCCTGCATTTCCTGACGTCTCAAACCCATCGTATTGCCCTCCAACTTTGTAAAATGCGACAGAGAATGCCCGGCACCCCTGGTTCTATATTTACATTCTCCCGGCGCCACACTGCCACTCCCGTAGCGCATGTCGGAGCGCGCGCTCCGACATCCGACCCGTGGTGGACGCGCCGCGGACCTGTGGAGAGCGTGGAGAGCCTGGGCCGCCCGGCACCGGCACGACGCCGAGTACGATGGACGGGGACTCCGCCGCCTGCTCCTACCCTGCCTCCTCCCCCTCCGCTTCCTCCGGCCCGCTCAGTTCACACATGTACCTCGGCAGTGGAGTGAGCAGGTATGTGATATGGGATATGATGTTTGCCGGCTCGGTATATTCTAGCGGGGACATATGCGTCCAGGCCGTACGCGATGGGTATCCATACGGATCGTGGCGCGACACGACACCCAGAGGCGTGCCACAGACAATTCAATTATGCCACAAATTCATGACGCTACACTACTCCAACATGCCAGGCAGCTCGGCGCCGACGGCAGCGAGCGTGGCATAAAACATTTTCGTTTCGGCAAGGAGCACCATCCGGCCTTTTCCCGCAAACTGCCACCATCAGCCTTGAACCCCATCTTATTTTTCCTTTCTTCTTACCTGGAAATTAGCTACAGTGGTCCCGGTGTAGATCTTGCCCAAGAACGTGCCGCGCTTGTTCCACACGTGCACGCCGTCCCCGGCGCCAGCGTACACCCTTCCCTTGGTGTCGCAGTGGATGCCGTCCGGGACGCCTGGGGAGACGTAGGCGAAGAGTGTCGGCGGGCCGATGCGCCCGTCGCGGGTTACGGGGTACTGGTAGCTGATGTTAGGAAAGGGGGGGAGGGCGGGGATGGAGCAGCAGAACAAAACAAAAGCAAAAGGTTGGGGGCGAGAGAGGGAACCCAGTCAGGACCCGGAGATCAAAGCCGGGGAATATCCAGGACACGGAGATGACATCCGGGCGGGATATCTCGTCCACAGCCCTCGCCCGCTCCTACCCGCTTTCACTCACATGGACGCGGGCTTGCCAAAGTCCTCGCCGTAGAACCCCTCCGCGGCCCCCGTGTCCGCGATATACAGCCACTTGCCATCGGGCGAGAACGTGATGCCTGGAGTCAGTACTAGAAACAGTAGAGCGTTCCCTGTTCCCCGTTTCCCTCCCCTCCCCCCACTCACCGTTCGGACGCACCGCCGCGTCTGTGACGGCTTGCACGACGCCGCTGTCCGGATTGAAGCGGTACACCTGCCTCCGGATGTTGACCTTTGCCCGGAAGTCCTGCAGTGCTCCTGACGGTCAGCCTTGTGTTTATTTATTTATTTTTCTCGCACCATAGTCCACGTCCGTAAAGTAGATCCAGCCGTTGGGATGTACGGCAACATCATTGAGCGA
This sequence comes from Apiotrichum domesticum, assembly GCA_001599015.1. Taxonomy (NCBI): domain Eukaryota; kingdom Fungi; phylum Basidiomycota; class Tremellomycetes; order Trichosporonales; family Trichosporonaceae; genus Apiotrichum; species Apiotrichum domesticum. The sequence continues at coordinate 1,660,640 of BCFW01000004.1, read as the reverse complement.
GCTGAACTGCCGCCCAAAGTAGTTGTTGAGGAGGACTACGGTCAGTGTAAAACTTAGACAACTCCCAGCTCACCAGTGGTATTCCACGGACTCCTTGGTTCCATGACATACAGCGCACTCGCAATCCTCTCGCCCATCCCCTCCCCCGCAAACACAACTTTACCGCGCCAGTTCGTCCCGCCATTCGGGTTGATCACTGGCGGCGTAGCGTTCACGGGCATGACGTGGATTTTCCCCGTCGCATTTTTCTCCCCGGCATACGCCGCCGCCTCGGCCACCGCAATGCGCTGCACGATCGCCGACTTGTTCAGCCCCGTCCCCGCCGCGCGCGCCCCCGCATTCTGCACAAAGAACATCGTGTCCGTAGGGGGGTACCTTCCATCAATACAGGTTTCTTCTTTGTGTTTACTCACCACACGGCCGCCTCGTGGAAGAGCGGATCACCGTCCGTCTCGGCAATCAGCGTCAGGCTCGGCGCGTCCCCGATAACAGCGAAGAACTCGGGGTCGTAGATGTGGAACGGGCGGGCCGTGAGCGAGGCCTCCGTCGCTCCCGGTGGGATAAAGAGCTGGGGTTAGTATGGACCCGATAAATCGATTGAATATCTGGATTTCTGGGCGCAGAGTGATCTCGTACTCGGACTTGGTACTCTCTGGCTCCAGGTTCCAGTTCGCCTCTCCAGACAATGCGCACTCGATAAGCGGCTGAATCTCATCCCTCTCTCCTCTGCTTCCAACTTTCTTTTCCACCGCTCCACCCTCACTCCATACTCGCATCCCCTTCCCTTCCTGCTCCGCCAACACCCCACCCCCTTCCCCGCTCGCTCCGCTTGCAAGACTCACATCAAACCCCCCCATCTCACCCTGCGCCATAATCGGATCAAGCACGTTGATGCTCTTCCAGTCAATCAGCTGCGCCGCGGCCGGCGGCGTCCAGTTCGTGGGGCGTGTTGCCCGCGCGGTTCCGGCCGCGAGCGCGAGGAGGAGTGGGCGCATTGGTGGTGAGGAGTGGAATTGTAGGTGTTGTTTGTGTTGGTGTTTGTTGATGGTGTTGATGGTGTTGATGTTAGTGTTTTGGTTTTATTCTCACATCCGTGTGTTGTGCTGGTGAGAAAATGTTTTGTCGTGTGTGCTGATCTCCGCATATGATCTGCATCACTCCTCATTCCCTCGCTCTTGCGCCCACAATCTTGCAATCTTACATGATGAGCGTGTAATCGCGGGCGATAAGCGCAGCGACCGGGAAGTAGGGAGGGTAGCTCCTGCCTCGACGACAGGCGAGTTTGTTGACGAATGTGGAGGCCGGCCTAGACCGAGATCATACGTCATGTGCTGTTGTTGATCATGTGCGACTTTACTACGGGTGGACTGTTGCACCGCGCTGGTGGACGGACTCGGGGCAATGCTATGCCGAGCACTGGTGGATTTGAGCATGGCATGCATGCAAACACGCTGCACGCTTACAGTTGTCGCACGTGATGGTCTCCATTGCAATTGCTGCGATAGTGGCGTGGTAGCTGGTGACGGTGCCCCATTGATTAAGTGCAGAGCATGCAGAGCAAGTTGGGCATGTTGCTCAGCTCTTGCTGCTCAGTCTGCTCAGTCTGATCGTGCTCCAGGCTGTTCGCTGCTCACGGTTCGCTTGCCGTTTACCCCACAGACGACACCGATCCCAATACCCATGCATATCCATCACAACAGGGCGCGCCGCGCCATCTCTACAGATCACAGATCACAAAACAGCCATCACCAACAGGCAACACGATCGTCTCTTGTCGTCCCTCGTCTCGTCATTCTCCCTCATACGTTGATCTCTCCAGATGCGAAATTGCTGCTTCTAGGCCTCTACGCGCGTGCCTCTCGCCCTGAGACCAAATTCGCCTGTCACCAGGAACATGGTGACTCGCGGACATGACCGGTGTCACCCCGTTAGTCATGCTAGCATGCTGAGATTCTCGGATTCTCGTCGCGCTCGTTGCGTTCGTCACGATCTTCTTAATCGCCTTCTCCCTGGCCTCGCATTGCCAGCTCGCCGCTGCCCGCGGCACTCGCGTCAAGCACGCGTCTTGGAGGTGCCCATCTTGGAGCCGAGGATGCTGGAGCGCGCAGAGCGGTCCGACGACGTGCTGCTTCCGCTGTGGCGCGGGTTCAGGCGGCGGAAAATCGAGTTGCGGCGCTCGGAGCCGCCAGAGGGGGAAGGAGAGGGGTCGGTGTTGGCGGTCTCTACAGCGGCGGAAACGTCAGACGACACGCTCGGGGTCGCGGGCTTGTGGCTCGGCGGCAGGGGGGCCGGGCGCGGCGCTGTGTAGCGCGACTTTGGGGAGGGCATTGGGAATTCGCGGCGGACCGGCGAGGGGTTGAGCTTGGACGTGCCGGTGCTCATCGAGGTGAGCGACGAGGTGGAGCTGTTACGCGAGAGCGAGCGCTGGACGGGGGAGCCGGTCCTAAGCTTCGAAGCGCGGTTAGCGCGGGGGGTGATCACCGGTGCAGCGAGGGAGCGGAGGGGCCCGACGCTCTGGCGCGAGGGCTTGCTTTTGGCTGCGGACGACGCAGTGGCGGATGTGAGGCGCGAAGACGACTCGGAGAAGAACATGGTCGACGGGCGGGGAGTGGCCGATGGACGAAGGGCGGTAGAAGGGCGGGAGGCAGCCGAGGATGCGCGGGAGGCGGACGATGAAGGGCGAGAGGTTGCAGCGGGGTCGCCGGTGCGGAGCATTGATGCACGATTTGCGCGGGGCACCTTATATATCAGAATCGGCTCCATGTCAATGTGACTCACAATAGTGGGCGCAGCCAGACTCGCAGGGAGGGCTACACTTTTACGTTTCGCGAGGCGCTCGGCGGCTTCCCTCTCCTTGTTAAGAATCGCCTGCTGGGCCACATCGCGGGGATCACGCCCTTGAGACGCAGGCACCTGGCCGAGGCGGAGGAGGGCAGCCCGGTTCTGGCGCGGGGTTACCTCTGGGGTGGCGAGCGACTGGGGCAGTGCGACGCTCTTGCGGCGCTGCTCGCGCTCCGCGAGATCCCTCGCCTTGTTGCGCGCGGCATTCTCTGCCATATTCCGCACTGGCTCGTCTACCGCCACGCCCATGCGGAGCATGGTGGCGCGGTTCTGCCGTGGGGTAACTGAAGGTTCCGCCAAGGCTGCGACATTCTGGAGGGTTAGCAATCGGGTAACAAGGTTTGTCCATCGGCTTTGATGTGCATTTGGTTGAATGGCCGTCACGATGCGACACCCAATGCGTCACGGCGACCCCTCCAGGAGGCCAGGAACGACAAAAGCGACGCCACTCGCAGGCAGAACATAGAGTTCTGTCACTGGATAAAGAGTGCACGGCTTGTTTTCTAGGTGTGTGCCGCGCCACGGACAAGCAGTTCGGGCGCTCCCTGGGGACAAAGGGCAAGAGGCATCCTATCGAACAAATGCAGTTTCTCTAAGGCACACCGAGGGGGCAGGGCTATTCCGACCCGGAACCCAGAAAGCGGCCCAGACATTGCACCCGACGCATCCCAAGCGGCCCGCATCGCAGCACAGCAAGACGCAGCATACCACACTCACCAAAGCAAGTCCCGAGCGCTTGTGTCCGGGAATATTGTCGAATGCAACCTGCACTTCCTCTCCGAGCGCGCGGCGCGCGTCGCGCGGATCATCCCACTCGAGGCCCTGGCGCAACGCCGCAGCCTTGGTGAGGCGGGGGCCGACACCCTCGATAAACGTCGTTGCTGGCGCCGGGCGCGCGCGGAAGGCCGACGGGGGCGCGTTCGAGTGCGAAATGTGCAGCACATCGTCTTCGGATAACAGGCACTCGTCGACGTTGCTCACGTCCGAGTCGTGCGGGGTCGCGAGGCGCTCGTCCGTGTCTGTCGACCCGACCGGGTCCAGAGACGTCAGAGACGTGCCGAGCGAGGACTCGGGCGAGGTCATTGTGGTGAGGAGTCACCGGACAGGGGTCAGGACGGGTGGCTCTAGGGGTTCGTGCACGAGAGTGGTGTGACGTGCGACTTCGCGGCGAGGGTGAGACTGGAAGCCTAGTGATATGCGGAACCGCTCAGGTGGTGCGACGCGATCGGAAAGGCGGGCTACGCGAACTGACGCTCAATCGCTGTCAGCTCCGAGATTTGTGTGAGCTGTGCAGGGTGGGAGCACTGAGACGAGCAGGACCAGCTGCTCTTAGTGCGGCACGAATGGTGGTGGTGGCGGTGTTTGGGTTGTTTGAGTTGGAGATAGAGTTGGGTGGAGAGTGATGGGGAGTAGGAGCTAGAGCTGGAGCTGGAGCGCGACAGCAGTGCCGCGGGGCCTGATGGGGATTGCGGAGGGGAGTATGCAGTAGTAGGGGGAGAGGTACGAATCCCAGAGTATGGCTATGTATATGAGTGCGGAAGGGGAGAGTTGGGGTTGGGGCTGGGGGTTAACGCTGCGAGGAGGGCGTTGTCAGCAACGACGGGGGGGTGAGAGGGGATATAGCGTATGATGATGAGAGAGGAGATGATGATGAGAGAAAGAATGAGAGTGAGGATGCAGGTGCAGATGAGGATGAGGACAGACGGGGATGCATGGATGCAGATACAAGGATGTGTGGGAGCGGGGAGGCATCAGGCAACAGGCAGCAGAGGCAGGAGAGAGCGCAGGAGAGCAGAAACAGCAGAAAGGGGGGCAAACGCGTGTTGTTTGACCCCAGGACGCGGAACGCGGCACGAGACTTTGTGAATGCTGTTGCCGTTATGTTAAGCCGCGTTGCGCGTTGCTGCTGGGAATTTAGCACAACAGCAGAGCGTGTCGTCGTTCCCTTTACACCTGTCTTTTGCACGCCTTGCGCCTTGTCGCAGCCTGGTCCAGCCACATCAACAACAAAGGCTCAATATGGTGGTACTCATGCTATTCATCTCGGCAGAACAGCGGCTACGGCTCGCATTCTGAACACGGGAAGCGCGCTTACGAGCTGCAAATCGCTGGCTACTCGCTGCCTGTTGGCTGCTGGGGATGAGGGATATTAAACTCATTACGAGGTGTAATTACTACATCTTGCCCTCATTCTCATGTCTTGCGCTCATGGGCGCATGGACTGACTCTCCTTTTTCTGCTTGAAGCAGGGGGGGGGAGAAAGGGAAATGGGAAAAAAGGGATCGAGGGAGACTAGAAACACGAGAACGAGAACAAGAACGAGACGAGAACGCGAACGCGAACGAGATGACGGTATTGCAGCACCGTACAGTATGTAGACAACCACAGACCGAGCACTCACCGAGTCAAAAGAGTAACCAAGCAGTCTCTCGACGACAACCACAAAGCCTACACTACAACCACACTACAAGTAAAACAAACCAAACAAGACGCGCTAGCCCACTGCTGTCTCGGAATGTATGCGAATTGATGTTTGGGAGCAAGAACGGAGGGCGGACGCGCGTGGTGGATGTTTGTGTTTTTGGTGTCTAGGGTGTCTAGCTTCTTGCCCAGAGCCAAATTAGCCTGTGCCAATGCCCCGATGGGGTAGCACGAGACGCGATCGGGCCGTGGGTTCATGGGGTCATGGGCTCGTGGGCCGTGGACGGTCGAGAACAAGAAGCCAAGAAGGCCAGAAGACTCATTTCATCCCTGGACATACCGTAACCTCGAGCATCTCAACATGCAACAAGTCCTGTATCCTGCATCCTGCTTCCTGCTGGGTTTGTGGCTGCAACGCGTGCACCTCCCTTGCAGCTCGAGCGTGATCCGTGATCCGTGACAGTTTGGTCATGTACCCCCGACCAAGCACCTGGGATTGGTGGGTCTCAGTATCTCGGTAGCGTGATCTCTTCTCAATCGTCACCGCGTCACTCCCCCATGCACCCCATGTCACCCATGTAATGTCTTGACCAACCCATGCGCGCTCGTGCACTGTGCGCTGCGTCAACCCATGCAGAACCACCCCCCTGTCCACTTTGACCACTCCCTGTCCCCCCCCCTATAGGCCCCCTCCCGGGTCAGCTACAGATTCACTGGATCACTGGCTTGTGATGCTTGATCTTTATTCACCGCTGCACCGAGTGTTTCTCGGCCCGCGCGAGTCACTCTCCCCCGTCCCTCTTTCCCTGGTGCACGGCCTCGCTGTTTCGGCGCGTGCCAGGCGTGCCAGGCGTGCCAGGCGTGCCAGGTGTACCGGCGTCGCGGTGTCCTTCGATCCTGCGATCCTGCGCATCCTGCATCGCAGTGTCTGTTCCCTGTTGGCCTGTTGGCGCGTTGGCCCTGCTCCCGATCCGGATCCGCGATGCTAGGGCCTGGGCGGAGAAGTGAGGCTGAGGTGTGTCATGGTTTACGTAAATTGTCAGAAACCTTTAAAAAAAAAAAGCGGAGGAAAGTCAGTCTTCGTAACACATGGTATCTGCGTATATCTGCATGGCTATCTCATTTTGCTTCCGCTGTTCGAGGTCCCAGTCATGATGACGCACACTATTCCATTGGCAGCCAAGAAGCACCAAAGCGATGCAAGCGAATCGAATTGAATGGTGCGCAGGATCGACGAGCTGCTGCAAGCTGCGAGCTGTGCAGAAAGCGCAGCGGGCGAAGACCGATCGGGACCTGTGCTGGGCGCTGGCTGCCGTCGTCGCCCCCCTTCCATGTGCAGTCGACGTCCGCGTCATCGTCATCATCGATCATTATCATTGACTCCAGGTCTCCACCTACTGGAACTGCATACCGCACACTTCAGTAACTCAATATCTCCTCTTCATCTCCACATATCCACACCACCTTCGTCATTGTTCCATCCACCCCTCACCTACACTCTCTCATATCCCAAATCCTCCCATCCATCCACTGATCGACGCTCTTCTTCTCTGCACTCGATCTCACTTCGTCTTCCTTCCTTTCTTCATCCTTTCGTCCATCCTTCCCTCCCTCCACTTCCATCAAGATGCAGGCTATCAGGTTGAGCAAAAAGTATCCCGATCTCAAGCAGGACGAGATCTTTGACCTCATCAACCGCTTCAAGTAAGAAACGAAGAAAGACTGTTAGCTCACACCGCAGCCAGATTGATGTGGACGACAAGGGCTCCCTCGACAAGGCGACAGTCATCGCCGCCGTCCAGCAGACCGGCGACGCAGACTATGACACTGTGAGTTGACGGTTGGTCAGGTCTAACTCTCAGGCTCGCGAGACACTCAAGAATGTCCAGATTGACTCGTCTGGTCGCGTAGAGGTCGACGACTGGGTACAGCTCCACCACCTCCTCCGCAAGTCCAAGGAGCAGCCCTTGTGAGTAGTGTTCTTACGGGTCGTTGTCGTTGGGCGGCCTTGCTTGGCGCCGCACGGGCACGGCGTGCCCATCTCCGTGGGGCGCGATATAATGGAATCTGACTTACGGCCACATACTGATAGCCCAGGCTCGAGACGCACAAGGGTCGCATCCAGGTCCGTGGTACCGCCGGCACCAACTCGCAGCACACCATCAACGAGGACGAGCGCCGCTCGTTCACCGACCACATCAACGGCGTCCTCGGCGGCGACCCCGATGTCGGCCACATGCTCCCCATCCCTACGGACACCATGCAGCTGTTCGACGAGGTCCGCGGTGAGTAGCGATGACGCCGGCGGTGCACAGGTGCGGTGCTAATACCCTAGACGGTCTCATCCTCTGCAAGCTCATCAATGACTCGGTGCCCGACACGATTGACGAACGTGTGCTGAACAAGACTGGGGGAAAGAAGAAGGCTCTCAACGCTTTCCAGATGACTGAGAACAACAACATTGTCATCACTTCCGCAAAGGGTATCGGATGCTCGGTCGTCAACATTGGTCCCCAGGATATTGCCGAGGGCCGCGAGCATCTGATTCTCGGCCTTATCTGGCAGATCATTCGCCGTGGTCTGCTATCCAAGATTGACATCAAGATTCACCCCGAGCTGTACCGTCTCCTGGACGACGGCGAGACACTCGAGGAGTTCCTTCGCCTTCCCCCTGACCAGATCCTTCTTCGCTGGTTCAACTACCACCTCAAGCAGGCGAACTGGCCCCGGAGGTGAGTACAGCTGTGCAACACCCATTCTGACATGCAGGGTGAACAACTTCTCTAAGGACGTGTCGGACGGAGAAAACTACACCATCCTGCTCAACCAGCTCAAGCCCGATGAGTGCTCCCGCGCACCGCTCCAGACCCAGGACCTGCACCAGCGTGCCGAGGAGGTGCTCGACAATGCCGACCGCATTGGCTGCCGCCGCTTCCTGACGCCCAACTCGCTCGTTGCTGGAAACCCCAAGCTCAACCTTGCCTTCGTCGCCAACCTCTTCAACACCTGGCCCGGCCTTGCGCCGCTGGAGGAGGCCGAGGCACCGCCCGAGATCGAGGACTTTGACGCCGAGGGCGAGCGCGAGGCGCGTGTCTTCACCCTCTGGCTCAACTCGCTCGACGTCGACCCGGGAATCTACAACCTCTTCGAGGACCTCAAGGTGGGTGTTGTTATATGAATGACGCTGACCCTCCAGGACGGCTATGTCCTTCTCCAGGGCTTCGACAAGGTCATTCCCGGAAGTGTCGTGTGGCGCCGCGTATCCAAGCCCAAGGAGGGCCAGGAGCTCTCGCGCTTCAAGGCCGTGGAGAACACAAACTACGCGGTCGACCTCGCCAAGGCAAACGGCATGCACATTGTCGGCATCCAGGGCTCGGACATTGTCGACGGCACGCGAACGCTCGTCCTCGGCCTCGTATGGCAGCTCATGCGTATCTCGATCACACAGACGCTCGCGACCCTGTCCAAGGGCGGCAAGGGCGTGACCGACCAGGACATGGTGCGCTGGGCCAACGACACTGTCAAGAAGGGCGGCAAGAGCAGCACGATGCGCTCGTTCAAGGACCCCTCGCTCTCGAACGCCATTTTCTTCCTCGACCTCCTCAACGGCGTGCGCCCGGGTATTGTCGACTACAGCCTTGTGTACAACTCGAACGACCCGGAGGAGAAGAAGATGAATGGTGAGTGGAAGCGAGCTGCATTCTGGACATCTCCAGCTCTTCAAACGCCACGGACACACTAACGCCCAGCCAAGCTCGCCATCTCGATCGCACGCAAGCTCGGCGCGCTCATCTTCCTCGTCCCCGAAGACATTGTCGACGTCCGCCCCCGTCTGCTCCTCACCTTTGTCGGTGCGCTCTGGTCTGCGTCGCTCAACCAGTAGGGTGGATAGACAGCGGAAAGAAAACGCAGAGTGTGGCGAGAGAGGTGGGACAAGACGGATCGCCCGTATCGAGATGTAGAATCCAAGGCCGCCAGGACAGGCGGTAGGTAGTTGCTGCTGGTAATGAATCGTAATGCCACAACGCCCTCAACAGACCATGTCCCATGTCACCAGTACATCGGGCCGACTATGTACAACTATAAAATCATTAACTCCAAAGGCCACTGTTCGTCCCTTTGTTACTGTACACTCTCGAGATAGTCACCGATTAGATGAACCCCGCGACACTCGCTTCTGCCTCCCGCCAGTTTTTCCTCTGCGCTCACATGACCACACAGTCCTTATCCTTCTTCCCCCCGGCAACATGCTGCACCTGCTGCGGCGGCTGCGCGTGGAACGACCCCGTCGACACGCCCGTCGCGTTCGGCTGGACGAGCCCCGTCGCCCCAGTTGCGCCCGTCGCGGTCGGCTGCATGTACCCTCCTGGAGCCAGCTGGCCGGTGGCGGTTGGCTGCATGTAAGCCTGGCCCGGCTGGCCAGGTTGGACGTATTGCGGCTGTCCTGGCTGCCCCGGCTGGCCTTGCGCGTACTGCGGTTGTCCGGCCTGTCCTGGCTGTCCCGGTTGTCCTGGTTGCCCCGGTCGGCCGGGTTGCGGTTGTCCAGGCTGCACAAACTGCTGAGGCCGGACAGGTTGTCCTGGCTGCTGGGTGCCCGGTTGCTGGCCGGGCTGGGCGAACAGCTGCTGTTGCTGCTGTTGTTGTTGCGGTTGCTGCTGCTGGCTTGGCTGACCTGGTTGTCCAGGTTGGCCGGGCTGGACAAACGGCTGCTGCGGGGCCATCTGCTGCTGAGGCTGCTGCTGGGGCTGTTGCATCGGCTGCTGCATCGGCGGCCGAGCGACCATCATCATCCCCTGCGGCGCGTACATCGGCTGCCCGTACCCCGCCGGCACGTACATCATGGGCGCCATACCCGGCATACTGGGGCGAACAAACTGCTGTCCCGGCATCATCGGCTGTTGCGGGGTTTGCTGGATTTGCTGTGCTTGCTGAGCTTGTTGGGGTAAAGTTTGTTGTGGCGACATCTGCTGTGGAATCTGGGCAGGGGATGGCACCTGTTGCTGTGGCTGGGGCGACTGTGAGAGCGACTGCCCAGGAGACGCAGCGCCACTGGCGGTGGGCTGGCTGACACCAGACAGCGGCGGCGACGCGGGACCCTGCCACGTACTTGTCCGCCGGTGCTGCTGCTGCTGCTGTTGCGGCAGAGGCGGGCTAGATACCGGCGGCAAGGGTGGGTCGGAGGAGCCGGTCGAGAGCCTGGACGACGGGCGGCGGGGCGCGGTCTGCTGTGCTGGCGTCCCAGAGGGGGAGAGCGATGCGCGGCGGTTGCCCGTTGCCTGCGGAGATGCCAGGGAGGACGCGGCGCTGCCCTGTAGGAACATTTGCGTGAGGGCGAGCACGAAGAGGTCGACGTAGGATCGCAGTTCCTGTGGGGCGGGGTTGCCGCAGTCTGCGCGTGGGGGGTTGAGCTCAATGTTCACCTGGCGGCCGTGCGTCCACATCGGGTCGCCGCCGACACGGGGCGGGAAGACGAGCTGGAACGACTGCGGGCCCGTCTGAAAGAGCTGTGGCGGGAGCCAGGAGAACTCGGGCACGCCAACGCCGCCGTTGTTGATGTTGATCACTAGGCGCGCAATGTTTGCAGGTGTCGAGGACGGGACGGTGATTTGTAGGCGGCGGCAGCGTGGGTCTGTCGGGAACGCATTTACTATTGTCTGTTCAATCTGCGCGAGCGACGCGCACAGCGTGCCGTAGCTTGATCCAAAGGCGCTGACATACGCCTGTCGCAGCCCCTCGGGTGTGCCGCTGTGACAGTCGATGACGAGCATCGACGCAGACATGATGTATGCTGTCGCGTCGACGAGCCATGCTGGAGGCTCGCTGATAGCTGTATCGGAGGTAAAGGCCAGCTTGGCGATACGGTGCGAGACGATCGCGGGGCGAGGCGCGTTGAGGTTGATGGACCGGGTCGACGCGCCGGTGGGCTGCTCCGCAACAGGCGCCGCAACACTAGGGGTCTGGTTTTGCGGGGCGGGGCCGCTCTGGGGAGTGGTCGACGCATTGTTCTGTCCGGGTACATGCTGGGGGAGACGCTGTGGGCCGAGTGAGCTGCGCGGGCTGTTCTGGGCGGGATTCGCAGAACCAGGGCCAGCGGTGCTGGTTCCTGCCTGCGGGGCGGGTGGGTCACGGGGGTCGCGAGGGATCTGTACGCCGACACCCAGGCCCGTCGCCTCGCCACCCCGCGATCCGAACGCGGCGTACGAGTCGTCAATCTCGTCCACTACCTCGTTGTGCAGCTCGATCAGCATCTTGATGTACTCCCTCGTCTCGTCGCGGCGCCACTTCGGGGTGTTTTGGTGCTCGTGAATGATGACTTCCTGCGACTTGGAGTTGAGAATCACACGCACGGGCGTGTCCCACTCCGGCACAGGGCCGGGACGGTAATCGTACGCGAGGAGGAAGCAGCCGCTGCCGATGACCGTGAGATGGGGTGGCGGTGAGTAAAACAGCACCGAATCGTCGCCCACGTTACTGTTACCTGCGCTCGGGCTCTCCGAGACGGGTGTCAGCATCGACTCGCGCACTGTCGCGCCTTGCTGAGTCGCGGCCGCCGCGACGGCCAAGACCCCGGCGGGGGGAAGCGTGCTGCCGTCGCTCGACGCCTGGGGAACCGAGTGCAACCGCGTTATCTGCACATCGTTCGCGATAATGGAAGTCTGCCGCCCAATCGTACTCGTTGGCGACGTCGTCGTCGGCGAACTCGCAGGACCACTGGTCTGAGACGCACTGCGGACGGTCGCGGGCGCGACGGACGGATGCGCCGGCGCGGCAGACGCAATGTGGTACGGCGGCGGGGCACAGTCGTCGTCGTCGTTAAACTCCATATCGTCTGTAGTGCTGAGCACGCTTGAAGTGGCTGTTGATCCATCGCCGAACGTGGGCGAGAACGGCTCGGGGTTTGCGACTCCGGATGTGAGGTGGCCGATATTGCTCCGTACAGTGTTGGAGGTATTGGTCTCAATCGCCGGGAGATCTGATCTCGCGACGGACGTCCCTGGCAGCGACGGCGAGATGGGAGGTGTGGGCACGGTGCGCGGTTCCCACGACGCGGCGTCCATGGGCTCCTGTACGGACAGCTGGGCCATGCCTTCTGCTGGGGGCGCTGGTCCACCTGCATTGTCGCCGTTCGTCCAGCTGCGCTGTGCGTACTGGCGGATATCGGGTGTGCGCGAGGGGACTGGAGGGCCGTGTCGCTCGGGAACGAGGGAAGCACTGGCGGGGGCGGCTGTGGAGGCTGGGACAGGGGGCGAGGCCTGGGCAGAGGAACCGTGGGCAGGGAGCAGGCCTGCATCGCCATTAGGTCGTGCGTTAGTCGCGAGCTGCGAGTGAATCGCCCGGGGGCTCTCTGTCAGAGGCTGCGAATGCGCTTGGGCCGGCACGTGTTCGTATGACTGTGCATTTGCTGACGACGACTGGGTCATTGATCGCGGCGCTGGAGCTGGCTGTGAAGTCGTGGCTGCCACTGCTGGGGCTGGGGCTGAGGAGCCTGTCTCGAAGGAGTGATACCCAGCTGAGTTACTCTGCGGGCCGTGGTTCTGCGCGGGTATCGGCGCTGTCTGGAACGCGTGCTCGATTGGAGCAGCACCAGCAGCATCAGCATCAGCATACGCCTGATTTGAGGCTGGAGCTTGTGCGAGATAGCCCACCGGCGCTGGCGGCGCGATCCGTGCGGCAGGCGAAACGTGATCCACACCAGCGGCCGGCGGGACGGGGGTCGGGGACGTTGACGAAGAAAGCTGCTCCGTGCCTTCAGGTAGGGAATACGATTGCTGCTGGTGCTGGGCATTACGGGCCAACGCTTGCGGCGCATGGGCCATCGCCGGTGTCGGGGGCACGAGCTGAATGTCCGGCGCGCGCGGTGTCGGTCGCGGGAAGCCCATTGCGGATATCGGGGGTTCGGAGGCCGTATGACTTGGTTGGGGGGGTTCATAATGGGCTGTCGGTCCTGCCGGGACTGCTGTCACAGGTTCCGGAGCAGGACCCGGCGCCGGCGCGACGTGTGACTGTGCCTGCGCGCTATGCGACGCATTCAGACTGTCGCGCTCACGTTCACGCTCGCGCTCCCGTGGCGGAGAGGATCCAGGCGGGGGGAGGGGCCGGGATGCGCGGACATCGCCCCCACCGGTCGGCGCGCTCTTTAGGGCGCTGAGGGGCGCGCCGTTCGCGTACCCCGCCCCCGGCGGCGTGGGGAGTGCAGACTTTGGTGAGGTGCGACGCGGGGACACGGCGGAGAGGGGCGCGGCGTCGCGTAAGCTGTTGAGGCCGTTGGGCTGCTGTGTCTGCGTCTGCGTCGGGAGTGCGGGCAGGGAGCGGCGCGCGTCGCCGCGCGACCCCGCGGTCGGTGACGTCGTGATGGGCGAGATTGGGGTGCGGGGGCCTGCCGGGCCGCGGGGGCCGATGATCCGCGAATGGCGCCGCGAGTCGACCATCGTCGCGACGGCGGTGGTGGTGGTGGTGAGGACTGTTTTGTTGAAGAAACGTTTGTCGGAGAAGTATTGATGTAGTTGTTGGGCATCCAGCTTTGGGATGGATGTGTGTCTAGCGCACCAGAAGGGAGAGGGCGGAATGTGGGAGAGGGGGAGGAGTATGTAATGCTTCTGCAAACAACTCTCGTATCAGCTGCCTCTCTCTCTGCACCCTATCCAGCACTGCCATGATGCCATTTAACCCTTCGTTCCGCGCTCCTCTCCCTGTGTGCATCAGCTACTGTCGTGCATCCCCGCATGCTCAGCTGCTTTCTTATCCGCGGCAAAAAATCAAGGTAGGTTGCCAAAATGAAATCATATAAATCATAAACGACCCCACCAAGGTGTGCCAAGTGAATCCGACTGAGACAGAAACGGCTGCTGAGGCGGTGCAAAATGGCGGCGGGGCGGAACAGCATCGGCATCGTGCTTCGGATACGGACAGAGCTGGAGAGCAGACAGGTAGGCCAGATGGCTACAGATGGGAAATGGGGACGATGGGTGTTCCTATGCGTTCCTGTTGCCCGCGTCCACGGGTCCCTTGTCCGTCGGATTCGCCTCTCCTCAAGTGTGAGCGACACTGCGTACGACGAGGACGAGCATTCCGCCAGGGCCGCGATAGGTACAATGCTGACTCGGGTAGGGTCTTGGACGGAGTGACAAGGGACTGGGCGAGATGGGCGACCTCCAATGGATGTAATGGCCAATGAGTCGTCGAGTCCAAGGAGCACGGACAGCGGAAGTGTTTCACACCGCAGAGACGGAAGCGCGGATGTCGTCTGGGATTCGAGCGTATGTTGCGATGTGCAGCGAAAAGCACCTGTGCAAAGCTAATAAAGTAGTTTGTCGTTGCATCGATATGTACATAGACTGTTGCTGCCAACTCGCGATATGCATCAGGTCGCGCTACATATTACTGATCATCTGGTCGACGACGGCGGCGTTGTCCTTGAGCAGCTGCCACTGGATGGGGTGAGCATTTGATGGACATAAGCTTATTATTGTTCTTTTGTGTTCTTCTGGTTTTGTGCAGTAGTGGTGGTCTGTTGCTGGTAACTCTTCCTCGGATCTTCCGCCCTCTTCCGCGCCCTCCGCCCTTTTCTCGTACAGGAGGCATCATAACAACTGCACTTACCTGCTCAGGGGTGAGGCTGATGCCCTTGCCATACTTTATTTCACCGCTGTTCTTGTCCTTGTAGAACTGGGCGTGAGCAAGACCAGTCACAGATCACGGAGTGCTGGGTGCGGAAGGAGTACATCCGAGACCTGTACGGTCCTGGACGCTCTGGGTCCGACTGACCACACACCAGCAGTCATACTCACATCACGGATGTCGATGAGCGTGTGGCCCTTGAACTCGCGCACCACGACCCGACGGAGATCCCTGCCGAGCTGCAAGTATCAGTGCAAAGTCGATCACACCAGCACACGCGCGGCACAAGCACACGTACCGCAATATACTGGTCGCCCTCGGCGGTTTTCTGGATTTCGAGGTTCTTCCCATCCGATGCCGAGGTTCGTGCTTTCTTCCTTATCAGTACGCGCTCTCCGAACCCAACCAAGAAGCGATACACCAAAAGGCTTCGAAGCTCCCAAGGTTTGACGAACCTTCGCTTGCGGCTCGCCGGCTTCTTCCTCGACCTCTTCTTTAACCTCTTCCTTGACCTTGACGGGCTTGGCCTTCTGAAGCGGGACCTGGTCGTCAGTCTGATCACTCCTGCGCACCTACGTTGTTCTCCCCGTCGCTGCTGTCTCTGTTCTTTACCGCGCGCTTCGGCATTCTAAGGTTGACGTGATTGCTTCTGTGATAGGAGAGGAAGTGGTGGGAAGATGAGACGAGAGAGAAGTTGCGAGCGTGCCAGCGTTGCATCTGCGCGTCGTCTGGGCACGACGGCGCGCCCTCTACGAAATCTGAGTCGAGGTGACGTCACGCGTCCGTGTCAGTATGGTGGACAGTGATGGAGATTGTATATCCGGCTCCGCTGCTCTGCTCATCGTCGTCGTTGTCGTTCTCGCCATGTCGCTTACGTTCCTCGGCTGGGAACGAGAAGGCGTCCATGTGGAGTTTCTATCTTTACTCTCCATCCCTCCCCTCTCCTCTTGCTCTCTATCTCTATGCCTGCCTCGGCATTGCTTCTCCCGGCTGGCTGGCCAGTGCACCTGTGTCCTTTCAAGTATTCGGCCACTGTACCAGTGCCGGCTTCGGATATCTCTCGGCACGCACCACCGGCTCGGGACTCCGACCCCGATCTCACATCTGCAGTCTACAGGCCACAAGCTATAGGTATACCTTCCCCCGCATTCTGACGAGCCACTTTACTCGACATATGCAGCGACGATCCATGTCGCATAGAGCATTGTCATTTCTAGATTGGAACCAAACAAAGCTACAAACAACTGCAACGCCTTCTCCAGCCTCCAACTTCATTCCTCACCTCTGCCCCGAGTCCATCATGGAAGTGCCCAAGCTTGGTAAGCTGCGCCTGGGCGCTCCTATTAACCTCAATCTGATGCTTCGGGAGATCGCCCCGTCGCGGCGCACATTAACCGAAGCTCCGACGCGCCGAGGCGCACTCACTAACCCACAGGCGAGGCGCGCGGCAAGGCGCATCCTAGAATACTTGATGTTCTATACGCCCCCCCCCGATTCAAACGCGTACCGCAATCTTGGTTGCCGGGTGGAAACCGGCAGATGGCGCCCTTCGCTTCCGCCGACGTCTTCAGTGCGCCGAGGATTGCGCGGGCGGCACCGGCTCCAATCCCAGACTCCAAGCTCGCCGGCCGGCGGTCACTTGGATTGGGGCCCTCACATCACGGAATCCACGGCGCCGCGGGGCGGGGATGCGCAGACACCTCGCTTGCTGCATGGGGGAATTCTTGCTCCCATTCCGCTTCGCTGCGGAGATGCTTCGACGCCGGGGCGGCGACGGGGTTTGCTTCTGCATTTTTCTTCAGGCAACCGAGGCAGTTCCAACATCGGGCAACAATGAGGGCGATATATTACCTGGGCGCAGCGCGACAGTCCATCACGAGTCACAGACGAGGTAGAAGGTGACGCCTGGCGGGACAGGCCTTCGTGCTCGAGGGCAAGACGCAAAGATATGTAAGAAGGCGCCGCGCTGCGCCAGTACTTGCTTCCCACCTAGCTGAGCTGTTTGTTTGCTGCTGAACACCTCATACTATCTGACAAACGTTCTACATTAAACCTCGCCTCCCCCTTCATCGCCTACGCCAACCCCTCTTCTCTTCTATCACACCTTTATATTCCACTGCAAGTGTCTTCGCGTTCCGTTCTTGACTTATTGCACTGTGTCTACTGTACCTCTCCACGCTACCAACCGTACCTCCTGAGTTCTCTCCGCGAGTCTAAACATGTCTTTCTGAGCCATCGGCTCAACCACCTACCCTCATCTCATTTTACTTTGCTCTTACAGATAAGCGATTCATGAGTTCCGGAGACCCATCAAGCTCGGGTCAATCACACCCTTCCGCCACGGCGGGCACATCGCTCGCCGGCGGCTCCCGGTCCACCCAACCAATGGAGATGGACGGCTCCGCGCAAAGCCACCCTGACAGCCGCGCGAGCGGTGCAAGCGGCGGCCGTACCGATGGCACGCTTTATGGTGGCCCCGACGGCGTCGTGGATGGCACGCCGGACGGATCGGGTCCAGATGGGGACGACATGCACCGCGCCGGGCCGCTGGGCCAGCCCAACGTAGACCGCGCAGAGGAGATGGCTGATGGCGCGGACGGGGAACAACGCCCCAGCAAGGGCCGCCTGCTGATGTCTGAGGTGGAGCGGTGAGTTTCTGGTCCGGCGTTCGTGCTTGCTCGTGCCCGTTGCGCTCTTGTGACGCCATGTAGTCAAGTACTGTCCAGCTTTTCTTGGCATGCCCGCTGACGCCCCTAGGCTGGACAAGTTGAACAAGATGCACGACCTCCTCCTCAACCCGCAACAGGACCACATTATCACCGGCCACCTCGCACGTGTGCATGCCACCGGCCGTCGGAGCCAGGTTCTCGACGTGGGCACGGTGAGTACTCTTAATGTGTTACTGTGTTGTCCTCCGTGACAGTGGAGGGAGCATGGACGGCAGCTGGGCGCAGATACACGACAGAAAGTTCGGTACGCGCCTGGCACCTTTTGGGGTTTCCATGCCACAGAGATGGGCAGTCGCTGTCTGCCGTCTGCGAGATCTGTCGATTGACGGCGGTTACTGTGCTGCCTCTCACAGAGGTAAACGGGCACATCTGAGAGTGTTTCGTGCCGCATGTGTGGTTCATGTCTGGTTGTTCGTCGCGCCCCTGCTCCACTCCACTTTGCACACGAATTGCACTCATGTTGCTTTCTCTTCACCACCTCACTTCACACACAAACCCCAGATCACTGACCGTCAGGGCATTGGCACCTGGGCGATCAATCTCGCACGGCGTCACCCGTACGCCGACGTCGTTGGCATCGAGTACGTCCTGTTGGAAGAAGACGGAATGTGGAGCGCGGGCGGCACTGATGCCACGCAGCATCGACTGGAGCGTCTTCAAGCGCGCGTATCTCCCGCACGGCAATATTGATTTTTACACTGTTGGTGGGTACATAAGGCCCTAGCACCCAGCTCACGGCAGATGTGACGCGGCATCTCCCCTGGTCGGAGAATACATTTGGTGCAGCCCCCGGTTGTTCATCCCTGACGCCAGACCTCATCCACATCAAGTCGATGCTCATGGACGTGCCGCAGTACGCTGTCATGATCCGCAAGCTCGCCAAGATTTTGCGCCCTGGCGGCATGATGATTCTCGTCGAGAGCGAGCTGACCTATGTGAGCTGCGGTTTTCAGGAGCGTCAGCGCACAGTGCTTGTCTGACACCAGCAATGCATTGACGGCGAAGGGGACGAAACACTGGCGGACTTTGCGACGTCCCTCAAACGCGCCTTCACCGCCCGTGGCAGTGGGTATGCTCTCACACTCTGAGCTGGCGCAGCTGGGCTTGAACGCCGGCAAGCTGCTGACACTCGCAGCGGATGTCGATGTTGCGCGCAACCTCGACAAGCCCGTGGCCGACACTGGCCTCTTGTGAGTCACCGCCTTGAGATACTAACCCCAGCTCGGCGCAGTTCTACTTCCAGGAGATCGGCTGCCCCGTCGGCCCCTACGTTGTCGGTAGTGGGTATGCCAGAGACAGCCTACCGCCGCAGGTAACTGACACTCTCAGAGTCCACCCCGCGGATACCTCTCAACGACAGGCTCGAAGAACCTCCAGGACGCGGGGCGCATCCACCGCGCCATCGTCCACGACTCGCTCACCGCCCTCGTCTGCCCCCGTATCCCACCTGGCCCCGAGCGCACCCACCTTGAAAACCTGATTGAAATGTGCACGCTTGTGGTATGTGCTGTTGTTGGGTGTGGCATTCGCGAACGGACCACTGACCCTCCTCTGCAGCTCTGCTCCCCCTCCTCCCGATACCTCCAGCGCCTGTTCGCCGTGTACGCGTACAAAAAGGTGCCCCGCCACCGTCAAATACGGTACTCGACGTAGCCGCAAACGGCAACCAGACTACTGTAGTTGGATCAGACCAGATGGTGCTCTGCGTGGATCGCCGTGTGTTTCAGGCGTTGCGTGTGGTTTCTGTAGAGAGTCGAGTTGTGCACCAGCCTTCCCACCCATCTTCACTGTAGCTATATTCAAAGCCATACCGCCCACAAACTCTGTACACAAGCCCGCTCCAATGTATAATGTATCCATGCGATCTCATCTCTCACCGGCGACCAATGACGCCCTCCCTGTCCGCCTCTGGGCTCCAAAACACCACGGCGCGGCCGGGGTGCGGCGCCCGAGACGACGGCACGTCGACCGTCAGCGAGAGCATCTGGTACTGCCCGCTCGCGTTCTTCACGTAGTCGGCATGCACCTCGCCGACCTTGTACGTGCCTGGTGGGGGGAGGCGGGTCGTGGCGGACCGGACAGCGGTGGCAGCTCCGCGGAGGGAGAATGCGCCGACCATGCGTCCGAGGAATCCGGATCCAGACTCCGGCTCCTCCGGCTCAGACTGGGCGGAGGGCACCGCGACGGTAGGATCCTCGACCGGCTCAATAGCGAATCCGAGGACGCCGAGCCCCGAACGCGCATACTCCTCCACAGTGGCCCACCACCGCTTCGCCCAGTGAAGTGGTTCGGGCTCGTCCCGCCCGCGCCCGTGAACCCAGAATGTGAGGACAAGGTGGTCGCGCCCGGAGGAGGAGTTGCGCACGGTCGTGTGTGCGACGGGCGAGGAGCCGCGCGTCGGCGCCGACGAGTGCGGTGTATGCGTGTACGACAGCGGGGGGAGGAGGTGCTGATCAAGCTGCGGGTCAGTCAAAGGCGAGCTTTCAGAAACGTACCGCGTCGCTGTCGCGGATCATGTCGATGCACTCCGAGTAGAGCACCGAGGGCGAGTTTTTCGCAAAGAGCTCAGTGGTGAGCGCGAGCGTAAGGATGACGAAGAGTCCACCGCCAAAGAGGATGACCGCCAGGTTTCCCGTCTGCTGCGTCGTGCGCCACACTGGGATCAGCTCCGCCACACTCCTTGGTCTTACTCTTTCCACGGACGCCGAGGTCGCTCCACGACTTCCACGGCTTGCGGCGCCCGCTTGGGCCGACACCGAGGGGGAACGGCCCGACGTACTCCCTGTCCGCGCCACCTGCCGCGCGCGCCTCCGACTCGAGGCGGCGCAGCTGTTCCTCAACGGTCTCGGGGCGCTTCTTCCCGCCTGGGTGGTGAGGGCCTTTCTGGTGGTCCCACGGCCCGTCGGCGTGGGTTGCGTACTGGCGGAGGGAAGTCCTGGGAATGGCAGGGCGGAGGGAGGAATGAACGCAGCGCGCGAATGGAGCGGCGGCGCGCGGAGGTGCCACCGCAAGGCCTACGAGGCGGAGCGATAGACGAGGCGGCATTGTGTTTTTGCTGTTGAGAGTGATGGAGAAGTGTCGAGATGGAGCGACGTCAATGTTCGTTGATGGGAGCAAGAGAGGAGAACCTGTTCCTGATATCCTGGATCCTGATCATGTCATTAAATTTAGCCCCCAGGATTAGAAAATGAGTATTAAACGTGGAGATAGATCAATCTCCACTTTCTAATTCTTGTGCTTGCTTTGGTCTAATGACTTTCCGAGAGGCCGGGATGTTGTTGACGCGCAGCATCGACCAGAAATCTCGTCGACCTCGCTCTCGCGACTGACAGTTCTTGCCGTCATCTCATCCATCATCTCCTCCCTTACTATCCATCATGACCGCCGCGCAGTACGTGACCTTCGACACGTCCGTAGGGCCCTTCACCGTCGAGCTGTACACCGCGCACGCGCCGAAGGTGAGCTAGGATTATTGCCAGAGCTCACAAACAGACATGCAACAACTTTGCAAAGCTCGCGGAGCGCGGGTACTATAATGGTGTCATTGTGAGTAGAGTGCTCGGGATATCGCTTTGCTGACGTGCAGTTCCATCGTATTATTCCGGTACGTGTTGTTGTGTTTTGCAGCATTTTGCTCGTAACACCTGCTATGGGCGGCCGCTTGCCTCGTTGCCTCGGATGCCTTCTTCCAGTGCGGCCGAGTCACTCATCATGATGTCCACCGCCTCTAACCATGCCACCATTTCCCTCATGACAGGCAACTAACTTGCAGGGCTTTATGATCCAGGGCGGCGACCCGACGGGCACGGGACGCGGGGGCACCTCCATCTACGGTGACCGCTTCGCGGACGAGATCAGCCCCGAGCTGCGCTTTGTCGGCGCGGGCATCCTGGCTATGGCTAACTCGGGGCCGAACACAAACGGTATGTGAGATCTATGGATAGCGCTGACGGCAGGCTCGCAGTTCTTTATCACTTGCGTATGTGCTAGCCTACCCAGTAATGACTAGCGCACTGACACCGCAGGCACCGACACCGTTCCTCGACGGCAAGCACACAATCTTCGGGCGTGTGTCATCCGGCATGAAGACGATTCAGCGGCTCGAGGCCGTGCGCACGGACAAGGACGACCGGCCGCTAGAGGACATCAAGATCCACAAGGCACGTCTGGGACAAGACGGGCCGAATGCTCTCACGCAGTGAGGACAGCCAGACAGATAGACATGCAGCTTGATACCCGGCGGCCGTGCAGTAGAGTCACGGATGCATACAGGATAAGACAGAATACAGATTACACCACATGCGACCGCCTGGCGTTGTGCTATTCATTTTGCTAACGATTAGAAGCCGAAGATTTCATTCGCAATCTCGCGGGCTGCGCGGTCGCCTGGTAGCAGGCCCGCGGGCACCTCAACCGGTGCGAGGCCCATCGCTGCGCGGGGGACACTGCCGGTGATCTCCTCGGGCGTCCCGGTGCCGCGGAAGGTCGACTCGCCCTCGCCTCCGGGGAAGTCGGGTGGCGGGATGCGCTCGATGAACGACGCGCGCTGGTCGCGGACATAGCTTGCGTTGAGGGCGGTGAGCGGCACAGCGGGGATATACATGACTGCGCTTGGTCCCTTGCCGCGGTGCTCGGCCTCGACGGCGTGGATGACATCGGCGTGCCACCACGCCTGGTCGCCAGCCTGCACGCGGGGGATGGAGACGACGGACCGCCCGAGCTGGAGGTGCGGGTGGGTAGTGTCGTTGAACTCCTGCGAGCGGGCGGGCGGCGCGTTCGGGAACGCGGTGGTGCTGAGGTCGAGCTCCCAATTCTCAGGGGAGAGGTACTGCTCGTGGGTGAGCGCGGCGCGCGGCGCCTTCTCCTTGAACAGCGGCCGGAGAAGGGTGTAGGCCGTCATCTCGCGGAGGAAGGGGTACACGCGGAGAGTACCTTCTCCCGGGCCGGTATCGGAGAGGGAGGTCCAGCCCTGGAACGCGCGGAAGACGCCGCACGCGCCTGGGCCTTCGTAGAGGTTCTGGTTTGCGCGTGCGCGGTGCTCTATCTCAAACGCATTATATGTCTCCCACTTTCCAGTGAGGATGCGCTCGTACACGGCGCGATATTCGGGGTCCTCCCAGCGCTCGACGGACCCGCCGTCCATGTGTGGCCCGAGCGCGAAGCGCGCGTCGCCCGGGTGCCGCACGCGCAGCCGGTCGCAGTACGTCAGCGGCTGCGTGAGGGATACCTGTGCATCCGGCGAGTTCTTCAGGCTTGGCGCGAAGAGACCCAGCAGCGCCTTCTGTACCGCCAGGCTGCGGTCGTGTGCGCGCGCCTCGAGCTGCGGCTTGGACCAGTAGACCTCGAATACCTGCTTGTCGTCCGCCGGGAATCCCTTCACCTGGGGATTGAGCGCGACGTATGCCTCGACCTGGCGGAGCCACTCCTCCGCCTGGGGGCGGGGCACGACGTCCGTGACGACCGCGGTGCCGCACTCCTTGATCGCTGCGATCGTGCGGGCATCCTGCGAGAGCACCTGGTCGTAGCTCACGGTCGGGATGCATGCCTGCTGCTTGAGCTCGGCCTCCTCGGCGCGCTTCGCAAGCCGCGCAGTGAGCGAGCCCCACGAGGCTGTCAGCGCGGCCTGGTTTGCTGCTGTACCGATAATCTCGCGCTTCAGGTCCAGGAAACGTTCCGGGAGGACCGTCTCCTGCTCGCCGGACAGAGAGGCGAAGACGGAGCCGATCTGGAGTCAGTATGTGGAGTTTGTTTCATTTTTTTTTGGTTGGTTGGCTCTGGGTAGTGAATGCGGGAGATGAGAAACACAGGGTGGCGAGCGAGACAAGCACATGTCGCCGCCACCGTCTCCCGCACGCCACCACTTTTCGTACTCACATCGCCCTCGGCGCGGGGTTTGCGCTGCGCCATCATGTCGGATGCGCGCGGGGCCGGCATATGGGGTTGAGTCTGCACGCCGCGGATGAGACGGGGGAGCGCGGCGGCCGCCCGGGTGCGGGTGCAGGCATGGAGGGTGGGAATCATGGTCATTGCCGTGGTTTGTTGTTGGGTGGGGTGTGGAGACGCGCTCTCTCACGGCTCGATGCTTGTACTTATATCATCGTCGTCACACGACGCAGTGTGTGCTTGTGCTGCTGAACGGCGGCACTCTGCTCCTGTGTGCGTCTCTTGTCTCGCATCAGTTGCATCAGCTGCATCACTGGCATGCTGGCATGCGCTTGTTGCTCCAGACTCCATCATCATGTGTTAGCGAAGGCATGCTCGCACTACAACAGATATTAACCGTTCTGCCGGACATGAGATGACGATTAATTTAGCAGATCTGCCGGGAGAGATCAGCAGATCAGCCGACGCGCAGGTCGGTCGTGTGGGCTGTGGCGGATTATCCTCGGCGAAAGCGACCTGTTGAATAGTGATCCTAGTGATCAACAGGTTGCTTGAACGACGTTTAAATGTGTCTGCCAGTCCAGCGCAATGGTGACAATGGCAGGGTCGGGCCCACTTCGCATAAATCAACCCTTGTTCCGGGCGGAGAAGTTAGTTTACAGTACTTAGTAAGACGGAGGACGGAGGACGGACGACCGACGACCGACGACCGACGACTGATGACAGACATGCTCGTCAATGATCGGCCGACTGTATACATCACATGCGATGTGATCACCGTCATGTTTGCGCAGATAGAACAGAGCTGAACAAGTCCCAGCTAGAACGAGATGATATCAGCGCGACGTGTTGTATCGCACGGCTGGAGGCGTGCATGTACGCACTCTCAGCTCAAACGCGCTCAAACGCTCATCGTGATCGAACCAGAAACAATGCATTGATGTGCTCTTCTTGCCCTGCTGATGTACCCTATGGAAATACAAGTCCCCCGACCCCCAGATAAACCCCCTCTACGAATCTAATACTTTCTCAACAACCGCCAGTCGCCCTGGAGATACCTCTTCGTGCCATACAGGCTCACCGCGGACGCAAAGAACGCGAGACCCGCAAAGATGATGCCGTAGCGGAACGCGGCCGTGCCGTGCATGTGCAGCGTGTCGCGCGAGTAGTTGGTGAGCCAGATCGCAATCGGTGCGGACACGGTCGCAGGCGCAACGATGCTCAGCCACAGCATGGACAGCGCGCTCGCCATGTCCCGGATACCGACCAGATCCGTCAGGAGCGCCTGGCACGTGCTCCAGAAGACGCCCGAGCTCGCGCCCTGCAAGAACGCCGCGACGGCGAGCACGGCGAACGAGTCGGCGACAAGCCATACTGCCAGACACGAGATGGAGGCAAGGAGCGTCGTCGCGATCGCGCCGTTGAACCGTCCCACCTTGTCGAGAATAAAGCCTGATGCCGGGCGGCCGATGATCTGTCCTGCCGCGAGGATGGACTGACGGTGAGTAATAGCCTCAGCGGGCGACATACCTGCAGCGTCGAGCCGTCTTTCTGCGTCAGACCCAGGCCCTGTACCGCGTATGTCGGGACGGTATAGATGCCGATCGCGTAGGCAAACGAGATAAAGCCGCCCCAGAGACACATGCACACGAATCCGGGGTTCTTGAAATATGCCGGCTGAAACGGCTCGAAGCGGACTTTGAGGTGCGTTGCGCGTGCTGTGCGTGAGCTCCAGTCCTATAATTCTATGCTCGGCCACCCGGCGCACGTACTTCGGAATAGGAGGATTGCAGGTATCATGCCGGCGCCGGAAAGACAGCCACTGGGCCACGTTAGTCTCCTCCCCTCACACCCACTTCGGTCACTCACTTGATCACACAGGCCCATCGCCGACCGACGTGTTCGAGGGTAATGCGCGTAATGTTCGAGTAGAAGAGCGCGCCGCCGCCGCTACCCGCCGAGACGATGCCGACCGCGAATGCACGCTTGATGCCAAACCACTGCGTGACGATCGGGCCAGTCACGACCATTGTCAGTCCCAGGCCAACAGCAAAAAGCACGCCCTGGGTGAGGTACAGCTGCCAGATGGCGACGGAGAAGCCGGCAAGGACCTGGCCGACGACGAGGCACACGGCCCCCGCGAACAGCGAGTAGCGCCAGTGGAACGTCTTGGAAATGTAGTTGCTCAGCGGGGCGACCGCCAGCGCGAGACTTAGCGACAGCGAGCCGATGAACGCAAAGTCGATATCCCTGGCGCCCGGAAAATTGTTGTGCGTCAGGTCGAAACTGAGATAAATGCCAAATGCCGTGTTGATCCCCCATGTGGAGAAGTTGAGCTACAAGTATTAGCATTAGAATCGGAGGGTAAAATAATGTCAGACGTTGCGGCCGACAAAGTCCTTTCAACGCGCGCAACATTTACTCCTCACGCACAAGAAAGCCACACGCCACAATAACCCAGCCATACCCGCCGTCGGGGTAGTCGCGGGCGTCCTCGGGCTCGCGGTCCAGCGGCACCTCGTGGAGCGCAAGGCGGCCCTTTTCCGCGTCTTCTTCGCGCGCCGCCGCCTCGGCAGCGGCGTCGGTGGACACTGTGTCGGAGTACTTCTCATCGCTCGGCGTGGTCATGGCCGCGGGGGATGTCCATCAGTCGCGCGGCGCGTCATCAAGTGTGGGGAGATGGGTAAGTGGTAGATGATGATGATGAATGATTTCATGCAAACTGCCGTTATGGGTACTTGCTAACGGCCTCCCGAGTGTGTGTGGAGACGCATCGGACATGCCCGAGGACTGGGAGCATCAAGACACCGAGGTGCTGGTTTTTTAGTGCCTTTTAAAAAAAGAACAGTAGCAAGGTCGTCTGACTGTCTGACCGCTGACAAGTTGGTGGCGGGAGATCCGTGGCGGGTGAACCATACGGCCGAGCGAGGCCGCCGGTCCGCCGGTCCGTCGGTCCGTGGTCCGTGGTCCGTAGTCCACCAGTCTGCCCTCTCCGAACTCCGGCTATGGAGAAGATTGTCTCAGAATCGAACCTTGGACAGCGGCACACTGAGCTCGCAATTCGTCGCGGACGGCGGAGCATGTTACAATTAGGCTACAGCACGCAAAAGGATGAACGCCCCAGGAGTATTCCATCTGTGGCGCTTGGACCGTCTCTGTGGCAGGCACTTTATGGGATTGTGTCGACCCACAGAGCGCGACGAGGATGCTTTGCTAGTGGTACTGTTTTGTCAAGATCTCAAGTGTAAATATTTTTGTGCGCAGAAAGCGGGTGTGAGAAGGACAACCAGTGAAAAGGAACGCAGAGGCCATCACGGACTAGCTGGCGCGCTTCTTGTCGTGGTCGGGCAGTATCGCAGCTGATAGTCCCCCACATACAGGGCTTACGGTGCAGGCGTGCGTGAATGACAGTATTCTAAAATCGCAACTATCCACAGTGGTATTGTACACAACCCCTGGACCAGTGGGCGGTATGGGCTGCATTCCTTCTGACGTGTGTGACTTCTGACTAGACTGACCGGGATGGAACGAGATGCGCCTCTACAATTATATTCCCGAATGAACATGTGAGGATACTTCCAGAGCACGTTTCAACTGAGGCCCAGGGGAACGAAACAGGGTGGAAGAGACGGAAAAAAAATAATAATGAAAAAAAAGAATAATCTTATACCACGATCATCAACGGCATTCACCAACGAGCTGGACAGCATGACGGGCTCTTACAGGGGTACCGAGAGACTTGAGCTCGGTATTGGGCGTGACGAACGCGTTGCCACGCGAGATCACAATGCTCGCCTGTGAACTGCCCGCCGAACATCAGGAGAACTCGCAAACAAGGTCGTAGGGACTGGCACACCCCTGCGACTGTTCGCAGATGCTCGGGGAGGCGAGATAGAAAGTGGACAAACTGCACTCACTGTTCCGACGAACGAGGCGAACCCGGTGACATGGTTCATCGCTCGGCGAGAAACTGAGAATCCAAGACAAGCGAGACGGCACCATGTGTGTGCGCCTTCGCTTAGGACAAATGACGCCGATCAAAGCGCCGAGACAACGATCTGTCGATATCTCTTTCGACACTCATACTAAGAAAACGCATCGGCATCCCGACTTCGGGCGGTTATCTGACGGTACCCAGCAACGACCCGACGACGACGATTATCCGCTGCGGGATATTCATGCGGCAAACTGGGTGATTGCATGGACACTGGCCGGCGGCCAGTGTCCCGGGGCGGAGCGACACCTTCCGCGCGGAGTTTCCGGCTCAGTCGTTGAGTGGTGGCGATGTCCGACGACGGACTTTGTCCTCCACGGAATATCGGTCCGCAGAGTCTGACGAGTTCGACATCGGGTGCAAGTAGCCCACATCGGCATCTAGAACGGAGAGTCCCCGACCCGCATACCCGACCTCGGGATCTCGGTCCGGGCTGCACCACAATGGAGGATGGTGGGATGCACCGACGCAGATGCACCGACGCAGTAGAATGCGCCGACCCATTTACCGAGCGTGAGGAATCCCGAACCGCGATCGGTAAACGAAGGTGAACCTCGGATGCGTGGGTGATCGTGAACCACGGTTCGCAGGTTGATTGGTGCGCGATGATCATCCAGAAATCCAGAAGATTGGGCCCACATGTGCCAAATAGTCGAAAGTGGGCAACGCTTGTACGTTTGGATTGTTTGGACTCTGCTCCCGAGTGGACGGTCCACTTTGCATATCGTGGGGACAGCACATGATGTCAATCATAGTCTGGATCCCGACAGCATGCGGCATGCGGCATGCGGCATCTGTCGGTCATGCGGAATGAGTCGGTTAGTATAGTTAGTGGGTATGTGATAAGCACGGTGCTCGGCAGCAACAGGCAACGACCGGTGAGCAAGACCGGTAGGCTCGCGCCGGCAACGCGGCGGGGCCAGCCCGCGGTGCAGCCATCCTCGGAGGCACCACCGCGGGATTGTTGCTGGTTGTAATATTATTCGAGTGCAGCATTCGCCACTGCCGTCGACAACCACCACGGGGACTCCGGCGTCCAAATCGCTCAGCTGATCACCGATTGGCGATGTGCGCCCACTCGCCCAGGCTGGGGTGGCGACCGTAGCGATATGTGGTGTTACAAACAAGACCGCCGATAAGCGGCCATGGCCATCGGGGGAGCGAATGAGCGAAAACTCAGTTGGCGGTAATCTCCACAATCCACGATTCCACAAACAACGTATCACACGATTAGCGAGATCGTCACTTGACATCCGAGAATCGGAGCAAGGCGAAGGTGGAGACTGCCGCCCCCGGACATTGTTGCATCGGATGAAAGAGTCGGAGGACCTCATCAGTCAGCGGCGGACGCCGCTGTCTCTTGTCCAGTCGGGTGCCGAGCGTGTCGGAATAGCAAAACGCGCACGTTCCGTATACTCTCAACATCGGCGAGTCCCACCATCGGATCTTTGTCGAAGCGTGCGGTATGTGCGGCGCCGGGGTCAGCACATGACGTCGCACCTGACCGCGAGCTACTCGATGCTCTCCGATACGCGATCCCAAATTGCGATATGTGCATTCTGCAGCCGAGTGACGCGGCGCATGCGTTCGATGGCGGCCAATGAATCATCTGCGGCGGTGGCCACCCTTTAGACAGCGCCCAAACGCGTATTCGAAGCGTCGCCATCGGCAAGATGCGATGGTTGCAGCGTGCCGATGGGAGGGTAACGGCGAGCTACGACCGGCTCCACGCCAGGCACCTGTTCCCGTGACCGTAAACATGTGCACTATGGCATCACATGTGCACGTGTGCACCTTAAAGGAATGTGAGGCATGAAGCGACGCGAGTGGAGCGACGCTAACACAACGGCGAGGTGATCCAAACGGGCGTGCTCGCCATCACGATCAGCACATCATTCCCGGATCCGAATCCGTGCACGTGCTCACCAGATAGGCTCTAGCCCGGAACGATCAGGTGACCTCGCGATCGATCAGGCGACGTCGTTCGTCATCGAGCGCGACCGGGCTAATCTGAGCACAACAAGTGTGCAAGTGGGTTGGTGGACCTGTGCGATAAGTGACGTATCCGATAGGCCGCGACCGGTCCATGATCATGGTGTGCTTATCGGCGGGGCGTACCAGGCACAATGGCTGCGGCTGGTTCATGGAGTGGCGCCGACTGGATCATGAGGATAGATGATGTTGCGCTCCGATGCCGGACTTGGCGACCAGGATAACGACTTGGAACTGGAGATTGGGTGGCAATTCCACAAAGGCACAGATAGGGATAAACAATCAGATAGCGTGTAGAGTGGAGCCTGTTGCAAGCTCCACGAGGAACGTTGGACAAATAGGATTTCATATCATGGACGGCGGAACTCGTTGCGGAGGTCGGCGCCGAGCATCACAATGGGCGAGCGCACATCGCTCATCGCCGCTGCCGGCCATCGCCTCGATAGTGTCGAAAAGCTCGCTCCGATCGGCAAGGCGTTTGCAACGATCATCATGTGCGCCATCGTTGATGATGCCACACTGCCCGTCATGCATGCGCGCTAACGCTATCACTTGGAGCTGCATTGCAAAACACACATTTCTACACCGGCGCTAGCAGGTCATGTGCCGATAAGCACCTGATCTCTTGTGTCTATTGTGGGTGTCCGCCGACGCGATTGATTTTGGAAATGGAAGTTTTCTTAGCGCGATTGTGGGCAGAGAATAGAAAATCACGCACGCGGTCGCGGTACGCGCCGCCATTCCGCCGCTCGCTCGTGATATCGGAGCAAACACACCTCCGGGTCATGTGAGCTCGGAGCTCGCCATCGGGGCGTCGCGATAAGACCACGGTACCACGGCCTGGTCACAAGCTCACAATGCTCCAACGTGGGCCGGTCATCTCCATGGGCTCTTTTGTTGAAAGCAACGCGCATCCAATGGCCAGCACCACTCGGATCCGGCCAGTGCCGCCGCAACACACGCTGGATCGGAACCGGTGGGCAGCGCCGCGACCGGAGCAGATGGAGCAGATGGAGCAGATCGGAGCAGATGGAGACTACCGGCGGTTATCGCTTTTCGAGAATCACATGCCAACAGGAGGTGACTACCCGTCTAGATTCTGGAATGAACTCTGATAGTCGCCTAACGACGGCAAAGGCGATGGGTCACGCGGCACCTCCCAGCCCCACATGCCTCATCTAGAAAGCAAGTCGGCAAGGTCACATGAAGTGTAAAGCTCGGTCAACTGCCAGTATGGACGAGGTCATCTGCCCCCTGGAACGAGGAATGGTGGGCCGAGAGCAGCCTACTCGGCACCATCGCCAGCCGTCTCGGAACGGCGTTCGGTGAATTCCAGCACCAAATGACCCGCATGGTGTCTGCGCATATGCTCTACGCGCCAAGTGCTCCAGCGTGCCAAGCAGTCGGATTTGTGCTCTTGTGAGTGGAAGCGCGTGCTCACGCGCTCCTCGTCGGAAAACTGTGCGGAGCTCGTGTGCCGTGCAGCATGCGGCGGTTAGCTGCGGTATTGGCCGGTGCCCGGTGGTAAGACTCGGAACACCCTATCAACAGTTGCACCATGCACCACATGTTCCAGCAGCTCCAAGCCTGCCAAGCTCCACGCGCCACATTGTCCGGCCCACTGTGTGCGACGACCGCGCCTATCTCGCCACTCCACCCACCCACTCTGAGCTCTGTTGTGGTCTCGCTTGGCATTCCGGACTGATTCCGGGGCAAACCCAGTCTATGTAGTACCTGGCATCGGGGGTGCATCGGAGCCGACAGACCCCGAGCGGGGCCACTCTGTGCCCAGCTACACGGCGGCTTACGCCACGATTTCTGGCGAACCAGCAATCTTCAACCCGCCGGCCGTAGTCGGCGAGAGTGGGCACATGGTACATGGTCCAGTGCACCGCGGATCGTGGGCCGTGGGATCCCGGGATCGTGCCCGACCATGACCATGGGACCTCGATGGCCATGGTCATCGGACTTTGTCGTGCCCAGGTGCGCGGTGCTCCACGCTGTCCACATCCGCGCAGTTGCTCCGAGTCTCTCGTCTATCCTTGCCGAACGCGTCCCGAGTGGACATGTGCTCCTATCACTGCCAGCAAAGCCTAAACCTTGTGTACAATGCCCAATGCAGCACGCCACACGCAGACAATAACGCAATGAAAAAGCTCCGGCCCCACTCGGAGCTCCACACCTGCCCACGCCCCAAGTCCGATGAGATAAACCCTCATCCAGGCAGCCTATGGGATCTTTTCTGCGGAAGCGCTCCAAATCTTATCGGGACCAACTCTCGGAATCGAGCGCTAAGCGGCAAACTCTGTCTTCCGGCCTGAGTTCCGACTTGGGTTCGGCGTGAAGACGAACCGCGAAACTAGCGAGACCGGGCCGAGGTTGCGAGATGACCCCCCCAAGCCGCACAGATATGTTGGGAGAGAGATGCGGTCAGAAAAGATGTCATACACTCCACGACTGGACTCGCCTCGAGAGTGCGGTGCAACCATGCCTTTACGGTTATGCCTCGCGGCAAGTCTGAAGCTCTGTGTCGGTAGTCGACGGCTGCGCATCACCCGGCGGCAGCCTGATCCATCAGTGACTCATCAGTAGTGACGATCTGCCAGCGCCTAAGCTGCGCTCACGAGAGCATCCTTGCCGCGCCAAGAAGCCGACCGATGCGCTCTATCATGAACGCCGTGATCACGAATGCGGCAGGCGACTCGGTATTCGCGAGTTTACCGATGGGCAACATGACGCAGATCATGCAGATGTGATGTGCAGAGATCGGCATTGGCATGGAGATCCCGCATGCCCCAGCACGATCCCTTGATCTCTGGCCATACCGACATGTACCTCGTGCATCCACTTTTGGCCGCTTGGCCGCGCTTGGATGTAGACAGTCGCGAAACGCGTCGCCTGGAAGAACTCGCACGAGCAGCTCGCAGGTCCAAATCAGATAACCGCTCGATGCGCCGGTACATGTCGGCGTGTGGCATGTTTCCCGGCGTGTCGTCACAGCAAGCGCGGTGCAAGCGATGGATAGTGGGCTGTGGAGCGCATTGGAGCGTGTTGGAGCGGGTATCGCTTCGCTTCGGGTTTCTCATCCGCCACGGTGCGGGCGGTATCTCCCGGGTGAAGTGAATGCCCATAGAATTAACCGATATGGATCGCCCATGCTGTTCAAGGACGAAAATACACCCTGTATCGGCGGTCTCCAAACGCCCGAACCGCGGACCGTGTTTGTTGTACCAAGGCGGCAGCCCCACCGGCCGGGGTGCATGCGGTTGCCGCGGTTGCCAGCGACGCGGCCACCGACCGGCGTTTTGGCCGACCGCTGCCCCGCTGCGCCCACCGTGAACCATGCGCAGACAACATGGATCTCCCGGGCGGGCCGGCGTCGGCGGTGGGCCGGTGCTATGTGTCGTGTGGCTAGTGCGGGCCATCCCGGCCATGCCGGTCATACCGCTCCGGTGCCGCGTGTCGCCAAGGCCGGGCATGTGGGGCTCGCGGGCCTTAATTAATCCAAAACGAATCTTGCGGGATTTTCCCGAACCACCCCAGCCGTGGCCAGCGGCCAGTACATTCCGCTTCAGCTTTACCGTCCCAAGTCCAGAATCGCCAGAGTCGAGAGCGTCTAGTGGAGCTGTGGCGGTTGGTGGAGCGCGTGATGACGACGATCATGCGCGTCCGGCTAGCGAGGAATGTACGAGACGCGGATCATAAACGCGGATCATCATCCACACTGATCTGCGCACTGTCTGTGCCCCACCGCCCTCGACTTCGCTTGGCTTTCCACCCATGTGGACAACCGCCATCTGGGCAGTAACCGCGGTCCCCACATGCATGTCTGTCTATTTGTGTGGGGTATGCGTCACGAAACGAGGACGAGGACGTGACGCGACTATGCGCGTTACGACTCCATGCCACCTATGCGCATCCGACGCGACTGCGGCGGGTACAGTTCAGTACATGTGTGTGGCCGCGGGTCGTTGGAGCGCAAAACCTAGTTGTCGATGGCATTGGAGTTCGGCAGAACAGCAGATGTGGAGCGCGGAGCAGCGTAAGTCAAGTTCCCACGCAACGAGCAACGAACATGAACAACGGACAGCGAATGGCGAGCAGTTACTAGTGTCCGGAATCTGGACTCCGACATCCCACCCCCATCCGATGTCAATCCCAGCAGGTACAGAGGTCAGAAACTAGGTTTGTGGAGTGCAGACGCCGGCGTTGTCGTGTAATCATGCAATCGCGATCATCGCATTGTGTTGTGCGTTGCGCTGTGGGAGTGCAATGGCCTGAGTCATTGCGTTGGCAGTGGGACACCCGATCCGACATGATACTCGAGCTACACATGGCACCGGGGGAATACGGTGTCCGCATGTCCGGCCGCTTCGATGTCCGATCTCGTTCGACAACTGTGCTCCGCCAAGCAAGCCTCGGCCGCACAGCACGCAACATGGGGATGCAGGGCCCGATAAAGATGCATCTTGGGACGTACTCGCGAGATGCACAAAATAATGGATCAAGGCTGTGGGCTCGGTGGCGCCAGGGCTCCTGCTGGACGTTCTGCTATCATGGACAAGGGTTTCCCACCCACAACAATGGTAGTGGACAATGGGGGAGCAAACTATAATGTGCGGGTGGGGCTAGCGCACAGACTAATATCGAGGGTCGAGGGCTGCACCACACATGTGCTCAGCAGACAATGCTGCATACAATGCACAATGACAACGACAGGACAATGAACAATAACGCGGAGCAGAATCAGTAGTCGCAACTGGTCGTGATAGCCGAGCCTTGTGTATTATTTTATTTTATTCTTTGCGTTTCCAATCTCCTGATCGCAGGCTAACCATCGATTGTTTAGTTCTGCGCATTGTGCGGTACTGCATGATTTCGCCGGGTTTAAGCTTCCCAGCCACGGAGAAGGGTGCCGCACTAGAGAGCTAGAGAGCATGGTACCACATCCGCGCGATATGAGCACAACTGGCACCTTGGCACCGGTGGGATTTCCTACTGGTCGCCGCGAGGCCGCGAGGTAGGATCGAAAGTGTGTCCATTCTCGGACAGAACAGCCGGTTACGACCCGGCCGCGACGATCCCGCTCGTGCTAATGCAGCGACTAGCAAATTGCATCTTCCAGCTAGAATCAAGCATCTCGGCCGGGCGCGCGACAGAACCGAGACGCGATCGTTATCCCCTAACGATCTAAAGATGGATCTGCCGTGGATTCGCTTGATAATGTCGCCGAGTGCAGTCGCGCAATCGTGCAATCGTGCGGTCGCCGGGTGAAGTGGCACACGCTATCAGACGGTATCTGCAGCTCGACTCCGGCGCGCAAACACCCGGTGCCGATCGTTGTGATGCTTGCTCCAGACTCCAGTTGCTCCGCTTCGCGGCCTTGAGATCGCTCGTGACCATCAGAGCGGGCGGGCTACGCGGTCGTGTGAACATGGGAACGTGGCAACCATCCGTGCCATCCCCGCTGGCTGGGATGTGGGACGTGACGCGCACTCGCAGGCCGACAGAGTACAGAGTTACTCGATGGATATGTGGCATGTTGTGGACAACGTGCGTGTGCTATCTGGGAGCGGTGGCGTGTGCCGTCGACGAGTGTGGCAGGGCGGCCCGCCGTGCCGTGCCGGCGGGGACCTTTCCCACTCCACAGCTGCTACGTTGAGTTTGAGCTTGGACCCACAGTGGCTCTGATTGTATGCATGGTGTTGTACTGCGCTTCTGCTTCTGTCTCGCGCTTGGCGCTTCGCTTCTTCCTACTCTCTACAACGTGGTGTACAATGGCAGTGGTGATGTCTAAGATTAAGTGTCTATGAGGAGTGTGGGGATGGGGACAAGGTCCGTAGCGAGAGGGGTGATCGTGGCGGGAGGGTCGTAACGAGGAATGACGAGGTAAACAACATGGGGGGGGGGCACAGGAGGGAGCGAGTGGAGCCCAAGAAGAGAAAAGAAAACACAAGGAGAAAGAATGTCCAGTCGAGGACAGGGGTGCGGATGCGGGTGTGACCGAGAAGGGCGTGACAAGTACCGAAACTCGACTACCACGTAGACGTGTAGCCGCTGTTGACGGCCTCCTCCTCGTCGATTAGGAGATCCTCGGCTGCGTCCTCGTCCATGCTCTCGTCATTGTCGTTGACGTATTCCTGCTGGGGCTCGACGTTGACAATACCATACTGGGCTTGTGACTTTTCGTGGAAGGCACGCCACTGGTCCGCAGGTGCAGCTGCGGCAGCGGCCTGCTTCTCCCACATCGGTGCAAAGGCGTCGCCGGCGAATGCTGCAGACAGAGACGCCTCATCCTCGTAGCCGTTGTACCCCTCGTAAGCGGGGTAGGTGAGGGAAGACGAGTACGACGGGGGCTGGGTTGCTGCGAACGAGAACTGGGGGTAGTTGGCAGTGGGGGAGGGAAGGGGCTGCGACGAGGTGTCGAAGGTGAAGCCCTGCAGAGAGGAGAGCGAGAGCGACGGGGGGCGCGTGCGCGGCAGAGAGCTGCCATCGCTTGACGCAGCGGAAGGCGACGCGGGGACGACAAGTGTACGCGCGAGGTGTTCCTGTGTGTGTTAGTGGCACTGCACGCTGATCAATCCTAGTGGCACAAGTCAACTCACCTTGACCATCTCGAGGTCCAAATTCTCCTGCGACATGTGGGAAACGGAGAAACTAGCGATGAGGTCCTCCATTGTAGGCGATTGTCTGTGATATGATGGGTGGCGAAAAAATGGTCAAGGTCGTTTGTTGTTATATAGCAGAGAACGGCCACAAGAACCGGTTCTAAGCGGTCTCGTTTATCGCAAGATAATGATCGGTTGATGGAGAGGTCTGGACCGGGATGCGATGTGCAGATGTGCTGGCAGTAACTGCTCGGTGTGCGGCGGCCGAGTAGCTGTTGATGTGGTAGATGAGGACTGGCGCTAATGACTCGGATGGATCGGATACGAGCAGAGCCGCAAGATGGGTCTGGAGTGGTGATGCGATAAAGAGGAAAAGTTGTGCAAGATAGCGCCGACAGCAGGCTCTATATGGAGAGAGCTTGCAGGACTTCCGAGTGTTCAAAAACGGGTCGGCCGGGGCTCATTCCAAGTCGGGGCCGTGGCCCCAGGGTCGCGCCTCGCTTTCTTTTCCTTGTTAGCCGGGTCTGTGTTTTTTTTTTGCGGGGTAACTCTGTCTGTTGTTGGACCTGACGCATGTTGACAAGTGGGCCTTGGCTGATGAGCGCGGCTGCCTCCCCCTCCTGAAGCCGCTGGGCGGTAGCTATCTCTTATCCGCCTCTCCTCCCATGCCCCTCATAATCTCAGACACCGCCTGTTCAGGAGTCTCTCTCACTCGTCATGTCTCTGCTCCTCTGCCCTGGCTCGACCCTGTCAGCACCACAGCTACCAAAGTAACCACCAGGCTTATCCCGGCGTCTTATCCGTCAGGACGCCTACCGGCCCGATTGGAGCCGGAATCAGATCTCGAGCAGCTGGGCCAGCTGGGCAAGGCACGAAGCAGCACAACAGCACATGTTCAGCCCATCGGCCCCCCGCCGCGGACGTCCCGATCTATCCCGGCCATCCCGGCCCACCGGCGACCAGCCGGCGAACCACCGTGAACAAAAAAAAAACAGTTTGCTCATTCTTCGCAACATAATTTCGCCGAATCGCCAGATCACGCACAAGAACAGCAACGGCCCAGAACACCGCGTCATGGCCGCATCCCAACAGTTCATGTACATGCCCATGTCATGCAGCATCATCGTCGGGGTCGGAGCAGTCCCTAGCCTCGCAGCTTGCAGATTGCCAGCAACTGCGGCAGTGGGCCCGGGCGCTTGGGCCCGCCGGCGCGTCCTTGCCCATGTGCTCGTTGCCCCACACACGTTCTCGACCCAGTGGTGGGGAGCGAAATGCCCCGACGCCATGGCTGTCTTGGGATCTTGGTGTCGAGGCATCGGGGGAAGTATCGGGAACAGAGGTGGTAAAACGAGACGAGGCGTCGACCGAGTGACGCTCGTCCGTGGTCTGTGTGGCAGTCCATCGCCATTGTGCAGCCACATACCTTCCACCTGCATTCCATTCCGCTACCACATCGGTACTCTTCCTGCATCAGTTGTCTTTGTCTTCTTCACCTGGTGTGACCCCCGCTGACGCTCGTTCTCACCGTCCCTCACCCGGCTATGTGTTCCAAGGCCGAAACCTATGTGACGTCTTTGTGGATATTACGCCGGGCAGGAGCGCTACGACCGAGACTGCGGAGAAGGGCAGTGCTTCGGACTTCGTGGAGCGCATCCGAGCGTTGAGCCGAGACCGCCAAGAACCCGAAGTCCGCACCTTTCGGCGCGGCGTCAAGTCGATGTCAGTGGTGGTTGCTCCGACCTCATCTCACCCGCCACAAACCCCATCAATGACGCACACAACCACACACAATAGACAGAGGTCACAAACAGTTGCAGGGCTGAACTTTGATCGCGAGCACCTCATTACGTCGATCCTGCTGACGAAGCCCGCGAAAGCTTTCCCACACGATCGGGGCGAGATGAGATTCCCATCACTGTCCCACGTTTTGCATACTGGATCACCGTCGACCGCACTTTAGTTCAAACTTCCCACAAACATGATATTGCTAATACACAAAGAGGGGCCGGTAGCCGACCAAGGCTTCCCTCGGAGAGGAGGGAGGATGTGCCAACGTCAGCGACGGGTTAGATTATCCCTCCCCCGAACCCAAAGCCGCCTCCACCACCGCCTCCGAAGGGCCCTCCCCCACCGCGTCCAGCTCCACCGAAAGGACCACCGCCGCCAAGTCCGCCTCGACCGCCAAAGCCTCCACGTCCACCGCGTCCACCGAACCCGCCGGGACCGCCGAGCCCGCCACCCCCAAGGGGTCCGCCCCCGGAGCGTCCAAATGGATCGGGGCCGCCTTCACCCGGAGGGGGAAGCTCGTCTCCCCAGTCTGGGTCAGTCGAACCCACGCCGCCGAGAGGATTACCTCCTGGGCCGGGGAAGCGTGGGCCACCCGGACCAGCCGGGCCGACGGGGTCCCAGCGCGCGCCTGGGGGGTTGATAAGGCCTCCAGGACCTGTGGTGTCTGGATCGGTTCCGCGACGAGAGTCGAAAAGCGGGTGGTTAAAGTCGACGAGCATGCCTCCACCACGGTCACCGCCGACTCCTGCCCCACCCAGAGGATCCAGATCGCGATGACCAACTGAAGCAGTGGGAACACCAGGGGGAGGTGCGGAGGGATGCAGCGGATCGTGCAGTGGGGTAGGACGAGCAGGCTGGTCGGGCTGGTAAGGTTGAGGTTCGGGTTGAGATGGTTGGCTCGGCTGGGGGGGTAGAGCGGGCCCCGCATGCGGGGTTGCAGGAACGCCGCCACCACCAGAGGAGTGGTTGCTATGGGTCGTTAGTAACCATACAGGGTTGGGCGTTCAGTTCAACATGACGTACGTGGGCGCAGGCAGGCCAGGGATGCGCGACAGGGCGGCGTCCATCATCTGGACAACGGTCTGGAAACTGTCAGGTGTCAGTTCAAAATTTCCCCATATTTCCGTCTGCCAATGACGGGTCGCCGTTGGTCGCCGGCGGGTCACCGCCAAGGGTGCAGGGTGAGGGTTCATCGCTGATCATATGGACACCACAAGCCGAGCGACCTATGCAGAACTGCGACCGGACAGTTTTTTTTTTC
Organism: Apiotrichum domesticum; assembly: GCA_001599015.1. NCBI lineage: Eukaryota > Fungi > Basidiomycota > Tremellomycetes > Trichosporonales > Trichosporonaceae > Apiotrichum > Apiotrichum domesticum. Next base: position 1,621,505 of record BCFW01000004.1, on the reverse strand, counting down.
GACCGCTCCGCGATAGTCTCCATATGGGGATGAAGCACGTCGGTTGTCGGCAGCCGAACATAGCTGCAGGTAGAGCCGCAATGGCATTGTCCCGTAACTGGATGTATAACAATCCGAGCAGTCCGAGTATTCCGCGGCGTATGCGAGCGACCAGAACGATACCCACCTTTCATCAGATTTGAACCCAAATGCCGTCGGCCCCGCGTCCCCATTGGCGACGGTGACCGGGAACGACGCAGGGTCAACAGTGTCGGCGACGAGGACCGAGAACGACTCGGGTTCGCCATCCTTGTATGTCAGCGGTGACCTGCAAGACCGACCGGGGACCTGGATCTGCGGAGCTGCAAGGGGCCATGCGGGAGGTACGACCGCGCAGTGTCGGGGCGTCCGATTCCTGGGGTCCAAGCGCAAGGGATCCGGTTGGCTGTGTCAAGCGGATGTGCGCTATGCGCATTACACCGCCGCAGCTGAGCAAGCGTGCGTGTACGCATGCGTGTTGTGCATGCAGTGCATCCATATGAACAACTTGTCGCGCCTTGCCAACGGCGCCCGTTCCCATGGTCCCACTCTGCTCGCACTCGAACCCATCCTGAGCTGGGCTGGACTCACCTCGACCATGATGTCGACCTGGATGCGGCCCCCGATGCGGCCGACGCGCACGCGCGCGGCAGTCTTGTCTAGCGCATAGGTGAGCGTGTACGCGTCCTCGTTCCACGGCGGCAGCTCGGTATTCTCGGTACGCAGGCCGCGCGCCAGGGCAACGGCGTGCACCGCGACGGCGACCGCGGCGGTTGGGTGCGGGAGCGTCGCGGGAAGCGAGAGGAAGGTGGGGATGCGCGCTAGCACCGTCGATATAGTCGCCATTCTCGCCACTTGTGGTGTGAGTTTGCGTGAGTGAGTGAGTGTTGTGAGAGATTGTGGGGGTGGTGGATGTGACTTATACTGCTGAGAGCGTGCTTCTCTGCGTCGTTGACGGATGGAGGTGGATGGTGGATGGGATGAGACGTGACGTCGGTGGAGGAATGTGGTCTGTGTGTTGGTGGCAAAAGGACTCGTCAGTGTCTGTCAGAAACCATTCTGCATCCCCCAAGACGATACGACACTGTCAACTTGGAGCTTGCGTTGTACTTCAACGTTCACTCGGATGAGAACACTGTCGAGCTGTCGATGTGTTGTGTCATGTACCAGAGTACCAGAGTGGTCCGTTGGCACACGCCAATCTGCACTGGGGCATTTCTGTGACCTCTTCGTCGGCGCTGCACAGCACGCTTCTTAATTCTCCAGCTGCTCGGCAGGCCCTTCGTCAAACTAACCTGCGCCAACCCTCGCAACATCTGACACTTGTCGGCTCGGGTCCTAGTAGACGAACAGTCTGACCCATGTGTCAAGCGATAGCCCATAAAACCAGCTGCAACGTAGAGTTCAGGCAATGTCGCCGGCCCTGTATATCTGTATACCGTCGCACATTAAACATTGCAGGTCTGGCGGGGTGATCGGATGGGAAATGGTCGTTAGCGAGGGGAAATCCGCTGGTAGTTGAGGTCATCCGTGGCCTTCGAGACGAACTGTGCCACTGTAGCTGAGAGCATCGCACCATCGCGCTCCGGTGCTGCCGGGCAGACACCAACAGGACACGATGTAACGCTGTGCGCCTTGCGTTTTGAATGGTGACTGTTTGGATGGGCAATGATGGGTATGGCAAGGCTACTTGCCGTGTATCAGCTGGTCGCTCCATCGCTCTATTGCTCCACGCCATGCCTAGCAGCTCCAGTCGTGATTACTGCCGCCCAGCACGCCAGACGCTCAACATGATCGTTTAATATCAGATATCAGTTCATGCGGAGAGTCGATCGATGTTGTACAGATGCACAGTACTGCAGCACAGCAATACCCTTGTCAGCTTATGCCAGCATGCACTTTGTCATCATCTTCTACAATCTACGACAATCATGACAGAGACTCGGAAGTTGTCTCCTGTCCACTGAGCCCCAGCTGACAAGGCCTTGGGCGCGTACCGCATCAGACGGAACGTGAGCTAGAGGAGGCTGACCTCACGGTGATCTCGAGCAGAGGCGCAGCGCCGCATCTCCGTGGCTCCGAGTTAGTTAGTCCAAGCCCGATATCCGGCCCGCCGGTATGGCGCCCGTGCTTTCGAGACGCCACAGCCAGCGGCCAGCGGGCCATCGCTGGCCACTGGTTGCCTCGTTGGCCCCTGGTCACCGGCGGATCGCGGAGTATGGCTCGGAGGGCGGGGCGCAGAGCGCGTGTATTGAGCACCGCAACTTGCCTGGAAATTGGATCCAGACCTTCGGCGTCCCCATTATCATCCCCTCGGCAACGCCCACAATGACATGCATGCATTCATGACATAAAGATCCAAGGGATTAAAGTTTATCATGAATTTCTAATATTCTAATGATCCTGTCGCTTGGGTGGGGTTTAAAGCGTCTTTTCTTTTTTTTTTTCTCAATCACGCCATTGGCACTAAACGATCGCCAGAAATTGTCACCACGCGACGACGCGATTGAGTAAACATCTAGCGCTATTCCGGCACTGCAATGTGCTGTGTGCCTTGGGCCTTGGAGCAGTGGCCAGTGGGCCTGGGGCATCGGAAAGACCAAGATCCAAAAGCTAAGGGCTTCAACGGCATCAGTGACACGGACTTCGGGCCGCGGAGCACGTACTCGGCACCATTAATTAGCACTTCCCGGCGGCTTGCCACCCATCATGCCATGTGAGGGCACCCACTCTGCGCTCTGCGACTAAAGGCGACATTCCAGGGACGGCGGGACCGGGGGCAATGCTGGCGATGGGCAACGATCATTAAAAAATGAAAGACGAGCGAGTGTGCACGTATGCATCACGCAAGACGCAAGCGAGCATCTACCACGTACTTTGGTGTAGGTTGGAGATGAAAAACTAGTCCAAGAGCGACTCCAAAGTTTTCCCGTCGTTTATAACAAGGACCACGACACGCTCAAACGTCCTCACCTCCATCCCTCAGCACACTTCCAACGCCCTTGTCCTTGTCATTGTATCTGCTCCACGATGGCCAAAGTCCAGTCGCCGCCGTACGCGCTCGACGACTCGCCGCGCACGCGCTTCCGCCCGCTGGCGCCCMCCCCCGCCCCGACAGGCGCACGCGAGCACAGCCCCATCGACATTTCGCCCCGTTCGCGCCCCGTCGCTCTCGACTCGTTTGAGGACGAGCCGCGCGGCCGCGACGCTGCCGCTACCACAACCTCGGCCCGGGGACGCGACCCGTCGCCCAAGAGCCTCATCCACCTAAACGACACGTCGCCCCCGCCACCCGGGTCCTTGCCTGCCATTGCGGGGCGGCGCATCTCCGCAACGACCCTCGCTGCCCCCGTGTTCCAGGCGCACCACCAGCCGCCGCCTGCGGTCGCGCCCCCAAACGAGGACCCGATCCTCTACCTCCCCCCGCTCCTCTCCCTCCTCCCGCACGGCCACAACCACTGCGACGGGCACAACCACGAGTTTGACACCCGCCTCCCGGATATCGATCCGGCGTCCCTTGCGCTCCACCAGGCGCTCCACTACTTCCACCCCCGGGACGAGCACTACGCCGCGACACAGTACTCGGACGCATTCAACTGGGACGACCTTGGTCTTCCCCTCGAGATCGAGCGCGAGTGGTACGGCGTCGTGTTCCGTTCCCGTCGCCGGCCGGAATCCTCCTCCCTGAGCCTGTATGCTGCGGACCGTGCGGCGCACGCCGAGGCAGTCAGTAACGGCGGCCTCGTAATGTACTGGTACGGTGTCCCCGACTCGACGGGGCTCAACCTCGCGACGTGCATCTGGCAGTCGCGCAAGCACGCCATCAATGCCATTTCGGGGCCCAAGCACATCGAGGCCATGAAGCAGGCGCGCGGCGCGTACGAGACGTACGACCTCGAGCGGTGGATCATCACCAAGCGCAAGGGCGAGAACCGCCTCGAGCTCGCGCGATGGGAGTCTGGTGACGTTGGATGGTAAATAGACAACAAGAGAAAAGACAAAGAACACGCAATAAGCCAACAAAACCATTCAGCATCCGTACTGTTTCCTGTAATGCCGCCCCTCATGATGTATCCATACTTGCAGAACGTGTCGCAGATAGCTGTTGCAGGGGATCCGTGTTAGTTAGTACCTGCTTCACTGCGTTGTCCCATAGAGGGAACGAGCAGTGAGAATTAGTTGCTGGAAACCCGTTAATCCGGTAAATATGCTTCGCCCCCAGAGGTCCAGATCCCTCCTCGACGATCAGCATGTTCGGATCGCCGTTTCTGTCAACATATCGTTTGCCGTCATCACTCTGGTGGTGGGGAGCTTGTTGCCTTCTGTGGGTCTTCATGGGACTGCCTGCACCTTGGCGCACTCATACTGTCAAGATGCGATCTAGAGCCCCAGTGCTGACCTGTGGCTAAACTCCTGGCGTCTTGTTGCACCGATGACTGTGTTGACCTTGGTCCTCTGCTGACTTGCTCAGGTACTGAAAGCGTCTTGCCAATTTGCCGTCGTGCTGCCTGCTGTTTCGCTGACTTACAGCTTGCTGACCCTCTGGTCGCCATCCACATCTTGCCAACCTGTTGGCTGCCTTGCGCCGCGTAATGCCATGGTATACAAATGCATCCGAACCGAACCCTGCGCGATACCTATGCTCCGCCGCTGCCAGTCAGTGAGTGCCCTCACAACTCTCCCACTACGACTTACACAAGAATGTTGTTGATCGGGATGTGGATGAGCTTGACGACGTATCTGCTATCAGCGCCACGTCGGGAGAAAGCACACGCACCCAATCGCGCCCATGACGGCGAAACCGATCGCGATGGCCTTGCACAGCTGCTCGTACTCTGCCCATTAGCCTTCCCCCCACGATCTGACGAAATCGCGCGCGACGACGAGCTCTGATGACGAACTGGAAGACAGTTCTCGCGCGCGGTGATAGATGACAAATACGCACCCTGGCGAGTCGGCTTGGTACACCTGTTGATAAACTAGAGTCAGCGACAACGATTCAACTTCGGCCGGCACGCGACTCGAGACGGATGGATGTCGGTCCCCTCTCATCGCCTCGCTTTGCAGATGCTCACGTGTGTGCCCTCCTTGATGAAGTTCTGGGGGATCTCGAGCAGTTCCTTGATGCTGTCGGACATGGTGGCGGGTATGCGAACGAGTGTGGAAGGGAACGAGATAGATTAGTTGACGACGTAGAGTACTATTAGGTAGGTCAGAGATGGATGGAATGCGACGATGGTCGTCTGGATTGTGGACGGTGGACATTGCAGCATGCAGCCAGCATGCAGCAACCGGCTGGCTGGCTGGCGTGGCACAAAGGACGTGGCACTCGACACGCGTCCAAATTTAAATACACCCCTCCCTTGATTTATTTCGAACATGAGAATCGACAGAATCGCTCGAAGCGCTAGAATCGTTTGCAGCAGCATTCTGCAGCCAGGCTCAATGTTCCAGAGCGCGTCTCATCTCTAGTGACTGTTGTGGATGCATTGAGGAGTGTGCGATGCAAGCATATGTGAAAGAAGAAACGCAAATGGAAACTATCCTCCACGCGTCTTTTAAGCGGCCTTGACGCCGGTCCACATCGTGGCGACACCAAAGGTGTAGTCGACCCACGCGCCGCCCTTGCCCTCGCGCATCGCTCCGGTCTGGAATCCGGCATCGCGGACGCTATTGTCAGGTAAACGATCAAATACCGCAAATACTCACAGCTGCGCAAACTCGGGCTGCGAGGGGAACCGCTCGATCGACTCGACAAGGTACTTGTACGAAGCCTGGTCGCCGGCGATCACCTGGCCGAGCACGGGGATGACTTGGAACGAGTACTGGCGGTACACCCTGCATTGTCAGTAGCCGGCCGGGAACGGGAAGCCTTGTGGTGCTTACTCCTTGAGAAGAGGGTTCGACACCTTGCCAAACTCAAGCACACCAATACGGCCTCCGGGCTTGAGGACACGGTATGCCTCGCTAAGCACTGCCGGAAGCGAGGTGCAGTTGCGGATACCAAACGCAATGGTGTACAGGTCAATCGAGTTGTCCTTGATGTGCTCCGGGAGCGCCTGCGCGTTACCTTGCGTAAAGGTAATCTGGGGAGCTGGTGGGTCAGATATGAGCAACAGTCACTACCCACTGTTGTAGTAAATAGTCTGGGCAACGCGCTTGCGGCCCTCGTGGAGCATGTTCTCCGTGAGGTCGACGACCTCCACCTCAATGTCGCGGCATCCAAACTTCTCGCGCGCACGGTCGAGAAGACGGAGCGCAATGTCTCCTGTTCCACCAGCAACGTCAAGGACCTTGAACGGCGCAGGCGGCGGCGCCTCGCCGTCGGGAACAGCCGTGCTGTTGCGCACGGGGTTGCGGTGGACCGAGGCCGGGAGGCGGGGGAGCATGTTAGCGACAAAGTCGTCCTTCCACAGCCGGTGGATGCCGAGCGACATTGAGTCGTTCATAATGTCATATTTGGACGCGACCGACGAGAACACGCCGCCGACAAGCCCCTCCTTCTCCTCCTCGGCGACGGTCTGGAACCCAAAATGCGTCGTACGGTTGGCTGTGCTCGATGACGCCGAGGACGGAGAGGACGGCGACGCGTTCAAAGCGGGACCGTCCGGGTTGACGGGTGCGTCCGGGTTGGGGGCGTTCGCGACCGGCGGCGTCGCGACCGGCGCGCCCGAGTTGGCGGCATTCGAGACCGCGCGGACCTGCGAGACCGGTGCGCGCGGGGCGGCCAGCCGCGAGATGTTGTGAGCGAGACGGAGGTTGCGGCTCATTTTGTGGTAGTGTGAGAGAGTGAAGCAAGCGGAGAGATCGCAGACTCGGCAGCGATAACAAAGGGGTCGCCGATTGGGAGGCCGATTGGGAGCGACGTCGCGACATCCCGACATTGCACGAGGCGCTCTGGGAAAACTATCCCATTAGTGGGATCAAATACTTTGTTATTTTTGAATCCTAATAACATGGGAAGCGATCTAACACTCGTTTTCTAATACTCTTATAGATCACGTGATTTCTGTTCCCTTGGTGGCGAGGAGGATTCTTTCTCAGCAAAAAAGTTCGTGAGCGTCACTGTTGCTCCCACGACCCATCGAGACGGTGCTCCGAGTCGTCGTTGCCATCACACACCCTTCGTCAGCAGACGAACAACACCCCATCTACACATTTCAAAATGGTCAGTTCATTGCCTCCGACTCTACTGCAGACGCCATGCTAATGCTACCAGCCTCCCAGGCGTACCAAGCCGACGGCGTCGGGACTCGGCCGGTCAATCATCAACCGCAAGGCCAAGGAGGCGGTCGCGCCGCGCGAGACCCAGCTCGTGAGTTTGAGTGCTGGGACAGATGCTGACATTCAAGTACACCCTCGATGACAACAACCCCCTCGCATCAGTCACCCACGAGCGCGATCTCGACGAGTTCCTCGCCAATGCTGCGCTCGCGGACCAGGATTTTACAACTGGTGGGTATCGACGCAGCGTCGCCGAGTACCGCTAACTAGTCTAGAGCGCTCCAAGATCCGCATCATGTCGTCGGCGAACATGCCCACGCCGCAGGTGAACCCGCTACTCCTGACTGCTGCTGAGGAGAAGCGGCTGGAGAAGAAGCACGACGATCTGCGCGGCGGCCTCCGCGTGCCCCGTCGCCCGGCGTGGACGCGCGCAACGACCCGCGAGGCACTCGAGAAGCAGGAGCGCGAATCCTTCCTTGACTGGCGTCGCGGGCTGGCCCACCTTGCTGAGGACTCGAACCTGCTTCTCACGCCGTTTGAGCGCAATATCCAGCTCTGGCGCCAGCTCTGGCGTGTCATTGAGCGCTCGCACCTCGTCGTGCAGATTGTGGATGCGCGCAACCCCGTTGGATTCCGCTGTATCGACTTGGACGCGTACGTAAAGGAGGTCGGCAGCGACGAGACCGGCGACGAGACGACAGTGCCTGGAAAGGGCAAGCGGAAGTCGCTGCTGCTTATCAACAAGGCCGACCTCCTCACATATGAGCAGCGTTGCATGTGGGCCGACTACTTTGAGAAGGAGGGGATCAAGTATGTCTTCTTCTCCGCGGCCGCCGCCGCTGCCAAGCAGGAGGAGGAGGACAGGCAGGCCCGCCGCGATCTAGGGGAGGACTCTGAGGATGACTACGAGGATGAGGATGAGGAGGACGAGGAGGGTGAGGAGGATGATGACGAGGACAACATCGAGGAGAGCGACAAGGACAGCAGCGAAGCGGAGGACGAGCCCGAGGAGACGGGAATTGAGGAGGTCGCGGACAAGCTGGAGACGATCGAGATCGCGGACGAGGACCCCAAGGCATCCGAATCCAGTCCCGCGGCGCCCGCCGAGGTTGAGAGCATCCGCACCCGCATCCTTTCCGTTCCCGAGCTCGAGGACCTGTTCTTCTCCACCGCCCCTTCCCTCTCCGACTTTGCCACTGAGCGCGATCCGAATCCCACAAAGCTCATGGTGGGTCTCGTCGGCTACCCGAACGTCGGAAAGTCGTCGACCATCAACGCCATTATTGGCGCCAAGAAGGTCTCCGTCTCGGCCACCCCGGGTAAGACGAAGCACTTCCAGACTCTCGTCCTTTCCGACACCGTCACCCTTTGTGACTGCCCTGGTCTCGTCTTCCCTCAGTTCGCGAACACCCAGGCCGACATGATCTGTGATGGTGTCCTGCCGATCGACCAAATGCGCGAATACTCGGCACCAGTGGACCTCGTGTGCCGCCGCATCCCGCGTGAGATCCTCGAGGCCACCTACGCCATCCGCATTGATGTCAAGGACGTCGAGGATGGCGGCACCGGAAAGGTCGGATGGGAGGAGCTCCTTTCGGCCTATGCCATTGCCCGTGGTCTTACCCGTGCGTCGTTTGGTATGCCCGACACGTCGCGAGCCGCCCGATACGTCCTCAAGGACTATGTCAACGCGCGCCTCCTCTACGCCCACCCGCCTCCAGGCATCGACGCCGACGAGTTCATGTCCAGTTCGCGCCAGCGCACAATGGAGATTCTCGAGGCCCAGTACGCCGCCGGCCGCAAGCGTGCGCCGGAGACCCACGTCTCCAAGAATGCCGACACGTACGTCGCACCAGCCGGAGCTAAGCAGGGTGACGCGTCGCTCGAGGAGGGTGAGGGTGAGGATGAGGCTGGGGAAGACGCGCAGGGGCGTCAGGCGACTTCCGCTTCTGTGCGCCGGAACGCTGCCACCGCCGGCGGGCGCTCGGGCAAGGTGCGCGCCGCCGCATTCGACGGCGCCTTCTTCACCGAAACCGGCCCGGCCCCCCGCCCAGTCGTTAAGGGCCGCTCGCAGGGCGCCGCCGGTGAGCAGGAGGACTTGTACTCCCGCTCGACAATGTACCCCCACCAACGCCGGCTGGGCCCCGACGGGATGCCGCTTGTGGAGGACGCCAAGACGCGTGTGCGGAATAACGGCAAGAAGCACTTCAAGGTGCGGCCCGGCAAGCAGCGCAGCGGACGGGGTTACGATTGAGTGTGCCGTTTCCTGCGGGAATATAGGTGTATGAGGATGCATAGGCGGCACTACTGGCAGGAGCGCTGGACGTGCTCCGATATGGCCCTAGCCAGTACAACGCCGTTAGGCATGAGTGCGCTGCTGTGCTGCTGTCGACGCAGGCGGCAGCGTCAGTCCATAGTCATCTCGTTGAGATTGTGAGATTCCGTCGGGATTCCACAACCTTGGGCAAATTGTGACATGCAACAGTATCATCCATGGCAGCCCCTCAGACTCTGCGTTGCTCGCGTATCATTCAGTGTCAGTCGCGTCGAGAGTCCGTAATACAGTATATCAGTCATCCTCTCTGCTACAACGTGCGGTGTTCCTTTCTCATTTTCTCGATGCATCCCATGTGTGTCGTCTGCCTTAATCCACGATAGCTGACGGCACAAGAGCCACAGCAAACTTGAAACTTGTGCACCTGCACTTCCCAACATCTTCCTCTCTGTCCGGCATCTCTCACCTCTCCAGCCTGCACCCTCACACACTATTATCCCCGCACTTTCATGTACGTCGCGACGGCTCACGTAACCTTGAGGCCAGGTACCTCGGACACTGGAAGGAGCGACGCACGCGCGCCGAACCCCAGGCTCCCCCAAGCCGCGGGAACCGCCAAACCCCGCCGGAAGCACAGCGCCGGCGTTTACGCAATCCGTCTCCAACGACATGTGAGGTTAAATGCTAAATCCACGACTGAACGCAGTTATACAGTCAGCAAAGGATGTCTTCTCCTGTGTGTACGTGTGTCCGCCGTGATGCGTCGTACGCCGTACGCCGTGACAGGTCCGCCGCGATGTCGTCCCCGACTGGTCTTGGAGAGGAGACTTTTGGCTCCTCTGAACGATAAACTGTTGGAATCGGGGGCAAACGTTGCGAGTGTTCTGCGTATCTGCGTGATAGCCTGAGTGAAAGTGGATGTGGATGTGCCATGGACCACCCTCCTCGCCGCTGGCTGTCGCACTCCTTGATTGTCGTTGCACGTTGCGCGTTGGCTCGTGTTCGCGTCTTGGATCTCGGACCAGAGCAACAACATTCCACAAACCCTGGCCGATCTGCAGATCTAGTGCGAGATAAAGGGGATGTGAGTGGGGCGCAGGGTGCACAAAACTGGGCTTGGCGTCCATGGCGTGGCACGGCGATCACTCTTCTTCTTATCGATACCAGTCAACTGACGGTTGATCATCCTCCAATTACTTCTACAGTGCCCGCCAATGTCCATCGTAGTGGTGCAACACTCGATTGAAACACATACCATTCATCTGTCGTCGCTGTTTCCGAGCGTGAGGGGGCAAATAAGCTGCAAGGAACAGAATCCGCCAGGAAAAGGCACGTGGCTCAATGTCCTTCCCATGCTTCCATGCTTGCCACACTGTGATACATGAGGGCATGAGCTGGGGAGCAAAGCATCTCACCGTGGGTCCAGCGCGTCATCCAATCGCGAGCAACGCTCACAGCAACTTTGGTGCCTTTGGTATCTCGGTCCCTTCCTTCGGTCCCCTCGATCACCCTTCCTCTGCTCCTCTTCCCCTCTGCTTGCGAGCTTTGCCCCAAACAACACGCTCAATTGCGCTCGATTCACACGCACCCCCCCGCAGGAAACCGGTTGCATCAGTTCCTCGATAGCACGCCGCCTCGGTAGCCTCGGGGAGTGTACGTACTGTACCAAAGTGTACGTACGGCACTTGAGCGGGCCCATCACGCCCACACCTGGCTTTTCCCAGGTCTGTGAGCAACTGAATGCGCCCCCACCCTCTCGCCCACTCGTTTTGCTTGGAAACTCGCATATCCTCGCATGAGCCGAAGTGATCGCGAGGTGTTCCCTTCTTTTCCGACCTTTTCTCTCTCTCTTCTCACTATCGCTATCGCGCTACTCGCAACTGTTAGCTCCACACGCACGCACGCACGCCCCCACACGCACGCAAGTCACGACGCGACGCGCTCCAGCTCCACATTCTACCCGTGCCGAAGCTGGATCACACGGCGCTTGCGTAAACCTGTCTGACGCTGGACGTGGCTGGACCCTGGCGCTCGACGCTGGCTTGCTTTGTCTGACCTGCTCCAACCCGACGCTACCGCCGAGCTCATCACTTGCCAAGGCTTGGAAGTCCCCCAAGCTGCTGCCTGTTGTACAGAGCACGTTAGGGAGTGTAGAGGGTGTGTGGATTGCATACGAGTACCGTAACCTGCCTGACACCCCTGGAGGCAACCCTCCATCAGCACGGTAGCCAGCCAGGCTGCATCATCCTGAAAGGTCGCAAGTCGCGAGTCGCAAAACGCGCGTCGCGTCACAGAATACAGGGATGCAGATCCGCGCGCGGCACTCTGCCAACGGCACGCTCGTCATCGAGATTGACGGACAGTGTAATAAGTGCCAGGTTACGCATCCGACAGAGCAGTCGCAGTGGGACGAGATTATCAGGCAAACATGCGGCTGGCTCGCCGACAACAGCCCTGTCTGCCGCGACTTTCCGGGGATCCTTCCATGGGCGTGAGTGAGGCGAGAAGAATCGGAATCGGAAAGGAAAGCAGAGGGCATCTTCTACATTTCTGAGATGCCGTTGCAAGATGACTAGGTGCGGAACGAGGCTGACGACGCGCAGACGCGGTTCATCGCCCACCACCAAGCTCTCGCTGTGGGGCCCACCGAGCTCTGAGGCCCCGTCCAGCGCAGGTGGCCTTCCGCCAAACTATTCTCCGTCAGATGCCTCGCGCGACACAGGCTCGGGGGGGAGCACGCCGGCCGGCAACCCTCAGTCGGCCCCTGTGCATGTGACGAGCGCGCTCGTCATGCGCCAGGCAAAGCCTATCCGCTCCGTGTTCGGGTGCACCATGTGCAAGAAGCGAAAGGTCAAGTGCGACGAGAAGCGGGTGAGTCCAAACTCTTGAGATCTATGTTCGGAGGGCACAGTGGACACATGCAGTGTGTGGCGTTGTGGCGCCGTGGCGTGCAGGTTTGCGCAATCCTTTCGAGTCCTGCAGGCAGCTGCAGGGTAGTCACCCTGTCTTCACACCATGATGATCAGCGATATCTCTGATGCGAGTTCTATTCATACTAACATGCCAGCCGAAATGCAGCAACTGTGCAAAGAAGAGTCAACGCGAGTGTGTATACCTGTATGAAGTGGCCACATGGACGGAGCCTCAAGACCAGCGCCCTGCGAATGTGCCCGAGAAGTCGGATCTGGCCACACCGACAGCGCCATCAGCCTACAAGACCGGGCCGCCCGTTGCGGGTCCGTGGCTGACTGGCCCTCCTCCGCCGCCGACTTTCCAGCCCGTCGTCTCGGCCGCCGTCCACTCCGTAGTCGCTGGTGGCACCGGACTCGCTTCGAACACTTTCGGACCCATCATCCAGCCCGTGACTGTCACACGACCAAACCGCCCCACGATCCCCCCTCTGCAGCTCCCCATCAACAACGTCCAGGCTGACCCGGCCAACTTTGGGTTCGCCCAGGGGCCATGGGGTGTGCCCGCTACCGATGCGTCCCTTGGTATAAATTCAGCTCGCACAAACGGTTCTCATTCCGCGCAATCTGATACCATGCAGCTGCCGCTGAACCAGGTGCCCGTTACCGCTGTGCCCCAGGACAATGGGACTCTCGGCGAATCTCCGCCCCTCATGACCGTGTCGTCGCGGCGAGGACCCACAGCCCCACCCCAGCGAGACAATATTGCCCGGTACCTCGACCTGTACGGCATGTCGTGGTTTATATCCGCAAGCGAGGTGGTTGACGGCGACAAATTCGTACGTACTCTGTAACAAGGGCTTGTGCCTTTCATCTCATCTGACACTTCCAGCAATCACAGCAGAAGCGGACGTATTCCGAGCGCAAGCAGGCGATCCTCGCGCACTGCTGGGACACGTACCTCGCCTTCCAGGGCCGCCTTCCGCTTGGGCTGGAAGATGTGCCCGACACCGAGAGCCTCGTGAATGCCGGACTGCTGTACGCGTTTGTCGCCCTCGGAGCGATCAACTGCGCGTACTGGGCCAGACAGCGTCGTATGCCGTCGCAGGAGCATTATGAGGGCGCGCACGCGTTCGGCATGGTCGCCCTCGGCGTGCTGCGGCAGATCGTGACCCAGGCCCGCTCGGGGCAGTATCCGACACCATCGGTTGAGGGTAAGCTGTGGCTCACATTCTCGCTATGGGTCGTTTATGCGGTGAGTCTGAGGCGTTCCTTGTCCTTACTGACTGCAGGTCGTCGCGACGGACAAGCTTGCTTGGGAGGCGCTGCACCTCATCCGCGAGCTGGTCAAGATCCACGACAGGGAGAGCATGTACGGCATTGTGGAACACTGCGAACAGAGCCCAGAGACGGCGGGGTGTGTGGTGGAGATCATCTCTGCGGCCATGGCGGACATGCTGCGTGAGTGGACATGGCGCCAAGTGATCGTAGCTGACGTGCAGAATCTCTACACCGCGGTACCGACACACAGATGGGATATGCCGATACGTTTGAGTGGATGAACACTCATCCTATTACTGAATACGTCCTCCCTGAGGGTTTCGGTATCAGTCCCCAGATGGGCAAGCTTGCGCTTCAGGTGAGTTACTGCCGTCGCGTGCCTGTGAACAAGGAGCTGACCCACCAGGCCATTGCCGTGCTGTACGGACGCTACGCGTCTAAAGGAGTCTCTGCAGACCTCCAGGAGCTTCATCGCAAGCTGAGCGTCGATGCACTTGTCACTATTTACGCGTCACCGCAACCCCCGCGAGTGCAGGTCGGCGACATGCTGTGCGTATTTCTAAACTCTTGGAAACGTACACTGACATACCAGAATGCGCCAGGTGCTCTTCTGCCTGATATACCTGGACGGCTTTGGGCTCGGACCCGACGACCCGAACGTGCAGCGAGCAAGCGAGACGATCCTGGAGCTGTTCAACGAGGCGCTCAGCCGGGGTATATTCACCGCGCGGTGGCTGCTCCCGATCGTGGTGGGCGGCAGTTTGTGTTCCAAGGACCGCCGGGAGAACGTGCTGAATATCTACGATACGATGGAGGCAACGTGCGGCGCAGACGACCTCGGCGTCGGCCGCTACGTTACCAAGCAGGTGTGGAAGCGCCGCGATGCCGGAAGAGAGGACTGGAGCTGGCGCGCAGTCTTCAAGGACAAGCCCGAGTCTGATGTCGTGTTTATCTAGTCGCTAGATTTTATAGTTGCATTATTTGTGCTGATGATAGTTTGAAGTCGTATGTTGGACAAGGGCAACCAGACACAAGCTTAGCAGCCGCGGCGTCTCGACCTTCTGAGTTTCGGTACGTTTCAGTATCTCTTTCGTACCTCTTTGGCTGGGATCAGTGAGATGCAGGATCGTGCAGGACCAAGTCCGAGCAGCCGCAGCCACCTGCAGGGCTGTAGAATACCTGAAGGGATGGAGATGGGGAGCTCTTAGAGGACGTGAGGATCAATCGTTATACCCACCCTGATAATTGTTAATCCTGATGATCCTGATAATCCTGATAAGACACGACCCACACCTTCCGAATAAGGCAATTCGGCATTCCATACTCCCGTGCAAAGGCGCGATGGTGCAAGCGGTTCTCGGCTCTGCACCGGTAGCGGGTCGTACTGGAAGGAGCCCTGCGGCCCGTTGTCACCGGGTTCGATCCCCCAACATCGAACGCATCGTCGCGCCCAGCACTATTTTTTTTTCTGCTTTTTTATTTGTGGCGGTGGCGCCTTTTCGGTGCTGGTGACTTTCTTCATTTTTTCCCCTGAAGGTGCAGTTGCGCTCAAGGGAGGGAGGGTGAGGAAACCCTCCAAGCCCTCAGAAGACAATCGCAGGACACAGGGAGCTTGCAGGAGACATGCCGGTGCCACTCAGGAGACAGGTGAGCATGCTCTCCCCAGCTGGAGAATTGACCACTCCAGCCCGAATCTGCGGCACAAGGTTACCGACCAGCTGACGAAGATTCCCCAGTTTCGTGGGCTGCACCGGCGTGAACTTCCGGTGGAAGAATGGAGTATGCAGCGGGTGACGCTCGAAGTCCTCGCAGCTCGGAGCTCGGAGCAGGGTCGGCGCCGCGATCCACCCTGTGCCGAGGATGAAACGGCGTTAGTATGGGGTAGAAACTTGTACTAATGTGTGGAGTGGTCCAGGTGGCAGTGCCGGTTCGTTGTGTCATGTACACTTCGGTGACCGAGAGTCTGGATTGAGCCCTTTCGGAACGAAGGTTGGCACCCCTCTGCTACCGATGAGATGGTCGGGATAAGCATGCACGGAATAGCGGGCTTCAAGTGCGGCAACTTGCTGCTCCGTCGATCACAACACAAGGCGTAGATTATACATAGTACGGCTGCGGATTTTCTGTGATGGCGATGAGTATCAGCTGGGAATGTACTGCCGAAAGAGGAAATAATGGCTTGCCGTGGAATTATTCTTCGTCCCTGGCTGTTCATGTTCCAGATCACCGTGATTATGATTATCGCCGGAACATGAGGGCTTCGTCAGCCACAGCCCGGAGGTGAAGCTTCAGGCTCGAAGGCTCCGCCCATTCGCACGTGGTAGTAATCGAGATAACGGCAGTGCGGAGCAGAGTAGTCTAGCGAGTGCGTTATAAACCTGCCAAGGGCTCGGGCATGGACGAGGGAGCTTCAGCAGGGGGGTTTTGCTGCCATCACAGCGCGGCGTCGGATACGGACTTCGGGTTGCTTCTGGACAGGGTTGGGTGTGATCTGTCATCAGCGTGAAGATTGTGTATGGAATACCGGGAACATGATGTTCGAGAACCGCGGACCACCGATGCTCCACCACCGGCCTGATTATCTCACTCTGAGAAATGGAGGCACAAAATGGAAGCGTGTTGCCGGCATCATGCCATGGAACGGTGGCTCCATAGGCGACAAAGTTGAGCTAGCAGCCAGCCACCGTCTGGGCATCGTGAAGAGGGTGGAGCCGCGCACTTGGCCACAACCCTGGCTGACGGTGATGGCTCCATGTGCATGGTACATGGCAGTGAAAGACTCGCCCTCGAAAGATATATAAGGAGGTGGTTGCGAGGTCGAAGAAAGACCATCAGCAACAAAGCGACAACAGCCTTCACAGCTCAACAGCCCCAACAGCCAACAACTCCAACTCTTCACCACCACCACCCCCACAACAACCACCACAATGGCCGCCTGCCCCAAGCACACTCCTCTCTACAACTCGCTCCGCCGCGAGGACGCCGCCGTTCTTCTCGTCGACCACCAGACCGGCCTGTGCAACCTCGTCGGCGACATCCAGCCCGACACCTTCAAGAACAACGTCCTCGCACTCACCAACCTGTGCAAGTACTTTGGCATCCCGGCGGTGCTCACCACGTCGTTTGAGGACGGCCCGAACGGCCCCATCCTTCCCGAGATCAAGGCCGCGTTCCCGGACGCGCCGTTCATCGCGCGCCCCGGCCAGATCAACGCCTGGGACAACGAGGATTTCGTCAAGGCCGTCAAGGCCACCGGAAAGAAGCAGCTCATCATCGCCGGCGTGCTTACCGAGGTGTGCGTCGCCTTCCCCACCCTCGCGGCGCTCAAGGCCGGATTCGAGGTCTTCGTCGCCGTCGACGCGTCCGGCACCTTCAACCAGCTTACCCGCGATGCCGCGTGGGACCGCATGTCCAAGGCCGGTGCGCAGCTGCTCAACTGGGCGGCGATTGCGGCTGAGCTCCAGCTCGACTGGCGCGCCGACATCGAGGGCTTCGGCAAGATCTTCGGCGGCCACATCCCCAACTACGTCAACCTCATCTCGTCGTACCAGTCGGCCCAGGACGACCTCAAGAACAAGAAGTAAGGAGGCGTGCGGTTCCAACCGGTGGAGCGCTAGGTAGCTCCTAAATCCCTAGATGATGCATTATCCTGTACATTCCGGCATACTGTGGCCGTGGAGCAGCTGTACTAACGTGCGGCTTTACGCGATCGTAGTCACTTTTGATGTCATGAGTGGTGGGGGGGTCGGAGGGTCAGCATTCTCCCGCGTTGAGGACACGTGGGGTTTGGCTCCTGCCACCATGTTGCCAAGGCAACCGACCTCTTGGACAACTTCAAGATCTGATACCAAAGATTATAAAAGGATTAAATTCCAAGCTAAGCCGGTTGGGTTCAGTACCGCTGACTAGCCAGACGCTCAGTTGCTCAGTAGCTCATAGCTCAGCTCAGTCGCTCGATAACCCACTCGACTGCATTGCCCTGCTTGCGCGGGGACTACTCATGGAGCATCATAAGTGATCATTGAGGGATCTATGTTCAGTACGGATCAGTACCCAGCAGTCAGAGTCAGATGAGGACTGGCGCGTTAGGAAACAGAACCTGCGGCTACTCTATACCGTATATTCGGATGTCTCATGGCAAAGTGGTCTCATGGCAAAGAGTGACAAGATCGACAAGAAAAAGGAAGAGTCAAGCCAGCTGTGGACCGCACCCACACAGATGCCGGACCGGGCGGCATGGCGCCAGTCTTTATCGTCTTTATCGCCAAAGTCCAAACGCGCATGGCGTCTTCCTGTGTGTTCTGTACTGCGCCCCAAACCCGCGTCCGGACCCCGGACCGACATGACCGGGTAGACGTGTCGACGCCGAGGGCGCCTCGTGTCTGTCTCATGTCTCATGGTCTCATGTCGACGCATGATGAAGCGAAGCAGCGGTATCACGTGAATAGAAGCAAGGTGGACGCACAGCTTCTGACCCCCGAAAAAGGAGTTGCAAGTATGATAATCAAACACGTGCGCTGACTTTACTGAAGCGCGCTCCACACTCCACTCTCCACGCTCCACCGAGTTGCTTCACGACAGGTGCTCCAGCGTCCACGGCATCGGTCCGGGTTCTCTATGATAATGCGCCGATCGACTGTTCGGATCCGTGTCCGTACTCGAAGGTAGATCTACCTTATAAGTGCCATATGATGGTGCCTGTATGCGACGATGATGCTGCCAAGACCAGGTCCCACCATAATCTCCGAGGCTACCAACTCTCCAACGCGACGCCGGAAGCCTGCGACAAGAACCAGGGAGTGACGTCAAACACGTGCCGAAGAGCAAAAGCTCAAAGCTCAAAGCTCGGGCCGGAGCAGATTCGGAGTTGCAGCGCTTGGAGCATTCGAGCATGGCGCAAGGCACTCGGAACAGACAAGGTCCCGAGGTTCCGAGGGGGTATGTCAGCATTCCAGTAAGTCCAAGCAGCAAGGTATGGATGGTATCACGGTTCGGAGGCTCGTAGGTTAGTTTCTCGGTTCTTCTTCGGTGCGGTGGCGCAGATGCCAAGAAGCTGAGTCATTGGACACCTCGTGGCTTTGGAGCAGGAAGCTGGCGACTCTATCGCTGAGAAGTCTGGCTCCATTATTGAATCCCCCAGAGCCGGAAGTGTCCCCTGAATGTCAGTGGTGGGGATAGTCAGTGGTGGGGAAATAGTCAGAGGCTGGCAACGAAGGAGGACGATAGTGCCAGTGGGGTCCAAGGTGAGACAGACAGTCGTATGGCAAGGGGAGAAACTGCCAGAGTGACTAACGGGCAGGTTACTGTGCCACAGCGTGGGCAGTTGCATTCTACCCAGTCGGCGAGGGGCTTTGGAGGTGGCCAGGCTTGCCTACGGATTCGGGTCTCATTGGATGTGTTAACAAAGCTTTCGTTGGTGGTGACAGTCAGTGTCCATGACGACGAGCACCACATTCCCTCCCGTCTGCAGAACCGATCAAGAACAGACTTGCCAAGCCAGACTGTTACGGTAGAAATGCTTACAAGGTTGGCGTTTACGAAGTGTCGCCATCGCGATGCCCGACCGACCGGGGAGGACGTCATCCGTGGATCCGTTGGGATTCCCGGTTACTGACGGGAGAGGAGGGGCACCGCGTAACGCATGTCGATCAACGCATGTGCTTGCTCTGTCCCCGATCCGGCGAGCCGGCGAGTACGGCAAGTGAGAGATCGGTGTGTTCTTGAGGCGGCGGTATCCACATCCACAGTGAGTTGTCAATGTCAATGTCACGATTGCTTTCCTCTCGACACACAGAGCCCCACGGGAGATCCTGGCGCCAAAGAAGCCGAGGTGGCGTCAGTAGCGAGCGACTCACCCTTTGGTCCTCGGTCCGCGATGCCTATGAAGCTATGAAGCGTCCCATCAACACGCACCATCAGCTGCCAAGAGCACGACAAGCACAATTCCCGATCGTATGCGCGGTATTTCTGGTTCCTTGGCATCTGTCGTGCGTTATGTTTTCCTACAGTTGGTTGTTGAAACGTGAGAAGCATGGCATGGCCTGCGTGTTGGCCGCGCGTGGTGCCTTAGCACAGGGCCCCACGCTCCATCGAGTTCTCATAGCAGAAGCAGAACCTCTTGTAGCTCAGCTGATAAGACGCTACTCTATATTCTGGGATGCATGGGCACACGTCGTGCGACATTGCCAAGCACGAGCAGGCGACGATGGTGGTTGAGAGCTTGAGAGCTTCAGAAAGTGGAGTGGGAAGACATGGCACAACAAGGAACGGAACAGGACATTACAGGATAACCGAGTGATACGCATCTGATTGGCGTTTTTTCGTTTGACTAGATTGACGTGATTCGCGCGATTCTGGCGATCCGTGCGCGTGGATCCCGCGTGCGGGGACCTCCTGGCTGGTGAAAACACAGTCACGTGACCACATGTGATAAGATTAGGGCCCTCGCCACTGGTCTCCCCGTCTGGAGATGTCGCAAAATTGAAATGTGATGGTGTGATCAAGCACAATCAATGAGATCAATCATCACTCCACTCTCCTCTGGCGTCAGTCTCCTTTTTTTTTTTTTTTCCTCTCCCTCTCGGCTTCCCCGCCACTCCACCCCCGATTCACCCTCCCTACTCGGGTCCTCTGTTCTGCATACCGGAGACATGGCCCCGTTCCCTGGATTCTGATTAGTTAGAGTTATCCTCAGCCCGCCGAGCTCACGCCATGGGGAGGAGAAAAGGAGAAAAAAGGCTAGAAACGCGTCAGCCCTCGAGCGACCGGGCTGCGGGGTACGCGACGACCTGGGATCCTGGGAGCCTATGATGAAGCGAACAAACGTGTGGATACAGAGAGAGGTATGTGCCTGGACCCCCAGGGCCGGCATACAAGACTTGAATGAATGAGTCAGAGAGGCTATCCCGGTAACCCAGAAGGCGCGCCCTGCGTGGATGTCTCCAGGGCCGGTGTGTCGCCTCCATGTCGCCATCGGTGCTGAATTACTGATATGATACATCACCACTTTACTGATGGCTTCGCGGCTCCGCGCGCTGTGCCGCATTCTGATGTGATTCCTTCTGGGTTCTGGGTTCTGGCCTTCTGGTCGCCGGTGGAGATGCCGTGCCGGACACGACTGATACTTAGATGCTGATACAAGACATACCTGTCTTCTCTCCTCTTGTGGATCTCACTCATCACATTGTCACATTGTCCATCATCCACGGACAGATATATATCTATAGAGCGCCGAGCCCGACTGGAGTGTACGAATACGTCCCCTCTCCCACTCGATTCCCAATCGCTGTCCCTCATCGCCGCCGTCCACATTCCAGACGACAGACAACAATCCATCGCCCGATCGCAGTCCGATTAGGCACATCTGCATCCAAATCCACAGCCACTTGCTCGCCGCTGCACAGTATCGCATCATCGACACACGGCACGCTCATTCCATTCCCAAGTGGCACTGAGGAGCAGTCCTCAACCCGCCTACCAACATGGCACCCGAGTACGGCACGTTCCGGAAACTCCAGTCCAAGGTCAAGGCGTACACCGGGTTCGACGACGAGGCCCCTCACTCCATCTCAGTGTCCGAGTGGTTTGGCAAGAACAAGACCGATGTCCGACCTGCTGTGCGTTCATGATGCGAGGCGTTGGTCTTTGTGTCTCATGACTAACATGTCCAGGTTGTCACCTATATCCGCTCCCTTTTCCCTTTCATCGAATGGCTTCCCCGCTACAACCTCACATGGCTGTACGGTGATCTGGTTGCGTGAGTACACTGGTGGATATGCCACTCTGTCCACCGCATCTGGGTCCTCGCTGCGCAGCAACCAGTGACTGTTGCGATGATGCGAGTGTGGCACTTGAATGCGCAGTATTTGCATTTCACGAAAGTGGCACAGCGCCTAAACACCTAGGAAATTCGCTGACGTGATCACAGCGGTATCACCGTCGGTCTAGTACTCGTCCCCCAATCGCTGTCCTACGCCAAACTTGCCAACCTGCCGGCCCAATACGGTCTCTACTCGTCCTTTATCGGTGTGCTCACGTACGCGCTGTTCGCGACGGCCAAAGATGTCTCGATCGGCCCCGTCGCCGTCATGTCCCTCGAAACCGGCGTCATTGTCCACAAGGTCATGGAGAGCCATCCAGACCAGTGGACCGCACCCCAGATTGCAACCTGCCTCGCGTTCATTTGTGGCTTTATCGTTCTTGCTATAGGTCTCTTCCGCCTCGGGTGGATCATCGAGTTTATCCCGCAGCCAGCCGTCTCGGGATTCATGACTGGTTCAGCGCTCAACATTGCATCGGGTCAGATCCCAGCACTGCTCGGCACCTCCAAGCTCTTCGATACCAAGCAGGCCACATACAAGGTCATCATCAACACGCTCAAGCACCTGCCTGACTGCAACCTCAACGCAGCCTTTGGTGTCTCG
Source organism: Apiotrichum domesticum (assembly GCA_001599015.1). Classification (NCBI taxonomy): domain Eukaryota; kingdom Fungi; phylum Basidiomycota; class Tremellomycetes; order Trichosporonales; family Trichosporonaceae; genus Apiotrichum; species Apiotrichum domesticum. Next base: position 1,599,375 of record BCFW01000004.1, on the reverse strand, counting down.
GCTCTCGCCATGCTGTACTTTATCAAGTGGGGGCTCACATGGGTGCAGACCCGGTATCCCAAGTATGCGCGCATTGCCTTTTTCGCGCAGGCTCTCCGCCACGCATTTGTAATCATCATATTCACCATCATCTCGTGGCGCCTCAATGTGCACCGCCGCCAGAACCCGGTCATCAACCTCGTGGGCTACGTCCCTTCAGGTCTGCGAAACGTCGGCCAGCCCCTCATCACCCTCGAGCTCCTCGGCGCGCTCGGCCCCCACCTCCCCGTCGCGACCATCATCCTGCTCCTCGAGCACATCTCCATCGCAAAGTCCTTTGGCCGCCTGAACGGGTACAAGATCAACCCGAACCAGGAGCTCATCGCCATTGGCGTGAACAACACTGTCGGCTCCGTCTTCAGCGCCTACCCCTCCACCGGCTCCTTTTCCCGCTCGGCCCTCAAGTCCAAGTCGGGCGTCCGCACCCCGGCAGCAGGCATCCCGACCGGAGTTGTCGTCATTGTCGCGCTCTACGCCGTCGCGCCCGCCTTCTTCTGGATCCCGAACGCGACCCTCGCCGCACTCATCATCCACGCCGTCGCCGACCTCGTCGCCTCCCCGAAACAGTCGCTCGGCTTCTGGCGCGTCTCCCCCCTCGAGTACATTATCTTTGTCGGCGCCGTCCTCTGGTCCATCTTCTACACCATCGAGTCGGGCATCTACTGGTCGCTCGTGTGCTCGGCCGTTCTCCTCCTCTTCCGCATCGCCCGCCCCAAGGGCCACTTCCTCGGCCGCGTCCGCATCCGCAGTGAAGGCGACCCCGAGTCCTCCGTCCGCGACGTATACGTCCCGCTCGCAGGCGCAGGCGGCGTCACCAACCGCGACGTCCCCGTCGAGGCCCCGCCCCCCGGCGTCATCATCTACCGCTTCGAAGAGTCGTTCCTGTACCCGAACGCGTCGTACATCAACGACCGGCTCGTCGGCTACGCCAAAGAACACACACGCCGGGGAAAAGACTACTCGCAAATCTCGGCAGGCGAGCGGCCCTGGAACGACCCGGGACCGAAAAAGGGCGACGAGGCAGCGGCCGACGCCGCCGCCGCCCACCTCCCGCTCCTGCGGGCGGTGATTCTCGACTTTTCGGCCGTCGCGAATATAGACACGACGGGCGTGCAAAACCTCATTGACGCGCGCAAGGAGGTGGAGAAGTGGGCGGACACGCATGTAGAGTTCCACTTTACGGGGATTCTGTCGCCGTGGATCCGGCGCGCGCTGATTGCCGGCGGGTTTGGCAAGGGCCACGGGCCGCACGGACACGCGCCGGATGTCGCGCCCGTCGTGCGCCCGTACGGCGTCGGCGGGGACGCGGACCCGAGCAACACTGCTGTGCCCAGTCCGCGGGTCGTCGCGCGGGGCGATGTCGAGGCGGGCGCAGTCTCCGTTATTGAGGTCATGGAGGACCGCGGCGAGAGTGGCTCCAAGCCCGGGAGTAGCCGGACGCAGTCCATTGATGGCGTCGCGGAGAAGGAGGACGAGCTGGGTATCCCCTCGCCGACGTACCATGTGGTCAAGGGCGGCGGGCACCACCGCACGGACGAGGTCGGGCGCACCGTGTCGTCCAACACGAGCAGCCGCAGCAGTTTGACCCTCCTCGATCGCGCGACGCCCTTCTTCCACATTGATATCGCCGACGCGCTGCACTCGCTCGATCTCCCGCCCGAGAATTAGAATTAGGCAGTAGGGATCATTGTTTTCCCCCTGCTTAGATAAGTCCGTCAGGACACTAGAATAAACCTGCAGGTGCTAGTTGTACAGTATAATTTATTTGGTCATAGATTCATTAGCATTGGCATACACGCCGCATGTCATGGATACATCTGGATAAAAGCTGAGAACAGTCCGGGCTCCACAATCCAAGAAGCAGTTTCGTTGATCAAGTTCGCCACATTTAAAGAGCAAGTGCCACATTGCCACGGTCTCTCACCTCCCAGTCGTTGACGTCACATCGGCTCCACTGCGACGTCATGACGGGAACGAGGCACTCCAAGCCGTACACTGTTACGCACAACACTCATCTGCACACAGCCTATGCATTTGTCCTACAATGGCAAGGATGAGTCGGGAATGGCATGAAGACATGAACGGAATGAATACTTTGGATGGCTTGGACTAGACGACGGATGGCTACTACAGCACTGGTGCAGTTACTGGAACACGTCGACATACTTGTTGGCCGCGCGCTTCTTCTTAGCAGCGGCGGACGCGGGCCGGCCAGACGACGGGCGCGAGAGGAGGTCGTCAAGCGACGGCGTCGCGCTCCCGCGGGGGAGACCAGACGGCGGGCCACCAGCAGGAGTTCCTGCCGGGCGCGGCGGGCCGCCAGACGGAGGCGCGGACGGGGGTTTCGGCGTGCCTGTCGGCGGGGTCGGAGTGAGACCTGCCGGCGGGCGGCCGAGACCGGACGGGAGTGGCGGAACAGGGGGCACGCTCGGCGTGGTGGTGTTCGCGCGCGCGGCGGGCGGCGTACCCCGCGCGGCGGTTGCGGGGGAGGCGGTCGCGGCGCGTGGCGGCGGAGGCGCGGCGGCAGGCGGGGGCGCCTGGCCGACCTGGCCCTTCGGGACGTAGCGCTTCGCGACGGGGTCGTACACGAGCGACATCTCCTCGCCGAGGTTCGCCTTGGTGTACCCGCTTCCGAGCTCCTGGCTCTCCTTCTTGCCGCCCCACAACTTGCCAAGCCACGAGCCCTTGGACTCGGCTGCAAGTTAGTGCTGTATCGCAATGTAAAGCCTATCACTAGTTACTCACTCTTGGCAGGCGCCTTTGCCTCCTCCTTTTTGGGCTCTGGCTTCTTCTCCTCCTTGGGTGGCGCGTAGTCGTCGTGCTTGCCCTTGCCCTTCTTGTCGTCAGCGACCTTGGGCGTGCGGCTGCGGGAGAGCGACGCATTCCCAAAGCCGAGGTCCTCGTCGTCGTCCATCGCGTCATTCGCCGCTGGCTTGTAGTCCCCTGGCGAGTAGTCGGTGCCGGCGCCAGGGGACGGCGAGGTTCCAAACCCGCCAAAGCCCATGGTACCCATCGGGTTGATGAACCCGCTGTCGTCGTCGGCCGACAGCGTCGGCACCGTCGACACGGGTTTCACGTGCGGCGTCGCTTCGTTATCCGTCGACGCGTCGTCGCCCCACAGCTGGTATCCGCTGCCGCCGCTATAACTGGTGGAGGAGAACGATGTCGGGGGCTCCTTGGAGCTAGCGGACGGCGGCGCGTGCAGGTCGCTAGTAGAGACGGTGTGTTGCGACGAGTGGTGGCTCGGCGCGGGCGACGCGGAGATGGCGCTAAAGTGCGAGAATGGCCCGACAGACGCATCCTTCTTCACCGTCAGGCCGGTCGGGCGGCGGTCGCCGTCTTCCTCGCCCGCGATGAACTTTGTCAGATGGCCCTCGATCCACGAGCCGAGCGTGGCTGATGACTTGGCCTTGCGCACGGAGCGCCCGTCCTTGGAGGACGCAGGGGACGGCTCGCCGGTAAGGCGGTCGAGAAGGTCGTCGACGCTGGCTGCCAGGTGGGGAGCCAGGCGCAGGACTCGGGTCTTGCCCCCCTTGTCGCGGATTTCAGATGCAGTTTCAATAGCCTCGCAGTACGCCTTGGCCTGCTCCACGTCGCCCAGCTCGACAGCACGCCATGCGCGCTGCAGCTTGTAGGGCAGCAGCTGCGCCATTGCAGGGAACGGAGCCTCGGCGCCCTTGGGGGTGGGCACCAGCGTGCGCGCGTACTCTGCGATCTCGGCGAAGATGAGCGCATCCTCGTCTGCCGCATTCTCGATCAACGGCACAGGACGCTCGGCAGCCGCAGGCGAGAGGTCGCTGAACGCAGAGTTGGGCGAGAGTAGTGCACTAGAGTCAGCTACTGGAAGACCCGCTATACTCACCAGACATGGGCAACATAATGCAAGCCAGCCTTCTTGAACCGCGCACCAAGGTCGTCGAGGCAGATGAGGTCCGTCGGCTTGCCGTTGAACACGACCGCGGCGATGACCTCGCGCCACTGGTCCGCGCTCGGGTCCTCAGTGATGTGAGCGGCGGTGAACAAGCCCTCGACGTTGGCCGGCGTAAGACCCGCGTACACGGTGTACGCCGCCTTGAGACTCGCGGTCTGCGGGCTCTCGGCGAGTTCGGTGAGCGCGAAGCGGCTCACGATGTCGCGCCAGAACTCGGGGTCCACCGAAGACGAAATCACGAGCGCATGGGACCACAGGCCGGCCTGCGCGGCATACTGCGCTGCTTCGCGCTTGTCGCCCGCCATGATCATGGTGGAGAGCTGCTTGAGCTGGGCATCGGTCGCGCGTACGCCCGACGCCGTGGCAACTCCAAGTCCGTTCACCATCGGCGCGACGGTGGGGTTTGACGCTGGCGGCTGGAGTGCGGTGCGCACCGCGTCCTCGGCCTTGGGCGAGCCGAACAGCCGGCCGTCGCCCTCGATGAGTGCCGTAAGGATGCGCACAGTCGCGAGCTTGGCCTCCTCTTCGCGCCTGGCACGCGAAGCTGACGACTTGAGATACGGCAGGCCGCGCTCAATCTCGCTGGCACGGTCCGCGAGGTACGCGAGGACCGCCTCGCGGCGCTTCTTCTCCCCGGCGGCGCCCTTCGGGAGCACAGGGTTGAAGATGAGCGGGCCGGGGAAGGGCTTTTCGTTTGCGCTCAGCGCGCTCGACTCGACAACCTCCGCGACCGGCCGGATGCTCAGCTGCCCGCGGTACGAGCCGTAGCCGTATGTCGGGGTCTCGGCCGAGTCATTCGCCGTACCCGGGAAACCGACGATCAAGGTTCCGCCAAAGCCAAAGGTCGCCAAGGGAACGTTCCGCGCCGCGGTGGAGCACCGCCCAAGAGGGTCCTCAGAGACAGGACGCTGTTCGAGGACCTGCTGGGGGACGTACGTAGGATCCAGGTGCATGTTCTGGAAGTACTGCCCAGAGCCAGAGTCCTGCGGGGGCGAGACCGCGCGGGCACCAGCAGCGTACATGTCTGTTGGCGCATAGAATCCGTCCTGCGGCTTGGTGGCACCATATGGTGCCGCACTGCCGAAGCTGGGATGACGGGGCTGGCCCATAACCGAAGTGGCAGGAGCCTGGGGCGACTGGTTCGGGGCCGGCGCATAGGGGTTGTACTCGGCCGGCGCGGGGGCATAGGGGTTGTACTCCTGCGCAGGGGGCTGGTACGGCTGGTATCCGCTCGCCGTACTGGACTTGCGGTCGTGCGTCTTGCTGTCGAACGAGGCGCGCGAGTAGTCGCCAGATGTGCGGGGTGCGTACGGATCGGAAGGCACCGATTGCTGCTGACTGGGGGGGCTGTAGGGGTTGTACTCTGCCTTTGGTGAAGACTGGGTGTGCCCACCCGACCACGGGCTGTACGCGGAAGAGGGCTCTGCAGAGGCCGGCTTGGGGGCGTAGGGGTTGTACTCGGATGCCGAGGGAGCGGCCGGGGCAGGCGCGTACAGGTTATACTCGGTCTTTGGCGACGTCGAGGGCGCGTACGGGTCCGCGGCGGGGGCTTTCGGGGGCGAGTACGGCGTCGGCTCGTACCCTGTCGACTTGGCAGATGGAGGTGCGAAGGGCGCGGGCTCGTAGCCCGCCGACTCCTTCTGCGGAGGGGGGGCATACGGCGTAGGCTTATACCCAGACGGCTCCTGCGGCGGCGGTGCATACGGCGTAGGCTCGTAGCTGGAGGACTCCTTCGGAGGTGCATACGGCGCGGGCTCGTACCCAGACGTCTCCCTCGACTGTGCATACGGCGTCGGCTCGTAGCCCGAACCCTCGGTCTTGGCAGGGGCATGCGGCTCGGGCTCGTATCCTCCGTGTCCGTGGTCGTCCTTGCTCACGGAGGGAACATACGGCGCCGGCTCGTAACCTCCCGACTCGGGCTCATGCTCGGGTTCGGGAACGGCCGGCTCCTTGGCGGGCGACTTCGGCGTCCAGTCCTCCGAGTCCATAGCCTCGGGGTCAAATGCCTCGGGGTCGAATGCCTCGGGGTCCTCGTGCTTCGACTCCGGGCTGTCGAGTGATATGGCGGCCTGGGCGAGGGACACGCTCGTGACCCCGTGGCGGAGGGGGGAGGAGACGCGGGGCGGCGCGCCGGGCGTGCGTGCGCGCGGCGAGGTGGACGCAGTGCGTGGCGGCTCGGCCGCAGCCTTCGGAGGGTAAGACGCGGTGTGCGACGGCGCTTGCGGAGGGCTCGTAGGCGTTGCCTTTGGCGGGGGGCTAAAGGCTTTGGGAGGTGGGTGCGGGGACGCTTCTTGCGTCTGCGTGCTGGACCGCCTGGGTGGGCCTGGAGGGGGAGCGGCCTTTGAGGGGGCGGGAGGCGGGGAGAATGCCTTTGGCGGCGGAGGCGAGAATGCCTTGGGCGGGGTGTTCTCTGCCGGAGTTGGAGGCGCGCTGAATTGAGCCGGGATGGGGGGCACGGGGGGCAGCCCGCCGTCGAGTTTCGGCGGGGAGGCAAAGTCGGGCCGCGAGGCGTGGCGTGATGGCGGGCGCGAGGAGGTCTGGCGAATCGGCGGGTCGAATGCCGTTGGCTTCGGCGGGTGCGTCGACGAGGCCGTCGCGGGACGCTTTGGCGGCATCGGCATCGGCATCGGCGAGGATGTGCGCGGCGCGTATGGGTCTGATGGGGCCGAGTAGCCGTACCCTGCGGCGCTGGAGCTGGCGGAGTGCGGTGGAGCCTGGGCGGGATCGTACGCGTTGGTCGGTGCGTATGACTCGCCACCAGGCGCGGTGGTGTGGGCTCGGGGCGGGCTCGCTGGAGATTGGCCGGCGGACGGTACGCGCTCCGAGGTCTTTGACCGCTTCGGCGGGCCGGGGGGAGGCGCTGACGGTGTCGCAGCGTGGCCGGGGAGAGGGGGGACGGGCGGCGTGTCGAGCGACATGAACGACTGGGCGGGCGACACGGGCGCCTGGGTGTACGAGGTAGCCCGCGACTTTGGGAGGCGGTTGAGGAACGGCGCGTCGTACGCCGTCGCCTTCATGCGCTTCGGCGGCTCGGACTTTTTGGCCTTTGGCGACGCCGGAGCCGACGGACCGGCGCCGTAGCCGGTGGCCCCCGACGGCGCGTACGCATCGTATGGACCTGGGGTAGCACCGTAACCTACAGCAGGAGTGTAAGCTGATGCCCCGCCAAACGGCTGCGGGGGCGGAGGGACGAACGAGGTCGCCGGCTGCGGAGCGACTGCTGGCTGGTAGGCAGAGTAGCCCTGCGCAGGGGCATACGGGTTCGCCTGGGGTGCCGCCGGTGCATATGGGTTGGCCGCTGGTGTGGAAGTAGGTGCGTACGGGTTGGATGGCGCAGAAGTCGGGGCATACGGGTTCGACGGCGGCGCGTAGGAGCTGTACGCGCTGGTGGCCGGAGCGTATGCGTTCGCCGCCGGGGTGTATGAGCTCGCTGGCGGAGCATAAGGGGCGGCGGCGACGGGTGCGGGCGCGTATGGATCAGCAGCCGGTGGCGCATATGGATTCGCAGCCGGAGCAGACTTCTGTGCGGTATAGTCTGACTCGGGGTAACGGCGCTTATCGTTCTCCGAACTGTGCGACTCGCCCGTGACGCCGTACGCCGGATCGCTGAGCATCGTCTGGCGGACGGCCTCCTTCTCCTCGGGTGTGTACCAGTTGAAGTTGCCTGCTTCGTCGTACCAGCCTTCCGGGACCTCAAAGTCGAAAGGCTCGGTGGGCTCAGCGGCGGGAACTCCTGGCGAAGGGAGGGGCGGCGACTTGGGCGCCTGGTCGTCGCGGCCTAGGTCAAAGTCGTCGTGCTGTGTGTCCACGAGAAAGTCGCTGCTGAACAGGCTCATGGCAGACCTCTCCTTCGCGGCGGGAGCAGGCGCCCGGCTCGCGGCTGGAGATGTTGGTGCCGGCTGGTCTGCCTCGCGCTCGGGCTCAGCGCCAATGTCGAAAGCGTCGTTCTCGTCGTCGTCAAAGAGGGCTGCGGCATTCATGGGTGGGGCGGTGGTCGGTTGGGCGGATGGAGCAGATGCAGGAGGTGTGGTCTGATCAGCCTGCGAGGGAATGTCAAAGGCGCCAGAGTCGTCGTCGTCGGCGAATAGGGCCTGAGCCGTTGGCGCTTGTGCACTGGGCTTGGCGGGCGCAGTTTCAGAATGAGATGCTGGAGGAACACGCGAACGGTCGCTTTGCGCGCTCTGCTCGGGCTCAATGTCGCCCAGACCAATGTCGAACGCTTCACTCTCGGCCTCATCGGCAAACAGAGCGGCGGCAGTGTGCGACATCGGCTTGGGCAACGGCGGGACGTCATCGGGACGACCCTCGCCCTCGAGGAACTGCTCGCCCGTGGGAGCGTCAAACGCGATCGCCTCCGCCTCGTCTGTGAATAAAGAGGCAGCGTGATGAGACGACACGACATCGTTCGACCCGGCGTCAAGTCCGTTTCCTGCGTTGTTCTGGGCCACATCCTCAACTGTAAGAGACGACCCGGCGTCCTTGTCCTGAGCCTTGTCATCGTCCTTGATTGTGGCCTTGTGCTCCGGGACCATTGCCGGTGGGTGACTGGCGGCACAAACACGTTGCGTGGTGTCGATGATCGCTTGCGCGCTGTGCTCTTCCCCCGCCTTGTCCATCGCAATATCAAGCGACTGCACACTGTCAAACGCGCCGCTCTCAAAGTCGCCCTCCTCAATCGGCGCCGGGGCATTGAACACCGTCTCGTCAGGCCCGGCGCGCAGACTGGTAGACTGGTACGCGGCCTCATGCGTCGGGTCAGCCGGGTCGGGCACCTCCCATTCGTGCACGGGGTCGGTGCTGAACTCGAATGCGGCGCCCTCCGCGTCGTCTGCGAATAGGGATGAGGCGTGCGGCGGCATCGGGGCGGGAATGCCAGGTACAGGCTGGTGCACGGCGTCGGACGGGGAAGAGTGTGCGCCAAAGTCGGGCTGCTCCTCCTCGGGCTCACCGGGAGGATATGCGGACTGCACGGGCTGTGTGGAGAAAGCGTCTTCAGCGAGCGAGGTTGGGGCGGGCGCCGAGGTCGAGAAGTCAGCCCGCTCCAGACGTTGCGGGACAGGCGACGCGATCGGGGTCGGCGGCTTCTCGCTCGGGGGGACGTCCTGAGTGTCGAGACTGGCGGGCGCGATCTGGGGCGACCCAGCTGGCGTGTCCGCCGGTGTGTCCGCCGGCGTGTCACCGGGCGTGTCTCCGAGTGTGTCTGGCGTGTCGGTCTCGGGCACGTCTGCGACACCTGCACCTGCTGTGACGCTCTTCTTTTTCTTCTTCTTCTTCTTCTTTGCGGCACTGGAGGCCGGCGGAGGTGCGGGAACTGGGTCCGCGACCTTGTCGGCGACCGTGCCCGCTGCTGCTGGTAGTGGGGGCTCGCTCATGGCCGTGTGGGGTGGTGGGTGTGGGGGGTGATACCCTGCGAGAGAGAGTGGGTATGTGGAAGCAAAGGAGCGGCGGCGAGCAGCAATGTCACAATGGGGTCAATGACATAGGATGGTGGTGGCCGTGGCCGAGGGTTGGTCGCGCGGCGGAGACGGCCAGAGGCCAGAGGCCAGAGGAGCGCCAGAGGAGCGGTTCACCCGGGGCCAAGGAGTGGTGGACACGTTCCGTCATGTCATCACCACTTGGTCTCTGGGGGGCGCGACTCCACCCAACCAGGTACCGAGTGGATCGAGTGGAGGCATTCCAGCGGGGCCAGGGTGGTCCACCGCCAGCCAGCTGCCAGGCAATGAGCGGCACTTGCATGCTTGCACACATGCACACGCGCACACAGATCGGCTAACACGCTCCCACCAGCGTAACAGCTCTACCAGCTCTCGTGCCATGGCGGCGCTGGTGCGCTGGCGAGCGGACTGCGTGGGGCCGATGACCGGTGCAGTGCAGCACATCACCAGATCAAGTATGCAGATTCGCGCATTAACACCGGGGTTAGTAATGCTACAAGGACACACGATCTAATCGATCTATACGATCTATACAACCGTGTGTGCAGATCGATTACGCTTCGCTGATACCATGTTCCGTTGATCAAACGCGATCAAGCCGGGGGTTAATGAAAAAAGGACTGGATTGGCGGGATCAGCGGATTAGCATCAGGGGTAATGACTGCTTGTAGTCTGGAAGCTGGAAGGCTTGGGGGTGGAGTGTTGCCAAGGTCGCCTTCTAGCTTCTAGCTTCTGCAAAAGTGCCACATGCACGGGGAAACGCATGAGGTTCTTAAACCCATTTAAATCAGACGGGGGCTAAATACTTCTATCTGTTAAGAATTGTAATGGGCTGGCAATAGGCTGGTAATAGGCTGGTATGGACGCGACTATGGCTGGAGACAAACAACGCGCCTCCACCCTATATTATCAAAGATTTTTTTATTTCTTTTATTAGTAATGTGCTCAAACGCGTTTTGCCACCCAGCCAGGGCAGGGGGAGGGAAAAGCGGGCAGCCTTAATCCTAGATTCAGAATATATGCTGTGGGCGCAGGGGCTTGGTGCCCGGTGGCCCCTTTTTACCCCTTTGGCGTCCTTGCGCCCTCCCCCTTGCGCCCTGCGCCTCTGGCCCCACAGGCTAGAAATGCTGGTCAGTTGTGGATCCACGCTGGTAGAGTACGTAGCGCACCACAACCGAGGCCCGGGGCAAGGATCCAATTGATTTGCGCTGCGTGGTGTGCATCACCAACTTGAAAAAAAAAAGAGCGCACCTTGGCTGGCTGGCAGAGCAGTGCGGCAGAGGAGAGAGAGCGGTGGCAGAAGCTGAAGGATTATTTGCAGAATGCTGCAGAAACAAACGCGCCGCTGGCTGTCGGCGGGTCGCTCGCTGTGCATAACCGTGGGCTCATCACCACTTCTCTTTTCTCCACCTCTCACCTTCTCACCGAGGTCAACAGATTCGACGCACTTTTTCGTCATCAGGAAAAGCGCGCGCTTCTGCCCTCTTTCTCTTCTCTTCTCTCCACAGACGCGGGCGCAGCGCGTCACAGCGGATCGGCTGACTCACTCGTCCTAGTTCGACGTGGTCTCTGACTCTCTGTCTCTGTCCTGCTCGCTCCGTCAACGGTTGGAGTCAAGAACCCTCCCTTCCCTCCTTTTGGTCGCGAGTGTCGCTCTTTTCTTCCTCTCTGCTGACTGTGCATACACCTGCCCTGCTCTCCTTGCTGAGAACGAGCTTGTCAGTGCACTCTCAACGGACCGTGTTGGAAGACATCCCAAGCACGCGCACCAAGCCACCCCAATCGGTCTCCGGCCTCGGCCCCTAGCGAGAACGCTCTCTGTGCACTTGATTTGTGTGTGGAATTCAACCGTGTGAGCACACTCTTGCTGTCCACACGATCTACACACACGCGCGCGCGCCCTGCATCGATAATACCATCGAGCACGCATCATCGCCCGCGTCCAAGCGACACAAACAGTGTTTCTCGGTGATCTACCCCCATCCTCCATCCACCCAACCCCCCTCCCCATCCCCACGATCTCCACGGCCACGGCTCACGCCACTTCAACCCGGTCCCCGATCCATTCTCTCCCTTTAAAACGTCGACCCGTCTCTTCGTCGACCGAAAACCATCCTGACTGTTTACTCTTTGTCAGGTTGGATCGGTATCTGCCCCAGCGCACCGTAGCATAGAACTCGCTACCTTTCGTTCCGACTATACCGCCTCGCGACTGCAACCGTACTCTTCCTCTCTACCCGTCACGGTTACGCCTCTCTGCCGCGAGAGTTGAGCATTGCGCTCCTCCACGACGTCCTTCTTCTTTCTCCGCTACTAGATCCGAACCAGCGTTTCCGTGTGACCAAGAACCGACCTTTATTCTACGTTCTCCGTTCTCATCAGAACCACCGCCATTGACATACAACCGCTATAATCGTTGCGTTCTGTTTGCCGCACTCTAAAGCGGCAACAGCACGACTCACACCACTAATCGAGCCACCGTTCCCCGCCACCGCGCCTCGTTTACACCACCCGTTTTCGCACTCGTACCGCGTCTACAACCCCCATACCCTAACCATAATCGCCCAAGCCACGTACTCCGGCCTTTGTTGTTGGGAAAAGATGTCGGCGGTACTCCCCCCTCCCCACCCCACCGGGGCTGGGGGGCCCTGCCTCAACACCTTTCCTTCTCACCCAAGCCCCGGCTCCATCAGCCGCACCACGGTCCAGAAGCAGCTTCTCGACAACCTCACTGCAGAGCTGGACCGCCAGGCCGCGCAGCGCCGCTCGTATCGTCTTCCCCGTGACGTAGTCGACGTCGGCACTCGTCCGGAGACTGATGACATGGAGTGGATCTTCACCGAAAAGCTCAAGCTGCAACGGATGACGACAAACCTTCGTAGGCACGCCACTTGTCCTAACGAGCAAGAGGCTGTGGCAAAGTTTGACCATCACGTCAACAGTCTCGCCACCGAGTTCCGGACCCGGTATGCCGCCGAGCATCTCCGCCAGAACCGGCAGCACAGACAACCAGCCGAGCACCGCCGCTCCATCCAAGCCCGCTACTCTGCCAACCCGCCCCTCTTTGCGGGCACGGTGAGCGTCACAAACGGTACTCGAGGTGCCTGTACTCACACGTGCCAGACTAGCCGCACGTCAGAGCGTACGATTACCTCTCCTCTGGGGGGCGCTCGCTCTGGTGTTGTCAATGTCTCGGTAAGTCGTTGCCCTTGGGCAATGACTGACATTAAGCCCGTAGCGCCCATTACGACAGTCCCTGCTGGCGGCTCCATCATCAAGGACACCGCGTGGGACCAGGTAATTCGTCCTGCCGGTCCTTGCATCTCTCGTCTGCAGCCGCAGCCGGGTCCTAGTGTGATGTCGCGCGGCAATTCCGGCCCCACCACTACGTGGCATTCAGCACGTTCGGACGTTAGCATGTCGCGCTCAGCGAGCAACAGGTCCAAGGCTGATCCCACCTTGGAGTCTGACATTTCTCTGGTTGACAACGAGCTCGAGTCGGACGTTCCCCACTACGTCCAGGACCTGATCGACGACAGCCTCGACTGCGACTGCGACAGCTTTAGCGATGTTTCCTCGGAGGCTGACCTGATGCAAATCGACGCTCTGCATATCGACCAGGCTCCAGATGTTGACCAGGCTGAGCCTCACCAGTTCTCATTCCCCGCCGTGGACGCCAAAACCCCTACCCCCGAGATGCCCCCGGCGCTTGCCTTTGCTCGCGAGACCGTCACCATCAACGAGGCGTCTGTGCGCGCCATGTGCTACTGGCTCGCCATCCATGTTATCGGTCGTCTCGCGTACCCTGAACCCGCTCGGCATGATGCCGATGCTGATGAGTGGGATCTGGGCGGTGTTGTCGACCGTTCTGCGAAGCGCATGAGCGGTGCAAGCCACTTTGAGCCCACGTGGATCAGCAGCCCTCGTCCCTCGACTCCCATCCGGCCCCACCGCGTTTACGGCCAGATCCCCTCTGACCCGTACAAGGTCCTCGACACCCACGGTGCCGGTCCTGTCATCAAGCCAGACCCCCAGTTTGTCAATTTCCTTGTCCATCTCATTTACGAAAAGGAGCTTGCCATCGAGACCATCGTCGCAGCCGCTTGGTTCATCGACAGCGTCTCTGTGCACGAGGTCGATGGCGAATTCGGAAAGGAGCTCCGCCAGCTTCTTTCGTTCTCAAACCCCGGTGAATCGTTTGCCGCTGAGCGCCGGCTTGTCATGATCGGCCTTTACCTTGCCGATATGTGTGTTTCCGACAACCACTGGGCGCTGTCTGCCTGGGCGGATGCCTGCATGGTGCTCCGCCCCCAGGCCCGCCTTATGGAACGCTATGCGCTTTCTTCTCTTCGCCACTCCGTCACCATTGCGCCCAAGACTTGGCTTGACCATTGCAGCAACCTTTACTCCAACGTTGCCCGCCTCCGCATCGAGGACGCCGGGATCAACTGGACCCTGCTCGAGGTTTGCCACAAGATGGTCACCACTGCTCGCGGCATTGTCAACTCGAATGTCGAGTACGACTCACACTGGAGGGCGGCGCACCGCAAGCTGTCCTTTGACAGGGACAGTGTTGACACGTCGCGCATGGTCACCGACAAGGAGAACATTCCTCCGTGTGGCGACGACGACGATGAGTACGAAGAGTTTGACGGTGCTGGCAACTTTCCCCAGCCCGTCTTCATAGAGCCCTCTCCCATCAAGCTAGTTCAGCAAGAGGCTCACCAACCCGTCTCGGCGCCTGCTCTCAAGGCTGCTCTTGTCGCTGTTGCTCAAGCTCCTGACAGCGACCGGGACCCCCTTGCCCCCGTCTTTTACGACGACGATGACGACTATGAGCCCTACGATGGCGCTGGGCACTTCCCCATGCCTGCTATCAATGGGCGCAATGTCACCCGGGTTGACGAGTACCACCACCACAACCCGTCCAACCTGCGCCACCCGCGCGCTGTACCCCGTTCCCCTGTGCAGCTCGCTCGTGTGCGCCCTGTGCTCAACCGTTTCGAAACGTTGGCTGCGCTCATGACGGACGCCCCATACCGCTTCCCGACTCCGCGCAAGAGTGTCAGCCAAACGTCAACCACCAACAACACCAACCAAGTTCAGTTCTACCCGGGCGATGCTCCCGGTGCATCTCTGTCTGTTGTGATCCCGCAGTACCCGGCGCAACAACATGCGGAGCCGCTCTCCGTCCCCCCTAACTCCGCATGGCCGTCTACCAACCCGCTGAACATGACCTTTGCGGCTCAGCTTCTCTCCGCCAGGCCGCCTCTGGCTCGTCTGTCGCCGGTGACTGCTCGCCCTGGGCAGGTGTTGCCCACCAAGGCGCCACTGCGCCCCCGCGAGGGGAACGTGCTGGCGCGTAGGTACCGCCACCCCGGCTACTTCCGCGAGCGCTACGTTCCGCCCCCTACCCCCGTTGAGCACGTCGGGCAGTTCGATCCCTTTGGCCAGTCGCAGCAGTATGGATCCGCTGGTCATGGTCCCAGGTCCAGCATGAACGTCCCTGCCCTCGAGCCCCGCGGCTTGAACCCGCTCTTCTCTCCGTCTTCAGAGGGCGGCACCCCCAACACGCCGACCGGCCATGTGCAGGTCTGGCGCCCCAACCAAGTGGGACCCAGCTGCGGCGAGCGTCCCCCGTCGCCCACCGTTCTAGTCAGCACCACGTGCGACCAGAACGCGTGGTACTAGTATGCTCGCATGCTAGCGTTCCGTCGAGCCTGACCACATTCACTACGCGCTGTCGCGCTATTCTGGACACTGGGCCGAGCACGGTCATCAACCTGGGAGCGTGATGACCTTTGAGCGCGCGTGCCTGTACTTTTGTGCCAGTCATATACCCCTCCCCGTAGGTAGACTCCCCGACCCCCGTCGACGATGTCCCCCTCCCCCTCCCCTTCCTCCAACCCCTCTTTTCCACGTCCCTACGTAACCACTGCAGAAAAGTCCACAAACACCAAAAACAGTTTATAACTTTGATACAAACAGGGCAGCTGTAGCTCGTGTAGGCGGCACCCTCCTGTGCTGCGTCTGCGTCATAGCGGTATGCACTGCAGTCCAGGTCTTAAAAAACATGTGTGGTGAGGTGTAGAGGTTTCATGCATCAGTCTTTACTCGGGAGATCGGAGAGTGTGTGGGAGATAGAGAGCATGCGGGGATTGTGTGATTGTGAGATTGTGAGATTGAGATTCAGAACAGTTGTTTGGTTCCGCCAAATTCAGGATCACTGCAAACGCGTCGGGATGGGTTAGTCGCGTTCGTTTCTTGTCCACATCCACTCACTCATGATCTCATGACCCGCCCAGTCCGCGCAGCAGCAGCAAAGGCCCGCCTCGCAGCGCGCTCAGCCCAGGCCTTAAGCGACGACGAGGGCGAGGCGGACGCCTTCTCGCCCTCATCCCGCGCGTCGAGCCACTTATCGCCTTCACCCTCGCCTTCCCCTGCCCCCTCGTCCTCGCCGTCACCGCCGTCAGAGCCGGCGAGGGCAAGGAAGCGCAAACGCCCCCCTGCCACAGACGCAGAAGTACCGGATATCGAAGACTGCGTCCCCCGCCCCCATGGGCGGGAATACCACGCGACGTCTGCCGTCGTTGGCGCCCAAGCTGCGCTCCTGGAGTGGTTTGACCGCGTGCGGTGCGTGTAGTATGACAGGGCTGGGCTGACGTGCAGCGACGAGCGCGCCATGCCGTGGCGCCAGGCCTATGATCCGAGTCTGAGCGATGAACAGAAGGCCCAGCGCGCGTACGAAGTCTGGGGTACGCTCGCTTCCCCAACTGTGGGCTGACACCAGTATCGGAGGTGATGCTCCAGCAGACGCAGGTCGCGACGGTGATAACGTACTGGCGGGCATGGCTCGCGCGCTGGCCGACGATTGCGGACCTCGCACGCGCGGGCGTCGAGGACGTGAATGCTGCATGGCGTGCGTTGTATCTGAAATCTGGAATCTTGGCTGACATACAGGCGGGCTGGGATACTACCGCCGCGCGAGGGGGCTGCTTGCCGGTGCGCAGGCCGTGATGGACAAGTATGGCGGTGAGTGTTCCTGGAATGCCTGGGTTGCTGGCTGATTCTCCAGGGAGACTGCCATCGGACCCGGAGACGCTCGAGAAACACATCCCCGGCGTGGGACGGTATACCGCCGGGGCCATCTGCTCCATTGCGTACGGTGTGCGGACGCCGATCGTGAGTGTGCCGTATCTCCCCTTTCTCACTCCAGGTCGACGGCAACATCCACCGCGTGCTTACCCGCCTGCTGGGCGTGCACGCGCCGCAGACCGCGCCGGCAACCGTGCGGTTTCTATGGGACGCGGCGGCCGAACTCGTCTCCGCCCTCCCCGACGAGCCCGGCATCGCAGGCGACTGGAACCAGGCACTGATGGAGCTCGGCGCGACCGTGTGCCGTCCCCGCCCAACATGTCGCGACTGTCCCCTTGCGGGAGTGTGTGCCGCGCGCACCGAGTGCGACAACCACCCGGATCCGCTCCCGCAGGACGGCGACGCGTGTGACCTCTGCCACCCCCTCCCTGCGCCGCTGCTCGTCACTGCCTTCCCGATGAAAAAGGTCAAAAAGGCGTCGCGCGAAGAGCAGGAGATTGTGGTCGTGACGGAATGGAGGGGGGAGGAGGGGCGTCGGTGGCTCTTTGCCAAGCGGCCGGAGAAGGGTACGTTTGAGTTTGGAGGGCTGAAGGACTGACCACAGGTCTTCTCGCGGGATTGTTCGAGCCGCCGACTGTGCCCGTCACCGATGCTGACCGTCTCGAGCAGGGCAAGCAGCACGTCCGGTCGCTTGTCGGAGATACAGCTACTACTCGCTCACATACCGCTTCCGCAGCGGTGCCCCACATCTTCAGCCACATCAACATGACATACCACGCGCAGCACATGGTTATCACCTCCGCCGCGCCCCCGACCATCGGGAAGGGGTTGGTGTGGCTCGACGAGGCGGGCGTACTGTCCGCGAATGTCGGGACAGGCGTGAAGAAAGTCTGGGCCGCGGTGTATGGCGCCTGGGGGACGTTTGAGAGCGGCGGGAGCGGCGGGAAACGGAAACGAAAGTAGTCATGTAGATCCGGGAAGTATTGGATCGGGGTTCGGAGGTGGATATGCGCCTGTGCGCCCGGTGGGCAAGATGAGGACCTGCACCTAGCCTCGGACCATGAGCATTGCCGGGATCGACACGGATCGATACTCGTCTCCTCCACTGCCTAGTCTGGGATCCTCCTGATTAAACAATCTTGCATCTTGCTGGCAATCAGCATCTCAAAGTGGGCGCAACGGCAGCTGGTTGCGGCGGCATTGTCACACCGAAAAGCCACACATGCCACACTGAATACGCGGAGAGCGCCCCACGCGCCCGAGCCAAGGGTATGCATGCGAGTGTGAACTGGATATGCATGTTGCATTCTAGCTGCGTGTCGTGTTTGGTGTACAGCAGGTTTGATCCGTGGAAGATCGAAGAGAGTGCAAGCTGCGGCAGAGGGACTCGGGATTCAACCGCGGCGCCGTCGACTCGAAACGAGCCCACTCCTTGACGGAGCTACGGAGGACGCCGACCCCACTGGCCGACCGCCACTCACCCTTTGACGTCTGCTCCACCAACTTCCAACAATAACAAACGTGCCATTGCGATCCCATCGCAACCGTACATCACTTTCGCATCTAACCTCACCGAAGTAAGGCAACGACTGGCGCCGCTTCGTACCCCCGACACTCCCCCTCGCAGCATATCAATTTCCCCTCCTTCCCGCCAACTATGAGCGCCCCGACCGCACCCCCAACGGCGGCGCAGTACGACCCGGCGCAGGACCCGATGCCGGACGTCGAGGCGTGCGAGGACGATGCGCCGCACGCTGATCCGCTGACGATTCGCGCGGACGGGACGATGAATGGCAACGGCAATGGGAACGGAAGGGCGAGCAAGGGTGTGCTCGCTATTGATATGGACGATGTTTTGTGGTGAGTACGAGAGTTGGGGATGGGGAGGAAGACTACATTATAGGAGAGCTGACGGCAGTAACACCAACGCGACGATAGTGGAGAGTGAGTCAACGGCCGAGGATGGGCCGTGCATAATCAGGACTGCCCTTTCTCGTGTATCTCCGTCCTGACCGCAGTGCACCGCGAGCTCTTCCCGGACCGCGCGAACCCGCCCATCAAGCTCGAGGAGTTTGAACACTACCTCTACTGGCATAACCGCGGGTGGGGCACGCAGACTGAGACGGTCGACATGGTTGTGAGTGGGCGAGAATTGCTGCTGAGAGAACTCCAACAACGGCAGCCCACGCGCAAAGAGACTCCCTACTCCACGCTAACCCCCAGGGCCAGCTGTATCGCGCCGGCCTGATGGACAAGCCGCGCCCGGTGCCCGGTGCGCGTGAGGGGCTGCTCAAGCTCAAAGAGATGGGATACACGCTCATTGTCATTACTGCGCGCAGCGAGTCGCAGCGCGAGGGCACGGAGAAGTGGCTCTCTACATATCTCCCCGATAGTGAGTACAAAGTGTAAGCGATGGTCATGCGCGTCTAGACCCATCTGCCCACACTTCTCCGCTCACACCAGTCTTTGAGGAGCTCCACTTTACAGGGGCATTCAACCACCTCATCCCCGCGACCATGCCCTCCCATGCGGAGCACGCCGCACGGCGCGAGGTAGTGAGCCACAAGAAGCGCACAAAGCATGAGGTGAGTCTCTCCTGTCCTGCCCAGTACTAACGACGGCAGGTGATGCGCCAAACCGGAGCAATGCTGCTAGTGGACGACTCAGCAGAGAACGCGCTCGCGGCCGCGGCGGCCGACCCGCCCGCCCCCGTCCTCCTCTTCGGCTCGTACCCGTGGAACCTGGAAATTATCCCCCCGCACGGCGAGTGCACGGCCCACCCGCACGACAAGCTCATCTATGTTGAGCGCGAGGAGCAGGGCGTGCTTGTCGAGTGCAAGGCGCGCCGCGGCATGCGCATCGACACGGGATGGCTGCCGGACGGCGTCACGCGCGTCGCGAACTGGGACGAGGTGGTCGCCTTTGTTGAGGGCCTCGAGAGCGGGAAGAACAAGATTTAGAGATAGATGCAGGCGTATGGCGTGCGGTGACCGACTGACGCGAAGAGTTGTTAACGCCAAGAGCGCTGCGCAGGGGCACTGAGGCACAACTTACGGCTTCCGTCTTCCATTGAATCTGACGCACAGTTCCTATTGATTGCAGCCTACCCGTATCACGCCAAACTAGCAGCTCGTGTTTGGTGTTGATGGTGGGCGACGGGTGTAAGGTCGCACGCGTAGGCAAGGACTGTGTGTAATATTACGAGGTTATGATCATGTTTCGAGACTGGATAGGCTGTTGGGTGCGCCATGCCTATTCTATACACCTCCTTCCTCTCCCTTGACCTGACCGCCTCCCTTGGTCATCTGCGTGCGGCGGCTCCCTACTCGCCAAGTCGTCCTCCCGTCAAGGACGAGAACATGAGGTACAACTCGAGAACCGCCACACCGGCTACCCCAGTCCACGATTGTGGACGGGCTGGCTCGAATCGCTGCCCAAGCTCCACCGCGGTGTGCTACTCGTAGCCCACGGTGCAGAGGTCGCTGGCTACGACCTCAAGGCTGTCGTCGTTGCCTACATGGACCCTGTGTGTGCCCGTGGTAGGACTCATTACGCGACACAGCGCACCCATCCTGGGGCGTTCATCAAGTCACGTGAGGAATGACGTGGAAAAGTAGAGACCATGAGTTGGTGCGAGGACCCAGGAACGAAAAAAAAATGGTCGACCACGGGACGTAGCCATTTGTGCATCCTGTGGGTGGTATAAAAATGTTGAACGCGTCCGTCTTCTTGTTTCCTCCATCTTCATCATTTCCGTCTCATCACTCACCCACAGCATGCAAGAATATCCCGCACAACCGCACAGCTAGCGCGGCGTATACGGCGGTCGACCTCGCGTCCCGCTCAGATTCCACTCGGGGACTGCCCGGCTACGCGGCTGCGCTCCTCCATCTCCCCCATCCCATCCCATTCATCCTTCCTCCCATTCCTACCCGATGATGAGAATTGCCAACACAATAGAGTCAAGCTCGGAGACCCTAGTGGCGCTTGTCGTCCTGGTTAATGCCGAGTGTCGGTCTGTCTGACAGTTCACTGAGGGCCAATTTATCACCGTTGTTTATGCGTGTTATGCAGCTTGTGTGTATATGAGTCGAAGGAGGGGAGCATGGGGAGGGGAGCATGGGGAGGGTGGATGGAGTGGGAGTTGGTGACGTGCCCAGGGTGGACCGTGGATGTCTGATACGCGCTGAGCCACTGATCATCATCGACCGTGCGACTGATGTACGCTGATTCGTTTACCATAGCATTGACTTCATTCGCAACCAAAGCGCGACCCACAGCAGTCTTCCTCCTCTGACAGTTATGAAGGCGTACAAAGCCCTGTCCCAGTGGCTCCTAACCGCCATGAGAGATGACAGATTCTCAAGTCTCGGCCTTGAGCCGTGTCCGATGCACCGCCGCATCTACAAAACACCTCGCGACCCTTCCAGCCGGGCATACAACGCTCGCTGGGCATCGTATGACCCAGAGAGACGGGGGCTCCGCATTGGTACAGTACATTTGCTGTGGACCCCGTCGCAGCTCAGCGGCTGCAGTCTGGCATCGAGCGGAGGGCATCGAGGGACAGGAACCATCGAGAGGCATCGACCACCGGGGCACCTAGTAGAGAGAGACATTGGATAACGTGCATCCTGTTTTCCATCCCCACATGGCCAGTCAAGGGTCAAAAGCAAAGGTGAACGCATCTCGACATGTCAGTTTTCCGGTCAATGAGTAGCTGGACAAGTATACAAGGAGGCTCCTGGGGCTCCGCGACAGTCCACAACGTGCGACGCGCTCAGCAACGAGGGGAGCATCTCCTCGACTGTGGAGTCCCGGTGCCCGAATGAGGAGTTGCGTTCCCATTCCATGGCCGAACAAGTGTTGCCGTGCAATGCCAAGCCTGGGCCATGGTGTGACATGCGCTCCAACTCAAACTCGCGGATCAACACTGGGCTACACATAGATCGGGAGGATGTGACGGTGCCACTGCGTAGAGCTACAGATACACTGTGCCGGTCCTATTCCCACCCGGCAGACGTCCGCAATGTCACTGAAACCTCCGCACAGCCGCGCGACAGCCCCATCTCTGTTCAGCCTGTTTATCCCCCGCGCCGCGCGGCCCCACTATCGCCCGACGCGTCGAGGAACCGTTCCTGCAGAGGAGGGAACTGTGGCGAAGCCGGAGCTGGGGCGGAGTTGCGAAAACGTATGTTCGGCGGCGGACGGAATGGGCTGGCTGGATGCATATTCCGGGAATCAGTGGGGTTGTTAGCAGCATAACGGCGCCTTCTGCGCCCTTGTCCCCGTTCCGATGCCGCTCTTGCGCCGGGGCCAACGTAACAGGCACGCTCCACCCACGAGGCGCTCCGCCGCACCGCGGGCCGCGATCCGACGGCCGCGATCGGAGGTTGCCGCTGATACACGCTGATAAAGGGTGTGGCGGCGTCAGCTGACCGAACGGAAACTCGTCTCGGAGCGTATCTGTTATCATTCCCGAAGACAGGTTTTCATGTCTAGACTGTATGGAGTGCCGGATCGCACTTGTCGCTCTTTGCTCGGTACTCGGGCCCGGCGCGCTGCGCCGGCTCGGCCGCCCGCCTTACCGCGTCTCGTGCGCCGCACACGCCGCCCGCACCCCACGCCAAGCCGGTGGCGGATCAGAGCCGGCCGACGCGTCGCGGATTGCGGCATGTGGCGCCGCCCGGCTCGGGACGACTCGGAGCAAATTTTGAGTTTTGCTAACTATCAGAATAATTAGGCGAAAAGGCACGGCGCCGAGGAGACTAACCGGAGTTCTAACGCGATACACGTTCCGTACGTCCCGGCGGCCGTACAGTACACGTGCATATGGAAGTCTGCGTCCTGCGATCTGAAAATCTGCCATCAGTAGCGCCGCTCATCAACAATCCCCAGGAGCGCTCACTCTCAAACCACAGTACAGAAAAATGTGCATCAGATATAGACGCAGTGCAGATAGGACTAGAGGACAACACGGATAGGAGACTGGTCGTGAATGGGGGCCGATAGTCGGATGCGCCCAGACCACGGCCTCGACGGTCTAGCTACTGTAATACATGCCGGAAACCGGACCTTAGTTGGTTTCGGAGGCGGCGGCGGCGCGAGCGGCGGCGATCTTCGCCTTCCTCTCGGCCCACCACTCGGAATGCACAGTTCCGAACTTGATCTAGACGCTGTTAGCTTCTGGGGATGTGTAGAAGATGAAGAGGAGGTGTGGAAAGGTGTTGAAGACATAAAAAAACACGAAAAATTGGGCCATTCAAATTTTCGAAAAAATGTCCGAATTTTCAACCCTCCGATACCGTCCGAGTCCTTCTGTGATCAATACTTACGTTCTGGTCCTGCTGGATCTTGTCCCAAGGGCGCCAGTCACCCTTGCGGTTCCAGGTGACCTCGGGGCCCTGCGAGAGGCGGTAGAGGTAGTAGCCGGCGCCGGCGACGGCACCCGAGACGATGACCACAATAGGGAGGGTCTCGGTAGGGACGTGCTTGCGGAAGAACGCGCGGTAAGACTGTGATGGGTTAGATACCAGAATACCAGAGCATAGTGGACGGGGGTGGATTCGGACAAGTGGACTGCAGCAGGCGTTTGCTGTTCGGAATGGGACAATAAGGCTTCCGAACAATAGCGACCCGTGACAAACTGGCAGTCACCGCGTCCGACAAGGCACAATAGATGCGCGTTGTGGTATGCGGGCGTCGCGATCATTGATCGGGGTTGTCACTACGCACCATTTTGGGCTTCGAGACGGAGTGGTGAGGTAGAAGAAGATCGAAAGGAATGCAGATGGGGAAAAAGCACAAGATGACAGAGAAGCTCGCTATAAGTACTTGCTGTGCTGCTGCTTTCAGCACAGTCTGCAAATCTGGCCAGTGAGAAGCGCCGGAGCTAGAGGTGCACAAGTGGGGGCCACCTGTGGCCGGCCGTCGCCTGTCTCGCCCGGCCGTGCCGTTGCTGCATACCACCACCCTCTCAGTAGTGAGAGCACAAGAGCAACAGGGAACAAGACAGGGAAAAGCCCATCGCCCACGTAGGAGATACTCGGACGGCCAATCGCACCGCTAGATCCCCAACGGCGTATCACGATCACGACATCCCGGGTGTGCAGGCTAGCAAAAAAAAAAAAAAAACTTGCCCTAGAAAATAGTAACAGCAAATGGGTGCCAAGCGCCTCTCAAGTGCCACACTCCCGGCCGTGTGGGGATCCGCGCGGGGATTAGCCGGGCCGAAGCGCGTGGGGGGCATATGGGGAAGGGTCCGTGCTTATCGTGTGTTGCTCACGTGCAATATTCTCTTATGTAAAGTTACGTGAGCAATAAAGGAACACTCGAATAAACAAACCTTGTTAACCTTGTTGGCCAGATTTCGAGTCCGCGTCTTGGATTTCCCGTTCAGGAGTGGAGATCACCGAGTGACTCCGTCCAATCTTTTTCGACTTATCCGCGGCACTTTCTGTTCTGGACGTTCTGGAGCACCACCGCCATTGTCCCCACCGTCACCGCCGTCGTCGCGACCACCTCCCCTATAGACAGCTTCGCTCACCTCTCCTTCTGCACAACATTCCAAAAGCCCACTCACCTACCACCATGGCCGACCTCGAGTTCGCCCAGACTACGGCTCCCGAGACCGTGACTGTCGCGCTCACCCCCGAGCAGGAGGCGCGCTACACCCGCATCACCCGTGATCTGCAGGAGGTCACTAGCGGCGACATTATCCGCAAGCTCCTCGCCGACGGAGAGACACCCCGTCTCTACTGGGGCACCGCGCCGACCGGCCGCCCGCACATTGCCTACTGCGTGCCGCTCATGAAGATTGCCGACTTTCTCAATGCCGGCGTCCACGTCAAGATCCTCCTCGCCGACCTGCACGCGTTCCTCGACGCAAACAAGTCGACCATGGAGACGCTCAAGTACCGTGTCGAGTACTACTCGCAGCTTCTCCACGCCACCCTCACCACCCTCGGCGTCCCCACCGACAAGCTCGAGTTTGTCAAGGGCACCTCGTACCAGTTGACCCCGCAGTACTCCCTCGACATGTACAAGTGCGTAATCAGTTAGTCGCGCTCTGACCCCAGGTTCCACGCCCTTGTCACCGTCAAGGGAGCCGAGCACGCCGGTGCCGACGTCGTCAAGGAGTCCGAGTCGCCCCTCATGTCCTCGCTTCTCTACCCCGGTCTCCAGGCGCTCGACGAGGAGTACCTCGACGTGCACATGCAGTTCGGTGGTGTCGACCAGGTGGGTACATGGCTCCCGTCTCTGCTAACCCTCCAGCGCAAGATCTTCATGTACGCCGCGCACTACCTCCCTCGTCTTGGCTACGCCAAGCGCGCACATCTCATGAACGCGATGGTTCCCGGTCTCTCTGGTGGAAAGATGTCTGCGTCGGACCCCAAGTCCAAGATCGATTTCCTCGACTCGCCGGCCGACGTCAAGGCTAAGCTCAAGGGTGCGCTCTGCACGCCTGGTGAGGTCGAGGGCAACGGTGTCCTCGCCTTCCTTCGCGCAGTCCTCATCCCTGTCCAGGAGCTCCGCGACGAGAATGCCCGTGCCCGCGGTGAGGAGTCGTTCACCGGCGAGGGCTCGTTCGTCAAGCCCGGTGCGCCCAAGGGCACTGTCTTCTCCATCCCGCGCCCGGAGAAGTTCGGCGGCGACATGCACTTCCCCTCGTACCAGGCCGTCGAGGACGCGTACCGCAAGGAGGAGCTCCACCCGGGAGACCTCAAGAACGGTGTCACCGAGGCCCTTATTGCCCTCCTTGCGCCTATCCGCAAGGTCTTCGACAACTCGCCCGAGTGGCAGGAGGCGGAGAAGTACGGTTACCCTAATGCCTCGGTGGCTGCCGCTGGGGCAAAGAAGGTCGTCAAGCCCAAGGTTCCCAAGGCCGACCGCCCGACCCGTCCGCCTACAGAGGAGGAGCGCGCGCTGCTCCGCGCCCAGAAGGAGAAGGAGAAGGCTGCCAAGGCTGCGGCCAAGGCTGCTGCTGGTGGCGCCGTCGCCGGTGGTGCCGCCGCAGGTGCTGCCGCGGCTTCGGCCGCCGCCGGCCCGTCCCGCGCCGTCCTCAACACCAAGATGCCCAAGCTCAAGCTCCTCTCCCAGGGCAAGGTTCGCGACATCTACGCCCTCCCCGACGCCAAGGACGCCGACAAGCTCCTCTTCGTCGCCACGGACAGGATGTCGGCCTTTGACGTGATCATGGAGAACGTGAGTTTTCTGTTCATTCAGCAGCTGACCCCCAGGGCATCCCCCAGAAGGGCGCCACCCTCACCAATCTCTCGATGTTCTGGTTCCACAAGCTCCGCAACGTGATTCCCAACCACGTCCTCTTCCCCTCCATCGCCTCGGATGCGCCTGGTGTTCTTACCGGCACCACGACCGCATGGGACGAGTTCCCCCGCTCTCTTGACGAGTACCGGGATCAGCTTGAGGGCCGGAGTATGATCGTCAAGAAGTGCGAAGTCGTCAAGATTGAGGCGATCGTTCGTGGCTACATCACCGGCTCGGCATGGTCCGAGTACAAAAAGTCTCAGACTGTCCACGGCATCCCGATGCCCGCTGGTCTCGTCGAGTCGCAGAAGCTTCCGCAGCCGATCTTCACCCCTTCGACCAAGGCCGACCTGGGTGAGCACGACGAGAACATTCACCCGGACAAGGTCAAGGACATTTGCGGTGCCGAGCTTGCCGCCCAGATCGAGAAGGTCGCAGTGGAGCTTTACACTGAGGCCGCGGCGTACGCCCTCCAGCGTGGCCTCATCCTTGCCGACACCAAGTTTGAGTTTGGTCTGCTCGACACCCCCAACGGCAAGCAGCTCATCCTCATCGACGAGGCACTTACCCCGGACTCGTCGCGTTACTGGTCGGCTGCCGACTACAAGGAGGGCCAGCCGCAGGGCTCGTTCGACAAGCAGTACCTCCGCGACTGGCTCATCAGCAATGGCCTCAAGGGCAAGGAGGGAGTCACCCTCCCGGAGGACGTCGTCGCCGAGACCAAGGCAAAGTACGAGGAGGCTCGTGACCGCGTGATGGGCAAGGGCAAGTTTGCGTAATGGGAGGGGGTTGAGTAGATTGTTGTTTAGTGATGGCAGATCGGACGTGGTGCGGCGGGTTGCGTCGCGTCCTTAGATCCACGTAGATAGTGATTCTATGACATGGTGCATATGATACAACAGGGCGTGCGGAATGCAGGGAGCACGCGAAGCGGATCGTGAGTCCTGATGCGTCTAATGTCGGCGTAGGAACTGGGTGTGAGGTACGCCGATTCGGCAAGGCGCATGCACGCCTGCTGGAGAGTATCATTAACTTCGGGGCTGGGAAAAGCCAATGGCGCGATCGGACAGGCCGAGCTGGCCGAAGATGCGGTCCTGAAAACAGTCGCTCGGTCCCCGTTCCATGACGCGCTTGACGAAGACGCTGGCCCAACCTTCAAGTACTTCGGCCCGGGATGACATGGGATCACGCCTTGGTCCTCAAGCCGGCGTCCCCTCCCACTCGTAGGCATTGTACGCATTCGTCCTCCCGCGCGAGTGCTTGATCTTCTCTTTCTCGTCCTTTTCGGCCGAGACATTCCTCCGCCGCCACCACGAGTACTTTCCTCCGGCGGCATCGTGGTCGTGCTCGACAGGCGCTTGTCCGGGAGTATCGGCCCACGCGGCGAGCTCGAATGCGCGCGCTTTCCGCTCATTGTCTTGTATCGCCCAGATCGCGCGTTGGCGGGAGAGCCGGCGGCGATACCGGATCCAAGTGGAGATCTGGGGTCAGCCGTGGTCGCGCATGGTTTGTGTCTTCGGGTACAGCGCCAAGGGCATGTCGATTTAGAGGAAGACAGCAGGATGGGGAACGTAACGACGACAGGGATTCGGAGAAGACAGGCAGCCTCAGATACGGACATACAGCCACTCTCGGTGATCCCCACGCACATCGCCCCGAACCTCCCTTCCCTCTCGCTTCCCTCAGCGCCAATAAGACCCACCTTGAGGGCTATGAGCAGCGCAGTAATGACAACGACGATAATGCCCGCAGCAATGGCGACCTTTACGATCGTGCTGCTCGAGTAAGAGTACCCGATCCCGGCGGCAGTGACAGTCATCTCGTGTGGCTCCTCGGACGTTGTCGTCGCCGTCCGGTCGTCGACCGTCGGCGTGGGTGGAGGTGTTGCCATCGTGGTTGGGGAAGGTTGGGGCTGGAGGGAGGTAGGCTGCGGTTGGGGCAGCGTGGCGGCTATGCGCCGTCCATGGAAATGTGCAAATGTGTTTGTTTTCGATCCTCCTCCCTCCTTGTACTTAATTCCTTGGTCGCGGCGGGATGCCGATGGCGAGCAAAGGACGGATGATGGTGACAACAACAAAGTTGCCACCCAGAAGGCCCAGAACGACTTGTTCTTTGCCACAGTGCATTTCGCCGGAATGCTGATACTCAGGTGCGCAGAAGTGCACAAGCCCATGCTGGCCAGGCCGGCCATCTCGCTCCATCTCCGTCCCGCCCATCGCAACGCAGCTAAATGCCACGTGGCTGCCTCAAAAATGCTCCCGCCTCCCCACTCGGCGCTCTCCCTCGGCGCTGCTCGCTGCTCGTTGCTCGCTACTCGCCCTCGCTCGCCGCCCATCTCAATCGAGCCCATCACCACCTCGCCATCGTCCACACCCACAACCATGATCCGCGCACCGCTCCTCCGCGCCCTCCCCCGCGCCGTGCCCCGCCAGGCGCGTGCCGCGTCCCACGGACCGTCTTACAACCAGCCTTCGGGATACATTTTCGGCGAGCAGGTGAGGCCCCGCGGTGCCCTTGTCTTCACGCCTCCGACGGCGGCGAGAGGACGATGGGACGACACGATGGGCGGGATAGAGTGC
The DNA here is from genome assembly GCA_001599015.1 of Apiotrichum domesticum. Lineage (NCBI taxonomy): Eukaryota > Fungi > Basidiomycota > Tremellomycetes > Trichosporonales > Trichosporonaceae > Apiotrichum > Apiotrichum domesticum. Next base: position 1,571,032 of record BCFW01000004.1, on the reverse strand, counting down.
CGAGGGGGATGGGATGGCATGGGAATAAATGCGGAGCGCGAGCGCGCGCGCGTGTGTGCGCACGCGAACCACCACTCTGGCGGCCCACCGTCTTATCGTCCCCGGCTCCCCGCGATAAGACACCAGCTGACGACAGATCCCCAAGGGCCAGAAGCGCGTACGCGAGTCCTGGGAGTGAGTATCGCGGAGAGGGAACGAGCGGTGTACTGGGCACCGCGGCAAGGGGCCGATATCGGCGGCGGCATGGAGATGGCGACCATGACGGCGACGGAGATAGGGGACAATGCGGCGTGATGCTGACGGGCAGGACCATGTTCTACGTTGGATTCTTTGGCGGTATGGCGCTCTTTACTACTCTTGCCGTGTACAAGCCTGACACGAGGTGCGTCTGGATGTCTTGCTGTGGAATGCGGGCTGACATTGTGACTTGTTTGGACTGGATTATGATCCCACAATCTATCTACGACCTGTGACCTCGACCTTGACCTACAACCTGCAACCTGCGACCTGCGTCGCGCGACCCGCTTCTTCCCGATCTGCATCACGACGCACTACGTGCCCAACACCGTTCACCCAACAGCATCCAGACGTGGGCGCTCGCCGAGGCCAAGGAGCGCATGAAGGCGCGCGGCGAGGACATCGAGTACAAGCCCTCCGCCTAGATCTAGCCATGCAATTCGTAGACTGAGATTGAGAGTGTGGGGAAGGGAGCAGAGAGCAGCTGTCGTTTTGAGCCGTTGAAACAGAGGCTGGAGAGATGCGGCGGTCTGTGAGATTGGATCCTGGGACATGCGGGGATGCGGTATCGGAGCACGGAGGAAGCCAGGGTGACAACCAGCCGGACAATTTCCGAACCACAAACTCTGAAATTAGTTCGTCATTACCCAACCCACCACCATGTCGCTCCGTCCAACGCTCAGCCCGACGCTCAGCGCGCTGCGCGCCCTCCCGCGGACGGTGCGCGCGGCCAGCACGAGTACGAGCTCCAGTAGCACTGGCGCTGCAAGCTCCACCCCGGGGAGCAAGCAGAACGAGAGCGAGAGCAAAGGACCGAATCCGAACTCCTCCCGTGAGGCCGGACGGAAATATCTCTGGCTCTCCCTGCTCCCCATCGCAGGCTACTACCTGTGGCCGGAATCGCGCAAGCCGCTCAACCCGCAGGTGTACAGCGAGCAGCGCGTTGGGTCCAACGAGCGCATTACCCCGCGACACATGCTCCTCACCGTTCCCGTCAGCGAGGCCGACGCACCGCAGTTCAAGGAGGCTGCCGTCTCCCAAGCTGGCGCGCCGGTCAACGAGGACATTGTCGTCGTGCAGCACGTGATGGCGCGCAACCCCGCGCTCATGGTCGAGCGGCCGTACACCCCCATCAACGACACACGGGAAGACGGCGAGATGCAGCTCGTCGTCAAGCGCGTCCGCGGCGGCGAGGTCGGGCGGTGCGTCCGATGTGTAATATTCCGCTGATGGCAGGTTGATCCACTCGCTCAAGCCGGGAGACACGCTCGGCCTCCGCGGGCCGATCACGACATTTGCCCTCAATCCTAATGCGTTTGACACGATCGTTATGGTCTCCACGGGTACGGCGGTCGCGCCGTTCCTCCAGCTCCTTGCCAAGGTGCCGACGAGCGCGGGGACGCGCTTCCGCCTCCTCCAGCAGCAGCCTGTAGCTGGCGAGGACTGGTCGGCGGACCTCATCGAGCCGCTGCAGAAGAAATGGGGCGACCGGCTTACTGTGGATCGCATCGCGCCGGGAAGCGTCGCCCGCCAGGATGTCGGGAAGTCCCTTCAAGATGCTGGCCGTGTTCTTGTTATGGTGTGCTTGCCGCCCAAGTACGTGATGGTTTTATGCATTCCTTCGCTCGCTCACACCCAGCCTCATGCGCCCGCTCTGCGGTACACTCACCCCAACCCTCGAGCAGGGCCCGCTTACCGGCTTACTCGCCGACATGGGCCTTAAAAGCCACCAGGTGTGGAAGCTCGAGTAATCTCATCGCATTCATAACATTGGAATCTCATATATGCAGGGTATAGTACTATAGATTGGTCATCGGCCGCATCTCCTGCAGCTCCACTTCCTTTGTCGGCAGAGATGACGAGAGCTCAGACTCCGGCACCTCGGGCAGTGGTTTCTCAGAAAAATCCTCGACCTTCTCGTCCAACTTTTCACTCATCTCTTCATCCCCTCCACTCGGACCGTCCTCTACGACAGGCGGAATGCGCGACATGGCGTCGAGATATCTCTCCGAGGTCTGGCGTTAATTCTGACCCTGATGTAATATCTTACCTCCAGGTTCTGGCCTGCGGCGATGGACTTGAGCACCTGCCACTTGGACCGCTTGTGCAGCTGACGCCTCACGCTGCGCTTATAGAATGTGGTAATCACTTCCAGCGGCCACTCTTTTGGCGCAGTGTCCAACACCTCAAGAACATCAAGGTGGACACCCTGCGCACTGAGCAGCTCCGCTGTCCGTGCGGTATTGCCCCCATCACGCATGTACGCGCCCAGCAGTTCGCGTACCAGACGGTGCTGAGTGTCTGTGTCGACCGTTCCACGGCGTCGCCGACTCTCGCAGAGGGACATCCAGCTGGCCAGCTCGGGTGCATGCTGGATCACCATGCGAGCCACCTTGGGCGGGAGGATTTCGCCGCCCTGCGTGCAGTACGTCTGCGCCGAAGTGGAGTCAGGGAGATCGCGCACGAGCAGGGCCAGCGCAGCGCGGTCCTTGTGCTGGCGACCTAGTATAATGGCCCTCTCCATGACGAGGAGACCGATTTTAGACAACCGACTCAAGGCCTTGTCAAGATCGTAGTATGAGCTGCTTTGCAGCATGAGCATCAGCTTCAGTCTCATTGTCTTGAACGGCGTGGGCGGGGCAATCTCGGCAAAAAAGACAGGATATGCTTGCGGGTCCCGGGACAGTCGGTACTCGGCGTCGAGCTCCTCAATGTGGTACTTGATTCCGTCATCTTTGCACATCGTTCCCGCATCATCAAGTAGCTTCTTGAGAAGCATTTCGTGCAGTTCGCGGTCCTGGTTGTCAGACCGGGATTTACAAGCAGGCACTCACAGTGGCTTTTTTCCCGATGACCGCATACTCGAGATACTGGTTCGCCGCATCATGGTCCCCAGCAGCGGTCAGTTCCATCACGAACTTCCGGTCGTCGAGGTTGATCTTATCGCCGTTGGCAACAAGAACCTGAGGTCAAAAACAGTCGGCACAGCCACGACTCACCCGTAGACCCTGTTGGAAGTCTCGCTTAAGAAGCCAAATAGCGTACGAGGTGAGAACTTGTGGGTCGTCCACTTTGTTCAGCTCGCGCATCAGTTCAAGCACTGGGTCAGGACAGAAGGGATCTGCCTCTCCGTTCTCGGCCATTCTGATGTCAGTTATGAACGGCACTTTCCGAAACTCACTCTTTCAGGAGGCCGAGAACACGCTCCGTGCGGCCCTCCCGACGAAGCACATCGATAAGGACCGATTTCGAATACGAAAGATAAGGTTCAAGCTCGGAGAGGACGACGTCGTTCGGTCCCGAAAGCATTGTCATGAGCTCACTCGTCAGCTGTGCGTCTGCAAGCAGCTTTGCCAGCGTCGTATCGATGACGATGTCAATCTTTTGCGAGTCAATCCCACGCGCACCGCCCCTGTTTCGCCGAGAGGTGCGCGTCTTGCTCAAAAACTCGGTGAGCATGTTCTTCGCGCTGTCATACAGGGCGGCATGAAGCTCATCCTTTTCCGCTATCGTATGGCTCGTGGCGTGACGATTGATAAAGTCGGTGACTGACATCAGAGACGGTGCTAAGAAGAGGTTCTTGCTAGACTCACTGATGTCATCGATTGTGCTCATGTCGGCAAGGACGGGGCGGATCCCTTCAAACACCTCAACCTGCTCGGCCGTGCCGATCACTTTGCCGCGGAGTTTGGTGAAGAGACGAACCACCAGCCGAGGGTCAATCTTGCCCCGCACAAGGTAGTCTCCTGCACGCTCAAAGACGGTTTCGAGGAGCATGTGGCAGGCGAGGTAAAGATGCAGAAGGCGGAGCGTGGCGTTGTGGGTTGCCTAAAGTCAGCTTGGCACGTGAGTCCAGCTCACCTTGTCTCCTTCGAACTCTCCTCTGCGCCCCTTCCGCCTTTCCTCGTCCACAAGGTCCGCCGCCTCGTCCATTTTACGCTCCGCACAGAGGCGTTCAAGTCGAATGATAGCTGGCGTGGGTGTCAAACCTTGGAGCTTATGTCTTCCAACAAGAAGCGTCTCCGCAACCGCTGAGGAGAATGGGCCATTCCTTGTGGCCGTGGACGCGACGATGGGCGGAGGCTTGACCTTTGGTGTCGTTGGAGGAGTAAGGCCAGAACCGGAGGGCGGTTCGGCCTCGTCGGAGACCTCGGCATCGGCTTCCACCCCAAAGTCCGGCACTACTCTTGTCCCGGCCCCATCCTCTGCCTCTGCTTCAGCTTCCGCCTCTGCAGCTGCCTCAGCATCTGCTTCAGCTTCAGCTTCAGCTTCAGCCGCCGCTTCCGCTTCTGCCTCGGCCTCCGCCTCTGCTGCCGCCTCGGCCTCCGCCTCGACATCCGCCTCATCCAGAGTGGCAGGCAGCTGGGGTAAATTCTGACCAAGGGCAGGGATACCCCATGAAGGGAGTGGCGAAGACGACTCGAGCTTTCCGCTGAGAAGTGTGAAAGGCACTTTCGCCATGCGCTCGTCCCGAATCACGTCGCGGATCGCAATGCCGTATGGGGAGTAGCTCAGCCCAAACGCCTCTGCCATAGCATCGAGACCTATGACCTGTGTTGGACGGTCGAGGTTGTCGAGGTCGTGGATCGTGATCGTATTGTTGCGAAGAAGGGCGATGATGTATCCAGACTCGACGGCTGGGGTTGGTTTTCGACTTGCCTGAGGTACTCACCTATGGACAGGGGATGTTCATCCCACTCGATAGTGCCTCTCTCCGGGTCACCCTGGCTGTTGAGGAACACACCCATGGTGTTCGCTCCGGTGTATATTGTCACGAGAAACTGCCGCACCCCGGGAATAACAACGACGTTCGGGTTGGGCTTGTACCCTCCCACTTCTGGTGGCACCTGTGACACGGGCAAGAGTTCTGTCATGGACGCATCAGAAAGATCAATGATGCAGTATGTCAATCCCGACTGTTCCAGCTGGATGGCGGCACAGATGTAGGTTTCGAAGCATGCATGGCTTCTTGTTGCACCAGTGAGCGGCATTTCCTGCTGTTAGTGACACCGCAGGATCATTCAGCCCTTACCTTGATGGTTCTAAAGCCGGTTCCAAGCCGGCAGAGCAACAGGCCTTTCCGTTTCAGCACCACCACCGTCATATCCGTCATTCCCTCCCCTTCGCCTGAACCGAGATCGAGCTCATCATCGTTAAGGACGACAGAAACGACACCGCGAATCGGGGATAGCTGCGAGTGGAGGATTGGATCCAAGCTGGGCAGCGCGAACGGATGGAGTGTGCCTTCTGTAAGCACCAAGCACTTTCCGACCTTCGGCAGCAAGATAATCTTGCTGATGGACCTATTCGAGACCTTCACACGGTTTTGAAGACGCCACCCTTGTGCTGTAGCCCCTGCCCGGCTGGAACCGGCACTTGCATCAAATATCCACCACTCGACGTGGCCGTCCGTGCCTCCGACATAGAGGTTGTTCGCGTACCCCTCCACGCAGCGCACCTGCGGCTCGCTCGGGGAGGCTGCAGATGTCGGTGGCGGCGACGTAGATGACGACGGGGCGGGGGACGAGTCGGCTGGGGGAGCGAATGGAGACGCTGGATGAGTGGCCCGCTGAGCAAACTGGGAGACAGATGAGAAGAGTGACGAGGCGGCATGTGCATGGGTCGCGGGCGCCTGTGTGATGGGCGACGAAGCTGGTGGTCAGCTAGTGAACGGAAATGGGTTCGGTACCAGTAAAGTCCAAGAGATCACGAGAGGTATACAGATCTGAAAGCACAGGCTGCAGATGAAACGAGTAGACTGCTGACGCCATTGTCGGGTAGTGTTGGTTAAGGTTGTTGTCAATGTTGACGACGTCGAGGACGAGGTCATGAACAGTGATGGGAAGCCTTGAGCTCACCACCTCCTACCATGGGCGATGATCATCAACGTCACCACTTCCACTCCGGCTCCGGCTGAGAGTGGACCCGGAGTATGATACGGTTATTTCCGCGGTGGCAAAAGATCTGAAGCTGGGCTATCACACGTCATTGTGCAGAGATTTCTGAAAAGTCGGTGCATGTTGACTTTTGGGTGTGGAGGTCGAGCCAAGTGGGGACACCAGGATCGGCAGATTCTGTGCATCGAAGTCGAGGTTGCCACTCACATCCTCACATCTATCACCATTACCATCGCGATGGCTCCCGACGCGCGCTTTGCACGCCTGAAGAGCGACCCGCGCTTCCGGCGCCCTAAACAAAAGGCCATCAAGGCCGAGATCGACGACCGCTTCAAGGATGTGCTCTCGGAGGACTTTGGCAAGACGGAGGGCAAGGGTGAGTCCAGAACGGAAGAAGTGCATCACAAAAGGAAATGTGCATCCCTAACTCCAGCTCGCGTCGACAAGCGTGGTCGCGCCGTTGCCTCGACTAGCGGTGCGGACGAGATGAAGCGCTTCTACCGCCTCAAGTCGCCCGATGAGGAACCCGCCCGCATCGACTATGCCCGTGGAGAGGGGATGCTGGAGTCATCGGGCTCCGAAGATGAGGGAAGCGACGACGAGTCGGAAGTGGAGGAGGAGGAGCTTGAGCTGGGTGGAAAGCGGAAGCTCCACGCCGTTCTTCCTTCCGACTCGGAGGACGAGGACAGCGACGACGAACACCTCAAGGTGAACCTCTCGGAGGACGAGGAGGAGTCCATGTTCCCGCCCGAGGCGGACGAGGAGGAGGAGGAGGAAGAGGAGGGTGTTGATCCCACGACCCGTATTGCTGCCGTCAACCTTGACTGGGACAACATGCGCGCCCACGACCTGTATGCCATCTTCAACTCGTTCCTCAAGCCGCTTCCCCGCAAGGGGGAGAAGAGTGCTCCGCCGCCTGCTGGAAAGCTGCTCAACGTCCGCATTTACCCGTCCGAGTTTGGCAAGGAGCGTATGGCTCTCGAGGACGCCGCCGGTCCTGGAGGCGGTATCTTCAAGTCTAAGCCTGGAAGCAAGAAGGACAGGAAGCAGAAACAGACACAGCGGTTGAAGCTCGCGCAGAGCGATAGTGAAGAAGAGGAGGAAGAGGAGGACGAGGATGAGGACGAAAACGAGGATGAGGGCGACGCTTCTGATGACGATGATGACAACGACGAGAACGTCTCTGACGCTGGATCCGACCATCCCGAAGAACTCTCGGACGACGGCCTCGACCCGGTAGCTGACAACCTCGAGATTGTTGACGACGTTTCTGAGGCTGGTTCTGAAGATATCGACATGGAGAAGCTGCGCCAGTACCAGCTCGAGCGTCTGAGGTATTACTACGCGATCGCCACCTTCTCCAATGTGGAGGCTGCGCAGATTGTCCACGATGAACTGAACGGTACCGAGTTTGAGCGCACAGCCAACATCCTCGACCTCAGTTATGTACCTGAGGACATGACATTTGCGGAGGACGAAGTGCAGTGAGTGTCATCTCCTTCTATTTACTGGCTGGGATATTTCTGACGGCAGCGACGAGTGCAGCAAGGAGCCTAAGGGCTATAAGGGCAACGAATTCGTGACGGACGCGCTTCGCCATTCGAAGGTCAAGCTCACGTGGGACCAGGACGACCCCAACCGCGAGAAGATTACGCGCCGCGCATTGACACGCGAGGAGATTGAGGAGGAGGACTTTGGACACCTTGTGGCGGCTAGCGACTCTGAGTCTGACGACGACGACGAGGAGCCCGAGGCCGAGGTAGAAGCCAAGCCGGGCAAGAAGTCGAAGAAGGAGAAGATGAAGGAGCGCAAGGAGAAGCTGCGTGCTCTCCTCCTCGCCGACGACAATGAGACAGGAGACATCTGGGGCAAGGCAGGCAGCTCGTGGCAGGATGAGCTGGCCGACATCAAGGGCCAGGGCAAGAAGGGCAAGGACGAGGTGGAGATTACCTTCCGCCCCGGTCTGACGATGAACACCGAGGACGACAACCTCACCTCTCTGGAGCGGTACCAGATGCGGATGAAGGAGAAGAAGGCAAAGAAGAAGGAGAAGATGGAGCTGAAGCGGGCGGGCAAGGAGGAAGATGCGCCCACGGCGAAACCGAAGAAGACGGATGACTTCTTCGGCGACTCGGACTCTGACGAGGAGGAGGAGGGGCCGTCGACCAAACGTGCTCGCTCTCCCTCCTTCGAGCCCGTCCACACGGATGACCTCGGACTCGTCGAGGACCAGAGCCATCATTTCAGCCTCAAAGACCACATTGCGGCGGAGAAGGCCGCAGGCAAAAAGCGCAAACGCAGCCGCAAGAACAAGAAGGGCAAGGACGAGCGCGAACACGAGCTGGGTCCGGACGGTTTCAAGGTCGATGTGGCCGACCCGCGTTTCGCAGCCATGTACGAGGAGCCAACGTTTGCATTGGATCCCACCCATCCCAAGTGCGTCCCCACGTGCCTCCAAACTGAACTGACCCTAGATTCACCGACATCCAGGCCAACCGCGACATCCTCAAGGCAACCCGCGAGAAGCACGCGAGCAAACGCGGCTCTGGTGCAGCAGAAGGCGGAGAAAAGGACCTGTCCGCGCTGGTCGACAGCGTCAAGGCCAAGATGGGCGGACACAAGCGCAAGCGCTCTCGCAAACATTAGATGCCATGTATTCACATTTGTTACTACGAACGTGTCGCTTCTGCGGACCAGGGTGAGATTATATTCTTCCCATCGACCCACCATTGCCGTGAGACTGACGCGCTTGTTGTGTGAGGTCCCAGGGACCTCTGAGAATCGTCGTCATGACCGGCTGATGTACATCGGCTAGTATATGGGATCGGACAACGATGATGTCATAACCCGATCTGGTCGATTTGATGCCTGGTACTGAACTGCTACTGAGAAACATACCATTTTCAGAGCGGGTTGTGATTTCTTAATCCCCTCTCGGCCCCCAAGTAGTGGGGGGCAAGATATTGGATGACGATATGTCCTATCCCGTGGATGATGTCACCCACCGGACCCACTCCCAGCCTCCCAGCCTCTTGTACTCGGGAGGCACTGACCCATGCGCCAAGCTACTACCCGGATCATGACCCCAGCTGCAGGTTGGTTACCAAACGCAACGCTGACCAGTCGTGCGCAGCAGTATCGAGGCAGAATAAAAGGTCTAGACCGACGCCAATTCGTACTGTAACCCCCATCTCATCAAATCACAGCCCAACATGTACATTCCCCTCCAGAACCTCCTCACCGGCGCCCTGTCGATGTCCGGCATCATCATTGAGGGTGAGTGACCGCGCGTGTCTCACTTCCATGCCCGTCGCACACGCGCTGACAACAGGCTCCAAGGTGACCAAGGGCTCGATTATGGACTTTGCCGTCCAGAAGTGCCTCGACGCGGACGGCAACATCCGCTGCTCCAAGCCGTTCATGGTTGAGAATTCCAAGTGCTACGACCTCAAGTGGAGCACGGACGGCGCCATCAGCCACACGACCGCCGAGGTCCGTGACGCCGGCAGCGGCGAGATCGTCTACTACCGCGACACCAACGGCAAGTGGACCCCCGAGAAGGGCGAGGTGAGTGCTTGCAATTGAGATGCCGCGGTCGGGTCAGGTCTAACACCAGCTTGTGTACCTCGACTTCATGCCCAAGGTCCCCGGTCAGGGCAACAAGACCGTCGACTACGAGGTCAACCTCTGCAAGTAAACTGCGAGGCATTGTTGTAGTTTGTGCTCGAAGCGATGTGCTGTATGATAATGTGTTGAAATTTGAAACTAGTGTTGCAGTATATAGTCGACTGTTCACTGATCGCTACTGCTCACTGGAGTCAGTGAAGGGGGATGTCACCGACCTGGACACTCGGGGTCTGACTTGAGTAATCACGGAGGTGTGATTCAACGCAGCTTCCCTGCCACCATGTTACCTGGCGTGCTCCTCTTTCGATGTCCACACAACGTCGCACAATGTTAAGATGCCGGCGACATCTTGCCACAAGCCATCGGAGCCCTGACGTGCTTCACAACTGACCACCCTTGGTTGCCTACGCTGTAGTAGGCTCACATGGAACACACAGGTTCGGTGAGCGGAGACTTCTCATGAAGATCATGCCCTATCTGATGAGCCGTACTTCAACTAACCTGAGACCCGGGAGAGCCTCTACTTCTGCGGTACAGTACAATGATCAGCAGCCGTTTCAGCCACGATCATTTTTCCTCGGTCATCTATCCGTTTCGAGTCTGATAATCGGAAGTGTGAGGACAATGTCGAGGGACACAAGACGATGATATAACTTGTGGAGCCTCCTGAGGACAGCGAGGACAACTCAACATGCGAGCCGGGGCCGCAACACCCCCGGCATCTCCATCACCTTCCCCGAAGCTACTCTCTGCTGCATCCGTCCGCTTTCCCGCCTCCGAATCGGCGGCGGCTGGCCTCCAGAACGCTCTTTCGTCCTCTTCGCTAGTATATCGGTTAGTATAATCGCCTCTCAGTCGAGAGAGCCCTCCGGCAGGAGGAGCACACCGCGATAGAGCAGGGTTCGACTCCCTGGCGGAGAATTAGCTCGAGCAGCGCTCGAGCAGTGTCGTTTTTGCCGGGCTCACGGGCGGAGGGGGTGAGAGGACCTGGAAGTAGGCTGAGAAGAGCCTGGTGAGCGTTGGTGGGTCGGTGGAGACGGGTGGGGGAGGTTTACAGCTTGGATGTCGAGGACTGAAATCTGAGGAGTAGAGGGTGCCGTGAGTGGCCCCATGGCTGCCTTTCCGGCCAACGGTGAACATTTTCATAAGGCATACACGGACTTCTGAGACCCCTGCTGCTATGGGGAGTACTGTGCGGGGTGTTCTGTGAGAGGTTTGGTCTTTCGAGTTCGCCTGCGCGCGTTCAGCCCAACTTCATGTTTAACTGATTTAATCATATTTTATCTATTTTTTTCCCCTTATCTTTCTTCCTCTCCTTCGTTCTTCTTCCGCTACCGCATCCTTTCCCGTCGAGATCAAGTCATTCTGGTGCCATGAGATAGTCCGGTATACGAAGGGACATAGGACCAGAGTCCAAAGGTGATGCTGGAGGAGTTGTAAGCTCGGTGCCCTATACCTTGGAACCATTTTCGAGAAGCCGTTATCCTTCTTCCTACCAAACAGTCAGTGTTGCAACCTGATCGCATCAGTACAGAGTCAACAGGAATCTAGGCTTGCAGCAGATAGCGCCTTGTGACTTTAAATGAGCTATCAGCTGGCGGGCTGAGGAATGTCGTCCTCGTCAGACCCAGGTTATGATTCCATCAGGGATCAAGTCAGACAAGAGCTGTATAAACCAGTGTAAATGCATCACGCCGTCTAACTATACCCTACACATTTGCAACTCGCCGCCCTTCAGATAAGAGGTTCCGGAGCCGGCTGAAATCAGTCATCATCACGGGATAAACCCACATCAGTGTCCAGCAGCGCCAACTTCGCGTCGAGCTGGGTGACCTCATCGTCCGCGAGCCCGCCGACAAGGCCGCGCACGAGCGTAAGCGCCGCGGTGCGCGAAACGATCTGGCGCTCCGTCTTTTCCACCGTGCGCTCAGTGACAGCGTATCCGTCCTTCGCGATTGTGATGCCAACATAGTTGCTGGGCGATACGTATCGGCCAACGAAGAGCTGGTCGTTGAATGGCCCGCCACCATTACTCGACCACATGTGGGCCATCGCCACGTCTGCCGGCCGCACGGTCATGTTGTCGGACGACACGAAGAGCTCCCACTCGCCCGCGGTGCCACGCCACAGGTGTACCTGCCACCCGTCGTCTGGCTCGCGTTGGCGAACCACCTTGTGCCGGAAGACACCCCGTGACTCGGCACCATCCACGAGTGGGAGGGAGACCGCGAGCGACTGCCCCATACCAATGTCCACGAGCCGCTCGCCGTCCTCACCGGGGATCGTGACCGCTATACTCATGTGCGTCCGTGCCTTGACCATGCTCCTGCGACCAAGCAGCCGCCGTACGCCATAGCCTAGCCGCTCGAGCGCCGCGGCGAACAGCGTCACGTGCTCGTAACAGTATCCCCCGCGGCCGCGCCCGATGAACTTGGCGCTCACAGCCGCCAGAGAAACGCCGGGGTGAGTGCCGAGAAGGACATCCACGTTGTCGAACGAGAATGTGCTGAGGTGCGCGGCGATGAGCTGGTCGAGCGCCGTTACGGACGGGGTACAGGAAAATGAGCCGATGCGCTTGAGGTATGCCCCCAGGTCGAGAGCGTTCACGCCCCACAGGTCCTGGATGGTCATGGTGTCCAGCTTGTCCGATGATCGTCTGGGTAAAGATGGAAGCGAGTAATTGCATGCTCGGCGCGTCAATGTGCGCTCAGGCGCTGGCAGTCGGCAGGTCGGATTGTGAGTCGTTTCAGAAATCGGTCAATCCCGATTGTGGAGCCCCGCGATCTTGCCACCTCGGCTTTCCCAGTTGACAGTGTGGTTCCGACTGGACACCGAGTCGAGGGGGCTCCCCAATCGCCCCACCACCCATGCATGCACAAGTCAGTCGACCAACACAAGTTGCGGAGAATGCATAGCCAGAGACACGCAAACAGCAAGATCCTGCGATGACCTGAACTAGTATCACTGACCCCAGGCTGTACACTGGTCGCGTTTCATCATCACAGCCTCCCTGGCCCAGGTCACCGCATTCTCAGCACCGCGTCAGATGAGGCAACACAGCGCTTCCCACCCGGATCACACACCACGTCCGGTGGTCGGACGACGAGGGCATGGTCCACGGATGCGCGAACTTAACCACCGGAGTGGGCACGCTGGGTCTCGCCCTACGTGTCCAATGCTGCTGCGAAACCCAGCAAGAAACTCAAGCGCCTGGCCCACTGGGTGCAACCCCGGCTAGGCCAAAACGCCTCTGGAACGGCCGTCTCCTCCACGTCCCACTGGGCCCTCAAAACACAGGCCTGATATAGCTGTGCGGAACATGTCCTGTGCAGCAGTGCGGAGCGAGTCTGGGGTTGTGGCAGGTGAGAGTCAATGCCGCGTAGTCCGTCATGAACCCGCACGGTGCAGCCCTCCACAGTGGGTCAATGTCCTGACCCGTGTTTTCGGTCGTGGTCCACTTACAGCATTGGATCCTATTGAGAATTTGGCCCTTACAGCATTGGATCCTATTGAGAATTTGGCCGACATCAACCATGGCCATTGCTGGCAAGGAAACGCGCAGTGGATGACCGTTTTTAGGACAGAGGAGCAGGCGACGCAGCTGTAGCGGAAAGGAACCTGTCTCCCTATCTAGTTTCGGGCTCGACGGACAACTGGCCCCAATGCATGCCGGAAGGCAGTGGACAACTGGCGCAACTGGCAAATAGCGAAATGTGGCGATGGGCGTCGACTGTCCTATTCCTAACATGTATCGTGCGTTGGGACCCAACACTTGGCAGATTGGGCAAGTCGGTGGGTTCCTGGGCCGATTCCGGCATGCCGACGACCCTGTTCCGGTGCCACAGATTCGCACCGACGAGTCCAGCGCCGCCAGCGCGCCGCCCAGTGCATGCAGGGCAGAGGCATAGCGCGTGAGCTGTGTCGAATAGGTGCATGGAGACGAAGTCACACCATCTCAAGGCAGGCGAACGTTAGCCGACCACCAACATGACGGCTTACGAGACCGGGAGACTAGCAGAGTCGGGGAAGGAAGTGAGTGTCCATGTTGACAGCTCTTCTCTCTGACATCCTGCCCCTAGAGTCTGTACAGCAAGTCTCAAGCTCGCAAAACTGGTACACAGCATCGTACTCGAGACTGGACAGCCTCAGTGGCTGAGGATTACTACTACGTCCTGCCAGGGCACAGAAACGGCGTTTCCTGCAAGAGTCATATCATGAAGCAGCAATGGAAGCCCGGAGTGACTCCAGTCATCCAGAATACCTACCATCCTGAGGCGACGTCGAGAGTATGATAACTGGCGATGCAGGCAGTGTCTTGCACACACAGCACCGATCCTAGCATCGGTGCATGCATGCATGTTGGTTGTCTGAGAGCTGCGACGAGATCGTTTCATAAGTGCAGGGAAGTGGTGTTTCATCTCGGTCGGGTCTGTTTCAGCTGCTGATCCCATCCATGGACTCTGGGCTGGGTCCCACCAGATCACCAGATCTCCCCGACACCGATGCCGATCAACTGCAGATAGCAGATCGCGGAGATTATAGCTCTCAAACGTCAGCATGTTTTCAGTATGTTTCCATCAGCAGCGCATACAGCGCATCTATCCTCCGCAACGCACATCGCACAGATGTGCGTTCCGAGCGGCACACCGATGCGCCTTGATGGTCTGGATGTAGTGAAGCGGTGGCAACCTGGGGACAAAGGTTGTCGCAATGGTTGCATAGAGGCATGAGCTAGAGACGAGACATCAGCTTTTCAGCAAAGTCCTTCTCATGAGTGGCGCTGTGGATTGTGAGGGCAGGACGAAACCTCTGTAGGAATGCGGGTTTGCTGGCGTCTGTTCGGCAAGGGCCAGTCACATTACATTCCGTGTTCGCAGTCTGCAGTATGCAGTGTGCTTGCCCGACATTCAAAGTGAGGAGATGATCATGTAACACATGCTCATCTTCGTGGGTGGCACTTCGAACATGTGCACAGCGGAGGAACGGCCCATGTCGTGCGACCGGCGTTTCCCGCCAGGACCGAGGTCCGTCCTCTCCGTTATGGTTTTCTAACCTTGACAGCCACATTCCGTCCTCGATCTCTATTCACATTAACGAGGACTACTTACCAGAGAGGAATGTTACTGTTACTGCGGTCACGAGGGGCGACTTGAGAAGATGGCTGGCGCTGCGCGGTATGTCATATGTCAATAAGCCCCTTGCAAACGCCGACAATTCTCACCGACTGACTTCATGCTGCGACGAACATAACGCTATCTTTACTATACGATCTAAGTGTCGCCGATCGCAACACCAGTGGCTAGTGGCATCGCCGCCTCGCTAGTCTGATTCTCGCTTGATGCTCACCCTACACATCCGACTCTCGTAGCTGCGGGTCAAATGGGGCTAACCCGGTCCGTGTTCCGATCCGCATCGGACACTAATAAACCGGCGAAACAGGTATTCGGATGAGAGACAATGCATGCTCACTATCTCGGGAGGCCCGGGCGGACCAGGGGCAGGTCCCGGGCAGGCAACACGATACGCAGTTCGGTTCGTTAGTCCGTGAACAGATCTGTCCGTTTAGCCCGGAATGAATGCGTACTCTGGTACGCAAATGGTGCTCTGCGCTGTGGAGAGACAATGGTGCTTGGGCAGTGTGAGTCGGGCCGTGAGAGTTAGTAGGATAGCGAGGTATTTTCCCGAGCTCTGGTCCGCCAGGCCCTAAAATGAACGCAACCACTGGCAAAGTCCGCCAAGTGGTACCACCACATTTCCAGCAGAGCATCGGAGGTTCAATAAAGGAACAAGAGAAAGATTCGAACCTGACCGAAATGCAATGGAACAACCAAGGCACAGACACGGTCATGAAATGACTTGCGCGCCGTAAGCGTGTGGGATCTTGGGCATGTTGGAGGAACCAGAGGAACTTGAGGAACCGGGGTGCCTCGCTTGGGAGGTAATGTTATATTATTCTTGTCTTTTATTTCTCTCGGCGCCATCGCGGCGGATAGAGTCGACCAGAGAAGTCGTGCGATATGGCCGACCAAGTGTGGGATCGAGAGCAATCGAGGTCTAGCTGCATAAGTGCCTGTACCTGTTCCTAGTGACCGTTCCTCAGAAGGTTCCTCACGGTACCTCTTGATTGACCGCGATCATACCTGGGCAAATGCGCTTTGTGGTATGGGCCGACATATACGGACTTTTAGTTCTCATGACCTCATCTGGCCAACAGAAGGCGTCCAGCGGATGCAGACGACGATGCAGGCGACGAGATCGCGATCATACGAGAGGTAACGGGCTTTGTCTGGCTGGTACTGTACGTTAAATGAAATCCTAATCTTGGCTCTAAACGATGCAATTTCTACTTTGCTCCGAAAGATGCCTGCCAAGCCGGTCGCTTACCCGGACAATATCTCCGAGGAGAGTGAATATGGGACGAGCAGGATAAACTCTTGACCATGGCGATTTTGAGGGATGCCAGTCATACGGGGACATCCACGCCTTGGCCCAGGACGGCAGCGCGGTCTCCATCGGCGCAGCAGAATGTGGCATTGTTTTAGGTTGCCGGTGGACGGTGGTGCAGAGCTTCACGTACGCACTCCATGCGCCACAGTCTCCAGCATAGCTGAATGGCTTGACCACTATCCCTCGAGTCTGTCGGGCCCAGCTGATCCTGGGTGGGGCTGAAAGTCCGGAAGACGCCACCCTCAGCCCCCTCCGCTCCCGTCCGCGCTGCTCCACCTCCAATAACGAGTTTCAACGACAACCTAGGCCTCGTCCGAACGGCTCCCTCTTGGTGGCGCACGAATGGTTGGCACTCCGATGGCCGGATGCAAAGCTACATTGGGCCCCAAACGTAAAGCTACTATACCCTTGCTGAGGCTGCCATGCGGTCCGCATGGAGCACCGCATGCTCCGCGGGCTACCCGTCCCGCTCCCGCGCCACTATCATCGCCGCTTCTCCGTTACATTGCGGACCCACTTTTCTCATGGTAATAACTATGCCCACCAGCCACTGCTCCACTTTGCACATGACGTTGGGTTTCCTCGTTGCCCAACGCATGTCGCCACAGCGCCAGCGATTTTCCGTGGGAGTTGAGCGGGGCTGCACGTGATGATCCCAAAGAGCGCCACTCTCCGCAAGCTATACCTCTCCCGGTATCGCAACCTATGCTCAATCCAGCCTCAATTGTCTCCTTGCCATGTAGTACGACCTGTTGAACATCCAACTTTCCACCGGCATTGTTTCGGATCTGCTTTGGTATTGTGTCTAGAGATGGTATTGTCTCTAGAGATGTATTGTGTCGACAGACCACTGAAATGGTCAATCATTGTCCGCAATGCAAACCGCTCGGACAATCAGCTATGCGCCACACTCTCAGCGCCTCTGCCACCCGGTTGTCCGATGATACAGTACGTCATCCAAGTGCACGGACATTGTCCATTCATCTTGGCCCATCTTGGGGCATGTGATTGGATGGCTGACGGCAGTCAACTGTGTCGGAACTCGGAGGGTGTCGTGGCTGCGAAAGCGGCGATGAGCGTTGCGCGTTGACTGGCGCTGCCACTCATTCCGATGCGTTGATTCCACATGCCAGTTAACATGAGTCGGCATCGCACGGTCCAGTCCGGCCAAAGCCGGGATTTTTTTTTTTTTTTTCTACTCCTTTTCTTTCTATTAATCCTCATGTCACCATTTTGTTATCTGTTACTTACGATTACGGTTGGTGGCGTTACAAGCGTGACACTTCTACATCCAAAGTTAGTTCCTTGCTAGGTCCTGGAAGTCACTTACAGTTACAGTATCTGTCGATGCATGCTTCTGTCAAATGTTCTGCATTGGCCAACGTCTGAGGATTTGAGGGGGAAAATGGGTGCCATAAGCTCCCAAACTTGGGGCTGAAGCCTATCGCATTCTTCGAGAGTCAAACCCAGAGTATGAAGGCTACCAGTCGTCCAACTTGGCGGACTGCGTGGACTGGAGGGCAGCAGGTGAGGACCCTAGTCGGTAAGATGGCGCCCTCAGTCCTCAATCCTCGACGCCTGTGGACTGAGGAGCGACCGCCCGCCTTCCATGCTAACCGGAGATAAAAAACCTCCAGAGGCACGAAAGCCACTCTCTCGGTCCCCGGTCTACGAGCATAAGATGTACTGTCAGGGCTTTGGCCCATCACGGCTGAATTGTTTGATAGACAGCGTCGGTTGCAAAAGGAGAGGGCACAGATGCTGCACTCTCAAAACTCAAGCGAAGTGAGCAGCATGGTCCTTTGGAGTGGTCGGCATCAAGCCCGCGGCCTTTCCACCCCATTTGGATAGCGCGGGCAGCGCGTAGGAGATCATGTGGAGAAGATATGCAGGGCAAGGAGAAAAGGAAAAATTCAACGTTCGTTACGGCATACATGGATACCTGTCCCAGGTCGCCTAAGGCAATCGATGTAACGCTCGCGTACGTCGCTTCATCAAGGACCCCGTCAAATCCGCTCATTTCCTCCTGGACGCTTGAAGCTGGTGATCCCACTACTTGTAATACTACTACTGATGACCTGAACCGACTTCCCATGGCTTGGCAGTAGTGTCGATGGTCGAGCATTCAATGACAAGCGGTTTTTTGAGACATATAGCTCGACGGGCTCTCTGCAAAACCTCCGGCCCGTGCCGTAGCCTAGTTGGGTGCCCCATGTGGACTCGCTATGGAACGTTGGCTAATTTCGTGCAATGATGTCGCATGATCAATTCAGCGATATTGTGTCATCGTGTACATCACTCGTACGTTGGCAGAGATGATGATGCTGTAACAGCCGCTAGCCACTGGCGCCCTCACCTAGCACGCGATCTAGATAAGTGGGGAGCCACAAGTAAAGTTCAATCGAGGAGATAGCCCTCTCTGGTATACTCTGTCGCAGCATGGTGTTAAAGAAGAAGAAAAAAAATCAAAAATCGCCCGAATGGTCGGCGGTCACTCTGCTTGTTGCTGGCCGAAGCGGCAAACACCGGGCGTCCCAGGCACTGCAGATTTGAGTGGATTCAGGGTATGGAAAACAACGTGTACGGCATGCTCGAGGTACTGGGTGCTGGGGGACCTGCGAAACAACTCATGATCACCCACAGGGCCTTGGTCCCCTCTGCTCCTTTAGCGTCCTCTGGCGCGACATCGATCACTGTTCAGCGAGGTCTGTGGAGCCGCAGTGGGGTGCGCCGACATGAGGCTGCAATAAACCATGGGAAATCGCGGAAAAACAGCCATGCAGGTAAAACAATCGGCTCGATGGTCTGGGGCTAACACTTGCGCCGCCGACGCAGGGGCGTCGCGTCCGGCATGTCTGACTGCGTGCGATCCGCAACTCGAACAGCCGACCAAGCGTGTCTCATTCCAGATCGGCTTTACATCAGCAGTGAGCGTGGTGAAGTCCCTTGCCGGATGCAGTGTGGACTGGGCCGACCTCGGCGTCTATCAGAATCGTCGGTGCTTGGGTGTATACAACCAACCAGCCAAACGGGGGGTTTCTGTAGATGGAGCTATGCAGGCAGGACACAGCGATGCACGAAGCACACAGGTGTGCAGGGGTTACTAGGGGAAGGGAGGGGGAAGAGGGGAGGGAGGGGGAAGAGGGGAGACATTGAGCGATGACCAGCGAGAGGGAGGCATACCGCCAGAGGACGTGCCCACAGACAAGGCATCAAACCCGAGGTCGAGAAAAGTACAGCAGGAAGGGTTCGTTGATCAGCTGCGCGGGGGCATTCGCGAGGGGGCAGGCCGAGGGGATACGGGCTGGGGGCTTGAGAGCGGCAGGAGTTATGAAAATGAGAAAAAGGTTCAGGGCCCATGCTGATCTGTGCCTTCAGGACAATTTTTCCCTGGGCGGGGTGGCACCGAGCAGCTGTTCGTTATGTTGTGAAGGCAGAAGAGCAGAGGGCACGCGGAAGATCAGAGGACAGACAATCAGCATGCCTCGCGATTCAGGCGATCAGGCGACATGGCACAGCGGCGCGGAGCACAAGGGGGAGGCTGGGCAAGCTGGGCAGATCGATTTGGTCCGTGCGCCGGTAACACGCATTCCGCCTGCGACCGGAGGCCGACCGGGTAGGAACCGCTGCACCTGGGCTAGTGCAGTACCCATCCACACACACACTCCCTTGTCCTGTCCAGTACTGTATGCTCCTCCTCTTCTCTCGTCCTCTACACACATGCGCTGTCTCTCACTCACTACTTCGTCCTCTCTGCAGGTCAGCTTTATTAAATAAAAGGGCTGCAGAGAGTCTTCTTTTGCAGACCCCCCCACTTGTATCTTTCACCCCGCCTTCGACTTGCATCCTCCTTATCTGACGACTAGTTCGTCTTCCTATCCTACCGTCATCCCCCCTTCACCTCATCCTCATCTCTTTTCATTTCAACGAACCCCAACGCGCTCGACGTGCCACGAATTTATTCTTCTCTGCTATCGCTGTCATATCAACGCCGACATCGTATTGCTTGCTCTTAAAGAAGTCTTGACGACCTTGAACATTCGCCTTTCACGACCTGTTAGTATCCCATCCACACGCCCACACACTCTCTCTCTTCTCATCATCTGTTTGCACCAAAGCTCATGTGTTCAGTCCGTTTGACGTCCACGACCTGTTCTTTTCTTTCACGTCCACCTTCGCTGAGCGATTCGATTTTGATTCTCCTCCCAACGCCTGTTTCCAAAATGGCCTCTCAAATGGCTACCCCAAGCTACACCCCGGAGGTCCACGAGGACGTCGACTTCATGTTCATGTTTATGGCTCAGCAGCAGCAGCATCAGCAGCATGACGAGGCCACCATCCAGGAGCAGCAATACATGCAGCCTGCTCCTGCCTCTTTCGATCCCAACATGTACTCCACCCCCGCTTCCCTCATCACCACCCCGGCTCCATTCACGCTCGAGTCGACCATCCCCAAGGTTGAGCCTTCAAGTACATCTGTTCCCACCTCTGCTGCCACCCCCAACTTCCCCAACAGCGTGATTCACTCGAGCCCAAATGCTATCGAGAGCGCATCCGCTCACGCTTCCCCCTCCGGTTCCTCCGACCCTGCTTCAGAGGCTCCTCGCCAGGCTGGCCGCCGCAAGCGCAAGCTCACCCCTGAGGACAAGCGCCGCATCTGCCAGATCTACCGTACCAGCCAGGGCAAGATCCGCCAGGAGGACATTGCCAAGCAGTACTCCGTCGACCGCTCGACCATCTCCAAGATTCTGAATCAGGAGGAGCGTTGGCTCGACTCGGACGCCCCCGGCGCTGGTCTCCTTGCTCGTCGCCCCGGCGGTCGTTACCCGGCCATTGAGGAGGAGATGCATCGCTGGCTTGACGAGGCCGTCATGCAGGGCCGCGAAGTCCGTGACTCTGAGGCTCGTGAGGAGGCCCTTCGCATCGGTCTCCGTCTCGGTCACCCGCATTTCCAGGCCTCTTCCAAGTGGTGGGACGGTGTTAAGCGCCGCCGCATCGAAGAGGGCCGCCCTCTTCCGACTGCTCGCCGTCACGCAATCACTCCTCCCATGGGCATTGTCCGCTCCTACTCTGCCATGGGTATGGATCCCTACCCCCGGGAGGCCTTCCCCATGGGTGTTGCGGGTCCCAGCCAACATCCTTACGCTTTCTTCCCCGCCCACATGCAGGTCCCCATGCCCATGCGCTCTCGGTCTCAGTCTTCTCCTCAGGTCATTCCTGCCGCTTTCCAGCCTGGCGCCTATGCCACCCAGGCCGCCTCTTTCGGCCCTGCTCCCCGCCAGCGCTTCTCGCCTGGCCACGCTAATGCCGTTGCGCTCCGCCAGTGGACCTTCCCGGCTGGCTCTCCGGGTCGTCCCCAGAGCCGTCCTGGCTCGAGCCAAGGAAACCACCAGCAGATGACCTCTGTGTTTGGCTACACTGGCGACCTCGCCCCCCCCGCTGAGATTACCACCCGCGAGTCGATGCACGTTCCGGCATTGTCTCACTCTTCCGGCATGTCTCCCGGCTCGATTGCCATTTCCGAGCCCTCATCCGACCCCTCTGGCGCTACCTTGAGTCCCGAGACCCCGCGGACACCAGCCCAGGCCAACTTCACCAACCTCCCCATGGCGCTGTCCAACGAATGTGTCGACTTCAGCACATACCCTCAGTTCCAGCAGCCCCTGTACACACAGGCGACTGCCTGCATGCCCGAGGCTCAATACATGCAGCAGCCTCTGTATGCCGGCTACGTTCAGCCGCAGTGGTAATAGATAACACACGGACAATCACACCACTGTAATTTCGCATCCTTCATACACTTGTAGTTATTTTCGTTTTCGCTCTCCTCCATAGCATCCACTCATCTGTTACACGATCTGACCCACACACAATTTGCATATGATAAAGCAACGAGTTCCAAATGCATCATGACATAGAATCTACTACGGAGCTCTTGAGCAGTTCATATCGGGCATGGGCTTACACTAATATGAGCGGTGACAGACCGTCGGGCAGGTACGCACAGGCAGGCACGACGTGATCGACAACCCAACCCTACACCTTCCGTTAGTCCGTTCCCGCTCCCATATACTGGTTGCTGCATCCATTGGCGAGGCCTGCCAAACGTTTGGCGAGGCCTGCCAAACGTAAGGGTACAGGTGTAAGCAAAGTGTGGACGGCGCCCGGTTCAAGTTCTGAATTCTGCCGCAAACCGCCGTCGTTGCCAGCCAAGACATTGATCGACATCTACAACCGGCGAATTGCGGCAAAGCCCCACCGTATCCAAGGCCCGTGCGTGCATGCGTGACGCGTAACGCGGATCTGCCGATCACCACCACCAGTCCTTGGCTGGAACTGATCGCCGCTCTACGCGCTTCCTGATCGCCGTCGATCCTGATCCCCGGCCGTGGATCGGTGCGAGCGCCTCAAGGGGCCAAGCAAGGCGCTAGGGACTGATTGCGACTAGAACCAACCAGAGTATGTGCTGATCCGAACCGGTCAAAAGCGGCCAAGACCGATCGCGACACGGTCAGTGCCCGGTTGCCCAATTGCCCACCGGCGCCCACCTTCCTGTGGCCACACGTGATAAGAGCGCCACCACCGTCACAACCTGAACGACAGACGGTACACAGTGCTGCTCACCATCACCGCGTGCACCAATGCCTCGCGTGCCTCGCGTCAATGCCTCGCGCCATCATGCCGATATGATATGCCCACCTGCATGCCGCCAACTCGCCGAGGATGACGCTTAGACTGATAGTGATCGCAATAGAGTCTGTAGTCCGTCATCTTGACAATGGGAGTCGTTATGAGGGGATTGAGACAGTGTGGGGCGCCGTTCACGTCTCGGAGAATGGCATTGAGTAGAGAAGGCATTGACACCTGCTTGTGTGACGTGCCACGGCTGGACACATGTCGTGTTTGTGATGATATAAGAACAACGTCTGGAATGTACATAAGAACATAAGAACATTGTGCCTTGTACATTCTGGGTACATGAGACTGGACGAATAGAACCGGTGAGTCGGCCGTGTCGCGTGCCTCGCATCACCGGGGCTGGTGTCGTGCCGCGGCGCTGGGCGTTGGGCGCTGGTCGATGGGCGTTGGGAGTACGAGGGGGGCGCGTGCCGAGACCATACACGATATTCGGTGACGTCTGGACACCGGGTATCGTGTCGGTGTCAATGTCCAGACGGTATCGTGTCGGTGTGACGGCCTCACGCTGGAGTCTGCGGAATGAATGTCGGCTATCGGGGCGGCGCGCAGGCGCACAGGTGCGCGATCGGAGACCGCAGAGTAGAACAACCAAATGAGCAGACGTTTCTGCGAACTAGGGGGAAGAGAGGCATCCAGTGCCTCTCTTGAAAGCCACGCGCCACGCGCCGCGCGCCCCTCTACGCCTCGCGCCACGCGCCACGCGCCTCGAGCCTCGCTTCTTGGCGAGAGCGGCGCATTCCTCGCCAGGGCAAGCGCATTCCTCGCCTTTCCGGCTCTCTGCAGAACGGCTCTCCAGGTGATATAAGCCGGGCGGCGAGCGGCCGTAGTGAGCGCGCACGTGAGTAGCCAGGGTCAATACCTCGCTGTCAGACGGACGGACCTGGGAACGTCCGGAATGGTCTGGACGATTATCCGGGCGTGGCTGAGACTCTCCGTCCTGAGGCGTGGGACTACCGCGTACAGGCCGCAATGATGAGCCGAGCCGGACGAGGCATTTTTTTCACGACGCCCGGCAGCCATCGCCGGTATGTTAGACTTCGGCCAGCTGCGGTACCGGGGATGACGCTGCGGTATGTCAAACTTCGACGGTTCCGGGGATGAGGCTGACGTGCTCCCCGGCAGCTTCCTATCTTCTCCTCTCCAGCTCAACAAGAGGGTAAGAGGGAGCAAAGCGCTGAACCAAATGGCCAGCTCGGATCTGGGCCCCAAACGCACTCTGCAAGTTGTCGGAATGGATAACTGCTCGGAACCAGAAGCGATATAGTAGAGTCTACAAGCGCTCGAGCCTAGGCACAGGGCAAGGACACAAGAGCAGGAACGCGGATTGCCATGATGTAAGTCGCTTCGTCAGCTGACGCTCATGTGCTTTCTGATCTCGTTTTATTCTGCTTGAATACGAGTCATTGGACAATCGGCGTACCGGCGAGAGACGGATGCGTGGTGAGGATGATGGTCTGGAATGGGCTGAAGCTCGGATAGGTGCTGGCCTTGTCCCCGATGGACGAAGGTGAGAGCTGACGGAAGACATCGAGATGAACCGAGCTCGGGTCGTCTGAGAGGTGGTGTGTCCCAGACACCAAGGTCGTCCGAGGCAAACACGCACGGTCCAAGGTGTACAGTACAGCTACGTTTCACGACCACGACCGTAAGCAAGTCCGACTCGGTGCTCCCCGCAAGCACAACCAACTGGCTGCTCCAGCATTGCGTTTTTTGGTAGTGGGGCCTTATAGCGCAGCAGCATTTTCTAAAAGTATCTGGACACCAATAGTCTAGTGGTTAGGATGCTTCTCTTCCATTTCGGAACGTTAAGAAGCGGCCCGTGTTCGAATCACGGTTGGTGTACGTTTTTGTGGACTCCTACTTATTACCGAACTCGTCTTCATCCTTTTATCCCTGTGCCGATTCTGTGAATCCGGGCATCTGTGCACTTGGTCTGCTAGCTTGTCCAGCTTGCCCAGTCTCGAGCGGTACGCACTTACACTCACAGTAACAGATCTGGTGCGACGCCGAGATGCTGAGCGTGCTGTGTCCAACAGTCCGGCCATGCGGGGGATGCGGGGTTCCGCACGACCTGTCGGGTGTGGGCAGTAATCTTGCGCCGATACGAGCCCCTGATCGGAGAATCTTCCCACGCCCACTGGCTGAACCGCCAAGTACTACATGACGTACCGGCGATAACCCGACAACCCGTAGCATGCGAGCGATAACCGTAGGAACCGTCGCCCACAAGAAGTATATATGCTAAAGGAGGTGGGCGGGGACATGCGTTTCCCACATCCACCCACACACAACCATGGCTAAGTCCCCTATTACCTGTCACAGTGGGTACAGACTTACGGAATAGGTTCTGATTGCAGTTCTTGATGCTTCTGCGGGCAGGCCTGCGCAGGGCGTGTTTGTCGAGCTGTCGTCTGCCGAGGACGACCGCGTCGCGCCGCTTGCTGTCGGGTGAGTTTGGTGGAAAGATGGGTGGGGAGAAGAGAAGACAGGAGCGAAGAAGAAATGAGTAGAGAAGAGAGAGGAGAGAAGAGGGGAGAAGAGGACAACAGACAGAGAAGAGAGAAGAGAAGAGAGAAGAGAAGAGAGAAGAGAAGAGAACGACGTTTTCAGTCTCTCACCGCAATTCGCATCACTCCCACGCCGATCTGACACGCAGCCAAACCGACTCTGACGGACGGTGCACCACGCTCCTGGCGCCGGGAACGCCGCTGCGCCCGGGCGCGTACAAGATGACCTTCCGCACCGCCTCGTACTTTGAGAAGCGCGGCGTGGAGACGTTCTACCCCTTCGTCGAGGTGAGTCCTCGAGTCTGTCCCCGAGTCTTCGCCGGGCGGTGATGGGTGGTCGTCCTTTCCTTTTGTCACCCACGCCCACTTGGCCGACTCTGCTGTTATGTTCTCCACTCACGCCAGATCACCTTCATGTACAAGAACCCGTCGTCGCACTACCACATCCCCCTCCTCCTCAGCCCGTGGAGCTACACGACCTACCGCGGCAGCTAGGCGGCTGGCGGAGCGTAGTTGTGTAGCAGCTGGGAGATGTGAGGTGTGAATAGTTTGGGACCGATGCATTCGTTGTACCGTGGTTACACAGCTGCGCGTCTGGAGGTCTCCATCTCTGGAGCTTTGAGACGTCGTGGCCTTCTGATCAGCGCACACTCGCCTGCACACGTCTTCGATCTCCTCTTCCGTTTTGGAGATCCCCGTATTCAGAGATACGGATAGGCTGATTGCCCTTGGATGGGTGGCATGCGACGTTCTGACAACTCATCACTGTTCTCTGACGGTCCTTACATCCTTCCTGTGAGCTCCGCGCAGCAATCACAATCACCAAGACCATCACAATCACCATGCTCGTCCCTGGCATCTCTTAACGCATTCTGTTGATCCAGTCGTTATTGATAGTTCTCAAGTCAGTTTCCATGTACCGCCTTGATCCCAGAACATGACACCAGCAAACCTAGATCTATCAAACTGCATCTCTCTTTCGACCAGTCCCAGTCTCTAAAGACGTTACCGAAAAAAACCCATCTACAGAGGAGAAAAAGAAAGCTGTACAGTGTGGCTCATAAACTAGGATCCACAGACCCAGGGGTGCGGCCGGAAGAGTCGTCACGCCGCTGAGTCAAGCCGGGGTGTCTCTCTAATCGAATCCAAATGTCCGTGATGATAGTGACAACGCGTAGACAAAAAAGCGGCAGAATCGGAAATGACGCGATGCGTCAAGGTACATGAGGCCGCGGGCCCTCACTGAACCTCTGTGCCAGAGGGACCCGCCTGCGAGTCGTCTGCCAACGGTGGCGCACCGCCCTCGCCTTGCTCTTTCTTGAGACGGTACGCCTTGTATTGTGATTCGGACATTGCGCTGCCGTCTGGGTTGGTCGGCAGTGGATGAGAGATGGCACACTCTTGCCCTTGTTCTGATTTGTGATGCCGCGTAAGCGCGTCGAGGCGAGCAAACTTTTTGCCACACCCTTCACACTCGAATGGCCGCACTCCCTGGTGCAAGTGCATATGACGTTTGCAGTCGTGTTGGCGAGCAAAACCAACAATCGATTTCGGACAACCATCGTAAAGACACTTGTATGGCCGCTCGTCGTTGTGTGATCGCAAATGACCCTTGAGGTTGAAGTGGCGAGTGAACGTTGAGCCGCATCCAGGAATCGGACACTTGAAGATGCCGCTGTTGGTACGCCGGCTTGCCGACGCGACTTCGGTTGCCATGCTGGTGACTTTGAGCTTGGCAACCTTGGAACGGGGATCGAGACGGGGGTCGACGTAGTACTCGTACATTTGCTCCGACATGTGCTCAGGCATCTCCATGTGCGAGTGGTGCGAGTAGGACGAGCCCTGAGACGACACAGACAAAGCAGGCGAGGCCGAGCGAACAGAGGAGGCGGACGAGTGCCGAGAGTGAGAGTAGGATCGCCCACGCATGGACGGGGGAAGGAGCGTGCCATCTTCTGGGTTTGTGATGGCGTTCAAGAAGTCAGCCGTAGAACCACCCTGACCCATGCCCCAGCCTGTACCGCCTGGCACAGACCCTGGTGGGCCAAAGCGACTGAAGTCTTCACTCTGGACGGCACGGCGATGCGAGTAAGGCCCGCGGAGACGGCCAGGGGGAGTGATGGCACCAGGCATGGTAAACTCGATGCCGTATCCAGGTGTTCCTGCGCCCGCTGCGTGGTGCATGGTCCCCTCAGCAAACGACCGGCGGCGAGCAGACTGGTTACCGGTCTCGGGAATGAGGAAGTGCGACTGGGGCACAGGCTGGGCGATGCCTTGCTGGTACATAAAGCCTGGGGAAGAGTTGTTCGAGCCCGGACCGGTATATCCGGCACCAGCGTTGAGACCCAGCTGCTGGTAGACGGCCATCGATGTTGGCGATATCTGGCCCGACTCGTACTTGGGCGTCTCCTGGCCGGCAATGTTGGTGTTGATCTGTCCGAGACCATGAGGGTCCATCATCTGTGCCTGGCCAGGAAGCTGACGAGGGTCCATGGTGAGATGACTGCTGCTGGCCTCGGCGGCTGCGTTGTTCATGCGCCAGTTGTTGATCCACTGGTCCTGGCTGTTCATGTGCTGGGGCTGCGGTTGCTGCTGGAACTGACCAGCCATGGCCGGGTTGTTCATCACCTGGAACATGGCCTGGCGGTCGAACTGCTCGCCACCGGTGCCGTACGACTCCGACTTGGCGCGAGGACGATGTCCGGCACCAGTGCCTAGGTTGCCCATGTCAAGGTTTTGTGTCCACTGCTGAGCATCACGGACAAAGGCTTGCTGCGCCGAGGGAATGCCGGGACCACCTGTTTGCGAAGTGCCCATGGAGGCAGACTGGACACCGTTGGCCTGGGCTTGGCTGCTCTGTGCAGCCTGCGCAGCCTGAGCGTTGGCTCGACGGAGGGCAGCGTCAAAGACACCGTTTCCTTCTTTCAAGCCGCTGATCGGCGTAGAGGGCTGAATGGTGATCATGGGGCCGTCGGCATTGTCTGCGATGGGGCTAATGCCAGCCATACCCGTAAGAGCAGGGTTCGCGGGGGGTAGCAAGCTATTACCAAACTGGCTGGTTGGCTGAGGCGGCTGAACGGGCACGGCTGCCATCGGCTGGTATTGCGGGGATGGGGCTCCCTGGGGGATCACAAGAGCAGGTGGTGACTGTGGCTTGGAAAAGGACGGCGACCCGTGTCCAGACGGAGAGCGATTGACGGGCGGGGAAGGCGCCGCGACAAATGGACTGGGTGAACGAGCCGAGTCGGGGAAGACAGAGGAGCTTGCAGAGGGTTGGTCGGCTGGAACGAACGGCGAAGCGGCACGCGATTGGTCACCAGGGGTGGCGTGGCCGTGAGAGGACGCGTTCGAGATACTAATATCAGCTATGTGAACGAAAATCATCCACTCACATCCGCTGGAGCTCCTCATACTGTTCTTGATCGTCAAACGGGGTTGCGGCGAGACCACCTGTGAAGCTTGCGCGGCGAGAACCGGCATTGGACCCGTGCTGCTGTTGCTGGAGTAGACTGTTGTTCCAGTCCCCCGTCTGAGGTGCTGACGTGAGGCCACCATCGTAGTACTGGTCAGAGCCCATTGCGTTCGCCTGCTGCTGAAGGAATGCCATGTCTGATTGTTGCTGCTGCTGCTGATGGTACTGGTACACCGCATGGGGATCCGCGAAGTGCGAGGGCGCGTTGGGGTCTGGGTGGCCGCCATTCGAGACGGAGGCGATAAGAGTGCTACTGCTGGCCGGGTCGAAGGGGACGCTATCTTTGCGAAGCTCGTGGTGCTGCTGGATGTGGTCTGACCGTGGGTCGCGGGGCTCGAGAGACTGGGGCTCCTCGGCATACTGAATTGGACCAAATCCGCCGCCATACTGATCTCCCACGCCCGGGTTGTAGTTCTTGGACGGCAGATCGAATGAGCTCTGCGCGGATGGGCGCTGCTGAGTGCTGAAAAAGCCCTCGAAGGAGGGTTCGGGAGAGGCCATTGTGGGTCGAGATCGACAGGGATAGGGGCGGTGGCTGTGACTGTCAGTACACAGTGGCCTGTGTGAACTGTGTGCTCAGACGTGAGGGCGCGATGAGCACATGTCTGGCAGGTCGTATCTTGCGCGCAGTAGGCGACGCGTCTATTAATGCTGTGGGACTCACGGCGTTAAGAGTGGGGATGTGAGACTCCAGCAAACCTCAAGGGGCTGTCGCAAATGTTAATTGCTGGATGAACTGGTCTAGAGAATGATGCTGTGGATGGACGATGGATTGTCCGTTCCGAGGGAAGGTGGTGGCAATGGCGGCACCAAGAGGTGGTCTGGCAGGACGAGACACGCAAACGACGGACGCGTGACGGTCAAGCTTGCAGCTACCCGCTGTTTGTAAAGACGCGCTCAAGGGCCCGTGGTGCTCGGCACTGCTAGGAGCAATAGCTCGGAGTAAACGGAAATAGCAGGGAGATTAGAGATGTCCTGGAAACAACCCGATGGAAAGATACGACGTGAGTGTACGGTGAGTGAGCGTGTTTCGCGTGTGGTGGTTCGGACCGAAGGCGAGGGACGACAGCGGGTGCTTGGGGCGCGGGTGGCCGAGTCGGCCTCGACGAGCTTGCGTGGGGTGACGAGTAGGTGCAGCCGAGGTAGGGACGGGCGACGAATGGGTAGTCCGCAGCGGGGTGGTAAACAAGTGGGTGGGGGTTGGTGGATGGATGGATGAGTGGAAATAAATAAATGGGTGAGAAGAGAAGATGACTGATCGTGATAGACGGGAGAAGACGAGGCCGCGTAAAGGGGACGGGGGGAAGGGACAGTATTCGACAGTTCAGAGGCGACACGACCAGCAGCAAGAGCGTGGTTCAGCAGCAGCGGGGGGTGCGTGTGTGGGGATGGGTGGGTGGATATAGGATGGTGTGTGTGTGCACGGGATCTGGGTCTGGGCGATCTGGGCAGTGTCAAGTTGGATGTGGGTGGGGAGCTGGGGAGGAGAGGTAGAGTGAGGTCAGCGGAGGTGAGTCGTGGTACAGCAACAGCGCGCGGGGGAAGGAACAGGCCGAACAGGGCAGAAGAGGGGAAGGGACTCGCGGACAAGGCAGGGAAGGAGAGGAGCAACGGCAAAAGGCAAAACATGGACAAACGAGAAAAATGACTGGTACTGGGCACGAGAGGGACATGGAAGGCGAAGGGGCCAAGGTAGGACGCAAGGGGGGGATGCGGAGTGGGACAGGGGTGGCGACGCTGAGAAATCGGATAACAGCATCAAGGCAGTAGCCCAGAGGGCAGAGGCCCGAGGTCCGAGGCTCGCGGCCAGGGTCTGAAAGGCCGTACCGCGAACAAAGCGCCTACCGATCCTACGATCCTACGAGAAGCATGGCATCGCAGATATCGCAGGATCGCACGCTTCGCACACATCGCGGCCTCAAGCGCTAGCGGGCTGCATCCACACGAGCGGGCAGACGTGCTGCACTGCAGGCCGCGCGATTTCAGCCTTATTCCTGTTTGCGTACCACATCCACAGACACACATGCCAGCCTCTCGGCTCTCGGGCGGAATGTCGGCACCATCACCACATGGCCACATGCATGACGACCGAGGTTCGAGAAGCTTGAAGGCAGTGATTGATTGAATAAGCATGCGAAAGGCGGCAGTGCGATGACAGTCTGACACTGAAGTGGCGTCTTCGGGCTGTACAAGGCAGGAACCGAGAGACACTGGCGCCAGTGGGGGGAACGACATGGTGTCGGTGCGTGGATGCGCGGAGGCGACCGGGGGCATGGGCAGCAGTGGACCTCAGGATCTGAACTGGCAGGTTACGACGTTACGCTTCCGAAGAATATCACCAAGGGGCACAATAACCCAAGCCGACAAGCGTATGGCTCGCAGTCCCACAACTCCGCGAGAGCAACGGTAGTTGGTGTGCGCTACAGGTACACGGGTGCGGGGCATTGACGGAGAGGAGTATCCGAGAAATCGAGACCTCCATGCCCTTTGCGGCAGCGACATGTTTCGAAAGTTGCCGTAGTAGCCATGTTTGTGTGCATTAATGTAATGAATTGTAATAGGCTGATTCCCAAGTGTTAATGGGTATAGATATTTAAGGGGAGGCATGATTGGCGGTAATTCGCTTTGTGGATCCAATGTGAATATTTCCGAAACACAGATTGTCGCAGGACAGCCTCCAGAAAACCCAGAAGGAGAGCGGCTCAGCTCAGCTGCCGAGGCCAGCCATCCGCCAAGGCGCAATGGCGCGGAGGAATGGCATGGGTGGCGTTCATGGCGTCCACAGCCTACAGGCAAAAGCCCAGTGCCCAGTCGTCATCGGCCCGTGGCCGTATGTGGGGTGAGGATGACACACTCTGTTCCTGGTACCTATTAGAAGTTGGTTTTTGCCGGAACCCCTGAAATCTGTCCGTGTCTTCAGAGTCTAATGGCGTGGCGGTAAGGTGCAGCCAAGTTAATGCAAGTTACTCATGGATGTTGTTATTACATTCTAGCCGATTAGTAACATCATTAGAATGCGCTCTCGCTTCTTCCGATTTTTGTTTCATTATTTTTCTTTTATTTTGTTGTTCATATTCAGAAGTACAGCAAGTGAGTTCTACTGGCGGTTATATACGTTTATTTTGTTCAGGGAAGAGCTAACTCTGACATCTCAAACCGGGAACAGGGAAAGGGGTACAGCTTTGAGGGGCGGCAGAGAAAAAGGCTACAGATCCCTTTCTGCCCTCGGTGTTGCTGACCCTCTGCCTTGGTGCCTCGGGTCGAGTCTCAGCCCGGCTCAGCCGAGTACAGCGTGTGAGCAACTGCATGTTGCGTTGCTAATCACTCGCCCAGTGCGCCAGTGCCTCATTGCTAGAATGTTATTTGGTTTGGTCAGTTGAGATTAAAACATTAACATTTGGTGGTTACATAATTACAAGCTCTCTATGTGCTACAACCCACCCGTCTCACAAGTGATAGGCTCCGGACAGAACCGGTAAAGTCGGGAGATTGATTCTGTAATCGGTGAGGCGGTGCAAATCAAAGGAGCAACGGCGTCGAACAATAACAATACGGGAGTAGGGCCTGCCGATCAAATCTGGCCTTGCGCACCTCAGCGCTCAACCGCTCCTCCACCTCTCCCTCTCCCTCCCTCCCCGGGAGTTTCCTCTCCCGTTCACTTTTCTTCCCCTCTTCTTTCGTGTTTTATTTTTATTTTTATTTCGGACGCTTTTTCTGATTTCCTAGTATTATCAGCCATATCAGTTGCACCGCCTTGGCATATCGGCACTGCTTCTGTATATCAGTGCACTGCCATTTCACCGCTTCTCACCGTCTGTTTCGTACTCAGAAGCCTAATCTCTCAAGACCCACAACAACAAACCACCGTACCACCTCAAACCAACGGGACACGCCAAGATGAACACGCCGCGCTCTGTTGCATATGGCTGGGCGGTGAGTCGTGCATTGCATTCCACACTCACACCTGCAATGGAGGAAGGGGGAGCATGGCGGCAAGGACCTTCAAATCGCGTTGTGGGCCTTCCATGGCGATCACTGTGCCGTCACCATCCGCACCGCCTTGCTCCACTATCCCGATTCCAATGCCTATCGTCCTCCGTCCAAGATCCCTCGAACACCAGACTGGCTGTTCCCGAGCGAGTACCCTTTTGCTGACATACCCTTGCTCACGATACGTACACACTCCGACCACTATCTCATTCCCGACCTCCCCGCGTTCTTCACCGCCTGGCGTTATCGGCACCGCCGCCCACATCGCCTCGCCCTCCTACAATCCCAACTGACAAATGGCTGGCGTCCATCCTGATCGGCGCGATTGTCGGTGATCGCAATCATGATCGCGTTCTTCCCTTTCATTCTCATCTCTGTCCCTCCCTCCCTGACTCATCTCGCATCGGTCGGTTCCCTCGTCGACACTCTTTATCGCTGTAGGCCCTCATCGTCGCTACTGGTATCGGATACTACATGGCCAAGGGCGTCAACGAGGAGCGCTGGAAGGAGCAGCGTGCCCGCGGCCTTAGGCACAACGAGGAGGCAGACTGTGAGTGTTCCCGTGGAGCATGTGGAGAAGGACCACCCGAGGAATGTTCGGGTGTTGCGCGGAACGAGACGGAGAAAGTCGGGAGTGACATGATCACAGCGATCGTCATTCCCCTTGGCGGTCACATGCTGCGCTAAGACTTATGCGTTCCGATCGTGTGTTGATCGTCGACGCCTAGGCCCGCTGTTTGATGTGCAGTCTTGAGTAATTAGGTCGATGATCTGCTAGGATCCAGCCAGGAACGTCTGTTGATCTCGGACTTCGTGGCTGGCTTGAACGACATCTGCTCAGTGCTCCGTCACTCCATTCGTCACGCTAACAACAGGGCGCCAGAAGATCGCCAAGGCCGAAGCCGAGATTGCAGCAGCCAAGGCAGCGGCGGCGGAAGGAAAGAATAGTACTGAACGAGGGGCATAGCATAGCGCGAGCAATCCATGTCATCATTAGCATTTCTCAAATTTCATGCGAGCGGCAAGTGAAAAGCAGTAGTGCACTAGCAAATGTCGACTGTAATGAACGTCAAACCAATTACAAAAAGGGAACGTGCCAATAGTCCCCTCCCACCGCCGGGGAGACAGGTGTGTGCTACCGCAGCTCCGCCTCCCACGGGCAGAGGAGCAACTACGGATACAGCCGGGCCCAAGCCGCGTTTACCTGGGTGGCCCCCTTAGGTGCAGTGTAGGCAGTATAACATTAATACTCCATCACCGCCAGGGATTCGAACTTCCGTCGCCATCGACACAAAGGCCGAAGATAACCGCTAAGCATAAGTTGGATCTATGAGCTAAACCACTGAGCTATGCCGCTTGCAATAATTGAAAAGCAACGGGATCCTGTTGACACCAACCCGGATATGTGTGCCCCCCACGACTGCTACACTGCGCAGATCAATCCTCGTCGTTCGCCGCGGTTGTACCCCGAAAACAGCAGTAGATCATGCAGTAGATCTCTCCGACGTAGGAAACGCGACTCGCATGGCCAGAACACTTTTGCTTCAACTTTAATGTGTCAAAGTGCAAACCTTCGGATTCGTCCGTGTTCGCCGGCCAACGGCGGCAGGCGCCTGGCCCCCGGCCAGACGTCAGAGTCTCCGTAGCGGTCTGCGCCTCAGAGGTTGCATCTTGAGTCAGATTCTCGGTTTGGGTCTGCCCAGGTTCTCGACGGAGCGACGGAGCGGCTGGATGGGCCTCGTCTTTCTGCGCCGTCCAATCTCGCCCAGAGACAGAGTCTCCATGGCGCCTTGCGAGGGGCTGACCGCCGTTGCTGCCCGTGCCGTGCTAGCGCCCTCGTGCCATCCACCCTCATTCTACCACTTTAGTGAATCAGTTGCGCGGCATACAGAGCGTGCGACTTAAACACAGACGCTGCAACAAAACGTCAGACTCAGTGGCCGCAAGGGATACAGTAGATCCATACACAATGCTGCCGGGCCTCACACTGCGGTTGATTTGCAGCCGGGCCCGGCGTCTAGGTCTAATCACAGCGTGCGCCGTGGGGTATCAAGACGGTCCGGCCGCCTAATCGCGGGCCTTCTCGTATCTCACCCCCCACGTGTTCGTTACTTCTCTTGTCGTCTATCGCCGCCTGCGGTGTTTTGCTCTCCGCTCCTCCAGTCTTCCGCTCCTCCGCTACTCCTGCTTGCCCTCGGCGGCCTTGGCCTCTTCCTCCTTCTTCTTGGCCTCCTCTTCCTTCTTCTTACGCTCCTCCTCCTCCTGCTTCAGCCGGTTGATCTCCTGGACGGTCGGGTCGTCCGGGCGCCACCGGCCCTTGAAGCCGTGGATAACGGCGTCAAAGTCCTTCTCCGGGACGCCCTGCTCGTTCGGCCAGGCTGCGGCAAAGGTCTTTGATGGGAGGAAACTGCGCCAGTGTCAGTAAAGCGCCAGGGGAGCTATCGTCATCGTCGCGTTGGACTACTCACAGTACGTCGCCGTAACGGGTAGGGCGCTTCATGGAAATCAGAGCTTCGGGCGTGATGCCATACCGGACGAGGAGATATCTGTAGACACAGTCCGTCCAGACACCGGGGCCAGTCCACTCAAGCGCCCACGGCTCAATGTACTCCTCGCCCTTTGCCTTTGCAGCTGCCTCGTCCTGTTCGATCTGGAGCGTCTGGCGGAGGACGCGGCCAACAACGTCTAGCAAGATCGGGTGGCCTGGGCGTGCTTGCATGACCCATTGTGTGATTTGCACAGCGCGAGAAACACCAATGTCGTGCCAGTTCCAGCCGTACATGATTGCGTCAAACTCGATTCCAACGACGAGGCCCGGCTCGCCGGTCTCGTCACCGTCGACAGGCTGCCCGTCGGGCGAGTTCATCAGGCCCAGGACAGAGGTGAGATCCTGCAGCTTCTCGGGCGTGCCCACGTCGTAAGGCCTGCCCCACTTGTCCGCCGGGATAATTGGTGAGGCTGGTGTCAGTGACTGGTAAAAATGTGGGTTGGCGCAGCTGTGACAGAAGAAACAGCTGAAGCGCGTAACACGCAGGTAGCAGGCGAGGTCCGCCGTGGTGCCAGATCTCGGGCTGTAACCAACCACCTGGTCTGGAGCGCAGTCCAGAGCGAAGCAACCACCAGCGTCAGACGATACGAGGTGTGTCCTGATTGGGTGCTGTCCAAACGGTGTCGCGACAGTACCACACCGCTGACTTCGTCGAAGCTGAGTTTGCGACTGCGACCAAGCGTTTGAGACTGTAAAACTCACTGTCGGAATCGGCATAAATGCCACCCTCGACGAGGAGGACGAGGTACCGGAAGAGGTCGCTCTTGAGGACGATACGGGGAAGACGACGCCAGATGGCGTGCAGCTCTGTCCCGCCAAAGTGGTATTCGACCCACTTTTCCAGTGCGCGGTCGTCAAAGGCGTTGAGTTTTGTCTGCGGCATCTTCTCCTTCCACCCGTTGAACATGTCGGGGAGGTCGTAGATGTTCTTGTCGGTCGTGATGAGCTGGTCCGGGGCGGGCGGGTACGGTTTGCTTGTGGGGCGGAACGAGGCGCGCGAGTACACGGCCTCGAGCCACGGATAGCTGTTATCGCCGCCGGTGAGGAAGTCGCTGTACACGGCATGCAGCTCGTTCATGTACTTGTCCATCGTGTAGTTGCCGACCTTGAGGCCGTACTTGAACTCATGGTCCCAGTCGTTGAAGGCGTCCCACGTCTTGGAGAGGTACGACTCGATCTTGTGCTCGATGCGCGTTGCGGGCACGGCATCGGCAGCCACAATCTCCGTGTCCTTGTCGTCCTTTGCCGGGAGCATTCCATAAATGTCCCCGTCATCCACCGACATCGGCGGCGCCTTGCCGACAAAGCGCATCGCGGTGTCGCGGTGGATGTGGAGGAAAACTAGGGTGAGGACCACGATGGGCACACACACCATGATGAGTGTGAACCGTGGCCGCTGTCGGTAGTACCCGAGCATGGCGGCGGGTGACGACGAGTCGGGGGGTGATACAAGGGATGCGGTGGTCTAGCCGGCTGAGATGGTGGCGAGTGGCCGAGAGAGCGTATTAAGAGATCCCGATGCGATCAGAAGAGATGAAAATCTAGGGCGCGTAGATGCCGGGTCGAATGAATGGAAACCCTGGTGTAGAGGAAAAAGCAGAAATAGAACACAAACGAGACACACAAGTTGACCTGTGTGTGTGGTGAGATGAAGTGATGAACGACGACACGTTATCGGTGGAAACGACTGTTGTGATCGCGAAGAGGTGAGATGAGAGCCAAGTGGACGTGGAGAAAAAAAAGGTCCACCGGGCCAAAGATGCCGACGCCGCTCGGTCTCCTCCTCTCCCCGCCCTCGAGTCACACAGTTGTGTGTTTCCCATTCCACCTGCATAGCCTGCATGGCTGGCTCGCATGCAGTCCGCAGCAGTTCCTTCTGCATGCTGGAGTTGTCCAGATTTACTCGATCTGTCAGCTCTTTGTCTCCCCTAAACCCAATCTCGTCCCTTGTCCAGGCATGAAACCATTTTGCTGCTGCGCCTTCACTCCCACCTACCCCTGAATGTTCGGCTTGGCCCCCTCGGCCCGGATGCTGCGCGCTGCGGATGGTGTTGGCGTCCGACAAGCGCGATGTGATACACCGCCTGGGAAGCTGCCGCGGTTGTCGCGCCAGTACACACTCTCGGAAACAGAAGTTTAGCTCTGCGAGGAGACACGGCAACCAGATCCACAATACGTAAAATGCGTAGATGCGTAGAGCCAAACAGGCCACGGGCTAATGACCAGCGGCCAGAGGGACAGACACAGCGCAATCCTTAACAACGATAACGAGGCCAACGAGGAACGTCTGCCGCGCGGAAAACGTGGCAGAATCTTGCGCGACCCTCCGCGAGAGCACTCAATAGCTCAATGCCTACCCCGTACAGATTGGGAGACAGCTCAATGCGATATTCGTTTCCCGGCGTTGATGCTTCAGGCAATATCTCATTATGTCTCCGAGGATGAGGACCAGCACAAAGCGCGACCCGTCGTACGTCGTAATGGCATGCATCGCACTGGTACTCCTTCCATGACACGCAACCGCTGCGCAACCTGACGCCCAGACGCCCAAACGCCCACCCTTGGGCATCCGAAGTCGAAGGGGTAAGCTGCTGCCGTAGAGCCTGAATTGGGTTTAGCAAGTGTAACTGTAACTGGGCTCGGAGACATACATAATGAGTCCGCAGAGCGCCAGAGTTCAAGTGTCGACCTGGGGCAAGGAACAAACGGACCGGGAAGACTGCCGCTGGTGGGACTGCGAGCTGCGGGACTGTTCCGTGTACCATGTGCGTTTCTCAACCCGGGTGGCCAGGGGCAGACTGCTCCTGCTGGCTCCTGACTCTAAGAGTCGGGGGAGCCCCCGATCTCAGCGAGCCTGAAGCTAATCTCCCTATGGCTGCGCTGTGTCGCGTTTAACTCTTAACGTTTGCTCGCCGCGCTCGTCAACTCCAGCGTCAAACAGTATACTGTAGTACCTATCGAATGCATGCCTGCTAGTAGCTTGCCTGTAATCTTGTCCTCTTCAGTCGTCGCTCCTCCGGATCGTTACCTCATTGACCTGGCAGTGATTTGAACAGCGCACTGTCCCTTCGTCCCCTTCGTTCCTAATCCCCTCACGCTCGAGGCCGCAGGAGGCAAGCTCGGAGATCTCGGATCCACTTGGTACATAGTCTGGATCGCTCTACTCTATACCTTTTGGTTCACCCCATCCCGCATGGCAAGTATCCACAGGGCATCCACTTCATCTCCCCCGAATATCGCAGAGCACAGATAACAGAGATGGCAGATACAGAACACAGCGATACTGTGAGATCAAAACACATCTTCTGCGCACTGATTGCCAGTTATTGCAGATCGAGTGTTGTCATCTTCCAATGCTGCGTGAGCTGCGCGCTGATCTATCAATCCTCCTGATTGTCCTGATTGTCCTGATTGTCTGCGGATCTGCTGATCTCATCTCTGACGCTTATTACCTTCTTGACCCTACCACTGTGCTTCGCGCAGATCATTGCGATCAGCGATCCGCAGCGCGCAGTGATTCTCACGCGCCGCATTCCTAAGCTCGCAGGTCGTCGCTGACGGGCCTCCACTGGTCACAACCCTGGCTCTCGCAATTCAATACATACATCTCAGTAACAGGGTGGTCGTACACGGCGGGTATGTACAGGAGGAGTATGTATGTGGTGGCCATTGTGGCTCATCTGCAGTAGGTTATGGCTTCTATGCCGTGCGTCCGCCCTATGGGTTTGCTTTTAGTGTCCATCTCTTGCGGGTCGGGATTCCCGTGGTTCTCAGTTGAATGCCGCGCTCGTTCACGCGTTTTACACCTTCTTCGCGTCCTTGGCCTCCTCGGTCACCTTCTGCTCCACCTCGGCCTGCTTGTGCGGCGGGATGAGCATGTGGGACTGCTGCTCGCGGGCAAACTCTGCGCTTTGCTCGCGGGTAAATTCGGGGATCGAGCCGCGGACCTCGGCGGGCGCCTCGGCGAGTGCGAAGGGGTTAAAGTCGCGCTCCTGGTCGAGGTTGGCGAGCGAGTGGTTGACGAAGCGGTGCGTCGCCTCGTCCGCGCGCACAGCGCGGATCACGTCCAGCAGCGACGCGTCCTCGGGAAGGCGCCAGTAGTCGATGGCAATCTGCGGTGCAGGCTTGTCGTTCCACTCGGGGACAAGACCGGCCTGCACGTCCTTGATGCAGTGCGTGTACGTCCGCACGGCCTCCTCCTCAAGGGCACCGACGAAGCGGTGCGCAACCTTCGGCGCGATGAGGTAGGTGCCGAAGAAGGCGCAGTAGAAGACGGCCTGGCCGCCCATGACGAGGGCGCGAGTGAACCACGTCGGCTGCGAGACGGCCATGAACGTCCTGAATTGTTAGCTTATATCCGCCAGGTAGCCAGGTTCAGTCACTCACAGAAGGTGCATACGCTCGTTCTCGGCTTCCTCGAGGAGGGTGTGGATCCAACCGCCGTCGCGGCGGAGGAGACGGAGACTGCGGAGGTGGCGCAGCGTACCGGCGACCATACCAGGAACGCCTGCAATAGACTCGAGAAGGATGATGCGCCTGAGCCACTCGCGGTCGCTCAGAATATCGCCCTTGGCGCGCAGCTCGGCGATCGGGATCGGGTCCTGCTTGAGGACGTCCTCGGGGATTGGCTTCGCGACGTAGCCGGACACAAAGTCGAACGAGCGGCTGCGGTTAGATTAGCAACGGAATAGAGACAGGCAAGGAATGTCATCCGGTAGAAATGGAGCAGTGGGAACTTGGATGTGGAATGGTCATTATATCACCAGGAGAGGTCGTGGCCGATCCTCCGATGACGGCGGTATGGCCATATCCATTCATGCCACCCAGGCCGCGTGTCCGCCGGCCACAGGTGGTGGCACCCACGAATCCGCAGCATTCGTATCCGCATCGGGCTCGACTGCCATTGCTTCCAACAGACACTCACCGAAGCAGTTTGACGACGCCGTGCGCGGCCTTGTCGCCGACTGTGACGGGCTCCCTCCCGACGACCTGGACCGAGTCGAGGTCGGATTCAGTGTAGATGGGGTTCATCATTGTCCACTGTCCGCTGTGCTGGACGGCCAGCTTGTCTTCGGGGCTCTTTACTACGAGTGTCAGCAAGAAGCATGATATGACGGCTGCCATCTGAGATAGCATCAACTGTTTACTCACTGTTGTAGTGCCGCCCGTCAGTGCCGCCAACGACGGCGGCGCCCTCGCGCTGCGCAATGTCGGGGAGGAGTGCGGTGGACGCGCTCTCGTGTGCGTGCGGCTTCGAGCCCGACCTCGGGGGCTCGTTGGGCGGCGGCACAGCGCGGGCCGGCAGCGACGAGTGCAGGCCGCGCGCGAGGTAGGTGGCGTAAAGGGGGGAGGTGATGCGCGGGGCGAGGCGGGCGCGCGCACAGAGCGCGGCGCTGCCCGACAGGCGCATGCCCATGCCGAGGGGTGGGGTGATGAGCGACATGTCGCGTAGGTGGTGTAGGATAGGGGATGCTAGTGCTGTTGTGCTGTTTGGCTAAGCGTGTTGGGTGTGGATGAGGATGGATGGGACTGCTGCCTTTATATCGTGACAGCCACAGGCAAGAGAATATTCTCTCTGGACCTCTGTGTGAATCGGTCATCTGGTTATCGCGGCTTGGCCAGCGTCATGGGCGTCCACTCTGTCATCCATCGGTGATCTACAGATACACGCTCCTACGCTCCTACGGAGCAACTCGCACACCTGTAGTAAACAGTCCAAATTCCGAAGACTTTGATTACTATCTGTTAAGGATACATTGCATTGCAATAATAGTAAAGCCATGAGTTCAGAGGAGCATCAGCGGCGGTGACTGGTGAATTACGGCATGGCGGGGTATGACGTATGAGCACATTAGGATTCACCTAATTAATTTTTTTCAAGTGGGTAAGAGTTCGCCACGACCGCCAGCTATTCTGACTGTGCTCGCCACCCATGCCACCCATTCATATTTCTTGCGGTAGTCACCACCCAACCCAGTTTTTCAGAAGACAATAACAAAAATATCAAGATCAGACAATGGACATACAGACCTCACGATCCACATCCATTCCAGCACCATCAATGTGCCTCTCCTCATCATACATCGCACCGCAATGCATCCTCTATACCATGTCTCGCAATGCATCGAGTACGATGCATGCAATCCTACACTGCATATGCCCTCGGGACGCCCCGGAAGCAATACCAAACCCGGGACGCGCCGGGATGCCACACCAGAATACCAGATGAGAGACTACGGCTCGACCCGATCTGCCAAATCGTGCCCCGAATCTGACTCATCCCAGCTCCGTAGGCCGTAGCGAGGGGCC
This sequence comes from Apiotrichum domesticum, assembly GCA_001599015.1. Lineage (NCBI taxonomy): Eukaryota > Fungi > Basidiomycota > Tremellomycetes > Trichosporonales > Trichosporonaceae > Apiotrichum > Apiotrichum domesticum. The sequence goes on along the minus strand of BCFW01000004.1, from coordinate 1,529,299 downwards.
AGCGACGAGTGCATGCACGAGTCGCCAGTGACCTCTTGCCTGTCATGCCTGTCTGCATGCTATCCGCTGCATTCCCTGCATCCCTTCAAAGCCTTGCACGTGTGAGGAAAAGCTCGGCCCGTACGCTCTAGTCCGTTGCCGCCGGCATCCTCTCGGACCTCGCTCGGACCGCGGCGCACGCCCCGAGCTCCCCGACCCGACGCCGATCACAGATCACAGATCGAGCATGCGCATCACAGATACCAGTTACGTTAACAGATGCCGTGGCGCGTGGGATTTGGTATCCTAGGAGCGTACATTCGGCGCAACTCGTCGCTGATCGTAGGACTGACTCGGACTGGAAGAAATTCGGTGACAGACTACACACTTGAGCAAGCTCAAAATCTAGAACCTCGGAGCGCACGCGCCACAGTCCCAGAAACTTTGTACACCCGTGCCTTCGGCGCTCGGACCGGAATCCGGACCGGCCTCATTCTTCCACCTCCGTCGCCTGCGCCACCACGCATTCCGAACAAACGTGCCGCCACGCGGGATTGTCCGGCAACGAGCGACGAATGTGAGAACGGCGGCCTTTGAAGCTTTGCAGCCGCGTGTGTCTGGGTAAGTTTGCCACGACGAGTGTAGAAAGTTGAGAAAGAGAAAGTTGAGAAAGGGGATGTGCCGGTGGCGGGGGAGTGGGATGCGCCAGGTAAACGGCCGCGAGACCCACAGCGCCGGCCGTCAATTACTCCTGGCAGTGGCTGTGGCGCTGGGTGGAGTGCACATTTCGCCGCCTCCATTGTTATCCTCTCACTTCTCCTGATTATCATTCCGGCTGCCGACTGGCGGCTACCGAGGCTGCCAGCATCGACGAGCACCTACGATATGTACAGTATCTGCACAAGTCTTACATTCCCAACATCCACAATAACACTAAACCATCTCCGCCGGCCACTCAAACAGCCCGAGACCAGCGCCCGCCACACGTCGGGCACGGCACGGCGGCCTGTAGCGCGAGGCGTACCAGAACATTCGCGTCGCTTACCCGGTCGGGGAGGAGCGATACCGCGGGACACACCGTGCAGAGGCGGTACTCTGGTGTCGTGATGAGGAGATGGGTAACCGAGCATCGTTCTGTTGTTAGCTTGCCGATTGAGACTAGGTAGCTCACCCCATTCGTGTCCCCGCTCGCAAAAGGCAGATCGCCCACCGCCAATGTGCACCGTGCCCCCACAGGCTGGGCACGTGGCGCCACTCGCATCGGCTGCGAGCGCGCGGAGACGCTCGGCCTCTGATGGCGCGTCGCAGACGGCGAAGAGGTAGCCAAGATATTGGGCGTCCAGCGGTCCTATAGAATCGCGGACGACGCTTGCTGCCCAGCGCAATGCACGGACCGCCAGCGCAACCTGAAGTGGTGTCTGGATGGTATCGATCGCAGCGCCAAACTCGACAGCCAGGTTTGGATATGCGCGCTGGTGTCAGAGTAGCAAGATAGATAACCCACCTGACCCCACTGGGCGAGCGTGAGACGCAGGCGGAGCGCGTCGGGCGCGCCGATACCCCAAAGCGACTGTTGTAGTGTGAGGAGACTTGTCGAGGCGGGGAGGAAGTCGGCAGCTGGCTCAGCGCGCGACTGGGAGACAACTTCCAGAAGCGGCGCGCCCATCGGCTCCTCGCACATAATCAGGCGCAGAAGATGCGGTATCATGATGCCAAGCGGAGAGTGATGCAATACTGGAAATGAGTCGAGGACGCAAGTAATGACTCACAGTTTGGCGGGTTGTCGAGTGTCGCATTCAGCGCTGTGATGATCTCATCTCCGTGTCCCGGCCGTGTCTTGAGGTCCGCAAGGACAAAGTCCGAGATACGGCTCACCTCCGTTGCGCTGTCAAGGTTGTGGAACGTTATCGGCCTGGTGGGTCAGCACTAAACAACAACGCTACCCACTCAGCCATCCACGACACAATGTCCCCCGATGGCTCCATCGCTGCCCACCCCGCGGTATGAGCGGTGTACTCGCGGTCGTCCGCGGTGTAAAACCCGCGCCGCCGCCGGCGCGCACAGTCGATAAGCACATCGCGCGCTGCGAGTGTCGCACGCAGCGAGTCGATCGGGGGCGCGAGTACTGGCTCGGTAGTGGCATTGTGGATGACATGGTACGTAAGGGTTGAGAGTACCACAGTCAGTGTGGTGCCACTGAGTTGAAGCCCTGTGTGTCAGCTTAGCCTGGCCCAGGAAGTAGCAGCTCACCGACACACGCGCTCAGCGCGTTGCAGCCTGCCCAGTTCCCGACGCGCTCGAGACGCACGACCTTGGACTGGGTCCAAGATGTGTGTTTGAGATGTATTGAGCCGGCCTTGGCCCAGACAAGAAAGTCGTCCTGGTGGGTCAGATGCAGTATAAAGAGAAAACCCACGTCAAGCCACTGGAGCAGGGTGATGGCGCGATTGTCGGCGGGCGCGACGGGCTCAAGCTCCCCAAGCCCGATCTTCCAGCTCCCGTTGCCAGGGTTGCCAAGGCGGGTGACGTGGAGGATCCACACGCCGCCGTCAGTAGTTGCAATGGCGAGCCGGGCCGTACCTGTCGTCAGAACCGTCGCCTTTCTCATCCTCACAAGTCTCGCCGTCCACCACTGTCCAACGGGACCAGGTTACTTCCACGGCCCACGGTTTCGGGAGCGTCTCGTCGGTGACGCGCAAAAACTCCCCGTCCGAGTACGCCCAGAAGTCAATCCCACCTGCCCGGTTCGCGATCGCCAGGAGACTGCCATCAATGCCAATCATGCTCGGGAGCGGAACGGGCGGGGACCACTCCATCGCCGTTGCGCGGACGCGCAGCAGGCCGCGCACAGTCAGTGAATCGGAAATGTCTTCTTCGTCAAGAAGGTCGAGCGACGCCCGTGTGATGTCCGCGAGCTGGCGTGAGCTTCGCCGGTTCAGAATGGATAGCTCACCTCGACGAATGACTTAGTGTACAGGTCGTCTCCGGGCGCGAATATGCTGACCTGCTCCGTATTCGTCATGACCGCAATAAACGGACATCCCAATTCACTCAGCCCCGAGGGCGACCACGTCGCGGCGCGCACGGCACGCTCCTTGTCGCGGTCGGTCACGATGCCGTTGAACTCGTCTGCCGTCAGAAAGCCCCGGACACTCTGCTTGCAACCCACCTCCAACATCCACCCAGCCGTACTCGTCCTCGCGGCCCTTGCCCTTGTCGAGCCCCACGGCAGTCATCCACCAGTCGATTTCGCCGCGTCGCGGGCGCGCAAGCCGGCGCCCGGTCTTCTCGCCCTCTGCCTCGCGCTCATCTTCCTCCTCGTCGTCGTCCGCCTTGCCGCCTTGCATCGACGTGTCGAGCATCAGTTCCGGCTTCGGAAGCGTCGTCATGAGATATGGTGTCTTCAGTCAGTGCTGAGAATGACGATGGGAGCGACGCGGCGGATTATCACACTTGCTATCGTCCTCACTCACCGCGATCGTCACACCCTGCTTGGACACCAGGAGACACTGTCCATCCGAGTTCCACGACACATTGCGCCGCGATGTGCACGGCACAATGCCGAACACGGAGCGCGAGGCCAGGATGGTCGGGAGGACGCGCTTCCCGCTGCTGCTTCCGTTTGTGCTCATCGCCGGGCGGTCCGTTGGGATGGGAGAGAGTGTTGTTTCTCAATCTCAACTTTGGCGTATGACGTCTGGAAAAATCGTAAACAGAGGAAGGGGACCCCCAAGGTGCAGCCACCATACTTTCGGGGTGACCGCTCTGCAGCGTTGCATCATTCTGGTCCTCATGTCATGGTCTCATCTGCATCACATGCATGTCTGGTACGCATTGTCTGAGATCCGAGATCCGGTAATTCTCCTGGCGATCCTGGCCCAACGAAGCAGCAAACGCTGACTTCGGAGATGGCCAGGCCCCGCGCGCGTCAAGCGCTGTGACATCACGTGAGGAATGATGACACCGCACGGGACGGGTGGCACTGACCCAACTAAATAGACCAGATATAGATCACATCGTGGGACTCCCCACCAATCTCTCTCCTCACAATCCACGATGCTCCCCCTCCTCCTCCTCCTAGCATCAGCGGACGCGCGCACGCTCTTCTTTACGCAGTTCGACGCGTCCGCGGCGCCTGCGTGTCTGCGGAACTCGTACCACGGCGCTTATGGCGGCGTTCACGTCTACCAGCCTGATGAGGGATGTGCCTTCTCATCGGCGGACGCCGTTGACTCGGGCTCCCTCGTGCCGCGTCCTTCGGGCGGCGAGATTGTGTGGGTCGGCCATGCGGGAGTGGAAGGCGTCCCGCGCACAGCGGGCGTGCTCGAGGCCGTGTTCGAGGAGGTTGCGAAACAGATCGAGCCGGCCCGGAAGATGGAGCGCGGCCATCAGGTCGTCCTCACAGAGTCGGCGGATGACGAGGTGGACGCGGAGGGCTTCCCTCGGCCGCACCTCCCGTCCCTCGATATCCGGATGCTGCATCTCTCCGACAGCGGCATGTTTATCCGCGTCCCGGACATGTTCCTGCCGCACATTGACAAGTGGCTCCCGCGCCATCTCGCGGTCGTCGGTGTTCCGCCTGCTCCCGTGCCGCAGGACTACGACATTCCGAAGCACTACGCGCGCCACCTCGCAAACGTGACCGCCAGCCTCAAGTACAGCCGCGAGATTGCGGGGATCGTGGACTCGCTTTCGGCCAAGAACATCCGCAAGGACGTGCGCTACCTCACTGGCGAGGACTCGGACATTGAGAGCCGCCACTCGTTCACGGACGGCGCGCAGGTGGCCTCCAAATGGCTCAAAAGTGCGTACTGTGCGATTTCGTAACTGATGGGACGCAGACAAGGTCGAGGCGACCGGCGCAAGGTGCGAGTTCTTCCCCTTCCTCCCTGGCTTCTCCCCCGACGTCATCTGCACATATCCGTCGCTCACGAACTCGACGGAGCGCGTCATTCTGAGCGGGCACTACGACTCGCGCGGGTCGTTTGGCAGCCTCCGCGCGCCTGGCGCGGACGACGACGGATCCGGAACAGCACACGTCTTGGCCGTCGCGGCCGCAATCGCCGCGCACAACCTTACCTTTGAGCGGCCGCTCACCCTCGCCCTGTTCTCGGGCGAGGAACAAGGACTCTGGGGATCGCACTACTACGCCAAGCACCTCGCGGAGCAAAACGCCACCGTCATCCTCCACATCCAGGCTGACATGCTCGCGTACCGCGTCCCCGGCGAGCCGATGCAGCTCGGTCTTCCGGCAACGTAGGTCGTCGCGGACATCACTTGCTAACTAGTCCAGAATCGAGCTTCCCGAGGCGGGATACCTCGTCGCCAACGTTTCGGCCCTCTACGCTCCCGAACTTGAGGTCGGGCGCACCCCCGCGTGCTGCTCGGACCACCAGTCGTTCCTCACCTACGGCTTCCCGGCCACGCAGGTGTTTGAGCGCAACGGGTGGATCGCAGACCCCATGTACCACAACTCTGGAGACGTGTCCGACCGTGAGGGTTACGACTTTGAGCAGATCCGCAGCATTGCAAAGGTCACGTTTGCGACCGTCCTCGAGGTCGCGGGGTACCGTCGCCACTGAGAGCGGGCGGGCCGCGTAGAAGGTCTAGACCGTCTCTAGATTGAACATCTTTCGTGAAGCTCTAGTGAACATAGGTGTGGTGCAGTTGAATGAATGTTGTGGACATCTTGGCGATCTTGCGATGCTGCCTGAGCATGCACAATATGTGTATCGCAATGCATTATGTATATGACGGCGTCTGGCGGGGCTCTACAGAATGTGGAGAATGGGCGTTCATATCGAGTCGTGGTATGTGGTAGGTAAGGTCTCTCGAGAAAGGCAAGGATGCGCTTAGTGGCAGGCTATGATGGGCTCCGAGCCTGGGTAGTACCACTTCTTGTCAGCATGATTCCCAGCAACTGTTCACAGCAGAGGAAACTCACGAAGGCGACGGCAATGATGAGGTAGAAGAGTATGAGGACCATGCCTTCCATCCAGCTGCCAGTCAGCATTTTGCGCAGCTTAAGCAAGGATCAAACATTTATTCGAGGACTCACTTGGAACGGCCATCGGCCATGGTCTGGTTAACGATAATGACAGTGAAGAAGAGCATGACGCTTTCGAACGGGTCGAAGAGGAGCGTCATGGGCTTGTTTATACACCATGCGAGCTGCTGTTAGCACTGTCCCGCGCCTGTGACACTTGACGGGGTGACCAGTAATCAAGTCCACACGACTCTTGCACTCACCAGCTGGCACACGGGTATGACGAAGAGAGCGACCTGGATGGACGAGCCGACCGCAACGGAAATACTGAGATCGAGCTTGTCCTTGACCGCGACGGAGACGGCAGTAAAGTGCTCAGCGGCGTTGCCTGCCGTTAGTCATTGTCCAGTGGCAGACACCCCTCGTTGGCCACGTTCAGCACTCACCAACTATGGGCAGCAGAATGAGACCGACCCACTCTGCCGAGAGCGAGGGGTTGGAAGCCACCATGCCGTTTATCGAGTCGACGAGGAACTCGGCCGTGACACCGACGAGAACAGCGATGATAATCATCACGATGATGGTGACGGGAACGTTCATCTGGGGTATCTCCTCTTCCTCCTCGGATTCGCCCGAGTGGGTCGACCCGCCGTCACTCCGCAGCGCGCCATTACTCTCAGGAGCGGTGACCTCGGACGTGGTGGCAGTCTCCTTCGTCACCATGCCGCTCTTGGTTTCCGAGCTGGTGTCGGCGGTCTCCTCGTCGGTCTTCTTCGCGCGGAAGTTGCGCACACGACGGACCTTGGCCCGCGCGCGGCCCGGCAGTCCCGCAATCTCCGGGCGGTACCTCGTGGACGTGGTCGCGTTCTTGTCGTCCTCGTACAGGTGTGCGTGCGTCCACATCTGGAAGAGCATGAAGGCTATGTAGAGGAAGAGGAGTATGACAGCGACGCCGTGCGACATGGCGAGCAGGTCTCTCTTCTCCTCGTCTTCTGTGCGGTTCGTGTTGCCGAACGCGAAGTGGAAAGCCGACTGCGGATCAGTTACCTGCTAAAACAAAAGCGACTAGCAGGACTCACAGGGACGAGGACCGCGACGACAGCAATTAAGAGCAAAGACATGTTGAGCTGGGCGGCCGTCTCCTTCATGCTCTGCTCGGCGTACTTGAAGCCGCCGGCGAGGAAGCACATGCCGAGCACGAGCAGCAGGTTTGAGAGGATGGAGCCGACGAGGGACGACTGCACGACCTCTATCTCACACTTGATAAGGGCGATGATGGCGATGATGAGCTCGACCGTGTTGCCGAGTGTGGCATTCACAAGGCCGCCGAGCGTCTGGCCCAGGCGCAGCGAGACCTCCTCGGTCGCGAAACCCAGCAGACCGGCGAGCGGTATGATGGCGATAAAGGTCATTATGAACACGACGGTATCCGTAATGGTCTTGTTTCCGCTCGACTTGACGAAGTGGAGCGCCCAGCCTATCGGGATGAAGACCAGGAGGACATTGCTGTCGTCAGTTTCAAGCGAGCCGGGGAAGAGCGAGAACAAGTGGGACGATGGAGGGATAAATGTCCAAACATTCGTGAAGACAACACAAGAGGATCCACAGGCTCCGCCCAAGTGATCCCGAAGTGTATCAGGGCCATCAAACGCAATCGATCCAAGGTATGAAAGCTGCCGCAGAGGCCCATCACGTACTCACACCCAAGAGCTAAAAATCGCCGCCTTGAAGCTAGCGACGTACCCCGGCGCAGGCGCCACAGGGCGTTCGGGGGTAAACAAACTGGTCGTGACGCGGCGCATGATCTGCGAGGCAGTCGGCGGCGGGTCGGACTGGGTGCGTCGGTTTGTCGCGGGGTGGTGCGGGTGATGTGCGCTGTGAGTGGCGTGGTCGTGGCCGTGGGTCGGCTCCAGTGTCACGGCGCGCTTTGGCGGGCGGCGGCGGAGCTCATCGTCGGCCGCAGCAGATGGTCCGGCGAGCCGGTCCTCGTCAACGGGGGCGGGCGAATGGCTGAGTGGAAGGTCGGCCATTGGTGTTGAGAGAAGGAGGGATAGGCAGATGGAAAGATGAGCGAAAGAAAGGAGGAAGTTGACAGAGCAAGCTGGAGTAGAACTTGAGCAGACTGGAGTTGGAGGATAATGTGTTCGTGGTCGTGTCGCTCCGCGAGCAGTTGTTCCGTGGAGTGTGCTAGTTGCGATATCACTTGTCTGTGAGATGGTCAACAGGCTGCGGGGATGGTTTCTGACATTCTGACGTTTCAACTAGTTTCTCGCAGTTCGCAGTCCACTCGACCTCGCCACACGTCGCCACACTGTGCACATACAGTCGGCTCCACCTCTGCTGCTCCTGCGGCAGCCAGCGCAGCGTGAAACTTTCCGTGCAATCGCCATGCTGCAATGATGCTCTCTAGTTGACCGTTGTCACCAGCAAGCATACTTAGTTCGCTACGGCGCTACCGCTCCACCGGCAAGGCGCGTCTCGTTTAGTGCGAGTGCTAATTTTGGCACTGTGCGGTCATCGGCTGTTGGTGCGACTGGATCACCTTTGTCTTGGCACGACGTGAGAAGCCCAGAAATAAACAAACACCCTCCCCGCAACCCACTGTACTGGCCTGATCGATCACTCATTTGCACAGGTACAGTGACATCCTGCTTCCTGAAGCCCCGGAAGTGGGAGCGCCACTCGGCAGGCTCGGCCCATGAATTTCAGGGCCAGGCCCCTGCCAGAACACCCGGAGGCCTCGATGTGGTCATCATGCCGCATTCCGAGCAGGAACACGGTGGACGTGCTTGGAATGGGGATAGGGATGGATCAATGGAGCGCGGTCACTACACGGCAGCAGAGGTGTCAGCAGGGGCAGAGAGTGAGTAACCAGACGTCATGGAAAGTGTTCACTCAAGTATAACAAATACATCAACATCTATTAATCATCTGACTTGTTAAAGGCCCCAGCGGAGGGCAAGCGAGGATAGCACGACGCTGACGCTGCTGCACGCCATGAGGACGGCGCTCCATACGGGGCTGAGCTTGAGCCCAGCGGGGAAGAGGACGCCGGCCGCGATGGGAAGACAGACAACGTTGAACACCATCGCCCAGAAGAGGTTGAACCACTGGCGGTGCATGACCTTCCTGCTGAGGGTGAAGAGTGTGACGAGACTCTCTAGGTTGGACGAGAGGAGGACAAAGTCTGCGCTCGCGAGGGTCGCCTGCGATCCGTGGCCCATTGCCGCGGACGCGTCCGCCGCCGCTAGCGCCACAGCGTCGTTGAGCCCGTCGCCGACAAACATGACTGCCTCGTTGCGCACCTCCTTCTTCAGTCCGTAGAAGCGCGAGACGACGCGCGTTCTCGCCTGCATCTCGGCGATCGCGGCCGCCTTGCCCTCTGGACCAACGCCGGCGTGGACGTCCTCCGGCTCGATGCCCACCATGCGGGCGACGGCGCGCGCCGTGCCGACATTGTCGCCCGAAAGCATGACCAGGCGGTAGCCCTTGCTCCTGAGCTGGTCGAGAACACCCTTGGTCGTCGGGCGCGGCGGGTCGGAGAGCGCGTACATTGCTGAAAGAGTGTAGGCGGGTGGTGTCGATGGGCCAGTGTTCCCGCTGGAGAAAGAGCGGGAGGCGACGAGGATCAGACTCTTGGCATCGTTGACCCAGCTGTCCATTGTGGACTCTACCGAGGAAAGATCGACGCCGTTCTCTGTCAGGAGTGCGGCGTTGCCCACAATGTATTCCTGCTCCCCCCCAGAAATGGACACTACGCCGCGCAGCCCGCGACCGGCAATCTCAGTCGAGTCGGTGACGGATACCTTGGGCAGACGGTTTTCGTTCTCCGTAAGGTGCTCGACAAGGCCGACTGCAAGTGGGTGCGTAGACAGTGCTTCGATAGCGGCAGCTGCGGCAGCCACAGTGTCCTTGGCTGCTCCGGGCGGGTAGTACTCGTCAGTAACGACGCTCTTGCCGACGGTGAGGGTGCCGGTCTTGTCAAATGCAATAGTCGTGACCTTTGTGGCATTTGTGAACGCCTCTCCGCCGCCTGAGGCGAGAATTCCCGCTGCGGCCGCAAGCCCGTTCCCGACCGCATTGGCGCAGGGCACAGCCAGGCCAATACCGCACGGGCAGGCGACGACGAGAACAGCAACAGCAAACTCGATGGCAAAGAACGCGCGCCCGCCGTTCCCGTGATACTTGCTCGGGTCGATTATGCCGCCAAACACGACGCCGAGCCAGATACAGAGTACCGCGATCGCAATGTAAACGACGATCGGGACGAATACACCCGTCAGGCGCTCGGCTGCGCGCTCAAGCGGCGCCTTGCGGCCCGTCGCCTCGGAGACTGCGTTGATGATCTTTTCGAGCATTGTGTCGGATGCGAGCGACGCGACCCTGATCGTGATCGCCGAGGTCTGGTTCGTCGTACCTGTGAACACCTCGTCTCCGGGACCCTTGGTGACGGGTCGCGACTCGCCGGTGAGGGACGACTCATCGAAGGACGTGGTGCCTGTCATGACGACGCCGTCAGTCGGGGGAAGTGCGCCCGGGTGCACGAGGAGGATGTCGCCGTACTCGACCTGGCTGATGGGGATCTCGCGGTACGCGGGTCCATGCGACACTGCTGCTTTCTCGGATGTGCCGTCGCTTTCGTCACCGTCTGAGGATACGTGGAGGGCCTTCTCGGGGTCCGCCTCCACCAGAAAGGCAGTCTCAGGGCGGAGAGTGCCGAGGAGCGCGACGGCGTCGGTGGTGCGGGACTTGGCATACGCTTCAAGAGTCCGGCCGAGAAGGATGAACATGATGATGAACACGGACGAGTCAAAGTACGAGCCCATGGTCATGGCGCCAGGACCGGCTTTGACGTCGAGGGCCATCATCGCAATGGAGGTAAAATACGAGACTGTCGTGGAGAGAACAACGAGCAGGTCCATGGATCCGAAGGAGAAGAAGCTCCTCCAGCCGAGTTTGCGCGGCGGCGCAGTGCGCATCGAGGCGGGGCGGAGGAAGCGCGGCACCATGGCACGGAGATGGGGCCAGATGGAGTTGAACGTGCGCTTGTAGAAGATCCACCCGACACCGAACTGGGTGACTGTCGCGAGAGGCCAGAGGACAAGCGTGCCGCGGTTCGCGCCGCCCCAGACGGGCGTGTCCCACCCCCGCCGGAAAGGGTGGCTTGACGGGAGGAGGACCATGGAGACGATGGCGATGATGAATGTCGGGATGGCGACAAGGACCGACACGGCAAGGTGCGCGGCGAGAATCTTGACCTCGCGCCGCTGGATGGCTTGGCTGCGCTCGCTGAGGGACTTGGTTTCCGAGACACGCGCCTCGAATTCAGGTTGGAGGTTTGAGAGGCTCGAGATGATGTCGCGGATGGTGAGCGGATCGTGTGGGGCGTAGGTAATCGTCGTCACCGGGGAGTGAAGGGACAACGGCGTGAACGACTTGAGCGGCATCGTGGCGAGGTGTTTGTTAATCTGCATCGTACAGTTGTTGCAGAACATGCCGTCGACGCGGATCGTAACTGTCCGGAGTCCCGGTTCAGAGGACGAGGGCTTGCTCTCAAGAGATACGGACGAGACGACCTCGGCGTCGTACCCAACATCCTCAATCGTGTCCTTTATCGTATCCGCGGAGAGAGCACCGCTGTGCGTGACAGTGCCCTTATTCCCAAGCACGTCGATAGAGACATCCTCAACACCGGGAAGTTCGCGGACCGCGCGGTCGATCGCAGAACTGCATGATGCACAGGTCATGCCGTGGATCGAGAGCGTCGTTTTGAACACCTTGGGCGCCTCGTCGACAGGGGGAGCAGCGGGGTGCGACTGCATGACCTCGGCCTCGAACCCGGCATCCTCCACGGCAGCGGCGAGCTCGGCAGGTGCAAAGCTCGCCTTGTGCCGCACCGTGCCCGATGATGAAAGCAGGTTGATCTCCACATCGAGGACGGAGGGATAGTGCTTAAGGGCCTGGGTGATCGAGGTCGTGCAGCTCGCGCAGGTCATGCCCTCGATGGAGAGGACCGTCACGAGAATCTGGTCGCTGGGCGGCGGAGGCAGAGATGTGGGAGGTGGGGTAGACTTGGAGGATGGTGAGGAGAGAGGCTTGGAAGGAACTGGCGGGGAGGAGTTGGGTGACGATGGTGCCGACGATGCAGGGGACGAGGGCGTGGATGATGAAGCCTCGAGCTTTGGGGTGTTCAACGGGGTTGGTGGTTTGCTCGAGAACAGTGATGGAAGTTTGCCGAGTGAGAAGCCCCGTGCAGGAGATTGCGCGGCGACCAGCCTCTCCCTTTCCTCCAGCTCCCAACGACAGGAACTACATCGCTCGAGGTGTCTCCGGCGGCGCTCCTCCAAGACTTTGTCCTTGTTCTGCTTTCTGATGAAACCGGACGACTTGGTGGTGCGAAGGGAGCTGATGAATGATTCCAATGCAAGATTCTTTCCATCTTCGATAATGTCAAACCCGCCTTCGATGGTGAGAATCTCCTTCACCAGCTCGACGACTCCAGACTCGGTGAGCTCCTGCGTCGCGAGGTAGTCCGGGTCGACGCGGAACGAGACGCGGTGGAGGAGGAGCGAGCTCGAGACGTCCTTCACGCCCGGCACGTCAGATAGCAAGGTGGCGATACTTTCGACGCAGCTCGGGCAGTGCATGTTGCTGATGAACAGCGACGCTGCTGGGAGGTAGGTGGGGAGCGTTGGGGATTTCATGGCGCAAGTGTGTTGAGTGGCGAATGGGTCAGTGTGGAGAGTCAATCACCCCCATGTCCCTTCCTTATAAGTGCAAGGCTGCGACGATATCGCGATACGCGACTTTCGCGTCCTTCGGTGTCCTCATACCCATCTCGGTGATGTGTTAGCAAGAAAACAAGGATGATTCACAAGCAGAACACAACAATGTCTGTGTGTGCCTGCCGCAAAAGTCGCTCACCACCGAATCCGCTGCCCATTTATGACCGAGGCTCACGCAAGTCAAGCTGCTGTTTTGGGCTTGGCAAGCAGTTATCGCGGTACCTGAAGAAAACACACGTCATTGATTTCGGCCAAATTAGCGCACAATCTCGGGATCTACCACACCCGATACATGGATGTCTACAGTAATCCGTTGGAGACGGTGCTAAATCTCCGCACTCTTAGATCATCTGATAAGATCTTGATTGTTCTACGGTCGCGAAATCCGGTTAGTAAGCAGCAGGACGGCGGACAGAGGGCTTTGCGCCGTGTACTATTGCCTGGCAGAGGGCATGCGCCTTGCCCCTGAGCTGTGGGGTAGATTAGATACGCGGACGGGTCTGACGGAGTCGGGTGGTGGCGGGCTTGCCGAGAAGGTATGATCGGTGCTTTGGCGGTCCTCGCGTGGCCCAGATCGGATTGTGGCCTGTCATCAGCCCCGCACAGAGGCACAATTGTCCACATGTATCCAACCTTAAGGCTCGTTCACCGCGTTGAAGTAGCCAGTCGGACTTTGCGGTTGCGTCTTGTGTCTGTAGTCAGCAGCGGGACGGCGGACAGAGGGCGTGCGCCATGTACGAGTGCCTGGAAGCGGGCGGGCGCCATTCCCCCGCGCCATTATTGCTATTCCCTAGAGATATCGAGACAAGGGGAGGATATTCGTCACCCGGCCTGGCAGAGGGTGGTGCACCATGCCGCGCATAGCAGATTGCAGGACAGAGGGCTGGCGCCGTGTCGCGCACGGCCGGGTGAGAGGAGGGGGATCATGTCGCGCACTGGGAAAGGTGAGAGGGGCCTGGCAGAGGGTCATACCATGCCTCCGTAGAACGGCCGTGTGGTTATTGGGTGGCGCCGCCTAGAATGCCTGGCAGAGGGTCATACCATGCCCCTCATGGACGGCGCACAGAGGGCTGTTCGCCGTGTGTCTAGGCGGTGTCAGTTGGTATCTAATTCGCGCATCGGTGTTGAAACCGGACTGCGCATGGTTGCCTAGAATGCCTGGCAGCGGGCTGTCGCCATGCCCCCAGAGGACGGCGGACAGAGGGGATAAGCACCATGTCTCTAGCGGGAAGGTTGAACTTCGGTTAAGGCGCACGTGCTGCGCACATTGTTCTCGAACTCTACTAGAATGCCTGGCAGCGGGCTGTCGCCATGCCCCTCATGGACGGCGCACAGAGGGCTGTCGCCGTGTGTCTAGCGAGGTAGTTGGCCGTCTAGAATGCCTAGCAGAGGGTAGTTCACCATGCCTCCAGTGGAACGGCCGACAGAGGGGATATCACCGTGTCTCTAGGAGTTGTGGGCTGAAGGGTCAAGATGCAGCCTCGCAGTTAGTCGTCAGGCCCCTGTTAGCACCTACGATATGATCGCTGCTCAGAGTAGACTCCCAGAATGCCTAGCAGAGGGTAGTGCACCATGCTTCCGAGGAACGGCGAACAGAGGGGATGAACACCGTGTCTCTGGGAGTCAAAACATTTAGTTGGATAAGTCATTTCCGCTTGTAAGCTGGCTCAGTATCGTCAGGACAGTCAGTGTCATAACCCACGATTGACGACTTGGTCGGCTCGCCTGCCTAGAATGCCTGGCAGAGGGTCATACCATGCCCCCGCGCCGATTGCGCGGGACGGCGCACAGAGGGGAGATCACCATGTGTCTAGGACTTTGAGGCTCAAGGTTTGAGGCTGGAGGATTGAGGCTTGAGGTTTGAGATATTGCAGGGCTCGGGGTGTGAGTGGTGAGTGGTGTGAGTATCGAACTTGTGCTTGTGGGATGCGGTAGTGGTAGTGGTACTGTAGTGGTTCTCAGCTGTCGGTGATGGTGGAGAGACGGCCTTCGTGACGCTTAAGTATCTTTCCAGACGTGCTGCGAACAACTCGCTCACGATGTCCCGCGCACAGAAGCAGCGACACCGTCTTAGTGTGCCAAAGCATGGTAATGCGCCTGATACACTTCGTGAGATGAACAGGCAGTGTCCGTCCTGGTTGAACATGCAGCAGTGTGCCATCGAAGAGCGCGCGGTGTGCACATGTGCACATGTGCACATGGGAGGTCGAGAACGGCACAGAAGAGCGCGTCGCGGCGGTACCGCTAGGGGGCCGGGATCGGATCTGGAGCTCGCGGTGCAGTTGACGAGGATCGGATTCCGTGCGTTCCACATGAGGGCCATCACCCCAGCGTGCCAGGGCAGCCCCTCGTCCTTGTTCCCGACATTTTCCCAGCCTTCTCCCGACCCTGCCCTTCGGCCCACTCGGATGACTGTGTGCGCTCCGCGCACGGTAGGAATGTGGAAGGGGGCGGCGATACAGCCAAGTCGAGTGCGCACACGAGCGGCAGGGAGCAGCGTGGCAGCGCCCCGTGTCGCGTGCAGACGATGCGTCGGCTCAGAATGAGTGTTAGCACTACTGGTGAAGCTACAAGTGTGCTGTACGACACTGCCATATCCAGCATGCTCAGGACGTGTGCCGTTTGTGAGATCTTCACACTAGTACTGGCGTCAACGCAAGCCGTCTCCTATTTCCTGCTCTGGCCTCCGAACGTGCATGTCAAGCTGTTCAATGCGTTCCGTGTTCCACGCTCCACGTTCCATCACTAGTTCGTCCCGTCTCCTGCAAGCTCCAACTCGGTGCAAGCTGTTGACAGCCAGCCAGTTACACTTGTCGCTGTGCACAGCCAGGAGGGGCGAGAAGGGACTGGTGTTGCATGTGGACCACAACTTGCAGTCGAAACACCAGGGGCCGGCCCGGGGTCGGCACTCGGCACTTGGCACCTTCGCATTCGAAGCTTTCCGGAACGCAACGTCGCGCACATGCATCGCAGGCACCGGTTTAGTGCTGGTACTGATACTGATACTGGCGGTGCTGTCGGTGCAGGTTGCGACGTTGATTCTCCAGTGGGACAGGAGACGAAATGCTGCGAGCTCGATGCAATGCGGGGTCGGGAATTACCAGCGGGTGAGAGCGGGAGGTGTCAGATGTACTGAAGACTTCACTGACCGCTGAAGGCCATGACGCGGGGGATCTTGTCATCAACATGGCTGTTGACACCTTTGCTGCTTGCTGCCTGTGACTTGCTTCTTGCTTCTTGCTTCTTCCTTCTTCCTTCTTGCTTCCTGCTCAGCAAGCTCTCGTGCGGTGTAAATGACTGTCTTGGCAGTGAGGTGTGACTGGCCTGAGGCCGATGCATGCGAATGTGATACTCAGTAGTACGTGTGGTGCGTCGTCCATCTGCCATCAGCGCCTACACTTGCACGGCGATGCCTGTCCCGCGTCATGCGCACCTTGTAGACTTGGAATCCGTTTTAGCGAGTTCTCCGTCTCCTCTTCTCCTATCCCTCCACGGGACTCCGCTCCGGCAAGTCCACCTTTTCGGCATGCATGGGCGTCGCGACGCCGTGGAACCCCCCGCGGCGGTGCTTCGGGTCCTCCTTGCGCCTGTTTGCGAGGTAGAAAAAGGTTCCCGAGCCCGCGAGGAAGACGCCCAGCATCAGAAAAGGGTTTGGGCCCTTGCGCGGTGTTGGTGGTGCCATTGTGTGAAAGGGTGAAAGGGCAGCTGGGGCAGAGGCGGTTCGCGCTGTGCTGTGCTACCCGGCAGTGGGCTTGTAGTGGAGAGTGTTGTTGGTTGCTGATGGCCTGGAGGCGGTGTTGGATGTTGTAATCCGGGGCCGGACGACGATGGCAAGTGTGCTTGGAGTGTGCACCCGAATCCCTTCTGTTCCAGGCTGAACTAAATCAAATACCTATGACGCATTAAGGGTTCGTCCTAATCGCAAGCTGGGGAGTTTCTAATGCAGTCCTAATGCCGGCCTAATGTGCCATGTAACTCATCCGACGCTCAAAGACCTGCTGCCCTGCTGGCCTGTAGTATACTGGTCTGTGTCTTGTTTTGGGTTTATCACAGCGATGTCCCGGGCGGTGCTTGTTCTCTCCCATTCACTCGCTCCACCTTTATTGTTGTTGCAACAAAGGGGACGTGCAAGGGGGGCGAGAGAGAGGACGAAGAGTCATTGAGAGATCCGAGGTTCGAGCACCCAAGCTCGTGCCCAGACCATGACACGACCGAAACCGCTATGTTGTGATAATCTGTCTCAACAGTCCATCTCCACCTATCGATTAGTGCTTCTAGATGTCCATCCCCGGTCAGGTCAGGTTAGCAGCGAGGTGGCTGGTATACTGTACTACAGCGTCGCGATATTGGAGCCTCTCACTACATCAATGCACAGGACACCAATGCAAGTTCTTTCAATCAATCACATTTCATCATACGTCTGCCTACACTAGCACACTGCCAGGTTCCGGGTTGGCACGTGCTCATTTGCATTCGTTCACAGGGCAAGCACTTCAGATACCCAGACGGATCAGCTGCTTCACTCCGGGCTGCGTTGTCAGTTCCTGCTATCTTATCGTCATGGTTTTTTACTCACCGCCCAGTGGGTCGTGTCCCCGGTAGCCTGCGTGAGCATCTCAAGGTGGATGGCAAGGGCGCTGTTGGGGTCCTTTGCCTGGATCGCCTTGACAATGTTGGAAAGCTCGTCGACCGTGTGATCGGCGATAGTCTCGTTGTTCAGGTCGTCAAACAGCGTGTTCAGGCGGCGCTCCGTGTCGGTGACGATGCGCTGGAGGTGCGCAGGAGGGTGCGACGCCTTGATGCGCTGCAGCTCGGAGGAGAATCCTTCAAAGATCGGGCGGGACTTGGAAGGAATGTGGCTCCGGTCGCCGGCGGGATGACGCTGCTTGACGGGCTCAGCCGGCGGGGGCGGCGTCGGGGTCGACTGTGCGTGTGGTGAGCTCGATGCTCCCCTGGGAGGGGGAGGACCTGCGCGACCAGGGGGAGGAGGGCCAGCTCGTCCAGGTGGGGGAGGGCCACCTGCCTGGGGAGGCGCAAACCCGCCGGCAAGCGACTGCTGAGCTGGCCGGGCGCCTGGACCACCTAGCGGGGACATGGCACGGGGGGGAGGCGGCCCGGCCATGCCTGGCGGCGGAGGACCGGCTCGCGGACCACCGCGGGGKGGGGGAGGGCCCGCGCGACCCGGTGGAGGGGCGTAAGCAGGCTGTCCTGCCGGCGAGCCGCCCCGGGGAGGGGCCTGCTCAAACTGCGAGCGCGGAGGAGGGGCATACGGGTTAGAGGGGACACCAAAGCTGGGCTGTCCACTAGCACCGGGAGGCGGGGCGTAAGGATCAGAGTGAACCGGGCTGAATGGCGCCTGAACGGAGGGTGGCGCCTGAGCCTGCGTCGGGGGAGGGCGGTTCTGCCCAGCAGAAGGGGGACGGGCACCCTTAGGGGGAGGGGGAAGGACATTAGAAGTGCGCTGAGGGGAGGTCACTCCGCCAGGAGCGGCATAGGCGTCGCTGCTCGGAGGAGCGTTGGGGAATGGCGAGGTGATAGCAGTAGGCTTGGGTGTCTCCCTGGCCGACGACGACGGGCGCTTGGGAACAAGCGAGGGTGCGTCGTTCCAGCCAGGCAGATCACGGCGCTGAGATGCGGGGACGACAAGAGGGTCCGACGACTGCGCCGCATGATGCTCGCCCGCGCGGGGAGGCGGGGGCACGAAGGACTGCTGCGGGGCGTTGTAGCCATTCGATGCAGGCTGGAACATGTTAGGGGCCTGCCCGTAGCCCGAAGGCTGGTAAGGGCTGGTCGAGGGGGCGGGGGGAGCATAGCCGGACGCCGCAGCAGGGGGAGCGTACGGGTTCGAGGCGGGAGGCGCGTAGGTGGATGTCGCAGCGGAAGGAGCTGCGTAAGGGTTCGGGGCAGTAGTGGTCTGAGGAGAGGCGGGCGCGTACGGGTTGTACGAAGTGGCCGAAGGGTAACCACCGGTTGCACCGAAAGTAGAAGTGGAGCCGGAGTAGCCAGACGGGGCGTAAGCGCTCGCCGCGGGCGCGGGGGGACGGCCTCCGCGGGCCTTGCTGCCGCCGCCAATGACGTTCTTCGACGACGATGCA
Organism: Apiotrichum domesticum; assembly: GCA_001599015.1. NCBI lineage: Eukaryota > Fungi > Basidiomycota > Tremellomycetes > Trichosporonales > Trichosporonaceae > Apiotrichum > Apiotrichum domesticum. The sequence continues at coordinate 1,510,454 of BCFW01000004.1, read as the reverse complement.
ACAGGCTGCTCGGCGATACCGGCCGCCGCAAACAGGCGGTCGCGCGACTGGCCAAGGGACTGCATGGAACCGCCAGTGCCGGCGTAGTCCTTGGGGGTCATCTTGACATAGTTGGCAGCAATGTCAACGAGACCCTGAGTGGCGAGGAGGTCGGCGTACTCGTGGAAGCGGTCGTAGAGGCTGGCAAGGGGGTAGGTGCGCACACCCTCAGCGTCAGGGGCGGTGGGAGTCGCGAGCTCCTTGTCGACAAAGCCAGTCGCGGCCTGGAAGACGGTCACCTTCTCGATGAACGACTGGAGCGCAAGGGCGTGAGCCGAGTAGCGAGGAGCATCGATCGCAGCCTCCTCCTCCTGCATTTCAGAGCTCCAGACAGTGACAATGTGCTCGAGGTTGCGAGCGGCGAGGTAGCAGAAGGTCGCGTCCTGACGGGCGGCTTTGGCGGCCTGCTTGGCTTCGGGGCTGTCCGACCCAGCGAGAAGCTGCCACTTGAACTGGAGACGCTGGCCAAGCTGGTCAGCGAGGTTTGCGAATTCGCCCTCCTTGGCGAACGTGCACAGAACAACAAAGACCACACGCCACTCGCCCAGGTCTGCGTTCTGGACAATGTCGGTGAGGTCCTCGGTGACGATGGACTGGAAGACGCGGAGGAAGGGGTGTGACATGGTGCGGCGCTGGAAGTATGCCTTCTGGGTGGACGCAAGGAGCTCAGGCCCTCCACGGACGGCAAGAAGGAGAGCGTCTGCGAAACGGTCGGAGGCGATGCAGAGGTCGACTGCCGACGGGAAGTCGCCGAGAACGAGCGCCTGGGTGATGAGACGGTCGACGTCAGACTCCTCTCCGGGGCAAATGTGGAAGGTGTTGTCCTTGTTTATGTTCTCGGAGCGGAGGGACGACGCGCCAGAGCCAACGGTGGCGGCGACAGACGAGTCGGCACGCTCGTGGGGGATCACCGAGTCGAGCTGGGGGTTGCGCAGGCTAGTCGATCCCGACGCCATGGAGGCGAAGAAGTCGTTCTCAGCGCCCACGGTGGCAGGAGTGATGGGGCGGTCGTCAAAGAGAGAGCCCGACTGAGACGAGGTTGAGAGGGACTCGCTAACCTTGTCGATGGAGATGGAAGGCTCCGCCCTGTCGGTCTTGGGAGTCTCATCACCGCCATTGGTCGCCTCACCAGCGGAGACCTTGTCACCGCCGAGCTTCTTGACAGCCTCCTCGACCTGGCGCGCAACCTCCTCCTTTGAGAAACCGAGAAGCGCAATGATCTCCTCGCGCGAGTTGGTGGCAAGAACAGACTGGAGCGCCTTCCACGCGGCGTCGTCGGCTTTGCTGGATGTGAACTCGGTGAGTTTCTCCTTGTCGCTAGCGATGTCGCTGAGAGCCTTGGCACGGGTGAGGATGCTCTCCTCAGTGACGACGGTGCGGAGGTGGACGACGCTGCTCTGGTGCTTTCCATTGGCACCAGGGAGGTTGGACACGGATGCCAGGAGGCCGCCATAGCCGAAGGTGGCCGACACAGGACGGCGCATCCACTTGGGCGCAACAGTCAGGGATTGAACGTTGGTCTTGTCGTCGTTGGTGGCTCCACCGCCGGTCCCAAGTGCGCTGAACACATCCTCGTCCGAGATGTCCTGGGCAATGGGCGCAGTCTCCTCCTCGGCGGGCTGCGTGGACTGGAGCGAGTAAATGCCAATGTGTCCGTCGAACGAGGCGGTCGCAAGCATGTTAGGGTTGGTGGGGCACCACGAGGCCTGGAATGACCAGTCGTTAGTGCGGGGCAGCTCGCCGACAATGTCGCCGGTCTGGGGGTTCCACAAGAGAGAGCGGTTGTCCTTGCCACACGAGACAAGGAGGTCAGCATCCTGCTTGCACCACGAAACGGAGAGAACGCCCTTGGTGTGTCCGCTGAGGATGCGCTCGGGAGCACGCGTGTTACGCAGGTCCCAGAGCATGATGATTGGCGACTCGTCGTCCTCGGAGGAGGTGATAAGACGGGTCGACTGCTCGGGGTGCCAGCACACATCACTCATGCCGCGGCGCTTGCCGATCTCAAGACCTGCGCCGCCCCTCGACATGTCTCCCTTGGCAGCGCCACCGCCATACTGCAGCGAGACAATCTCCTTGCTTGCGCGCAAATCCCAAACAGAAGTATAACCCGAGGACGAGGAAGCGGCAAACACACGCGCGACCGTAGTGTTCCACTGAAGCGACGTGATCTCGTTCAGCTTGGTCGAAAGGGGGCCGGGGGTAAGAGGCGTCCCGAGCTTGTTGAGATCGTGAATGTAGAGCTGCAGGTTAGTCGAGATGAATAATAACGTAGCATTTTGAATCTTGAACCCACCTCGCCCTTGATGGCACCCGAGAGAAGGAGGTTCTTCTGGATCGGGTTGAAGTCGAGACCGCAAACGGGGCCAGTGTGGGTGTCATTCCTGAACGTCACGCTGCTGTCTCCGCCGAGGATCTTTACGGGGTCATAGAGAAGCACCTCGCCAGTCTCCATACCGGCCGCGATCATGCCCCTGCCGCTCGCAGTTGCACCCGGCTGCGACCATGCGAGGCGGTTGAACCTGTCGTTAGTGACTGACTAGACCAATACACTAGAGCACTGCAGACACAGCGAGCTGGCTTCGAGACGGGCCAGCTTATGCATTGCACAGTCGTTGTTCTCCAAAGGACGTACCTGCTCGAGACGGTGACGCTGCATTCCGGGCCGCTGTTCTCGCGACCAAGCGCATATCCTTGGGCGTTGGGTGTGCCATCGCGCTCGTAAAACCTGGGCGACCAGATCTCGAGCTTTGACTCGTTGCTGAAGCTCTCATCGAGGGCGCCGGCAGCGTCACCGGTGACAATGTAGGGACCGGCCTCGGATGTCGAGGTCGTGTCCCACGCAAATGTCGCGGTGCGCGAGATGTCCTTGAGCTTCATGCCGCCAGACGGGAGGGGGAGGGGCGGGAGGTTGTTGTCTTGAGGGATATGTAGAGACGGAGAGAGGGGGGGAGTGAGTGGGGATGGATGAAGGAGTCTATGTCGACGACCGACTTGAGGACTTGAGGACACGAACGAGTTGTTCCACCGAGTGTGCTCCCCTTCTCGTTGACAGTGACGCGACGAGTGGCAGTCGTGGAAGGGCATAGCGTGAGTGTGGCAGGCCAGCCCAGGGGCCAGCAGCATGACTCCTTCCTGGCTGGCAGCCACGAGCTGCGAGCTGCGTGGATATCGTCATTTCCAGGGTGGGACAAGGACGCCCACAAAGGGAAAAGGGGAATCCATACAAGTGAACAATGAGGAGCCTAACATCCCGTAACTGACAGCTGGTTGCGGGTGCGCCTATGGCAGACATGCCTTCTCCAGCGCAATGTCACGTGGAATCTACATGGCCGGCACGTGACCCTCCTTCCTCAAAAGTTCAGTTCAAAAGTTCAGAAGCCTCTGACCATCACTGACGAGGAGATCCAGAATACGACTCAAACCACCAGCCCCCATCTCCTTATCACTCAATATCAACATGCCGGACGCCTTCTTCGCAAGCGACAAGAAACGGAAGCGGTCCCGGGCGGGCTCGTCGCGCGGCGGCGGCAGCGGCGGTGGCGGAGGTGGACGCGGACGGGGCGGTTCTAACGGACACGGCCTCCCCCGCGTGTCCAAGTCGCGAGTCCAGGCGGCACGCGACGAGGAGCTCGACTCGGACGGCGAGTTCGGCGAGATGGACGTCGACGACATGGATTTTCAGCGCGATCGGGGGCCGGTCGCGCTCGACGACGACGAGTTTGTCGATGCCAACGAGACGGCGGCGGAGAAGCGTGTGCGCCTGGCGAGGGGATATCTCGACAAGGTTGCGCAGGAGGTTGCTGCTGGTGAGTGCAGTGCAAACTGCCGGGACGTGGTGTTTTGGGTATAGCCTTGCGCTTTGAGGATCAGAAGAATGAGAGCTTCTGGTTGTCCTGTGTCCGCGCCACGGCTACGTATAGGCAACGCATGCACCAACCCCGGCCCAGGTCTCCATCCTCGCGCACCCTTGACGAACACGACTAACGGACAGAACGCGCAGAGGCCGACTACGACGCCGCCGAGATTGACCGGGAGATTATTGCCTCGCGCCTGCGGCAGGAAGTTGTGCGTATAACTCTTCTCATCTATTCTGACGACAGGACGACGCCGAGGGCCGGATCCACCGGTTCTACGTCTCGGCAGTACCCACGTCGACACGGCTCAAGACGACAAAGAACGTGCCTACGGGCGTGGCGCTCAACCCCTCCTCGGCGTTTGTGTCTACCAAATCCGAGATTCTGCGCTTTGACCGCGCGAGCATGAAGCACTCACGGGTGGAGGGAGAGGGACACAAGGGCCCGATCCTCGCCGTCGCGGCGTCCGAGGATGGCAAGTGGCTCGTGTCCGGCGGCCAGGACAAGGTCGTTGGCGTGTGGGACGTCAGCGGCGAGGCCCCCAAGTGGGTGACGGGAATGAAGGGGCACAAGGATGCCGTCACGGTGAGTAGGAGCTGGATCCCAATCACCCCCATGTGATCTATCCCACTAATGCCCAGTCGGTCGTCTTCCCGCCGCTCAACAATGCCTCGGCCCACATCCTCACCGCCTCGCTCTCGCGACACCTTACCCTCCACTCTCTCTCCACGCTCTCAGCTCTGGAAACTTTCTTCGGACACCAGGACGCGATCCCGTGCGTTTCGGCGCTCAAGCCCACCGCAGCAGTCACCGCGGGGAGCCGGGACCGCACATGCCGCTGGTGGAAGGTGGAGGAGGAGGTGCAGCTTGTGCTCCGCGGCGGCGGTCGCACGCGCACGACCGAATCCACCGCCGGCTCCGTTCGCCCCGGAACAGAGTTTGTCGAGGGGAGCATTGACACGGTGTGCGCCCTCGACGACTCGCACTTTGTGTCTGGCGGCGACTCGGGCACGCTCGCGCTCTGGAGCACGGGCAAGAAGAAGCCGATCTTCAGCATGCACTTTGCCCACGGGCTCGACGCCGAGGGACACAACCTCCTCCCGTCCGAGTCGGCGCCGAAGCCTAGGTGGATCACGGCGCTCGCGGCGCTCCGCGGGACGAACCTCTTCGCGTCCGCGTCGTGGGACGGCAGCATACGGCTTTGGGCGCTCGATAGCGGCCTGAAGAACTTTAGGCCCGCCGGCGTGGTTGAGGTTGGCGGATTCGTTAACGCCATTCAGATCCTCAGCGCGGAGAACGGTGCGGTACTTGCCGCTGCGGTGGGGCGTGAGCCGCGCCTTGGGCGGTGGATCGCGCTCAAGGGCGTGCCTAATGGGCTGTTTACGGCTGAGCTCGAGCTCACGACTCAGGAGAAGTAGAACTTTGGCTTTGGCTTGTTTACTTCTCCCTCTTCCATCACTCCATCCACGTCTAGGTTTATTTTGATTATTCCTCTCATCTGTACGCTCATACCCATGCATAGAATTGAATGACTGCCTGCTGCGGGTATCACCTTCCACGATCTCATTCCTCCTCTATGCTGCTAGCTCGTCACTCGTTCAATCTCCATGCATGACGAGAACTTGCAGTACGCTATAAAGGGGGACGTAGTAGATGTGACGTCGTGCGACGCTGTAATGCACAAGATGCTGGGTAGTTGTAGGTATGTACAGAGGGTCGGAGGTTGAGAGAGGAAAGCTATGTACAGGGGACAAGAGACACTGGAGAGACCTAAAGGACCAAATCAGAAGGGGAGAGGGGCCACCGGCAGCATCGTGCTAGAGCTAGATGGCGGTGGCGATTGTGTCCGACTCTGGGCCTGACCTGGCCTCGGGCTCGGGCTCGAGCTCCAGGCCGGCCTCGGAGACGGTAGGGGCTTTGGGGAGGACGACGGTCTCGTCGCCCTCGTCGCCGTCCTCATCGGAGAGAGGCACGTCAGGCAGGGACATTGGTGAGGCGAAGGGAGTGGACTTGGTCGGCGACTGGAAGGTGTCGCTTCGGGAACCTCCTTCAGACTCGGAGGCTGACGGCTCGTCAATGATCGGAATCGGTAGATTTTCAAGAGCAGAGGCGGCAGAGTCCTCCTCATCCTCAGAGATTGGCAGAGCAATCGAGGTCGGTCGGTGCTCTGTTGCGGAATCGTCCGAGCTGAGATCAAGAGACTTTCTGCTCTCGCGCGTAGTCTTGCGGCTGAGAGCGGTGGAGTGCTCCGACGAGGAGCGCGTAAGAGACTGTCTGGAGACGAGGCTCCGACGACGCGAGGAGGCGCCACTCTGACGGCGACTGGAACCAGTTGACCGCATGCTCTTGCGAGAGTCAAGCGAGGTCCTGCGTTTGACTCCTTCGGCCTCCGACTCGTGCTCGGGCTCCTCGGGCAATACCGGCTCCGCGATGATCGATACCGGCGTCGCCGGGGTTGGAGGCATTTCGACCGCCATATTGCAGTCCTTGGACGAGTCGAATCGTTCACGGTTACGACGGGATCGCCGAATGCTGAGCGAAGGAGCGAACTCTGCCACCGTAGGGCTGGCAGGATCCGCCAAGCTCATCACCTCAGCAACACCAGACGACCCCGGGGTGTCGCAGAGGTTTGCCATCATCTGCTGGGCAAGCGAACCAAAGTCGGTGACGTCCGAGGCCTTGTGAGGAATCATGAAGTCGGTGAAGTCGGTATTCGCCGGGAGGGGTTCAGGTGGAGGCGCAGGCGTGCGGCGTTCGCGCTTAATGCGCGGCGTGCCCTCAAGCTTGAGACGCTGCATGCGCGAGTCGATGAGATTGGTCTCCGAGGTAGAGGCACCGGTGCGCTGGGGCGTGAGAGCGGCGCGTTCAGCGGCACGACGCTCGCGGTTGACAATCTCGGCTTGACGCGCCTTGTTCTGCTGCTGGCAGAACTGGGAAGAGTCAGCCTCCGCAAAGAATCTTGTTTACTCACCTTGTAAGAGGACGTAAACGTCCGGAAAATGCCAAAGAAGTCCTGGCTAGGAATGGGGCGACCGTGCTCCTCGCCCTCGCCGTAGTACGTCTCCACATCACGTAGGTGCGACTCTGCGTTAATGATACCATCGCGGAGAGTCTGCAGCTCTTCCTCGGCCGTCGCAGAAAAGCGGAACATCTTCTTAGCGTATCCATCATTGGCCTCTTGGAAGTTCTCCTCCAGAGAGCGACGAATGTTGCGGATCTCATCCAACATCTGCTTCGAGTTGGCCTGCATGTCGCTAAAGTTGACGCGGTTGGCCTCTGATGGCTTGGCGAGCTCGTCAAGGAAGCCCTCGAGTTCCGGGAAGTGCTGAGTGACGGTACGTTCCAAGAAGTGCAGAAGGTTTTGACCGTTCGAAGACTTGGTGTCGACCAGCTTGTTGATAGAACCAATCTTGAAACCGAAGGCGCCACCAGCAAAGTTTGTGCCGTTCAGGTAGTTACCCATGGTGAGAATAACATTGAGCAGCTGCTGGAAACGCTTCGCACCGCGCAGGTCGGTGCACGCAGCCTTGAGTATCTCGAGCGAGCTTGAAAGCAGCTCCATGTTCTGCTGGAAGCGGACTTGGAAGAGCATACCCTTAACACGGTCGTTGAGATGCGGGAGCTGAATGAGGCGCACCATGAGGCGGTCGGCAGGATGCAGGAGCTCGAGCTCGGCAGGCGTGTCGGCGCTGTGTGTCAACAGCTTGCCACGGTCGTCCGAATTGGGCAGCACGCCTTGCAACTCGTGCAGGAACGTTTCGGAGCAAAGGTCGGTGTTGAAGTTGGCGATCGCGTCGGAAAGCTTCTCGGGGTCTTTGAACGACTTTGCGTTGCTGCCGGCCATGAGGATTTCTATGCGCTTGCGGTGGTCGGGAGCGAGAACACTCAGTAACTCGGCTTCCTTCTTCTTCTTGACCGCGTCGTAGACAATCTCGCGGGCCTTGAACTCGTCCTCCATTTCGGACCAGAGATTGACGGCCTTCATCTTCTGGACGACCTGTTCCTCCTGCTCGGGGTTGACGGGTTCCGACCACACGGTATTTGTGAGCTGCGCTTTGGAAACCTTGTCCCACTGCAGTTGCTTCATCTTCTTGGACGCAACCATGGCAACCTTGCGCGAGTCGTTGACGCCGTGGAACAGCGCACCGAGCGATGAATTGGGCGCGCGGGACACCATTCCGCTTGGGGTTGACAATGGCGAACGAGTCGTCGGCGTGGTTGGAGTCTTGCGGGGACCGTCGACTTTGTTAAGCTTGAGGCCACCCTTGATACCAGCCAGCAGGCCGGCCATTCCAGGAGCGCCACCAGCAGGAGAACCAGGAATTGGAGGAGGGGGAGGCGGCGGCGGCGGAGGAGGAGCACCGCCAGGGGCAGCGCCAAACGGTGGGGGTGGAGGAGGCGGTGGGGGAGGGGGCGGAGGAGGAGGGGGAGGACCAGATGATGCAGAACCCGGAGGGAAGCGCATCGGTGGAGGGGGAGGGGGCGGTGGCGGAGGCGGTGGAGGCGGGGGGGGGGGGGGGGCTGCAACAACTGGAGAGGTAGCAGCAGACTCAGCCGGCGAGGACGGTCCGCCCGTGGCGACTGTCGTAGTAGGCGAGGTCTCGCTGGACCATGCGGATACAGAAACATCCACAGGGCTGAGCACCTTTGATGAACCATCGGCGTCAGAGGCTCCAGAAACGGGAGTGTCACCGGCCGAACGGGCGGCGCTTCCAGCAGCGGAAGGCTGGCCACCAGCGACACCTCCGGCAGCCACACCATTGACCATGGAGACGGTGCCACCCGTGACGCCGACTGCGCCGGGCGATCCCACACCATCTGCACTGGTACCTGGTACACCATCCCCGGCGGCACTTGGAACACCCTCGGCGGTGGCTCCACCGGTCCCAGTGACTGGCAGTCCCGGAACACCATCACCCAAACCGACACCACCAATACCGCCGGTACCACCCATGGGGGCGAAGCCGAATGTGCTGCGATCGCCGCCGCCTGGAGCTCCGCGTACTTTGCCAGGCAACCCAGCGCCTGCCGTTGCGACGCCACCAGCAACACCGGGACCATCAGCGAATCCTGAACCAGCAGCAAAGCCGGCATCACGCATCTCGGCCTGAAGGGCGCGAACCTCGTCGGATTCGTCGAGGGTCGGCATCGGGGGCGGGGCAGGAGGAAGATAGTCATCCGTTGATGTAGCATGACGAATCGTCCTAGCGCGATTGAGGACCTGAATGGCAAAGCTGTCGCGTTGGTTAGCGGCGAGCGAGGACAGGGACATGGGCATGTTGAGAAGGCTGTCCCGGAGAGCGGCATGTTCTTCTCGTTCGGTCGCTTCATCTCCGTCCATGTTAAGGTCCATCTTTCCAGGGTCGGAGGCACTGCGTGCCAGAGCGCGGTAACGAACTTCCTCAAGGAAACGAGATGGAAGCATGCCCTGCTTGGATAAGGTCGCCCGAAGAACCGATTTCTCCTGGATGGGAGGACCTGCCCGGTTACTGCCTCGGCGTCCATCGTATCGCGTACTCCGCTTGCCTTGTCCGGTGCGCGAGAGTGTTGACACCTCACTGTCCGGCGAGTGAGTCGTACTGGAACGACGGCTTGCTGCGGTTGAGAGCACACTCTCAATGTGCGAGCGCACAGAGTCCTCTGGGGCGTCGACAAACTGACCGCCAGAGTGAGCCGGGGGACGGTACGTAGCACTCGACTGCCGTGCTTTGGAGTTTCTTGGCTGACGAACAATTGTGGTCTTGTTCGCATTGACAATCTGGGCCTCCTCTGAATCGTCGTCGCTGTCAGAAAGCTGGGACGCGAGGCTGTCCATGGTCGGGCTGCGCTTATTCTTCGGGCGTCCCTCCAGCTTCTTGATAGTCTTCTTGCGCTCCCATTGCTCACGAAGGTCGTGAATGAGCTTTGCGCGGTCAATCGGGCCATCATCCATGGCTGAGACCTGCTCGAGGTGGTTGGATTCGCGGAGCATGTTGAAGAGTTCCTGGATGTAGAGCTCGAGGTCTGCGATTCGCTGCTCGTAGTCACGCCTCATACCCTCCATCTGGTCACGAATGTTCTCCGTAGCCGCACGCGAGTTCTTCAGGCGTTCCTCGAGGTCGGCGATTTGGGCCTTGAGTCGGCCCACAAGGCCGTGATCGCCCGCAGAAATCTCCTCCAGGAGGTCGGCCTTCTCGCGTTCCACCTGCGCCAGGCGAGCTTTGGCGTTGCGGACATCATCGAGTGCCTCGTTCATCTTTTGTTGCTCGACAAACTTGCCCATGACTTGAGACACTGAGATGCCAAACGCCCGTGCAAACTCCTGATTTAGGTCCGGCGAGTCGTGCATGACGATGCTCTGAATCAGTTGATCAATCAGCTGGAAGAAGCGGTTGCGGTCTTCGCCTTCTTCCTTGATGAGCAGCAGATGACGGAACGTGTTGAGCAAGTATGCACTCGCTTTAGTGCCTTTGACGCCGTCCAACAGAGCGCGGAGCACCTCCTCGGGGGTCTTGAGGGAATCAAGCGCAAGGCGGTCCTGCTCGACCGCAAGCTCACGACGGTCGGCTTCCTCCTCCTCCTCATACTGAACGATGAGACGCGACATGTCGTCGTCCTTCCACTCCTTCATCAGCTCCAACACGTGCGACAGGTTGGCGACGTCAAGTTGACCGCGGACCGACATTCGCGTGCGCAGATCGTGAGCCGAAGTGAGTCCCTGGATCAGGCATATCATGGTGATCTGTAATGTCAGTGAAGCTGTCTCCGCATGCCACTCACGCAGTAGTCGGTCATGGACTGAGCATCCATTCCCCTGACCAGTTGCTGCGCGCCGACGGTGCTGCCCATCCGCCCGCGGCTCGCCGCAAACTCCTCCGTTTGGCGCAGCCAGCGCTCAAACTTGGACACCTTGCCGGGTACAGCCACCTGTGAGTTGTACTGGGTCTCGAGGTGTTCGAAGGTGCGGATGACAATCGACAGCCCTACGCGGTCGGTGGCGTTAGCGTCCCAGAGACAGAAGAAGACGAGTATCTCGGCGGCGACTTTTCGGCATTGAGGATGTTGTGAAAGAAGCGAGTTTCCAATGGCGAAGATGATCTGGGGCTGTCTGATGGCGTCCGCAGCCCCAATCTGAGAAGTCAGCGCATGGGCTCCCATCACTCATCATCACCTTGTTGCTGAGTGAGCGCTTGAGGCATTTGAGCAGTTCAAACTCCATGTCAACATCGATTCCGCCCTTGCTTCGACGATGTGTCAACGTGTTCAGGTAGTTTGCCAGGACCACCTGGCCCTTCAAGTCCATGAACTCGCGAATCCAGCTGGAGAAGATGATCAGTATCGGCCAGCAGGCCACATGGGACAGTTGGAGCGCCATAGCCGACTCACTCTAAAGGCTGTGTTCGCAAGCTGACAGTCAGGGTAGTGAGATGGGACTTGGACAACTGGTTATCGAGGACCTTGCGTATAATGTACTGCGGCGAGTCGCGCGAGAGAGCTGCTGCCGACTTACGCCCACGGCCCATTCGTACAGCCTCGTCTTCCTTCGCCTTGCGACGCTTCTCCGCCTCCCATCGCGACCGGGCATCTGCTTCAACCATCTGCCACTTGGTGTTGACAGATAAGGTTGTTGCCGTGCGCGCAACGGCAGACGCCACAGACTGCGTCGAGTGCCGTGAGGACATGGACATTGCTGGCGCCGGCACCGAGTTGCCCTGGTCGAGATCACGGTTCTCCACGAGCTGCGCAAAGAGCTCCTCAATCTGCCTGTCGCTAGGACGGGGAAAGTGAAACTCGTCGTTGCGGCTCGACATGGACATGATGGAAGGCGGCTTGCTTGGCGTGTAGGACGAGGAGGACTGGGAATGATTAGACTGGTGAGCGCTTGCCGAGGAAGGCGGGCGTGTGGGGTGGCTAGCCAGCGTTGTCGACGAATGCGCGCCAGCATTCAGCGTGTTGTACGAGGTGTTGCTGGTGGACGAAGAATGCTGCTGCTGCTGTTGCAGATTAAGGCTCGTGGTGGAGGCTGCAGCGGAATGCTGGCTGTTGTACGATGTCGGCGTGGCGTACGAGGAAGGCGCAGGAGTGGTGGATCTCCCATTGGCATTGACAGTCGAGTATGGTTGTGCAGGTCGCGTCAATGTCGGATAACGACCCAGCTCGTCGTTGGGCCGATAGACTGTTGAGCTCATCATAGAGCTCATTGAGCGCATCGACGCGTTGTCCGACCCTCTACGCGGCGCTAGAGATCCCGAGTAGGTATGACCACCAAACTCGCTAGACGGCGGCACAGCGGCAGTCGGCATCGGGGGATGGCGCTGGCCATTGGGGTTGCCGTCGTAGGCGCTCGACAAGGAGGTACCACTCGGAGCTCGGCGCATGTCATGCAATGGCGATGCGCTGACAGGACTGGCGAGTTGAACAGAATTACCTCTTGCTGCTGCCTCCTCGCGTCGGCCGTTGGTTGTCGTGTAACCGGTGTGTTGGCTCGGGCCGGCCACTGGTGGAGGCTGGCTCTGGGGGATGCGATGGAATGGTGTGGAGAATGTCGACTCTGTTGGCGAAGCAGGGTGATTGCTTGATGAACTTGTTGACGATCGAGTTGTGGTTGACCGCTTCGTGTTCCTGTCGCCCTTCTTGCCAGATAATGTTGCTGTAAAGAACGAGCTCATAGTGGCGGCGGCTGCGACGTGGTCTCAGGCCGGTCAGGCGAGGCGTGCGCGGGCTTGCACTGGCCGGTGGCTGGGGTAAAGGGTGTATTGCTTCAGAGCTTGAGAGCAGCGTGACGAGGCGGATTGAGCAGAGAGCCCCGGGCGCGTGTCCGCGCGCTCTGTCCGTCTAACCGGGTCGTGTCGAGAGGCTAGACTATGGGTCAGAGAGATCGGGAGACGATGGTCCTGTGGTTCGTCGTGGTTTGCGGGGTAGCGGCTGCGGAAAGGGAAATGAATCGGAAGGAGGATGAGGGATTGAGTGGGCCGGGAACGAGCTGGCTGAAGGGACCGCGAGAGAGAAGAAGCGGGAAGCAAAAGGGAAGAGAGGGGTAAGGTGTGGGTGTGTGAGAGTGTGGGTATGGGGGTGTGTGTGTGTAAGATGTAAAGTGTAGGGGAGATGTTGCAGACTGTGTGCAACAAGTTTATTGATTTGTTGCGCTTGGACAAAATAGCCAATGCACGTTGGTCCGGCTGGTCCGGGTCGTGTGTGTGTTGCCGTGTGGGAGTTGTTATCGCGCGTATCGAGCAAGAGCAAAAGCGCACAACGGGTGGCTTTCGTGTTCGGCTCTGTTCAAGTGATGGCGCGGGCAGGTGTGCAAAGCATGAGAGCTGGCAGCGGTGGAGGAGCTGGGGTGCTCTGCGTGTGTGTGACACCAAACCTGGTCTGGGCAGAATCGATCTCTTTGTTGTCGTTTGATGTGTTTCGAAGGGTGCTGGACGCCGAGATCGAGATGCACATGCAGGAGGATCTGGTGGTGGTGGTGGCCGGTGGATGCTTGCATATGCTTGTTACAGCTTGTCGCGCAGCACGCAGGCTGGTGGCCAGTCAGGCAAGTCAGTTTGACTGCCACTGCCAGTGTAGTCGTGGCTGTGTGGTATGCACGGTATACTGCAGTCGTCGTGGCTCGTGGCCCGTGGCCCTTGCATCCATACACGCTAGACCATGCGGCCGCTGCGCCCCAGTGCGCCAGTGCGCCGGTGCTTCAGGTCTAGTGCACGCGTGCCAGCCGAACAAGGGCATGAGGGCAAGCGGGCCAGAGGCCAGAGATTAGAAACCTGGAGTCCATCTGACCGCTGGCCGCTTGGCGCTCGTGCACTCTGGAAGAGGGAATGATTTTCGGCACAATGTACCTTGTTGCCCTTTGGGTAATTTCGGGCAGCAGACCCAAGGTGCCAAACGAGCCGGAGCAAAAAAGGGGAGGAATCCAGCCACGAGGACAAAGGAACAGAGAGAGAGGAACGAGAAGCAAGGAAACACAAATTCAGGGTCTGGGAAGGGCCAAGGGGACCACAACGCGCCAGGGCTTACAGCAGCACACGAGATGGAGAGAGGCTGCAGAGTTGTATTGCTACTGCTAATGCGCACAACATAATGACTACAAACATGCCTAATGGTCTAATGAAACTACGGCTGGCAATGTTCAGGGGAACAAATCGCAAAGGGAGAAACGCCATTCTCACAAGCTCTGATCGCTGTGGTGGCAGTCAATGCGAGAGTGTTGGTCCCCAAGCAAAGTGATGAGACGACGCCCTTCTGCCCAAGCTAGTAGCAAAGAGGATACGGTAACGTTGGGGTCGTCGAGAGACACAAGAACTACAGAGTTGACAGTGAGGTCATCGGAGTGGGTGAGATGGGAAGAAGTACACGGCACGGCCACACGACTGCGACAGCAACCAGCCAGAACACGCGTAGTACACTTGTAATGTAGGAAAGGTCTACACTAGCCGTTTCGACAACGGCTTGTTTGTTCACAGTTCCTTGTGATATTGTGATTGTCGATACGGATACACGGAATGACTGACGAGACAGGAGCTCCGCCATCGCAGAAGGTACGACTACGAGCGCAATGACAAGACCACGTACGTCTTCACCCGGTATCCAAGCGGGTTCCAAGCGCACGCCCGTGCGTCTAAGACGTCAACTAATCAACTACTACATCTCTTCGCGATCGGCACATCTGTGATCTGCGATCTGTGATCTGTCCTAGCTGTCCTCGATCCTCGACAGCTCAGTAGCTCAGTAGCGCGCGGGGATGGACGGGACGAGCTCCAGGGATCGTCAGCGGGTGCGGGTTGCGGGACAGAGGGGAGAGAGGGGGAGATAATCCCACCTTAATAACCCGAATGCTAATCCGGACATCAAGGCAGGTGATCTGCAAAGTGTAATCGAGGGCGCTTGCCGTGTTTCAGGATGACAGGATGGTCAGGACTTGGGCTGTGTCAGGGTGATTCTCGGGTCTCGGTGCCAGAGGAGGACGGGCGATGAAATCGCACACACAGCGAGGAACAGGAGAGGCAGGCCGAGGCGGGAGAGGGTGGCTATCGGCGTCCTAATCAATAACCCAAGGAGTAATGGGGTTCTGAGCCGATTGTAATCCGACGAGATCATTCATTACTGACTGAATATACCCGACAAATACAGCCTGAGCGCTGTGTCAACAGCAGGGGAATGAAATCCCATCGT
Source organism: Apiotrichum domesticum (assembly GCA_001599015.1). Classification (NCBI taxonomy): domain Eukaryota; kingdom Fungi; phylum Basidiomycota; class Tremellomycetes; order Trichosporonales; family Trichosporonaceae; genus Apiotrichum; species Apiotrichum domesticum. The sequence continues at coordinate 1,495,407 of BCFW01000004.1, read as the reverse complement.
CAGCCTGGATCGTGTTCTCTACTCCTCCCACCCATTCTCTCCTGGCCGATGCAGCTTGTACTGCAACAGAGGACGCGAAGACGTTGCTTCTCAACGACACGCGAACAGCCAACGCGCTCTGTGCCATGTGCCAAGAGGCACTAGGCTCTTGCATTCCACAGCAACCTACGCATGCCGAAAGCTTAGAGACCGCAGCAGAAGCGTGAACTACTACTGCAGAGGCCATTACCAGTAGTTGGCCAGTTGTTGCTCGCCAGTTTCCAGTGCTCGACCATAACCTGTAGACCATAAACATTTGGCCTTGCTGCGGGTGCTGGTACACCTCTAGATATATTGCATACATTTGGTCTGCTTCTGGAACAGAATATACGAGTTGAAAGAGCACTGCACCCAAACGCGTACTGCTTGTGGGACAGTCAGGGGCACCGCCGGTGTCCCCGGCCAAGGTTGGGCGCAAAGCACCAAACGTCACCATTTCGACATTCCACTTCTCTCCATCCACCAACCAACACCAACCAGCCACTCTCAACCCTTCTCTCGATGCCAATGGACTACACCAACGAATTCACAAACGCCTGGGGCGGGGATGCAGCAGCAGCACCCGCGGCCGCGTCGTCCGAGTCGGAACCGTCCATAGAGTCGACGGTCGCCAAGGAACGCCTCATCAAGGACATTGTACAGCTCCGCGACGGGCTGCGTGGCCTGCTTGTGCGCGTGACCGAGGTCGAGGCCGAGACAGACAAGCTGCGCAAGGATAACGAGTTCCTCGGAACGTATATCGATAACCTGTGAGTAGGGGAGTTTCGCTTCTTGCAAGCTTGGAAACGGCTTCACGCCTCGATACACTGTGTCGCGCGCGATGTTCAGTACGATGCTGATACGAAGGACACGTAACTCGGTCGTCGCGGCGGGACAGAAGCGGTGATCGTGCAATTCTGGCCAACACGAGCGGCCCATAGACGACATCGACCAAGCGCGAGGACCATGACCGGCACACGACCCGCCTTCGGTTGACCTCGTTGTGGAACGCTGCACGATGTTCCTTGTGGAGAGGACGTCGCGTACAGCAGCTTGACTTTGGTGTCCTTCAATACGGCGGACCGACACGACAAGTCCCAACGCAAAGTCCAGACTTCTACTCCATTCTTGTCCACTAGACGAGCGTACACGGAGGCTGTAACCTATCGCTACTTGTACCGCCGCTCGATCTCGCCCACTGTCTCAGCTCCCTAATCTCCCAACGTGGACGTATATAGATAACAGAGTGTAGATAACAGAGGTGAGGGATTGTATGGAGGGATTGTATGTAGGATACTGTAGGTGTCATGGTGCTTGTCGATATCTCGACAGTTGCGAAGCTGGAATCTGGTCTGCGTTCCATTCGCTGTCATAATGTACAACCTAAATGCTGCAGTAACCAGCAGCCACGAGTAAGGCCTGCACGGCAGCAGCAGCATGCATCAAAACAGCTTGGACGTGTCTGTGCATGCTGTCTCGCTGTTTGAAGATCGCGGCGACGGACACTGCGGATTTCCAGCCAGTCTCGGTGGTGTGCAAGGCGGACCTCCACCTCTGTGACGCGTTTCATCACCACGAACTGCCAACCCAGCTCTGCGTTGCATCCATCCTATCTCCAACTTTCGAACCAGCTTCTCTTCCTCCCGTCAGCGTCGACATCCCCGGCCATCAACAGACGTGCAGCTCAGGACATTACCGAATTGGAAACTCCGCATCCCGCACCACCTCCCCTTTGTCCCCGCGATGGCATTCTACCTCGCAATCGTCTCGCCGCACGACGCGCCCCTCTTCGAACTGCAGTTCACGACCTCGAAACCCGGCGCCTCCAGCAATCTATCCGGGACGTTCCCCTCCTGGTCGACATTTACAGGCGCGAACGGCGCAGACGTCGCGCCCCCTTCCTCTGCGGGGCAGGCGATCGGCGTCGCGCAGGGCGCGCCGGGCGAGCGGCATCTGCTGCAGATGGTCGCGCATGCGAGCCTTGATGCTGTTGAAGAGGTTGGAGAGGGGAGCGGGAGCTTGTGAGTTGCTAGGGCAGCGAAGTTTTGGCGAAAGCGTCGAGCGCGCTGGTTGCGGTGGTCTTGGTCTCCGGCTCCGGTTTCTGACTATAGGTATCTCAAGGCTGTGGACAAGCATAACGAGTGGACAGTGTCCGCGTTCCTCGCGACAAATGGTGGGTACTGTGGGAGGGGAGGGGGGACTCGAGAGGGAGATAACTCCTGGATGACGGGAAGAAGACGCTTCAGCGCGGGATCGCTCTCTCGACTGATTATGGCCGTCTTCAGGTTACGGCCGGCCACGATCACCTTGCTTGACCCACAGCCCGGCTGACATCCAGTCAAGTTCATCCTCTTGCATGACTTGAAGAACGACGACGGGATCCGGCTGTTCCTCGGCGACGTGTGGGAGCTATATACCAAGGTGAGCGGAGAAGCGAGTGGTTCCGGGTTGTGTCTGACCGGCCGCGACGGTCGGCTTCCTGCGATTGACGATTGACAGTACTAACGCCAGATCATGCTCAACCCGTTCCACAACGTCAACACCCCGATCAAGAACCCGGCGTTCGAGAGCAAGGTGCGCATGAGTGCGAAGAAGCATCTATAATGGAGGGAAGGCAAAAAGAGCGGTTGGAAGGATGGGGATAGAGGCAGAGGGGACACCACCATCGATCGTGGATAGGGGAAGCAGCCACAGGACAGTGTCGGCGTGGGGCCACGGAGCGGCGGGACTAGACTCTTATACTCGCGCGATGTATATCATGCATGCAGTTCTTTTCTATGTGGTATCCGATTAGGCGAACTCCTTGGCCTTGCCGGACTGTGGCGTTAGCAAACGGTGTGTTTCTGTTAGTCGAGAAGGCCGCAACCCGACGGCAAGAACTTACGACAAGGAGACCAACTGGAAATGTGTCAGTGACAGCCAGCACGGATATGTTCACACTCACTGATGAGGCCGAAGAGACCGAGAATACTTCCAAAGATCTCGATGACGAGGATCTTGACGAAGAGCTGCGGGTCGGCAGCGTCCGCGAGCGCAGCGGTCGAGCCGGTGACGCCGACGGAGACACCACACAGCAGGTTGCACACGCCGACGGCGAGGCCACCCCAGAAGAGGGCGAAACCTGGGGATCAGTATGTGTGGTACTAACAGAGTTGTGTGGGTATGTTCCGATCTCATTGACAGATGCCAGCCACGATCAAAATGGGCAAGAAAGCACCTGGTGCGGAGGTACAGATGCACCCGCGCCGAACAGTAGATAATGCCGGTTGGTACTGAGGGACACAACGCAACGCGAAGCACAAGTGAGACTCGGACGAGATCCCAACATCACACCCATCATACGTGACCCTTACGCGGCGCCTTGGTTGTCACCCAAACTCACCTGTGTAGTAGTTGGACTGGGTGTAAATGTTCTCAACATTTCCGTTAATCTTTGCTGACAGCACAATGGCCATGATGACGCCGTAGATGGCGACAACCTGTGTGTGAGTGGGGGTTGATTACGCGCCTGATCGCGTACCTCGCAGAAAATAATCCTGGTGGGCGTTAGCAACCACCCACGTTCAGTCTCGGCATCGCGACTCACGAAATGAGGTTCTTGGTGCGGATACGCGGTGCACGCACACCACCACCCAGAATCGACGAGCCAGTGATGAAGATACCCCTGTGCGTTAGTTGATGGAGGACGAGACGGGATACACCAGACGAGTGGTTGCACAGACTGCCTCGTTGGCGACTTGATGACGTACCATCCTGCACCGAGAACGCTGAGGCCGACACAGAGTCCGATGCCGGTCATGGCCCACATAAACGGGCTCGACTCGGCGAGGAACTTCCCCGGGTTGAAGTTTTCTCCCTGGCCTGAAGGTGTGAGCTGTGGACTGCGACTAGTGGGCAACACGCGGCACGCGGCCGCGTCACGAGTAACGCACCAGTGAGGACAAGGTAGAGGCCGTAAATCACGACCAGCGATGCGCCTGTCCCGCCAAGATAGGGAAGAGAGTAATAGCCCATGATTGCTTTCTCTCAGCTCCGACTGTCTTGTGTTTTTGAAAGAGAGATGAGAGCGAGAGACAATGTGGTGATGGTGATGGTGATGGTTGTTGATGAAACGACGTGGTGTGGTAACAGTAGCCAGCTACCAGTTGTCACTGTCCGACGGTGCCGCGCTGATGACCTCGTGCAATCCGGTCCCCCAGTGGTATGACGCTCTTGTGGCCCTAATGTTTTGGGCAAAGCCAAGCATTAGAAGTTAATACAGTTTCCTATTTACGTAAACTAACTTTCTAATCAACCCCACCCACTAAATCAAATACCCCGTTCTCCGCTCCTCATTCGCACCATGTCCATTCAGGCGCGTCCCTCCATCCGTCCTCGCCTCTCCGCACCTCTCGCTCCTCTCTCGGTCCTTGTCGCGCTCTCGTTTCTCTCCCTTCATCATCCTCCCCATCCCCATCCTCATCCGCATCTCCTTCGCCGCAACCGCCGCCACCGTCGTCGCACCCCGTGTCTCACAGAGACACGCGCATACGCATCCACGCTCAGCACTCTGCTCCCTCCGAGCATTCCTCGCTCCTGAACGCTCTCACGTACAAACAGGCCGAGCGCGATCTGCCGACCATCATCTACCGACGTTGAACAATACTTCTATTGTCACTACAATCTAATCGATCTCCATCATCCGTTTAGCCGCAACACAAAGCCATAACCAGGATCACCACTCCACATCAACAACAACCGCTTTCCATATCTTTGTTCTCCTCCATTTTGCCTCGCACTCACGAGCTCCAACACCCGCCCCACACTGTTTCTCCCCGTTCACAACCACCACCACCACCGCCGAACAGCGCCAGGGCCCTGATAATCGTTCGGAACCCCGCTCAGCCACCGCCCCGCATTCCTTAATCGCGCCTCGGCACACTCATAAGACAGTAACTGCCTCTCGTGTGCAGCGATCAGTGAACAGCTGCTCTCCCGCGCACACGACACTCACTCAGCTGCTCCGCTCACGCCTGTTGTTATCGACACAACGTCGCACTTCCTTTGCTTCCAACGACCATGCCGTCCGCGGATGAGCCCAACGCCCCTCTCCCCAATGACGCTGGGGAGGCCCCTGCTCGTGGTGAGTGCGTCTGGAGCGTGCCGTTCGGATCCAGAGATGTGGCATGTGCACCCTGCTCTTCACTCCTTTCTACGTTACCCATTCACTCTCATTCATCAATACTAATCAACCTTTAGAATCCATGTCTCTGAAACGTGGACGTGAAGGATCTGTCGTGAGTTGACTGCATTCTCCGTTTGGCACGGTCGTTGGCTTACCGCTCAGGATTTGCTCGCAGAGACGCCAAGCGTCTTGCCTATTGCTGCAAAGAAGAACCGCATCGAGGAGGAGACTGCCGCCGACAACACAGATGAGGTATCTACGCCTGTGAACCCAGAGGGCGACGCTGAAGAGTCTGTTTCAGGCGCTGGAACGCAGGCCAAAGAGGGACGCACGGTCGGCGAAGTGCGCAAGAAGGTGGAGGAGATGACCTGGAAGGAGGGCGAGAAGCAGGATGCCACCACGGCTGCAACCGAGGCCGAGACCGCAGACATTGCGGACAACGGAGAAGCCGATATCGATTCAACCTCTGCTCAGGCTGACAAGGCTGATGCCACATCGGACACCGACAGCCAGGGCCTCAAGCGCAAGGCCAAAGACGCAGGCGAAAACGGAGCGGCTTCTGAGGAAAAGAAGCACAAGTCCACCTCTGTGCGTTACTATTGTGCTCACGCCGGCGACAAATGTCCTCGGGCCGTTATGCTTGCCACCAGCTGACCAAATAGCCCACCCCAGCGGAGTCGTTGACATCTACGCCTGCCTCTACGTCGGCAGAGAAGCCCCAGGCGACCTTTGGGTCATTTAGCGCAAAAGCATCGCCATTCGCCGCGACCGCTGGAGCATCACCATTTGGCGCTCTCGCTTCATCTTCCTCACCATTTGGTGCGACTGCCAAGTCGTCCTCTCCCTTCGGCGCTGCTGCCACTTCATCCGCTTCTCCCTTCGGCTCTGCCACTTCCAAGCCGGCTTCGTCATCAGGATTCGGCAGCTACTCGAACGCATTCTCCACATTTGCCAAGAAGTCGGCAGAGCAGGAGACTGCCGGGCCGTCGACTTCGTTTGGCGAGATTCTCAAGGAACGTGGAGAGGAGATAGAGGAAACAAAGCTGCAACTGGACAAACAGGATGTGCCGACAGGCGAGGAAGACGAGGTGACCGTGTACCAGACGCGCGTGAAGCTTTACGCACTGGATGCAAATGGAGGATGGAAGGAGCGCGGCGTTGGAAACCTCAAGCTCAACAAGAGCCGTGAAGACGGGTCAGGCGCGCGTCTAGGTGAGTGCATCGCGAGCGGATTCCGCTGTTGGGCGATACCAGGCTCCGGTGGAATGGACAATGCTGACAACCTAGTTATGCGTGCCGAGGGCGTCCTCCGCGTCATACTCAACTGTTTCCTGTATGCCGGCATGAACTGCTTGCGAGACGGAAAGCACCTTCGTATGACCGTGTTCGAGGGTACGGAATTGCGCCATATGACCATCAGAGTGAGTGTTGGGCGAAGTGTTTGAGCGCTATCGAGCTATGGACTCCTCCACGAGCTCGTCTGCCACTTGACTTTCTGACGTGCCCCAACCCCGAGAGTATGAGAGCTGCAATGTTAACACTTCAGACGTCATCGCCGAAGATCGCCTTGGAACTTATCACCGCTATCTACGACCATATTCCCCTCGAGTCGCGCAAGACATCCCCAGTCAAGGCCGCGGAGGACAGCAAGTCCCAGGAGCCAGAGTCCAAGTCCGAGGTAGCGAAGCCGAAGACCGACGACACGCCGGCCGCTCCCGCCAAGGAGAGTGACTCCAAGACCGAGTCTAAGGCCGATGAGCCAGAGACGGCAGCAGGGGCTGTTGGGGGAGAGGGAGCCGATGAGAATGTGTAGATGCGCCGAGCATTCACAATTACCACACACGCGTCCCTGCATGGCACGGCGACCTTTGCCAATACAAGGCGGGCACCACGGGGCGCCATCACGTACCACTGCTGATACTTTACTTCAACCTCACCGCCCATGGTCAGGACCACATAATATCTTGATGGGGGCATGTAGCATGCATGGTGTGGACAATGACATTTGTTCGTGATTTTTATTTACTATTGACAACTCGGGACAGGACTGCAGTGCACGATACTGCACTACACTGGGCTGCGCTGGGATATGGGACATGAAAAGGCATTGACGGAGGACACGAATGAGAGGAACCGGGGATGGGGTAGACTCGGGTTTGGTACTGCTCCTTTTACGTGTAAGCCGGCGATCACGACTTTGCTTCAGGTCGAGATCAACACGGAGCTACCACATCGGATGCTGCCAAGCCCGCACTCACGACAGTGATGCGCACAGACAGGCAAACGACCTGGGGCCGATCACCTCGGATCGCGGAGCACCACCGGAGTCGGTGGGGGCGTCGGCGCGGCGTCCACGGTGCCCGAGAGAAGGGCCTTGACTGCGTTGGCCTTGAGCGTGTTAATCGTGAGCTCGAGCGGCGGTGTGTCCGCGTCCCCGGGGCCGGCCTTCTGTGCCCATGCGTTTGCGGGCTCGTTCTCCTCGGGGTGCCGGTTGGGATTGGACTCGGCGAGGGAGAGGACGGCGAGCGCCTCCGCCGAGTCGCTGAAATTCCGCGTGGGGGCCGGCGAGGAAGGGACGAGGTCAGTCGGGGTGGGGGCAGGCATGACGGCTAGTGGGGTGGATGGGGTGAAGTGGGTGGGACAGTAAGCGAGGCCTGCACCTGTGGATAGCGAGGAGTGGGTGGCAAGGGTTCCAAAGCTGGAGCGGAGGTTGATCGAGGCCAGAGCTGGGCCCAGGAGGGATGGAAGGAATAGGGAGAAAATGATGCGCGAAGAAGGAGGGGGGTAGCGGGCCGAGGAAAGTGAACTTGTCAGAATGGGCAACGATACCAACGATGAGGAGCGAGCCACTATCAACGCAGCATGCACGGTCAGTGTGTTGAGCGCGCTGAGTTGGAAGGATATCACTATCCTGGACAGGTATTACTATCGTGGCAAGCACGTCGCACGTTGGACAGGCCCGCGGCTCGTCCGAAGTTGGACGGCATGGACGGTTATACGCGTCGTTGGCACCTGCCCGACAGGCTCGGTGGGTGGCTTGCGGAATTGTGGCCTTGTGTAGCGATACCTGTTCGAGGCATTGCGCCGCCAGTGAAAGGGGTCCGAGCTTCCAAGTTCCAAGCTCCAAGGTCTCTGCACAACGCGCCACTCATCAAGCCCATCAAGCGCTCTGGCACGATACTGACATTGACCGGCGCCGTTATCGGTCGAGTTGGCGCTCAGGGCAGCGTCGTTGGGGCCGTGGCCTATGTGTTGTTCCGAGGGATAGCGTGAGCTTGGTCCTCAAGCGTTTGTTAAAGGGCGGTGGTAGGGTGTAAGGTGTGGAAGGTTGTGGGATGTACCAGCGCATGACCGATATAGATCCAGTGACATGGGCCGGCCGGTGTCCGTGCTCGCTCTCGCTCATGACCGAAGCGCGCTCTGCGTTGACCATCCCACCTGTTTGGATGCGGGGACATCCGAGGCCCAGGCATCGTGCGTCCGAGCGCCGAGGTCCACGGAACGAGGGCCGAGCGCGATCCATCCCATGCGCCTAGAGTTCAGTTACCCAGTCTCACAGTCGCTCAGTCACGACTGCGGTCGCACAGGCCCAGTGCCGCCGGTGCCCTTGATGAAATCAGTCAAGGTCCATGCCATGCGTGGTCATCCATTATCGTACAGCGACCGGGTGATTGTTTGAAGCTCGACGGGATAGCAACTGTGAGACCAACGAACGCTCAGCCTCATCGAACAATCTAGAGCTCTGCCATTTCGCCATGCCTCACCGCCTGTCTCTACGGGGACATGTCTCTATCGAAGGATTAACAGAAGATAAATGTCAGTTTTTACGCTGCACATCCGTGATGGCGGCTAGAACCAGCTGTCCCCCCTTCTCTCTCGAGACATCATGCAGCATACGCTGATGCCCGAAATGAGCTTATGCAAGTGCCACGCTCTGATGCCGCCCTGCATCGATCGCTGGCCTGGGCTCTAGGCCCGCTAGTCCCGGGGACAGATGACCAGACGGAAGTCGAGAGAAACGTGCGTCTACCTGCAGTATTCCATGGGAGGCCTCGACCTTGTTCGGCCTCTGCCGCGCGTGGGCAAGCTCCGAATTCCATGCCTCTCCGAGCTCCGAGCTCCAGGTTTGTCACCGCGGCCCATGGAACGTACTCGAGACCTGTGTGCCTAACTCCGACAGGCCGACAAGCGCTGTTCAGAAGATGAACCGACAAGTGGCTCTCGCCGCGGAGGATATGAATGGTCTGGGCTCCGAAACATAAGAGTTCTCGGCTCCGAGGACCAGCTGGCCGTAACGGCTGCCGCGACCGCTGCGTCGGCACACGCCGGGGCCGGGGCCAGAGGCCACGCAGGCGAACGACATGGTCCGATACGGATGCGCCGCTGTGGACGCGTCAGTGCCAGTGGCCGGGCCTGGCCTCCCCCGTGGGCGCTCTTCCGATTAGCGTAAGCTCCCAAGGCTGCAAAAGATGATGAGTACAGCGCACATGCACGGCGCAGGGTTCTTGACTCGCTCGCTGAGGGATTCTACACTGTTGAGTCACGATCAGTATCACACTGGGGATGCAGTATGGCTGTGTACTGGGCGGCAACGCGTCAGTCGAGTCACGAGTGGGTCAAGCAAACGTGCAAACGTGCACCGACTCATACGCGCACACGATATCGAAGAACAAAGTGAGTACGACTCGGGTTGCGCTCAGATTCGAGATTGGGTGGCAAATTTTGGGCCTAACAAAAATATGCCGAAAAATGGATCAAAAATATCAGTGTGGCCAGTGTGGCAAATCCAGTGTGGCGGATCGCTTTTTGTGATTGCACCCACGATGTGTGTGTTGCCGTACGAAGGCTGTGTGTTGTTACATGTTGCATCGCATACATCGGGACAAGAGGAGGAGGGACAAGGCGTTCCGGTATAGGGGATGGGATGGCAGGGCACACACACACGCCCAATCCAGGATCACTCACCGACCACGGTGTGATGGGACCCTCAGGTGTGATGGGACCCTCAAAAGTCCGAACGCAAAAAAGCCCACCCCCCACACCAAGCTCGCCAAAGCAAGCAAGGTGCAGAGAGTGGGCAATTCGCTCAACAATTTAACGGCTCTCGATAAGGTCCGGAAGACTGTTGTATAAAAAATAAAATAATAGAGGAGGTAGAGGGGTAGAGAGGAAGCGGGAAGAAGAATGCAACAGGAGTTCGGAGAAAAAGAGGGGAGGGGTTAGGAGCAGAGGGGGGGTAAAATGACAGGATAGGATATCGAGTCCAATAGTAGACGCGAAGACATGTGTCAACACCATAGCTCCAACAAACTGATAGAAAGACAAGAAGAACCAACTGCGCACCCTTACGATGAACCCAACGATTGATGCTCCAAATGATGTTGCGGCTGGATCCACCGGACTGGTGTCGCAGCAGGGGTCTCGTGCGTTATTGCGCCGAGGGATCGGCCTCGGACAGCTCGTAAAATTGTCCAGATTGCCTAGATCGATGATCCGGGCTCCAAACGAGGTTGCCGGCGCGACATTGCTGCCGACTTTTTGTTTACTTTGCCTAATGTTTCTTTCTTTACTCCAATGTTGGCACATGTTGGGTGGGTGGTAATAATTCCGACGCCACAACCCAGCTCACAGTGATTTCGCTCGCGCACTCAGGTCAAGGTCGGTGTCACATCATCCGGGTCCACAGACGTGGGGGCCAGAGAGAGGTTCGCACCAGGCCAGGTTCTCTTTTTTTTTATTCCTTTGCAGGATAGATGACCATTGCTATGCTCGCGAATGTAGCCAGGCGGGGGAAGGCAATTATCCCGATAATAGACGAGTTGGGAGCATGCTCACGTTTCCGTTTCGAGTGACCTCTGTCTTGTGGACAGGAGGGAATCCTTGAAAGTGCTGGTGTACGAACGATCGTAGAATACGACGACGACGGCGGTGGAAAAGAGAGGCATGGCCCCAACAGACGGCTAGCAGGCGCGGTCTGACGTGAAATACGAGACCTTACCTGACAAAGACTTGCTTTGCGTTTGCACAGGGTGGCGTTCCTCGAGAGCAACATGGACAAGCGAGTCCTGGACGCTCATAGAGGTCGGCCGGGTGACCAAAGAACTCTTCAGCGGATATCGAAAAAACGACGGCAGACTGAAGCAAGTCGTGTGCGGCGAGGGCTTGAAAAACTCGCCTGTGTCGAACAAGATGGTGATGAAGCGAGGGGCGTCGATGGCGAAGGCTGTCGTCCTTAATCCAACACGAGATCGTTGACGGTGTCGCCGAGGATGTTGAATGAAGGAGACATTGTTGAGAGTGATGGAGAGAAAGAGAAGATGAGATGAGGAGACTGTCTAGATAAAACAACCGGCCGGATGGGGGGGTGGGGGGCGGTGGAATATGAGGGAAGGGGGCGGGGGATCCGGAAGGGGGGGGAAGGTGGGTAGTCGTTGTGGGTGGTGCTTAGTGGCGAGTCTCCCTCATATGCCGTTTATTTCCTGTTATAATATACAGTGGCGGGGCAGGCGAGGCACTTGCACTGCAACACCCATCAGCCATATCATGTACACCAGGGCATCAGAGCAGAGGAAGCTGTCAAGCGATCTGGTGAATAATCACTGTAGCATGTAGCACCGAGACGACACAAAGACAAGGAGAGGAGGACGAGGAGGAACAATAGCACTATCTTTTGGGCTTGGCCCATTCGGGTGGCCTCCCTTGCGCTAGTACTGGCAAATCTGAGACAATCGCCTCTGCTCTCATGCCTCGCTCGCTTTTGTTTTGCTGGCCTTCAACTTTCCGCCTCCATCCGCCATCTTGTCATTTGGTATCCACTGATCCTGTGTATCTTGAACCCCGCCCTCTGCCCTCCTGCCCATCCCCAAAACTTTCAGGGACCCGGTGAGTGTAACTCGATATACAGATCGTCGAGGTCGGTAGAATGCCTCGGGGGCTCTGGCAGCATCTCCTTGTATCTGGCCCCTTCCAGAGGGTCGGAGTCAGCCCTGGGTCACCCTGTGGCCTGGGGCCTGTGACCAATGCCATGTTGAAGCCCTGTGGCCGGCGCGGTGCAACGCTGCGCTGGGCGTGTGCCAAACCCGGACACTCAACCCACAGATCCTCTTCCCAGCTACCAGCCTGGTGTACTGGTGGGCTATCTCTGCCCATTGAGACGTTGTGGCCAGAGGAAGGGGCAACCTGCACCGTCATTGAGCGTCAGAGCGGCAGGCACCGACCATGAGGCACCAACCTAATGGATGACAAATTGCAAATTAAAATTTTTGTGTGTGAAATTTTACATATTGGCAACAGTTGATGTCCACAATTCCACGACGATCAATGATCAATGGTGTGGCATGCGTGGGAGTCTGGGCCCGTGGGCTGCTTCCATGCTTCTTGGGCAGAGATAAGAAGTCGCGGATCCAGATGGTCAAGTGCGATGGGCAAGTGATTTGGTATTCCGCCTCAGGTCGCGATACAGATAACGTATTAGCTGGAGGGTTGCTGTTATTGTTTTCTCCAGAGTCGCATTAGAAGTTTTGTATTGGCCAAAGCTGTGGGGAGCTGTGGGGGTTCGGGCCCACCATCCGATCTGGTGGATCTGTGTTGGACGCCTTGTGACTGGTGTCCTGTTTCGGTGATCGGTCACGTGCGGAAGAGGTCTACGCCGTCGACCCCGATGATATCAATTCCCTTCCTGTGTTGCACCGCCTGGGTCATCTCGATTGTAATCTGAGAGCAGCCCTTGCCAGAGCACGCACAGGCTCACAGCCATCGTCGCCGTCGTTCATCTCCGATCTCCGATGATGTGACTGTTGTGGTACGTGGTAGTCCCGAGACCCCGAGGCCCCGAACTTGGGTTCTGTGGAGCGGACGGATACGTGACCGCCACACTGCATCATCTGTACGACCAATTGTGCATCCCTGCACCTAGAATGGCGGCTCTCAAACGCGCACACGCGCACACTGCATAGAACTCTCCTGTGCGCGCTGGGCGCCCACCCGGCTCCATCGGCCATCGGGTGATGTTGGCCTGTCGATGCGGTCCGTGCAGATATGCACAGCGGTGTTGCGGATCCACGGAGCCCTCTGAGCTTTCGTCAAGCTCCATTCCTATGGCACCATCGGCCCCCGTTGAACCTTGTTTGCCCACGATCCGCACATACCTCTCAGTGTGGAACGCTGGTGGTCAACAGAAGCAATACACCTAGCACCTACCCCACATTGTCGTACCGTGGCGCACGCCGTGTGTTGTGTCAGAGCGCGCGGGGCCCATCAGCACGGGCCCTTGTACCACCCATTGAATCACCGGACCGCACCGGAGAGGCAGCGGCTGATATGGAGTGAATCGGACAAGAGTGCGGTGTCTTGGCGGGGCAGGCTTCGTTGACAAGGTCACGCGCACTTAGATGCTCCCTATGATTTGCATGGGTTGTGCACTGGTCCCCGCTTTGCATCTCATTCCAGCAAGCAGCTCACTTGGCTCGAAGCTGTTCGCTTGCCGAGAGCAACAGCAAACGTCTGGGGATGATCGGGCCGAACTGGGAGGACCCGGAAGGGCCGATGGTCACATCGCAAGGGGGGGCGGAGGACCTGCTACAGGAAGACCGGTGCGATGCGCTACTCGTATCTCTGTGTCACTCCCACTACAGTACACTCAGCCGATATCACACATCGGAAGCACCATGGAATACACAAGCGATCTGATAGGCGATGCGCGGGAACCTACTCGAGGTCAGGTGAGCCCCGCGGTTCTTCGGACAGGCCACTCGGGAAGATGAATACCGCCATACCGCGGGTCCCACGATTGCGTACCCCGGCAGCCCGATTACATTCTCCGCACAATGGTGTGATTCGAGCACAACGACGACGGAGGTCGCCGTACACAATAGCTGGGTATTGTTCGAGGCATTGTTCGTGATATGGGGGACTCGACGATTACACCCGTGGCTTGGCGATAACAGACTCCACTTACGCTGTGGCACTCCACCCCGTCGTCGTCACCTCTGTGCCTCGGAAACTATCGCGATAAGTCGTCTCCAATCACGATAACTGCCGACTGGCCCCGCGCACGCAGACATCCCCGTCCGGCTACGAATGTACTGAGTCACTGAGTGCGATGAATGGCGAGATTATCGATTGTGAACGTGTGCAGTTGTGCATGTGTGGTGGTCATTACACGTGGTTGTGGCACTTGCTCATGCAATTGCGCATTTGCGCAATTCAAAACGATCAACACGCTAACCGTGACCAGCGCGAGTGACGATCACTCAGCGGCGCGGACGATACGTTAAACAACATTCGCCATCTCTTGTTTCCCCTCAACGCCTTGTTCTCTCGTCTCTCATTCGTTAATATCTGTTAACTTGTGTCTTCTCTTCGCCCCTCATTGTCGCATGACTGAGACCTGTGTTTCTCGCTGATTCTTATATTATTCTGACAAAGGCGGCCGTTCTTGCACTCATATTTTTCCAAAAATTCAGTCACGCTCTTGTGGTGTAGTCGCTATCATACTCCCTTCGGGATACGAAGGATTCCGGCCGTTCGCGGCTTGAGTGGGAGTGGTCCTCGGTTCAAATCCGGGCAAGGGCCTTTTTGACCTTGCGGGACATTGTTGTGCCCAGGTGGCGTGCTCGGAACGTCAGGTAATCGGTGGCCCCACGGTGGGATGTCAAAGCTGTCTTCCTGCGACCCCTGCCGCTCGAATTCTTGGCCATATTCGATATGTAGACAAGGAGACTGACGGTTATGCGTCTCGCGTCGTGGATGTGTGTTCCTCGTGCTGGGGCTTCTGAGCAGCATCTTCTTACTTCCTGGAAAGCCACACAGAGTCGGCTAGGAGAATACAAAAGACCAGCGCTACTGCCATACACAGCTCAAGACAGGGTGACACACAGCGCTGTCCTTCACCGTCGGGTGTTGTGGACATTTTCGAGTCTCAGGTGTTCGAAGATGACATTTTTGACTTGATTGTTCGACTCTGATGGCATCTCAGGCTCAAACACATTCTGTGGCGAAATCACGTTGGTTCCCTATTGTCCTTACCACGTCGCTATGTGACAAACGTGAAGGGAAGTTTGAGAGTCTGTGGATGGGCGCCCCAGAAGTTCTCAGGCCAAACAGAATAGCAGACGACAGTCAGTGGGTAAAAATTTAATACCTACTCAGACCAAAAATACAAAAATATAAATAATTACTATAAGACAACTCGTTACGGTGTACACAGCACGCAAGGAAGAAAAATGGCCGATTGGGCCTTTATAAAATACTGCGAATGGTGTTCGCCTCTTGGTCTCGTATTAGACCCTCTGCGAACAACCACGAAATGTCTTATTGACTGCCGGACCGGCCATGAAACAGAGCCGACCACCCAATGTCAGCATCCCCATCTACGTGGCAGAAGCAGATTACCTTCGTCAAATGACAAAACCACTGGGACGCAGCGGAACAGGACGTCGAGCGCAGATGAACTGAAGACGACAGGACAGCATAACAACACGACAGTGTTGCCACTTGCAACTCGACTGTGTGCCACATTCATTCCAGCCGTAGATTCGTCAGAGCCTGGGGGGTTCCTACTCATTGTGGCCTTAACGCCAATGACGAGGGTACGAGGGTAAGGGACGGAGATGCCAGGATGACCGAGATGGCGCGGTGACCTCGGACTGGCACCTCCGCTCGACCTTGATCTAGCTTGATACCGAGTTGTGTGGGTGAGTGCCCCTGACAATGCGAGAGCAATGACGTCGTTTTCCCTGTGTTTTCCTGTTTCTAGTCTGGTGAGGAGCAGTTGGAATTGGATGCCACCAATGTCATCCAACAGCTTGCAGCTACCCGCCCCCCACACAGTGGTACAGTGGCCCAGTGCCTGTTCACCGGCGCGACGTGTCGTAGCCGCGCTTACACAACGGCTCCCAACCTCCCCAGTATCCTCTCCCAACTTCATCCTGTTTGCATTCATTCTCCCCATTGTCAACTCCCCCATCACGGCCAGTATTTCTGGACGACTACATAACATCGGAGTGAACGGAGACGGGCGAAACCCCCTCTCGGAACAACACCAAAGCCCAGCCAGATAGGGCGTCCAATACCGGCGGTAACTTTGACTTGGCTCTGTGCGCGCGACCCTACCCCGCATTACCCTTCACAACCCTTGCATACCCATCCATCTCTACCTTCGCCCACCGGCTCTCACACCACAATGCCTGCTGGATCTCGCTCTTCGAAGTCCGCCGGCTCGCGCTCTTCAAAGTCTGCTGGCGCCGGCTCGACGAAGTCTGCCCGCAATGGCTCGACAAAGTCTGCTGTGACCGGCTCGACACAGCCTGCTACCACTGGTTCGACACAGCCTGTAACCACCGGTTCGACACAGCCTGCTACCACCGGTTCGACCAAGTCTGCTGGCGCTGGCTCGACGAAGTCTGCCGGTAATGGCTCGACAAAGTCTGCTGCGACCGGCTCGACACAGCCTGCTACCACCGGCTCGACACAGCCTGCTACCACCGGTTCGACCAAGTCTGCTGGCACCGGCTCGACAAAGTCTGCCCGCGCAGAAAACCGCCCGGCGCCGATCGCCATGCCGACAATGCCGAGCGCGCCAGGCCCCAAGACCCCCAAGACGCCGCAGGACGAGGCGATCGCATTCTTCTCCGGCGAGGGTGATGGCGAGCCTGTCCAGGTGTGGGACCTGTTGCTCGAGGACGACGGCGGACCGAATGGGCCCAAATCGGTATGTCGGACGGCACTTGGCAATGGCCATGCTTGTTGCGCCCTACCTGCGGCTAGCTGACATCTCACAGTACATCCGCCTTCCCGCACCGGCCAAGCCGTATGTCCTTCGTTTCTCCATCCTCCCCGGATCAGCATGCACGCGTAACGGTGTTCTCAAGTCCGACTTTCCCATTGATGGCGGTGCTTTCGAGCGTGGTGCGTGGACGGAGCGCAAGCTGCCTTCGGACATTACAAAGTAGGTTTGAGAAACGTGAATCGAAGACGGAACAAGACGATTGACAGCATTCCAGGCCGATCCAGGTTGATCTCGCCATCTCAGCGCCCGGCGCATTCTGCTACTATGTCGAGTATGACGACGAGGACGGAAAGCGTGTGACTGGCCGCAAGGGATACTTCAACGTCGACCCGATCATCACTCTCCCGGCGCGCGAGCACTTCATCACTCTTGGAAATGACGTCCTGCACGACACAACATCTGCGCCCGTAACCGACAAGCAGGAGGTGCTCCCGCTGGATGGCCTCATCATTCTGTCTATTATCGCGAAATGGCAGGGCTCTATCCCCGAATGGGAGAACAATCTTGCCGAGGCATCCCGCCGTGGCTACAACATGATCCACTACACCCCCTTGCAGCCGCGAGGCAGCTCAGGATCACCGTACTCGATGACTGACCAGCTCGCATTTGACCCTACCCTGCTGGAAGACCCCAAGGCGAAGGACGGTGGTCTTGCCGAGGTGACACGCGCTCTCGAATACGCTAAGAAGACGTATGGCCTCGGTGGCATCACAGACGTTGTGCTCAATCATACCGCATTCGACTCACCATGGCTCTTGGAGCACCCCGAAGCCGGTGAGTGACTGTTACGACATGCCGTGCGCATCTACTAACCTCCATGTAGGTTATTCGCCTTACAACACACCCCACCTCGCCCCGGCGGTCGTGCTGGAGGATGCCATGCTCGCCCTTACGGCCGAGCTCGCGTCGCGCGGTCTTCCTACACGTATCAAGACCGAGGACGACCTCACAGAGATCTCCGGCGCTGTGCAGGATGCGATTAACTCTGCAAGCCTGTGGCGATACTACGTCTTCGATGTCGCGTCTTCGGTGAAGGAGGTCGAGGCCGCCCTCGCTGCTGGAGAGGCTGTGGGATGGCGCGGTGAAGCTCTCACCGGTAAGACAGCCGAGGAGCTGTCGTGCATCGCCAAGAACACCAATGGCTTCCTTCAGGACTTCCGCGCCTTCTCCGCTCCCTACTGCAGCAAGGTTCCCGGCCCGCTTGCTGCAGGGTTCGTGCAGGCGGCGGCGCCGAACGAGCCTGTTGGTGCGCAGGCCGAGCTCTGGGGCCGCATCCTCGACATCCTGAACGTTGATCTCTACAAGGAGTGCAACGCAGACCTCGCGGCGGCTAAGGACGCCATTGTTGGTCGCCTCCGGTACACCCGCCTTGAGGCTGGCGGCCCCAACATGGGTGAAATCAACGCCAAGAACCCTCTCGTCGAGCCTTACTTTACCCGACTGGAGAAGTCCGCGGCCACAGCGAAGTACCCGGAGTCGGCGCTGACGCTTGCCAACAATGGGTGGATGTGGGGTGCCGACCCTCTCAAGAACTTCGCCGAGTACCCATCTAAGGCATACCTTCGCCGTGAGGTGATTGTGTGGGGAGACTGCGTCAAGCTGCGATACGGAAACAGCCCGCAGGACAACCCATGGCTGTGGGCCCACATGACTGAGTACTGCGAGATGCTTGCAGGTGTGTTTGACGGATTCCGCCTCGACAACTGCCACTCGACACCTCTGCACGTCGGTTCTCATATGATTGATGCCGGGCGTCGCATCAACCCGAACCTCTACATTATGGCTGAGCTGTTTACTGGCAGTGAAGAGATGGATCTCAAGTTCGTCCGCGAGCTCGGTCTTAACTCGCTAGTCCGCGAGGCGTACAATGGAAGTGACAACAAGGAGTTCTCCCGTCTCCTGTATCGCTTCGGCGTCGGCAAGCCCATCGGATCCATGGACGCGTCGTGTCTTTCGTCCCCGGGTGAGCTTCCCCCCTTGTACGGGAAGGGAGCACCTCGCCCGTGCACCATTACTCCTCTGCAAGGATCGGCGCCCCATGCTGTGTTCTACGACATAACCCACGATAACGAATCCCCCGCCGACAAGCGCACTGCGGAGGACGCGTTGTCGACTGGCTCGCTCGTCACTTTTACCAAGGCAGCCCTTGGATCTACCAAGAGCTTCGACGACCTCTACCCCCATCTCCTCAACCTTGTTACCGATACCCGCAGGTACTCGGTTTCCGATGAGCAGGATGAGGGAGGTATTGGCCGCGTCAAGCGCGTTCTTAACCACCTGCATACGGAGATGATGACTGAGGGCTACGACGAAGGTCACGTCCACGAGGAGGACCAGTACATCATGATTCACCGTGTTCACCCTACTTACCACGTTGGATACTTGATTGTCGCACACACGGCGTTCAAGGGCTTCTCTGGAAAGGGTCATCGTAAGTTCAACGGCCAGGACAAGACGCTGACGGTAGTCAACCCCATCAAGCTGTCGCGCACCAGGGCCGCTTTCATGTTCGGCGCGTCAATCATCACCCATCCTGAAGAGTGGAAGGATGATCCAGAGGTGCATCGTGGTATTCCCTCGACTCTGGAGGAGATTGACCACGAAGATGTAGACGTACGTTTCGGTCACGACGAAAACGGCGACTACACTGAGATTGGACTGCCCGAGACCTTCAATCCTGGTAGCATCATGGTCTTCGCCACGAAGATGGACGAGATTCACAAGGACTTCGAGACGTTCTGCCGCAAGGACGCCGACCTGGCCATGTCGGATCTTGATCTTGTGGACCTCAACGTCGTGCTTCACCGTGCGGATGGTGAAGAACGCGACGCCACCGGGGGTGATGGCGTGTACACCATCCCGAACTACGGCTCACTAGTGTACTGTGGTCTCGAGGGTTGGATGGCGCCGCTTCGCGGCATCATGGCCACCAACGACCTCGGACACCCCGTCTGCGAGCATCTTCGCAAGGGAACGTGGGCGATGGACTATGTCCACAACCGGCTTGAGCGGGAGGTTCCGACGCTTCCCAACCTTGCCAAGCCCGCCATGTGGTTCAAGGAGCGCTTCGACATCATCAAGCAGACTGTCCCGTCGTTTATGCGTCCCAAGTACTTCTCGCTCGTGGTGTTTGAAGCCTACAAGGCCGCTCGTCGGGCTGTGATCGAGCAGATGTCGGAGTTCATTCTCTCTGGCACAGAGTTTACGCACGACCTAGCTCTCTGCGCGGTACAGATGTACGGACTCGTTAAGAGCGCCTCCATCGTGCCCTACAAGGATGTCCCGTCGCTCGCCGCTGGTCTACCCCACTTTACCGCCGGATGGGCCCGCTGCTGGGGACGTGATGTCTTCATCTCCCTCCGTGGACTCTTCCTCACGACTGGAAACTTCCCTGCCGCGCGCGACCACATTCTCGCCTTCTCGTCAACGCTCAAGCACGGTCTTATCCCGAACCTCCTTGACTCAGGTCGTACGCCGCGTTACAACTCGCGCGACTCTCCCTGGTGGATGATCCAGAACATCCAGGACTACACGAAGATGGCCCCCGATGGTCTCGCCATTCTGAAGGACTCTGTCAAGCGCCGCTTCCCTGCCGACGACACTTGGGTGCCGTGGGATGACAAGCGGGCGTTTGCGTACAGCTCGACCATTGCGGAGATCATCCAGGAGATCCTGCAGCGTCACGCGGAAGGCATCGAGTTCCGGGAGTACAACGTGAGTAGATCGAATCCTCAGCCCAACTGACAACAGGCTGGTCCCAACCTCGACATGGACATGCGCGACGAGGGCTTCAACCAGAAGATCTGGACCGACTGGTCGACCGGTTTCATCCACGGTGGCAACAGATACAACTGCGGCACGTGGATGGACAAGATGGGCTCTTCGGAGAAGGCGGGCAACAAGGGTCTCCCGGCCACTCCGCGTGACGGCGCTCCGATTGAGATCACCGGCCTGCTCAAGTCGACTCTCACATGGCTCGACGGGCTGAGCGCCAAGGGCCAGTTCCCCTTCAAGGGTGTCGACGCAACCGGTAAGTACCAGTCGGAGTTTATGTGGTGCGTCATTCTGACTTGCAGTCGACGGCAAGAAGCGTCTCGTGACGTACAAGGAGTGGGCGGACCTCATCCAGGCCTCATTCGAGAAGCACTACTACGTTCCCGCCGATGCGTCCGAGGATTCGCAGTTTACTGTCAACCCTGCCCTTGTCAACCGCCGCGGCATGTACAAGGACGTGTACGGCACGCCTGCAGACCGTGCGTTCGCCGACTACCAGCTCCGGTGCAACTTTACTCTCCCGATGGTGGTAGCACCCGAGCTGTTCACCCCGTCTCGCGCCATAACTGCCCTGCGGCTGGCTGACCGTGTGCTCCGCGGCCCGTTGGGCATGAAGACGCTGGACCCGTCTGACTGGGCCTACCGCCCCAACTACGACAACAGCAACGACTCGACTGACCAGGCGATCGCCAAGGGATGGAACTACCACCAGGGTCCCGAGTGGGGCTTCCCCCTCGGCTGGTTCCTCAGCGCCTGGACCCGGTTCGACCTCGAGGCTGGCGACGGCAAGACGGACCCCACCAAGACAATGCACCACGTCTCCCAGGTCCTCGTCAAGGTCCGCGAGCACATCGCCCAGGACCCGTGGCGCGGTCTTCCCGAGCTGTGCAACGACAACGGCGCGTTCTGCGCCGACTCGTGCACGACTCAGGCCTGGTCCGCCAGCACCATCCTCGACGTCCTCGAGGAGGCTCACCGCCTCACCCGCAAGCAGCAGGCGTAAAATTGGATCCGTAGATTGTAGATTTGTAGCCATGAATTCCTATCGAAACGAGGACGGAATCCAGATTCGGGTCTGTCATGAACCAAGCTATCAAATGATGTGCATGTCATCTACCATCTACTGTGGCGTCTGTCTACCAGCGACCACTGTCCTACGCACGCACTCCCCACCGCGTACCCCGTGCTCCTGACACCCCCCTCGAGCCCTCTACTCGTCGCCCTTGTCGAGACGGACGGCAGCTGCGCTCTTCACGCCCGCGAGGTCCGTCTTGTGGCCGACAAGCGTACGGATGTCCTGGATCTTGTACTTGATCATTGTCGGGCGCTCGAGGGACATACCCCAGCCGAGCACACGGACACCCTTCGGCAGGCCCATAGGCTCGAGCATTTCGGGGCGGAAGACACCGGACTGAGGGTTAGCTTGCACTATAGAACCCGCCACTCATGATACGTACGTTGGCAATCTCGATCCACTTGCCGAGTCCCTCGTGCCATGAGAAGACCTCCATCGACGGCTCGGTGTACGGGTTGAAGGCGGGCTTGAAGCGAAGCTTGTGGTTGCCAGTCTTGGCGAAGAACTGCTGCATGAAGCCTGTATGTCAGCTGCATGCTCCTGGGGTCCCGGGAAGAGCCGCAAAAGCTCGATCAAAGCTCGCCCACTCACCAATCAAGTGTCCCAGAGTAATGTCGTAGTCGGCAACAACACCCTCGACCTGGTGGAACTCGGCAAGATGGGTGGCGTCGGTTGCCTCGTTACGGAACACACGGTCGATGGAGAAGAGCTTTGCGGGCTTGAAGCCTCCCGGCTGGTTGGCAATCTTGTACAGCATCTCGGTGGAGACGGCGGTGGTGTGCGTACGGAGAAGCAGCTTCTCAGTCTCCGCACGGGAGAAGGGCGCCCTGTAGCCAATAGAGCCGTAACCTCCAACCTCGTGAGTTTTCGATACACGGTCGTAGTACTCCTCATCGCGGATCTCGCCCTTGACCGGGTCCTTGACGTAGAAGGTGTCCTGCATTTCACGAGCGGGGTGCTGCTGGGGAACGAACATGGCGTCGAAGTTCCAGAACGCGGACTCGACGAAGTTGTTGGTCGGCATCTCAGTGAAGCTGGCGTTAACCTTATGCGACCAGTTACAGCCGCGGTTGAACTCACCCCATGTCGAAGAAGATCTGGCGGAACTCCTCGCGAACCTTCAGGAGGGGATGCAATGCGCCACCCTCCGTCGGCTGACCGGCAGCGGCGAAGTTGTACTGCTTGAACGCTGCGTCCTTCCAGGCGCCGGACGAGAGCATCTCCACGGTGAGGTCGGTCTCGAGGCTCTTGACCTCCGTCGCGAACTGGGGTCCCTTGGCCGCCGAGTAATGCAGGAGCTTGCGGGGAGCGACGAGCTTGCGCTTCTGCAATTCCCGGAGCACCGCGTCGCCGTTAGGGTGGGTGCCTGTGCTCTGGATTGTCCGGAGCTGCTCGGCGGTCTCGTCCACTACGCTGTCCACTGCGCGCACAAAGCCTGCTCCCTCCTTCGCGATCCACTTGCTCTTAAACGCGCGTCCCTGGCCGACCTTGACGGCGTCGTCGCCAACGAGCTTCTACACGGACGTTAGCGCAGTGCGGCGCAGGGTCATCGATTGATGCTCACCTTGAGCTCGGGAACGGTCACGGGCTCGCCAGCACCCTTGGCCGGAAGTGCATTCCAGACACGGTACTCGTGAGAGCCCGAAGCCGCGATCTGGTTTCCCTCCTCTGTAAGACCATAGACAGTATTCTGAATCTGGGTGTACTCGATCATCTGTGTGATGTCAGCAGCTGTGTGGCACCTCGGTCGATGTCGATGTCCATGTCGAATGCCGTGCGATGTCACCTGTGCGATTTCCACCACACTTCCATTCCATAGCCATCACATCTACCTGCTCCGCCTGTACTAACAGCTTTGCTCAAGAGCGAGTCGAGGGCAGCCTTGATGACCGCCTGCGCCTTGTCCCCCTTGAGGTCCTGGCCATTCCAGGTGAGTGCGCGCGAGTCGGCGATCGTGCCGTCCGGGGACGCGGCGAGCGTCTGGAGGATAATTGACTGTGCCTCCTCGACGGTGGGGAGAGACATGGTGGTGGTGTGTGTAGTGGGGGTGTTGTACTAGAGATTTGAGTCGTGTCGACTTTTTGGATGGTTTTGAAAACGACCGTCGACGACATTGACGGGCCTCTCCTCTCTCTCGGCCGGCCTCGAGCGCTCGACTCGGTTCATCTTAGTTATCTCGTCCATATCACGGCACACGCGCCTAATTTTGAGTTGAGGGACCCACGTGCTAATACAGGCGTGCAAATTTATCAAACTTTTTAGGCATGCCGTTCTCTTAAAACAGTACCACAGTCACTTCCAGTCACCCACATGTGCTCCACAGCATGAATGCATGCGGAGAAACTTGACCCAGGTTTGTTTGGTTCGGGACACCGCGACTGACCGACAAGGACGCGTCAAAGAAATCCCACCCACAACACCCAATACCACTCATTCCACACAACACACATCCACTCCATCCACATTCTTGCACCAACACCCTGCAAAAATGTCTATCCTATCCGACATTCCGAAACACGCCCGCAAGGTGGTGCAGGCAGCCAACAGAAGAGGGGAGATTGACAACGAAACATTCACAATGGCCATGGCGCGTCGTGAGGTGTGCAAGAGTATGGGCCTCGAGGAAGGCGCGCTTGATGAAAAGGACAAGAGGAACGCGGTCAAGCAGGCTGTACAGGACGCTCTCGTGAGTACTACACAGCTTGGGGATTGTGCTTATTTCAGAATTCTTTGGGGAATGAGGATGAGGATGATGTGGAGGAGGAAGGCGCGGACGACGAGGAGGCAGAGGAGGAGGAAGTGGAGGAACCGAAGCCAAGGAGCAAAACCAAATCGGCACCAACGTCCAAGACATCCACCAAGAGCAAACCGACCTCCAGGAAGAAAAGTACGCCCAAGACCGATCCTGATGACGACGACGACGACGACGACGATGAGGAGGTGCCCGAGGAGAGCGACGACGACGTCCACGACGAGGACCCCGATGACGATGAAGAGGAATACGTTGAGAGCGAAGATGAGAAGCCCAAACGCAAGCGTGCTCCGAAAGCCACCGCTCCGGCCAAGAAAGCTAAAGTGTCAAGGAAGAGCCACAAGAGCGAAGAATCTGAGGAAGAAGTGATCGACTCGGACGTGGAGGAGGAAGAGAAGTCTTCTGCAAAGCCGAAACCGAGGAGCACAAGCACAGTAGGTCTCCCAACACGATTGCAAACCATCTCACATCAGCCTGCGGAATCTCCCGCGCCCTCCTCCCCGATGTCGAGCGTCTACGATGAGCCACCAGCCAAGCGACGTGAGAGTGGTGGGAAGAAAGGCAACGGACCCAAGGAGAAGAAGGAAAGGAAAGATTCGGTCGATGGCGTGAGTCCAAAATACATTTTCACAAGCCACATGCTGACATGCAGACCTCTCCAGACGAGGAACGGGTCGCCGAGCTGAAGAAGATTGTTAATGCATGTGGCGTCAGGAAGCAATGGTGGGTTAAATTACGTGTGTCAGGTCGGCTTATTTGCAGGGTTAAAGAGTTTGCTGAATGTCCAACTGTGCGTGAAAGCCGTTTGAACGAGATGGGTGCAGAGGCTGTGGCGCTGTTTCTTATCCAACTCTGCTGACTCTTCAGCCGCGCTCCCAGATATCTCATCTCCTGTCCCTGCTTAGCTCACTGGGGATGAAAGGTACTCCGACTCTCGGCAAGGCAAGGAGCGTGAAGCAGAAGCGCGAACTCGCTGCAGAGCTGGGTGAGTTGTAGTGCACCTCTATCACTGACACTGCAAAGATGACGTGAAAGAGTTTGAAGCTGTCCGTGGCCGGCCCTCGGACACAGGACGAACTCGCCGAGCGGCGGCGCGTCGTGTCAACTATGCAGTGGACAGCGACGGATCTGGTGATGAAGAGGAGGCCCCCAAGGACTCTGCTGCGATGGCTGCGGTCATGGACTTCTTGGATGATGAGGACAGTGATGCCGACAGCGACTGATGCCACATTGTCATCGATGGATAGATAGATTTTGTTTACAGTCGTATTCCTTTTACCATATCTGGAAAATCTGGCAGGGCGGAATGGCGGAATGATGGCATTAGGGATTTCCCGTGTATTTGGTGCCTGAAAAAAGATTATGGCTTCCACCGCTCCGCCTTCCCGTCGATCCCTTCTTGCGCCTCTCGATCCATTCCCTTCAAAAGATCAACGCCAGTGCGTGTGTGTGCTTCGCGCTCGGTAGATAGTCACATCCACCGTCCCACAATATCTCACTCCTATACCCGTCTGTCGCTTTTCTTTCTCTTTCCTTTCCTCATGGGCTCAACATCACCACCGCCGTACCCGCGCACTCCGCGCCCGCTTTCCTCGTCTCTTCTCGATCGCATCCCAGCCTCCATGTCTTCACGACGGGGATTTCGCGGCGCCATGGTCGTCACCGTCCTGGTGGTTGTCGCATTTCTGACATTGCGCTCGGACGGCGGTATTGCGAAGCGCCCACAGCGGATTCAGAACAGCTCTGCTCAACAGGGGGTACAGACCCGCAACACGGTCGTGAAGCTCGATGAGTCGATGCCTTTTACAACCTACATGGGGGGTACGTCTTTTGGATCCAGTCTTTGGGGAACGACGTGTCATGGACAATTCATTCCCACTGTACAACATGCGCCACCTCTTCTGGATGCACAGCTGACAACCTTACAGGGCCAGCAGGCTACAGCGTCTTCTCGGACCTGTACCTTTTCGCCGGCGCGTTGACGGCGGTCTCGCCCGACGCCGCTGCCGCAGCGAGGATTCCCAAACCGCGCCGCGTCATGAGCGGGCCCAAGCCGAAGACCGGAGGCGCTCCGCCTGCGGGTGAGGACCGCTGGACTCAGATTCGCGATCAAGAACTCGTAGCTGCCCAGCTGGGGACGCGCGCCATCCGCTTACCTGGGGTGACCGTGAGTGGGAACCATTGCGCGATACGGCCAATATTGACCGGGGCAGTACATCTTTAACGACCCACCAGGGACTGCGGGATTTATGGGTACGCTCTCCTTCCTGAAATGAGCCTCTGTACTGACACAGACTCATTCTGCAGCTTTCTACGAGTGAGTGTACTAACCACCGCAGTGGCACACTGGGCAGTGACCTAACAACAGACACTTTGTTTCTGAGATCTTTGTCCCAGCGTCACGCGTCATTGCTTCGACGGCGGACGAAGCTGGAGAGTACAATGACCCCCGCGATCTTTTGCCGACACGCATCATCTTCCCGCGGTGCCCTGCAGACCCCAGCTGGCGCGATGACAAGGGAGGCAGTGAGTCTCTATATGGCGCCGCGTCGCATGGCGGACAGACAACTGACTGTAGACTGGTGGCTTCTGCAGCATACTTTGCCCGACGTGATCATCGAGGACGCTACGCAGTGGAATGACCGCGCCGCGAGCGATATCGCTTATGTGTTTGACAAGGTTATCATTGTTGACAGGTGTAAGTTCGATGGGAAATTCTTGAACATGAGTTAACCACCACAGCCTCTGCACACTCTGACATGGGCGTCAATGGCAAGTGGGGAAAAGTAAGTTGTCACGACTCACTAGGAGGATCAAGCTCACTCTCTCGTAGATGAATATGGTGGTGCCCTCGGTGCCTGCCCCGACGCACTTCTGGGACCCGTTCCGCGAGAACGTACTTGCAACTATTGGGGACGACCCGATGTCGCATGTGGGCAAGTACCAGCTTCCAGTGGTGGTGTACATAGAGCGGGTAGGTTTCCAAGCTGATCCCGACACTCTCGACTGACACTCCAGCGGTCGACCCCAATGCTCTCGCCGGCGTCGCACGACGCGCTGGTGAACGGCCTCAAGCGCCTCACGAAGCGCGCCGAGATCCATGTCGCCGACCTCCGGTCGATGACCAAGCAGCAGCGCATCTCTCTTCTGTCCCGCGCGTCTATTCTCGTGGGTCTGACAGGCGACGACCTGTTCGAGTCGATGTGGGTTCCTCCTGGGAATGGAGCCATGGTCATTGAGATGTTCGAAGAGGGCGGATTCCAGCGCGACAGCGAGGCGTTTATCACCATGCTCGGCCTCGAGCACATGGTTGTTCAGCACAACCAGGTGCTCACCGAGTCCATGTGGCGGCAACTCCCGCGCAAGCGCGGAAAGCAGAAGGACGTGAGTTGGGAGAAGCTATATTCTTGGGGATCCAGGCTAACAGAATCAGGGTGAGATTGATGTTGACGGAGCCCTCGTCGCGCGTATGGTCGACATTCAACTCGACCGTGTCAAGGCGCCCAAGGCATGATAGACAAAATCTGGTTTCTTCTGGTACCATTGTATATTACATCGTGCATTAGAGCGTCTATCCCATGCCAGGAGTATTCAAAGGAGCAGTGCGGGATCGTTCCAAGATGTCAAGCAGGTCGCCGGCAGGCGTTGTCTGCAAGGTCTAAGCCAAGTTCTGTGTCTGGGTTGTCGGTCGAACTCGTCTGAGCGGCTTGAGTCCTCTACGAAAGTCCTCTCCGAAAGCGCACATGTCCCTCAATATGTAGCCCAAGCTCGTAAAAGATTGGCTTGTCTGTCATTGTCCCGCAAGGGTGCTTGTCAGGTTTGAAGTCGTTGGAGTCAGATGTCGGTTGTGTTACCGAATCCGGCGCTTCGGGTCGTGTGTGGCGGTCATACTTTTGACGGTCCTTCGACCGGAACGCAAAAGAACTCAAATACTCTCTTGTCTCTCCTTCTGATCATACGGCTACGACCCGTGTCGCAGATATATTAGCTGCGTCTCGCGCTTGGGAATTCAAGATCCTAGTCCCTCTAGTGGTCCAAAGAGGGTTTAGGTCTGGAAAGGCTGCCGAGATATGACAGCACCCCGCGTAGTCATTTCCTGCCCGCTCCGTCTCCGCAGGAAGGGTTACATTGTAGCTTTGTAGCTTTCTCGTAGCCCGACGAAGCACAGTTTCCGGTAAATCCGGGTTGCTATGTTTTTTTTTTCTTGGGCCTCGTTTAGTGGAGTGTGGCGGGCGGATAAAAACTAAGAACAACATCTATGAGCAGTTCCGCCCGCCTTGATGTTGCGCTGTTTGTCGCTGGTTTCAATGCTGCTCCGTCTGCGGTTCTGCGAGCGCCGCGGGCGGCCATTGCTGTTAGCGAGGGTTGTCAGTCATTGACATGAAGTCGCTGTGTCATTCGTTGTCTGCCGCCAAAGTCACGTCTCACCCAAGGACTCTCTCGGCTCGTCTCCTGTCTTCCAACATAGTCACATCTGACCGAAAGGCTCTCCCGGCTCGTCTCCGCGCTCTCACCCCTCCAAAGTGCCACATCTAGGTGCCACATTGGCGTCCCTGAGCGAAAAAGTCAATGCAATCATGGGCGCGGCCATGCCGCGATATGAATACATCCCCGCATCTACTCCGGCTGCTCCAAAATGATCCAGACAGTCCGCACGAACGTTCCGGTAGCGAGCTCGCTTAAAATTGGATGGCAGCGCCGCGCTGCTTCTTGTCTCCGCCGAGCTCGAAGTGCTTGCAGCGCTTAAGAGAGATCTGCGACTTGGTCTTGCAGGTGGTGCACTCAAGACGAAGGACAACCTTCTTGGTCTGAAGTGTAAGCGCAGATCCGACACGGAGACGGAGACGGAGACGGGGTACACGATACGCACGGTCTTGGCCTTCTTGTGGAAGACGGGCTTGGTCTGACCACCGTAACCCGACTGCTTGCCTATGAATGTCAGTATACCGGGCCCCCAAGAGGCATCGACGGTCAACTCACGGTCGTAACGGCGCTTTCCCTGGGCGGAGAGCGAGTCCTTGCCCTTCTTGTACTGGGTCACCTTGTGGGGGGTGTGCTTCTTGCAGGTCTTGCCCTTGCAGAAGGTCCTGCGCGTCCTTCGAGTGTCAGCTGCCAAGTACCAATTTGGGTCCTGGGTCCGCGAGAAATCTGAGAATTTTGGCCAAACGTCCAGCCATACGCTCAACGCCGCGTCCAAACATCTTCAGATCCTCCTGCGCGTATCGTGGGGACAAGATGCTCACTTGGGGATGTTGACCACTGGGAATGTCAGCAAAAGTTCAACCTGAGACACAAAAACGCCAACGACAGACGACAAAACGCGATGATAATCGCACAGCGACCGAGCAGCACAGGGAGAACAGCACGGACAGCATCTCTGGGCACGAGCGAGTCGATGCGACGGAGAGGGATGGGTCGATACCCTCCTCCGACGGTCCTTCCGACCTCCTCTTCGACACCTATGTGTCTTCCCAGCCAGTGTTCGCCATACACCGTCTCCCAACTATCCCTCCACTGTCCCGGTGCTCGCTGTGCCGTCGCGTATCATCGTCGTCTTTATCGTCGTCGTCGTCGGTGCTGTCGTCGGCGTCGTTGCCACTCACTTTTGCCGAGTTTTAGTGGGGTCTTGATGGACAGCAGAAACAAGACGGACGTTCACATACGACAAGCCCGCAACCGCCAGCCAGCGGAGCCAGCCAGCCAGTCAGTCCAGCCAGCCAGGCAGGCAAGAACATCCAGCCAGCGAAGGCGAGTCCGCCAGCTGCGAGCCCGCCAGCCAAATGGGTCGTTTGGTCGTTTGACTGGCCTGACTGCCCAGGCCACGAGTCTCTGCCAGTTCCGTTGGCGGAGGCAAAATTAGACAGGATTTTTCATCAATATTGGCCGGCATTATGGCGGAGAATTGAGCGGTGGCACTTTGTGGCGGCTGTGGCACCCTTGAACATCCAACCTCGAAGTTGGGTGGCAAATTGGTGCACCAGCAGGCTGTGGGCTACAGGTTGCATGCTGCCGGCCAGGCGCGTCATGCGTCAGCCAGCCATGTCAGCCAACTCTTCCCCTCGCTCCTCTAGTACTTCCTTGCCGATGTATGGTTTCGCAGATCAATGAGCGCTCAAGAGGTTGCATCAGAACAAGCTTGATGTCACAGCACGGACATAGATGGGATAGATATCACAGTGCATACGCAGCATAGTGCACACACGATTTGCTGCAAGTGGGCAGCTCACGTCTGGCCGTCAGGACTTCTCAACTCACGGCCTGAGTTGAAGAGGTGTCTACAGGGGACGAGCTTCTGAAGAAGTGGGGAGGCATCGAAGCATTGGTTCATTTGTGAAGTTACGTAAATTTGGGTAGTAAGAGCCATGCAGCTCTCATGCGATGCGCACATTCACACGCTTGTGCCACCAATTTTTCTGGCTATTTCTCCGAAATGCCGGAGTTTGGTGAAAGGTTTCAATCCCAGTAGCTGCACGCACGGCGCAGAACCTGTTCATTTTTGGGTGAGTGGCAGAGTCAGGGCGGAGTGGTTGATGGCTCTGCTGGCATGCTGGCTGGGCTGGAGACACTGGCTTGCACTGGCTGCTGGATGCTGGTGCTGGTGCTAGTGCTGGCTCTCGCTCGCTCGCTGCTCGACTCCGTCCCCAAGTTGCCATTGGTGTTGTTCTCAGCCGTCAAGACCCCTAGACACATCTGTGAGTAGCCGCCGCAGCGAGCACGCGCCTCCGACCAGCGACCACGGACACCCGGCCGACAGCATGGGACGAGATTGAGATGGGAAGGAGGATGGCACGCGACGGGAAGGGAGAGATGCTGTCGGACTGGTCGGCGGAGTGGTCGTTGTGCTCTGGGCTGCGCTTTGAAGATCCTATGGGACTCGTGCTGACTGTGTTCTTCTCGTCACTATCGTCAAATTCTCGCTCTTCGATTGTCCTCCTTTACGCGTATCTATTGGTGTCGTCCTGGGCGAAATCTTGCACCTGGCTCTCCTCGAACTGGACTTGTCGATTTTCCGCGCTGCTCTCGTGCTATCACCGACTTTTGTTCTGCGATTCCTCGGCGTATCGATACTTTCGCGCGATTCCCTTTCCTTCTCGACTCTCTCCCTCTCGCCCATTGCTTCATCGAATAGGCCCAAAATGTCGTTCGCTCCTCCTGAGGCCCACCAGCAGTTCCAGCACATTCTGCGTCTGCTTAACACCAACGTTGCTGGTACCGGCAAGATCGGCATCGCCCTCACCGAGGTACGTGGCGCGCGGCGAACGGCAGATGGATGTGCTGAAGAGGGGCAAAGGGCTCTTATCACGCGTCCGAGTGATTGTGTGCGCGCAGTTTGACTGACAACACAGGTTCGCGGTGTCGGCAGGCGTTACGCCACCCTGGTCTGCAAGAAGGCCGACATCGACCTGAACAAGCGCGCCGGTGAGCTCAACTCGGACGAGCTTGAGCGTATCGTCACCATCATGCAGAACCCCGCCCAGTTCAAGATCCCCTCGTGGTTCCTTAACCGTCAGCGTGACCTCATCGACGGCAAGAACACCCACGTCCTCTCGAACCAGATCGACCAGAAGCTCCGTGACGACCTTGAGCGTCTCAAGAAGATCCGCTCGCACCGTGGTCTCCGTCACCACTGGGGTCTCCGTGTCCGTGGCCAGCACACCAAGACCACGTACGTATTTTCAGAGAAGGACGGATGCGGCTGGGGCAGGATTTGGATTGGAGGTTGCAGAGCTGCTGGATGAGTGTGGTCGACATCCATCGTGGATGGGTCGGTTTCCACCTTCCATGCCTGCAGTCGCTATCCGTAATCAAGACTTGAACCAGCCGCCCTCGCCTTCAACGCCTTGACAGATTTGAGCTGACATGACAGTGGTCGCCGTGTTGGTGCCCGCACCCTTGCCTCCAAGGGCAAGAAGTAAAAGTCTCCACCCTAACGACTATGAGAGCTGGTGGGAGGCGGCAAGTGGGACGGACGCCGCAGCGACGTCCCCTTTGTGTCATACTGGGATGCACGCATTCTTTATACACATAGAGATCTCGACTATCGGTGCAGGTGCAACGATGGTCTGTATGGACGAGGATTGGAGCCGAAACAAGGAAGCAAACAGGATCTTACCGCACTGATATTTCCTCGTACAAATTGTCACAAACAAACTGACGATGCTCCGATTAAGAAGTGGTCAGCCAGGTCAGCAGCCACCTATGCCTTTACATCCTTGGGGGTTTGCTAGCTTGCTAGGGACAGATAGCGTCGCACAGGCCGGGTCGATCCCAATGCCCCAATTCCCATGTTCCCAACAATCATGACTCGTGGATGTTTGGTTCACGGTTCTCGAAGCTCGGACGGATTCTCTCACCCGATCAGCTGCTTTCGTAAAGCGTGTAGCGCGTAGAGCAACGTTCCTTACCGCGTCCAGCTTACCGGCCCTATCCCCTGCCATTCGTGCTGATCCTTGTGGCAAGACCTATCGTGCGAGATGCGCGAGACGAGGCCGATGCCAAGAACAAGGGTGACCACCGCGCACCCAGTAGAACCGCCGACAAGAGGGTCGCAGAATTGCATAACCCGATGCGCGCGTGCACTCAGTGGACGGACTCATTGCTGGTAGTGTGACACACAATCACACGACGCGCCACGTCCACGGGTGCTGTACTGCAGTATGCGACGGTTTGCCCAGAGAACCTGTTATCGAGTCGTGGGCCCCGGGCACCAGCAGCAGGTGGGTTTGTTTTCGATATCAAGTCTGTCTCGATCGGCGCCGCCAAGGCTGCACAGGCTGCACAGGCCGCGCTCAACGCTTACGGCCAGGCCTCAATGTTGACGGCTAGTTAGGCGCCAAGTCCAGGACCGCGGCGGCCAGCTTCCAAAAGTTCAGGGGGCTGCATGGCGATGGCATCGGCGTCTGTTAGTATTGGATACCAAAACTGGACCGCTGCCCTGTGAGCCTGCGAATCGCTGAGTGCAGCTTCGTGCTTACGCGTCCCTTCATCTGCACCTTGGCGATCGACGACCGGCGTGAGGATAAACATCAGAAAAGAGGCTCAACCGATGTGCCACATACTTCAGATACAGATATACAGAAGATCTTCGATCGAGAGGAGTTGCGTCCCCTAGAACCTCGCTCCAGGCCTCCAGCGCGTTTCCAGCCCACAATCCCCGACCCACACAACAACCAGCGACGCGTGTCGTTTGCGTTGCATATATGCATATCGCACAAAAGATATATTGGCCCAGATTATTAGGTGGCAGTGCACAGATTGGAAGCTGCTGATGAATCACCTCTTGGCGTAGCAGTTCTCTCACAGAGACTTTCGGATGCGAACCCATCTCGGATGTGGCGGATCCCAGAGATTTATAATCTTGGACCCTAGTTTCCGACGGAAATGGAACCGGAGCCATGAATTCCATGAAACTGCCGTGACACGCGTGGCTTGCCCTGCGTGGCCCACCCATATCGGCCATATCTGCGGTCAAAGTATGCGGTCATTTCTCTCGGTTAGTGACTGGACGTGACGGGGTGGCATTTGGTGCGCTGGTGCCCCGCCCCAGGTAGATGCCCCCGGAATTTGTTTACACGTTCCGGTCTACTACTGCTTAGCTGCTTACTACACACGCGCAGCAAGCGCAGGGCTTGATGCTAGCTTGATGATACCTGCGGCACGTTGCTCCTCCGCTCTGTGCCAAGGTGCTAAGAATGGCCGATGAGCTGCTGCGGTCTCTGTCCCACGGAAGGGGTATTTAAGCGTAGTGCACGAAGGAAGCCCGACGTCGCATCCCCCACTTGAAAGCATCCTCCAACACTACACACCATCACCCAGTAATCATGTCGTACACTCTCCACGGTGCCAAGCTCTCGACCGTAAGTTTGGTCATGTTGAAGCGGAACTCTGCTAACAGGTTCGCAGTGCTGCGCGCGCGTCCTCATCGTCGCTGCCCAGATCGGTGTCGGTGAGTGTTACCCGCCCCATGACGGAGTGTGTAGGAGGCTAACGTCCAGACGTCAAGCTTGAGGAGGTCGACTTTGCCGCGATCTTCACCCCGGAGTGGGCCGTTCACCAGCCCTTCAACCAGATGCCCTACTTTGAGGACCACGAGGCCAACCTGGAGCTGTACGAGTCGCGTGCGATCGCCAAGTGTGAGTCCCAGCTCCTAATGTCCCTCCTCGCTGTGGTTCCACCTAACGCGCAGACCTTGCCGTCAAGGCCGGCTCGGACCTCGTGCCCAAGCAGAGCGACCTCGCTGCGTACGGCCTCTTCGAGCAGGCGTGCTCGGTCGAGAACAACGACTTCGACCCCGCCGCGTCCGGCCTTGCTGCCGAGCTTGTCTTCGCCAAGATGTTCCACAACCGCGAGCCCGACGCCAAGCGTGTCGAGGAGCTTAAGGCCAAGCTTGCGAAGAGCCTCGACGGCTACGAGCGTGTCCTCGCTAAGACCAAGTACATGGCCGGTGACAAGCTTACTGTCGCTGACCTTGCCCACATCCCCTACGGTGAGTTTATAGCCTTCTTCGTGAACCCAGCCTCCCCACAATTCACCCGCTCATAACAAACAGGCAAGATGGTCGCCGACCTCGGCGTCGCCCCTGCGCTCACGAACGCACAGACCCACCCCAACGTCGCCCGTTGGTGGAAGGAGATCACCTCGCTTCCTTCCGTGCAGAAGGTTGCGCAGTTCCAGGCCAGCTAGGCGAGAGTCGCAGAGATTAGTTAAGACGGTTTGCAATGGGAGTGTAGCTGTTTCGGCGCTTACGAGACGAAGAATGCAGAATGTGTATCAATCAAGAGGGACCGGGGAAGCAAATGGCAGCACCAATAACAGCTACTCTACTGAAGTGCATCTCCGCGGCGTGTATCATTGTGTCGCATTGAGTAACGGTTCTGCATGCCTGTCTTCCCTCGTGAACAAAAGCCTGCTACTTATCCACCGCCCTCCCTCACCGTCTTCTCCTTCCTCATCATCCATCATCTCTTTCTGACGTTTGACATCCCTCCATTGTGATATACTGATTCCAACAAGCTCTACCATGACCGAGCCTCTGTTCCTTCCTCACTCCTTGGCCTCATCCCTGACACCTACGCCAGCCGGGCCTTCACGTCTCGACACGCAATCCCAGAGTGTGTCACAGCTTCCCTCGGCCCAGCGCGGCCTTGTCCTCGAGTCCCAGTCTTTGCTCCAGTCTTCCCTCGGGACATCGTCACAAGCACAGGTGAGATCAGGAACCTCTGACATCTGATCTGACTTCCAGAACTCCAACACTCAGACCTCTCGTCGTCCCGCGCGCAACCGCTACTTTAGCACCGCCCCAGAGTCGTCCTCCAAACGCCCCAAGGGCGAGGAAGGCAAAGAGCATGAGGACAGCATCGTCGGCATCCTTCTCGGTGAAGTGGAAGGCATCGGGAAGAGTGAGTCGCTGCTACTGCTGTGCTAACCGCAGTCCGGCTTGTAATCGAAATGGACAAGATTATTCTCATTGGCCGCTCTATCAACAAGCAAGTCTGATATACCACTGACTCTGACCCTCAGTGATCTCAAGCTCGACTTCCCCGAAGTGTCCCATCGCCACTTACGCCTAACCCCGTAATGTACCAGCACCATATGCCTGCTTACCTTACAGTGTTCGCACCAGTACCCGTCTGACGGCCGTGACCCTCTCGGACCTATCGACACATGGCTTTTACCTCAACGAGGTGCACCATCGTCCCGGGCGGATTGCGAAAGTTGATGACAAACGCATTCGCTGCAGAACCTACATTTTGACCGAAGGCGACAAGATCCGTCTGCCTGGATGTCCCACTGGTAAGATAGTATGAGTTATTCGTATTGACCATTCAGTGTTCACCTTCCATCAAGGTCCCGAGCACCAAAACGAGTCCACGGCCGATGGCCCTCTCCTGTTATTCAACAGTCCCGAGAACCCAAGGTATCTGCTTGGCAAGTGCTGGGTGGTCCACAACTTCCAGCTCGGCGACGGGTCCTTTGGGGTCGTCAATTTAGCATCCCATTGCCAGGCGACGTGGTTTCAGGTGGCGAGCAAGACGGTCAAGCTCGAGGATGAGCAGGATCATGTCCGTTACGACAATGAGGTCAAGCTGCTGAAGAAGATGGCCCATCCCAATGTCAATGGTATCCTTGACCTGATCGAGGAGCGCCACCTCAAGCGAAGCCACATGATCCTCGAACTCATGGCCGGAGGAGACCTTTTTGCGTACCAAGATAAGCATGAGGCTCTGCCAGAGCCCGAAGTCCAATGGATTG
Organism: Apiotrichum domesticum; assembly: GCA_001599015.1. Classification (NCBI taxonomy): domain Eukaryota; kingdom Fungi; phylum Basidiomycota; class Tremellomycetes; order Trichosporonales; family Trichosporonaceae; genus Apiotrichum; species Apiotrichum domesticum. The sequence goes on along the minus strand of BCFW01000004.1, from coordinate 1,458,584 downwards.
CCTGGCAGCTAGTCAAGGGGCTGGAGTATCTGCATGACATGAATGTCGCTCATCGAGGTCAGTTGACTTCAAGTATCCAACTCACGACAGACATCAAACCCGAGAACATCCTCCTCGCTGTCTCAGCCATCTATCCCCGAATCGTAATCTGTGACTTTGGCCACTCCATCGACTACGAGGGCATGCTCGCCAACACGCCCCAGTCCGAATACCAGGCTGCCGTCCGTGTTGTCCCTCACATTGGCACTGCGAGCTACATTCCCCCCGAGCGTCTCAAGATGTGGCTGCGTCCACCCCAGAAGCTTAATGGATGGGCCGAGGACCTTCCTTCCGTGCGGGCCAAGGACGGCAAGAAGGGCATGTCGCGGCGCGAGCGGCTCGCTCACATGTGGCTCGACGAGGAGAAGAACATTGACAGCTGGTCTCTCGGAGGTGAGTATTAACTAGTGATCGGGCTGCCAAGGGCTAACAGTAAGTCACCCTTTTCATTGCCGCAACCCGCGAGCACCCATATGAACACGAAGCCACTCCCACGCCTTCAATGTCGCACTTCCGGGGTCGGACGTTGAATGGTGCTCAAAGCTGGGCCGCATTCCGTCAGGGTACTGGAATGGGCTCGACCATCGGCCGCACGCTCATCGATCCAGTCGAGGGTGCCAAACTCAAAGGTCTGCTTGAGAGGTGTCGAGTTGCGGTAAGCGTCAAGATGAAACACATCTGATGGCAGAAGTACAAAGTTGCCAGCGAGTCGTTCAAAGACTTCTCCAAACCAGGTCAGTCACAGTAGGCTTGCGGTTAGAGACGAAGCCTGACACTCCCACAGGCAAAGACTTCCTGCAATGTCTTCTCGAGCCTCTCCCGATGAGGCGTCTCCAGATCAGCGCGGCCAAGAACGACAAGTGGTTCACCGACAATCAGGCAATTCTGGACGCCTTGTACGAAGCTGTCGTCAACAATGGGCAAGTACTTCACCCCGACACCGCCGACGCGTTGATCGAAAAGCATCGGGATCCAGAGCTATCCCTGAGCCAGGTCACTGTCGAGCATCCCAGTCAACCCAGGATCCTCGCGAACATCCAGAGTTTCCGAAGCGCTGTCCCCGTTGAAACGCTCGACGACATCGAGGACGTCGAGGAGAGCGTTCAAGAGACCCGCGATGACATCCAGGTGGACGAATCGGGGTCGATGGAGGAGTGATTTCCCGGCCATGAGCTTTCTCCGAATCAAGTCGTCTGTCGTCGTTCTCTGTTGTTGTAATGGTTTATCCGCGCCATCATTGTCCACAGTCTGGCCTTAGTCCGTAGTGTTAAGGTATCCTTCTGTACAATAAGTGTCCCTGCGATTCATGCACAGTCATGCACAACGAGTTGTCAGCAGCCGACGCTTGTTACCGTGATGCGCTGGTTGGAGTTGGACAATGAAGAGACTCGACAAATGAACGCGATTGATCCAATGGCTGGTCGGAAAAAGTTGGGCACCTCCGACCTCCACAGTCCGTCAAGTACCGCGACCTCCACATTCAACCGACAACAAGCGCGACTTTTTCCTCCACATCAACCCACTTGTCCAGCAGCACCAACATGACGATGCTGCGCGCCCCGGCCCTGTCTCTGCGTGGCCTCCGGGTCCCGCTCCGGCGCTGGGCGTCGACGCGTGCGAACGTCATGGATGAGCTCGAGGAGCGCGGCTTCGTTGCCAACGTTACGAGGTGAGTGGTGTTTTGGACCGTGTTCGTCCGCTTTCGCGGCGGGGTGTCTGTCTCGAGTATCGGCTGACCACAGCCCCGCGCTGCGCACCCACCTCGAGTCCCCTTCGTGCGTGTACGTCGGTGTCGACCCGTCTGCCTCGAGTCTGCACGTCGGCAACCTCCTTCCTCTCCTCGGACTGCTGCACTTCCGTGCGCGGGGTCACCATGCTGTTGCCCTTGTGAGTCGCGTTGAGAGATGTGGGAGAAATGAAGGACCGAGGACAGAAATGGCGGGGACAGGAATGACGGGCGGGACGAAACGGTCATGAGGCCAGAGTAAATGGATGCTGACACCAGATCGGCGGTGCGACCGGCTCGATTGGCGACCCGTCGGGGCGCTCGACGGAGCGCAATGCGCTGTCTCCCTCCGAGCTTGCCGTCAACGTCGCAGGGATCACGGCGCAGGTTGAGCGGTTCTTTGAACGCGGAATCGCGTACGCCAACAAGCGTGGGTACGAGGCCGACACGTCCGAGGCGCAGAAGCAGGTCACGGTCGTGAACAACTATGACTGGTTCAAGAACATAACTTTTCTCGAGTTTCTGCGCGACGTGGGCAAGCTCGCCCGCGTAAACACCATGCTTGCGCGTGACAGGTGAGCTGAAGAGCGTATTATGAGCTCACAGTAGTGTCAAGTCACGCCTCGAGTCGGAGCAGGGCATCTCGTTCACCGAGTTCTCGTACCAGCTTCTCCAGGCGCACGACTTTGCGACACTGTACCGCACGCACGACTGCCGCGTCCAGCTCGGTGGCAGCGACCAGTGGGGCAACATCGTCGCGGGAATTGACATGATTAAGCGTGTACGCGCGAACGAGGCGCGTGAACAGCAGGCGGCGGACCGTGGCCAGAAGAACAAGGAGGTACAGGCTAGCAAAGCGCCTGAAGTCGACCCCGCATTCGGCCTCACGATCCCGCTCCTCACGACGAGCACGGGCGAGAAGTTTGGCAAGAGCATGGGTAACGCCATTTGGATCGACGAGAACCGCACAAGTGTGTTTGACTTCTACCAGGTAGGTTAGAGTGCTGTAGCTTCCTCTCACGACAGTTCTTCCTGCGTGCCCGCGACGATGATGTGGAGAAGTACCTCTCACTGCTGACGCTTGTGCCCCGCGAGCGGATTGTCCAGGTGATGGAGGAACATGCTGGTGCGCGCGGCAAGCGTTTACCGCAACAGCTGTTGGCGCGCGAAGTGACCGAGATGGTGCATGGCCGTGAGTGACAGGTCTACTCCGGCCAAGGACAACTGCTGACTCCACAGCTGGAGCCATCGAGCGCGCAGAGACGATTGCCGCTGTGCTGTACGCCAGCGACCCCCGCTCCCTAAAGAGCGCCGATGTTCTCGAGGCGTTTGGGTCCGACCCGCGTCTAGTCCGCATCCACCAGCGCGATCTTCAAGGGAAGCAGGTCTCCAAGCTCCTTGCTGAGTATGGCCTTGTTGCCTCCCGCGCCGAAGCCAACAGGCTGATTAAACCAAACAACTCTGGTGTCTCCATCAACGAATCGCCAGTCACGGATCCCAGGAGGGAGATCTCGCCGGAAGACTACATTGATGAGCACCTGGTCATTCTCAGGCGTGGCACGAGGGACATGATTGTCTTCTACATCGAGACCGAGTAGCATGTCGATAAAACTGGCAACCAAGTAATACCACTGTAATCCTGCATCTCTAGACCTATCCACCATTCATTCTTATATGCACGTACGCACCCAGAGGGTCGTATTCCCACGAGGACCGTGATCCTTAGGCTACATTATATACTTGAACCAAACAAGACATTACAGACAGCAACACGCACAAGATTATCAGATTCCTATGAGAACCCAACGCCCAACGGGCGTCTTTTCATACTCGCCATTCTTAGGCCATCCAGCCGCCATGGCTTGACCAGTCGAATGCGCCGTATCCGGGAAGGGAGTCCTGTCGTTGCGGGACACCAGGTCCACCGGGACGCAGGTTGCCGGGGGGTCCAGTCGGTGTAGGGTTTTGACTTCCTGGCGTCTTCCCCGGTGTTCCACTTTGCGGTGTGCCCATCTGGCCCTGTTGCTGCTGTTGCTGTTGTTGTTGTTGCTGCTGCTGCTGCTGCTGGTTGTTGCCCTGTCCCTGGTTGTCCCACGAGAAGCTGAACACGCGCGACAAGAAGTCGTCAGGCACCTGCGGTGCTGCTGCGGGACCAAGTTGTCCAGGATGCGTTGTCGTGTTTGCCTGCGGGAAATATGACGCCAGCATCGACTCAACCGCTGGGTCAAGGTGAGGGGGACCCTGGGGCTGGAACGATCCCTGGTCAAGAGCAGGGAAGGTGGACAGATTGTTCTGGTCCACAGAGAAGTTAAAGCTGCCTTGACCCTGGTTCTGGAGTGCAAACTGGCCTGGGAAGGAGGTCCCAATGTTGCTCGTGTTGCCGCTGTTGGCACTGTCGGGCTGTGGCTGATTGGACGAGGCACTCTGCGACGGCATGGGGTACGCGCCAAAGACCGGTCGCTCGGGTGTAGGGTCGCCCTTGAGATCCCGGGGACTCTGAGAGAGCACACCCGTTGCCTCGGACGATGGCGAAACGAAAGAAGCTGGACCGGCCGAGGGGGTTGGGCTGTCCGATTCCAGTTGGGCCTGACGAATGAGACGCTTGACGGCGCGCTGCAGGTTGTGCTCCTCATCGTCCATGCCATCTCCCTCAAGAGCAAGCTGCTTACGCTTGCCGAGCGTCGTTCCGCCTGGACGCCTGCGCTCTTCGACCTCCGCTGAATGTTAGCGATACAGCTGATCTGCTTCACTCACTCATCAGGAAGTCCATAACCTTGATGGCAGCCTTGGCTGGGATAGATGTCTGCGAGATGTGACGCATCTGGTCCAGAGCCCCCTTAACCTCGGCAATCTTTTCCTCGGTTGTCTTGCTCTTCATCTCCCGCTTAGCAGTCTTGAGGAGGTCAATGATCACGACCATACCCGACACAGTCACGTAGAACAGTGGGATCCACCATTTCTCCAGGAATCGGGCGACGCCAACATTGTCCGACATCATGCGCAAGCTGGCACGGGCCGCACGGATGCACTGCTCTTTGGAATAGGCGTAACGCTCATCCTCGTACCCGCGCGAGAGCCACGGGCGGTGCAGACGAAGCATACGCGAGTGGATGGCGAGCGACAGTGTGATCTTCTCGTAGTGCTCGACCAGCTTCTTTGGGTCCTGCGAGACCGGTCCTGGGTTGTTGTCTGGCTGGAAGAAGGCCGGAAGCTCCAGCATTGCCTTGCGCAATTCGCGGTCAACGCTGAGGATAAACGAATAAGGCGGGTGGTTGTTGTTGTTAGCCTGCCAGATTTGCCGCTGACTGATCTCGGCAAACTTGAGCTTGGCGAGCTGGAACGACATGCGGGTGCGGACATTCATCGGCTGGGGCCGCAATGGCTGCCCATCGATGAGGTCTTCATCCTCGATGTTTGCGGGAAGGGCCGATTTGACTGTTGTCAGTTTGAGCGTGGGCTTTGGGCCAATCGTACAACTCACTTTGATCAGGCTGGATGCTGCACGCGTAGTTGTAGCTGGGCGCCAGGGACCAGTCGAGGAAGACAAGGTTCCACCAAATACGGCGGCCAACTTCACGCTGGATCAGGCTCTCCCAGCGGCCCTTCCACATGGGCAACGGTCGTCCATCAACGCTCTGCTGCTCGGCACCAAGTCGCGACAGGCCAAGACCTTGGGCCATCTTGATGGCAGCGCCCAGCAGGGCCCAGGCGGCGTCGGCACGATCACGGTTGTTCATGAGCACACTCATGAGGATCGAAGCCTGCAGGTTCTCAAGAGTATGTGTGCCAATGAAGTCACTGGACCATTGGGCGGAGCGCGCGGCGCTGTACCAGGTGTCGGAGAGGGTCTGGATATCCTCTGCAGAGAAGTGCTTGGAAGCCTCGGCGTTGTCCATAAAGTGGAGGCCGAGAGTGATCACCACAAAGTAGACGGCGATGAACGGCATCGAAATCTCGAATACAACCCGGTCCTGCGGGAGTGCCCAGAGATCACGGCACTGACTAAGGAAGGTGGGAACGTGGAAGACTGTGACTGTCAGTACGCGCCGGCCAAACTTTGCTCACGTCTGTGTAGCCAATCCACCTTGACAAGGAAGGCGTTAACCAGCAGCTCGCCGCGCTCCCTGTCCGGCAGGACGCGAGTAAGGGCATTGAGGATGATATCGGTCTTCTTGAAATACATGTCGAACACGTCGCCGGGATTCATGCTGTCCGCAAGGGCAAGCATACGGGCACTGCGCTCTTCAGCAGATGCTGGAGGCTGGAAATCCAGGGAATTCTTGCGGTGCTGAAGCGCAGGCGAAAACATCGCACCGTTCTGGTGCGCTGCACTAGGAGATTCGCCAGCAGCGAGACCTGCACGAGTAAGATGATACTGATGACCTGGTGCAGGCTTCATCACAGACGACTGGCGAAGGTCGCGGAAGTGCGGCAGTGAGTGCGAGCCATCAACTCGAGAGCGGCCAAAGGCAAGATGCTCGAGCGTAAGAGCGGCACCCTCTGTGTCGCTGACATTGTCGCCATCTTCGTCGTTGACCTGATTGCCCATTGGCGGGTTCGAAGGGGCTGCTGGGGCTGCCGTGACCGGTGTGGTGGGGATCTTGGAGCGAATCTGAGTCAAACACTTCTCCAGGTCGGCGGGGACCAGCGATCCCGACTTCATCAAAGCGGCTTCAAGCGCATCAACACGATGTGCAAGATTGGCCAGATCTTGTGTCGTAGCATAATTTGAGCTGATGATCAGTCAGAGTGCTCTGCCTGGCCGTTGCATGTCTATTATCACTTACGAAGCAACCAGCTGCTTCTCTGCCTGCGGAGAAGTTAGCTCTGTAGCATCGACAAGTGGACCTACTGTTCCGACTTCATGGCAGCGCGCTTGATCTTGACGAAGAATGCAGGGACCTGGTTGTGAGAAAATGATTTTACAAGTCCAAACATACCACACGGGAACCTGTTTTTGTCAGCATGCATCCAATGAATACGCGCATCGCACTCACTTCTTGTCACACTTGATTTTTCTTGCACAGGTCAGTACTGTATCTCCGGCTTGGCTTGCGCGGATTGCTCGACGCACCTTCTGCGGCACTCGGAGCAGCTCTGCACGACACGCCGGCGAGTTGCGTGTGGCTTCTTCTCCTTCTTGACTTCCTTTGCAGCCACTGGCTCCTCGGCCTCATCGTCATCTGCACTCATCTGCGTGGTATCATCGTCGCCTGGAACGGGTTCACCGGAGAAGGATCGCTGTCGCGGAGGCGAGTCCTTGATGTGCATGAGCTGGGGGAAGGGCGGTAGTGGTGGTACCCGGGCATATGGCTTGCCGGGAGCGGAGCCCGGTGGTTGGGACATGTGGGGCAACGGATCTGCTGCTGCGGATTGTGTATTGCACGAGGGCAGAGTTGTCGGTGCAGGAAGATGTTAGGGAGGGGTGGGGGGGGTGATGTAGTCGAGTTGCGACGGCCGATGTTGAACGTGGGTGGTGTGATGTAGTGATGACACACAGAGCAGACTGGGAGTGATGAAAAGAATGAGATCCAGTCCGCCAACAAAGTGAACCGGCCGAGAGAGGGGGAGGGGTGTTGGTGGTGGGAGCCAGAAGTGAGATGATGATGCATGGGCCCAGGACCACGGGCAGGGCCTTTGGGCCAAAAGGGTACTCCCGTACTGACTCGAGCTGACTCTACCTGGCTGGCTGGCTGGGTGGGGGGATGGGACAAGAAGCGCGCCAAAGGGAGGGAAGGCGAAAAAAAAAAGGGAGAGGGCGCCCAAAGTGCCTAGGTGCGCCAGTTGCGTAGTGGGTTGTGGATCCGATTGTGGAATTAGTGGCCTTATTATGATGAACGTAATGAGTCGATAGGAGCTATACAAGTCGGACCTCGGACTCGATAGCACTTTCATATTGCTTCATAGCTTTGGGTGGAATGTTGTGCATTTCTTGACACGGTACACGGTACACGGTACACGGTCAGGCCGGTCAGGACACCTAGGACAGCTAGGACATGAGGACAGGGATAGTTCTAAAAGTAAACACAACAGTTCACCCACTGACAAACCAGCACCCTCATAATACTGTACCAGTGACGAGTAAACAGAGGAGTAAGTTCTCAAAGTCTCGGTATGTCGGTGCGAGTGTGGGTGCGCGGGGATGCGGTCGAGGAGGGAAAGAGCCGTTGGCCGCGCAAATGCTCCTCCTGACAAGAAAACGATCCTCAGAACTCTGACAGCAACGCGTAGGACAGCAGGCACAGTGTCAGGAGCGGTTGTTGGGCAATCTTACCGTTTGGTGTGGCAAAGGAGACAGCGAGTACTGGGGCAATAGCGATGACGACTGGAACATGCATAGGACTGGGCATGGCTACATCACAGGGGCAGTGGCCGTTTGTATTATGAGGCTGTTGCTCATGATGCTGACAGTCAATCATACAGCGGGCTCGCACCCCAAGACATGAATGTGGTCGAGGTCGCGACGCTCGAAATCTAGGTTTCCCGCCCTGATATCCTTCTCGGTCCTGAACACTATCTTGATCTGACTCGACAGGCGACACAAGCGAGTCAACTTAAACAGATTGCATGAAAACTGCTGCTTCTGTTGTGCTGCCATCGATGTCACTGGCGGTCTGGTTGTCACCTCCACCTGGTACCACCCTTGACGCTGTGGACCAACCGATGGCATGTGGTTACTATCCCCCTCATGTTCCTCACTGCATGATGCTTGTATTAGCTGCCAGTCTAGCTCACGCGCTAATTGCCTTCAGAACTTCAACCTCCACTTCGCTGTTGATCCATCTCACCTTCCAATCGCTCCACCCGTCCGTCTTCGATCTCACCGCGGTTTGGGCATTCTTTCGGGCCATTGCGGCCTGCGGCCAACCGGCCATCAGGGACCACTATGGTCACAGCCGTGGGAAAATGAAGCCTTTGCCACCAATGGATTGACGATCTTGACAATAAACCATGTTATCAGCGGCGATACACCGGGAACAACGACGACGACGTATCTCGTGATGTAGATCTGTGACTGGATCTCGATGACCTACAGGAGTATTAACTGTGAGTGACCTCCGACGTGTATTATTCCCTCGCGAGCTGCTGTGTGCTGCAATCGGTGCCCAGGCACGAACCTTACCCGCACAAACCACACAACAGAGAATCAACCGTCCACTCCAATCATTGGTGGTGGTAGAAGGCCATCGAGGCCCACTTAACGCCGTCCACTCACGACTAACCTGTTCCATGGATGCAGGGAAAGCTCACCTTGTGCACTCTGGAGTCGGCAAAACGAAACTGTCGTGGCACATTGCCGATGTGCGACGCGGTCCTGCATGTATTTCGGGCATACATGATCGTGTTCGCGGCCACGATCAAGCCGCCCGGTACAGGGTCCATCGCGTTCAAAGTTTCTGGCTCTGCTTTCCACTACATCACAATCGTAGATATGGGCTCGGGCCATTCACAGTTCAGGATGAACAGTGCGCTGATTTCCGGTCTTGGGCCGCAGGTCCGCAGCTGTCTTCCCACATGGCTTCCAGTAGGAACTGGAGTCCCTCCAGTAGTAACTGGAATAGTTACTAGACATCTGCATTAAGGTAGGCAAAGGCACCGGTTCAGAGATAAGATTTAGGCAGCTTGTGGCGAAGTAGACGAGACAAACTTGTACCGCCCAAACCGGTCTGACCAGTCGCACAACACATATGTCGACTTGCAATCCACTAGGTTGGGGTAACTTGAGGACACCAAGCCCCTCTTCCGGAACACATTGGCGGAACGTACCAGTGACGGGCGTTGACCGCGCATGGTTGGCCTTTTTCTAATCACAATCTGCTGAAACGCTAATCCATCACCTAAGCCATTGATAACTCACCCAGGGGAAGAGCTGACAAGATATGCAGCGGCATTGCCTCGCTTGCCTATCATTCATTTAGAGCTTCTGAGCATTGCCTCTGTCTACCCTCTCACCCAAAACAAGCCGGGATGAAGTTGTCTCGAGTCGTGAGTGCCCAAGATTGAGGTGACACGAATAGCCCAGGCAATCGTCGACGTTCGGAGGCTCGGCGGCACAGTCACAGTTGAACCCACCGTCCAATGTTTGGTGCCACACTTCTCCTCTCAATCCGTAGAAGCGACTTAGCGGATTCGATGCGGGCCCCCGACAGATTGATCGTTAAAGATGTTCTCTTTCAAGGACGAAAGATCGCAGTTGACTACCAGGGTTCATATAAGGTGCTGCCGAGGAGGCTGGAAACCCTCGGTCGCACTCGGTTGCGGCCACTACAACTCTCGCTGTGGTCTCGGAGCTGTGGTCGGATGCTATTTGGCAGTGTTCACCACACTAGATACCATTTATATGGTTTATCACATACAACAATACCAATGTCTGGAGAATCTTCTCGGTTGCCCTCGGTTGCGGCGACCATTTCTCTCGGTGCGATCTCGGAGCAGCTTTCGGATAACGTTTGGCGTTGGCCGCATACCGGACGGAGCTGGTGCAGTATCGTTGACCGCATACCCCCCATGTCGGGCGCACTCGTGTACTACCGAGCATTCGTCGCGGGGTGGTCACGGTGAAGGCCTCTTCTCAGAGAGACAGAACGGTTTTTCGGTCCTGCCAGACTTCGTGGCCAAGCTGGTTAAGGCGTCCGACTGTTAAGCAATCGGGAGATCGAGAGTTCAAACCTCTCCGAGGTCGTTTTTTGACCTGCGTGGGGGGTCGTTGACGTCGTCTTTGGACGTCCGAGCAGTGGTAGCATTCCGCTGGTTGCCATTCATGCCGGTGCTTAATGACTCATCGATTGTATACCTTCTCCACAAGCATTCCTCCGACAACGCGCATTCCCCCATTCGGTTGAGAGCATCGCACTGCCATGAGTCATGCCGCGCGAGCTATGAGCGAGTCGTGACGCGTTCCTCTCCAAGACTGTTTATCAGGTCGCCATTTCGGGATCGTTTGGTATTTGGGATGCGATCGTTTTGCAGGGTCAACATTCCAGGAAACGGGGAAGATTGGTGGTCCGTGCCGTGCGCCCTGCTTTGCTCAACTTCGGTAATTTATTTGGCTTATCGATTCTGATCCGCGCCCAGTCCGTGCGCCTTCTGTGCATCTGTGGATTGGTGGATCCTGTGTGTCATGCATGGAATGTGGGAATTTGCGAGCTTTGGGAGCCGTGCAGGCCGTGCTAGCCGTGCTTAGCACAGTGCACGTGACTCATGGATGCTCGAAATCTCCAACATTGATGTCGTGAGCCACCGTGAGGTGGTTAAAGAGATGCTGTCATTCCGATCGGCCATCACCGCTCTGCGGCTCGCATAATAAAGGTCTCAGCCAACTCAGCCATCAGGTCCCGCCGCCACACTCTCGGTGCAATTGGGTGTGCGAACATCTCTCCACGCAGACCGCCCTTCATTCCGCAAGCCCTGGCGCCCAGCGCGCCCAGCTGGTTACGTGCTCTATGGGATCTGACGGCTCGACTGACAGGATGATGTGGAATTTGCCTATCTTGCATAGGGGGCCCGGGAGGTATACTTACCGCATTGTATGCACGGCGTGGTACTGAGTTTACCAGATAGATAGAGGTGGTACCTTTGTCGCACGAACAATAAAGTCCACTTCCGTTTCCCCACTCTTCACATAGAGCCTTATTTTTCCAAGTCACCGGCGGCCAAGCAGTGGAGACTGTTCCTCATATCGCGATTCGCTCGACCGAACTGTGTAATGGGAATCCTCATCTCCACCACCTCGGTGCCAACAGACTTTCGATGATACCGGCTCGTCCCAGTCGCCATGGACAAGATACGCAAGGGCTCGCTGAATGTGAGCACGCGCGAACGCGAACCATCGCAGTCCACGACCTCCACCACGCCAAACATAGACGGGGCAAAGTACAAGGAGGACCACCACACCGGGACGCCCGATGTAGCTCACACCAGTTCACATCTGAACGTGGGTGAACAGAACACAAGTCCGGGGCTGATCATACTAGGCCGAACTCGCCGCGGCAGTCGCGGCCTCTTCTGCCTTACGCTGGAGTCCCGCTACCCGCAAGCTGTACTTGGGACTGATTGCGGGCATCCTATCGGTCTACTCGATGGGCTACGACATGACTCTTATGACCAACATTGCTGCGATGCCGTTCTGGCATGAGCAATTTCCCGGCATTGGTGTATCGGGCGCATACATGTCGGGTGTGATTGCCGTGTACCCCGCCGGCATCTTTCTCGGTTCACCCTTCAGTTCAATGGCGTGTGACATGTGGGGACGTCGGCACGCGTTGTTTATCGGCTCCATTATCGTTATCATCGGCACGGCACTCACTTCAAGCGCCACCCACATCGGGCAGTTCATCGTGGCGCGTATCATTCTTGGTGCTGGAGGCGCATTCATGGTCATTCCAGCTGTCGCGTACTTGACCGAAATCGCGCCGCCGCAGTGGCGTGGGCGCATTGTCGGATTATTCAACGCCGCATTCTATCTCGGTTCCATTCCGTGCTCCGCCATCTGCTACGGAACAAGCTTCATTCAAAATCACTGGTCGTGGCGCATTCCCCACATTCTCCAGGCATTAGCGTGTATCGGACTGATATGGATCGTGCCTTTCATTCCGGAAAGCCCTCGCTACCTGATGGCGAAGGGGAAGGTGGAAAAGGCTCATGAGTGGTTGATCAGGTACCGTGAGTGCATGTGCCATGGTATTGTGCGTTGAGGCTGGAGTTGATCATCAGATGGCAACGGTGATCCCGACTCGCCCCTTGTTCAGCTCGAGTACAACGAAATGCTTACTTCTATTCGTCGGGAGACGTCCGCAAACTCGTTCAACTACGCGCAACTGTTTGCTACTAGGTCTGGACGGTGGCGCATGTCGCAAGTCGTTATGATGGCCTTTTTCTCGCAGTTCACTGGAAACGGCCTATCGTACTTCACAGTCGCCATTTACCGCGACATTGGCATCACAACACCTGAAAAGCAGCTGGGCTACCATCTAATGACCTCTATCCTCTCGAGTATTGGCGCGCTCGTGGGTGCGCTCGGCTGCGACCATGTTGCACGGCGGTACATGCTCGTCGGTGGCTCGTGGGCCCAGGCGATATTGCTCTCGATCGTAACCGCTCTAATGGCGACTTTCAGTAAAAAATCCCCTAGCGACGCCAGCCGACACACGCTGGGAAAGGCAGCTCTGGCTAACATTGTGCTTTTCATGATCGTGCAGAGTTACACGTACATGTGTCTCAACGCCGTTGTCCCCGCGGAAGCGCTCACGACGGCAATGCGCGCCCGGGGTCTTTCTGTGAAGTGGATCATCATGATCGTGATGCAACTCACCTCGATTTTCGGCATCGGAATCGGCCTCGCGCGTCACGGCTGGCGCATCATGCTCCTATTCATTATCATGAATATTGTCGCCGTCGCGTGCTGGTACTTCTTTGGCATCGAGGCACAGGGAATGACAATCGAGGAGCTCGACTGGGTTTACGACCAACCCAACCCCGTCAAGGCGGCGCTGCAGGCGAGAAAATCGTCGAGGAGGGGTGTGTCTCACGATGAGAATTTGCTGACGGGCGTGGGGGCATTGGCAGCTGATCCTGGCATACGGTCAAGCACGACACTGGTCAAGCACGACACTGCAGAGCAGCAAAAATAATTGCTGGTCGCTCCATACACGTTGGAGAAATCGGAATAGTAAATACACATAGGGGAGTTTCCAGAGTCTCCTCGCAATAAACAACTCTCTGTAAAGTCCATAAGCACTTTGTCACATGTACAGTACTCTGGCGACTGAGGCGAGCATGGTCCGTGAGCATTCGGCCGAGCACCAGTCACTACTACACGGTGGCAGCCACTGCCCTGTACCACCCCTACGAACACCCCCATCTTCAGCCTACCTGCCTTCCTGCGACGCGGCACTCATTGGGTGTAATACACATTCAGAGGCTCAGACCCACACGGCCTGGCCGTGGCGACTCACAAAAGACCCCTAGTCGTTGCCACTACCCGCCCTGAGCCCACTATATTCCCCCTCGTGTCGGTCCGCCTCCCTCCCGACGCCGAAACCTGGAGCCGCAACGTTCAGTACACACGTAGGCACATTTGGTCATCACATGCATTCATCCGCGGAATGCATCGCAGAATCATGCTCTGGGGTACAGGAAATATTATTACATATTTATGTGGGTTGAGACGACAGCCACATCGATCCACTGTTGGACGGGCCTGCTGGCGGATGAGAACCGGACACGGTGTTCTTGAGTATCGATACCAAACCATACAAACCATAGACTCGAAATAATACCCGGCACAGGAATCGCGTACCCACTGCACTGGAAATGAACATGCCCTGCAGATGACTGTCTGACGACGCGGTGGGGTTAGTAAAAGTGGGTTCTTGACTGTGGGTTCGTCAGTGTGGCACATGGTGCCACAGCGTCCACCGTCAAGCATGGTGACATAGTGTTGCTCAAGTAATGCAACGTGTCCCACTTGTACAGCTTGGCTTTCAACGAGGCTGTTCCCTGCCGTCCGTTCCGCAGCGTCAGATCCTTGGACATTGAGATGCGTTGCTGGATGGGTGGGGCTGGGCGCGGAGACTCTGACATGGTGGATATAGCTCGAGATGGACCGAGGTGAGTGGTGGGGTTCTTCGAGAACACAGTCGCTCAGGACCCCATGGAATAACCTCTCTCGTCATCAACCGGAATAAAATTAATTAGCTTCACGAGAAGAGATACGGTCTCGACACTTGCGTTGGCGGGCGGTGGAAAGGTACTGTACCAGGGTAACATGGTGGCTTGTGACATCATGAGAGCTTGCAGGATATCTATAATACATTATGCGCAGAGAATAGAAAGCCACATTACAATCAGACCAATGCCTGCCTGTTGATAAGCGTGCATGCAGCCTTCACTGTTGAGGTTAGCCGGCGAATGTTCAATGGCACCCACCCATCACCTCCTGTCGCCCAGAGAGCAGCATGACGACTTGCTTACACAACGCCCGCATGAGAACGGCGTCAGGTTCCTCGCCAGCGCCGCGCGCCCAGGCTTGCAGTGCCTGCAGACATTGTAGAGCGTCGTGCTGATGGTCAGCGTTGCGCCAACAACTAGCGTAACGACCCACCTTTGAAGGGACCTCATTACTGGCCTGCAGCGGCGGGGCCGTATTCGTGCGCGTAAGAACGAAGTATGTCCAACAGACAAGCTGGGGTGAGCAATTATAGAAGGTGTCCAACCTACAAAGGCGTTGTAGATGGCCCAAGCCCCATTCAATGTCGGCTCTCTTGCAGTCTGTGGTCAGTGCACTTGTCCAAAGTCGTGTCTCCCGGTTTCACTTACCCTAATCGCATGCCCGATGAACTGGGTAGACAGAGCAACGGCAAGCCCGCTGTCCTCCGACTGAGCCCATTTGCCCATGACCTTGCGCGCTTCAACCCAGTCTGTGGGCCGAACTGGCTGCATGGCTCCAATCTCGGGGACACCGAAAAATACTTGCAGCAGCAGACTGTTGTCAGAAATATTTTCACTGATCGCACCACAAGAAAACCTACGTGTTCATGTGGCATTCCAGCGCAGCCAGGAACGCTACATCTTGAACACATTTTTGAAGACAGTCCTGTTTCCTGTTACGCGGAGGCGGCCGACTCTCGAGCGCATATGCTGTGAACGAGCGTAGAAGAACTGGCACTGTCAGCTGTCGGAAGCAATGTTGTTTTCCTGGACTCACAGGACCTGAGGGCCGTCGGATCAGATGTAATGACCTCCGGGGCGATGAGATCACGCTTGTGGATGTCCCAACCCAGCGCACATAGACCATATATGAGGACGAGCTGCGCAAACTCGGTATCGGGGGCGTGGGGCTCATATCCCCGTGCGCCCTGTTGCATGGCCTTTTTCAGGGCCACAGCCAGCGTCTCGCCAACACTAAAAGTCCGCGACCACGCCTCTGCATTAGGCGCGTCCCAACATATTTCTGAAGATGGGAGATCCACAGGCAATCTGAAAGGAGAAGTGGCTCGACTAGGAACCTGGTGAAAGAAGCTGGCGTACTCAATCTCAGTCGTCAGCACCGTAAAGAAAAAGTTCATTTTGATTTTCTTTTCGAAATTAAAAAGAAAACAAAAAAATCAAATTGGAATCAGAAGCTCACGTCTCGCATGAGTATCATCCAAGCGACTCTGCGGGGTCAGCATGGACAGTTCTACACCACTCACCGTCTAGCCGACTCATCAAGGATCCAATGGTGCCACTGGGCCTGAACGTCGTCAGAGGCCCCTGGAGGTGGGGGCGTTCTTGTGGACCGCGATCTGTCCTCATAGAGGTTTGCTCGTCTTGCAAGCTATTTCGTCAGAGACGTTGACCATATGGTGGATTGATGTCGAGATCACGGTTGTGATTCCATTTCTGCTTTTCTCTCAAAGGAAAGCCGAACGGATGGGGGAAAGTTAAACAAACAAAGGCGAAAAAGGAAAGAGAGAAAAAAAAAAAAGGAAAATCAAAAAGGAAACGAACAACAAACAACACACATCACCCCCAAAAGGCCCCACCGACCCACTAATCGTTGACCCCACTACTGGTGGTCGTGGCAAAAATGTAACTCACCGTCAGGGCGGCGCTGATGAGCGCCTGGCCATGGTCCTGGGCGTCCTGCCCCATTGAATGCCCAACAATGCTCAACAGCGCCAGGGCTTCAAGATTGTGTAACCGGTCCCGCGGATCTGTTCCCCCGAGCTGAGATCGTCAGTGACAACACATCACGACCAACCCACTCCGAATGCCAGCCCCCGAGCTACCGGAAACGCGCCCTCAGCCCAGCCCCAATCATGGTCAATACCCGTGGTGGTCGCACCAAGGAGCACAATAGCGAGAAGAAGGAAGGGCGGAGCACCAAGCTTCGAGAACGTCGGCCCATGAATGATAGGGTACTGAACGTCAATGTTCATCCAGTAAGCGCCTAAACAACGGGCAAAACGTTTCGGGTCGAGTGCAACGGCGTGTTGTCGGCCACCGTTTTCCTACTGGTCAGCGGGCCACATCAAAAATCCCTTTCATGCCAACCCACCGAAAACCATTCCTGAAGCCTCCTACATGCCTCGGTCTCCTCAGCCGATGGACCAGCCGTATGCTGGCCCCAAAATGGCTGAGCAGTCTGTTGGTGCGAGCTCGACGGTCCAACCGCCGTGGAGAACGTAGCTTGGTCACTCAGTATTTGATCAAGCCAGTTCTCGATACCCAACTGCGGGAACATTGTATGTACGGCCTCTGTCGGCGGGAAGCCGCTCCCTGCAACAGGCCATTGGTGGACCAGGTGTGGTTGAGCATGGGTCTGGGAATGCGAAGACGATGGGAAGGAGAGGTAAAGCGGCGATGAACTGTGTGATGAGAATTGATCGGCTTCACTTGCCATTCTCTCGTGATAGGGCAATGGCTGGGGATGTGTGATTGGATTTGGTGGCACATTGGATGGAAGTGCCCCAGCTGCTGGGATCACAGAGGTCGTCGATACCGGAGATCGCAGCGCCCCTGACTGAGTGAGATCCTCGAGCTTGACCGGCCCGGCACCGTGGTGGAGGCTCGTCGCTATACTAGAGGGCCCGGCAATGGCAGTTTGTGGAGGTGTCGCCCCCTCGACCTGGCGCACCGGCTTGATTCGCGGGCGGGATGACTGAGGATTGATATGAAGCGCCTCGTGTCGCTTCCATACCTCACGACGAATGAATGCCTGTCCACAGTGTGTGCACGAGAATGCGCGATCGTCACGATGATTACGGACGTGCCTTCGCATATGGCCTGGTTGAGTCAGTATATTGATTTCACGTGCACCAGAAAGTGGCGACAGTAGTGCCAATGTTTGAGGGACCGCACGGGCGCCAGTGGTCCTTTGGCAAGTGGCGAGGACGTACTTGAGGAAGAAAAGACCTTGTCGCAGCCCTCCTCGGGGCACGCGTATCGCCGTCCACCACCAGTGTCCATAGCGAGAAACGATATGGCGATTGGGGTGGACGCGGGACAAGCCGCTTCGAAAGAGGGACGGACGGTGGAGGCCAGTTGGCACTATTCGCACGTGAATGGAGTTGGGGGTGAGGTGAAACTGGCCGGTTGATCGGTTGTTACTACTTGTTGAAAAAGTAAGAGATAGAATGTCGCTGTGATCTTAAAGACAAGTGGGGTCGTTGCTGTTATGTTTCAACATCACAGAGCGGCTCACGATAAAGGACTCGCCGCCGAAATGTATCGCCGCCCACTGCGGATCCAGATTCTGGTTCTGGTCCTGGAGTGTCCTCAGGTGTCACAGGGAAGTGAGTGCAATGGTGCATTGGGTCCGCGCCTGTGCCCCCTGCGCGTCACAGCAACGCGCATGAAACCTCCAGGCCTCCACGACATCTAAGGCCGATAGGGCATCATGGCAGGGGCGAAGGACGGCGGCAGAAACCATCCTAGAAACTTCTCCCATATGGGCATGACGGAGGGATGACACTGTCGAGTAGGTATGGGGCTAGTGAGGCGCGGCGCGCGTGTTAGCCACCCCCGATGCGGGTTGGCTGCAGCTGACAGGCAGCGAAGGGGAATTGGGCATGGCTTGTCCCGCCGCGAAGAGTGGGTTCTGTATTTTTTTCTTTTCTTTGTTTTTCAACTTATTTTATTTTATTTTCTATTTTCCTTTGCCTCTGGCCTCTGGTCTGACAATGGGCCCGACAAACATTCCTCGCTGCGTTGCCTGTTCCACGGAGCATCACCGAACGCTCGGCCTCTTCCACTGAATGACGTCAGCAGGTATTGGTTTTCAATCTCCGGGAAAAGCCATGCCGTTTCGCCACACTGGGCCTTGGGCCATAGTCCACTCGAAGCCATACTGTACGCAGCCCACGTACTATGGACACCACGAGGCCCACGGGATGCAGGCCATGCAGGGACGTAAAAGGGACTGGGCTGCCTGCCGGCGGGCCGAGCCCAGGCGCAAGCTCAGAGGCGGGCAAACTTTACGGGCAATGACCCTTTTATCCACCATACCCACAAAACCCTCTCTCCTTGGCTGTCTTGGCTACTCTGCCTTGCATGATCATTACTGCGCGGCGGCAGCTGACAAGCATGCGGTTCAGTGGCAATCATTCACAACATGCAGTATTTGAGAGGCAATCACTACTTGCTGGTGACCACATGCTGTTGCCACTACTATTCCCGCTGACTGTACTTGTAATGACAGGAGGCAGCATGGAGAGTAGAGTGGGGTCGCCGCAGGAGACTAATTATTTTACTTTGAGAACACCGCAATGCCCCCTGGATCACGGGGGCTTTAGTGGGTATTTGAGACTAGGACCACTCAAGGCCGTCATTGATATGTGTTGTCAGCTAAGCGCCAGATCTCACCAGTTCGTCTACTATGAACTCCGCCCTACGAACTAATGGGGCCAATGCGTCCAAAAGCCGCGTCAGCTCGAAGGCACTCCGGCAGGACCGGGAGTAGCAGCACGTTACGGAATGGTTTTGCGAATGCGCAGTACCGGAATTTTTAGATCACACACACCCTTGGAAAGTCATCCCAGACGCGACCACGGGTGGCCGTGGCGTCGCCAGCTACGCCAATGATCGGTGGAACATGTAACATTGCGACGCGAGACACGCGACTTGTCGGGCAAGCTACAATGGCATCGGGCAAGCTGGACCATTCAGAACGGGAGCCAAACGGGAGACAAAACAGTGGTACTGGGGTTCCGGTGGTGGCCCCACACGACTCGGCCCTTTCGTCTATTCCAGCCTGTCGTTCCGCCATCCAGCGAATGTCATGAAAAACCCATCCACCAACAAATCAATCACCTTCACGACTTCCACTCTCATCAAACAATCTACACCATTGCTTGATTTCAACCATGGAGCCAGTTTCGTCGATTCGTGGACCGCATGGTGACGAGGCCGTTGTTGTTGTTGGTGCTGGAGGTGAGGTGGTCGGATGAAGGGCTGTTCATACTCATCTCAGTCGTTGGCTTGACCACCGCCTTGCTGCTGGCGCGTAGAGGCTACAAAGTCGAGGTTGTAGGTCGCGACCTCCCCGGTGACGCGTTGAGCCAAGACTGGGCATCGCCCTGGGCTGTAAGTTTAAACTATGATAGTGGCTGACGAGGAGGGGGCGAATTGGTGCCCATTCTCGGCTGACCCCACCATCTGCCGCTGGGAGACAGAGGGTCTGTGCGTGCACGGCAGGGTGGTAAGATGCTGATACCAGCGCACGTATCAAGGAACTCATTCCCGTGGGCCTCGCCATGCCTCTTCCTGTACTCCGCTACGCCGCGACGGAGACTGGCCTGCATGGACACTGGTACAAGGACGTGGTTGAGGACGTGCGTATTGGAATCGTGCTTTTCAGTCTGCTGACGATCAGTACCGACACCTCCCAGCCTCCGAATGTCCCAATGGCTCAGTGGGCGTGGGGTTTACGTCAGTGTCTGTCAATGTGCCAGTCTACCTGCGCTGGCTCGAACAACAATGCCTCGCTCTCGGCGTCCAGATTCGCAAAGCCGAGATTCGCGCACTCTCCGATGTGGTCGGCCCCACTACCAAGGTGGTCGTGAACGCCACCGGTCTTGGATCCCTTACACTCGAGGACGTAAAGGACACCAAGGTGGAACCGATCCGTGGACAGATCGTCATCGTTCGCGCGCCTGTGAGCCGCTGTGTCATGGACGCTTCGGCGCACGACGTTCCCACTCGCTCGACATATGTCATTCCCCGGCCCAACTCTGGCGGTCAGACGATTTGCGGAGGTTGCTACGAGGTAAGCTGTCTGAGGAACGGTCGGGTGCGAGAAGAATGAGAAAGTCTGACAAGCAGGTTGGCTCGTGGGAGCGCAAGCCCGACCCCGCGATGACCCGCGACATCCTGACCAAGTGTCTCACGCGTGTTCCCGAACTGAGCAAGGATGGCACCGTCGAAGGAATCGATGTTGTGCGCGAGTGCGTTGGATTCCGTCCGAGCCGCGCCGGTGGCCCGCGTCTGGAGCGCGAGAACCGCATCGTTAAGGGGAAGCGGGTGGCCTACGTCCATGCGTACGGCATCGGCCCGGCGGGATACCAGGCATCGTGGGGTATGGCCAAGGAGGCGGCGGACCTCGTGGGGCAGGCGGTGCTCGCATATGCCGCGAAGACTACGAAGGCCAAACTTTGAGTGCACACCGCAAGGAAGTGTGAAGGACATAGGCCAACAGCCTCGGATAATAATGCGTAAGTGGCATCCTTTCATACATCATCCAAATCTATATACAGAATACCCTAGATTCCCAAAGATGTGAGTTATGTCATCATGGCGTCTTTCCATTGCATGCAGTCGCGACGTGGATCGGAGGCGGCTTTTCGCCAGAATGGTACTGGAGGATCTGCTCTGTGGTGAAGCGGAGAGGTGACAGTGCGGAAATGTCGGCTGATAGTTTGGGCTCGGACCCATGCAAGGACGCGGTGATGAGTTCCGACAACACGTGCCCAGTTCCGGGGGCCAACGCGATTCCCCACGGGCCATGTCCAGCACAGATAAAGACCGAGTCAGCGATTTGCCCAATCACCGGTACCTTGTCGGGTGTAGTAGGACGGTACGCGACCTGCGGTCAGTCACTGGACAGAGTGGTATGGTTAGGCAGTACGTACCGATGCGCGCACGATGCGGGCTCCATTCTCGGCGTCAAGGGCAGGCGAGATACACCCCGCGCTGCGGATGATTCGGTCGATCAGCAGCTGATCAAGCATATCGGTAACGCTGCGCGGGTTGTATGGCAGACCATACGGGCGACCCGGGTAGTCCACGACTGTACAGGGGAGGTTGTTTTCGCCCGCAATGTAGATGTCGTCGCCGCATCTGAAGCATGTTAATCCAGGAGGCCAGTCTAACGCCTTGCCAGCGCGTGCGAGGGCAGTACCACTCACGGGAAAACCTGAAGCGTGCAGCTGCGGCCTTCACGCAGTTCGGTCGGAGTGAGGACGGCGAACCACGGGTTCATATCAAGTCCTGCGAGATTCTCGGCTGCCATCTCGATCGTGTCACCGATACCAGTGAAGAGAACCTTGTCTGGAATGTGGTGACGGCCTCCCGGAATGTACCCGGGTTTAATCTGAATGTAGTGTCCTGGACCACCAGTGACGGCAACTGGAGGTAGTGACAGCGCCTCGCATACATCGTTGCACCATGAGCCGGCCGTTATCGCCAGCGCGTCGTAGGGCACATCTTCCCCGGTGGAGACGTGAATCACCTTCCCTGTCCGTCCTGTGGGAGTGCCGATGATAGTTCGCAGGCCCTTTTGTGAGCAGTATTGATACAGGCGAGAGCAGAATAGATTGGGTATGCTGTTGGGAGATCAACGACATGCACCATACGTCGGTAGGTTCAGATCCAGTACACCTACATCATCTTGGGTTTGGGCAGCGAATGAATTTCCAGCACCTCCCCGTTGTGCCATTGTGATGGTTGGGGCGCCTCGTCGGGTGTGGAGTTGCCGCTGAGTGACAGGCCAAGTCTCTCATCTCTGTTGTTTTCCAGTCCCGGCGCATCGTCCAGCTGGTCCTGTTCCTCTGTGCTGACCAGCACTGTCGCCGTGTCGACCGAGCGGTACCCAAAACTTTCTTCTCCATTGAACTTTTCGGCTAGTTTTGCCCAGTCCTCCCCAGACAGGCGAGCCAGTTCGCGGTTTGCTACCTTGTGCCACGACTCGGTCAACGAGATGAACCCCGCGGCGCGGCTAGAAGCGCCATATGCGACCGCAGTGTTCTCAATGAGAGTCACCCGCGTGTCAGGCGGCAAATCGGGGGATTCGAGAATGCTGTACGCCCCACACAGTCCGATGATGCCACCCCCGATAATGACAATCTCGACGGGCATACTCTGCGGGAGGTCAGCCCCAGTGTCCGATGCTCGCTACGCACAAGTACAGTGAGGAGATCCTGGACAGGCGACCAGGCTTGACGGCCTCTGCATGAGGCGGATGTAAGGTAGAAGCAATCAACAGAGTTGTGAAAGATGTGCAAATGGGTGAAAGCACAGATAATTGTAGCTCATCCGCGTGCTGTTTGGCTCTGTTTCCGATGCACGAAGGTCTGATGAGCGCCAGGCTGGCGAGGCCCACCTACAAGGTTACAAAGGAACGCATCCTGTCTGGTTTCCGACCTGTCCTTCATTCCGCAGATATCTGATGCCCATTTACCATATGATATGGCATTCCACCTAAAATCCACAGATGAGGTAGTTCCGCAATGCAATTCATCCCCCCCGAGGTGCGCAAAAGGAGTGCGTAAACGGATACAATGCTGGATCGCTGGACACACAAAGTACATACATACAGCACAGTATGCAGTAGTAGTAGTAAGTAGTACCTTGTACCAAGAGACTTTGAACACCCTGAAACTAGCCCATGTTGCCAAGCCTTGGCGGCCAGGCCTAGGTGCAAGCCAAAGCAGACGTCTATTAGCGAAACCTGGTCGTCGCCACAGTACCACAGTGGACTCCCAGCTGCTTGCCAGCTGTGTGGTCCGCTGGTAATCTCCGGCTGAGCCGATGTGCATAGGAGCGGGATCATGCAGGACGACTTGGGGTCTGGCCAGATCTGGCCAGACTTCCCTTTCGAGACAATCTAGACTGAGCTGCGCGCTGCCTGACGGTCCTGCACAAGATGTCCCATGCACCCATGTCCCATGTGGACCCTATAGTAGAAGCGCAGAAGGCGGTATGGAACAAAAGAATGCCATGCATGCCGACGAGTACCGATGGATACCGTGGAGCTTTTGTGGGTGGGAAGAAACGGGGCATCCGCGGCCCTGCCGTTACGCAACAACTGCTGTCTTGACCTCCCTTTCTTGTACATGTCATGTCAAACGATGGAAGATCTAAGCAACAGTGTCGCAGCACCTACGCAGGTGGATCGCCAGGCTGTTTGCAGATTGCGTCCTCTGGCGCCTTGGATCACCGTCACGATCACACGACCATTCCCGATCTGTGGAATGTAGATTCAGACCTGCGGGCTCCGACAATCGCTCTTGTCATCCCATTTGCGCGGAACAACCCCGTCATGGAGATCTAAACTCGTTCTCAGCTGTCCAGTAGTGCCAAGTCGGTCGGGGCCCGAGTATGACGGTGCATCTCGGCCTCTCCGGTCGGTCCTATCCGTCGGCGCTCTCCTCCGCATTTGGCCAACCTTGCCTTTTCTCCATTCTCCGTGAAAGGCTCGATCACCCTTAGTTCTACTCCCCTGAACGCGCAGTGGACTGATCGACAAACTACAATACCAACGACCTGGAATACAAATACCGCTGGGACCGCCGTCATGGTTGATATTTCGCCGCAACTTTTCCAGGCCCTTGGGATAGAACGAGGAACAAAGCGCGTCAGAGCGCGTCACTACCACTGCCGCTGAGGACCCGAGGCAAAGGTGCTTGGTTGTTGGCCTGCGAGATTCCAGGTTACCACATGCCTGATCATTCCGCGGAAACACCTGGTGCCGGCATCTCCCGCCACCCTTGATCCAGGTACCCTCGATAAATCTCGCGGTCCTCGCACATGTGTGGCACTTTAATTTTATTAAATCCATGGCCGGAGTTACAGGGGGAGAAAGCATAGCATTAGACTGACAAACAAAGTGGGGACGGCGCACTACAAGCATAGCCTCTCGAGGCAGATCCCATCATACAGATTGAGCTTGGAAGGTTTGGTCCGTTCCTTCCCCGAAATCCAACGTGGGTCATCAGCTCTGATGTCACCATCGAAAGAGGCCGTGGTGGCGAATACGCAATCTCCTCATCATCACGCTGCACGGCGTCATGCCTCCGGCCGCTGGCCGCCCGTTGAGGAGTGCACACTGTGCCTCCCATGTGCAGAGCTTGTGGCAGTCACCTCGGATTTTGCGTGCACTTTGGGAACGAATACCAGTAGATGTGCTGTGAAGCTAAAAATTTACATGGCTGGGACACTTGATACTTGGGTACTGTACACGTGGTGAGGAATCAACTCGTAAGCAGTTCCTAGTGACTAGCTAGCTCAACTAGCTAGACTAGTAGCTCTTCGGGAACTTGAGGACCCGCTCGGAGATGTAGTTGAGGATCATCTCGCGGCTGATGGGCGCTAGGCGGGGTACCCAGCTCTCGCGGTGGTAGCGCTCGACGTCAAACTCGGCGGCAAAGCCCATACCGCCGTGGGCAAGGATGGCCCGCTGCGTGGCGTTGTACGCTGCCTCCGCCGCCAGGTACTTGGCAGAGTTGGCAGCTGCACCGACAGCCTCCTGCGTGATGGACGAGTCGGTCTGGGATTGGTCATAGATCTTCGCCGCGTGGTACACGGACAGACTCGCGGCGTGCATCTGCATGTATGCGTCTGCCAGAGGGTGGGCTACGCCCTGGTTTTGCGAGATTGGCCGGTTGAAAACGACGCGGTCAGTCGCATACTGAGTGGCCTTCTTGAGCTGCGGAGTTAGTACACTGACAAGCGGAGGACGGAGCTAACAACCATTGTTACTCACCGCGGCATAACCAATACCCAGCGCCTCAGCCCCGATGAGGATCCGCTCCGAATTCATCCCATGCAAGATGATCTTGAATCCCTTGCCCTTGTTCTGCAACCCGCCAATAATCGAGTCCTCGGGGACGATATAGTTGTCGAAGAAGATCTCGTTCGAGTCCACACAGTTGCCCCCCATTTTTCGGATCTTGCGCATCTCCAATCCCGGAGCCGTCTTGTCGACAGGAATGATAAAGAGGCTCAGCCCCTCAGACTTCTTCTTCAGCTCGTCGAGCGGCGTAGTCCGCGCCAGGAGAATCATGACGTGGGCCTGCTGGGCGTTTGTGATCCAGATCTTCTGACCGTTGAGCGACCACCGCCCATCCTCGAGCTGTGTCGCAGTCGTCCGGAGCTCAAGCGTGTTGAGCCCGACATTTGGCTCGGTAACGGCGAAACATGTCCGGTACTCGCCGTTGACGATCTTCGGGATGAAGTGCGCCCGCTGCTCGTCGGTCCCAAATATACCCAGTGGCTGCGTCGCGTAGATGTTCGCATGGGTGCACTGCGCGCTGGGGAATCCGCCCCCCGACTCGGTAATCGTCTGCATCATGATGGCCGCCTCCATCATGCCCAGTCCCGAGCCGCCGAAGCGTTCCGGCAGCGCGACGCCGAGCCAACCGCCGTCCGCCATCGCCTTGTGGAACTCGAACGGGTACGTCACCGTCTGGTCCCGCTCGCGCCAGTACTTGTCGCCGAACTGTGCGCAGATCTCGCCAACGGCCTCCCGCACCTGCAGCTGAGAGTCGTTCAGGATCGTCGTGTCCATCATCCGCGAGGGTGTGGACGCACTGAAGTTTCGCACGGTGGAGGCCCGGCTCGCGGCTATGCTGGCCACTTTCCAGGTGGCCGGGACTTCGACCCGCGACGACGAAACCAACGTTGAACGGCTCAGTCGCAAGGATACCAGCACCGGACGCATGTTATGAAGTGTTAATGGGTATGAGTGAGTGTAGTAGCATGAGCGGTAGCTGATCGAAGATAGCACACCGGTGCTGTTATACCGTGTGGACCTTGTCCAGTGACGGCGAGCACCGACCTTATCGGATGCGGTGGCCGCCAATTGCCGAGACACCGAATCCCGCAATGCCGGTCCGACATTTCCGTCCACGACGCGCATGCACGCGTACGCACGTTACTGTGTACTGTGTGCGTGTGGTTCATCCGGGTGCACCAAGCCTCCCGCCCCACGGACTCCTAACGGCCGTATCGTGCTCCTCGGTATGTGGCGTGCCTCTGAGAGCGACCAACGTCGGTGAAAGTTTATGGATCATGTAGGTTGCGGCGAGCGGCTTTCGGTGCGCATCCTCAGCAACAGTGGGCTCTCGGAATACGGAGTCGGTCACTGGCCGGCGCGATAGAACTGACTCGCTATCGCGGATGTGGAACAGCGATAGCCATCTTTCTGCGTCTCCAATGTCAAGAGCCCCCTAGAATCATGAAATACTTGGGAGCTGCAAGGCAACCAAGATGTACATCACACACGTTACCCCGTCAGAATGTTCTGCACCTGCACAAAGTACACTTGGGGGCCTGCGCAGCTGCCCGCGCGATGCCTCGACGTGTTCGGTGGGCGCGGTGGGGTGCCGGGCGGGGTAGGTAGAGATGGGAGAAAAAAATGGACGAGTTAGGAATCGAACCAAAGACCTTGTCAAGATAGGAGTTGGATCCTGCTAATGACACGCTCTACCAACTGAGCTACACGCCCTGAGATAAAATTGAAAAATCGCTCTTAGCCACATGCGCACACCCCCCCAAGGACCGTTTCCCCTCACACCCGTGGTCTTGAAGTCTATCTTGCACCACCCCAAAGGCAGATCAATACGGAAGGCAATTGGTGAAGGATTGGGAAAGATCGCGGGTAAAGAATATGCTGAGAAAGCTTCCTCTTGGCGCTTTCCTGGCTTAGCGCTTTCCTGGGTTCGCGTTTGCTAGGTTCTCCGACCAGAGAGCGGCAGATCGTGAGTCTGGTTCTGGGCTATGTCACGCGGCCCGGATTCTCGACAGCGACGTATCAGATGCTCGTCCTGCTCTGACGTGCTGGTGATGATGTAGGCGTCGACATGCGACAGCCTTCCTTGGTTTGTGGTACCCCGAATCGGAGGCCTCAAGCCGCATTAGCGTGGAACAAGCCACTAAGTCCGACCGTTGCCGCCGCGCCAGTGGCCGGTAGTTTGAGATGCGACCAAGTTGTGTAATGGAATGTTTAACGAGCATATGAGGTCGATGACTTCGTGAATAGTGGGTTCAGTGATCAGCAGGTTAGTAACTTGGCTTGCCGTGTCTTACCGCGGGAGGAAAGCATGATGAACGTTGACAGCATCTTCGTGGAATGTTGTTTCTGTGGAGCTGGTTGTTTGGGCATGGCCGGTTAGTCACTACAAGGCTTGGCACAATTACTTTTCTGGACGAGAGTCCCTCTTGCTAGTTCAATTAGTCAGAACAAGGTAGCGGAACCAGCTCCATCAGGCGATAGAGATACACCTAATACATAGTCTACACTCTATGCGACGTTAGCATCGAGGGCCTCTGCCATTCTCCGCGCGCGACGGGCAACCTCGCCCCGCTCTCCCATGACGGTGAGGCGGAGCGCGACTCCCTCGAGGTCCTTTGCGTCATCGAGCGTCGCGATGCGCGTGAGCGTATGCCGCCCAAACGCCCAGTTGAGGACATAGGTCTCGTATCCCGGCGCAGAGTCGGACGGGAATCGGACAAGGCCCTTCACGCGGTAGATTTCAGAGGGAAGCTTCGAGAGCACGGCCTCAAGCTCGGAGCGGGGAATAGGTGCAGCAGCTTCCTGAGTGTCTGGGTGCTTGCACTCTGCACACGCGTCCCCGTTGGCATGGTTGTGTTTGCCAGCGCCTGGCCGGGCTCCGCCACGCCACACACTCTTCGTCTCCACCTCATCAGTGTGCGCTCCCTCTCCACCGAGAGCTTCCCACGACGCCGCCTCGTCCGAGCCCTTCTCGAATAGTGTCGAGTCGAGACCAAACACAAGTTCAGGCGATAGCGGGTTTTTGGGGCCCACACGGATGGACGGCGTCGTGTCGTTCAGGTCACCCAGACGGTCCATGAGGATGTCGAGATCGCGCTCCGTGCAGAGCTCATGCTTTGACAGCAGGAGAAGGTCGGTGTACTGCGCCTGAAGCTGGTACGTTAGTGACGTCCATTCTCAAAGTGAAGCACAGCTTCACATGAACGTTAGTGACGCACTTTTGCCGTCGGGGAGGTGTCCTCGTAGCCCTGGAAGTTGACGCAGTCAATCACCGTGACCACTCCGTCGAGCTTGAAGCCCTGCGGCTCAAGCTCGCGAATCTGGAGCGCGAGGGTAGCCGGGAACGCGGAACCACTGGGCGGATCAGTTACGAAGTCAAGACGTAACGCAGACTCCACCACGGCCATATCGACGCTGAAGCTGCAATCGTCACTCACCTAGACTCAATAATGATGCGGTCCGGGTGATACTTGTCGCGGATCTCGACGAGCGCGTTCTCCACCAGGCCGACCATGGTGCAGCACCTGTTGTTAGTGCTGGAGCACACAGGAATCGGGACAACACTCACAGACAGCCATTGAGGATCTCAGACACGCCCGTAATGTTGCTCTGCTGCGCCAGCAGGGAGTCTACCTCGACATCTCCGTATTCGTTCTTTACGACCACAACCTACGATGTGTAAGCTGTGATCCCGGCGCGGCGAAGAGAACAACCTACCTTGTAGTCCTTCGGCAACTGGGCTAGTAGGCTGAGGATAGTTGTCGTCTTGCCCTGCTTGTCAGTTTGGAGATGCAACTTTTAGTCCTTACGGCGCCGAGGAAGCCAGTAAAGCATGTAACCTGTTGTCAGCATTCCACTCCGGGTTCCAGAGAGATCCGTGATGGGGACCTGTGTGGTTACTTACCGGGATCGGTTTCGTAGTCGTCATGGTACAAGGATGATAGTAACGCGTCCAATAATTCGTGCGCAGATCGAGTATCGCGCCTTTTCGTGATATATGTGTTCTTGCTGCCTCCCAGCTCGCGGTTGATGTTGTTGCTGCTGAACTGATAAGGGTTGATGCGCAACGATGTGGGGACGTTGGTGGACCTCAAAACGGTTGTGCCCCGCACCGAACTTTTAGGGTCCGCACAGTGGCCGCTCGTCTTGGCGCGTCCGAAAATGCTCCACATCCAGTCATGCCCCCACCAAATTCAACAAGCAACCAATACATGCAACCACCTCAGAGTTTTATCTACAGACAATCACTGACTCTAGTACACCAGTCATACAAGATACCATGGGACACCAATTCTTGAGCATTTAGTGGTAACGGAGGGGGGAGAGATGCGTGGGGTTGCCGCACGCATTGTCGTCACCTGGGAGAGTCTCGTTGGCTAGAAAGTAGGTCGAGTCCTGTTAGTGTCAGAAGCTGATCATCAAAGCTGATCTACATTGTCATTCTGAATGACCATGATACCTTGAGAACGGCGTTCGATCGGAGGTTCGGGAAGAGGGCGCCCTGGGCTGCCCCCGGCCGACAGTCCTTCGAGACCGATGCACGACTTGCGCTGGGCAGCCTTGGTACCGGTGGGGCCGGTGGGAGGAAGGCGCATTGACAACGGCGATCCCGGAAGATCCCATTCTGCAAATCCCGCAAAGCTACGAGGACGGACATGGAGCGCGGGAGGGCTGTCGAGACGGGGAGTGACGTGGCCAGACGAGTCGCTGCTGTCACCAAAGATCGACGAATCATTGACAATGCTGAAGAGAGGGCGCCTGTTCTGAGGACGATCCTTGAAGGCTGTGGTGGAGAAGCGCTTTGTCCTGATGGCTCCCTTGCTTGGCTTCAAGGCATGCTGCTCGTAGGCAAGAAGCTTGGAGGGGCGTCTGAGATTAACGATCAAATACGAGACTAAACTCACGGCGCGATGTGATCCAGTTGCCACGACTGCCAGTTAACTTCGCCACCCAGACAGCCACGAGCGAGCCAGGAGACATGAGTGACCCAGACTGCACTGCCCATGTGGGTAAGGTAGAGCTTCCTCTCGACGCCATGGCGGCCGGTTCGAAGGCCGTTGAAGGGATTGGTGTCGAGAAAACGGTGGGAACGAGGCTTATAAGGCTTCTCACTGTCGGTGAGCTTTTGGATAAACGGAACGAGCGAGACGGGAGCCGGGCGAGGGGTGAGGAGGACGGCCTGATATCAGCATATTCAATTCACAACAGCTGACCATTGAACTGGACAAAGGACCATCGCGCATGCGGTACTGCAGAGCCGCCAGAGTCCAGAGCTTTCCACAGAGTCCACTGTAATGGTGAGCTAGACTGGACAGCACTCTCTTAGCTCACAAAATGTGGGGGGGACCCTCCGTGTACGCCAGGACGTGGGCGATCACGAGACTGATGTTGCGAAGGCGCTCAGGCTCGTCAAGGAAGTTGCCAGCAGTGGCGTAGAACACCTCGCACTGATAACGGAAAGGAAGAGGGCGTAGGGAAAATGGCGTTCAAGGGAGACGATGAGTTTGTAGGGAAGACAGAGTGGATGATGTGGATCTCCGTCAGCTCGCAATATTGACAGCGCTAGTTTGTTACTCACCTTGTAGGCGTGCTCCTGTGGACCAGGCTGACCGCACTTGAACCACCTACAGCCGCCGACGCGTCCAGCGCAGTCGCACATTTCTGGGGGCCGACGGCTACCGGAGTCAGCTTGACACTCTCTCGGGATACAACTGACAATGTAAGCAGCTTATGCCCGTTCATACTGGCGATGTGGGGGGAGGAAGGATCGGCCGGGGAACGAAGATTCGCGCGGGACTTGATTTTGAGAACAGGAAGGCGTCTACAGCAGACGGATAATGAGTTTGGGAGTATGGCTAGGTTCTGCAAAGAGCACGGAGATTGGGGAGGGAGGGAATTATGAGAAAGGAGGAAGAGTGAGAGGAAGAAGAGGATTCAGGATGATCAAGAGATGAAGAGATGGTAGATATATATACTCACTGAGGCCATGGAGGGAAGACACTCACCACAGCTTCACCAGTCAAAGCCGCAGTACTGTATACTGTACGTACTGTAGGATGCGGGCCATTTCCTCAGGCAAAATACTGCTACTTCGTCGTGCCTTCCTTCCCCGTACACTCGCACACTCGCACCTTTCTGGCTGAATGCTTGCACCACCGGGCCACCGCACTGTATTTGAACATATGTACATGCTTATGGGTGATATGGTATGCCTCTGGAGCGAACGAGTAGGAATGGCGGGTACTGTACTATACATATGGACGATAGGAGAAGTTGGGGACGAGAAGGAGGATAAAGGGTCACTGGTATGGTCGAGAAGACATGCAGGGCGGGCTGCTGGATCGGTATCTACACCTACACACCGCCAGGGCTGGGGAAAGCTCCACTTAACGGGATTACACGCTGGAGGCTTTCACGGGGGTGGCTCACCACCAAGAAACTGGGCGACCCAGCGCGCATACTCCGCAATGCGGCGGGTCAGTGGATCACTCCGCCCGAGCGTAAGATCGGGACGTAGCGCACGATCTGCGGCGAGCATCTCCCGCTCCCCTGGGTACACTGCGCCGCGAGGCGCGTCACGAAAAACATAATCGTCGTGCATGGCGGGGTAGCGCGGACATGTGCGGTACGCAACCCTCACGGGGTCCGTCGGGACCCATCCGCCATACGAACTTATGACGAGGGATGGCTCCTCTGTCCTCAACTCGCCCGTTTTCGGGTCCGTTCTCGTAGATCCAGGCTTGAACAATACGTCTGAGGTGTCAATTCAATCAAAGACGCGTCCAGCTAAAGCGTATCACGTACCTTCGAGAATCACGACATCTCCCTTGCGTGCCGCGTCGCCAAAGTCACGGGCGCACGAATCCCAGAACTTGATTTCGCAGCTGAATGGGGTTCCAGAGTCGTCGCCTTTGTCGGGCGGACACATAACGCGCCAAGTGGCGACCCACAGATCGGGCTTGCCACGACGCTTCTGGTGAATGGGTGGCTCGACGGACATTACACAAGCCACGACAGTTACGCGATCGCTCCAGTCTTGGCTCTGCCGCGGGCGCCTCCGCGATTCATTTCCCATTCCGCGTTTGCTCCGCCGCATTGCCGCAGACTCAAGAAGAGACTGAATGGTAACTGCCTCTTGAAATGTCACGTCGCCCCAGTTCGGAAGGTTAGAGGCAGTGGCGGTCACTTCAGCGGCGCCGCTGCTCTCGAGCGAGCTGAGGAAACTTTCGCTCTGGTCCGCCGGGAGCGATTCTTACCCGTCAGTTAAAAGTGCAGAATGCCAGGTCATTGCCACACATACCTGAGGGCCGGAGACGCTTGGAAAACCTTCTACTACTGTCTGAAAGACTTCCCAAGGACGTTCGCGAGCGCCGCAGTGGCGTGGCATGTGAGGTCTCCGACACGGCGGTCCGAGTCGAACGGCGTGAACTCCTGGATTGGCGACCTGATGGCCCTGCTTCCGGAGGAAGGCTGGCAGGTTCTGCTTCGCGTTCTTCTGGGAGTGGCAGAGAAACATCCACCTCCGTCTCCTGATGCACCGCTACCGGCGGAGGACTTGGCGGGACGGGTAGGTCTGCCACCACGGCCTCTGGAGAGTTGCGAGCAGCTTCCACCGGCGGAGTCTCTGTATCGTCCTCCATCGCGGATGGCGCGCGTTGCGACGGCGAGTCTTCGATCGGAACCTCGTGAAACGTCAGCCGTTTGCCCACGGCGGAGTACACCTTGCTGAAGGAGGAGAGGATGGGGGGCGGGAGAAAGGCATGGTAGAATGTCCCTGGGCGGCCCACGCCCGAGGGGGACGCGGGAGACTGAGGCATTGAAGGTTACTCGATGAACTGCGGGAGGAGTGTTGGCAAGACGTGGGTGATAATCGAATGGCGAGGGTAGAGAAAGAAGTGTGGTTCTTGAGACAATGAATGAGGTTTGTACGGCGTGCACGGGGTCGCGATGGCAGCAAGAAGCCAGACGCGTCCCTGCTCGGTGGAGGTGTCAACAAAAGCAATTTGGTGTAGGTGTGAGGAAAAAGATTAAAAAAAAAAAAAAAAACAACAATAACAAACGCGTTGCAAACCTAATGAATCTGACGTCATTCAATAGAAATCTGTTATAGCCCCAGCACCTCAATTGAGTGCAGCGCTCGCTGCTCGCACGAACGACGACAATGCTGCCGAGCGACGAGAGAGATTAGAACAATACGAGGGATGCCTGTCTCGAAGCAGATGGTGCTGCTCGAGTGATAGAGGGGGCAACGAGTGATACACCGAGGGCTGCTCAAATGGCACACGACTCGGCAGGACCATTTCAAAGATAGGACATACATGATACACGACGACATATGCGCACCCCACCCGCCAACGCAGCAGCTACAAGACCTCGGCCATCCCAAGCTGAATCCAGCGGTCGACGAGGTCATACCGCAACAGATGTGTTGTACCCTCCGCCAGAACTGCAGTTTCGCCCCTGCGCGTCAGAATGATGCCGCACTAATGGAACAGTCAGGAGGACGTACCGCTCGAGAGGAAGGTCGCCGCAATCTTTACGGCAGTAGATAAGCACCGGCGTCGCGAGATTCGGTTTCGGAACTGCGTGTTATTTCACATACACGTATCTGCGTTTGATGACAGCACATACCCATATTTGTGTCGTCCAACTTCTGCAACCACTCTGGGAGTGAATCAAGTGCAGAGTGCCGGAAATGTGTTGCGACGAGGTCTGCGTATTTGCGAGCGTGATCCAGCTCCGCGCCGGATAAAAGTTCATGCAAGTTTGGTGTGTCGACAATGTGCTGCGCGTACTTCTCAATCTGGGTGTCAATGAGGAACACTAAATGCGAGACGGCGCAAGCCGATGGGATTGGAGGCCCGCCACAGCACCCCTCCACATCGGTAGGCAGCAACACTCACCTTGAACAGCCTGGTACGGACATAAGACCGCACAAGGAACTTTGCCCGCTCCATCTCCGTCTGCACAAGAACAAGACGAAAGTGTTCCTCCTCGGACGTGGTGTCGTCTTCGCGCAGCGTTATGAGCATCTTTTGCTGCAATGTCAGCTTGAACCTTCCCAATTACGATCTCCACAGCAAACATCCCCCTTAATATCTCCATCCACTTATGCGCACTCACCTGCTGCTCAAGCTTATCCAACAGCTCATCAAGTAGATCCCCCTCCCACTGCAGGATTGCCGGCGTCCCGCGTTCGCGGACCCACACCCGCCCGAGGCGGCGCACGTCGTCGAGCTCGTCCTCTTCCACGCTCGGCATAAGCAGTGCCGGGTGGAATATGCTGTCGTCCTCCTGGCCTTCCTCGGCGACGGTGTCGAGGTCCATGTCCGCCGTCGAGCCCAAGTCCACGCTGTCGCCGACGCCCGAGTCTGGCGGGCCCAGCGATGTCAGGCGCGAGAGAAAGCTGTTACCCGATGGGCCCGCGCTCCCTGCACGCGATGAGGAGCCGTACAGCGACATGGCGTTGTTCGATCAATTGTGTATGCGGTGTATGTGGAAAGCAAAACCAAAAGTCACATCGCGTCTGTTTTCGGCCAAGCACGGTCTGACGCGTCTCTGGTCTGGAAGCGGCGAAGGAAGAATCTCCGTGGACGGAGATTACGACTTCACGTCACGGACTCACGTTCGATTCCCCATGAGAGATGCATTTGTTGGTCTATGATCGCACTGCTCTCGAAATGAATGGACTCCTGGGATGCCAAATGACTGTCCAAATTACGCAGACTACATCTCAAATACAAGATATCTCCTACATGCCCGTGAAGCGCATCTTGGGGCCTCCGCGCCCGCGTCGGTCGATGCGCGCAATCTTCAGCCCGACAGCGTGGTAAACGATTTTGTTGGCAACGTCCTCGGGCGCGTCCCATCCGCGCGCGCGCGCCACCGCTCCCAGATCGCTCTTGAGTTCTGGGAGGGGCACAAACGTGTCGGCCAGATCCCGCCCGGTGCGGACCTGTCGCAGCAACATGAGAATCATGTGTGAGAGTAGGATCACGTCCGTCGTTATCGGTGGAGAAAGGCTGCTGTCGGGATCGCGGCGCGAGAGTGCTCCGAGATGCGCTCTGTATGTTAGTTGAGGGCTGTTATACGCACGCAGTCAGAGGGACTCACACTGTCGCTGCTGGCGCGTTGTCCACCGCGCCCGAAGTACCGGTACGCATGAGCGAGGTAAGGCTGAACAATAGATCCTGCAGTTAGCAAACTCTGCTGAAATCCCTGCTCACAATTGCCGTAACTATTGCCGGGTGGTCCACCTCAACGCCATCCACCATGCTTGTTTCCGGCTCTGTAGATGTCACAGGAGCCGCGGGCGACGGAGATCGCGGTGGCGGCTGAGGTGCCTGCTTCGGCTCCAGATCACGGTTCGCAATGGGCGTCGGATCCGGCTCGCCGACAGGCGAGAGCACTGGGGCACGAGGCGTTTTGGCGAGTGGGGTAGCAAAGAACCCAGATCCTGCCGGTGTTTTTCTCGGCGTAAGTGCTGATATGGGCCCCATTCGTGCAGGTGTCATCGTATGTCGCGGCGGGCCGAAGATCGAACGGGGCTGAGCTGCACTACGTTGCGCACTGGCCTGCCACGGTGTCGTGGAGGCCGCCGGTTCTGAGCGCAACGGCGTCTGCACGAGCGAGTTCCTAATCACCGGGAGAGCCTTGGATCTTGTCGGTGTCTTGACGGGTGTTGTCGGAGATGTAGGCTGCGTGGGTTTGAGCGGCGACCGAACTGGATCCCGTGGAGCCTGCTCTCTCATTGGCGCGAGAGCTGCCTCCAGAGCCGCGAGTGCCTCCTCTTCTGCCGCGATTGCTTCCTCTACCGACATCTTCGTAGCCTCTTGTGGTTCAGGCGTGGGCGATGGCGTCCCCTCGTCCCGCCGCGATGCGTCTTCAATCAGCCGTTCCAGCTCCGCGATGCGGTCCTGTTGCGCGTGGTGCCGTTGGGTGAGGGCCCGCGCTTCGTTCCGCGCGCGCTTAAGCGAGAAGCTTTCGTTGAGCGATGCGATGATATCCGTAAGTGCCGTGAGCGTTGCGTCCAGCTCCTCTGGCGTGCCCTTCTTTCTCGGCAGCTCGCGCAGCGGCGTCATGAGGTCGCGCACCTGCTTGCGCGGCGCACCTGCTGCATCGGTAGACGCCCGCATCGAAGCCTGCTTCGGGTTCGAGGGACCAGCGC
This sequence comes from Apiotrichum domesticum, assembly GCA_001599015.1. Lineage (NCBI taxonomy): Eukaryota > Fungi > Basidiomycota > Tremellomycetes > Trichosporonales > Trichosporonaceae > Apiotrichum > Apiotrichum domesticum. Next base: position 1,422,161 of record BCFW01000004.1, on the reverse strand, counting down.
GCTGGAAGCTGGAGTACTCGTCGTCGAGGAGTTTGCGGAAGGGCTGGCGCTCGCTCTCGTCCGAGTCACGCAGAAGCAGCTCGTCGGAGAGAAACGCGGTGGTGAACGGCCCGCATGGCACATCGTTTGCCCTCGCCCCTCGCGAGATTTGCTCCGACTCCGAGGCGAGGCGGTCCAGCGCGGCACTTAGCGCGGAGGCCATGTTGGGCTGACGTGTGGAGGGGTTGGTGGTTGGGAGACGTGGCGAGTGGGATGGAGATCGTGATTGTTGCTGTTGATGGATCGGACTGTGCAGCCAGACAACCTAGAGTTTTGTTTGGCCAGGATCGCCAGGACGCCAGGATGTCAACAAACGCGTCCAGGGCGCTGGTGCTGTATGGGATGAAACGGCGATCGCCACCAAGGAACAGTTTGCTCCCGCTGCTTCCTGTTGACTCCCCCAAGAGCTTCTGATGCACAACTGAGCTCACTGCCAAGTCATCCCACGATTGTACGCGATCGGCGATGGCGCCCATGCATCAACGCTGTTTCGTGCGGGCTCTGACCGACGAGCTGCTCATACATTACCCATAACAGTATAACAGTAGGTCCGTCTATGGTCCTGCCAACGTGGATGGCAGAATGCTTTGTCACGAAGCTAACCCCCATGATGACGTTTGGGCGGAATTCGACTCGACGCGACGCCATCTGACCATTGCAGGGAACAAGACTAACTACTTAACCCCAGTTTCCGTACAGTCTCACCAATCCAGCCTCTTCTCACATCACCATGGCCCAGCCAGTCCGCAACATTCCCGACGTGCTCTCGCGCATCGAGCATCCATGGCAACCGCACCGCGTCGCGCGGATCAACGACTACGAGCTTAAGGCCGTGCGCCTGGCCGGCGAGTTCGTGTGGCACGCGCACGCGGACACAGACGAACTGTTCTACGTCCTCTCCGGAGTGCTGTTCATCGATGTGCGCTACCCCACCGGTGAGGAGGAGGTGCGCCTCGGTCCGGGAGACGTGTTTGTCGTGCCCCGCGCGGTCGAGCACCGCCCCCGCGCACCGGAACCTGTCACCGCCCTCCTCTTCGAACCGACCGGCGTTGTGAATACCGGAGACGCGCAGGATACCCGGCTCACGAGCAAGGTGCACGAGTTGGACTAGTGTGGTGTATGATGTGGTGGACGATAGCTGTTGCCGTCTATGTGACACGTTCTTGAGTTGCTGCCCGTTGGTTCGCTCAGTGAAGAGATGCTGGTCAGTGATAAGTCATTCCTCTTGCGCCAGGACTTGCAAAGGTGTCAGACACGTCTCGCCTCGGGGATACTGATAGCCGGAAGCTTTCTGTTATCATGTCCCAGCTCGGCATTCTCACTGGCCGTGTGTGGGCTGTGTTCATCACGCCGGGGGCGTCCCACGTTCCTCAGCTTGCTGGCCACATGCCTGGCGACTGCAACACCGAACAAACAAATACGTCACCAACGCGATGCGTGATACATTTTGTTTCTTCCCACGAGCACGGACACCTTGATAGCACCCCGACTCAATCTACCTTATGTGAAATGCGCGCTTACTTCTTCTCGGAGAGGGCAGCAACACCGGGAAGGGTCTTGCCCTCGAGGAGCTCGAGCGACGCACCACCACCAGTGGAGACGTGCGAGAGCTTGTCCTCCTTGCCGGCCTGGGCGACAAGAGTGGCGGTGTCACCACCACCAACAATGACGGTGGCACCGTCAGCGGCGGCCTTGATGCACGCGTCGAGGAGGGCGTTCGAGCCGGAAGCGAAGTTCTCGAACTCGAAGACACCGGCGGGGCCGTTCCAGAGGATGGTCTTGGAGTCAAGGACGGCCTTCTTGAAGAGCTCGGCCGACTTGGGTCCGCAGTCGAGGCCCATGAGGCCGTCATCGATGCCCTCGGCATCAGTGACAGTGGTCGACTTGGCGTCGTTGGAGAACTTGTCGGCAGTGACGTAGTCGACGGGGAGGATGAGCTCGACGCCCTTGGCCTTGGCCTTCTCAACAATCTCGCCTACAACCTTGGCGCCGTCCTCGTCGAAGAGCGACGAACCGATCTTGACGTTCTCAAGGGTCTTCTTGAAGGTGAAGGCCATGCCACCGCAGATGATGAGCTTGTTGACCTTGTCAAGCATCGACTCGATGAGCTGGAGCTTGTCCTTGACCTTAGCACCGCCGAGGATGGCAAGGAAGGGGCGCTCAGGGGTCTCGAGAGCCTTGGCGAAGTACTCGAGCTCCTTCTTCATGAGGAAGCCAGCGGCGCGGACGGGGAGGTCGACACCGACCATCGAGGAGTGGGCACGGTGGGCAGTGCCGAAGCTGCGAGTTAGATAATCCAGCGGAACAGAGGCGACACCTCGCAGTATACGCATGTAGTACTCACGCGTCGTTGATGTAGACGTCGGCGAGAGAGGTGAGCTCCTCGCGGAACTTCTTGACGGCCTCGGGGTCGGCCTTAATCTTCTCGTCACCCTTCTTGCCCTTGCCCTCCTCCTCGACGTGGAAGCGGAGGTTCTCAAGGAGGATGATCTGGCCGTCCTTGGCGTTGTCGACGGCCTTCTTGACCTCAGGGCCAACGCAGTCGGGGAGGAACTCGACGGGGCGCTTGATGAGCTCCTCGAGCTTGGACGCGACGGGCTTGAGCGAGAACTTGTCGTTGGGCTGGCCGTCGGGGCGGCCGAGGTGCGACATGAGGATGACGGCCTTGGCACCTGCGTTTGTTAGTCGGGAGTTCTGACTCCCGGGACAACCACTGCCCAGGTTCTCTTCATCTGTGATGACTTACCGTTGTCGATGGCATACTTGATAGTGGGGATGGCGGCAGTGATACGGGCGGGGTTGGTGATCTTGCCAGTGGACTTGTCCTGGGGAACGTTGAAGTCGACACGGATCAGGACACGCTTGCCCTTGAGGTCGACATCGGTGATGGAGAGCTTGGAGGAGAGGGACATCTTGCCTGAGGACGACGAGGTGATGGAGCGGTTGCAGCAGCCACGGAAGTTGGGTTTGGCGATGGCGAGGTACGCAACGAGGGCGACGAGGACGGGGACAACAACGTACGAAGCGTTGGCGGGACGAGAGAGAGTGAAAGGCATGATGAAAGGTGAATTAATTGGGGTGTTTATACCAGGTGACGATTGTTGGAAGCGGGGGGGCGCAAGGTCAGCCTCGGGACGTGGGAGAAACCAGCCAGGGTGGGATCGAGTGGGGTGGGGATGAAGATGACGAACACACAACGATGGACCGGATGATGTAACAACACACCTTGATTGTCTTCTTTTTGCTGTTTTTACACGACAATGATATACTGCACGAGCTGGTCAAACGGAAGACGGAGCTACGGAGCGGGCGGGGGGACACGGGGGACGGAACGGTCGGAGATTGAGGGTAGAGGGGGGGTGGGAAGCAGAGAGAATGGGGTGGAACGCACGGACAACAGCATAGCAGCAGCCACTAGCCAGTACTGCAACCGCATTGCTGGCACTCCAAGCCACCCTATCATCATCGGCCATCATAGGTCAAGCTTGCACAATGGCGCTATGGAGTAGCATGAGCACCCCGCAAGCCCACAGGGACAGTGCCCATCAGCAGCCAGTTATCAGCCCAGCTGGCAACCCAGGGTCCTGGGGGCGCATATCGCAGCAATAGTGCATCCACATTAGCCGAACGTCACTCTGGCTATTGAAGCCCAAAGCCCCGTAGGCTGTATAAAGACCACTGCCGCCGGTATAGACCTGAGCCATTCGCTATTCCGTCCTCCTCCATAATCCGGAACCTAGAGCCGTGCCGGCCGTGCCCCGCGCCGAATGCTTCCGAAGTCCGCAAAGCCGAGCGGGGCCCGACAGACCGGCTCAGCGGGGTTCGTTGCTCCGTGCTGCTGCTAGGGTACTAGGGTGCTCCTTTGTTGTTGGAAGAGATGCGAGACACTTGACAACAATGGACAACAACAATGCGCAACATGCGCAAACACAGCTTGAGAAGTATAAATTGCTCGCTCCAGATCGCGCGACTGCGCCCCAGAGATCCAGATATCCAGAGAGCGATTTCGATTAGCTCTTTGGGGGGGTTCTGGATCATCGGATCCCCGGCAGCCGCCGCTGTTGAGGTACGTTTTTTGACAGCTGATGATTGTGTCTGCTCCCAGATGATCGAGGATGCGAGAATCCAATTCCAATGACCTTGCTGCTTTCCAAAAACGACACTTGCAAACGCAGCGCGTGGACGTCAACGTGGAGGTATCTCGCCGCAGCAGTCGACTAGCAGTCAGGCGACTCACCATGTCCGTCCCGTTGGCAAAACGACATTCGCGAGGTGCAAATGCAGCACTGCTGAAGATGCGAATTGCTTGATCATGCTTGGGGCGAGGAAAGTGGTTGCAATGCGCATATCATTCGCGGCCATTCGCGCCATTCTGCTGACCTGTAGATTCCTGTTAGGTCGTCGCTGATTGCTGGAGCACTGGGCGTATGGGCGTTGATCGTTGATCGTTGAGTCCGTTGAGCCCATTCAGGGTGCGCAGATCACAGCTCCACAGGCTCCACAAATTTCACAGATCCACAGGTTACAGATGACAGGCGCTTGTGGCTCACGGGCCGCCGGGGCGTGGGAATTGAGAACTTGCGAGAACAAGAAACAATGATCGCTGAGAATTGAGGTTGCGAGGATGCTTGCGCCCTTCGCAAAGGGGCTCGATCGCGCCTCGAGGCCTCGAGGCTAATGCAAATCGTGCAAACGACTCAGTGTGACCGACAATCCGTAGCGCACTAGCGCGCGCACTGGTCTTGGCCATTTCCGCGCGCCGCGCGTCGCATCTTTCCCTCGCCCGCCTCGCGCCTCACGGCCTCGGAATTGGCCCATGGCCCCCAACCCGTTCTGGAGACCATGAGACCAGGAGACGAACAACGTAACAGCTCTCATCCTCGAAGCAGCGGAGCAAGCGCTAGCGCGCTAGCAAGCAGTTGTCACCCCGTGCCGGACGTCCCGGGATCTGAGGATCTGTGGATAAGCATCGCTCTGGCCGCGTTCCCCGCTCCGGTGCTTCTTTCCTCAACTGGTGTGCCGGTGCCAGGGAATGGCAACAGGAGGTGCTCAGCAGCAACCTGTCTCTGCTAATCCTCTCTAAGCTCTTAAGCTCTGCTGATCTGCTGACTAACTACCGCTTTGCGCAGTCCGCAAGGCCCCAATGAAGCCCCTTCTGGATCCTAGACTTACCTCACCCTCGATTGGAAAGTGCAAGGTCGAGGTGTCTAACGCTATAACACTGCAGCTCGGGGGCTGAAAGTAACAGAGGTCCAAGCACCCGGGCACTAACTGCTGCTAACCTAGTGGTGCGTAACAAAGATAAGGGTGCGTTGGGCGAGGAAGAGGAGGAGCCGAGCTAATCGAGAAGCGCACATCGGACGTGACGTGTGTTGGGGAATGTAGCGCGTGTGCGGATCATGAGGAAAAGTTGACTGGACTCGAGGACTCGAGACTGCACCCAGCAGACAAGAACTGTGAGCTGCCCATCAGAGGCGCAACGCGCAACGCGCAACACGGCAACGCGGCAAGGGCAGGGCGGCAGAGGAAGGGCGCGAGAGCGCGCAGAGTGCCTGCAGCGCGTGCAGCTTGCAGTCCTGTCGTGTCGTGTGAACATGTCCACACACTCATTTTCTGTCTTCCCTCATCCCTCATCCCTCTGGTCTCTTATACTCTGGTATCTCTTCCCTCTCTTCCCCCCTCATCCTCTTCCATTCATCATCCCATCCCCTTCGTTTCCATATCCCGGGTCACCTTACCCCGCTCTCTCCCTTCATCTTCATTGCTCCTCGACTTCGTCTTCCTTCAATCCTTTTACCTCTTTCACTCACACTCTTCCGCTCTCTCACTCTCTCTCTACTTCCATCTTCCCCACTCGTTCTTCACACATCTCCCGCTTACAATGGAGCCTCGATACTCCCAGAGCCGTTTCTCGTCAGGATACGGCTTAAGGGACCCACAGGTACACGCACCTACATACTGCAATGCTGATGCTTTAGGCCCCGGATCAAATTCTGCCGCCTGAGGAAGAGCGTGTTGGTCCCGACGGTGCCCGTCACCGGATGTATCCGGCCCCTTCCCCCGTCAAGCCCCCAGCCAACATTGACGACGGTTGGGGCCCTGTCCCGCAGGACTCGTGGGCACCCCCACCCCAGCGCTCGCACGCCGTAGAGATCAAACGTCCGCTCTCGCCTCCTTCCCGCTGGTCCGCCCCTCGTCCGACCGCCACTGGGGGCGGGGCCTATGTTCCCTGGCCTGCTCAAGGCAGCGTCCAGAAGTCCGAGGATGACGCGCCCCGTGACGCGCCCCCTCACCTGCCCAGCTCCGGGAACGGGCCGCATGGAGCGCTGGGAGGCTGGGAACCTGTCAAGTAAGCACATTCTCCAGTCTTAACTGACATCAGGCTCGGCAGCGACTCAGTTGATGAGGCTCACAACAAGATCGAGGCCGCCCTTAGGGAGGCAGCGGAACGGCGCGGTGAAACCTACGACCCTTCCATCCAGCATTTTACCGGACGTCGTTTCGATGCACCCAATCAAGGTGTCGGTGGTCGCGGGCCCGCCGCTCAAGGTTCCGGCTGGGGGTCGCGCGGCGGCCAGCAAGATTCTGGTTGGGGTTCGCGCGGTGGCCAGACCCAACAGCAACAGCAAGGCTCCGGCTGGGGCGCTAACGATAACAGTACCGACAATGCCTGGGGCTCCAACAATGCCGGCCGAGGCGGAGACAGCTACGGCAACTCGGAGAATACCTGCTACAACTGCGGTAAGCCCGGGCATTTCCGTGCCGAGTGCCCCGACGGCTGCGGTCGCGGCGGCGGCGGCGGCGGCGGCGGCGGCGGCGGCGCGTGCTACGGCTGTGGAGAAACTGGACACATTCGCGCGGATTGCCCTCAAGGAGGCAACAACTGCTTCAGCTGCGGTCAGCCCGGACATATCCGTGCCGAGTGCCCCGAGGGCGGCGGCGGCGCCGGCGCGTGCTACGGTTGCGGCGAAACCGGGCACATGCGTTCTGATTGCCCTCAAGGCGGCAGCGCTTTCCGCGGCACCTGTCATAACTGCGGCGAGTCGGGCCACATGCGCTCGAACTGCCCACAGAACGAGGGCTCGCGCGGGGGTGGCTACGGCAGCTTCCGGCAGAACGACACTGCCCGCACCCAAGACGATGGGTGGGGCAACACCGCCAACGCCGTCGAACCCAACGACAACTGGGGCAGCTCCGATCAGAACAGCGACCACTGGGGCCAGTCCCACCCTGGCAACAATGCCGCAGCCAACACCGTCGCCAACAACGACAACTGGGGTCAGTCCCACCCCGATAACAATGCCGCAGCCCACACCGTCGCCAACAATGACAATTGGGGCGGCAACTCCGGCGACCAGTGGGGCGGGAACAGTGCCAACCAACAACCTGGCTCGACTACGCCTGCGGCTCGTGGCCCCTACATGAACCCTGCGCGCGCTCAGATGCTCCACGGCACCAACTTCGGGGGCCCCCCCGTTGCCCCCAATCAACATGACATGTCGAACTCGAACGTAAGTTAACTTCGCCGCAGCTTGAGGCCGACTTGACTGACGACAGGACGACTGTGGCGGCTGGTAGTGTATTCGAGACAGTGAAGTTTGAAAGAGATACCTATGGCGTGGATGGCCGTAGCTTAGATAACATGATATGAATACATGGCCAGAATCCAAGTAAAGGACTGGGTGACTCTACAAGAGGCTAGCGAGTGACACTGGCAACCACTCAATACTAGTAGCGAACCTGACCAGCTAGCACAGCACCGACCATCTTCGAAGCGAGATCAGTGGTGAGGATGCCCATGTTGCCGTGCACGTTGATGGCGCGCCCACGCTCATGCGCAGCCTGTGGTTAGAGTCGCCATGACCAACCAGCAACTCAAGCACTCTATACTCACGAGGTAGTCCGCGCGATACGCGTCTTTCGCCGCCTGCAGCTTGAGAGGGGGATCGACAGCCTTGGCCCGGTCATTGGCGGCGTACGTCCGCTGTATCTGGGACGCAGAGTACTGAGCCTCTTGTTCAGGCCTGGAGGATGAGCGTAATCCAAATAACTATCTGCTCTTCTCCGCCAACTCACGTGAGAACAAACTCCTCCGTCCAAGCGCCTGCCCGCGGCCGCTCGGCAACGGCCTCGACCTTCTTCTCCGTCTGCGCCTTGCCCGACAGGCTGGCAAGGGTCGACGCGAGGAGACTCTGCCGCGGTGCAGGTGCAGGCGGCGCGGCGCGTTTCGGCGGCACGGGGCGCTTCGGGATCTTGGGCAGAGGCTTGCGGGTGGCAGCGGCCTTGTCGCCCTTCGCGTCGCCCGACTTGTCCTTCTCCTTCTTCTCCTCGGGCTCGTCCTTGTCGGCCTTCTTCTCGGCGTGCTCCTTTTCGGGCTGTTTCTTCCCACCCGGCTCTTTAGACTTGGCCGTCTCAGAGCCCTCCTTCTCAGCCGGCTTGTCATCCTGCTCGCCCATCTTGACGTCCCCGTCCACGTCCTCTGCACCAGGTGTTGGAGCCCGTCCTGGAGTTGGCACACGTTCTGGCGTTGGTGCCCCTCCTGGAGTCGGCGCTCGGCCAGGAGATCCTCCGGGCGTGGGTGCACGCGAAAGTGGGGCCTCATCATCGCCTGAGGGCGACGACATAATCCGTCGGCGTTTGGGCTGCGGTCAGACTTCCGTGCTAGCGAGATCAGCCTACCTTCTTCACCTCCTCAGTTGCTTCCTCCTCATCTTTACGTTTCGGCTTGGCTCGTCCGCGAGCGACCTTGCGCGCCGGCTGCGTCGCAGGCTCGGCTTCTGGCTCTGGATGATGCTCGGCCTCGGCCTCCGCTGCCGCCCGGCTCCTCCGTCGCTTCGTCGGCGCAGGCTGCGGAGCCTCAGCAGCGGCTTCGGAAACTGCACTCTCGGGGCCCGCGTCCTTCTTGGCCTTTGCTATGTTTAGCTTGATCTTGACCCCGGACATGTCCTTCGATTCTTCGCTCTCGGCCTGTGTCGTCGCCTTTGTCTCCTTAGCCGCCTTCGTAGCCCGTGTCGCTTTGACGGGCTTAGGTTTCGCCTCCTTTGTTTCCTTCGCCTTTGTCTCTTTGGCAGCTTTGGCCGCCCTTCCGCGTCTCGGTGGGCTTGGGGGAGGAAGTGGTGTTGGTGCGCGCGATTCGGGGGGCGGAGTGAGGCTCGAGTTCGTCGATGCTGGGGACGGAGGGGCAGGCGCAGCAGTGGAAGGCTTAGCGGGTGTGGGAGCGGGAGAAGGGGAAGGTGGAGGAGAGAGTTGCGAGGAAGCTGGGATCGGCGAACCCGGCGGCTGAAGTGTGTGGGCGGCGGTGGAAGGACCGTGAGCAGAGTCAGAAGTGGAACCGGCAGGCCGACCGGATTGATTCTTGTCCGTGTCCGCTCCCTCGGGATCGCCCAGGTTCGGCTGGGGTTTGCTCGGCGACGCGGAGCGCGAAGCTGATGAGCGCGTCACCTTCCGTCAGCGAACAGGTACCACGAGGAGCGCTGGAGCGAGGCTGAGGGTACTCACGGGCATGGTGGCGGCAAGGGATACGGTGCAGGGCAAGGATTGGTGGATATTATGAGATTGGCAGGTCTCTCAAGGAATCAAGAGTGTAGCAATGTGCACAGTCCTTTTTGTCCTATCTGCCTCACGTGTCTCGGATCGGTGCTCGACGTCGGAGGGCGGATATCCGGCTGAATCGAATATCTGGTGCGAGAGAGGGATGGATGATGGATGGACAGAGGACGAGTGTGTGGTGAGCTGCGTGATGACCACAGGTTTGCTTTTGTTGCTTTGATGGATGGTGTGAAGGGACCTCCACTTTTTGCGTCCACCAGATAAGATGAGCCAGACTTCACTCCCTTGAGACGCGAGATTGCTTGTCGTCGTACGCGTTCGTTCTGCTTATAAGTCTCACTCCGCTTCATCCCGCAAGTCTGATAATGCACTGGCGCACTGGCCATGCTCACTCAGCTCAGCCAACAGCTTGCAGGTAGAAGTCGAGGGGGGCAATGCCCAAAAACTCGGACAATCACCTGTCTGCCCTACGCCCAAAATCTCCACTGCGCAGAGCGTTAGTACGCCGCAGATTACCTTCCATCTTCCATGCCGTTAGCGCCCATGTCCTGCATGTCCGGCGGATCATGTAGATCATATCAAGTTGGATGCATAATTGGATGACGCCCAACGAGATGATTAGGAGAAGATGCTGGTTTGGCGCCTCCCATGATCACCACTCATCAAGGTTCTCTCATCCATAGACTGATTCCGGAGTGGCCTCCCACCAGGTCCTTGACCCAATCTCCCATCCACTCAGAGCTCGACATCGCCGCATTTGCTCGTCTCTCTATCCCATAGATGCTGAAGACCAAGCCGGTATACAATCGCCGGACCCTGCTGGGTTCATGAAATATCACAAAGCGGACAGGAGATCGCAGCCCGAGCTATTCATAATACTTAAAGGAGATGTTGATACATCTCCTGTGATGGTCCAGACCACGAAAGGGCCAACATTCCGAGTAATCTATTCGTGCACTGCTGCGGACTGCGGCTGCGTATTCTGCCATCTCTCGGATCGCGAAGTATTTGTACGTTTCAGTGACAGATGCAAGTCTGTCGCACTCATACAGGTGAGGACAGGACTGCGCAATTCCTGGGTCGCATTGGAGAGTGCACAGCGTCAGTGAGTCTGCTGATGATCAAAATAAGCGGGTCCGCACCTCCCCAAGAAGCAGCGCAGCAAATTGCAAGATACTTATCACGATCTCAGAACCCGCCGAGGCTAAGGGGGACACGATGCCGGCCAGGCCCGGGGTTTTAGAGGTTACGTTCCTGCAAGCTATAAACCTAATCGTGGAGGGGAACTGGTCGAGATGGCCGATGACAGCGGCACCGCGGCTACGGTTCTATATCAGGCGTATCGTGCAGTCTCCATCGGTTTCATTGCCTCTGGCATCGGGTATCCTGGCTTGTCCCCGGGACCGCATCGCCTCAAGATCGCTTTATAGCTTGTGACGCGTCCGTTGGACCTGCGCGGCCTCCGCAGCCGCTCTACTCGAGACACATTGTTCGTTTAAGAATAGACCTTTTGGCCTTTCGCGCTTTACACTGCTGCAAGATCTTGTTTGAACAGAGAGGGGTGTCGTTCTCCATGCCGCATGACGATTCTGCATATAAAGAACGAAATTGTGCAGTGACCTCAGCCTCTTCTTGCCCGTCACACTTCTTGTTCTTGTCTTCGTCGCCACCAGTCATCAGATCATCATTTGGCTTGGCAGTAGTGGCGCATTGACTACGCACTTCCGAGACGCCGATACACAACCTCCGCTCACGCGCTCGGTGACATCAAGAGGTCGCCGCACTTTCGTCACAGGGGCAGAATATTTCATTTCTGGGCAGCTGGGCGCGTGTCTCCGAGCTCCGAGTCATCCTCGATCTTTTCTCCCTCTGCTCACAAGCCTCGATCCTCCAAAGGGTGCGCGCTTTACCCACCTTGTCCGGTCCCTGAGCGTCAAAACTGTCGTGCCAGTCAAACCCTGTCTGGCCTGTCTGTCATCCGTCGGCCGTCGCCCCAGGAATAGTTGCCACCACCGCGCAGCCAGCCAGCCAGCACTGCACAGCCTCTACGTACATCATTCCACCCGAGCTGCAATCCAACTTTTTTGCAGCCGACCTCATCCGCTCATCTTCTGCGACCAAGAACGCTTCGCTTGGCCAACACTTCATCTTTCGGTCTCGATCCTACACCAAGACTTCTCTCGCTCCCGTCGCCGTATTTGGAACAAAGTCATCTAAGCTTCAAAGGCGCAACCGATCTGCCCCGAGAGCCGTGACACGAACCCCTCCCGCCGACGCCATAGCGACCTACCCTTTACCTTTCAGCTTCGGGCGCCGTCCGTCCCTTTCGATACGTCGACGTCTACCGCTGCGGCCACCACTGCACCACACAGCGACCACTCTTCGCTGTACACTCGCGAGTCATAGTTTTTGCACCCCGACGCCATCGGCCCTCGGTTCGCGCTTTCTATCATCAAGTTCTCGTTCCACCACTCGTACCTTCTTCGATCGGTGATTTGTTTTCAACTGTTCTCCGTTTAGTCAACTAGTGAACTACGGGTCGACGTTCACACCAATACGCCACCCATCCCACGGGTCGCATTCCATATCCCCTTGGCTCTGCTCCTCACACTGCCAGTCGCGTCGCATCCCTACAGAGCGTCGACAGTGCTCTGGTCGTTTCGAGTTTCCTCTCCCTTCGAGTATCCCCTGTGGCCCACTCAATCGACCATAGCGACGCCCTACTAAGGCGCCCACCTCCTTTTCCATCTCCATTCTCTTCACCCTTTGTGACCTCGTCCTTTCGGATCTCGTAACACCTGTCCCTTGTTCCTACAGACTCCTGGGATTTGCCACTGAGCTTCGAATACCCGCGTGCTGATCGATCGTCTCCCGTCCACAACAACTACTCTCCCTAGCAAGAAGAACATTTCTTACATCTCTCCGACCGAGAGACAACCTGCTCCGACCGCTCGTTTCAAGACTTTCCTCCCCGATTTCGCGTCCTTCTCACTTTACGCCCATTTCTCAACAGCGTTTCTAACGTCGCCTGTCAACATGGCGGCACGAATTGTTTTGATCGCGGCCCTGGCGCTTCCGGCACTGACGGACGCGTCCGTTGTCGCCACACTCGAAGGCATCACTTCTTCGTTTGGTCTCAATGAACAGTACCAGTTCAAGTTCCCGTCGTCGTCATTGCAGTCCAGCAAAGCGGACGATTTCATCATCTCACAGTGGGACGTGAATGACCACGGAATCCAGTTCGGGACGAGTAACATGTGAGTTCCGTTCACTCATGTCGGGTCCATTCAGGCTCACTGACGTGTAGCGACTTTGTTAGCGATCCCGCGTCGGGTAACAGCAAGCGTGCCGCAGCTGATGCCGAATCAACCTCGTCCTCGAAGAAGGGCAAGCAATCGTCAACTGCGGCGGACGCTGCGACTTCCGTTGTAACCCCGACCAGCAGTGCTCGTTCTGCAGGTGCAACCGGCGGTGCAGCGACTGGCTCAACCGTTCTGCGCATCACCTATCCTGAAGGATCGTACAGTCAAGCCACCGGAGGAACCCAGTTCACTGCCCAACCGCTTAATGCTTCTTCTAAATCCACATCACCGTTCTCCAATGTGACTTCCAGCGGCAAGTTTGAGCGAATGCTGCTCTCGTACGATGTCTTCTTCCCCCAAGGCTACCAGTGAGTATTATGAGACATGGGTGGCCAACGTGTGGCGTGGCATGTGTTTCTGGACACCGCCCCGTGCTGGAACAGCGCCCTGGTGTAAAGTGTTTAGTGAAGGCTCCTGGATTCCAGCCCGGCTCTCAACGAACAAGGCATTGACCGTCTCAGATTCAACCAAGGCGGAAAGCTTCCCGGACTTCGTGGCGGTCCCGACCCTGTTGGCTGCTCTGGCGGACACCAGTCTGATGGAATGAAATGTTTCTCAGCCCGCCTCATGTGGCGCTCTGGCCAAATCGGTGAAGGTGAGCAGTAGTCGTCACAACGACAAAGGTTCAACGCACTGACCTCAGTCTACTCCTACCTTCCCCCAGGGGGCAAAAACTTCTGCAAGAGGGACTGGATCACATGCAACAAGGACTATGGCACTTCCATGGGCCGAGGAACGTTCTCTTTCCTCACCGGCAAGTGGCAGACCGTCTGGCTCTACGTTGAGCTCAACGAGGTTGGCTGGCGCAATGGTATGATCTCGCTCTGGTACGACGGTGTCCAGGCCGTCAAGGTCGACCAGCTCGAGCTGCGCAAGACAGACGAGATTGATAGCGTTGCCGGCTTCTTCTTCTCCACCTTCTTCGGCGGCTACGACGCATCGTGGGCCACCCCGACAACACAATACTCCTACTTCCGCAATATCCAGCTGTTTGGCGGAATGGGAGCCTCCAACTCGACTGGACCCCGCTCGGCGGCAACCACTGCTGTCACCAGTCCGACCATCGGGCTTCTCGCTCTTCTCGTCGGCGGTGTTGTCACCGCCGTCGCGTTCGTATAGATTATATATAGCTTATAGCGATGTAGACATATTTGGTTCCGATCATCCGAACACCCTTCTCGGACAGTGAGGACTTAGGCACGACTCCAAAACTGAAGTGAACCCCCCAAGTAAATGAACACCCTTGGCATGGGCAGATTATCTTGTCCGCCTGAGAGGTGCAAAGTTTCACCGTAACATGGACGCCGACGAACGGATTGCACAAGTCTGGTCAGGCTGGCCTGTTCATGCATTTTCGCCCATGCCATGCAAGCCTCGTTCTGAATTGCGACGAAATAGCGAATCGCGAAAGGTCGCATCCAAAAGCACCAAACGGCTCCAGTTGAGCTCTCCCAGAGAGTCGTGCAAGCGAGACTAGCTCGGAGATCAAGGAGAGGATACACAGCATTGACAGAATCATCATACATACACAAGAAAAGAAAGAAAATGAAGGAAATGTGTGCCCTAAGCGAAACGCCAGATCCGGAGGGATGTGCTAGAGACGCACACCCAGCCGCTGCGATGCAGACGCATTTTAACGGGCTTGTATCTTATCCAACGGCCATGTAGTCTCCGTAGTGGGTTTTTTGAGAGTGAGCGGAGCCTTGGTAGGTCGGATTTGCGAATAGAAGAAGAAAGCAGTTCATGTTCGTTGCGCGAGCTTAAATGCACCGCGGCGACGGCGCGACGGGTGGACTTGCCAGCGCTCGCTGTTGCTGCGATCTGGATCGGTGCGAGGTGGTGCGAGCCAGTCTGCAAAATTAGTGTGTTGATCTTGGTGGAGCTTCACGGATGTATTTGGTCCAGCCGTAGCACGTGTCAGCGTGTTATGTAACACCTAATGCACTCGGCTGCTGCCACCACTTCTCAATTTCGCCACATTGAAATGCCGAAACGCCGGAGCAGTTTTGCACGCACCAAAATGACCGGCCAGGATGCAAGAGCCATCGTTCTGGTCGAAAGGGGCGGTCTGGCAGAGGAATTGGGTGGCCAGACAACCCAGCCAGTGGTTGGTGCAGTCCTGGCTGAAGGGACTTGGCTGCCTGGGTGGCTCACCCTCTCGAGCTGGCTGGCTGTGGGTGCTGGGCAGTACGCAGAGGTGCTCGCTCGCTCTCGCTGCACGTCTCGACATCGACAAAGCCTAGGTCTTCTCCATCCGTCAACCCCAAAAAGTCGTGCGTGCCGCCCCCCGCAGCCTCCAGGAGACATGCTGACCTAGCGTTCCGCTCTCGCCGTCCGTCCCGATACCGTTACTCGTCACTCGTTACTCCGCGTCTCCGTTGTCCGATCCGCGATCCGTCTTTCTGTTGTGTTCTGGTGGAAATTTGGATACTGTCGTCTTGCCGTCTTGCCGCGATCCCCTCCCCTTGTCGACCCGCACTGGCTACTCTGTCGTTGCCCTCCCCTCCCGACTTGATCTCCGTTTGACTCTCCCCTCCGCGCCGAAATTTCCTTTCCACATCCAGACCGAAATGGCCCGCTCGAACCTCCGCACCGGCCTCAACAAGGGCTACCCCACCACCGTCATTCCCAAGGCGGTCAAGCCTTCGCACAAGAAGGGTGTCAAGACGTGAGTAAGCGAATGGAACTGGCTGGGAGGGACAGAGAGAAGCGCAGCAGGAAGGGCAGATGGTCGTGCGGATGGAGCAGGAAGACCGCGCAGCACCGAGAACACACGACCAGATACCGCGAACAGATGACGAGGACCGGGCATTGATGAACTCGCGGCGAGGCGAACTGGATCTGGACAATGGGACTGCGTGGAGAAGTTTTGATGTCTGCTGGACTACCGTATAGCCCGTCAGGCCTGTCATCACTCCCCGCATCTCGGAAGTTTGCTGCTCTCGCCGCCGAGCTGTGAAGCGATGTTCTGAGACGCCCGGTCTGGTCGTGGATCCGGTGTCGCTGTGTTGTTGCTCTCCCTGTCGTGCTGCCTCTGTGCCTCCAGCCCTCATGTACCGCCAGGGTTCAACATGACTAACCCGCAGTGAGAAGAAGATCTTCGTCAAGTCGATTATCCGCGAGGTTGCCGGCTTCTCGCCCTACGAGAAGCGCGTGATGGAGCTCCTCCGTAACTCGAAGGACAAGAAGGCCAAGAAGCTCACCAAGAAGCGTGTAAGTTATAGGCTCAGGCGTCTGCTAGGACGTTGTGGCTCTACCTCCCGATCTGCTGCTGACATCTCCAGCTCGGCACCCTCCTCCGCTCCAAGCGCAAGGTCGAGGAGCTCTCCACCATCATCCAGGAGCAGCGTCGCCAGGCCGGCCACTAATTCTCTCTCGCACATTTGGGAGTGGATTCGGTAGCCTTGTATTCTTCATGCAGCCATGCACGGGTGTTGCTCTAGCAAGTTCTGTGGAGCACTGATATTTGCTTGGCGGGCAGATGGAACTGAGACATACTGACCTTGCTGACCAGGAACCCGGCGAACATTCCATTTGGACGCAGGAAGTGCTACTGAGTGATAATCTCTTACTGAGGCGGCAACAACACAGCTCAGCAGATGATCTACACTGATCGTAGGTGTGGCGGTGTTGTGCCACTGGCTTCGAGTTCCGGCCCCTCCGCGTTGCATCTTTAGTGCAGCTGCGGAGGAAGTGCAGCTGCGGAGGACTTGGCCGTCATGATGGTTGGGGTATACCACAGCCGCTGGAACGATAAGTGTCGATAAGCTCGTACAGGTGCGAACTGAGTTGGGGATATTGAAGAGGCATCGGCGAGCCCTGCGTGGTCGCCCATCTACGACCTTCTACTGCATATTGCATGAAGCCACTCCATGGATCAGCAGCAGATCAGCTCATTTACGCCCATGAGTTCCGCCTCCCTATCTCCCGAAATCTTTCCACCTCGATCGCCTCCTTTCCGCCCGATCTCTTCTCCTCTTCAACCCCCAAAGGTCCGCCCTCATCCCGCGCCGCTTCCGGGCTCCCCACGCCCTCCCCCGGCTCAAAAAATGGACGAGTTAGGAATCGAACCAAAGACCTTGTCAAGATAGGGGCTGGATCCTGCTAATGACACGCTCTACCAACTGAGCTACACGCCCTACAATGCTCGCTCGCCGGCGCTGATCGTCGCGGCTGTCAGCGGTAATCGCCGGGCTCTTTGCGATGGATCCAACGCGCAGCGAGCTGGGCCCACCCTAGTGCTTGGAGAGGCTGAGGGGGGGCCGTATTATGGGTGGACTGTCCATTTGTGGACGACAGTCTCGCTGTTTCCATCGACACACGCGTCTTGTGTCACTTCTCTCTCGCCGGCCGCCAGCGGCGGCGGCGCCGAAACGCCGCTCACACATGGTCGCTTAGCTCAGTTGGTTAGAGCATCGTACTAATACGCAGACGCGTGTCGGTATGCGGGGGTCGGCAGTTCGAGCCTGTCAGTGATCAGTCGCGGTCTTCGGAACGCGAAAGCACCTTTTTCTCGAGTACGAGAGGCACGGTAGGTCTCATAGGAGTGCGGAGAGGCCGAAGAGGCCGAAGAGCAGCATGGAAGTCCTCGTTGCGCGGCACGATCAAGCAGACAAGCGCTTGAAGTAAGTAAGCTCGTTCTCATTCAGGTGTGGCCTGTGTGGCACGATTTCAGGACGCGTTCCTGTGGAATGGACACCCAACCGCGCAGCGCGCGGACGAGCACCGTCGTCTACCTGTGGACGTGGGCGGCGGGGGTGCAAGCCGTGCACTGCACATTGCTGGACTGCGTCGACTGCGTGGACGCGTTAGACCTGCTCGAACTTCGAGCGCTGCCCTGCGAGGCCGAGCATGGTTTCCAGGGGTCGAGATTCAGGGCAGGAGAGGTGCAGACAAGCAAAAACAGGCCCTTGCCCGGATTTGAACCGAGGACCACTCCCACTCAAGCCGCGAACGGCCGGAATCCTTCGTATCCCGAAGGGAGTATGATAGCGACTACACCACAAGAGCTATACGATTTTTGAGAATCCAGCTACAACATAAATGGTCCTGGATGGTTTTGTAATAATAATGGCCAGAAAACTGTCGATAAATCAACAGAAATTCATGCCATCAAGTTGTGCATCCCCGCGCCCAAGGGTCGTGTTCAGTGTGATGGATTATATCTTTGGAGTACAAGCCAGCCGTCTGGGAGTAGCATTGAGCTGCGAAAAGCCGCGGGATGCGCAGTGGTGTTGGCGATGTCAATATTAGATCGAACTCCCAGAGTTCTTCTTGTGTGTAACACTACAATCACTCTCCAGTGTGCAGTCCTTCGGAGCAGCGCAGAAAGAGAACGAGGGGGTCCACAGCTGACATCCCCAGGCGAAATGACCTGTTTAATACACTTGGCGTGGTGTTTGCCAGTGTGGCGAAACATTAAAGGCTGACTTATTACTAGTGCCATTCGCGAGTCTCTAGCGTATGCATGGATCAAGAAGACTGTGTCTTGCACGCTACAATAAAATAGGACTGCCACCAACATACTGCCACGATGTGCGACAAGAGTCTTCAGCCTACTCAGAAAGCCTGATGATGTTTATTTCCTCGCAATTCAGCTCAAGAGAACATCGTCAAACACGGCCATCGAGAGGGCGGACTGCTGGGTCGAGAAAATGGAATGCACCGGCCTCGAGCGTTATATATACCGGCTGAGGCCCAGGGGACGAACGGTCCGTATTTTGAGCAGTTAGCGAGCGAGTGACTCCTAGGTTCGGAGGATACAAACAAACCGCAGCTCAGAGGACATCGGGTGATTTAACAGGGCAAAGGGATTCATAGGGCCGTGGCAAGAGATCAGACGTCGAAGGATTACAAGACTGGCCGTCGTCTTCCTGCCGCATCACTGTCACGGGGCGGCGCAGAGGATGCCTTACGGTGTGCTCGGGACCAGTAATACGGATAGCAGCAGTGCTAGCAGGGAGACAAGAGGACAATACATGCGTTAGGGAGCCTACGGTCCAGAGGCTGGTACTTGTGGTATGGAGGTCCGTTAGGCCATGCACGGCCTTACGTATGTACAGTAAAAGGACGAGATCTACTGTTCGAGTGTCCGTGAGAACCCCGCAAGACCTGGCTACGGGGTCTCGTAGGACATCTTGTGACATTCACGGAAGAGCAAAGAAGTAACGGTGGCATGTCATGACCGAACCGTATAGACCAGCCCCATCGAAAGGTGCACTCCAATGCACCTCCGACATGCATTGGCATGGCATACTCAAGGGCGCGACTGAGTAGCGAGGAGCATTGACCTTCAGATGACTGTGGAGCATGTTCGCCACGGGCATCGGCGAGACGACATCCCGAACGCATGTACGCGGTCAAGCTCAACGGCGCATAGATGCTCAGGGTCAATGCAACCCGCATCACACCAAGTACATCACAGGGCCGTCGTCTGTTGTTTGGCATTCAGGTGCAACTCTCGTTGACAGCTGGCAGGATTGCTGAATGGATACGGATGTTTGGTCTGACCGACCAGGGTGGGTGTCACTCGGTTGGAGATTGTGTCCCTGACTTCAGTCCTGTGTGGCAGGTAGTGTTAGCGAGTTGTGCCGGATTGTCTGCGTGTGGCGAGCACTGTCAAGTTCGCGCACGAGTCTCGCTATGGCGTTGGCTGGTCGACATGGGGGATGGGGCAAGAGCAGGGCTGATGACGAGTAAGACGGACACTGAGCAGGTGTATGTGGAGCACACTTCAGTCACTGGTGTGTTCTGACAGCATCTGGGGAGGCCAACAGGTCGCCGTTTGTGAGAGGCATTGATTCTGACGACCCGACGACTGTCAGCACCAAAGGACAGGCTATGCAATTGTTGACATCATGACGTCGGAATCCCCAGTCCGCTCTCGCATACCACGGTGTTAGCCGCGGCCACAAAGTATGATTGTCATGGTGGTTAGTCTCTTCGACCCTCTGTCCCCTCGATCCTCGATCTTCTCCCCTGTGCCCGCGCATTCCATCTGCAACCGCTTCTCTCGTTTAGTGGGGAACAACAGTCATGATGCTGTAAGGAGATCCATCTCCCATATGCGGGGGGCGAAGAAAAAGAATACAGCGAACAGCCCTAGGACGCCGAACGACACACCAAACACTAAGGCTAGGACGACGTTTACTTCTTCTTGGCGTCTCCGGCCTTGGCCTTCTTGGTGCCGCGAACCTGAGGAGTCAGAGGAGCTCAACAAAAACCGACTCACCTTCTTCTGGCGGTTCTTGCGCTCTTTGCGGAGCTTGCGGCCAGCCTTCTCGACCTTGGTGGCCATGCCAGCCTGTGATTGTCAGCGAGATCCTCATTCACTTGGCCTCCTAGCGCCGGTGAGATAGCAGTGCACAAGCCGGAAGTTGGCGAGGGCGAGCGACACGCAGTCTCGCGTTACAATGCCCACTGCACTTTCAAACTTCTGCACTTGTGGCCGGCTATCCCACGGGCCCAGGATGCGTCGATACGCACGCGGATGAGACGGTAGCGGGGCTCGAACTTCTTCTGGCTCTCCTCGTCGTCGTAGATGAGACCGAAGCCCTGGGTCACGCCACCACCGAACTTGGTGCGGAGACCGAAGACGACAACGCGCTCCTTCTCGGACTTGTAGAGCTGGCCAAGACGCTCACCGACCTCGGCGCGCGAAAGGTTGGCGCGAGTGGGGTGGGTGATGGTGACCACGAACTGCTTGC
Organism: Apiotrichum domesticum; assembly: GCA_001599015.1. Classification (NCBI taxonomy): domain Eukaryota; kingdom Fungi; phylum Basidiomycota; class Tremellomycetes; order Trichosporonales; family Trichosporonaceae; genus Apiotrichum; species Apiotrichum domesticum. Next base: position 1,401,505 of record BCFW01000004.1, on the reverse strand, counting down.
GGTTAAGCAGGCGGTTGGTGATGAACTTCGAGGTGCGAAGAGTGACGGGGCCGTTGGGGTCCTGCGGGATGGTCAGCATCTCTGGTCTCGCCAGATCACAAATTTGACGTTGGGTTCGGTTGAGCGCACGACACCGGGAAACAAAGCGATTGCGACCAGACAAGAACGACCAGGACAACGGCGAGCACGGGCACCTCATTTCCCCCCTCCTCGTCGCCAACAGGCAGAGCAATGCCCTCTCCATCCGTTGCTCTTTCAACGCCCCCTCTTCCTTCCACGCCACCCGTCCCGTGCCCGCGTTTTCTCGCTCGTGTCCATCGTCGCGCCGTCGTCGTCCTCGCCGATGCTGTCTCCGGTGTCGTGTCCGCGCGATCCCCAGCTGTCGATGCGCACCATTTTGAGGGTTTTGGTTGAAGTTCGAGGAGGTCGAAGTGGGACAAACGACTGGCTTAGCGGCGTGCGAGAGGGAGTGGGTGGGTGCGAGTCCCTGCCAGCCAGCGAGCAACCCGCCAGCCAGCGGCCAGCGATCAGCTGCTCACCCTGGCGGGGGCTGGAGGCTGGGGGCCGCATCACCGCCCCCACCTGGCCACCCAAGTTTTGCAGCTTTGCAGCCAAAAGGCACACCACAATGTGTGCTTTTCGAAACTTGAACAAAACGCCGAAACGCCGGTGTGGCATTTGTCCGCCGAACTGCAACTTTGTTCCCGTGAAAGGTTCCGTCGCAATCACAGGCGTCCATGGATTTGGCGTACCTAATAAACTACGCCTAAGAGATATAGGATTGACTTCCTATTATGTAAAGTGCCGGTGCAGCAATCGATTACTGTCGTCTGTGTCGCCGCGGCTGGCTGTTGGTTGCATTTGGTTGGCTGAACTTGGCCGATTATCTGATATCGGTCGGATCCGCGCAGCACCATTTCAAGTGGGAGATGGGCCATCGGCATCGTCTTCGGCCTATGAAACCTCGACGCCGAGCGGAATGTCGGCGACGGGTCTTGGCATCATGGAGTACAATGCCTCCTCGCCGTCTTTCGCTTACTAAAAGACATGTATGTACCAGGAATGCAAATGCATACGAAATGTACACGTCGGCCGAAGCGCCAGCCATCACCAAAAGCCAAGCTCCGATCGTAGATAATCACGCGACGTGTGACCGCCCCTTCCCGTCTCACACCACCCAGCCGCGGCGGGCGGCTTGGGTCGTATAACAAGCGCCGCTCAGAAGAGCTGCCTGTCCTCATTCCCACCACCCCATCGTCCACCATGTACATCCCCAAGCTTCTTAGCCTCGCGGCAGGCGTATTTGGGCCGAGCCAGCAGACCCTCGGACCCCACGCGAACGCGCGCGAAACACTCGAGGACGCCGGTGCGTTGTCCGACCCCTGTTGCCACCGTCACGCGTCGCAGGCTCCACCCGGTGTTGCCACCCACTCGGCCAGACACGTCGGAGATGGTTGATCACCATCGTTTGTCATTCCTCCATGCCCGTCGATTGTGGTTGTGTATGCACACACATCGCGCCGGTTTAGACGTGACTCTAGCGACTGGGCTCCGTGCCCAGGCATGATACGCCGCTCTCCCTGATCGACCCACTAACGCCAGTCATCTCCGCCGCAAATCTCGCCAAGACCGTCACGACGGGTACGCTCGCGAGCGTATTCCCCGCCGGCTCTCCCAATGCTGGTACGTATCACCCATAGTCGATGTTCAGTATCTGAACGCGTCCTGACGTCACAGGCCTTCCGTACGCGTTGATGGAGGTGGGTCATTGTGGACAGAGACGAGCGCCGTGTAGTACTTCTCTCCGCCCAGACGAGATCCAAGTTGTCTATTCAGTACTGACGCGGCTTGTAACTGCTTGATCATGCTTGTAAAACAGTCGCGTAAGTCCTGAGCGAGTAGCGGTTTCACCTCGAACCGACTAACGGCCAGACGCGCCATGCCACCCCGACGGCGGACTGACGTTCATCACGATGCCGCTGTCGCTCAACACGCGCAACATCAGGGCTACCAGCGGGCAGGCGACGTACGCGCTCCAGACGCCGCTCAAGAAGGGCGTAAGCGAGTATGCCCAGCCGCGGGTCTCGTTCATTGGGGTGAGTAGCAGATGGGGAGGTCATGGCGTCAATCTGCACACAATCACAGCTGCATCCTTCTCGCTTGTATGATCTTCAGCTGATATCCCAGAACATGACAATCTTTGAGGAGATCTCGAAGGAGGAAGACGCACGCCTCCGCGAGTGCTACGTCAAGTACCATCCGGACGCCAAGTGGTGGCTCCCCGGCGACCCGCGCGGCGCACATGTGTCGCACTGGGGCCGTCTCGACCCCACCGACATTTACTACATCGGCGGGTTCGGCACAACCGGTTGGATAGGCCACATCCCCGTTGACAAGTTTGCCGACGCCATGGGGCCTCTCTGAGGTAGAGAGCCGTAGACAACAATCTATCATAATCCCGCATCTCATGAAATCTACCAGTTGTCGTATCCTCCAAGAGACATATCATTACATACTGTTACAATCTGCTACGCAACCCAGCCCTGCAGCCGGCCCCATGCCATCACCTCGCCTGCCGAGGCAAAGCCTGTCTTGCCGCGACGTGCCTTTGCGTTGAGCTCGGTCTCAATGGCCGTGAGCATGGCGTAAGCCGTCTCTGCTCGTTTCCGAATGACCTCATTCTTCATGGCGGCAGCACCCTTGACGACGCTGGCTCGGCTCCGACGGGCCATGGGCTTCCGCAGAGTTCTGGTGAACCGCAGGAAGCGCTGAGCGAGGTAATGGAGCCACAAGACGTTCGTGCGAGGGAAGAAGTCGTTCCAGCGGTCGAGGTCATTCATCGAAGGCTCAATGTGTTCCCGCATTTGTCGGTAGACATCCCATTGTTCCCCAACCCCGTCGTAACATTCTGTCGGCAGATGGGTGGCTATCGGTCCCCGCTCAAGGTCAAGGCGGGAGAGGCCAAAGTCGATGACAGTGGCTTGTACTCCGGTCTCAAGGGTGTCGAGGTAGTTCTTCACTGGTGCCAGATCGTTCATATCGACGGGTGCCACCAGTACCTGGCCTTCATGCAGATCGCGATGCTGCACAGTGAGCTTAATTATGAGTGGGTATTAGCTCACCTCAAAGTTGGTCCACTTCTCGGCACGTGCCAGAGCGTCAGCCACTTGCCAGAAGACAGCTGCCGCCTGCACCCAGCCCTTTGAGTTGCCGAACTGATAGTGCTCAAGATCAGCGCCTCCGTCGGAGAGAATAAGGAAGGCGTATTGCTGGGATGAAGCAAAGGCGTCTGGAGTTAGACAAAACGTGTTGGTGTGGACGTACCAGGCCGGATATTCTGAGAGCCGTTTTCGTCCTCGTACTCATCCCACTTTTCCAGCATCCACTCGGGATACACACCCTCTACGACGAGCGCACTGAAGTCAGCACGTCTCTGTCTATGCGTTCACTCACCCCAGGAATTCAATAAATCCTCCGCCAGGAACTCGAGCCATGTGGCGAGTTAACTCGATCTCCCGCACCACCTCCTTGATCTCACTCGAGTCAGGGAGCTCAACGTCCAGGTCGCAATCCACTGGTGACGATGACTTAGGTGGACCGTCGAGAAGAGGTATGATCTTGACGACCATCTCAACATCCTCAGCCGAGGCCTTGACACCAAACACTTCAGAGTAGGATGCCTCCCCAATCTTGCGGACAATAGGCATAGCATCAGGGGCAAGTTGTTGTGCCAAGTGAGACGTCAATGCCGGACAGGTGAAGACTGCCTCGAACGGGATTGGCTGATGGAAGCTGCACACTTCGAGGAGGCTAGTTGTGGATGAGGGCTGGGATGTCGTCGGGATCATGATAGATGTTGCTTCAGATTGTGGGGTTGTCTCCTCGTCGGCCTGTGTCTTTATATCCTTCATGGGGCTCGCTGTCGCCGCTGCTTCCAGCGATAGCCGCGCCAGCCGCTCCGAGAGGCCGTTCCTGGTCGCCGCGGCGTTACCACTGCGCATCGGAGTGGGGGCATGTGACTTGCGCAACGGGCGGGGAGCCCCAGCTTTTGATGAGGACGGAGCCCCCTCGCGGGGCGAGCACGATGGCGACCGGGGGATGACGACACGCCGCTTACTGGCGACATAGCGAGCGGGCCTGGGCCGTTCGTCGGTTGAGGGAGGAGAAATCTGCTTGGCGAGTTTCGACTTGCCAATCGGAGCTTTCTTGAGCGGCGGCGTGGCTCTCTTCGGGGTCAACGGCTGTCGGGCCACCTCGAATGAGCTCTTGGTCTGGAGAGGAGCTCGCGGGGCATTCTTGATGGACTTCTGGGGCGTATCCGTGGGGAAGTAGGCGTTCTCAGAGGAGTTTCCGTTCATGTTACCAATCTTGAGAGGCCGCTTGGTGCTGAGGTCGACATACACTCTCGACGGTTTTGATGGTGTCTGGGCAGAGCTCGAAGCTGCAGCCTCACGGGGCGAGCCCTTCTCAGGAGAGAAGTCACGGTGGATATCGACAATAGCCTGTGGTGAGCTTATGCCCCAATCCTATAGCTCACATTCTTCTTTCTTCCATAGGTGGTGACCTACTTATTAGCACTCTGACCATGGAGGTGTTTCAGTCGGCTTTACCTTCTTGGTCTGGAGACGTGTCAGCATATCGGGTGGAGAGGCGACGAGAGCTCACCCTTGATGACAGAAATGTCATGTTGAGCGTTCAAGCAAGATGAGTGATACGCAGGCCGCTGAACGTCCTTTCGAAGGGTTAAAGATGTGTGCGTTGTTGTTGTTGAAAGGACAGGTAAGATACAAGTATCCTGCTGATGGTGCTGATGGTTGTTTTGGACATGTCCTTCCGAGGATTGTTTGTTTACTCGATTGTTGACCGGATTTTGGTTCCGTTGCCACCAAAACAAGGGTCGCCACCGCCCAGAGCACGATCACTGTTGCATTGTTGTGTCAAGCATGTCAAGTTCATTCTTGACCAGGTCACAAGAAATGACAGTAGGCCAGTAGGAGTACTCTGTGACTCAGCTCTATGGATCCCGTCACCTCTGGGGATTCAAGAATGAATGCGATGCATCATAGATGATGGCCGAATTGACAGAGTGGCACTCAGAGCAATGAAGGTAACATGAGGAGAAAGCTCCCCAAACCTCTTCTCCCAGGCTCCGGCATGTGGTTACAGATCTGCATCACAAAGGTGACCACACACAGCCCCTTCAGAACGCCCACATTTGTCGTTCAACACTGGTTGGCATTGCGGTCCGCGCGGTCTGTAGAGTTCAACAGGTGCCACTAGTCCCACAGGCACAAACAAAGTGCCACAACAACAGCAGTATTACCTAATGTCCTAATGGCCAATCATATTTGCTCCACACGTCCAAGGACGCGGCTGACTTGTTTCCTGATGTTCCACAAACATTGCTTGCACCACCAGCACCACCACTACGAGCACAACATTCCCCGATTCGACATCGTTTGTTTCTTTCTCTCCATCCATCAACCACATACTGCACCTTTCTCATCTTGTAACGGGTAGCTTCTATACAACAGCAAAGGCTACTACAGATCGTACTTCCTAGAAAATTATCATCCTCCCCCCACCACCGAACTCTCCTGCCATGGCCGCAAACCAGGCATCGACGACAATGTCGTTCCCACAATACACATTCGATCTCTCGGAGCGGTTACGCCAGGCTGCTCGCTCTACTCTCGCCGAGTTTGAGGCAAGCATCATTGGCGACAGCTACAACTGGCTCGAGAGCTACATCGACACTGTCGAGAAGGCAGGCACTCGGTGAGTGGCCAATTCCCCAATGTTTGTCTCTTGCAGTTCTTCTCACACCCAGTGCCCCAATCGCCGACTTGATTAAGACCCCTTCCCGTACCGCCACCGCTAAGAAGACGCGGGCAGCCGCAACTGCTACTATCAACCGCGCAGAGCAGGTCAAGGCGTTCAACGCCCGGCTTGCGCTCTCCCCACTGGCGGACAGATCACCTGCAGTGAGTGTCACCTTTTGTTTATTGGTATGCTTTCCAAGTCTAACTCCCAAGCGTCAGCTCTTCTCGCCTCTTCAGGAGCAATCCATAAACTCGCCCCGCCGCTTGGGCCTTCCTCAGGGTTTGTCGCCCACAAAGTCGCCACTCGTCGCAAAGCTCCAGTTGAAGCCCAAGGCTAAGATTGAGCCAAAGACCAAGGCCAAAGCCGAGCCGAAGACCCGGTCCAAGGGCAAGGGCAAGGCAAAGGCAGATGCCGAGAACATCGAAGAAACTGAGAAGCCTCCCCCCAAGAAGCGTGGACGTCCTAAGAAGAATGCCGCTCTTGACGAGTCGACCGTCTCTAAGAGCTCGACAACCACATCCCTCTCAAAGTCCGTTCGATCTGCTGTTCCGAAGTCACCCTCGCCTCTTCCCGCACCCAAGGTGGTTGAACCTGCCTCTGAGCCTGAGCCTGCTCCAGAGGCTGAGCCTGAAATTGTGGCGGAGCCGGTTACCGAGACCAGGGATGAGCCGATGGCCGAAGCCGAGCCTGAGGCTGAGCGTGCACCTCCTTCACCGTCTGAGCCTATCGTTGTCGACGAAGCCCCCGAGGAGGTGAAGCAGGCCGGCACCATTAAGCTCATCGAGGACCAGACCACCAAGGTTGACGAGGAAGCCGACGATATTGAGGAGCTCATGGAGGTTGATGCCGAGGATGACCAGGAAGATGAAGACACCCCGACTGTTAAACCATACCTTGTGGCTCCCATGTCACCAACTCCCAGAAAGGTCACCTCGCCCATCAAGGTGCTTTCGCCCGCGAAACGAGTGTCTCCCATCAAGTATCAGTCACCCGTGAAGCCGGCCTCGCCTATTAAGGCCGCCACGCCCGTCAAGGAGGCGTCGCCTGCCCGGGTCCCGTCCCCTGTGAAGGCCGCCTCGCCAGTCAAGGAAGCCTCGCCGTTCGTTGAAGCCCCAGCCAAGTCTAGCTCCCCTATTAGGGCCTCTGAGGCCCCGGCTCCAACTCGCCAGGTCCGCTCATCTTGGCTCACCCAGGCGCTGGGTGATCGTCCCGTTCCTATGGGCAACGCTCGTCAAAGCACCGTTGGCGACGCCGCAGCTCGCAAGCGCCTTACTGCTTCTGTGAAGCGCAAGTCTGAAGAGGGACCTGATGCCGACAATGACGACAAGCTTGAGACGAAGCGCGCAGAGAAGGTCGCCCGTTTCGACAACTACGCTACCGACGCAGCCACTGGTCGCCCCGCCTCTCCCCAGCGCAGCTCTATCTTTGCGTCCCGCCAGCCTGGCTCTGCCCAGTCTCTGCCCTCTGCCAACATCGCCACCCCCTCCGCTTCCAGCACCCGCCACAACCCTACTTCGGTTCCCAACGACGGACGCTCCAAGCACAACAACAAGGTTCACAGTGCATTGGAGGAGCTTCGGGAGCGTACTGCAGCAGCGGCCGCTGCCAAGCAGCAGAAGAGTGCAGCAGCCAGCAAGCTTGCCAACGCGACCAAGGCTGCACCTCTTCCTTCGACCGGTAGCGGCTTCCTTCGTGGCCTTGGCAACCTTGGTGCTGGTCTTCTCGGTTTCGGTGCTCTCGCTGCCTCTGAAGATGAGGCCACCCGTCTCCGTCGCGAGGACGACGACCGGATTGCTCGGCAGCAGGCAGAGGCTGAGCTTGCGCGCTTCATGCGTGACATGGCTGAGGAGGACAAGCAGGGTGACTCTGAGAACTCGCAACCTACCAAGCCTCTTTCCAAGTCCTCCAGGGCAGTTCCCGCCTCCGAGTCGAGCTCGTCGCAGATGGGCGACGTTGCCATCGTCGTGGACGAAGAGGAGGACGCGGACGACGAGTCTGAAGATGACGAGCGCAATGCGTCTGTGACCCTCCCCGAGCTCCCTCGACCCGACATCGGCGACGAGTACGATGACGAGCCGTTCGAGGACGGACCTACATCTGCACTCGGTGCAGCTGGTATTGATGTCGACTTTGGGTCGACCACTCCTCCCCAAACACCGCCGCTCAACATCAAGAAGATTGGAAAGGTGCAGATGCCCGAGATTATCGTCTCGCCCCCTCCGAAGGAGATCAAGCGTCCCATGAGCGCTCTCGGATCGTCTGTCCGCACCGCTAGTAGGCCGCCTACCGCATCGACTGACTACGATGACGACGAGGACATGGATGACAACGAGGACGACACGGCCCAGTTCAGCACCAAGAAGTCCTCATCTCAGACTTCTCGCGTCGTTTCCGCTTCGTCATCTCGTCTCTCCAAATCCAGCAGCACTCTTTCGCAAGCAGAACGCATTGCGGCCAAGGCTCTCGGTGTCAAGTCCGCCGCTCCACCGGTCAAAAGCCTGCAACGCGCGGCCGAGGCTGCGAAGAGGCAAGAGTCGGCTGTGGAGCGCAAAGCTGCTTTGAGGGCTGAGCTCGAACGTCGTAAGCAGGAGGAGGCCCGTCGTAAGGAGGAGACTGAGCGTGCCGCAGCCGAGGAAGCGCGAGAGCGGAAGCGTGCCGAGCAGGAAGAGCGCCGCAGGCGCCTCGTTGAGGCCGAGAAGAAGCGTGAAAGGATCGCTCAGCAGGCAGCAAAGGACCGGGCTGCGCGTGAGGAACGTGAAGCCGCCGACATCGCCGCACGGGCCGCCGAGGAGAAGGCTGCCGAGGAGGAGGCTGCTCGCAAGCGGAAGATTGCACTTGTCAACAAACCTCAACAGGCTGGCACAATCAAGCGTATTATTCCTACAGCCGGCAAGGCCCCGGTTCGTCTCTCGAAGTCTACCGCAAATACCCCCATCGCTGGCCCCAGCCGCGCGAGTGCTGTCAAGGCCACCTACCGCGCGGAGGAAACGTACACGTCGTCGACCATAAAGCTTGTCTCTTCGACTGCCAACCGCCCAGGCATGCCATCGACTGCGCAGTACACCTCGGCCCAGACTCTCCAGCAGAAGCGCCAGACACTCCAGGCGCAGCTCGAGCAGAAGGTGATCGACACGGAGTCCGAGGACATTGTTCTTCCCGACATTGCGTCCGAGTACTCGGACTCGGATGACTCGGACAAGGAGACAGACTTTGTGCGCCCCGCGTGGGCCGAGTCTCCCGAGCTCAACAAGGCACTCGCACAGCAGGCGTTTGTCAACCCCGACGAGCTCTTCGGCCAGATTCGCCCCCTCAACATGGACGAGCTGTTCAAGCAGCGCCAGGGCAAGTTCCGTGCCCGCACGTCTTCCGCCAACTGGAGCGGCACAGACCGTCTCACCGAGGCCGAGGAGCGCGAGTACGCGCGCCGTATGGGTTTCCGCCCCCTCAATGCTCCGCGCGACAATGGCGGCGCTGCGGGCGATCGCTAGGAGTTGTAGAGTTTTTCGTTCTCTAGTACCATGCTGATATGATACCCTGTGTTGTGCTTTGCCGCTGTGCTGGTCGTCGATGCCTGAGCCATTGGTCGGATGTCAGAGATGTGATGCATGGTCATTACACCCGGATAGGATCGGCCTATACACGGCCGGATTGCTGGCTACCTCTACTGTTTTACTTCTTGTCCGCTATGCTGCTGCCAAGTAATGTACAATTGCGGATGGACTTTTCACGGGTTGAGCAAGCTGAATGGTGGGACGCGCGGGAGCGCGGAGGGAGAAGAAAGAGAAGGAAATGGGGGAGGGTATGGTCGGGAGGGGGATCGCAGAGTGAGGAGATCCGGTGGAAGATGACACATTTCCCGAAAGAGGATGGAGTCATGTAGCCCACAGGGCTCTAGAGACACGCACCGCCTAAACAAGCTTTGACGCGGCCTTTTTCTGCGCCGCAACCTCGCGCGAGTGGAAGACGAGCAGCAGGCCCTCGTACACTGTCCACGCGATGGCGCTGCTGGCCGCCTTGCGCGAGATACGCAGCGACGAGCCCGAGAAGAAGCCCGGGATGCCCGAGTCCTGGCGTGTCAGCTTCGTGAATGTTTGACAGCTGGTACCCGGAAAACACACCTTGTAAATGCCCGCGAGACATCTCCGGATAGTGGGGTTCTCGCCCGGCGCGACCTGCATGCGCGTCTTGACGACGTCAGCCGGCGACGTGAGGATCGTGGCGAGCATCGCAGCTGTCACTGCCGAGCCCGAGTGGAGTGCTGCGTTCGGAATCTTGAGATCCGGGCGAAGAGCCAGTGCGCGGCCTGGAGTCAGTAGTGCACGAGATATCGCTTCGGTCTAAACACTCACTAGCAAAATCCTTGCAGTGCTCGTAGAACACGACGTAGATTCCAGCATACGGCGCATCACGGACCGCCGTGGCGGTGAACCCCTGGAAGAGGCCGCGGACACCCCCAGACGCGAACAGATGCCGCAGCGCCCCGCCGAGTGAGCGGTACTGTGCATACGCCGAGCTCTCGTATCGCGCCTTGAGGATGGTGATGGGGTTGAGGACAAAGCCGACACTCGTGCGCGCAACCGCACCCGCGACGAGGTTGCCGGTTGCCGAGAGCTTTGAGAGCGCCGTCCGCCGCTTGCCGTCAACCTCTGTGCGCGAAAAGTAGGGGATGCGCGTCAACTCGGCGCGGAGGGAGGAGAGCATGTAGAAGTAGAGGGCGACGCCTGGGACATTGCTGTGGGTCAGAGGTTGTCGTCAATCGAGCAATGGCTGACGGCCGCCTCGCACTCTACACTCACCGTGCGACTGTCGGCACTGTACCGCGCCATAATCCCGACACGCCATCATCTTTCACCACCTGTTTGATCACTGCCCCAAGACGGCGTCTGTGGGAGAGAAGCGACGGCGCAAAGTCGGAGCGATGTAGCACGGTGTTTTGGGAAGTGTCAACATCGGGTTGAAAGCAAGTATCAGGCGTAGCGTGGGCCAGAAGCAGCAGATCAGACGTTGCATTGTGTCAGAAGTCCACGGTTCCAGTCAGATGGAGTCAGTCGAGAGTTTCCCGATACGAACGCGTCAGATCGACGACAACAAAGTAAAACAAGGCGGTGTTGGAATGTCGGCGACTCGGTCAGCTACGACCCCCACAGCGCCCATGTCTCCAACGCACCGTTTCCCGTCGCTTCCGCCCTGCTGGAGACGCGTCTTGAGGAGGTCGAGGGGCTGGAGGCACACGGCGGAGGTAAGCCCGCTCAGCGCGCCAGACATGAGGTGGTGCTGGGCCTTGAGCTGCGTACTTGTCGGCGGGGGCGGGGGTGCCGGCTCGGTAACGAGAATCGCCGCGGGGATCGAGGGAGCAGCGCCAGCTGCTGCCTGCGATGCCATCGTGCTGGTGGGTGTGGAGTGCGATGCGATGTGTTGTGATGAGGTTGAGTGGGAGATTGGAGGGGGTGTATTTGGGGGGCTGTTACCGAGTGCCCAGAGAGAGGTGCAGCAGAGTGCCCGGCGAAATGAGCCAAAATCTCGGCATGGGTGACATACAAAATGGCACTCACTCGCGGCGCGGGGCGGGCGCCGGTCAATACCGGACCTAATCTCACGCGAAACGGAGACCGCTGACGTAGGGCAAGCGGCGGTAACCCACAACCCACTGTGCTCCAGACCGGGCTCGGTGATGCATGCATGCTCTTCATCCTCACATGAGGAGTGCACATGGGCAGAGCATGCGGGCAGCGTGCAGCAGCGTTCTTGGGAGGCCCGGATGCTGAAGCTACCCAGAGAAATGTAATCGTTTGTGCTGGCGACATGCCCGTATGTGGACGCACTTACCACTAGGCACAGGTACGCGTGCAGAAGAACATGAGAACATGCGTGTGCAAGGGACAAGCAAGATATTATGGGAACTGTCACGGTGGCTGGTCGTGCTGCTGCGAGACCGCGAACAGACCATACCACACATTCTCAAGGCCGTTGATATTCTCGATACCGTTGGCGCGCCTCTCGGTAGAATTGGTAGCTAGCTAGATGGCCCAACCGCGGCATGCAGATATGGAGAAAGATCCGTTCCACGAGGCGCTTGATGGGGGCACAACGGAAGTGATGGGAAAAATATGCATACAACAGGAACATGAGTCTGCCGGTCGGAGATGTCTAGTTCTGGGCAATGTCAGCTCGAACCCAACCTCAGGTGCCAGCTGACTTACCTCACGCCACTGGAAGCCGCAGCCGACACACTTGCTGTTCATGTTAGTAATGGTTCAGGTAGGCAAGCGCCGGTCGAAGGTAGACAGGAGGAGCCCATGGGCAGCCGTCCGCACCCATCGCCCGGTCGCTGACACTCACTAGAAGGTCGTCATGGGCTCGTCTGCAGAGCGAATCTGCAGCTGTCGGAAGTACGCGCGGTGGCATTCCTGACACTTCGGGCAGTCGGCTGAGGCGTGAAGAGAGATTAAGCAAAGAAATGGATCGCACGAGTTGAGATGGTGAGAGGCAGCGTCAGTATCACTGACAGACCCGTCTCGCCGGCCCATCACCATCGGCACCACCTCCCACTCACCATCCGTCTGGTCCACGTCCTTCCACGCGTCCTCGCCACCGAGTACGTCGTCGACCTGCTTCCGCTCGAGATGCGTGCGCATGCTGATCTGCTGCGTGATCACCCACTTATACGGGCACGTCGGGCAGACCCTGGGATGTCAGTTCCACCAGTTCATTGTCGCGATGGGCATTCCACCTCGGCCATTCTGGGCGTAGAAGTATTCAATTCGTGATAACGGTAATTTCTCCAGCAGCGCTCGAGGTCTTTCTCATTCACAGCGCATAGAAGCTATTGGTTTGTCACGAGCCCACAAGCCGGGTCACCCGAAGCACCCCGCCTCCTCACTCACCAGCACTTATCCGGCGAATCGTCACCATCTCCAATCGTGAGGTTGTTGGCGCAGTACGGGCAGAACAGCATCGCGAAACGAGGCCAATCGAGTCCAGAGAAGGTTGGATGTGTGTGGTAGCCGAGCAGTCAAGAGTAACAACAACAGAGACACCCGCACGCGATTGTTGGTGGACGAAGTTTTGAAAAACACGCCAGCCAAGATTGACCTCCACTTTTCTTTGACATCACCGCTCGCCGCCAGGAATTCGCCTGGCGGTGTACAATCTCGAGACCTGCACAACAGCATTCTCGACACCACGAACAGCGCCATCGCACTCTTATCAAACATATCTCTGTCCCGGTATGGAGACCCCGCTCAACCTCAAGCCGGTGAAGACCGCACCGCTGCCGCGCCGCCAGAAGCCGGACCTGCACGGCTGGGACGGTGAGTACATTCCGGGCAAGGACGGCGACGACAACCTTCTCATCATGTTCCACGGCGTGGGTGAGTGCGGAGCGGCGTGCATCTGAACTAGGACAACGCGCGAATGGCTGGGATGCCTATGTTTCTCACACCGCAGGGGATACCAAGACACCGTTCGCAAATCTCGGGCGGCAGATGCAGCTCCCGTTCACGGCTGTGCTGAGCTTGCAGGGCCCCTTGGCGTGAGTCGTTGGTGGCAAGGTGGATAGAGGTGTGCTGCGATGGTCACCTCCTGCCTACTTGTCCAGCTAACCCCAGCGTGCCATTAATGGACACGCCATCGTACATGTGGTACAACGCCTTTGACCACATGTTCAACCCCATTCCGTCCTCGGCAGCAGATACCGCGGGGGCCGTGACGCGTCTACGGCCGCTCCTGGCCGGACTGCTACGCGAGGGGTGGGCGCTGGAAGACATCCACCTCTTCGGCTTTGGGCAGGGCGGCAGCCTCGCGCTCTCGCTCGCGCTGTCCGCTGTGTCACACCCGCTCGAGGGGGCGTCGCGCTTCGGCTCCGCCGTCTCCGTCATGGGCCACCTAGAGGGCAAGATCCCGGACGCCAAGTCCAACACACCGGTGCTGTACTACACCCGAAAACCGGCAAATGCGGACGAGCAGCGGGTCAAGGACCGCTTCACCCACGTCGATGTCCACCGTGCCGCTGCCCACGGCGGCATGCCGGCTAACATGGACGAATGGCGGCCCGTCATGGCGTTCTGGGGCAAGGTGCTCAAACGCGACGAGCGGTGGAAGGGCGGCGAGGTCTACGAGGTCGTCAAATAGAGATAAGGAGAGCCGTTCCGTCAGTAGAGATCTTGGTAATGCAGATAATATGTACATCTGAATCCCGACTGCCCCGATATGCAAATGTAGTTCCTAGTAAGGGCGGAAGCGCTTGTTCGCCTTGAGCGCATCGACCTTTTTCCTGTCCTCGTCGAAGCGCGCGCGCATATCCGCGAGTTCTGTCATTAGCAACAATCCAGATCCAAGCCTCTCCAAACCCACCCTTGCGCTTGCGGTCCATGACCTGGAAGCGGTAAAAGTTGTCGAGCGGCGCGCTGCCCTTCTTCTTCTTCTTGCTCTCGGGCACGTTCCGGCTCGCAACACCCACACCGCCACCGCCAGCATCGCCGTCGCGACCCGCAGTCCGGCCGTACCGCCCACCACGGACAACAACCGTGAACCCGTCCTCGTCGACGAGCGCGCCGGCGCCCTGCGCCTTGGCCCGCGATGCAAGGAGCATAGAGTGCAGGTGGTCGTACCGTGCCATTGCGGTGTCGGCGTGTTCGCGGACAGCCGCGAGCGTCGGGCGGAGAGCGGCGTACTGCGCCTCGAAGAACGTGAGGCCGAGAGGGGCGAGTGCGAGCTCGAGCGCGGGGCCAGTGTATGCCATCACCCGCGGGACGGAAACGCTGTCGAGAAAGACGATGCGCGCGCTAAGGACGCCCGAGACGCCCGGACCGGCAGGCACCTCCGGCAGCGGGGCGACTTCGGGGACGGATGGCGGGAGAGTGGTCGGTTTCCGGCGCTTGCGCTGGGAGCGCGGCAGTGTCGGTCCCGCAGTACCCATAAACGTCGGCTCGGCGCGCTGCTCTTCACTTTCCTCCTCTCCCTCCTCCCCCTCCTCATCCGTGTCTTCCTCGTCGCTGTCCGGCGGCAATCCCAGCACAGCAGCCTCCAGTACGTCTCCGCCGCCGCCGCGCGCAATCTCCACGTTCTCCACGACGCCCCACCGTCCAAACAGCGTGCGCAGACCGTGTGCGTCCGCGTCTGCCGGAAGATTCGCGACAAAGACAGTACGTGCGTCGTCCTCTGCCGCCGGGGAGGATTTGTGTGGACGGACGTAAAGGTAGTGTGTTGCCGGTGCGCCGAACGGAGACGGGAGCGCGACCGGTACCGGGAGGAAGTTGGAGTAGAGCTTTGCGCCGGCGTCCTTGCCCGACGTGCCCGCTTTGCCTCCCTTGGAGGCCTTGACTTTTGGCATTGTCGTGGATGTGGTGTAGGTTGTGGTGTGTTGGGAGATTATTTGTGCGAGTTATCCAGGACTGTCCTGCATCGTTTGTGTGTGGGATTGTCAACTTTTGTGAGCATGATATTGGGTTTATGAATCTTCAGGGACTCAGGATCTGCATGGGATTCGCGTAATCGCCGTGTGAAAACCATTTTGCCAGTATCAGGCTCATACATTCGTGACGTTGGCGCAGATGACCGTCATGACGGGAGCTGGCCCCCATCGCTCCCATGCTCACTCTCCTCTTCCGAGAACAAGTCCGATGTCCGACCTGCACCTTCTAGACAAGTTTGAGCATAAACGTGAACCTGTCCAAGGAAATGGGACGAGATAACTGACAAAACTGACAAAATGACAAGCGTACAATGGCCACCCCGCCACCAGCTGAAAGCCGAGATTGCCGCCGGCACATCCGGCCCGGCGCCGATCCCTCTGATGCAAGATTCAGAGCCCACAGCAGAACACTGAACACCATCGTATCTCAGACTCACAACCTCCCACCTCCCACCACTCGTCTCACATTCAAGATGCCAAGCTACACGCCCTACATGCTCCAACACGTCAACCTCAAAGTGCCCAGCGGCACGCTCGCGCTCGCAGACGAGTTCTACGGCAGCGTGCTGGGCTTCGCGGCCGATCCTGTGCCGCACCTCCAAGCAGACAGATTGCGCTGGTTCCGGATCGGTGATGGGCCGCAGCAGGTGAGAAACAAGCTAAGTATTGTACTCATGGCAGCTGCACGTATCGAGCGACGGGCCGTTCGTGCCGGATCCCAAGTCGTCCAACCACCCGTGCTTCTCGCTCCCGAGTCCCGAGGCGTTGGTTTCGCTCCAGACCCGGATATGGGAGCACATGAATGGCAAAGGGAAGGCGGCGGCCATGAGCTGTGATACCCCCGGAGGAGAGAATTCGGGGTCAAAGGTGGGTTTCCATTGGCAGGAATGTCTGGGCGTTGCTCACTGCAGGGCATCGAGTACCCTACGCGTTTCTTTGCACGCGACTATGCGGGCAACCGCCTCGAGTTCAATGTGTGGAGCAGCGGGCAATAGTCCGCGGGAAGAGAGGATATTCAAGAGCGCAATGCACGCTGTAGCCTCGCTCGATCGAAGCGATGGCACGTACAGGAACTAGTGTATGGTCTCTAGGGTTGCATAACACTGCACGGCTTCTGAATACGAAACATCACCATCAACATCTCCACTCAAGTCTCTGCCACACTAGATCACAGCCTTCGTCTATGGATAACAATCACAATCGGTCGCAGAGTCATAATCACGGGTCACGAGTCACGAGTCCCTAATCACGGGCTGCCGGGAGTCTTCCGCTCCTCGTCGCTTTCCGCTGCCGCCTGCGTGCGCGTAGGAGTGGGCGGAGGCTGAGTGGATGCAGTTGCGGTCGGCGCACCGGTGGGAGCCGCAGGGGTTGCTGCGGCCGAGGGCGGGGGCTGGGTCGTGGTCGGCGGGGCAGTCGCGGTGGGCGCAGCGGTCATCGGCGCCGTCGGAGCTGGCGTGGGTCCAGGGGCCGCACCGGCCGTGGGTCCGGCAGGAGCGGGTGTAGGTCCCGGCGCGGGCGCGGGCGTAGGACCCGGTGGCGGCGGGCCCGCTGCA
The DNA here is from genome assembly GCA_001599015.1 of Apiotrichum domesticum. NCBI lineage: Eukaryota > Fungi > Basidiomycota > Tremellomycetes > Trichosporonales > Trichosporonaceae > Apiotrichum > Apiotrichum domesticum. The sequence continues at coordinate 1,384,717 of BCFW01000004.1, read as the reverse complement.
GCAGCCGGAGTGGGTTCCGGCGCGGGGGTGGGTTCGGGCATTGCGGGCGGAGCTGGACGTGCACCAGGCGCCGGGGGCGGCGCAGATGATGTTGCCGTCGGTGTCGGCGCTGAGGAAGAGCTGGCACCGCCGCCGCGGGACTGCAAGAACTCGGTGGTCTTGGGGGTTATGGGGGTTGTGGTGTTCGATTTCGGAGCGGATGTAGTGGACGGAGTTGCGCCGGGAGTGGGATTCGGAGCGGACCCGGTGGCAGACGTACCGCTTGGACCGGCGGTCGGCCCGGGGTTAAAGATTGCGGCAGCGTCAGCGCGGACGGCAGCCGCCTGCTCCTCGTTCTGCGCGGACACGAGCGCGGAATGCAGCTTGTCCTTTGCAACGACGTCGAAGTGCCCCGGCCTGGAGTCAGTCGGGGAAACAAATTCAGACGCACCGGTAGAGAAGGGTCAGCGGGCGGTTCTCTTCTGCGGCATCCTCAAACTCGACCCAGTTGATCACGCCTGCGCCAGCCTCGCTCCTGTCGAGGTAGGCTACGCGGATAGGCGTCTTTAGTGCGGCGGCGAGGGCCATGATCTGCGCGTTATCCGCCTCGCGGCCGCACGGCTCCACCTCCTGCGCACAGAAGACGTCCGGCGTGACGGGCTCGAACGTCGCAGGGGAGAAGAGGAACGGCGCGAAGTCGTCGGGGTGCGTGCGGATATACGCGCCGGTGATGAGGCGGAGTGCCTAGAGGGATTAGAACTAATCAACAGGCTGGAGGCTGCTGGACTCACCACCACCATGCAGTTGCTTTTCTCCGCGTTCTGGAGAACCTGGAGGAGCGAGTACTCTGTCGGCTCCTGCCCGTGCGGGGGGTCGACGAACGCGGCAATGGTGGAGAGGAAGGGTTCGAGGAACTCGTCGAGCTGTGATGTCAGTACGCGCATCGCGAAGCACAGTAACTGCGGCGGGGGTCACCGCCGATCAAAACCGTTCCCGAATGCAACACTCACCAGATCGGACTGGAAGCCCGAGCGCTCCATAGACGGCAGGGTTGCGTGCACGTTTGTGAGCGCCTGCGCGGCCTCGGCGGCAGGGTTCGGCGCATACAGGATGCGCAGAAGGTATGCGAGCGTGAATGCTGTGGGTCAGCTGCGGAATGAATGTGGTGGGGATGCAGTGTCGGCTTGGTCATTGCGCAGCGCGCTCGCACGCTTGGCAGTGAGACCAAGCCAAGGCTTGACTCACAACGGTAGAAGCAGTCGCCGTCGCCGCGGGCACGCCATACCTGGTCCCATCCGTTCTCCTCAAGCCACTCGAGCTTACGGAGCACCTCGCGCGAGCCGCGAAGGTACTCCTTCTTGATCGCGAGGATGGGCACCGGGCCGGTGATGAGGGGCTGCGATGTCAGGAAGAGAACTGATGAGGAGCGGGTGTCGGTCGAGACGTGAATGCTGCCACCTAAATGTACAGAATGCTTGCCATCTATCACAGCACACACGTTCGATGCCGCACGACTGGCGTTCTCGTCTCCCGTCCTCACTCCGTTCCAGCGGCTCCGCTCGCACTCACCTTGGTCAGCATGTCGCCCTCCATGCCCTCCATGAGGCGCACGATTTCGGCGTCCGTAAGCGACGAGAGCGCGGTGTTCTCATCAATCTCCCTGGACGGTTCCCGGAGACCCTGGCGTGCAGCCTCATGCGCGCTACGGGCAAACTCGCTCTGCTCGCTCGCCTGGGTAGCATTGGAAGCCTGCGAATCGACAGACATCGGGGTCGCCTCGGGCGCCGAATCGCGGGTCACGAACCCGCCGCTCGTTATCGTTGCGGGCGACCTGCGCCCGCTCTCGTCGCTCAGGAGGTCCATCCGCCCCGAGGACTTGCCCAGCGCCGGGGGTGGGGGCGAGGTGCCCCGCTGCGGCTTGGACTTGAAGATGCGGCCGAAGAAGTTGGCCATCAGAAAGGATTATGGGGTTGAGGGAGAGTGTGTGGGAGAGAGAGGGATGATTGAGGATGGGAGTATGGATGGAATGCAAGGTGGTTGAGAGTTGGGCAATCGGTAGTTGTGGGTTCGGACCGGGATGGGGACTCGTTATAAAGGTGTGACGTATCGGCAGCCACTTAGGTTCACAGACGCGTGATACGCTGGGAGGCCTGGACCAGTTGCCTCCGATATCAATGTCGGCGTGTCAATGCGTGTCGCTTCCAAGCTGATAAGACGGTTCACTGCGCTGTCAGGGAGAACGGAGACTGAGAATGTGTTTGTGCCAACGACGCGCGGCGTAGTGAAGGGAGTGGACACAAGTGCGAGGCAGTGCTGCTGATGAACTGAATCTGCCTGCGACCCCTTCTCGGCCCCGAGAGACCGGGCGGGCGGCGACGGTTGGCACTGTCCGTGGCGCGGCGGCCGCCGGCTCTGACCTCCACCGACACGTCGAAAGTTGGGCACTACGGAAAGTTAGTCGCCATCCATTCCACCATATACCATGAGCACAACGAGCACAACAAGCACGGTCTTCACGCTCCCGCCGCACTTGCGTGCATCCCTCTCCGACCTTGCTGGCGCGCGGATACTGCCTGAAACGATACAACGGGAGGTCGACGCGGCACTGGCGCAGGAGGTCGTGCGGGAGGATATCGCAGAGGTGCGCGCGGCGCGGGAGATCCTCGCTGGACCGCGAAGCGAAGCCAAGAAGGATGAGAAGGCCGAGAAGGATGAGAAGTCCGAGAAGGATGAGAAGGGCGACGAGGAGGATACCGGAGAGAAGGAGGTGCCAGCTGAAGAAGCGCCAGAACGACCGCCCACAGTCCCCGCTGCGCTCCTCGATGAGATCGCCTCCTGGGCGGCAAATAACAACACCGTCCTAACAGCCGCCGGACTGGGTACGTTTCCAGCTGTACTTCTCTGACCCCAGATTCCGGAGATTACGGAGCGATTGCCCTTCTTGCCGGTGCGGAGGTGTATCTCCCCCCGCGGCAGCGCGCGCTCGCCGTGGTTGCTGAGCGCACGTCCAAAGAAGTGGGTCACATCTATTTGCTATGGCGTGTTGACAACAGCCCAACCCCTTCCTCCCCCATCATCTCTCCCCGGCACCGCCCCGTGAAATCCGAAACACGCTCGACATGCTGGGAAAAGTGCTCAACGTCCTGTTCTCGATCTTTGGTGCCGGCGGCGCAGCTTATGCGGCAGCGACCTCTGGCGGAGGGTGGGAGCGCGGCCGGGCGATGGCCCTGGCTGTCGTTGTTGGTGCTGGTGTGGGCGTGGCGGATTTGGGACTGTTGTGGATTTATGGACGGAGGAAGCGGGAGAAGAGGGCCCGGGAGGCGAGGGTTCTGGCGAGGGAGAGCCGTGGGAGTGGCAAGGTGGAGGAGAAGTTGCTCATCGACGAGGGCGAGGATCCTGCTCTTGTCGACGAGTGCCTCGGCGAGGACGCTTCCACAGAGGTTCCCGACGACATCATCCCCCCACCAGCGCCCAAGTCTAATATCCGCCTCCGCCGGCGCGGGCTCTAGATACGTGGTAATGCATATGCAGGGTATAATGACAATGTGCCCGTGGGAGAAGTGGCAAGTGAGAGTGATGATGAGAATGGCCCAGCTAGCTCAGCTCCGGTTCCTGTTCCGACTCCGCCGTGCGTCCGTTGGTTCGGGGCCCTGGCCGGGAATCGGGCGGTAGTGCGTTGCGGATGCGAGTGGTGGAATATCAAGCGAGGTAGCTGTCATAGACGCTGTAATCGGCGTCGCGCCGTGCGTCCCTTCTGGCGGCGCGGCCTTCCGTCCGCGCGGCTTGTAGATAAGCACAATAATGAGCCCAACAATAATGAGCACCAGAAGCAAAATACACCTCCGCCTTCCCGAGCTGCTCTGATACTGCCGCGCAATCGTGAGCTCCTCCACTGCGTCCTCCATCTGTTTAGCTGTTTGCTGCACATTGTACTCGACGGAATCGAGCACCGTGCCCTGTGCAACGACGAGGCCGCCGAGGTCGCGGAAGAGGTCGGCGAGCTCAGCGATGGAGCTCGCAATCTGCGTTATTTCCTTGGTGCGCGTCTCAATTTCTGCCGACACGCCGCCTTGGACCTGAGACTGGGATTGGAGCTGCGCTTGTGACTGGGGTCAGTGATGAATCAAACGGGCACTCACAGCCTCCTCGTCTTCCGCCAGCGCATCATAGGATTCCGTCCCGCGCAAAGTAATTGCCCCGCTGGCCGCGAGAAGGTCCTTGTTCTTGATCGCGTGTCCTTGGAGTTCTGGGCCCGTCAGACCCAGCTACCTTTCTCTTCCTTCGCTGTCCACCTACTCTGCATATACACCTTCTGCCGTTTGCGGAACTGCGCGCTAGCCTCCTGCACCTTCTGCGCAAGACCGCGCTGTACGTTCTTCGCTGCGACGCCCTCGACGCGCGGCGCGCCGCGTGCCGGGGCGATGCTTGTTATAAGGTGCGAGCAGCGCCGGAAGTCCTGATGTCAGTCATGTGGGTTAGAAGGCCGTGAGCTGGTCATGTTCGGGGAGTAAGGCAATGTACGCAGCGAGAGGAGTACACTGCCATCATCGATGCACCCTCCTGGCAATGCACCTTCCGCCTGACGCCGCTCCTGACTCCCATTGCGCTGACTCGCCCGCTCGCGCGCCCCGCGACTCACCCTCGTGATATCATTCGTCTGGCGCTCAATCTCGCGCTCTTCGGCGCTCCGGTCCGTGAATCCAGGCAGCACATGCTTGGCGTGCAGCTTGTCGAGCGCAGACGCTGCCATTAGTGACGCTCGCAGACCCACGTACATTTCGCCTCGACGCGGGTGAGGATCTCCTCCACTTCATCCGAGATATCGACCCTGCCGTCAGACTTGATCCTTTGGCTTTCATACCCACCATTTCGGGGGTAGCCCGCCCTCTCGGTGGCCATTCAGCAGCCCGCCCCGTTCGTCATCCTCGATATCGACCGTGTCTCCGTACTGCGCCGCCGGGCGGAGGGGTCGGCGCGGCGCCCCAAACGTGCTGCTGTCCCGAACGGAGAGATAGAAGAGCGTGCGCGAGCGGGTTATTCCCAGTGGGCCGTCGTCGGGCGGATGTGTGGCCGAGCTCGAGGCGGCATTGGGCCACGAGGAGGACGGATAGTTCATTGTGGGCCAGGCTTGGTGAGCGAGTGTGGTGTGTGTGTGGGAGTTGGGCTTCGGAACAGGGTTCTGTGTTCTGTACTTGTTCTCTCACTGTGATGACGACGGGAACGAGAACGAGCGTGGAGGCCGTGGGAGATGATGAGGACGATTGAGCGTGTTGAGTGCATGATATCTGCGTGAGCCCCACGCGACGCCGAACCTCGGCTCTGTACGCTGTGGTCGGGCGGCGAGCGCCGCACTGGGGCCCACACGGCTTCTTTGTCTTACGCACTCGGCGGCCACCGCCAGGGGCAGCGCAGCAGAACGCCGGCTAATACAACTAGCGCGCTCCAGGAGGTATGCAGGGGAGAGAGAGATGCAACACCGAGAAGAAGAATAGAATGAGCGCTTGCGATATGGCCGCGTATTTCCCGGTGCAGACCCGCATGACCGGATTTCTGTCAGCTGTCAGCTGGGTTTCTGCTTATCGTTTCGTCGCCGAACACGTCCACTCTATTATTTTCCTCTGATCTCTTTCTTTCTCTTCTTTTCTCTTCTCTTCATCTCTCCTTTTATCTTTGGGATCTGGTCATCTTTCTTTTACTTCTCTTTTATCTCTCATTTTATATTCTCTTCATCAACCTTGATTATCAACAACGGCCATCCGTCGGCCACCTTGCCACCAAGAGCCACTAGCCACCTAGCCACCCGGTTCCCACCCACCGCCTATATCTATTTCCACCGGGGCCACCACACTCCGGCAAAACCACACTCCTCTCACCCACAATGTCCAACTTCATCTCTGGCGGCGCCGTCGACTGCGGACCGTCCACAGCGCTCAAGGACGTGTCCGCCCTCGTCGAGCGCGACTATGGTGTACAGCGGGTACGTTTATCATGCATGCACGTAGCGCACGCGACCCCAACCTCCCACCGCGCTAGTCATCAACAAGCCCACTTGTGCCGATGACTAGGCCAGATGATGCACTCCATATTTATCTGCAATGACGCTGACATGACACAGGACAGATACGTGGGGCACCCCGGTGCCGGCTCGAGCGCCGGTTCAAGCGCAGTGAGTACACAGCACACCGCTTCCCCCGACGAGCATCCGAGTCTCCTCCTTCGTACAGCACGGCCATCGACCCAGCACGCACAAGTTGGACATTGCTCGGTGATCAGAGCACCTCCGCTCTGACCCTTGCTGTACAATGCACATGGTGCCTCGCATGGTGTGCAGTCGTGCTTCATGCAGTTTCCATTGCTGTCGTGTGAGGCGGCATCAGTCTCATCGTCCACCCGTCGGCAACAGCTCCCCACCGCATTCCAGGACTAACAGCTGACAAACCAGTTCCGCAATCGTCCCAACCAGGCGCCGCAACTGGCAGGGCCGTCAGCCAACCCGTTTGATGTCTCCCAGCTGCGCAACCACCTGCCTCCGGCGGGGCCCGTCGCGGTGCGCGCACTTGCCGCCGGCCCCATGCATGCGAGGCCCATGTCGCAGTCGCCCGTGTCTGCTCCTGCCGCATCACAAAACTGGGCCGACTCGTTCCCGGCAAACACCTCCGCCAAGGGCAAGGCGCGCGCGGAGCCGACAGCATCATGGGGTAACGAGTTTGCCCAGATGCCAGGACCCGAGCGCACAGCAGGCCCAGGATTCGCTCCTTGGCAGCGCGGGGCAGGACGATTCGCCCCGGCCCTCGCACATCCGATGCCAATGCCCATGTACGCCCCTCCGCCACCCATGATGCACCCGCAACCGGTCCTCCCCCAGTTCGCCCCGCCCCCACCGATCCCTGTGCAGGCTGAGCCTCAGGTACAGCAGCAGCAGCCCAAGCAGCAGCAGAATGAACCACAACAGGCGCCGCAAAGCCGCCCACAAGACGAGCTCGCACGCACAGCACAGGCCCTCGTGGACCAGCTCGGCCAGGAGCACGGCACCAACGACAAGCTCAACAATTCGCAGTTTGTGCAGCTTCTGCGCGGCCTAGGCGAGGGATCAGTTGTTGTCCAGGAGGGCTCTGGAGCGGTCGAGCAGGGACAGGAGGTTGGCGAGGGCGCAAAGTTTGTTGCGGCCAACGGTGGGGGCGACTGGGCGTCCGCCTTCCTCGACAACAATACTACCACAAGCGAACAGGCCAGCACCACCGGGCTAGGCCAGGATGCGTGGGCAGATCAATTGCAAGCTGCGCTGACAATGAGCGACAGTATGTCCCGAAACAAGAGCGTGCACTTCGACTCGGCCCCGTTACAGGGTTCGATGATGCCACGCGACCTGAACGAGGCTCTCCAGCACCAAACCGCCAAGCCTGGCGCGGGTTGGCAATGGGAGGAAAATCTTGACGACCTGGACGACTTTGACACCGAAGCCCTCCGCCGCTTCAATGGCTACGGTCAGACCCAGGAGCCTGCCCAGACAGAGAGCAGCTCTCTGTACGAGGACTGGATGAAGATGCAGGACTGGTCGGAGGAGTTGGGCCAGAAGCCGGAGGAGCCCTATCTCTTCCACTCGGCGAACCCATATGCTCTCGGCGAGCCCATTGTCCGCGAGCTCTCGCCGACCACCATGGTGAGTGCCACTTGTAAACAGCGTGACTGACTTTCCAGGGTGTTCTCGAGCTTGAGGCGGCGGTGCAGCAGGACCCACGTGACGCCGACGCATGGCTCGCCCTTGGCCTCAAGCAGCAGGAGAATGAGCGCGAGGACGCTGCGATCCGCGCTCTTGCCAAGGCCACCCAGCTTGCGCCGGAGACGCGTGCGGCCTACCTTGCCCTGGCTGTGAGCTACACGAACGAGGGACGCGACGACGCCGCGCACGCCGCGCTTGAAAAGTGGATCGAGCTCGGCGCGCCAAACGGTGTCCTCTCGGAGACGCCCGGCGAGACCCGCGAACAGCGCCAGGCTCGCATCGTCGATCGCCTTATCCAGATCGCATGCCAGAATCCCGAGGATCTCGACGCCGACGTCCAGGTCGCTCTTGGCGTTCTCTTCAACGCTAGCGAGGTGAGTGCATGCACAAGAATTTCCGGAAGAGGGCTGCCAGTGGGCGTTTCGCGCTTTGCATCACTTTGATGGCGACTCGCATCGGCCCATCCACATGGTCCACTATCCACGCCGGAGCCCTGCCCCACTGGCACCGGCCCACATATCCCGGCGGCACGCATGCCTGCATATCCGGTATCTTTCCGGGTTCATTCCGGCGTGGACTGAAATTTCACTGGCGGCGCCCACTTTGTCAGCAAAATCCAGACAGCCACAGTGGGGGCGGCGATGGCCGAAGGGTGTTGTCCCTGTGGGACGCTTGCAGCCCTGCCCTCCATCCCGGATTTCGAATTTCCTGACATTGGCTGACTCCTCAGGACTATGCAAAGGCCGAGGACTGCTTCCTCGCCGCGCTCGAAGCACGTCCCAACGACTGGGTGCTGTTCAACCGTCTCGGCGCAACGCTCGCCAACAGCGGCCGCAGCCACGAGGCAATCAAGTACTACCACCGGGCGCTGGCGCTGCACCCCAACTTTGTGCGCGCGCAGTTCAACCTCGGCATTTCGTACATCAACCTCGCGCAGTACCGTCTCGCCGCGCAGTGCATCCTCGACGCCATCCGTCTGCAACACTCGGACGTCACCGAGGGCTACGGCGCCGACTCGGCGGGTCAGTACACCAAGGGCGTCACCCCCGACGCGCTCTGGACCACCCTCCGCATGGCCTGCCTCCACCTCCAACGCCCGGACCTCGTCACCCTGGCCAACCACCACGACATTTCCGGTGAGTACAGTGAAGCTAAAACGCGAACTAGGACTGACACTACAGGCTTCCCCTTTGAGATTTAGGCTCCCATCTTTTGGTTGTATGCATATCTTATCACATTGCGCATTGGTTGGAAGACTTGTCAGAAATTCCAGGTACAGATTGCTATTTACGAACAAAACAACACGTGTCACACTTCTTTCGTTCAAGGGCCGGCCCTCGCGGAGGCCAACTCGCTCGCCCATTTACTCGCAGAGTAGCTGCCCATGGAGGCACGGCTGCTCGGCCGGCTCCAGTCCCAGCGGTCAGTGCCAGCGAGCGCTATGTCGGCGGTGCTGGCCCTCGACTCTGCACGGGAGACGGAGGTCGTGGGGGTAGTGGATCCCGTGGAGATGCTCTGAACGTCGAGGCGGTAGGGGTGTGCGGGGGACTCGGTGGATGGGGACGGATTGGCGTCGGGACCAGTGCCGGAGCCGGAGCCGGCGGCCGACACCTCAGCTGGATCAGCAGGTATGGCCATGACAGGAGGCGCAGCGAGGTGCTGCTTGCCGTCAGCGTCTGTGACGACTACTTCGGGCTCGGGTTGCTCGTTGGCGGCCTCGAGCTCGGCCATGAAGCTGTTTCGGCCCTTTGTCGAGAGGCGCTCAACCAGGCCCTCGCTGAGCGGCCACGACGACATGTCTATCTTCAGTAGACTGGCCTGCAGCGCGTCGAGGCGCTTGTTCTCCGCCTTGCGACGCGCCTTGACCTGTTCGGGAGCCTTCAGTTTACCCCAACTGGACACGATCGCGCGGTGCTCATCTCGTGAGAGCATTGCGGCCTCAGCATGGCTCTGGGTCTCGCGCGGACCGCGGAGCACACTGTCGCTTGATACCAGACCGCTGCCGGAGAGACGGGAGCGCACGCCGCGGTATGCACCTGTTGCAGGTTGCACGACGAGGCCGAGTGCGCCACCGGCTGGACGGGCAACAAGATTGACCACTGGGGGTAAGTGTCGTGTAAACGCTGTGCAACTCACAGCTCTTAACACCACCATTGACAAACCCGACGAAACCGCCCTTCCGTGCGCCGTTGTAGGGCTCTGTGACAAGACCACTAAAGCCGTCCCAGATACCGTATCCCAGTCCCCTGACACCCTCATTCACGCCGCTCGTGAAGTTGTTGACCTGGCTGCGCCGGCGTATCGGCGAGCCCATCATGCCGGGCACGTTGTCTAGTCCTTCTTGGAAGGATGAGACGACGTCAAACGACGCTGAGATCAGACGGGGACAATAAAAATCTCTTACCTTTGGGCAGACTCCAGAATATGTTGGTCAACCCTCGAGCCTGTTCGTGGTCAATATATGTGGTAATGTGCCGACCGGACACACTCACAGGAGCATAGAATAGTTGACTAGTGCCGGCCACAGCCTGGGCGCCTAGGTTCACGAATGATTGTCCAAAGGCTCCAATCGGGTCAGTGTAGTGCCGCGTCGCCTCATAGCTTGCAGGGCCTGCGGTTAGCTTGTGTGTTTGTTTGCACTTGATACGCACGGTGAGGTCGCAATTCATGCCACTGGAGCAACTTCTCGGCGACAAGAACCGAGGCCGCAGCGCCCGAAAGACGGATGGCGTACTTGTCGCACCACCAGAGCGCGACCCGCGACTCGTCAATCTGACACCTGGATGTGAGTGCTGTGTTCCGGGAGATTACCCACCTCATGTTGAGCAGAGGAATGTGCTTGTGGAAGCTCTCCATACCACTCTTGGTCCCATTCTCTTCGCGGATGCTCTCACCAACACTCTGAGCCGCTTCACGAGTTTCGGGAAGGAGAGAAAACTCAATCGCCTCGGCAAGACCCTCAGTAGTGAGCTTTGTGTGCGGGATGGGAATCGGTCCTGCGCCTGCCTTTGCCACTGCTGAGCCCCAGAACCTAAAGTCAGCGCTGCGTACAACGACACAGCTTACCATTGGTCTCCGAAGAACGGCACAACAATGGTGGGAACACCCTGTCGCAGACCTGCGGCTGTGGTTCCAGCACCTGATGTCAGCGACGTACATGACTTCAAACGAACCTCCATGATGACACACGGCCGCAACTCGGCCATCGGCGAACAGCCAGTCGTGGGGCAGGTCGCCTGGCGTTAGCTGCCAACTCCAATCCGAGCCTACCCTTTGCGATGAAGATGTTGCTTGGAATATTGTCGCGTGACCCGCCAATATCGGCCCAGCCGGGACTGATAATCGCACGAACGCCAGTCTTCTCGATGGCGGAGAAGATTATTTCTGACGGTTAGAAAGACCAGCAGTCATCACATACCAGTCAGTGCCTCAGGATCCTTGACTACTATCGACCCAAAGCTGCCGTGAGCACACAAACGAACTTCAAACTCACCCAATATAAATGGGCGGCTTTCCGTCCGCGAGGAAGTCCTTGAGGGCCTGGTCAACCTTGACAGGTCCATCCTTCTTGGGCATAGAGTAGAATCCGACGACATCTGATGTTAGTTGCATTGACAGCGTGTTACTCACCAATGTTCGCCCTCCAGTCCTTTGGCCTAGGCAGCAGACCGGGACTCCACGCGTATGTGGCGGGGATCCGCAGGCGGTCGAGCACTCGCGGACCAGCAGTTAGGTCCAGTGGCCGTATGCCAAGGATACCAAAGCGGAACGTATTAATCAGGTCGCCCAGACCTTGCCACATTCTGATGTAAGCTAACTTTGAGGTGTGCGGAGCTTACAGAGCATCAGCGAGGACAAAACTCGAGTAATTGTTGACGCTCTCCTCTGAGCGGTTGCTCTTGGCCAGGACGAGCGGATGAGGGAAGGCCGTCGTCGGGGTCCACGGCATCGCTGCAGTCAGCTTTGACGGACGCTGTGAAGCTCACTGAAAGACATGACGAGGGGGATACCCAACGCCTCGGCTACGTGTATGTGTGCAAAGGCGGGCGGGTTGCTGATAATCGCGTCGGCGGCGAAGGGCTTGCCGGTGGTCTCGTTGGGGCAGAAGCATGCGCGGTAGCAGCCCATGAGCATGACCCTGACCATGGCGCGCTTCTTGCCAATGTCTCCGTTGGCCAGAGACGTCACTCCGGGGAGAAGGCCGGGGTCTGCGGTCAGAATTGAGGAAGCGAGACAAAGCGGACTCACTTCTGACCATGTACGACATGAGTTCCTGTGGGTCTCCGCCGATGTCGAAAAACTCAAGCTTGCTCGTCAGGGGGACACCAGCGGCGTCCGTAAGACCCGCAAGATTGGCTGTGCACTCTGTTACGAGCTTGTAGAAGGCACCATGGGTCGCAATGCGCACGCGGTGTCCGCGCGCCTTGATCAGTTCAAGGGCGAGGGCGAGGTACGGCTGGACGTCGCCTAAGTTTGTGGTCAGCTGAGGATCTTGGGCGGTCCCAGCACTCACCTCGGGAGCCCACAATGAAGATCACAATGTTCAATGGGGGACATTTCTCGTAGAACGGGTCGATGTCTTCGTCGACGGACTGGGTCGCCGGTGGTTCTCCGGGAGAAAGGTCGACGTAGACATCTACGGCTCCGGTGCGGTTCACTGTGGTCTTGCATCCTCCAGAGGGGTAGTTGCATCCAAGAGGGTCGTAAGCTGCTGTGTAAGTTGAGATATTAGGGCCATACAAAGATAGGGCCCCGAAGAGAAGAAGGAAAACAGAGGACTGCGGAGATCCGGGAAGGGAGGAATGAAGAGTTATGCCGAGGGAAGTCACCAACGGAAACCAGCACAGCATATGCGTACGGCATACTCACACTCGTCATTCTGCGGGTCCTCGTCGGAATCATCTTGGCGCCTCCTGAACGCGTTGAACGACTCGCGTCGCACCATGTTCGCCATCTTGCGGAAGCTCTCGCGCCTGGTGGTAGCACGGGCGCGCTGTTCCGCGACGACCGACTCTGGGAGCGGATCGTACTCGTTGTCGAGCGGGTCAAACGCTGGTGTCAATCAAACGCGGCGGGGGGCACCAACGTTCATCGTTTCCGGCATTGCGCTTCTTGTCTTCCTGGACGGATCCGGGAGGGGGAGGACCGTAGTCGTTGTCAAGAGGGTCGAACGCTGTTGCAAGTCAGACTATTGCTGGCACAATCAAATACCCACGCTCATCCTCGCGCTCCTCAGAGTACGGGGGCGGGTTGCGCTCGGCTTCCTTGCCCTTCTTGGAGTGGTCGGTCATGGTGGCGAGTGTGGCGATTGGGGTAACTGGCAGAGTGGTGGGAAAAGGGCGTTGAGGTATGCTTGGTAGGGTTTTTATAACATCACCTCACGATGTCACTTCACTTGCAGCAAAGATATCCTCGTCAATCTAAACACCAGGACACCGAGCAGGCCTTGGCGAGCGATGGTAGTTAATGGCCGATATGGTGGTCGAGGGTGGGAACTCCGATGCTTTTTTTCGGAGATGCCGAAAGGGTCCCGCGATAACGGAGCGTGCTGCGGGCGGCAGTGGAAGCGAGTGCGAGGCGGTGCTGGTGAACAAATGAATGAATGGGGGAGATGAATGGAATGGAACGATGGTGAGAAGGGGAGATAGATGTGTTGTGCGCACAAAGCGTCGTCTTAGAAGAGCAGCGGCAAGAGTGGATCAGTAGAGAGTGGAGTGAGAGAGTGGAGTAGCCCGAAGCGAGTACATAGTGGGCGGTGGCAACTCTGGGGCCATCTGGGTGATGATGATGATGGCCATGATGGATCTGGGTCATGAGATCATCATGCAGTGCAAGTGCTGATCATACATACTAGGACTAGGTACTGACGCGGTGGGGCCCCAGTCGGGAATCCCGTCCACATCCCCACTGGAAACAAAAAACTCTGTTCAACATCAATCAATCTACTGTGCCTCTCGCTTGGAGCTTGGAGCATTCACATCCGCCGCAGCCATCGAGCCATCGTCTCATACAGCATCATAGGAGCCGAAAGAGCCCGCCGCTGGATGCCGTGGAATGCATGGAATGGGGACTGTATCGGCACTGCGTAGCGCTTTGCCTCGGCGAAACCACCCCCCCCCCCCCCCCCCCCCCCCCCCCTCTTTGGGCAACACTGGGCGATATCGAAAGGACGTCAGCGATCGCACCGCACAACTCTAGACTCTAAGTGAGTACCAAGATGGTCTTATCCCAGGGGTGTCCAGCTCCTTCCATGGAGCGAAGTTCGGTCGCGGTAATGACCGTCCACTCCAGCTTTTGGGAGACAACGCTGGCGAAGCCTTGATGGCGGGTAGTCAAGACGTCCTTGATTAAAACCACGCACAGTGACCGTAAGTGACGTGAGGAGTGCTCTCTCAGAGTGGAGGAATGAGTTGTTGATCGATGGATCGATGAAGGTGCGGGAATTTCTGGCTGATGCAGGTGGGAATTGGACCTAGGGAACCAGCAGTGTGCCCCGCTTGTCAAAGAATAGTGATCCGATAGTCGAGAAACAGAGACATGCAAGCAACGCTATATGCTCTGCGTGTCTCTGCGTGTCGGTACTCCTCAAGCTGTGATCTTTTAGTTTTGCGCATTTATGTACAGACAGATGGACTCTGATGCAGTGGACACTGGAGTACTGGAGGTCCGGTGACTGGCCTGGGCTGGCCGGTGATCGGCGAGTTGCCTAATCTCGGGATCTCGGAACTCCGGGGGCCCTCCTTGCCGATCCTGCGGGGGATACCGCGGCTTCGGAGAAAAGTTACCCAAAAAGGAAACTCAACTCCGCAACTCCGAGAAAATCGTCATTCTACTCCGGCAGCGGACAGCGAAAACAACGATACCAAGTAGTGAAGTGGAGCTTGGCTTCTCGTAACTCCTGCCATTCTCGAATGTACAAAAGACGAATACCGCGCGCCGTGATGTAGCCCAACACACCATCATGACAGATACACGAGATCCAGCATCGAGCGCGGAAGAGCTGGTCGACAGCCCCAAGCGCGATGAACCGCGGAAACCAGCCAGCTCCTCCCTTGCCACTCCGGATTCCCAGCCCGACCCGCCATACTCGCGCTTCAGCAAGCGCCAAAAGTGGCTCATCGTCACCATGGCCTCCGTGTCCGCGACGTTTACGGGCTTTGCGTCGAACATCTACTTTCCCGCCATTCCGACTATTGCGAAGGACCTGGGAACGACGGTGGAAAACATCAATCTGACAGTCACCTCGTACATGATCTTCCAGGCCATCTCCCCGACTTTCTGGGGGTGAGTCCTCTGCCTCGTAGTATATCTGACCCCAGCGCCCTCTCAGACGTGTACGGCCGCCGGCTTGCGCTGATGCTCACCTTCATCATCTTCATCGGCGCGGGTATCGGCCTCGCGCTCTCAAACCATTTTTATCAGATCCTCATCCTCCGCTGCCTCCAGAGCTCGGGGAGCGCAAGCACCGTCGCGATCGGTGCGGGCATGATTGGCGACGTGACCACGCGGGAGGAGCGCGGAGGGATCATGGGGATATTCCAAACCGGGCTGCTCATGCCTCTTGGTGAGTGTGAGAGCGAGCGGAGCGGGCGGAGCGAGTCACCGCTTCTGGCATCTGGTCGCGCATGATGGAAAGCTATAGTAGAAACTAATCCCAGCCATTGGACCCGTCCTCGGTGGCGTCTTCGCAGAGACGCTCGGCTGGCGTGCAATCTTCTGGTTTCTCGTCATCTACGCGGCGGTCTACCTCGCTGTGCTTTTCCTTCTTCTTCCCGAGACGCTGCGGCACCTGGTTGGAGACGGCTCTCTTCTCCCTCCGGCCATCTCGCGCGCACCTCTGGACAAGTTCACCGCGCCGCCGCGCTCCAAACCAGAGCAGCAGAGCACAAAGCCGCTCAAGCTCGACATTGTTGCGCCCATCCGCATCCTCTTCTTCCCCGAGGTGTTCGTCACCCTCCTCTTCCTCTCCCTCCACTACGCGACGTGGCAAATGGCCCTCACGGCACAGGCCTCCCTCTTCTCCGACACGTATGGGATCACCGAGCTCCAGATCGGATTGACGTTCCTCGCCAACGGGTTCGGGTGCATGATCGGCACGCTCACAACCGGCAAGCTGCTCGACCACGACTACAAGCGGCTAAAGCGGTCGTATACCGGCCCCAGCGAAGACTTTCCAATCGAGCACGCACGCCTGCGCACCGTGTGGTTCTGGTCGCCGCTGCAGTGGTGCGCCGTCCTTCTCTTTGGGTGGACGCTCGATCGAGGCGTGCACATGGCCGCACCTATTGTAGCGGGCTTCATCCTCGCCTGGGCAGCAATGAGCATCCAGAGCGTGATCACGACGTATCTGGTCGACATTTTCCCGCGCGCAAACGCCAGCGCGACCGCCGCGCTGAATCTCGCGCGCTGCCTCGTCGGCGCGGGCGCCGCCGCCTCGGTCGAACCGTGTATCCGCCGCATGGGGACGGGATGGACGTTTACGATGTGGACGCTGTTCATGGTGCTTGCGCTCGTGCTTGTTGGCGTGCAGCAGCGCTGGGGGGCAGTGTGGCGCAAGAGGCGGGAGGCGAGGGAGGCCGAGAGAGAGGAGGGTGAAGGGAGGAGTTGAAGAGTCCAGAGTCACGTCAGAAGTACATATCATCACATCATACAATATAGATCGCATGTATAGAGTCCTAGAGCTACAGAGTTACACCCACTCTCCATCATCCCCTCACGACGCCCTCTGCGCCGCGTCCGCTGCCCCCCATCTCACAGATCGCAAACACCCAGCCCCCAAACTCATCCGCATCCATGACCCACGCATCGACGCGTGCCTCACGCATCGCGCCCCCGCCACGGCCCCAGAGCTCCTCGAGCCGCATGCCAGGTTCCCCTTTACCCGCACAGAGCCGCGACGACGCCCATGTCTGGGAGTACTCGCCCCACACGCGCTCCCACTCCGCCGTTTGCGATATCCACAGCCTCCGCGGTCCCGGAGCAGGGAGGTTCCCCAGTTCCTCAGCGACGAAGACTGGCAGACCGGCAGCCGCGTTCCACGCGTCGTCGAACACGCACGCCGCGAAGATTGTGCGGCGCAGACTCTCCGAGAGAATGTATGACTCGTGCGAGGGCTGCGGTACGGTAAGCGTGAGAGGGATGAGGCGCGCCGCGCGGTCCGCGAGTGTCTGGAGGGAGAGGAATGTTTCGAGGGAAATTGTCGGGCTGGAGAGGTGGAAGTATGCCAAGAGCGAGAGGAGTAGATAGGCCTGGAGGGAAGCGAGGGCGTCTTCCGGCTCGACGGCGTGCTGTCGTCAGGAAAAAACAAAAACAAAACGTGAAGCCCTGTTAGGACTCACGTTGGCTACGATGTTCGCCAGCTCAGCAGCGACGGTATCGCCCACAAGCCCCAAGCTCCCCGGCGCATGGTTCTCAAACATGCTGACGAGCGTCCGCGCGCGCGCGAGCCGAGCAAGGCAGGAAGGATGCACGAACGGCGGTACACCAGCCGCGAGCTGGAGCGGAAAGGCGCGCAGGTACCGGCTGCAGAAGTAGAGTGTTGTTCCCGAGAGGTGTTTCCGCCGTGCGGGGGCGCGTGAGGGCGAGAGCGCCGCAAGCCAGCGGAGGGAGATGGTGCCGACTGGCGAGTCGTCCTGTACCGGGGGCTCAGACGGCCCAGACGGGCCGGAGGGGGATGTCTGCGATGTTGTACTCGCGGCGGTGACAGGAGATATCTGTGAGGGGGATGTACTCTGGGAGGAACCCATAGAAGTCATCGCCACTGGCCGCTCATCTCCGGGATACACGCACTCGGCGCGGCGCGCGCTGCAGCGCGCACACGGGCGCGCGGTATCGCACCGCGTCTTGGCGGCGACGCACGCGCAACACGCCTTTTGTCGTCGTGTGCGCGGGGCGGAGAGGTCGCGGTTTGGGCGGGTGATGTAGGGCATTGTGAAGAGTACGGACGGAGCTACGGAGATCGGAGTTGGAGCCTGGAGGCTGAACCGTTCGCGATCGTCACTTTGTGTTGCCTTGCTTGGTCAGACGCGCAACATACAAACAATAGATACCTGGGGCAACACAGATCTGCCTTCTGCCATGCATCAGCGTCATTGTGAGTAAGCATGGCGAAGCATGCAGTATACTTCATGCATAGAACTCATTCCGGCGGCATCTTTGTGGAGCACACCATCGCTGGTGGGAGATTAGATTATCAGCTGGCTGGGGGATGACAAAGCGGCGGTGGAGGCTGAGAAAGCAGCAGTGGTGGATGGTATATAAGACGCCGAGATTCATCTCCCTTTCACAACATCGACAAGAAACCTATCAATACCGCATCGGCACGACAACTTTTCCTCCCGGCACCCTCCTCATCATATAATCATAAGCACTATCACGATTCTCCGCCAACGCAGTATATCCTCGGCGCTCCGCAGCTCACGCACACCACCCACCCCCGCAACTCCACCCACACCCAGATCCGCAGAATGACAATCTCACCGCGCACACCCTCCACCTCCTCGACATTCCGGTATCTCGACCCGGCGAGCCTGACTCCGGGCGAGAAGCCGTGGAACAAGGTGGACACGGGCGACGCCTTCAGCTTCAAGCAGGTGGTCCTGCCGCGGGACGTGTACAATGCGCGGGACGACGCCGAGGATTTCCGGGATGTCGACCGCACAGGCTTTGCGTTCCACACCTCGCCGTCCTCCGTTCCCGCCGCCGACGTGCTTTCCGATGGGCCCGCCGTCCGCGGAGCATACTACGACGAGGTGGAGGCTGCCCTCCGCAAAAGCCTCTCGACGGGGGACAAGATTAAAGAAGTGGTGATTTTCGACCACACGATCCGCGTCAATGACCCGCTGGCGGCGCGCCAGCCCGTGCAGTCTGTGCATGTTGACCAGACGCCCGCTGCGGCTGCTGCGCGCGTGCGGCGGCACACGGGGGACGAGGCTGAGGAGCTGCTCAAGGGCCGCTTCCAGCTCATCAACGTCTGGCGGCCGCTCGGGCACCCCGCGAGCGATTACCCCCTCGGCGTTGTGGACTGGCGCACGGCCAAGGGCGACGATCTCGTGGCTATCGACCTCCTGTATCCCGAGAGGCAGGACGGGGACGACGACGACCGCGGCAAGGAGGTGCGCCCTGACGAGACGACGCTCAAGTCCACAAAGGGCTACAAGGTCGGCGGCGAGACGTACTCCGTCAAGCCCAACGACAGCCACCGGTTCTACTACGTTAAGGACATGCGCCCGGACGAGATCATGCTCATCAAGTGCTTTGACTCGGCGAGCGAGAACGTCGCCGGGACAAAGGGCCTCGCGGGGTTCACGCCGCACACGGCGTTCATCGATCCCAACACGCCCAAGGACGCCAAGCCGCGCCAGAGCATCGAGGTGCGCTGCCTCGTGTTCTACTGAGCGAGTAATACCATCGGATGTTATCAGATGAGATGTATTGATATGGAGAAGACGATGAACATGGACTGAACCTCACTGATCACTGACATGTCATATTCTAGGGCTACCTCCCCAGCTCTACGGTGATCCGAATCCGAAGGAGCAACGCAGCTGAGATCATGACAGGCCTGATATACTGATAGGGATCAAACAGTACGAGCAGCCCCGGATCTTCTGATCGGATCATCCCCGCGTGCGGCGCCACATGCAACATCATTTCGCAGTGCGGCACATTTATAGTCCTCGCACCACGCGTCTTTCCAACCACTCCCTCCGCGCGCAGCTCCTACCGCTCTATTTTCGGAATTACGACTATATGCATCATCTCGCCATCAAGGCGGCCCAGCAAACAGAAAGGAAGGGGGTGAGGGAATAGGAGCGAGATGGAATGGGTGGCGGTATCGAAGAGGAGATGAAATCGATAGCGGTATCGAGGATGGAGGGTATGCCCCAGCGGCAGGCTCACTAGGGTGATTACATGGCGAAGAAGGCCGCGGCACCGGCGACGAGCGCGAGCGCAGCGGGGACGGCGCGGGCAGCGGCGCCGCTGCCGGGGGTCTGGGTGGGGGCGGTGAGGCCCGAGGTGGCGGACGAGGGCGCCTTGGTCGCGTTCGCGGAGGTGGTCGCGTTCGCGAGCGCAGTGCCGGTGACAGAGGCGGACTTGGAGGCCGAGGAGGTAGCGCTGGCGCTGGCGGTCGAGGACGGGCCGGCGGACGCGCTGCCGCTCTTCTCGTACTCGTCAATCTGCTTCTGCGCCTCGGCGGAGAAGTTGCCGGTCATGCCCTCGAGCCTGCGGTTAGCGATCAGTCTGTTCAGTCTGTCTGATGGGGGTTGCGGTTTCGCCAGCGCCAAGGCTGCGAGGCGCGCTTGGCAGGCGCCATCAGTCCCTGGCGCCCCCTCGCGCCCACTCTCACTCACGTGAAGCGCGCCGAGAACTGGAGGTAGTTGCGGCCCTGCTCGGTGTAGTTGGCGGACATGTAGCGGATAAAGTAGAAGTCACCGTTAGCGCCGACCTCGGGGTCGAGGGTGGCGGCGAGGGTGCGGGCCTTTGAGACGTCGACGCTCTCGCCGAGGTTCTGGACACAGGTCTGCTGGGTCTGCGTGCCGACGCAGAGGTCGACCGAGCACACGCCGATGGTCTCGAGGGCGGGGGCGTGACCGTCGTCCGACCAGTCAATGTTGAGCACCTCGCCGGCCTTGTGCGTGGTCGACGCGATGGGGTTGGTCGTCCAGATGGTGGCGAGGGCGGGGGCGGCGAGCGCGACGAGCGAAAGGGCGAACATGGTGATGAAAAGTAAACGAGTGTGGGGGGGTCGGTGACCGTGCTGGCTGCTGAGAAGCAGGGAGAATGAGCTAGGAGGCGGAGGTGAAGATGAGGATGAGAATGGGGGAGAAGTGAAAGATGAGATGCAGACGGTGGTCAGTAAGTATGCGCCAGGGGTGGGTGCGGTTGGGTTGTTCGGGAGCGGTCGTGAGCTCGAGCACGAGCACAAACTACTGGATTACTGAAGACTCTCACGCCCACGCGCCCTGCTCTTTGCTCTTGGCTGCACGGACGCACGGATCGGGCTGCCCCGCAAGGGGTGCACGGCGGGCTTGGCGCGCAGGCAGCTAGGCAAGAGACAGGAAACAGCGAGCGAATGCGCGTACTCGATGCGACGGGAATGAGCGATAGCGTGCAGCGCGGGGCAGGCAGCAAGCAGCAAGCAACGCCAGCGGTAGGGTTCCAGTGCGTTATTTGCCGCACCACTTTTACCGTCCTGCGCGTCGTGCGCGTCCTGTGGCTGTCAGACGCGGACGCGCAGCCAAGACGAGGCACTTCTACGTATCGGAATCAGCGGAATGGGGGAGCCAAGTGGGCCAAGAACATGCATCCTCGCGTTGAGTCCTGACTGCTCCTGACGCTCCTGGCGGTTGCATTCCCCCTGTCCTGGCGCGCTCTGACTGGTGTAAACAGAAAGCAAATCCTTTTGAATCCTTCCCGGTCCATGCCGTAGCTGCCGTAGCGCCATAGCGCCTGCCCCCTGACGCCCGGGATGGGGATAGGTTGGGGGGTTGGGGCTTACAGCTTACGGACTGCCTGCGCGCCTGCGCGCTGTGCGTTGCGCGTTGGCGTTACTACTCATCAACGAAAGGCGCCGAGAGGGAGCGTGGTTGGATCGCGCGAGGCGCAAGGCCAAGGGGGGAGGCATTGCTTCCTAATCGATCAATGATCAATGATCAAAAGGAGCAGAGAACGAGGGGAGAATCGCAGAGCAGGTGGCTCGAAAGCCTAAAACGGGCGGTCTTGTCCTAATAATAATGGTGCAAGAGGGGGAGCACAGCGAGCGCAGCCAGCGTAACCCGTGAATAGACGCGTGTCACTGCGCATGGGTGACCGTGCAACTGTGCAGCTCGTGCAGCGCGCAGTGACTCTCCATCTCGTGGAAGAGCGTGAAGAGTACGCATTGAGCGCATTGCGAGGCGGCTGTTTCAGCCGCCCGATGAGCAATCGTGTTTGCAGTCTGCAGTTACAGAGACATCTACACGCTTCAGACGCGGTGCCTGGTGCCTCGAGCTTCTCTCCCCTTTGTCGCTTGTTCCCGTCTGCCCAGATCCCTCCCATCCAAACAAGCTTCAAGGAGTTGCGCGTTGGGATATGAGAGATCCAGTACGAGAATGTACGAGAGTGCTCGAGTGGGATTCAGGCCCTGGGGAGAAATGGGCATGAGCAATCGACACAGAGCTGGAGAGCTGGAACAAAACGAGCCTCCATACCTGGCAGCAGTCTTCCACCATTCAAGTCCTTGTCCGCACACTGCCCACTTGCTTCTATCCATGCCGAAACCTCCGACCGGGCCGCTGCCGCTTCACGTCCTCCCGCCCTCCCGGCGTCTCAGTGACTGCCTCCCAGCGAGAACGACCATGACTGGCCACATCCAACGCTGCCCATTGACTGCTCCTGCAATCCCCCCACCCGCTGTTTCTCCCCTGATGCCAAGCGCGTCGCGGTCTGCGCCAAGAATCCGGCGCGTAGGGCACCAAAGGGGGTAATGAATGAATGGGATTTGAATCGAGCCACACTAGGGAGAACTGGGGGCTACTGTGAAACGAAAACGATCAATGCAGCTGCAGCAAAACAAGAATCCAGTAAATGCATACACTAAAACAGTACAGGTCTGCGCGAGAGTGCGGCGCAGACGGGCGTTGTAGCTTCTGAGTGTTATATTTCCTTATTTCCTTTCCTTCTTCGTGTATTCGTCGAATCTTCTATGTGGCCGAGCATGTTCACCGCTCATCGCGTCTAGAACGGCAGCCTGCGGACCTCATTGAGGGTGAACCCGTGCGCGCGGAGCGACTCGGGCTTGAGGTCCTGCACCTCGTCGTCAAGGTGGCGCATGAGCGGCTCGCGGAACGAGTCGAGGATGCGGCGGAGCTCCTTGGCATCGTACTTTTTCTCGTCCTCCATCGCGGCACGGAGGAAGGTACCGTAGGTCTCGAGGCCGTCGTGGATTGCGCGGTGGCTCTCGGCGTGCTCCGCATCGTTGCGGAACGCCGGGTGCTTCTCAGCGAGGAGGGGGAAGATGTAGGACTCCTCGATGGCGTGGTGGTTTCCGAGGTGGATCACGAGGTTGTAGCTCTCGCGGAGGAACGCGCGCAGGGTCATCCCGTACCGCTCATAGTCGTCGGCGCGGTCGTACGAGCGCGAGAATGTGCGTTTGTGCGAGTTGTGGAACGCGGCCATGCCCTCGCTCGGCGCGCGCCAGGCGGCTTCCTCGGCGGGCGAGAGCTTGGGCGTAGTGGCGGAAGTAGTGCCGACCATTCTGATTTTGGCTAGAGATGTGAGTGGTGGTGTTGCTCTCTTGATGAGAGATGAGAAAATCATGGAGTTGGAATTGTTGTCGCGATGAACGGGGGGTTTATATATCGTGGAAGATGGTCGGGCAGCTGGTGTTAGCGGGACGGAAAGCGAAAGTCGCAGACTCACCAATTAGTCATCACTCGCGGTGCTGACCTTTGAACTTTACGCGCGACGCGCGGCGCAGAGAGAGTGCCGAGGTACGGTATCGATATGATAGGAGATCGTGGCGATAAGATGCGTCTGGCGTGTTCTGCCCGATCTCGGCCTTTATCCACCCTCGGTCAGGAAAGTTTGGATGAAGTGGTGCAGTGGTGGTGTTCCTGCCGGAGCCACGTCGCTCCGCCACTTCCCAAGCTCATGTCATCACCGTGTCGCCTGTCACCAACCAGGCCTGCCAATTGCATTCTTGCCATCTTGCTACCTCGGCGTTGGCACTCTTGTAGCCTGCATTGGTGAAGAATGGAGCAGGTTCCAGAATGAGAGCTCATTTTAGCCTGCAGCGGGATTCACGGGATCTCAACATGAGAAAAACGATCCTGACACTGACGGATGCCTCGGCGCCCAAATTGTCAGATGACTGCACGTGAATCACCAACGGAGTGGTGGCCTCGTGGGTCCATCCTAAGCATGACCATGCATGCATGGCCTGTTCCTGTGCTAGCTGCGCTCCTACTGACGCGTTCGCTGAGGCAGAATCGCCAACGCTACATATGAAGGTTAGACAAGGTTTCGGATCATTGCCATGATGAAGCATCCCCCCTCCTGCGAGAGGACGAAGCGAAAGGAGAACAAGTCAATTCCAGCTGAAGCAACGCGCAATGCAGGGCTGTGGCATGGGCACAGCGATGCACCGCGCTGCGCGCTGCGCCTGTTTCCAGCACTCGATGCGGCCTAGAGGCTACTAGAGGGGCTGATGGCGTGCAGGGGATGTCTTGTGTTTCTGGTTTTACTGGTAGCTGCTAGCAGCTAGCTGGCAGACCGTCCGCCTGGCTTGGCTCGCTGTAATTGGCATCGCGGCGTCGGCCGTCTGCGCGGCCATGCGATCGTGGGTTTCTGCGGACGCGACTGGCGCGACAAAACTGGGTACCTGGGATCCCATGGCGCACACAGGGGGCGAAGCGAAAAGGGGAGAGACGGCCAGGGATGCCGTCATGGATGCATGCCGGATGGTGCAAACGGCCGACCAGCAGTGCCATTGCGCCATGCATATCACCTGCAGGGCTGCAGAGCATGCAGAGCCAGTAGACAAGGTCCCGGGTTGCTCGGAAGCGAAGTTTGCTGGCTGGAAGAGAGAGTGACACGCGTGCTGCATCGTGTTGATCACTCATTGCATTCCTCTCGCGCTCGCCATCACCCATCGCCACCGCTCGTAAACAACCGACACACACATAGCACACAGCACAGGCTGGCACAGCTGCTCCMCACACACACACTCTCTCTCCACACTTKTCCCCMCSCYCCYTTTCMACCCCACCCCCCCCCCCCCCCCTAATAATAATAATAATAATAGCTTATTCACCTCTTACATCTGTGACGCCGCCACCGAGTCCAATTCCAGACCTAAAGTAGTCTCCAGCTGGGTGGTTTCATCGCTCCACCTTTTGCAGTGCATCATCAGAATCATTCACCCACACCACATCCCCTCCACCGCCACCAATCTCTTGCACGTCGCACCCTCCTGACCAGCCGACGCTTCTCTCTCTCTCGTCCAAGTCTTCGCCGACACCACACCCAATCCAGCTAGGCTCAGCCCGTCGTCACGCGGGTCGTGAACAGTCCATTCTGGCAGCGAGAACGCTCTCATCGAACACGCCCGTCGTCGTTGTCTATTCCTCTTCCCTCTTCCTCATTCCAAGCCGGTCACCTCCCTCCCCTCTCCCCCCACCTCCGCTGCCCAGCCTGCCACCCATCAAGAAGCCCGTGTTTCTGTCCACCCTCAATGATGCCGAGTTCGAGATGACCACGTCTTTACAGCCACCGTTCCGCCTCCGCGACGACGAAGACAGTAATGAGGAGGCATCACCGCTCGGCGATTACCTTGCTGGTGAGTGGAATCTTGGTTGTTACTGTGTGCTGCGCAGCATGCAGCGTGTGTTCGGCTTAACACTCCAACACACATGTCGCCCCGTCGTACACCGTCCGTCTCTCGGCCATGCTCACTCTTCCAGATGCTGAATCCTCATTCGATCCTCTAGGATCCCCCTTCGCTCCATCGTACGAAGACGCCACCGTCACGCGCCGCCGTCGGAGGACACGAGGCAGCATAACACCCAGGCGCCGCGCGTCGCCGCACAAGGCACTTCGCATGCCCGACTCCCGCGAGTCGTCCCCGTCCAGTGACGAGTTCCCCGAGGCCGGTCCGAGCCGCATTCCTCTTAACGCGATGGAGGTGCCCCAGCGCCGCGTGGACACGTCGTTCGCCGAGCGGTTCAAGTACCTCATCGCGTCGAGCGGACTTCTCGAGAAGACGCAGCTCGATCCCCGGTCTGGTCTCGACGAGAATGAGAAATCTGCGCCACCGTCTCCAGCAAACCCCAAGGTGCCGACCGTCGTGGTGTCTGAGCCGGAGGAGAGCGATGGCAAAAGCTCCTGGGACGTGCTCGCCACGCTCAGCGTTGTTGTCACTGGCTTGGCGTACGTTCTTGGACCGAGCAAGATGGTCCCCGCCACCGCGCTGGCCGCGGGTCTCGCTCTTCTCCACCCCGCCAGCCCTAAAGATTACGACTACGACGATGAGGATGAGATTGTCACCGGGACACCATCACTGCGAGCACCAGGTAGCCCCGGTTCTGTGCACACCTCGTCACCCGTCTCCCTCGATGATGATTCATTCGAGGATGTCAAAGAAGAGTACTCCACTGCGGATCGCGTCTTTGCGTCGCTCGAATCTCTGCTCACCGAGTCGCGGAATCTGGACCAGGCCATCACTTCGTCTTTACAGATCCTCGCACCTCACCCTGACGACCCGTCACATGCGAATGCGCTCCGCGTCGCATTGAACAGACTTCTTGAGGATATGACGGACAGCTTCGCAGCCTGCACTTCGACGCTTATGCCAATGGCCGACCGGGCTGAGCTTGCCGTCCTGGGCGAGATGTACGACATTCCGATGCTGGGGCCGCGAAAGATGCGCCCGCGCAGCTCATCCATCAAGCAGTCGATGGACATGATGAGCAGGCGCACGCCCTCAATCTCCGAATCGTCACATGTCATGTCACCCATGGATCCCGAGGACAAGTTCACAAAGCTCCCGGATCGCACCTTGCGCCAGAGACGATCAAACTTCTCCGTCGACTGGACATCACCTTCTCCGGTGTACCGGCCTCTGTCAGAAGGAATACCCGAGAACTGCAACGAGGAGAGTGGGAGCGATTGTCTCAGCTCGACGGAGAGTAGCAGCGTCCCCGCAACACTGCCCGACGTTTCCGGACCCCTCTCACCCTCCAGTCGGCAACTTCCCTTTTCGCCCAAGCGCGCTTCTCCGCTTGCACAGACGCTCGAGCGTCTCGAAGGAGGTGGAGCCCCTTCCCTGGCAGGCTCCCCACCCTTCCCTGTTCTCTCGTCTTCTGGGAGCATGAATTACCGCCGCTCGTTGCAGGACATACGGTATATTCCGTCGGTACCGGCTTCCAGCAGCGAAGCTGCTGCCAACCTTGCCCTTGCTCGTGCGTCTGCAAATCTCTCTAGCGCAAACCGGAGATCGCTCCAAATGCCCCCTCAAGGCGATACGCTTGGGCAGGCTATCTTCGCCGCCGGTGCCGACCTGCACCGCGCATGGTCCATGCCCCAGCACCCCGGCCTACGTCCCTTGGTAACATCATCGAGTCCCTCCAGTAAACGGTCGTCCATGGTTTCAGATCGAGGCAGCCCAAATGTTCCTAAGCGGTTATCGGTGCGATCTGACGGACCGGTCATCTCACCCCACAGCTCGCCCTCCTCTCGGCGCACGTCTGTCATGTGTTCTGACAGTCCTCGCTCTGGAGAAGAATACGCCTCCCTCGGCATCGGACTCGCCCCGCGACCAGTTGGTCGCCTTCAGCGTATCGCCTCGGTATCGCCTCTCACACTTGGTGGCCTCAAGGCGTCGTGCTTTGGTGTCCACCAGAAGCGTCGCCGCGTTGCCTGCTGTCTTCTTGGACTGCGGTTCTGTGCACGAGAGGAGGACAACGAGGCGTACTGGAGCGGTGTGTCGGAAGCGCTGCGTATCCTCAGCGCCGTCATGTCTCTGGCCCGCGAGCGTCTCGAGGTGGTGCGACAGGAGGCGGAGAAGGAAGCTTGCGCAGCGCAGGCCATGTCAGACATTGCGCACCCCGGTCCCGAACAGCGTTCCACAACGCCTGTCCCCTACATGACCCGGCCGCCGACCGATTTCGCCCCACGCGATACCACCGAGCAGGCCCTTCTCGCGAATGTGGACGAAGTGCAGCGGACGCTTGCCCGCGTCTGGGCCAAGTGTGACGAGATGCGTACGCGTGTCGTCTCGGGAGAAGCCGACACCCTTGCGGATACATGGGCCGAAGTGCGCACCGATATCGGCGGTCTTCTGCGGCATGTCGAGCGTGGACGCGAGCTGTCGCGACGTGGCGACGCCGAAAGCGAAAGTGCCTACGAGCAGGAGCCTGAGACGACAACACCGCCAATGCCGTTGCCCGAGTTCCTGCGCCGATGGGTCGATCCCGGCCCCGAAGAGCTCGAGCGTTCTGTGGATGACAGCCTGGACTCGTACCCCGAGGAGGAGGATCTGCCTCCGCAGGGCGTTGACGAGGTCTTTGAGGCGGACATCCCTGCTGCCAACACACTTCGAGCACGGTCAGCCCTTTCCCGCGAGGAACGCATCGCACTCACGCGCGAAGCCCGCGCAAAGGGTGTCTCGGTACAGCAGCTCATGGCGTCGACCCCGGAGCAGATGGAGCGCGAACGCCAGCGCGCACTCACCGCCGAGCGCATGCGTGCCGAGAGCGAAATGATCTCGGAGCTGCAGGGCCTCTTCGGCGCGATCCGCAAGCGCAAGGGCATGGCCGACGAATAACCGTCGAGCAATTTTCAATGTCGACCTCTGGATGTCATCTCACGAACATAACTCCGACCCCTCTCACGACACCGCACGTACGCGACACATTTCCCGGCATTACCCTACATCAGTACCCCCATCCGATCACGATAATCTGTACCACATACACACCATAGCGGCTTGGGATGCATGTCCGTTGGACATGAACTCTAACCAAAGGCTTTCGAGGCCACGCTGCGTCAGTGCCATTTTGATGTTCCAAATGAACTATCTCCCTTCGGCTACAACGCAAATTACATGTCTCTGGGACTAATTAAACGACTAACGCCTGTGACTACCACAGCTCGAAGGACCCCGGCGGGCCATTCAGAGGAGGACGACGCCGCCGAGGACAGCATCCTAAGTGTGCCGCTCGTGGCGGGTACACTCAACGGCGGGGGACACGACGGGGAGGTTTGCAAACCCGCTGTGGAAGCCGTTGGGGAACTGGGCGGGCGCCGGGGCCGGCGGCATCGGGAGCGGCGGCAAGTCCTTGTTCTTCTCCGCGGGCTTGTTGTTCGTGAGCTCAAGGCGGGGCACGGCGCCGTACGCGTCCTCCTCGCGCTCATCCTCAACGACGTCTTCGGCAGGCATCTCGAGCTCGGACTCGTCGTCGCCCTTGCCCTCCTCCATCTTGGCGGCGTTGGCGGCCGAGCGTTTCGGCGAGAGGAAGATCATGAGCTGCGGGTCATCAGTAACAGCGAGAGGAGAATATACTCCAAGTTGCTCACAATGGTAACGAAAATAGCAATGGCGCCGAGGATGGGGAACATGGCGACAAAGATCCAGAACGCGACCTGGTCGCCGTCGTCGTACAGGCTGCTCGTGAACGCCGCGTCGGCGGTCCCCGTGTCGGCCGAGATGGGGCCGTACCCGGCTGGACCCTGCGCGATAGCTGCAGCAGGCTTGATGAGGCTGAACGCGACGAGCACGGCCATTGCGGCGTGCGCGAGGTGCATTGCCTGGTCGCGCGAGACGGTGTTGGAAGCCATGTCAAAGAAAAGCTGGCGGACGGCTGGACTCGACGGATAGAAGCCTCGGACTCGGACCTCTTGTAATCTCCCTAGATATAAGTGCTCGCTGCCAGACTGCGTGTCTGTTGCGTCACATGGATTCGGAAGTTTGCGAGGCCATTGCTCGTTCCATCTCCACTGGCACCACTCTGTACCTGCACCACCTGGCCACTCGCCACTGAACACGCCACTCTCCGATCTCCACCGGCCGCTACTCCACCCTCTCCACTCGACCACTCGTGCATTCCGTTCTTATCTCCACAGCAGCCAAACACAGCCCCGGCATCCTCCCGACCATCACGATGCTTCGCTGCACTTCATCTCCCCTCTGGCGCCGCACAAAAACCAGGCGTGACAGGGATTTGAACCCTGGCGTCTGACGACAAATGATGGACTAGGAAGCAGCCACGATTCGTGGAGCGCATTCTAATCATTCCCCTTAACCACTCGGGCATCACGCCGCGCACATCGAGCCCGCGGCGCGTCGGCCGCGGCGGGGCGGTTAGTCGGCGTCGGCGTCGGCGGTGGTGTGGGCGGTGGTGTCGATGTCATGTCGTCGTAGCCGCAGACGCCGCCTCTGACGGTGGACGACGCAGCCCTGTTGGTGGTGGTGGTGGTGGTTTCAGGGCGATCGGGATGGTCCAGGCACAATCTGCGTCCGACGCTATCATACATTGCACGGAATGAGCGAGAAGTGACGCTGGTGTGCTGGTGTGCCGTGCGTCGGTGGGTAGTGTGTCTCTCGTGGACTGTGGCGACGTGGTTTTAGTGGAGTGATGATAAATGGTCGACACCATCTGTCCCAGAACGGCAACCGACTGGCTTCTGGAGCCTGGAGCCTGTAGCAGTCGGGTGCGCGAGCTCGCGCAGTCTCAAGCGTGCGCAGTAGTTTGCCTTTTCTGAGCTGAAGATGCTCTGGCCATCGATCGGCGTCTTTATTATGCTTGTGTAGCCGAGAATTGTGCTGTAACCAAGATAGCCCGGATCTGACCTCCTTAACCGCGACGCGTTGACCGATTCCCTGGGCGGTAGCTCACCGCCTCAACGTGCGGAGAAGCCATTGCCTACGATAAAAAGTACAATATCCCGACGTATGCATTATGCAAGATCTACAATATGGACACACATGCAATGCGAAACGACCACAACTTCTTTTAAGCTAGACCGCCCGCGTCCCGACTTGTTTTGCGCGAATCGTACGGGAAACAAGCAAGAAAACGCCCGCAGTGAGCACCACGCCGCCGGTAAACATGCTCGCGGGGAGATAGCCATACTTGTCGATGAGCTGGGCTGTGATGGGCGTTCCCGCCAACCAGAACCACGAGGTCACGAAAAAGCACATGCCGAGGTACAGCCCGCTCTGGTTTGTGTGCGGGGCGAAACTCGCGGCGCCCGGGTTGAGGCTCGCGCCGTACGCGCCCGAGGTAATGCCGTACATTGCCTCGTACACGAGAATCCCCGCCGTGCTCTTGGCCAGAGTCCACAGCATCTGCATCGTCCCGGATGTAAAGGCCGCAGTCATGAGCACGTTGATTGGCCCAAGGCGCTGTGCGAAGAAGAGTGGGAGGATACGGCCGATGAGTGAGACGCCGTTCGCGATGGTTACGCTGCGGTTAGTGCGGTTCCTGCAAACGACAAATCACTCGACGCTCCGGGGAGAGGACAATGGCCACAGCCATCTGGAGCCAGAGTGGCACGACATCTGACTTGGCCTAGACCATTTCTAAGGCCAACACCGGAGGAGAAGGGTGGCAGTTGCAAATGCCACCTTGCCACATGGGATCATTACTCACGTATAATTCGCAATGTGGACCGGCACGCCGATATGCGTTGCGTAAGTGACACCGAACGACTGGGGCGCGTAGATTGCGAGACTGGCAAAGCACCCGCCCGCGACGTAGATGGCGTATGCGGGGTTACGGAAGACGACGGGGCTGAGGATGGCAATCTTGTCGCGGGGCGGGACGGTCGTCGAGAGCGTGATGAATGCCGAGGCGGTGAACGCTAGGACAAGAAAGCCGACTGGTGTCAGCTGCGAAAATGGAACACACAACGTACGGAACCGCATGGTCCACCCATAGCCGACGGAGGGGAGGAGATAGTTGAGCACGATGGGAAAGTAGATGCCCGAGATGGCGCTGCCGCTTGCCTGGAAGCCGTATGCGAGGGTACGGTATCTGCTGCGCGCAAAATGGTGCTGTAATGTGCTGACTGAGGGGGAGAAGATGAGGCCCATTCCCACCCCCACGCCGATACCGTGGCTCAGGAGCACCTGGTAGTACTCTGTCGAGATGGAGGCCATCATAAAGCAGAACGAGTAGAGGATCCCCCCGATGATGAGGAGGTGCTTGAGATATCCGGCGTCGAATAGAGGGCCCGAGATGCAGCCTAGCATCGGGCATAAACAAAACTGGATCGCACCTATCCAGCTGATGGCCATTCCGCTCGAATTCGGGAGGTGGGTGCTGTAATACTGTTGGAAGACGCCCCACTGCGATGGTCAGCTGCTGGCGCGTCGAGGGAACGTACAGATTGTGTCATACCATCTGGTTCTCGTCAGCCACCCCACCAATACCCAGAGATGCCCAAACTCACAGCAGATCATGTTTACCAGCACAGTCTGGCATCAGCTCAGCCCTATCCTGGGACTCACCCCTAAGCAATCCAACCAGCCCCACAGCCCGGGATCCTCATACACCTCCTTGTGCACGCCCTCATCTCCGACGACCGTCGTCGCCTCGACATCCAGCCCCTCCTCCCGCTCCTCCTTCTCCTTGACCGGCGATTCTGGCAAACACGGCGAATGCGGCCGAGACGACGAAAGCGTTAGCCCCAGCCGCACCGAAGCGCCAGACCGCGTGCGCTCGAGACATAGCGAATGCGGCAACTCGGTCTCCGAAGGCTCCAGCTTCTCCTCGCGTCCTGGCTCCGAGTGCGTCACGGCGTGCGTGCCCGAGCGCACCTCGGCCTCGAGATCACATCGCGGATCGGCCGTGTCCTCTGGTTCCCACTTCATGGTGGGTAGGGCTCCACAGGCAGGGGACAGATGGCGGTGGTGGTGATATCAGCGTTTCGCCACTGATGACGAGCAAGAGACAACAATGGGAACAGCAGAAAAGTCAACGTTTGCTTTTGCATCGGACTGTCCCTACTCGATGGCAACAGATGGGCAACTCCAAGACGGCCAGGGTGAAAATAGCGACTCACCTCGGGCCGGCCTCGGCACGTCCGGACCGCGGACAGGTCCTTTGAATGCCGACACCCAGCCGACACCCAATCCACCACTGTCTCATACGCGCCGACTACGCGCCGAGTACCAGAACAACACTGGCGGTCGAGACAGGGAAGAGTATCGGCCTTCTCTGCAGACCTCCATTTGCCCGCTTGCTGTCACAGAACAGAGGTTCCCGGAACTCCGGTCCTGGTGGTCATCAGACCGGCGACACGGCCTTGACCGGCGGATGGGAAAGGCGGGAGGGAAGAGATGGCCGCGACAACGCCGATCGGTGAATTTTGCTGATAAATCACCCCATGTTGACGCCACGAGTGCTAGTCACCCGAGCTGATAACCACCCCTCCTGCTTGGCTCCGATAACTCAGAGACTCCACACATTAGCTAGGCGTTCCTCACACCCATATTTTCAGATCTCGACTGATGCCAACTATGTTCTTGTCTTTTTGACGGTTGTGCGTGGATTGCAGGGCCCCTACCCGATTCCCGGGCACATCACTATATCACGCGCTCGCCGAGGAAAGAAATGAAACTCCGTGTGCAATCATGGGAAGTGTCTCGTCTGTAAATGCTCTGCGAGGATCGTCTCGTTGTCCAAGTGGCGACGGCATACCACAAAGTGCTCTGGTTCGAGATCCTCGGTTTCGATATGGCGGTTGGCACTTTGGCTGATGTCAGAAGTTACGATCCACTTTGATCATCGTCTGTCGCAGCGAGGCAGACGGAGTGAGAACCGCTGCCCTGTCGCACCAAGTCTGTAGCGGGTGATACAAGTGGATGTAAAGCGACGATGGCGCGGGGCAATAATGAATCCCGCGTGTTCTACTGTACTAATACATTGCCACATTACAGCGCAGCCCGGGGCACCTCGATGGCATCGTACACTGCCCGCTCGAACCGATTGTACACCTCGTAGAATGCGCGCGGCACCATGTCGAGAATTTGCGTCGCAAAAATACCCTACCCTATTAGCACAGTACGCCACACCCACCTCCCAGTACGCACCACAATCCCCGTCTTGGGGTCGATCCAGAAATGCGTCTGCGCGGCGCCGGACCAGAACCCCGTCCCGCTCCGACGCCCATACGGCGAGTCGGCCTTGGTGACCATCATCCCGAGGCTGTGCGCCACCCCCTCGCCCGAGGTAAACACGGGCACGTCGTCTCCGAGGAGCTGCATGATCGTGCCGAGGCCTGGTGCCATGTTCTCCGATTCCGGCATGCCTGACGAGAAGAGAAGCTTGAAGCTCTCGGGGGAGAGAATCCCCCCAGCCCGCTCGCACGCCAGCACGCCCTGCAGCAGCGTCATGTACTCTGTCAATGTGCCGAGGAGCCCCGCGCCGCCTGAGTGCAAGCCGATCATTGAGGGGTCCATCTTTGCAATGGGCCGCCAGCCACGAGACAGCACAACGCTGCCCGTACCACCGTCCGTCCTGCCGGTCATGTGCATGAGCCTAGACCGGATGTTCTCGGTGGGATAGAACGTGAGGTCCTCGCTCTTAATCCCTAGCGGCGCAAAGATGTGTTTGTCAAAGTATTCGCCGAGCTTGAGGCCCGACACGCGCTCAACCAGCAAGCCAACCCAGTCGGACGCGGGGGAGTACGCAAAGTCCGTCCCCGGCTGGAAGAGGAGCGGCGTGCAGATGTTCTGCACGTTCGCATGCGGCGCGAGAACCCCGCGGTGCCGGTGCTTCGCGGTCCACTGCATCTGGAGTGGGTGGGAGAAATCGTATGCCAGCCCCGAGGTGTGTGTCAGCAGGTGCCTGAGCGTGAGCGGCCGCGTGCGCGCGCGCAGCACCTCGCTCCCGTCCTCCTTGATGTCTTCCAGGATCGGCTGCCGGCACAGTTCTGGGAGATGCTTCCGGATTATCTCTGGGTCGTCAAAGGACACGAGACCCTGCTCGGCGAGCTGCAGCGCCGCGATCGAGGTCGCGAGCTTTGTCATTGAGAAGAGCTGAAGTGCTGAGCGTGTCAGTGTCGGTCCAGTGATGCTCGGCTACCCTCGGCTCCCCTCCTCTCCACTTGATATCATCCTCGTCCTTTTCCATCCTGGCCCTTCTCCAGACTCACTGTGATCAAACTTCACCTCACCCTCCTCCGGCTTCCCGAAAACGCGCTCGCCGCGACACTCGGCATACAGCACGCGATCCTTGGTCGCGACCATTCCAAACAGGGCAGGAACGTTGCGCCCTGCGACGGCAGTCTCGAGTACGTCGTCGACGCGCCGCTTTGCGGCGGGGTTGAGCTTGGTCGGAGGCATCGTGATAGTGTGATGGAGAGGTGTGAAGTTGGGGGTGGATGGAGGTTCGGGCTGACTGACATCGGCCGGAAGTGCCAACTGCCGGTGTTCGGCGATCTGCGACGCGTCCTGAATCCCATCAATTCCACCCCGCACTCATGTTTCATGCACAGCAGATATATACATTCTCGATCCACAATCGTTATCATCAATGGGCCAACGAGTCCTCTGGCCTCTAGCCTCTGGGCACCTGGATCCAAAGGGGGTAAAACGTTTACTAGCTAATAAAAGCACACGTCGCCAAACGGCGGTGTGTGATTACTGCCCAACCGTCATCCGGTTCATGCCCGCGGCAACATTGTCAACGCCATAACCACCGTACTGCGGGAAGGCGCCCTGTTGCTGCTGCTGTTGCTGACCAGGCTGCTGTCCCTGAGGCTGCTGTCCAGACGGGGCGCCCATCAGGTTGGGCGACTCGACGACTGGTGCTCCGCCGGGAATGACTGGAGGCTGCTCACCACGTGCACGGTAGTAGGCATCCCATGCGGCGGCGTGATCGGCGGCAGCTGTGTCGGGACCGGCGCCGACACCGGCGCCCCCGGGGTTGCTTGCCTGCCGCGGCGGAGAAGACGGAGGGTAGCTGGGCGCGCCGCTCGGCTGGCGTCCAAGACTCGCCTGCGACCCCGTGTGCTGCGTCGGTTGCTGGTAGTAGTGTTGGCCGGGAGCGGGAGCACCCTGGCCATGGGGTGCTTCTGCCGGTGTGGGGGTAGGGAAGGCAGGCGGCTGGGCCGGGTAAGGCTGCTCCTGGTGTTGCTCATAGGATTGAGGGTACTGCTGCTGTTGCTGCTGAGGGGGTTGTTGCTGGTAAGGAGTGTGCTGGCCATACTGATCCTGAGCTGCAGGCGGCTGCTGCTGAGGGTGTTGATGAGCGTACTGATCCTGGGGGGGCGGCTGCTGAGCGTACTGGTCCTGGCTGCCTTGAGGCGTGTGTTGGTAGCCATACGGCTCTAGGTTGTCAGACAGTAACACAAAACATGTACTCACGGGGTGGCTGCTGTTGGCCCGGCGCGACACCACGCCTGAGCTTGTCGTACTGCGTCATAGCGCGGATGAAGTTCTGGTTCATGTGCTCAAGCTCTGCCTTGTGGTCGGAGTACTTCTTAAGCAGAGCGGTGATCTCGGGCTGGAGCGCGACGCTGGACTGATACAGCTCCTGTATGTCGGCATGGTCCTCGACGCGGTCGCCGCGTGCAGGGTCCACCTGCTTGAGGGCGGAAAGGAGTTGCTCGACCATGCCAAGTGACGCGAACAGGCGCGACTCCCTTTGAGCCTCCTCCTGGAGCTCTTGAGCAGTCGGTTCAGGAAGAGCCTCGACATAAACGACAGGGAAGATACCAATCTTGCCGTGCGCCGCGCCACGCCACCACTCCTTGAATCCTCGGTCAAGAACTTTGATAACGTCTCCACGCTGGAAGCTCAGCTCTCCAAACTCTGTAGACTCGAAGGTGTACAGGGCGCGCACGCGGCTGGCGGTGTTGATGTCGACGGGAGCGGCCTCAGCAGGAGCCGCTGCCGGGGGCGGCTGGTTGTATGCGGGCTGGTAGGCTGACTGTTGCGGTTGCTGTTGCTGGTACGACGGCGCACTTTGCTGCTGCTGAGCCTGTGCTGAGGAACCCGCACCACCCGACGACGACCCTGCACCGCCTTGCCCGACACGTCCGGCAGTTCCCCATCCACCCTTGTCGCGCTTCGAGATCTCGATGGCACGGGCAAGCTCCTCTTCCTCGGCGCGGCGGCGAACTTCGTCGTTCTGCTCCGGAGCAGTATCAGGTTCCTCGAACTGCAGATCTTGAATGTCAGATTTGCGTCACGGAGCAGCCTCGACTTACTCTGAGCACGGAGCTTATCGTACAGCTCGCCCATGAGGGAGAGGTTTGGGTCACCAGACTCCTCAAACTGCCTCGCCCAATCGTGAATGTACTTGAGAGCTTGTTTCTGAACAGCGGGAGATGTGGACTGTGAATGAGTTAGTATCGGCGGCAGAATGTGCGTCTAAGCGACCATAATGCGAGTCTAGAATGTCCGCTCTCCTCGTACGATCTGCGGCAAGCACAGGTACTCACCTTGTCGAGGACCAAGCGAGTCAGCGCCTGGGTCCAGTTACGGCTGCTGAGCTCGGCATGCACAGTCTTTCCGCAGTTCTGTGCCAGCGCGTTTGCCAACTCGAGTGCATACAGCTGCACATTGGGGTTGCGGTGCATCAGGCGCTTGGCAAGCGCCTGTACAACATCACGAGCACTGCGGGTTAGATCAGCGTATCATGGGATATCAATGCTGAGATTGGAGTGGATAGAGGCCTGAGTACTGCATCGAGTAGCTCATGAGATCCAAAGCCAGATTGCACAACCATCGTCGCAGGCTGTATCGTCTAGACTTCAATGTGTGTCGCCGCCACCCTCATAGCAATCTCCCCCAGCCCACGTCCTCATTCCACTCTCTCCCATCGCACTCACCCATCTGCCGTGTCCTCGGAGACCTTGTCGGTGATCTGAAGGTTGGTGTCCCAGTCCGCGGTCGCGAGATTTTCGTCCGTGGCCTTGTCTGGAGGGTCAGCGTGGAGCGCAACGGTTGTCGGGCCGAGGAAAGGCTGGGAACGTGATTGGAGAACGAGCAGGCGTGGTTCTCCGCCACAGCCGCAAGCGGGTTCCAATACATGATAATGGAAGAGATGCAGTCAAGACCTAGTAGATCGAGTCCGGTCTCCCCGTCAGACCTCGGTGGTGTGTCGGAACAATCCCACAGGTCGATGGTATCGACCATCTCGAGTGTCCCAGAGTTCCCTCGGCCGCTTGTGGACACTCACTGACGAGCTCCTCGTACGGGTTGACCGTCCCGGCGAACATGGTGGTGTGGGAGCGGGGAAGGAGTGCGAGAGGAGGTGAGATGTGTGGAGGGGTAGATGTGGGCTGGGAGGGGATGGGTATGGATCGATTGCAAGGAAAGCGTCGAGAACGAGAAACGGATGAGGGAGCAAGGAGCTGTTCGAGACGCAATGCAACGTGACGATGACGGGGACAAGGGGGGGTGGGGAATGACAGCCCTGCACGGCCTGCAGGGGCTCTCAGTGGCGCGCGGAAGCCAGAGAGGGGCTCAGTTTTGTTCTGACGATGACGAGGGCGGCCAAGGGATGATTATCTTTACGTAACTTCAAGACGATCACAGGTCACAGCGCAGTCTTCCGCAGCCCTGTCACATCGCATCATACCGCTCTCATCACCATCATCGCCACCGCCACCTCCACTCTGGCGGTCCATCACAGCTCAACGCGAGTTATGCCCTCCACAGCATCGGTGTTGTTGCCTAATAATCGTGTGCAACATCGTGCATAAAACTGTCTATGTGCACACATCCTGGCAGTAAGATCCTGCCTAGGACCTCGTCCATCCAGAGCAATCGGTATCGAAGTGGTGGTTATCGAAGTGCAAGCTGATTGAGGGGCAAGGTTTGTACCGCCTCTGCGCATGGACCAATTAAGGTTGGAAACAGCGGGTCAACGTGGGGTTCCCGGGCCCATCTCCGACTCTGACAACCTTCTCCGTACCTAGACGGCGTAGTAGTCCACCAGCTGGGCAATGGGCAAGCTGGGCAGTGGACAAGCTTCTCATATCTAGAGGTCTATGCATACATCCGGAACATCCATCATGACAAGGCAAAGGTTGCCACGCTACACAGAAACGAAACTAAAACATAGAGATTTGATTCGTGCTTCGGTGACAATAAAGAAGCTCCCTTCCGATCCCTCCTCCCTCGAGTCGACCTCTCCAAGTTCTTAATGGGTATATGTCGTCGACCAGCATTGGGGTCCACGGCCTCGGTTGCCTGATACACAGTGTTGCCACTACTTTCCCTTTGTAGCCTTCTTGGGTTTTCCTTTAACCTTTCCGCCTCCAAACTCCTTCTGCTTGATCTCCAGAATACGTTGCGCGTCGAAGTCCTTCCCGAGCCAACGGACAAGGATGAGTGGCTGCGGGGGCTGAGTATTATCGTCCGTAAGCTGGTGTGGCATGGGACGGTGTATATCGGGATGAAGCCCGACGGGACGAGCCTTGAGCGCCTCGAGGAAGTCGGGATGACGAGTAAGGTACTCCTCGACGTGTACAAACGAGCGTTTGCGCACAAGGATGTCTGCCATACGCTCCCTTATCAACGGCATCGAGCCGCCAGATACGACCCAGAGATGCTCGCATGGCCTGATGAGCTGTGCCTCACGGCCCAGTCGGTGGGCTTCGGCCATGGCGAGTTGATTGAGTTTAAGGTGCTCCTGCTGCACCTTGGAGATGAGCTCGCCGACAGACAGCGCGGATGTATCTTCGCCATCGGTGCCCTCGAACGGAATAAGGGTCGAGACGAGCAGCGAGCCGTGGAGCATGTCCCATTCACCGCCCCACATGCCGATCAGCTCCGAGCCTGCCGGAATGACAACGTTCGCTGATCGTTAGCACAGCACGGTGTTATGCGTATGTACTCACTTCGCTTGACATTCGCAAGGACGGTGCTCATCTCATCGTCGTCGCCATTATCCACATTGCGCGCATACTCTTCCTCAATGTCGACCGTGCGAACCGTCCGCCGGGGTCTGGAGTGCGCCCAAGTCAGACCAAGCAAGCGCTTGAAGCGGTTGCGATCCACTCCATCGGCGCGGATCATCGCTTCACGTGATGGCCAACAGCGGTTGACAATGTCGTCCACATCGGAGTAGTTACGCAGCGGATTCACCATGCCCGGTGGCAAATCGATTCTGATAGGTCAACACGTGAGACACTGGTAACACTCACTCCAGCATTTCGGGAACAGCAAGGCGGCTGAGCGTCTTTTCCGTCCACAAAGCCTTGCACCGGGATATGACCTCCTTGAGCTGTTCGGGGGTAAAGTCGGTCGGCGTGACATGCACACCGATCTCGCGAGGGCGATCACCGAGACGGCTATGCGAGAGGCTACACGTCTTGCGGCCAGGCTGGAACACTTGCTTGAGTCGCCACTTGCCAATGCCAACGCGCGGGCCGCCGCCACCGCCGCAGTCGGTACACCTGAGAGGTCAGCTTCAGCCACCGTTACTCGAGATGCCGGGGACACATACCTCTGGTACTTGCTGTCGCATGATGCACATATGATTTCCGCCATGTTACCGAGTGCACTGCGCTCGGGACCACCGACAACCTGTCCGCAGGCGACGACGCGCTGACAAACGTCACAGAAACATCTGCGCGATGCGGGCTCCTCCGAGACAAGGTCGTCGTCCTCCATCGCGGTGCGCATGCGCTTGCGTGCCTCGGTCGAGCCAATCGACGAGCCGGCGGCGCCATGAGGGTCGGCAGCTGGTGGTTGGTGCACGCCGGTGCAGTCTGGACAGCGGAACTCTACAGAAATTGGCGTGGGAATCGCTGTCTTGGGCGCGCGCAGGAGAACACGTGCGACGGCTTTGCCACAAGTCTTGCAGGCCGCATGCTGCTCGATGACAATCTTCTTCTCACCGCGCGGCTTGCCCTTCTTCGGTGGTGGTGCCTGCGGCGATCCATCAGATTCGGGGGACAGCGGGCGTTTGACGGGAGAAAGCGGTGTGCCAGGCGGGAGACTCTCGCGCTTGATCGCCGGCGCGCCCGACAAGCCCATCATTTCGTTTCCCGGCACAAGGAGGTCGGATGGCGCTGCTGAGGATGGCATGAGATGGCTGTTCTCGGCTTCGGGAAGCCAGGAAAACAGGTTGTCGAGACTGTTCTGTTGCTGCAGCATGGCCTCGAGGTCGAATGCGGAAACGGGTTGCGGAGTGCTTGTGCCGCCGTTGTTACTGCCGGTATTCCGGAGTGCCTGCCCTTGTGGCCCTAATCCCATCGAGGCGAGCATGTGATCAGAGAATGAGTTTTGCGATGCCTCGATGACGGGCGAACGGGAATCGGCAGGGTTGACCATTGGGAAGGAGCCGAACTGATCGTTCCCGAACTGCTGGGCTGGAATGTTGGACCCACCAGTCACAAATGTGTTGGATGGGCCAGCAGTCGCGGGCGCGGGTGGGATCTGTCCAGACTTCTGTTGCGCGTTGCCGCTTCCGGATCCCGAGGAAGACAGCCGCTCGACGCCACTCTGTAGACGATGCAGCTCCACTTGAGCAGTGCGCTCCTTTAACCGTGCTTCTGCGATCTGCAGCTCCAATGCCTTCATTTTGAGCCGGATGGCGTCCGTCCACATTTGCGCCTGGGCAGGCGACTCGGAGGCCGCTGCGAGACCGTCGAGGAAGGGCTTGACCGGGTCATCAATCAGACTCGTTAGGCCGGACGTAGATGGTGGCCGTCCACTCCCCGGGACTCCTGCTGTCGATGCGCTGGTCTTCTCAGACATTGCAGAGTCGGATGGAGGCACCTGCATGTGGCGAGCCGGTCGGGAGCCTTGCATGGGAAACGTTTGTTGCATGAGACGAACGTTCCAGTAGGGGTCCTCCGGTGTTGGCCCGTTGGCCGGGTGTTGATGCCGTTCCATGTCATGCTGCGAGAGACCCTCCATGCCACTCTGAGGTACAGGATTGTTGTGGGTTGCGGTGGTCGGAGTAGGCTGTGACGGGGTGGGTGGGACGTTGACGGCGCCTTGATGGGCAAAGAGCTGGGAAAGGTCGAGTGATGGTGGTGCAGGAGGTTGCCCCGGTGCCGGTCCTGGGCGGGGCACGCCTTGCCCAGTCGACATGCTGACAACGGGGGTGATAGGCGAGAGAGAGAGGTGGCGCGTTTGTTGACGGTGTTGATGGGATGGTGGTTGTTGTTGTTGAGCATGGGCGAGGTGTTGTGGAGCCTGTCCGACTAGATGCGAGTGGTCGGTGACGGATGGCAAACCGTTGGAGGCTTGGGCTGGCACCGTTCCTGCCCGGCCTGCCCCGCATGCCCCGCCTGCTGCTGCAATAGGCCCGATCCCCAATACGCCTACACCGGGCACGGCTCCAGCAGACGCGCGTCGGCGCATGGCATCGGCGTGTGCTTTTGCGGCCTGCGCCTGTGCATGTGCATGAGCGTGTGCCTGTGCATGATGGGCCGCCTGGGCCTGTTGAGCCGCGGCGGCTTGGGCCTGGTGAGCCTGCGCCGCGGCATGAGCCGCTTGTGCGGCCGAGACGTGCACTGCGGGGACAGCGACGCTGGGCTGGAGATCAACCTAGCAATTGAGTCAGCTCCGAAAAAAGGACACAAAAAAGTACTGGGGTCAAGGACAATGGGCACGTCGCCGAGGGCCGAGGGCGACGCGGGCATGGGGGCGACGCTCCGTCGCGACGACGCGATCGATATGGACCTCTCATGACGCACCGCGCCACGGACGCGTGTGCATTTGTTCTGGGGCGCCTGGGGAATGCGGGGAAGTGGGGTTCGAGGAGACGGAGCTGGTGCGCGCGGAGATGACTTGTGTTGGGGACACGGACACCAACTTACCTGCATGAGCGATGTGGACCGACGGTGGGGATGGACGAGGACGGTGCGAGGTCACTACGACCAGCAATGGAGCCGGAGATGGTTGCTCCGTGGGCCAATAGCCGCGCGCACAAGCAAGGTGGCAATCAATTTCGCTTGGGATGTTGTGATGGGTATATCAACAGGGAACGGGAAGAAGAAAGATGGTGCTCCAGATTTCTCTTCCTTCTGATGTCTTGTTCGAGTCTTTGACAACAACGGTGCGATGGTATATGGGTTGATGAGGGTCGGACGATGGAATGATGATGGTGATAAGGGCACGAAGGATGGCTTTCGACGGCTGATGGATGCGATGGCGCCGGTTGGTCACAAGAGGGGCCGACAGTAGATGCACCACCACCTACAAGCGTGTGGGTCTGTGGTGTTGTGCTCTCATGCTCCGCACAATAGCGCGCTCGCTGCGTTTCTCTTCACGGAACACCTCGAGACATCATCTGCTCCTTGACACATCCGTGATTCTCTTCCTTCCTGTTCGTCCCTCCGGTCCTGTCCCTGGGGTTTGCTTTTGCCTGTGCTCGCTTTCTCGCTCTCACTCAGTTTCCGGATCTCTCTCGTTCCGGGTTCTCCGTCTGTTCCACTACATGTGCTGCCATATTGGCATATAACTTTGATCCTTCCAGTCACCCGGTCACTGGGTCACATACCCCGGCCTCTGATAACAACCGGCCATTGATAACAACCGGAACAGCTGGATGAATGACGACGAGCGCCATCTACGCGAGCAATGAAGCCGGCCAGTGAAGACCGAAAATAGTTCATTCCCGGTGTCCTCCGCGTTCCCTTCGCACCCTTTTTTCTCTTCGTCGTCGTTGATCTTGCTCCCCGGCACACACCGGTCCGCAATGTGATTGACGAAGGAGTTGTGGGTTGCTCGATGGGTCGATGGCAACCACTTGCGACTCGCTCCATCGTCGGCGTTGACCACTACTACTGCGCCGGATAAATATGGTGGGTCGCGGGTTTTGAGTGCGGGGTGGTGCGGGGATCACGAGTCATAAGGCCCGAGCTTAAACTTGGAAAAAGAGCGCCAGGTAAGTGTGCCAGTGTCTGTACCAATTACTCTGTACCTGTCTGTGCAGTGTCTTGCCGCACAGATCACCAGTCTATGAGGCTTCCTCCTCGCAGGCTGCTCGTCTTGCACTGCATATCCGCTTGGGCCCCCCCTCTTCTTCTATTTTTCCTCTTGCATCATCTTCCGCACGGGCCAACGTTTTCCGGGTCACCGAGAGCGCGAGAGCCCTGCTAGCCCCCCCTTGCTAGCCCTGCTCCCCCTGCGCCTCGATGGCTTTACTGGCCATCTGCGCCGCCAATCTTGTTTCAATTTAGTCTCCTGTCAGACCAGTCAATTCCCGATCCGCTCCCAAAGAGGAAAGTGGGAAGCAATAGGAAGCGCTTCTGCCCCTGTGCCTCTGCGGCCTCTAAAGCACCACTAGGCCTCTGGCGCTCGCGCTAGCAGATCATTGATCTGCGCGAATCATTCAAGTCAATACCCGGCCCGACCGGATGGCCATGCATATGCTTGCATCATACATCCCACGGACTTGTACCCTGCCACTTTCCAACCCAAAACCTCCACCACTACTGGAATAACAACATCCACCTCGTTCACGCAATCTCAACTACGGATACAGATTCGACATTAGACAACAAATTCAGCACAGAAAGGCCACCACAACTACAGCACCTCCCGCGGGGAAGCGAAGAGCACGGCGGGCAATGGAGGGCATCGAATATCGGCCCAAGCGGCTGGGTGCGCTGACAGAACACCGCATTTATCCTCGGGCACGACAAGATAAGCCGCACAATCAAGGTGTGGTACCCAAACCCGGCGTATCGATACCGCCATACTCAGCTTCCGCGACTTCAAAGCCGCCGGCATCTTGGTCTCCGAGATCATCGGCACCCCTAATTTCCAAGTGGCTACTTGCGATAAGCGTACTGGTGCTCCTCGTCGCACTGCGCTGGGACTGGAACCTGGAGTCGATCGGAAACGTGTGCACCCGTAATGGCTGCAGTTGGGACAAACTTCCTCCAGTGCCACGCTGGCCTCACACATCTTGGGCGGCCCACACCGAACAAGTGGGATCGGCTATCGATGCTCTCAAGAAAGCGTGTGCGACATTTTCCAAGGCGGCAATTGACAACACGCGCGGAAACGTCCGCGAATGGCCACTGTGGTCCAACATCAAGACGAATGTTTCCGATCTGGCGTCATGGACTGCAGGGGACTGGCAAAGACTTATCGTTTGGCGGCCTAGGTGGTTGCCGTGCTTGACGTGCTCGAATCCACTATCCTCCCTGCTTCCCAACCGCCTTCCGCCTCGTCGTGTCTGGTACGGAGGTGGAGCGGTGCTGTTGCTGCTCCTGTGTGTGCCACGCAACAAAGTCGACTACCGTGAGTCTACGAATGTGGCGATTTGATTTGGAGCTGCCAGTGTATTTTTGCTTACGGCAGAATCCCTCACGCCTCTTCCTGGCCTTGGCCTCCAGCTCGCGACAGTCAGCACACTTTCCATCGCTGGACAGCAAGTACACACTTGGACCAAGCGACGATTTGTTCCCCGCAGGGCAATTCAAAGCGTAGTGATCCACGAAGCGCTCCGACGGTGGAATGTCGTGTACTACCTGGGCATTGTGACCGACGATGGAGTTGTCGTGCCGTTCGAGGTGGGTGCTAAGCAAACACCGCGATACCTCACGGCTGTGCTGACGATCACCGCAGGACGTGCGACCGCGGCTCGACGCATTGGTGGAAGTGTACCATGCTGTGCAGAGTGAGGTGTTTACTTAGTTCTATAATCAACTAGATGTAACAGTGCAATATTGCAACATATACATGGGATGCAGGCTTGATTGTCCGGCAGACGGCTCACCCTCTACAGTATGGTATG
Organism: Apiotrichum domesticum; assembly: GCA_001599015.1. Classification (NCBI taxonomy): domain Eukaryota; kingdom Fungi; phylum Basidiomycota; class Tremellomycetes; order Trichosporonales; family Trichosporonaceae; genus Apiotrichum; species Apiotrichum domesticum. The sequence goes on along the minus strand of BCFW01000004.1, from coordinate 1,339,816 downwards.
AGATGCTTAACATTTTTAAAATTGGGCTCATCTACGCGACTTGCTCGACTTGCCCGACTTGCTCCCCTTCTGGCGGCCGTTCATTTCGGTAGCCGTCCGACTTGAATCGCTGTCGTCTGTCGCTTGAGTCCGGTCCCGCCGCTCCTCTCGCCGACCGTTCCCCTTTCCCTTCTTGATTCTCCTCCCCACCATCCCGATATCCTTGCCAATCTCACTTTGCCATCCGGGCGCGCGCTCGAACCCGTTCCGGCCATTCTGGAAATCCCGCAGCGCCGTAACTGCCGCTTCCCGCGAAGTTCCCACAAATGGGCCTTGTAGAACCACCGGCTGGTCGAGCGGCTCGCCCGCAATCAGCACGACGCGCGACGCGCCCTTCTCCTGCTGGAAGTGCACGTCATCTCCGTCACTCAGGACCGCACAGTGGTGCGCGGCCACCTCTTTCCCGCCAATAACCACCTTGCCGTAGAGGACGTACGCGAACGCCGTCCATCCCCCCGGAAGCGGCTGGAGAGTGTCCGCGCCAGCCTCAAAGCGCAGGTCGATGAACCAGCACCCGAGTCCGCGGATCGGCCCCGTGATGCCGTGGCTTTCCCCCGCGACGACGACGGCCGAGCCGTGCGGGAACTCGGCGCGCGGTAGCCTGGTGCCCTTCTTTTCCTTGTACGACGGCTTGGACATCTTGCGCCCCGCCGGAAGGTCGATCCACAGCTGCAGCGCAACCACGTCGGGCGGATTGTCGTCCTCGGGATCGAAGAGCGGCATCTCAGAGTGCAGAATCCCCCGCCCGGCCGTCATCCATTGCACGTCGCCAGCGGAGAGTGCCCCACGGTTACCGAGAAAGTCCTCGTGCTGCATCGATCTGGAGTCAGCTCTGTCTTGAGTAGTGGGGCTCACCCCTCGAGAACATAGGTCACGGTGCTCATACCCCGGTGCGGGTGGTCGGGAAAGCCCTGGCCTGGGCGCAGGCGACAGTAGTCGAGGATGAGGAACGGTGAGAGGTTCCACAGCCCCGGTGTCCCGATTGAACGGCGCACGCGCGCGCCGACCCCCTCGGCCGTCTCGAACGCGGCCACAACTTTGGTCGGTACCCGCGCCGAGGGGAGACTCGTGGCTTGCGATAGTACGGGCGAGGCTGTTGAAGGGATGGAAGGCTCCTGGTCCAGGGCCATGCTCGCCATCGCGGCGCCGGCGAGGTCCAGCTCGGTGACGGACCCGGTGTCGGTGTCGGTGTCGGTGTCGGTGTCGGTGTCGGTGTCGGTGTCGCTGTCCATCGCGTCCTGTGTGTTGCGGGATAGCGGATCAGATTGGGCCAAAAGTTTAGGTGCTTTTACTTTATAGCCTGTTGCCAAAATGCATCATGACCGCATTATGGCAATTATGACTAATGCGTCACATTGACGGAGCAGTTCCATCCCGCAATTTTCGATTAGATAACACACAAGCATTCGCAGCTGATGGTGCTTCTGTCTCCATGTCTCTGCTTCTGTCTCCTACATTTATCGTGGCATTCACCAGGACATAGCGGATTACGAGCATACTCGATGTAGATACCGCAGACTGTGCCTGTTGTACTGCGACCAGTCTGGTTACTACCCCCCTCTGTTGACCTGTTCCCCTGACACATAACCGGAGTACTGGAAACTCCCTATGGCGACAAGATGCACCACCACCAGGTCGCAAGCGGAGAATCCAACTACAGTTGCTTAAGGATCCTTTCTCTAACTTGCCCGTCCGCCTGATAATTCTCCTCCGCGCAGCTCAGTTGACACAACATACATAATACAGGAAGCACACCAGTGGCGGGCTGGCAGCACGTCTTATCCAGGACCAATCTGAGAGTCAGATCCAACCTGGCTGACGAACTCACCTTTGGCATGTCGTGGTGTTCACTCAGCTGGTCGAGTTTCTTGTTCAGCGCATTCACGCGGTCCCTATGCGTGAGGTGTGCCTCCTTCTTCGCCCGGTCTTCGCGCTAGACGTGAGCTGGTGCAACACACCCAATATCAGTATCCGCGACTCACCCGCTTCCGCATGACTTCCTCAAAGCGGCGCTCGGCGTCTGTCATCCGCGGCCCTCCAGGCGCAGGCGATGCGGACCCCGAGCCCGACCTCGCCGGTGCAGGGGACGCCGATGCCGACGCCTTGCGCCGCTCCCGGCGCTCCCGGTCTTCCTCGTCGCGCTCCTTGCCCTGCTCGCGGTCCTTGTCCCTCCGCTTCTCGGCGATCGCAACGTCCGCCTCAAGCTGTTTCCGCTCTTCCGGCGCGTGCGACTTCTTCTTCTTCTTCTTCCTGCAATGTCAGCCTTTCAAGCAGTGGAGTAGCGGAGGTGCCAAAACTCGAACCGCACCTCCTCCCCGTCCCCACTCACTTGCCGTCGTCGCCCTTAAACTTGAGCGAGCCGCCCGGGACGACGGAGTAGTCGCTCATGCTGACGATAGTCGCGACTCTGAGAGCCAGCGTCAATGATCTAGGATGATGACTGGGTGGATGGAGTTGAACGAGCAGGGTACTCCAGTTTGTGATGACGGAGGTCAGAGGTGGCCACTGGGGTGGCCACTGGGGATGGTCGTGTGGTGAGCACCGGTATCAGTGAGATAGTGGAGGTTTGAACCCACCAAAAATACACGTAAACTCCCTTCTCCCCTCTGGACTTCTCCCCTCTGGACCCACCGCGCAATGTCCGCCATGCGCCAGTTGTCCGCCAGTTACACACCCACACTTTGATCTTTTGACTGCCGCCGCCGACTTGCCGAGAAGAAACTTCGAGCACCAGTTTGTTGTCACCACCAACCTCCAAAAAACAACACACTTTTCCCACCATGTCTTCCGAGCAGATGCCCCAGTTTGACGCCGCGACGCAGGTGAGTACGCGGAGAAGGGCATTGTATTTCGGTGATCGCCTCGGCGATGCGCATGCGAATTGTTCCATCGGACTCGGTGGCGTTCCCGATGAACGATGTCACCGCTCCCTCCCATTGAGGACATACTGACACCCAGGCCGAGCTCCGCGAGTTCATTGACCAGGAGTACGTGCCATTGCAGCTGCCAAATCTGCTTCACGAGCTGCGTGCTAACCAGACAGGCAGGCCAAGGCCAAGATCCAGGCTTCCGTCCACGAGCTCACTGACCGGTGTAGGTGTTGATGTGCTGGATTTGAACAACATCAGGGACACTGCTGATGGACAGGTTGGAAGACTTGCATCACCGGCTCGATTTCGTCCAAGTTCTCGAAGTGAGTGACGAACTGTGGGAGAGGAACATGGCAAGACCATGGCGTCTCGAGTCAGCTCTACTGTCCAGGAAGGATGAGCTGGGCGTTGCTTCGTTCTCTGGCCGGCTGTTCGGGACTGGAGCGAACTCGGCTGTCCCCACTTCGCAGCCTTTACACGACTCGTTGCGCATCAGCTGACGCCCAGGTCCGAGGCCGCCTGTCTCGAGAACTGCGTCGACCGCTTCCTCGACACATCGCTCTTCATCGTCAAGCAGATCGAGGAGCAGAAGTCGCACATGTAAAACAGCAATCTCGTACTTGCCTAGCTCTCATGTATTGCATCTCCACTGATCCTGACATCTCCCCATCTGCACAAGTAATCCCCACCCGCAACCATGTTGGTATCTGATCGTACAGCTCGTCACATCTACAGTACTCTACGCCAAGCAAGAGGGCACAAGGCCCTCCACTACAGGTTCTAATTTCTACAGCACGTGAACGGTGCTGCCGTTTGAAGGCTGATATATTGATATAAGCTGTCTTTCGCCCTGTCGGCCTAGTCGACAACAATAGTCTTGCCGACGGGAACGACCGAGAACTCGTCTTCGCTTACGCCATGCCTCACTCGTGCCTTGGCGAGGTCGACGGGGGGCAGGTTATCTGAGAAGGGTGTCAATACCAGCGTCGTTGGGCTCCCCACTGCACTCACACTTCTCGTCGCTCATAATCCATGTACCCCAGTGGACGCCGACGCTCTTCTTGACAGCAAGGTTGCGCGCCATACGAACAGCGCCCTCGGGATCCGTGTGCTGGAGGTGCATGTGCCACCGAGGCTCGTAGGAGCCGATGGGAATCGCGGCGAGGTCCACAGGACCCAGGACGCGTCCAACGGCTTCGTATAATGTCGGCGAGTAGCCAGTGTCGCCGAGGTGCAGGAACGACTTCCCACCAGGCCCGTCGGTCTTGACGTGGAAGGCAGACCAGAGGGTAGCATTGGTGTCCTTGGGCGACCTCGCCGACCAGTGCATTACGGGGACGGCGGTGATCGTGTACGACTGTTCAACACCAGGGCGTTTGAGCGTGTGCTTCGTTTCCTGCCACCAGTCGAGCTCTGTCACTCGCGAAACACCCAGCTCGCGCAGGAACTGTCCAGCACCGCTAGGAACGACCCATTCGCAGCTGTCGCCGAGTTCCTTCACGGCTTCGGGATCCAGGTGATCATAGTGACTGCCGTTAGCGGCGATCACCACATCTGACGACTCACTTGTGCGAAACGAGAACCAAGTCTACGCGCTTCAGCTCGTCGAGAGTGCAGGGCGCAGGACGAAGACGTTGGGGAGCTACAATGGAGGGGAGGGTGCGGTCCTGCAGTGCCGGATCGGTGAGAATCGCAAGGTTGTCCAGGGTCACATAAGTGGTCGATTGGCCGAGCTGCAATATTAGCATCGGCTGATGGAGTTCGACTTACCCAGGTCAGGGTGAGCTTGTCGGTGATATCAATGTCATTGCCGCCGGTTTGAGTGCGCTGCACAGTGGCTGGCAAGTGCAACGGCATACCCGAGGAAGTGGGAGGACGAGGGACGACGGCAGTGCCGTTTTCCGTCCCACAGTTGGGGCACGTCTTTGCTTGTCCATTAGCGTGTCCATTTGCGTGTCCGTTTGCGTGTCCGTTTGCGTGTCCGTTTGCGTGTCCGTTGGCATGTCCGTTGGCAGTTCCCTTGGCAAGCGCGTGCGCGTGATCTACGCCGTGTCCGACGGTTTCCGGTCCTTTGGCACCACAGCATCCCATTTCCTGCTGAGGCACATACTCCATGAGCTCGTCGCTGAGCGGCTGCACAGGGGTCTGAACGGCTGCGTTTTTGCCGAAGAGAAGCTGAAAGTCGGGTCGCTCAATTGGGAGATCTGGGATCGGACGCTCAGCAGGAAGGTCGCCGTCGAAGAAGAAGAGTTTGCCATTCAGAGTCGAGAGAACCAGCTTCCACCAGGCCCATTCCTGCGGTGTGAGGTGATGCCCCGCGTTGACACAACTCACCCAAGCTCCTTGTTCGCGCCACTCAACATACGGGTTCCAGAAACGACCAGCAAACTTGAGACTAGAGAATCTGTAGAATGAGAATTTGGGCAGAAACGTGTGATGTGCTCAGTCAAAGGCGTGACGTACCTCCGCTTGATCGCAGCCTTCTCCTCCTCCGTCGCCGGTACATTGGGGTCAACGTCGAGCGAAGATAGCGTGCCCTCGAGCTCGCGGTTACGAGACCGAATGTGCGCGCGACGCAAGGTATCGGTGTAGGCTGTGGTCAGTGGGGTTGGACGCGACTTGGCATGGACCACCGGGCTCCACACTCCAAACTCGGCACTGAAACGTGCCTCCAATTGCGCCCCCGCCACCCACAGCCAAAGCCCCAACATTGCATGGGTACTCACCATAGTAGCCGAGCCACGCGCCGGTCCATGCGAGCGGGAGCGCGATGGCTGCGCGCCGGAGCGTCTTCAGCATGGTTGACATGGGCTCCAGGTGCTGAAGGCGAGCGTCAGAAATCTTGTGTCGATGGAATAGAAACAGAAAGAATCGGAAGAACAGCAAATACAATCTAAAACATTTCATAAATATGGATGGTGTAAGGGACGCGCTTTTTTCGGCACGGGCGGCGCAGATCGGCATCGGCCGCGATCACGATACTTGGATTTTTTTGTTTTTGCGCGTACCGTCAGCCCACCCCGTCCAGACCCCGTTGATCCGATGATTTCACCACTCGAGTTGCACCACGTAGCTCGAGAGGGCACGATCGATTATCGAAGGACCATGCATGAGTGCCGAGCGGTTCCGACTGAGACGGTTTAATGCATAAGCAAGATTATCATTACTGTCTCCGGCGGCCTGCGCGGATCGAGGGTCGGCAGGTCGACGGGCGCGACGGGGGCGGCGGTACGGCGCACGTGTCTCCTGCGCGCAGCAACTTCGATCCTTTGGTCCTTCGACCCAACACTCATCAGCGTCACTAACGTTGGAAGCTTCGAAGTTTGGGCATTGTCCATCTGCTCAGACTTCTTGCCGTCATCGCCATCCTCTCATCGCGTGAAAGTCCCGTAGTTCTGCGGATCTGCGGTCGACGAAATACACCTCCCGTCACACTCTCGACCTAGACAATTCACTACCACTGGAACACAATGACCACTGGACCCACACCACCAACAGTCCTCGACGAGATACTCCCCCTCCCCGGAGCCTCCCCACTTGGACCCACAGACTCACTCCTCGTCCCCGTCCGCCGCGCACTCGCTCTCGCTGTCATCGTCGTTTTCCTCCTTACCACCGTGTTCCTCCTCGTCGCCCCCGGCCCGATCGACCGTAGCCCTGGACACGGGCACGAGCTCCGGCGACTCCTCCGTGGAGAGCTCCATGGAGACCTTAATATCATTGCCGACCGGTGACCATGGGCTAGCAGTGCTGTGAACCCCAAACGACACCAGACAATAGCACGACAACCTGGGTCTCAGATCTCGGCCCTTGTGCTGGTCCGTCCCGAGGATGTCCGAGATGACATCGTAGACGTCCACCGCAAGTCACCATCATCCCGACGCCAATGATCCCGGACGTCCGCCCGCCGTGAGACTTGCCGCCGAATGCGCAGGTACAGCACCTGGGTCTAAGTCGTACAAGACGTGTCTGCCACCATTGTGCTCCCTCGACGACAACGACCTCCACCTTGAACTAGTCACTACCTCCACATCACTCTACTGTTGTTCCGTTACCATACCCGTCCACGGTCCATTGATACGTGTCGCCCATACCTCATGCCAGGGGTGAGATATGCATGTGCCGCCAGCAAGATTCAAAGATCTTGTGGCAAGTCTACCAATGTGTCGTTGTCTAGCAGGGCGTGCGCGCCCGTGTGTCGTCCTTCGTTGCAATGCCCGAACGCTCACGCGCTCACACCAAACATGCCCTTCACGCCGTCCCACACCTTGTCGTCGCCCTGTTTCCGCAGACGCTCCTCGACCTCCTCGGCAGTGAGCCACGCGTGCTTGGTGTATCCAGACTCCTTAGACAGCTTGGGCTCGCCGGCGAGAATGTGCGAGCGGAGGAAGAAGTTCTGTGGTGTGAGCGGCTTGATCACGAAGCATCTTTCGGGCCTAAACTCAGGGACGCTTGCCAAGCATCTCATGGTCACAAACTCACCCGCTGGTTGCCATCACGGATGACGCCGACAGGCTTGGGAGTAACAAGCCATGTGTCCATTGTGCTGCCGCCGAGGCCGCCCTCAACGCCGGTGAGACGGGCTGAAACAGCCTCGTCCAGACCCTCGCCAGTCTTGACCGCGGTCGAAGGAAAAGTCCATTTTCCGTTGCTCTCAACGAGACAGAAGAGCTCCACCTCAGGTGCACGCTCGAGAGAGCGGTCACCGCGCGCCTCGTCGGCCTTGGCCCAGTGGTCACGAGCCGTCTCGGCGTGCTCTGCCTCGTACGGCACTTCTCCAACCTCGGGCGCCGCGCCGGCAATCTCCTCGCCGTAGTACGCGCGCTCGGTGGCATGTTCCGACTCCTGGAAACGGCGATACGCAACCGATCCGGGCTTGAAGTAGAACTGGGTAGGGCACGGGTTGCTCAACGCATGGCGGAGCTTGAGCGAGTGGGCAAAGTACGCCTTCTCAAGCGGCTCAAGGGTGCGCGTGAGGAGTGGGGAACGCGAGAGGAGGAGCGACGCGGTGAGCTCCGGGGTCGATCCGGGGGCGACTGATGCAAGACCGCGGCGGAGGACTGAGATTAGCGCCCGAGCTCCACTTTCGCGCTTTCCAACTCACCGTGCCTCGATGGTCCCGAGACGATAGAGAACGACATGGCGACGACCGGCTTGGCAATAGCGAGAGAGATGTAGGTAGGTCTCGTGTGATGGTGATGAGATCAAGCGAGCTGCCCTGCTCGGCAGTGTGGACCAGTTGCCTGTTGCACTCGCCATCAGCAAAAGTCGAGGGTTTTGGGATTTTCATCCTCGGAAAAAGACCACTCAGGTTTTCTTACGTAAATGAACTTCCGCCACGTGGCTCAGCGGTGGTTGCCGGTCGCGCCACAGATGATTATTTTGCTGATTATTTTTTTTTGGGTTGTGCTTTTTTGACGCGGTTACGCAACAGTAGTGGTGGAGTGCATGGAGTGTGATGTGTGTGCGAGATTGATTTTGGCAACCGGCCAAACAGCAATCTACATCGAGTATCGTATCGAGTAGCGCGATCAGCAGACAGCGAACAACACCCAAACAGCAGCTAGCTTGCCCCTGTTTGCATGTTGTATCCCCTCTCTCACTCTTCTCCCCATCAACTACTACATCAATCTCGTTTCCCTCGGACCATCATTCGCCACTCATCAACATTGCCAGCTCGTCCTTCTGTCTCCTTGCCTCGTCTTCGTCCTCTTTCACCACTCATTACGTCTTTCACTCTTTTTCAAACATCGTCTTTCCCCAACCGGTGTCCGTCGACTCATCTTCTACGGCCCTCGTTTCACCTACGCTCTAAACACCCTTGCTCGACGACGACTATTGGGTCCCGTTCGAAACAGTCACGCGCGTCTTCTGGTAAACCGAACCATCGAGCTCAGTTGTCTTCTGACGACGGTGCTACAACTCCTCGTCGCCGTGTACTTCCGGCCTTCCCTCAAGCTCTCCAGCCGCCAGAACAACGGCCCGAGAGGGACCGACTTGTCCCCAAGGGATCTGTTATTGACAGTCTAAAGACAGCTTTTTCGGCACGTCTTGCTCCGGTTCTCGCATCGGTATCCGCTTTCGCGTCGCCTCTCTCACAGCGGCTTCAGGCTACTGCAACTTGTTCACCCTCTCACCCCAAAGTAGACGGAAGGAAGAACGTCGACTCCTTTTGGACAGCTTTCGACAGGCAGTCGGTCAATAACCTAACTGCCGCAGCCGCCATCCTCGTTCGACTTCGTGCAAAGGGATACACTATTTGCGAAATCCAAGGTCTTCTCAAATCCGCCATGACGAGTTCTTCTTCGACCCCTGGTGGGTCTGCCCCTCCTCTGGACTTTGCCGCGTTTGTGGACAACATGACTGGGGCGCTGGAGGCGAGCACCTCTGCGGCTTCTCAGCTTCCGGACAAGAGCGACATGAGCTTTCACCGCACGCTCGATCGCAAGTTTGCAAAGGGAATGGATGGCATCAGTGCTCGTGTTCTGAAGCTCACCAACGAGCTGCTCGAACTTGCGGTACAGTCGCCGTCTGTCGACACCAAATCAGATGGCAAAAAGAAGATTAGCATCAAGACGGAACTAGAGAACGAGGACGTTGTGGTGGACCACTTCCGGAGTTCAGTGGTCGACATTGTTGACTCTTTACTAGAGAACGCAGTATGTCAACCAGAAGGTATCTAATTACTAACAGAGAAGGACTCTAATCTGGATGAGGCGAATGGACAAAAGAAGAAGGCCGCTATCGAGGTGAAGCCATCAGCTGTTGCCCAGGCCGGGAGAAAGGTACGCTCACAGGTCAAGTCCTAGATCATTGCTGACTCTAGCTCCCTGGACCCGCAGGTATCTCCAAGAACATGCTGCCCGCGCACCTGATCAACTCGCGTGATATCCCAAAGCCGCAGCTTGCATTTCGTGAACCTGTCAACAATAGCCACGAACAGGCACCGTGGAAGCCTACCCTGCCCTTCAAGCATCATGCCATGGTCCCCCTTGAGTGGCAGCCTTCTGAGGATGATATGCCGATATACTCAGAGGACGCCATCATAACTCCGGAGAAGCGTCAGAGGGATCGCCGCATGCGCTATCACCCGTACTACTACGAGACGACGCATCTCCCATACCCAACCGCATTATTCACATCGACTCCGCCTATCGTTCCTAGGTCGTTCGAAGACACGCCTTTCGAGTTTGTCGACACACCAGAGCAGCTGGAGGCTCTTACTGAGACGCTTAAGCGTGCCCCCGAAATCGCCGTGGACCTGGAAGCAAACAACATTCGCAGTTACTTTGGCATAACCTGTCTCATGCAGATCAGCACCCGCCAGGGTGACTGGATCGTCGACACACTTGCGCTGCGTTCCGAACTCCGGGAACACAAACTTGGCGGAGTCCTGGCCAACCCGGAAATCATCAAAGTTTTCCACGGCGCTGACTCGGATATCATCTGGCTTCAACGCGACTTTGACATTTACGTCGTCAACCTGTTTGATACGTACCATGCGTGCAAGGTCTTGGGTGAGTGTTGCTGACGCATGACGTACGCTAACACTTCCAGAATTCCCGCAGTTCTCTCTCGCCTCCCTCCTCAAGCTCTACTGTGACTTTGAGGCTGACAAGCGATACCAGATGGCGGATTGGCGGATTCGTCCCATTCCTGAGGAAATGCTCTTCTACGCTCGCGCGGATACCCACTTCTTGCTCTACGTGTATGACAGCCTCCGTAATGCGCTGATTGCGCGGGCATCGCGTACACCATCACCGGCGGCAGAGGTCGAGGGGGGTTCTGGCGCTTCGACCCCCAAGCCCAACCCTCAGCGTGCGATTCGGGAAGTCCTGGAGAAGTCCGCCGAGACAGCTCTGAAGCTGTACAGCCAGGAGCCGTACGATCACGAGAAGGGAATTGGCCAGAATGGTTGGGGAAATCAGATCAAGAAGTTTGGGAAGAAGGAGGTTGATACAGAGTCCGGACACGTGTTCAGGCGGCTCCACTATTGGCGCGACACTGTTGCACGGGAACTGGACGAAAGTCCTCAGTAGGTCTGCAGGCAGCAACTAAACTGACTTTTAGCCACGTCCTTGCCAACCATATCGTCGTCGAATTGGCTAGGCTTCGTCCTAAAAATGCCGTTGTTTTGAGCCGCAAGCTCGCGAAGGGCGCGCCACTTATCCAGTCCCGAATCGATGAGATCGCAGTTGTGATCCGGGAAGCGTCTAAAGAGTATCAGACAGCGTCAGAATCAAAGGTTACCGCTCAGCCGACAAAGTCAGCTACGAGGAAGCCACCCGCCGTTCAGGAGAAGGTGGACGAAACCCCGGCCAGCAAGAAGGCAAAGACAACCGCAATGTCTGTTGATGATTGGGCGTCTCTGATCCACAACAAGCCGGCCGTGAGAGCCTCCACGTCCTCCCTCTTCGGCAACAAGTCCGGAAAGGCGACCGCGGCGCCAGTCGTCTCAAAGGCCTCGTCGTCTTCATTGTTCGGATCCTCTCTGCCAGGCTCTAAGAATGTTAAGAAACCGGCACAACAATCCCGCCAGCCGAACCCCGTTGCTTCCGGGTTTGCCGCCGTCCAAGCCACCATCCACGGCGAGCTTGTCCCCGAGCGTGCATCGACAGCGGAGGCGGCCCACAGCGGTAATTCTAACCCCGTGGAGCCCAACACACCGGTACTGGACCCGGAGGCGGTCGAATTCATTCCGGCGGCAAAACGGAAGAATGCCGCATCCGATGCTCAGTCAACCTCGACGCCATCCTCAAGCCGCACCAACGCAAAGAGCGACAAGAAAGCGGATTCGGCGTCATCATCGACACTCTCCAAAGCACCTCTGGTCAACGAAGAGGGCGTTGTGACTGTCAAGAAGAGCAAGAATGCGGCCAAGAAGGAGAAGCGAAAGGGGGCGGCAACTACGGCTGCTGATTCGTCGAATCTAAATGAACAGTCACCGGCCCCCTCAGCTTCGACTAAACAAAAGAAGGCCAAGATCACGCCTGAGCAGATTCCCACGTTTGATTACGCCGCCGAGCCCAACCTTCTGGACGACCCAAGCGCCGCGACACGCCAGACAAAGAAGACCAAGGGCAAGAAGGGTCAGGACAAGAAGAAGAAACCTTGTGAGTTGCGATTCCTTACTGATCGGGGCCCCCGAACGGCGTGCACCGATCTCCCTCAATTCTCACGTGGTAGCTGACATGATCCTCAGCTGATGGCATCGACACGTCGGATTTCCGTCGGGCTCCCTCCGATCCCACGGCACCGAAGAGTGGGAACCGGTCTGGTACATACACACACTGAACTGGCTCGAGGCGAGTGGAGGTCAGCTAGTGGGCTGGGTGGGCGGCATTGCATAGGTTGAGTAGATCACGGAGATCATCCACTTGGTGTGAACATATACAGGAGGCGATGTTCTTGATGCACTATTGCATAGTTCAGTGGGATATGTGGGCTGCACATCGGAAGGGAGCTACGAGACGAACAGTCACAGGGCAGGGTTTGGGACTCGGCTCGGGCTCGGCAGAACGGTATGGCATGGTCGTCGGACAAGGTCTTCCGATGCGAGGCGCGGACAAGAGTTGAGCAGGAACCAGGCTCGGCGACCAGCCTATGAGGAGACGGTTTTCATCCGGAAAAACTGACCTCCACCTTGGTGAGCCACTCGGGGGAATTGTAATCTCCTAGGAGATCGAGATTGAGATGGTGAGATGATGTGGCATCATGCCTGCTATGACGTCCCCCGAGGCCCCGATCCCCCCGCGCTTGGGCTGTCGGGAACGTCGGCAGTCGGTTTGTTTGATTCCGCAAGGTTCAAGCCAGTGGTTGTACTATGTAAGTTCTACCTCCACTCGCCGTCCACTCTTTGGCTGGCCGCTCTATACTGTATTCCGTTTATTATCGGTTCCATTTGTTTTTCCCCCACCCGGGCCACCCGGGCTACCCCGTCCCTTCCGCGCGCGCTCTGATCGCATCCACTGCGGGGCAATTACTCCGGCTCTCACTCTCTCGATATTTTCTGAGCGCCGAGCCGCTGCAACCGCCGACCATCTTCCTCTCCCTCCTTCTTCCCTATTGCTTTGCCTTGTCTGCTGCGCGCTGCGACCAGTCCAGTCCGCTCGATAACCTCCGGACCTCGCCTCTCTCAATGCTATCCCTACATCCTCTCCTCTCTCCTTTCCCCGCTTCATCCGTTGCCTCCTCCTTCGGCTCTTTGCCGCTTTCAGACGCATCCTCCCTCTCGGACCCCAATTCCGGTCCAGACTCTTGTGACGCTCGCTCGTCACCGCCGCGCCGCCCAATTGCATCCTAGCCTGCGGGCCCCTCGTCACTCATCCCCGCATCCCAATCCGCCGGCGGTCCAGCTCTTGCCTTCACTCACCGCCTGAGTCTTGATCCTTGGGCATTACACCTCGTTCACCTGCCCTAGTCCTGGTCCCTTCCCAACCCCGCTTCCCCACCGTGACCATCCGTCCAGCCCCGCTCACTTCCAGGGCGTCCCACAAGCCTGCGCGCAGAGCGTGCCTCTCGGCTCCTCGCCAGCGACTGGCTACCATCCAGTATTCGGCATTCGGCACGACCGGCCCACGTTCGCGGTCGTCACTGTCGGCGCATATCTACAGACTACAGGGACAGGGAGCACTCCCAGGCGGTCGGGACTGGCACATGGCCCTTTGTGTCTCTGCATTCCCCGGATCGAGACGGAACATCAACGACTCCCCACAACACGCACGCAATCGCACCCAAGGGGACACTGCTTCCGCTACCAGCAACCATCTGGACATCGGGGTTGCACTTGCATCTGGACAATTCCTCTATCTGCGCTCATCTCATCCTCGGCCATCGACTTTATCCTCGCGCTGTCTCGAGACAGGCCAATCGCTGCCACATCATTGTTCGAACGCGCTGATCTCTGTTCGGTGATCCTTGCACAGCTAGTGGACCTTGGATCCGACCATTCCCACCGTCTGAAAGATCGCGCCGATCACGGAGGTCCAGTCGATCCTGTCGAATCTCACCACGCATCTTGTCGAGTCTGCCATCATTCATTCCCTCGCCCGCCATGACGAGCAGCATCACTGAGCACGGTCACTTGGACGGCTCGTCGATTGGGCCCTCCGACGCATATCCTCCACTCACATCGGCAACTGTTAGCATGGACGACGCCAACGGTAGTGTGGCGGGTCGTGGCAGCGACCAGGGGAGGGCACGATCGACGTCGGGATCTGCGGGGTCAAAAGGCTCCGCATCGGCCGCAGTCCGAGGCAATGATGAGGCACGACAAGGGTTGTTGTCTGCCACAACACCGACCAGGTCCGGTTTTCCAGCGGTGAAGAAGCGCAGTAAGGATGAGGACAGCGAAGCGGAGAAGAAACCGAAGAAGACACGACAGACGCGTGAGTACTCGTGGTGTACACAGTGCATCAGGATAAACTACTGATGATGGTTCTTGGGATCACGATCGGGATAGTGGCTGACATCAGAATCATGCGATGGTATGTCACCCTGATGGTTCGGCAACATGTCCTAACCATGCTGTTCTGATTGATGGATATGATGCTGACATGCGAACAGCCTGCAGAGCCCGCAAGTAAGTCTGCATCAATGTGTCCGTGCTGGCATTCTTGCTTACATCCTTAGAGTAAAGTGCGACCGTCCGCCACCTGGCACTGCGTCGAATGACCTACCGACTAAGGATGTGTGCTCCCACTGTCGCCAACTCGGCATGCAATGTAAGTTCCAGATTCGATTGCATCGCTGACAATCAGGCACGTTCGACTATAAACCGAAGAAGCGAGGACCCCCCAACATGTACGTATCCACCCGCGATCAGTGTGCTCACAGTTCAGGTACCTGAAGCGGATGCAGGCTTTGAATCAAGCTGCAGCCATCAGGTCGTCGGAAGGCAATGCGAGCACGACAGGCGGAAGTGTCATGCATGCCGCTGACGCTGGACCTGGTCCTGGGACACTAGCCTCCCAGAATGCCCTGCATCGGAGTGCTCTATCTGTACCCGGTGTCGGTGCGGCACCGATACCACGAGGCCACGATGCTGTTGACGACTGGGCTCCTGCGCTCACACGCACCATCGGCGTTCACAAGCAACGGACCGAGCAGCTCTCCCAAGGGAATAACGGGTACACACTATCGTCATCTTTCCTCCCGTCAGGCGGCTCACCTCCGAGCGAACGCACGTCGTTCATCACCCAGGGCCTTCGAGGGACGAGTGGATATGATACGCGGGAGTTGCATGAGGGCCATGGACACGACCCACACTCGCCATATTCGACCATCAGTCAGACTCTCAACCCCATCGAAGCTATCATTCCCCGCCCGCTACTCATGCACCTCATCGAGCTCTATTTCGATTATGTGTACTGCCTCGTTCCCTGTTTGCACAAACCGAGCTTTATGCGGGACCTCCACAACCATCGAGAAGAGCGACCGGGGCAACAGGAATGGGTTGCTCTTGTGTTTGCAGTCGTCGAGGCGACACTGGTCCAGATGCCTCGCTCTTTTGTGTCGCTCCCGAAACGCGAAATCAAGATACTCTTTTCCCGGTCGTACTCCCATGTCAAGTCGTTCTTAGACCAGGAGTTCCACACGCTCACTGTGACGAGAAATATCATTTTATACTTCCACAGCATCGCCGCACATCACATGGGTAACCCCTTTGCGAACGATATCATATCAGGCGGAAACTACCTTCTCTCGCTCCGCCTACGACTTCATGAAGAATCTGTGAGTGGCACTCAGCGAAATAGTGCTGACCAGCTAGAGTTATCAAGAGTTGAATCCCATTGAGAGGGAGCTCCGGAAGCGCATTTTCTGGTTACAGTACGGAAGCGACAAGACAGTATCCGCCATCGACAACTCCCCGGTGATATTCCACGAAGTGGACTGCGGGGACGTGACGCTTCCATCACCTCTGTGAGTAAAACATTCGAGGTCTGTGAGCTGATAACAGTGATGATGAGTTTCTCACGGAAGACGCCTATCTCGAGCAGCCCGAGAGACATACTCCGGTGTTGGCAGGCTTCTACTACATCAGCAAGCTTTTCCGACGTGAGTACAGATGCATACGTCTTCACCGCATCTCTAACGCTCAGTGCTTGGTCAGGTGCTGGACAAGCGGAGAAGTGATCGCGCAAAACCTCCCTCCGGGGTCATGCTGCAGATGCGAATAAACGAAATCGAGCAAATCTTCCACCAGGTCATGGGGCTTATGGACAATTGTCCTGATGCTCTCAAGCTGGACGCGACGGAAACAGCGGCAGGAGGCGAAACGTAAGGTTACCTATTGATCGGCACTAACCTTCAGAATTGACCAGCAATACTGGGATGCGCAATGGGATGCCCATGTGTCGGCCGATATTCGCCAGCTTGTTCTCGACCCGTCCAAGGCGAACCGTGCTGTGGTCAAGGATGGATTCCTTGTCCAACAGGCGAACATATACGTGACTCAGCAAATGGTGCGATATATCGTCTTACAGTATCGGGAGGAACTCGGCCTCCTGCAAGACAAGGAGCTCCAGCAGCAATCGGGCTTGGTTGAGAATGAGCCGCCTGGAGCTCCGTCGCGTCGGATGTCTGTCGTCCGCCGCCTGGGACTGACAGAGGCGGACAGGGACCAGATCGCGAGCGATCTGCTTGTCATCCTCTCCAAGATCCGCATGGAAGTGATTGCCGTGAACAGCGTCGCACTAGTCACCAAGGTTCGCTTCATCGCCTCGACCCTCCTGGATGGCTTCCAAACCTCCCCGCCTCCCCACGCCAGCTCACCGGAAATGGTGCACGCAAACGAGCGGACCACGAGAGTGCAGGGCTATCTCTGTGAGTGCTCGAAATCAGATACCGGTGCGACTGTGCTGACTCCTCGCCAGGGGACTTTTTGCGTATCCTGTCGGATATCGAGGCGTTGTATGTAATGGACGACGATGACTAGGCTAGTTTCGTCGTGACTCGTTTGTAACACTGCACATTATGTGACACCATAAACGGTTGGCTCCCCAGGACGTGCAGGTAAGATGATGCGTTTGGCTTGACGGAAGAAGCTCCCGCGAAGGAAGGCTCTTGGATATATGTCCTAATGCTTGTTCGGGGCAACCTTATCTGAAGCGCTGGGTGTTGCTTTTGGAGGCCTCCCGTTATGTTAGTAAGGTTCAGACACCAGCACTGCTATACAGGTAGTCTCGATTCAAACGACGGAAGCTCTCTAGAGCGATGGCTTAATGTCTCGGTGTCTATTGAATCAAACGAGATCCGCTACTGTAGGACCCTGGCGGGTACCTGGCGAAAACATGGTCCAAACGATGTTGTTGAGTGTGGCAGCTTCCGTGTGGTGCCATTCTGCCAGTGACAAGGTAAGGGAGTGGCTTCACACAATCACCTCCCTCCGGCGGATGTTCTCCAGCACTTCCATAGATCCATCGGAACATGACGTTCTGACAGGGATACCGTCAATTACTCGCTGCCCCGGCGTTGATGATCTTACAACTCCAACTTACTCTTTGATTTCTTTCCCACTCACTCCATCAGAACATGTTGCAGCCTCTGATCTGGGTGGTCGCACTCGGCGCTGCACGCGCAGACTTCCGCCCCAATCTGTGGTTCAACTTCACGTTGCCCAGCTCGAGCCCGGTCATATATTATCTGCCAGAGTCCAACGCGACGTTCACGAGATGGAACACGTCCTTTGCCGACTCTGACCCCGATCCCGACAAGTATGTCCCCGGCGCGCTGGGCAAGGGCGCGAGCTCGACAAGCATAGATGTGAGCGGATACGACGAGGCGGTCCTCAACGCGCCATTCACCGGCGTGTGGTTCCTCGGTACCGCGGAGGATACTGTCGATGCACGCAAAATTTCTGTCGACGGCAACGGCGCCCAAGAGAACGGAACCACATTGTTTACAGAGCTCGTGGGCGCGGACCGCGTGCTCGCGTCCACGACGGGGCATGACTTTGGGCTCCACGAGGCACGCATGAACGGCAAGGGGACAGGAGTCATGAGCGTGCAGGAGGTCATGTTCACAACGGGGATAATGAGCAATGCGTGAGTTAGAGGCCGTTACGGGCCAGGTCGGAGTGTGGAGTCGGCTGACTATCAGGTCGTCCTGGTCTGAAGCGCTGGCGGCCGCCAAGATTGTGCCCGTCGTCGTGAACGGGCAGCCCAACTCGCAGGCGACGCTCCACAATAATGCCCGAGCTGGCGGAACGTGGAACGTCTCGACGACCCTCGGCCCACCTGGTACGTGTCTCCGCCATGTTAAGGCGCCAGACTGACAGACAGAGGACCAGATGATGATTGACACGCTGCACGGAACGCACGGGGTGACGTTCCGGATGCCGATTCCGGCCAACACCACCCTCGTAATCTTGAACGGCACGTTTGGCCCCAGCCACACGGTCATCTGGGTGGTCTACACCCCGCCACCGCCGTTCATTGCGAGGGAAGAGAGGAACGAGAATGCGTCGCGGCTGTCGACGTTTAACAAGTGGACGGGGACAGGCGCGCTCCATCTCCAGCACCTCGACCCCGCGGTCCAGTACACCGTCACTGTCCGCGCCGGGGAGGAATCCGAGGGACAGGGGCTCCACAGCTTCATCTGTGTGCCTGGAAGGTAGTTCATCCGCGCCGACCAGAGCTGATGCTTAGTGCCGATGCGACCACCGCGACTGTTGATAACAGTAATGCGGGTACTCTCGGCAACCTAGACAAGCCTCCGGCGAGTACTGACTCTGGGCCGCAAGCTGCCGTAAACCACAGTCGGACCAACGTTGGCGCCATTGCAGGGGGTGTCGTGAGTGACAACGCTAGCCAGCGTCTGACAGCAGGTGGGCGGTGTCCTGGGTCTTCTTCTCATTCTCGCTGCCGTCTTCTTCCTCGTTCGCCGCCGCCGCCGGAATGAGGTCCAGTCGCCAAAGGCCGTGCACCAGATTGACCTCGTCCATGACGGTCCGCCCTCGGAAGAAAAGGGTCTCGCGTCGCTTGTCAGCCCGTACACTAGCCCCTACGCAAGCCCGGATGCCACCGCGAAGGCCAACTCGAACATAGGGGCCGGGAGCGTACCCGGCGGACAGCCGCCGACGCCGACTGAGGGTTCGTCCGTAAGCGCCGAGCCTGTCGTCCCGCTCGAACCGCTCTCCGACCGTGCGTATCTGAACAGTATCGGCGGGCACCACAACACGCTCCTGAGCCCTGGTGCGGGGCGGCCGTCGCCGTGGGGAGGGGAAATGCCGCGGAACCCACCCCCGCTTGCAGCCGGCCTCCCGAGGTTGAAGAAAGAGCTGCTTGCATCGCCAACTAGGCTCGGTGCGGGAGAGGGCCAGAGCGGCATACGTGTCGTCGAGCACGCCGAGGACGCCGAGGAAGCAGGCCTCGTTGTCGGCGACCGCGAACTTCTACCGCCCATGTACCGCTCCGAGTGGGCCGCCCGTCAGGGGCCTCCCCAGACTTACAAGGGGTAACCGCCACTGCCAGCTGGTCTGATCGTGGCTCGTTCAATTGTTTCTACTGATTAGTGCCTCGCTGCGCGCGCGATTTCGGTTTCCATCGGACTGCCGAAACGAGTAGTGTACCGCAGTGCGCAGCGCACTGTAAAAGTCCCGAACAAACTGTATCACCGTAGCCGACGGATTCCGTCTCGTATGATCAGTAAGCTAGTATCTGTACACGTATACATGAAATGCTGCGCAGACAACTTGACAACATGTGAGCTGTCGTCAAGAGGCAAGGACGCAAGAGGCTCACGAACGTCGTAGCGAAGCGGCGTCGGCGTTCGGCCGGCCCCCTCGGTCGACCGATAACGCTTCTCAAAGGAGAAAAGGGTTGTTCATGGAGGTGGACGATGTTGTGCAGACAACATTCCTGGGGGATCTGAACAATTTGAACAACTACATGACGTCATATACCGTGTGAGCCACATGTTCTTCATGCAGAAGCGGACTAGCGGAAGCAGTTCGCAATGAACCAACAGATCGCCACCCAGCAATGAACCGTGTCTTCCATCAACAATCACCTCATAGCCTCACCTCCCACTCTCCCTCCTATCCTCTTCATCCGTCAAAATGGCCCTCGCGCTCCCCGGATCCGGGCCCGGTACGCCCAAGAAGGACAAGGAAAAGCGGAAGCGCGCGCGTCCCAAGGAGAAGAAGAAGGAGGACCGGGACCTGGACTCGGACGCCGAGCTCGAGGTTTCCGCCGAAGACCTCGTCGCGGAGGATGCGGAGGGGGACGCGGCGGACGCAGAGGGGGACACGGATGGCGAGGATGAAGAGCGTGGAGGGGGCAAGCGCCGCCGGCGCCGCGACGAGGACGAGGACGAGGTTGCGGCCGCGACCACTGCCGCGGTCGGGCTGGATGTGAAGCGTGCAGCGCAGAAACGGCGGCACGACATCCTGTGGGTTTTAGATTTGGGGGCTTTTCTGATTCCAGGCTTTTGCGTGGCTCGCTTGATGAGGAGCAGAGCAGACGGTTTGACGCGTTCCACTCGGCTGTCATTCCCAAGGGCGTGATCAAGAAGGTGGGTGGCTGGCTCGGGGTGTTGCTTTGCCAAGTCACCCCATTGCTCTGTTCCCCTGTGCTAACGACAGGTTGGCAAGGACCTTTATGACCAGAATATACCGAACAACGTTACATCCGTCGTTGCGGGTATGGTCAAGGTGTTCGTTGCGGATGTCGTTGAGACTGGTATGTCGGATAAGCTGCCGAGGAATGCTGCTCGTAACTGACACGGACTTATTCTCCTTTCATTTCCGTTCATGTGCCATTACAGCCCGAGAAATCCAGCAGCACACCAACGACCCGACAGGCCCGCTGCAGCCGTACCATCTTCAGCTGGCCCGCATGCGTCTCCAGGAGCAAGGCGTCGTCCAGCGACCGGCGGGATTCGGCTCAGAAAGGACATCGACCGGATTGCGGCCCCGCCGTACGCTGTTTAGGCGGTGACAGCGACAGGCTCTCAGCCGCTAGTATCTGCTCCTTCGCGCCCCGCATTCTGGCTCTCAGCTTCACTCCATGTACTACATTGTATCCCATGTTACTTTTCATACTGCACGCCCATGCACCAGAGATACTGTGGCACTGCGTCTTAATGCACAGTCGTGCGAGCCATGATCATGTTGACTACTTCAGAGTTCCGGGGGACAATGTTCATAGCTTCTATCGTCTAGGCTCTGTGCCAATGCGGAAACACCGTGGATGTGTCCTATGAACCTTCGCTTCTATTATTAATACAGTGACAGATTGAAGAGATATACTAGCGATGCAGGGAGACAAGGAGCCGAGAAGAAGCGCCAAGATGGCCGAGCTCGATCGACTTCGAGATTTGAGAGATTAGAGGAGGAGAGAGATAAGTGCACCAGCACCAAGGCCCACAAGGGTCGCGACGCCCGATCCAACGTGCACGCCAGAAGCGCCGTTACCGTTGTTGCCAGGCTTGTTGTTGTTGCTGGCGCCGCCCTCGACGGCTCCGCCACCCTGGGTGGCAGAGGGGTTGAAGATGGGAACATCCTGGGAAGGCTGGTCCTCGATCTTGGTGAGAGTGGGGATGGGTCCATTTCCACCCTCAGTTGGCTTGAGCAAGGGGTTGACGGAGGTGGGGGTGGCGCCGTTTGTGGCCGAAGTAGAAGCGCTGGAGGTTGAGTTGTTCGTCGAGTTGGTTGTGGGGGTTGTCTGTCCACCGTACAGCGGCTTGTTGAACTGGTCGGCGAGCTTGGCAAAGCCAAGAGTGAACGGCTCAACACGGTGGATCGTGTAGACGTTCTTCATGAAAGAAGCACCCAAAATCATGTCGAACCGGGATGTGTCGGCCAACACGTAGAAGCTGCCGCGGCACTGGGTCATGTCGTAGTCCCTGGTGCTCGCGAGGTCCCACTTCTGCATGTCGTACTCGACGCCGCCAAACGTAAAGGAGACACGCTGCTCAGTCGAGTTGAGCGAATCGCAAGGGAAATTCCACATGCCAGAGTTGGCCGGGGTCTCCACGGCACCAGGGATGAAAGAGTAAACGGCCTCGGCAACCTCGCGCGGGACGGCATTGGAGGACGTGCCACTGTCAATGAGGGCCCTTGCCTTACCGCCGGCACCATCGGTGGTGAGAATCTTGCCATTGATTGTCATGTTGTCGAGCTCAACAACCCAGTAAGCGAGGTTCGAAGGGCTGTCCTTGGCAGCCACGACTTTGAGGTAGTTGATATCACCGGTGTAATATTGCGAGTCGATGCCACCAAGAGTCAAGGCGCCTCCTCCCACTTTAGACGCGAGGTCCCAGTTGAGGTCCGTCACAGTGTCGCGGGGAAGGTAGAGCGAGAACGTCTGCTCGCCTCCGGCGACGAAACGCTGCCACAGAAGGTCGAGACCCTTGTTCTGCAGGGCCCCAGGTAGGGCGAAGCCCATAAGACCAGCAATCTGGCTGTCGGCGGTGTGCGAGGTGTTCGCAAAGGTTGCCGCGCCTGAAGGGATTAGCATCGTTCAAGCATGGTCATGCAATATTCTCCTATACTTACCGAAGCTGCCCTGGACCCAATAGTCGCCCAAAGTCACCTTGTCGGCAACCTTGTAGCCCGTCGCCATGCCGACACCATACCCGGCATTGAACTGCGGGTTCGCGGTAGCATTGACAGAGGTGGTGGACTTTGAGGGATCGTAAAGAGGAGCATTCACGCAATTCGTCGTGTCGCAGGCAGAACGGAACCAAGTGTCCGCTGATCCAGTGTCGATAATGACCTGCATGCTCTGCGGAGGTGTTCTGACTGTTAGAGCGGCAGGTCTGGCAGTGAGGAGCTCATGGGCACTTACCCGACTGAAATCGGGATGGCGTACGTGTAGTCGTGGCCCCAGCTGATCACCCTGTAAAGTGGTCAGCAATCTCCCCAGGCATGAGTGACGTGATAATCAGACTCACTCGACATCGTCTACTGCACGACGGTGCGGACCGTCAACGGCCCGCCGACGCGGGGTAGAGTGAACGGGAACGGTGTACCCCGTCGACTTGCGAGCCTGGGGGTGGGGTGCGGCGAGGCTCGGCGCGGCGAGCAGCGCGAGGAGGAGGGCGGCGTACATGGCACTCGGAGCGCTTGTGCGATGGCGTCGAGTCGGTTCAGGAGGACGAGAAGATAGCAGCCGAGTCGCAGTAAAGTATCGCTTGCTACGGGATGTTTGTCTTGCGGACAGCGATACTGGAGGTGGGTCGGGCAACAGATAAAGTGCTTGCGTGTGGGTTATGTATCCTTTTACCGTCTGTCCCGCTATCTCTCATCTCTCGGGATGGAATCGACAATTGTAACCACCACCGTTCCTGCGCCTCCTCCGCGTCCATTGCCGTTGCCTCTCCGCCTCTCCCTTTAGCCCTTCCGGCGTCCTTCCGGCGTCCTTCTGGCCCTTTAGCCTTTGGCCTTGGCAGCCTCTCTGTCCCCCCGCTTGTCTTGGGACTCTGGGCCCTGGGCGGTGGACCGCCCGTTGCTGTGGCGGAGATGCGGAGAACCATGTCTAGTACAAGTGTCGCCATGTCGTCCGCATTGGGCTCTTTACGTTTCGATCTACAAACCTCCAGGGCCCCCGGGCCTACTCTCGGTGCTGGGATGCGGCAGACAGGGACTACGGCGATGCATCGATGTACTGGAACCGGGGAATGGAGGGATTGCGAGGGGAACTGTTGCATTGGTCCATGCTCCATGGGCATGCGATCCCACAGCTCTCAGGCTCAAGCTGCTCAGGAGAGTCCCTGGGATTGCCTCAAGAGCTCCAGAGCTCTAGGCTTCCAGATCTCCAGACTTCTCGGCGTCGCGAACAAGACCACAGGTACCCCAGTTCCAATCTCTTCCACCTCCACGCTGTTGTTTATCTGCCTTGGCAGTCCCCTGTCCCCTGTCCTCTGTCCTCTGCTCTGATTACCCTGCTGGCCGCTGCCCCCCGGATTTTCATGATTTGTCCTACCGTACTTTGGCAAACCCTTTCGATCAGGCCCCCTCCTGCCGAAAAAAATCCAGGCGCTTGGCGCGCGCTGCCATGTTTCCTGTTCCTGAAGCGCCAGCGCGCCCCGTCGCGCTCAGCTTGCAGCTCGCAGCTTGCAGCATTTGCCTCATTGATCACTGACCCGTGACCAGTGGGCGGTGTACATCAGTACTGCCACCCCCATGCATACGAGAGACATCCTCAAGCTTCAGGTCATCGGGAACCGCGAGCCGCCAACGAACAGGGCACAACAGCGTTTAGACTACACCGCAAACAGCAACGGCACGAGTAACCCGTCCTGCCCCGCTTGTGTCAAGTCGGTGCAAACGAAACGCGGTGCACAAACCTTCTTTGTGGAGGATGGACAGCTTGGACAGTGAGCTGTTGCTCAGTTGCCCAGCCGGCTAGTAGCTAGTAGATAGTCTGAAGACCTGACTCAGGGTCCAAGGGCCCAGGGAGGGGATCAGGGGTGCGCAGTCGAGGGTCGCGGAACATCACACATCTGTCCCATATGGCTGTAAAGCTGCTGGCCAACTGGCCTGGCCAGCATGGAGCCGCGACGATCTGCAAGATGGGGAGCATCGTGGGGATCGTGGGTCTTGAGGGTGGATAAGGGTATGCACCACAGCAAACTATCCAGAGAGGAAATAGCGGACTGTCAGAGCATAGGGAGCTTAGAAGCCTGGGAGAGGAGCCGAAGTTTCAGCTTTCGACTGGTGCATCGCAAACTGCGCGACTGACTGCAAGACTTGTACCGCTCTTGAGGGCACGGGTAGCACGGGAAGCACTTGGAGCCTGGAGCACAGGCAGCAGCATAGGAGCAAACCGTCAAGGACAGTGGGAGAGATTTCATCCGAGCCAATTTGACGGTATCTCTAGATCTAGTGTATCTGTCTTGCTCTCTATGGCTGATCTCGATCTCTTTCGAACAAGCAAACCCCCCAATGAAAAGGGGGTTCACAGGAGACCGATCTGCGCGGATTGCAGGCAATTCTACGAGAGATCGACAATCTGTGCATCAGTGTGTGCTCGCAGCAATCCGCAGATCCGCAGGCCAAAGGGCGCACGCCCCCAGGGGCCAACGTGGCCCACTCCTGATCGTCGTGATCGCCATGCGGCCAGAGTCCAGGCTGTTCCAATTTTTTTACATAATGTCTCTCTGTGTTGACCCCGTCCTCTCTCCAGAATACCACTGTCCCGTCTATCGAGATGCTGCTGTCAGCAGTATCGGATACGCATGAATGTGTCCGCCCAACGACAGGCCACTGCACCGATATCATCTGGACGCAGTCCTGAGGACGGAGACATTTTGCTGTCCATAACGATCTCCTACCCGCGTGGCCGTGTGCCTGTCAACTTGCTAGCTCGCAGGGCTGTGTTGTGGGTTCACGCGGACCTTCTTGAAAGGGTTGAGCGAGTTGCTTGGCTTTGTAGGAACCATATGGGGGAGCACATTGCAGGTCCGAGGCACCCGGTTCCTGGACATGCTGGACAGCACATCCACCCCCACATGTGTGCTGGCCAATACCTGCGCAGCTATGGAGAGGGTATTGGTATGAACAGCGCGCGCGACTACACAAAAGTCCAGGTATTTGGATGAGGCAGGACGACCAGGAAGACAGCAATGCTGTGACTGTGGTTGATACCAGAATTCTATCGGATGGGTTAGTTCATACGTTATCGGCCTGTCACGAAGCGTTGTCTCGGCTTCCTAGTTCTTGTCGCGTTACTCTTTCGTGTAGAGTACCTGGACACAAACGATTGTTGAACAGGAACAGGAAAGAGCAGGAATGGGACGGTTATCTCGTCGGGGCAGTTATCTCGCCTTGGCATATGCCCCGAGTTGGCCGAGTTGGAAGTTGGCCGAGTTGGAGTGCCCTCGGCCACATGTGGCAGTAACTCGGACCTGTCATCGGTTCCTCCTATTGTCCCTTGCCCAAGAATGTCGGCAACAAGTATGCAAAAAATAGCTATGGTGGTGCCTATGGTGGCTATGCGGGGTACAATGATATTATAGAGCAATTAGGGAGATAAATTTACTGTATATGGCGGAAAGTCGTAGATAGTGGTGGTACAGTACAATGAGAGGGCTTGGTGTATAACGGTGTAGGTAGATGATCGCTATGCGGAGATCTGTGAGATGTAGATATAGGACTCAGCACCAAACCGCGGCCGTCCAAGTAGCCGCGGCGAGGAGGAGGATGAGGAGGGCAGGCTGCTTGGAGTGGCTCGCAACCGGGTGGCGCGCGCGGGTCATCGCTGTCGACGCAAGCTCTGTGATAGTGGGCTTGGGCGCATCGCCCGCCTGCTGGGCGCCAGTCGGCCGGCCGCTTCCGGACGTGAGGTGCTTTCCGCTGCGGTCGCTGCTCGAGTCAAAGTAGATCATGTTTGAGCCGTCGAGTGCCGAGATGTCGTCCGTCGGGTAACGCGCATCGTTGGGGGCCGAAACAGTGGCGAAACCGACTGACGGCGGGTCGTAGCGATACACGCTGTAGACGTTCTTCAGGAACGTGCCCCCTAGGAGCCAGAGATCGGTCGGGCTGGATTATGGCAAAAGAAAACGGCGGAAGCCCATTGCCCATATTCAAGGAACACCGAAGAAACCCATATCAGCATGTTGACGACATCGGGACAGTTAGCGACACGCCAGGGGGCATTCCGGCACACAGTCAGGAATCATAGAGCGGGCATGTCGAGAGGCAGAGAGGTTTGCAAGGAGCATCTGTTTCAGCACAAGAACAACACAGAGCTGGTCAACTGGGCCAATGGCCCGCTAGAGTTGCTCACCTGTCGAGGCCAAGGAGTGCGCCCGTACACTGCGTCCCGTTGATGGAGACAACAAGGTCAGGTGGGTATATCGGCCAGTCGACTCCACCGAGGCGGATCGAAATTTTCGGCAGAGTGGAGATGGACTTGCACGGAAAGGTGTAGATGTCGGCATCGTAGCCCAGCATGGAAAAGGTCACCTGTGGATCGATCGCGGCTCCAGGGATGTGCGAGTAGATCTGGGCGACGACGTCCCGCGCTCCAAGAGCAACTGTCGTTCCCGTGTCGATGATGGCCAATGATTTTGAGTCGTCGCCGCGTCTGGCATCTAGCACAACGTCGTTGACCGTCACACCATCCAATGGCACTTGCCAGTAGACTGACGAGTCCCGAACGGCGTCGACATAGTGCACATCGCCGGAATAGAGGCTTCGGTCAAGACCACTGGGGTGTCAGTTCTCGTTATTACGTGCGCCGCAATCCGGGCCGCTCTCCCCTCTTGCCACAGCCACCGCAACCACTCATCACGCTCACGCAACACACCATCAAACACCACCTTTGCAGTCGCTTGGCACTCACCCCAGCGTAATGTGTCCACCAGGGACCTCGAAGTGGGAGAGGCTGTGGTCCAGCTCGCGCCCCAGGTGGATGCCGAACATTGGCTCTGGCCATTTATTCGCCTTTACGCTCTCCGCCCACCATGAGCGCGGGTCCTTGCCGACGCCACCATTCGGCCAGCCCAAGCCTAACAAGCCCGACTTTGTGCTGCCCTTCATTGCGCCCATGCCGTCGGTCTCGTTGTAAGTCACGAGGCCTGTGGTCAGTAAGCAATGCGGATCATGATGAGATCTCAGTTTGGATGGGCGAGGCGAGTCAAGGTGGATGACGTCACATGCGTCGACGATTGAGGTCGAGATCATGCCAGCTGCGAGACACAGGCGAGACATGACCTTCGTCATGCACCACTGCATAGCAGTCTGTCTCGCTTGCATCGCACATTCATGCCTTCCAGACGTCAACGGGCACTCACCAAATTGCTGTTCGGGCACGGCAGTCCCGGCGATAGAGACGACGTCGTGCCCGTAGGTGCCGTCGACGCCACCGATCCCATAGTTTTGGACAAACGGCTTGTCGTTCTTCGCGTTGAACGTGCTCGACTTTGTGCTGTCAAAGACAGTCACATTTGTGCAGACGTGTGCATCGCACCCCGTGTAGATCCACAGCGTGGTTGAGCCCGTGTCGACAGAGACGTTGAGTGTCTGCGGAGGCGTGCTGCAGGTGTCAGTGCCAGTGTCGGGACATTGGGACAGTGAATGTGCAGCCGTAAGCCAAGCAATTGATTTTCCGCGGGCGGCGGGATCGCCACCGGCGGCCACCACCAGGGCCACCGCCGCTCGGGACCCGACCCCCGTCTCAACACATCAGCCTCGCGCCTCTCTGTTGGGTTGATAGGGTCGATGGGGACCCGCAGCGTCCAACGCGCCAACCAACCACAAGACGGACAAAGAAAAGAAAGAGAAAAAGAAAGAACATACCCTATGTCAATCGATACACTCCAGGCGAGATCGCGATATACATTGTTGATGCTGCGATACGTCAGCCGTGCCCCAGGCACTCCATGCAAGACGGTGACAGCTCATCTGCTCTTGCACACGGTGCGACTCACCCGGTCTCCCACTCGCGCTTCCGGTTCCGCCGGGTCCCTAACAGCTCGCTGTGCTTGGCGCCGACAGCGACGAGCTGCTGCACAAGCTTTGCGCGATTCGGCGACAGCTCTGTGCCATCCTCACATTGAGCGGTGGCAGAACACACGCCAGGGGCGCCCCCTTCTCCGGCCGAATTCCCAGGCCGTGGAGATCGTTCGACTGTCCTGGAGATGCTCTGTCGTCGACGCCATCCATTGAACCCGCGCGCCGGTTCGGTGGGAGCATGCTCCGGTGGCCGGGCGATCTCGCCCCCTCTGTCGGATAGAGGAAGGGTGCTGGCGAGAGTGTCGCCCGCGATGGCGAATGCGAGCACGGGGAGAAGCATGGTGCACGATGGTGCGAGTGAGAGAAGCAAGGTCGCAAAATGTCGTTGCATTCATCACATCGGTAGTTAATAGCAATCCATGCCATGTCACTTGCCGGCTGGAGGAAATTGGAGAGATTGGGCGGCTACGGCGGCCACGGCCCATGATGGCCCACTTTCTTTGTTCTGCAGGGCGGGTCATCAGGTCATCGCAGGCGTTCAGCATCAGGCCACTATCATCAAATTCGGTTCCAGCACAGATAGTCTCGCCGCCCGGCATCCGAGCTTCCGAGTCACGAGCATCGACGTACGAGATCCTGGCCCGACGGCGTGGCGCAATGATGTGGCGCAAACCCGAGAGACGTCATGCGACGACGAGGTCGGAAATTTCGCAGCCTGTTCCGCCAGCAGGAATCAATGAGCCCTGTTGCCGACCTGTGGCCGTTGACCTGTGGCTTCGGGGCCAAGACCAGGACACTCGTGCACTCGCCGAGCATTCCGTGCCGTCCAGGTATTGCGCATGATCTCCCCGGATCCCGGACCCGGCTCCGTGCATGCTGGCCGTGCATGCTGGCCGTGCAGTTGTCCGAGATGCCGAGGTGCACGGCCAGGTGTGAGAACGTTCCAAAGCAGGATGTGCGGGAAATTGGGATATTGCACTTGTCACATCGCACATGAAAGGATAGGATAGTGCCTGAGTAATGTGCGGACCAGCATAGCACAAGCGTAGTAAGTCACCCTCTGGATGCTCTGGCCAGAACCATGACGGCAGCATTGCGCAAACTACGGCAATCTGGGCAATGGTAAGACGCAGCATGCAGCACACACTCCGCATCACGAGATTGAATTCCATCCACTAGCGGTCCAAAGTAAATGACGAGTGCAGTGCCTGACTTTCGGCATCCATCCCTCCACTTTGGGCCCCACCGCCCTCTCTGGGCCTTTCAATCCGCACTGCCTCGACTTTGCACTTCTCTTAGTCGGATTCCCATTCAGCTCTACCTTATACCTTATCTCCTATACTCCTAGCCTGCTCCGGCATTCAAAGGGAAGCCAGCCGGATGGCGATAGAGCGCTAAGCGACCAGACTCACCTACAATCTACACACTGAGGGCTGGGCTAGGCCAGACGGTCAAAGCTGCACGTGCAGAACCAAACTGTGGCCAAAGTAATGGCAGAGCACATCGACGTCGTCGGGCATCATGATACGTCGACGCGCCGGCACCGCCGTCATGCAGACGTATATAGCTGGTGGAGCAGCAACTCATCCACCCTCCTTTCCACCCGCATTGATTCAAACTACGCCAAGTCCACCGACGACACCATAGCCCTTGGCACTTCACCTGCTTGACCCACTGATCTCCGACGCATCGAAAACAACGTGAACGCCAGTCGCTTGCGGTGACGAGTTCCTGACGGACCCAGCGCCGACGGCGTGACGTGACACTGGGGCCGTCGGAGCTGAGGTAGAGTCTGCCGCCGCTGCTTGGCGTCGCGCTGTGGTCACTCCCCTTGTCATTACCCCATGAGACCCCACTCATGGGCGCGCCGCGTAGTTTTGGTGGGGGTTGCGGATCTTCGAGAATGTTCCGAGACTCCTCCATGACAGGCATGTGTCATGAGCACAATGGCGAAGGAGCGAAGGAGGGAAAGTGCGGCACGTCTATGCTAACGCGCTGATCACACATGAAGGACTTTTCAAATGGCCCACAGGCGGCACGTGTGAGCGGGCAGTGACTTGAGGCCTCATTATTTTCGTAGTATGCGTGGTTCATTGCAAACTGAATCTTGAATCTGCTCTGCCAGGAAACACAGTGCATTCATCCTGTAAAGACAGTGCATCGGGAGGGGAGGATGAGAGATTACAGCAGGGGTTCGGGTGGGGATAAAGAGCCGGGTACGAATTACAACGCGGACATTGGACAATGCTATGTTTATTGATTTTTCCTATTTCTTGCTTTACTAGGCTGTTCGCCCTATGATACTTACCCACGACACAATGAAATACGGGTTTGACGGATGTGATGTCCATCGATTGTCCGGAAAGCGGGCGGTGGGGGAACGCTGTCTGTAGAGCGTATCCGTCGCTGCTTCGGGAAGACGTTTAGACGTAGTAGTTGGTCGTCCACACCTGGTTGGGGTTGCCCGCGTAGCACTGCCAGGTCTGCACACGGTTGCCGTTCCACAGGTTGCCGTTGGTGTTGTCGATACACTGGTCTGCAGAGGTCAGCCTGTGGAAAGTTGTGATAGACTCACTCGTGTTGCGGAGGCTGATGTGGCCGTCACGTCCGTTGAAGTACCACTCCTGGGCGGGGATGTTGTCGTAGCACTGCCAGATCTTCAAGCCGACACCGTTACCGGGGTCTGCCCGTCAGCGCCAACTCCCAACTTATCCTGCTAATACTCACATGAACCCGCATCGAGGCAGTAGTTGGTCCCGTAAACGCGCACAGCAGTGTTGCCGTGGGTGAGGACAAAGCGCTGGGCGTTGGTGCCGTTGCAGTCGTAGATCTGGACGGGGGTGCCGTTCACGAAACGCGCGCCGGCGACATCGAGACACTTGCGGCGGTTACCGTACGGGTGGATCTCGGTGTAGCGGCGGCGGCGGTAGGCCTCGGCGTTCGGCTGGGTGTCGGCCGCCTTGCCGGCGGGAGGGGGAGCGCCAGAGGCCTCCGGGGCGGCAGCGGCGGCGGCGGCACCGTCGTCGGTCGGGGCGGGGTCGCCGCCTTCGTCCTGGGCGAGGACGGGGGCTACGAGGGCCGCGAGGAGTACAAACAGGGAGATGGGAGCAACCATTGTTCTTGTGCAGATGCGTGGAAGGTAGTGCTAGTTGGTGTCTGGAGTTGAGTGGCTGGAGATTGGAAGAGTACTGTGTTGGGGAGTACGTTGGTCCGGATGAGCAGGGCTTTATATCTTATTCCCGAGCGTCTTGGTCGAGGTGTCCAATGGCTTGCACACCGCGGTCACATACGCCATCCGCGCGGCCCCAACAGCTCAACGCGATATCCGGGTTTGCCGATATCCAGGTTATTCCAGGCTGACATCCGCCTCGGTCAAAGTGACCACGGGGACTGAGAAGTCGGACGAAAAAGCAAACACAACTATGGCGGTGTAGGGCGGCCTCTGAACGCTGGACTGGAGACTGATCGGGTGTGTGTTCCCGAGCCACAAAGTCGCATCAGGTCAACTTTCACTTGAGCTCCAACTTCATTCCTTCTCACGTACGTGCAGTGCCGTCGAGGCAGTGATGCTCGTCGAACGGCATGCCACACGGAAGTATCAAGGCGCTGAATACCAGTGTCACTCCCTCCAGAGCGAACAGTGGTGAGGACCTGGTCAGTGGACTGCTCTACCTGTTTATCACAATAACGATACCCTATCCCATGCAAGATCAGAATTCTCCGGTCGGGACGGACACGACCGGCGAGCAGCAAAGATAGCCGTCGTTCCCCCGAACTCAGTTGTCCATTCCAGGTTCCCACAAATCGTCCAGTGTGGCGGTACGTGCTGATCCGCGACGGGGCGCGGAGCTCCATGCTCGCGGCAAGCTGATATTCCTCGGACCGCACAGCGGGGCACAGGCGGGGCACAGCGATCTCTAAGAGAAGACGAATGCGGTGGTGTGACTTATGACCTTTGGCGTCAAGGTCGGATTGGGAATGTGCGTGACGCTGTGGGACGGAAATGGCGGGACAAGACGCGCACTCGGGCGCCATGTATATCCCATATCTGCATAGAATCTCATTTCGCGTCATAAACTCATAGACAGAAGACGGTGCCTCGAACTTGCAAAGTCTGGCCGGGGCCGTTCCGCGGTGTCATCTCGATGACCCAGGAATGCGGAGACGCACGGGGCCAGGCTTGGCGAGGCCACGAGGAACGCCGGTAGTCTATTCCCTCGTGTGAGGCGAGATATCTTGGGAACTTCGGGACTCTGGGGCTTCGGAAACGAGAATAGCCCAGACAGCTCCATATGCCCAGAAAGCAGGACGGAAAGCACCAGCCGCGGAATGCCTGGCACCGCCACACCCACGGCGATCGCCCGACAGGCCCCGAACCTTGCTAGCTTGCTGATCGGGGGTGAGGTATGATCGACGGACAAAACGTGCTGTATCTCGGGTCCGGCTGGACAAGCTGGGCTGTGATAGCTGAGGTGAGATTGGTGAGATTAGATCAGAACGAGAATGTTGCCAATGCCGGGGCATGTTCCTCACCCCGTTAATGATGCAATGCTCAGTGTTGCACTGCTTTCTGCTTTGTGAGGAGGAGTAGACGTCAGTCAGCCGTCAGAACACATTATTCTCCTACGCGTGGTCTATGCTGTGCGAGCGTTATCTACGCCCCGACGCATAGCCCCGTTGTCGTTATCATTGGCGTTCAGAGAGAATGGGCAACAGTCAAAGCCCTTTCCGGATCTCCGGCGAACATACCGAAGCTGTCGCGGAAGCAATCCAATGCTGATGGTGATGACCCCGACTCCATGACCCCTAGCTCACTTCTTGCACTTCATCAATTCATCGCCACACTAAAAGCCATGCAAAACCCACCCGGTAAAATTACCCACCCAGTCCCGCCACCCGGAATCTAAAAACTTTGAGAGAGACGAGCTCGAAGATCTCCGCCGACAATGTCGAGTTCGACAGACGTGATGATGGCGAATGTATCTGCATCTCGGGCGCCACCTCTTCTCCCACTCTTCAAAAACACGCTCGACACCGGCCCAAGATGTCGATGCTCAGGACCATGTAAGTCGAAGCCGGGCGCGGTGGGGTATAGGAGGCTGAGGAAACGTGCTCGATTGCGGCGCTGACACTGCTCTTCTCTCCGATATCGCCATCCTCCATCTGTTCATCGCCTTCTTAATCCCCCCGCCTGATCCGACCCCGACACCCGCCCCACTCGTCCCACTCTGCACCGCCCTTTCTTGATCCATCGATGCCGCACATTTGAATGCTGTTCCGGTTCACACGAGTAGCAAGCCGAGAAACGCGCGCGTAAAGCGTGCGCTCGAGGAGCGCGAAGCCAAGATTGTCGAGAATGAGAAGACGGCGATCTTCGTGCGTGGCCAGAACACGTCGGAGCGCGTGCGCGATGCGATGAAGGATCTGGTGAGTTGAATGCGCGGAACGCGGAGGTCGACGAGAGGAATGGGAATGGAGTGAGAGTATAGACATCAAATGGCACCGCCTCAGCAGCCCATGACTGACAGGCAGTACGCGCTCAAGCGCCCGCTCGCGATCAACTTTTCGAAAAAGAACGACATCCACCCGTTTGAGGATGCGTCGTCGCTCGAGTTCTTCTCGGGCAAGAACGACGCCGCCCTCCTCTTCACGGGCCTGCACTCCAAGAAGCGCCCGCACGACCTCGTCCTCACGCGCATGTTTGACGGCCGCGTGCTCGACCAGCTCGAGGTTGGCCTTGATGCCTTTACCCCCATGTCGGCCATTCCCACCCCCAAGGCCTCGGTCGGCACCCGGCCGCTCATGGTCTTCCACTCGGACCTCTTCGACACCCACCCCACCTTCCAGCACCTCAAGTCGTACCTCCTCGACACGTACAATGCCCACCACGACACCGGTATCCCCCTCATGGACATTGAGTATGTCATCTCCGTGACGGCCGGCCCGACAACCGGCTCGCTCGAGGAGGGTGCGCCGCTCCCCAAGGTCCACGTCCGTGTCTTCACCATCAAGCTCCTCGCCTCCGGCTCCAAGGTGCCCCGCGTGCAGCTGACCGAGATGGGTCCCTCTGTCGACCTCTCGATCCGCCGTGTTCAGACGGCGGACCCTGACGTTCTCAAGCTCGCCATGAAGCGCCCCAAGATTGCCAAGAAGGACGTTGAGAGCGGTCTCGGCAAGAAGCGCAAGAACATTGAGACTGACGCAATGGGCGACAAGGTCGGCCGCATCCACATCGGAAAGCAGGACCTTGGCAAGCTCCAGAGCCGCAAGATGAAGAGTCTCAAGGTGGGACGCAAGGAGCGGGCGGCCGCGGCCGAGGCTGAAGCTGGCGGCGACAGCGACGGCGGCATGGACGAGGACTAGAGCGGGGTTTCTGTTGTACGATACATACTCGGGGGATAATACCCTTGCTGTGGCCACTTCATGCACGCATTACCATATAGAGAAACTCCTGCTTCCTGGCCACTGTCAACCACACCTTGCCTGACAATCGAATCGATGATATCACGATAATCAGATCTCTTGGTACATAGCCATACACACACACGATTCAGCCGAGTATAAGCGAGCGGTGGAGGGGCGGCGGGAGATGGACGCGAGGGGTGGTAGTGGGAGCGTTGCCGACAGGTATTCTTCTGAGTCGCGTCCAATATAGAGTGGACCACCGCTCCCGCCTGTGACGCCCGAATGCCGCTTGCTCACTCCGAGACTTCAAACTCTGCCCACTCCTCGCCGAAGGTGTTCTCTGATGCGTACAGGATGTAGAGGAAGCCTGCTGTCAGCTGCGCACACCAAGGGCAACTTTGTCCGTGTACCAACCGTCTTCATCCTTGTGCTCCTCATAGATGGCACTCATAAGCGCAGCCGTTGGCGGCAGGATGTCGTCGACGAAGATGAAGATGGCCTTCTCAGGGGATAGCTTGATGCGCTTGCTGTTACATGTCAGATCATCCAACCTGTAGAAATAACACTCGGACGCACCGGATGACATAGACAAACTGTCCGACGGTGAGGTCCTGCTTTGTCAGCATCTCTCCCTTCTCATTCATCTGCCGGCGAGAATGGAAGCGCATGATACGCACGGCCGGGACAAGGTACTTCTTCTTGTCAATGGTCGGGATGTCACTCTTCTCGACCTTCTCGCAGATGACCTAACAGAGTGAGCAAACACTCGGATTATCAAAACCCACGGGAATCCTGTCAGAGTACTTCTGACGGATCCGCTCAGCCTCAGCCTTGCGCTTGTCTATTGCGAGAACACCAGCGAGGCGCGAGTCAGATCACCACCATGGATAGTGCGGGGTAAGTTCGATGGTATAAAGGATCGGCCATGTTGAAAGACAAATATGAGCAAAAATCGCAGAAGATCGGGTCAATGGGCGTAGAGTCAGCATCGTGGACGCGTTCACAGGAGCATCTGCACAACTAATGGTCGCACACGCGTCGTGCCGCGGTCCAAGCACGGATCGACGGTGCGCACCAGGAGGATGCGATGGGGCGCGACGTACCGAAGGGGTGCTCGTCCTTGAACTTGGAGCGGGTCATTGTGTTGGGATGCAGCTGTAGATGGGCGAATGCGGTTGATGAGTGAGAGTGTGGTGGCAAAAGGAGTCGAGGTGATGAGGTGATAGATGGTGGTGATGATGATGATGCACGCCAGTAGGGGAAAGCGGGAGAGAGTGCAGTGCGGTGTGGTGGGCGCGGCAGCGGAAGCAGTTGTTTGTGCGTGGTACGTTATGTGTTAACGTTTGTTAGAGTGTACGCAGCGTGTGTCCACCATACGCATGTGTCCGTGCCAGATGGGGGGTGAGTGCGATTTGGGTGGGTGGGCGGCGCATGCGGGGCCGTGATGACACGTCCGATTCGGCAGCGGGTGGCGGCCGCAGGGAGCAGGCGGACGAGAGCGACGGCAAGCGCGAGTCCAGAGGAGCGAAACACGAGTCACGGGTAGGTGGGTGGCAAAAGTCAGGAACCAGATTTGTGGGTGAGGTTGTGTACGTTGTGTCAGCGTGTGTTGCAGCAGGTTTGGTGTTAGTTGTGCTTACAGAGACTCTGTGGATATGAGTGAGGGATGGGAAATGGGTGATGGGCAAAGAGAGTGAATGGATAGTGACAAGAGTAGCTGTGGTGATGAGGAAGGGAAGAGATTGAAGAAACAAGATGGGGGACAGGGCGGAAAGGCCAAGGGAAGGTCAGTGCACGCTGTGCGGTGTGGGTCTGTGTGTCACACACTGCGTCCTTGGTTGGGTTGACAATTGACAAGACATCCTGATTGCAAGATTGTAATGGCTGTCGCGTGCAGCCAATAGCGGATGACGCGGATAGCTAATCGGGTCATGCAAACCAATTCATCGACTATCAAGCGGGTGATTACACTCATCTCCTGCTCCTCGCTGCCCCTTCATTCACACTACTGCTGTTACGACCGCATCGTCGGTTCGTGGTACCTGTTTACTGGTGTCTGTGTATTCCGCTTCAATGATCCAAACTCGGCCTGGCGGCATGTATGTTTGAGACGACAGGACAAGAGATCGATCAGAGGACAGGAGTGTGGTGTCATGGCACCATGGTCCGACGAGGAACATCGACGGTTGGTGACGAACCTCCCAGCATTGACTCAACTATCCCATCATAAACGACTGACTCCATCGTCTCGGGCCCGAACAAACGAGTCATTGGCATCGCCACTCCCTGCCAGCTAAACCCCATTCTGTTGATCTCTTGCGCGACATCCACTGCTTTGCCAGCTTGCTACTCATCCGTTGTCTCGGGATCTTGGTCTGAGGTGCGGCATGCGACATATGTTGCGGCTCTGAGATCGGAGAACTGCCCCTCGCCATGAATCACAAGCCACAGCCGTGCCACAATCGCTCATTCAAGTGCGGCTTGCCTACACCACAGTCTGTCCAAGTCTCGGAAGTGAAGCTGTAACATTATCGCATCGCGTAGCGCCAGCAGTTCCGATCGGGTATCCTGGTATCCTATCGTCCTTCCATGCAGCTCCAAGAAGCTACCACCGTTCAAGACCGCCCATGTCCATGTCTGTCAAAGTGATCAGGCCTTGGTAAGCGTTCCGATCGCATGCGGCGCGGGTGTCCACCAGTCCTCGCCAGCGAACGATGCGAGGTCGATATCGGCCCACGGTCCCGCGGCGCGGACGCTGGCCACCGAGTCGCGGCACAGGTCGCAGCCGCCCATGAGCGGGAGCCACACCCGGTTAATGAGAGCTGGCGTCAGTAAAGGTCGAAGAAGTGTAATCTGGGAGAGGAGGGGGGCGAGGAGGTGCGTGCGGGGGATCAACGAGATTGGCTGGGTCCTCATTGAGGTCAAAGAGCTCGTGATACGAAACACATAGCTCATCCCGACAGCCGAAGATCCCGCTGGTCCTCGCCACGACGACACTCGGTTCTGCACCGCTCCCGAACACTCGATCCCGACATACCTTGGTACG
Source organism: Apiotrichum domesticum (assembly GCA_001599015.1). Classification (NCBI taxonomy): domain Eukaryota; kingdom Fungi; phylum Basidiomycota; class Tremellomycetes; order Trichosporonales; family Trichosporonaceae; genus Apiotrichum; species Apiotrichum domesticum. The sequence goes on along the minus strand of BCFW01000004.1, from coordinate 1,302,054 downwards.
ACCTCATGGCGGAACCCTGGTGCGCAAACGTGCGGACGTGTTCGTAAAAGTACCACCGTCCGCCCGGCTTGAGGTACTCGTACAGCTCCTTAATGTTCTTCTCGGGTTCAGGAATGCAGCACAGACACATAAGGGTGACGATCGCGTCGACGGAGCCCTTCTGTACCATGCCCGTCGCGCCGATATCCTCGATACCGACGGGGACGATCTCGTACTTGTCCTCGAGGCCCGCATCCCGGACGCGCTGGCGCAGTGCCGGGTGAAGGTCCGCGTTCGGCTCGACACCGTACACGCGCGTAATCGCCGATCCTGCGTCCGCCCACTGGTGCACCCACATGCCGCTGCCGGGCCCGACTTCGATGACTGTGCCGTGAACGCCGGCCGAGTTTGCGCTGTTAGCCGCTGCTGGGAGGGCGATGCCTGAGCGGATGCGGCCCGCGAGAAGGGGGCCAATACGCGGCGCCGCTGTTTTGCGAACCAGTGGCCCGCCGAAAAGCCACACGCGGGCAAACCACGCGTCTTTGAAGCGCGAGAGCGAGGTCAGCGAGCGCCAGTCGAGGGTCACGATGCAGCGGAAGATCGTGACCGGGAGGAAGAAGAGCGCGGCGCCGATTAGGATCCACGGCCGCATGACGCCGAGCGCGAAGGCGAGGACCTGCATCGTGGTGATGGATGGGGGTGGTGAGTGAGTGAGTGAATGCGATGGAAGAATGGACAAGAGCAACAAAGTAGCACCCGGTGTGCGCCTCTGATCCACCCCGAACATGCTCTCGATCTCCTTCGCTACCTTCTTTTCGAGCGGGTACTGCGCTTTTTTCCGTTTGATGATTTGCATGACGTTCTGATCGGTAATGAACGATGACGATGTGGGGTCCCACCTCTAGACGGTCCCACCTCTAGACAGCTCTTGGGGGCCTCATAAAAGGACGGCATTTTGGGAAAGACTGGGTGTGTGGCGGTGGCGGGAGTTGGCTACGGGGCCCCGCAGCAAGATTTCCATCGATTTCATGTTTTGGCCACAGCCGAGTCTCGATCGTGAGAGACTCCTCCACTTGCCTCCATCCACTCCACCACACTACCCAAGCAGACATGTGCGTACCGAACGCGCTCGGCGAGATAGATGCTGACAAGTGCAGGGGACCCTCAAAGAGTGGAATCGCAAAGGGCGCGAAACTCAAGCAACCGAAAGTCGCGGCCCAGCCGAGCGGCAAGTCGGTGAAGGCCGCTGCGAAGCCATCCGCGAAGTGGAAGGGAAAAGCAAAGCAACTCGAGTCCGACGACGAAAGCGACAGCTCCTTCGACAGCAGCGAGGATGAGGATGACCGGGCGGCGATGCTCGCTGCGCTGCAGGCGCACGGGCGGGCAATGTTTGGTGGTGCGGGGGGTGAAGAGAGCGATTCGGATTCACAAGACGAGGCGGAAGAGGATCCGGAGGGAATGGAGATCGAGTCGGACGACGAGGGGTTCCACACCGATGATGGGTGGGGAGCGGGAGACGCGTTCATGACCGACAGCGAGGACGAGATGGGAGATTTCGATGGTGGGTAGGGGGGATGCTGTGCCTGTCTGACATCAGCCGCGTTCATGTCCGCCAAGAAGGGCAAGAGCAAGGACAAAACGCCGAAATCCAAGGAGACGAAGGGTGCGAAGCCTGCGACTGCAGTGTCCACCGGACCAGTGGTTCCGGAAGTGGTGTTTGCACCGTCCACATCGTCCTCCGCGTCGTTCGTCTCCAAGTCGGAGCAGCGCGCATTCATGAAGGGCAATTCGATGAAAATGATGGGCGTCAAGACCGAGGAAGTCGGGCGGGGGAAGAAGCGCGCACGCGAGGCAGATGAGGAGGAGGAGCAGTAAGTTCTGACGCGTGATGTGGGGTCCAGGCACACGCTAACGATAGATCCAACCTGCGTCTCGACAAGACACTGCACGACATGCTCTTGAACACGATTCTGCCGACCGCAGACGCGGAGGACGCATCACGCCCCGTGGACAAGCGGAATGCCATGTCTGGACGGCTTCTCGAGCTCGCTTCCTACTCTCTTCCGGGCGAGGGAAGTGCACGGGTGAAGAATGCGTCGCTGTCCTCGCATCCTGCAGCGGTGCGCACGGGCCTCGTGCATGCAGCCGACAGGAGGCATGAGCGTGCGCGTGCTGAGGCGGAGGCCGCCGGGTCGTGGGTTAAGGGAGTTGGCGGGCTGGGCGACGCGGGGAAGCGCGGGGCTGGGATCCGGCCGAGTGGGGGGAACGCCGCGCGGGGGGAGCGTACCTTTGGGCTCGAGGTGGGGAAGAAGAAGGGCATGGATGGGAAGAAGCGCGAAAGGGCTATGGGTCTTCGGATGGGCGTGGGTTCGTTCAAGAACGGCACGCTCACCATCTCCGAGGGCGAGATTGCGCGTATCAACAATGCGGGCAAGGGCGGAAGGGGGCGGGGGAAGAAGGGAAAGAGGTAGGGAACGCTGTGACAGCTGCATGTATTCTATGGAGTGGAAGTGTGCTATTGTCCGGGAAGGTTCTGCCTGCTTGAGTACGGTTCATATCGCGTATCGAGTGCACTTGGGTCGCGTGTCATTTGTTTTACTGGAAATGGGAGACGAGCGCGTCAATCTGCGGTTAGTTAATATGCGGACACAATACCGCAACGAACAATAAGCTGTAGTGTCAGCGTGAGTAACTCCCCACTCGAATGCCCATCTCCATCCATCTGTCCAACGCACCTGATGGTCCTCGAGCTGGGGCAAGCCCGACACAACAATGACGCCAACGGGGCCAACCTCGTTGCTCTGAATCGTCAGTCCACAGCCTTACTGAAATCCAGGCGTTTGAGCTGGAGAAATCCCATCACGTACGCGCAACCAGATTGGGAAACCTGTGGTTAGCACACATTCCAGTCCCAAAGTTCCAAAGCTGCTGGATCTACTGAATCTGCGTACTCACCACCGCCGTGGCACGCATACTCGGGGAAGTTGAGGCCCTTGCCCTCTGGTGTCTGGCCCTTTGCCGCGATTCTGTATCAGTATCTCCACGCAGAGTGTACCCACTCCCGCCCCTTGCGCAGCGAGCTCACGCCAAAGCGGCGCACGACGTTTGTCTTGGCGCGCACCCAAAGCCTGGTGTCAGTAAGTATTGTTAAACAACACACCCCATGTCTGAGATATTGATACTCCGTTCCCAACCTCTAGAGTGCTACCTACCAGTTATCAGGCCCGACGACAGGCGCCGATCCAATCGCGCAGCTGAACAGCGTCTGCCCACCAAACATCTCGATGTTCACGACGGCACCAGCCATGCCCTGCGAGTACGCCGAGTCATACTTGCTGAGAAACGTATCGCGGATCGCGGTGCCGACCTCCCACGCGACCTCCGAGTTGAACTTGTTGAAGCGCAGCGTGCGCTCGTGCTCCGCGCACAGGCGGATGATCGCGTCGTTGTCGGTGAGCGCGTGGGCTGTTACGGACATGGTGGGTTGGTGGAATTGTAGCTTGCAGAAAGTAGTGGATTGTGGAGCTGGCATGAGAGCGAGGTCATCTCTTGACTCACGCCTGGACCGGCGGCATGATCTGCGCATAACCGCCGCCCGCTGCCGCCACTTGCCGATACGGTGACTTTCCAAACATCACGTGACTGGTTTTTCCAGCAACAAAGTCAGTAGCGCCTGGGGGACTCTTTGATCTTTGATAATTTGACAACTCGTGTTTGTGTAATGCATCGACCACCTCTCAATCAATGCGAGTCGCCATGAGACCATCATCCCGACCTTGAACGCAGACCTGGCCGGACATCAGCCGCAGATCTGCGCGGTGTTGTTAGAATTATCTGAGCCTTGAAAAAATGCGGTCAACATCAACACGGATATAGCCTGACCCGAAGGACGGCCGAACAACAAGCTTGCGCGCTTGCGTACACATCTGCCCGTTTCAGATGGTCAGGTGTGCACTCTGCACCGAACCTTGTCTGCACGCGATGCCGCATTGGGTCAATTGAGAGCCAAGGCACCGCCGGTGGCTTATGGAGCATGTCGGCCGTGGGTCCCGCATGGTGCCGTACAAGTAGGATTAGGAAGTCGCGTGAAGGATGAGGGCCGACGCGTTCTCGTTCCTCGACGAGGATCATGCGCCGTTCTGCACCGCGCTCTGTTTGGCCAGAGAGGTGCTTCACCTGGGCGGATAACGTGATCGCGGTGTTCCATTGACGGAACGGTGTGCAGAAGGTTAATGACTCGAGGGGCGAGGTACGGATGCATGGAACGTCGGAGTGTGCTCGCCAGACCTCAGTGCTCAGTGTCGGGCGAGTAAACAGTGATCAAGGCGAACCATCTTTGGACTTGGGGCTGTGCGTCTGCGTGTCTGCGTTCCTTCCTCGATGCGGGGGTGGTGTTTGCAGTCTCATTTGTGTGGTTCGGCCGCGGCTACATCTCGATGTTTGTAGAACACCTCTAGCCAGCCGGACCATCGACCGTGCGTCGACGCATCTGGCTAGGGTCTTGTGTGTTTGTATGTTCCGTACTGCACTGTGCGGGAGCCAGTGAAGTCTGCTATTTCATTGTTGACATTGATGCCATGACAGTCAGTGGTGGCCACAATCGGAAGGTGGGCTGAGCGACATACGCCATACGCCCCTCCGCCTCGTTCGTCAGTCGTCGCTGACTCTCTGTAGCCCGTCCACTCTCTGCGTGTGGCAGGCTGCCTGCAAGCTGCAAGCTGCAAGCTGCAAGAGGTGCAGAAGTGCTCGTGCGCAAACCTTCAGGTTGCTCAGGGTCATTTGTAGAAACAGGCAGCAAAACAGAAAAGGACAGGAACCACAGAGATGCAGCATTATGCAGTAGGAACGACCGAGACGATGTATCCGAGCCCTCCAGTTTGTGCAGGGTTCAAGAAACCCATGTCCCTGGACGCGTGCGGAGGCTTGGGGGGAGAGATCGGGAGGATGCTGGGCGATGCTGCTGGGCGGCTGGGCTAATGGGTTTGGGAACGGGGCCAAAGTGGAGGAGGAGTGGTTGGACGCGCCTGCTTTTCGGTTGGCTGTGGGCTGGGGCTGAGTTATTCCCTGGGCCATGATGCCTTTTGCACCCTGTTGGATAAACACAACACAAAACACAAACAACACACACAACACAACACCGGATCACCAGAGCCACAACACAACCCAACACTACACAAAAGTCGGTCACTACTTTCGTATCTTGTCTTTTTCTACCAAACAACAAACAACAACCACAACATATCCCATCACCACCATCATCCATCCCGTCTCTCCCATCTCGTTCCGTGTGTCTCCTGTGTCCCCTCCTGTCTCCCATTAACGTCCTAGACGAGTGTAACGGTAAGTTTCTATGTTTGGTGCTCCACACCAAAGTGTGTCCTGAACTGATAGTCCGCTCGTCAACAAACAATCAACTGTCAACATCACCACATTATCTTGACAATCCCCTGCTTCTTCACTTATCTCACTTCTGCCGTCTGCAGACATACCCCAGCACTCATACCCGAAACAAAACACTTGATCGCCCGATCACCGCGGCCCATCCAAACATCCAAACAATCATTATGTCGAAGAGGAGCTACACCATGGAGGAGAAGAGGCGCGCGATCGAGCAGTATGGCGAGAAGATCAACTACAGTGCACGGTACAGCGGTAAGTGCGAGCTGATTGTCCCTAAACGAGCTGGGCTGACTGTCAGACGACGAGTGGGAGTACCGGTAAGCCAAACGGGCTGGGTGTATGTGTGGTTCTGAGCTGATCTCGACTTCGCGTCTGCGGTATTCACTTTCCAGTCATGTCATTGTGAGCTGACCTGTCTTACCAGCTCTTTCAGACCCACCGCTCACACTACAGCTTCCTAAAGCATTGGCAAAGTTCTGCCCCACCGGAATCCTCGCCGAGGAGGTCTGGCGCGGACTCGGCATCCGTCAATCTCCAGGATGGGAGATGTACCTCCGTCATGATCCTGTGAGTACAGTGTGAACTTGCCAAGATGGTGTCTGCACGAGCGGACGGGCTACCCTGGTAAACAAACAATGATTGTGACTTCAGTGGGATTGGTTTGGTTCGGCGGTGGCTGGGTGCAGCGCGGTCATGTTTGTGCAGCTCGCAGCACAGGCATTTGCAGACTGCACCCCCCCCCCCCCCCCCCCCCCCCCCCCCCCCCCCCCCCCCCCCCCCCCGGCATGCTCACATCCCTTGCTCACCGGCGCCACCATCATCCTCATGCCGACGCAAGTCCTCGGCATTGGTTGACAATCTGGGACTTCTGTGCTTCTCCCTACCTTGATCCCTTAGTGGCTGAGCTGACCCAACAGGAACCGGTGAATATCCATCTCCCTTGATCGCGCGCTCGCACCACTGCGGGGCATGGCATTGTTTTGCGTCCTTGACTGACTTCCCAGCACATTCTTCTCTTCCGTCGCCCCAAGAACTACGACCTTCTGCATCCCCCTCTTGCCAGCGCACGCATGGTCAACATCGCCAAGTAGGCAGCATGACCTATGCGATGCCGAACGCCCCAGCGTAACCGCCGAGGGCACCCTAGTACCCTTTGCCGACTCTATTTAAGTCGGCATCCGCAGCCCACTGTATCACCCCCGTACCACCACCACAACCATCACGTGTGTCGAACGAACGACGAAGAGCAACATGGCAAGCAGTTTCAGAAGCGACGACGAACAAATACCCGGTGCCATTGTGCCGCCGCCTTTCGCTACCCTTCATTCATTCATCATTTTCCCTTTTAGTATTTTGCATAATTGGCCCTGGGATCGTGCCGGCTTTGCAACAAGCCGAGCATGGGAATCAATGCATGGCGATGCCACTCTGTGCAGCTGCGTCACATGGCCACGGATCTACCAGCTCACCTTTTCACTCATCCACTTGTGCTAGAGAAACTGCAATCATGTCTGTCAGTAACGCGGTAACCCACCGAGACAAGCGGTATTCATCTTCCTGTCTTCAACTTGCCCGGGCATCCCCAGGTACACATATCCTGCATCTGAGCTTATCACATGGGGGGAGGAGGGGGAGGGGGGGCCTCGCCGTCGTCCTCTGGCGGCGGCGAAGGCGGGGGAGGTGGCGCGGGTCCGAGGAAGTCCTCCTCGCTGGCGCTCGCGACCAGGATTGTGCGGCCGGCAAACTGGCGACCACCAAGAGCGGACATGGCGGCCTGTGCGCCCGCAACGTCCGAGTACATGACGTAGACGCGGCCGACGCCATTCTCCTCGTCGATACGGCGGTTCTTCTCGGCCGTCTGTGCCGCCGAGTCGCTCGGCTCCCACCGTGTGCTCTTGGGCACTGGGCGGGGGATGCGCACGCCCTCGACCTCGCCAAACTTGGAGCATTCGTCGCGCACGTCCTCGAGGATCTCGGCGTACTCGCGGTCGTCGTACAGCTCGTCCGTCGTGACCATGTTGAGCATGAGCATGACGCGCGTCGGAGGCGCCTCCTCCTCCTGTGCCTGGAGAATGGTCGACTGCGCGAGGAAGGCTGCGGTGGACGAGACGGCGGGTGCCGAGGCAGAGGCGCGGCCCGTGGTCGCTGCCCGCTGGACGACGAGGGTGCGGTCGCCGAGTTGGAAGCCGTTCAGACCCTGGATCGCCATGTCCGTCACGCTCGGGTCGAGGAACTCCGCAAAGGCAAAGCCCTTGGAGATTGAGCCGTTGCCCTCCTTGACGAGGTTGAAGGTGCGCAGCTCGCCAAAGCTCTTCAGCAGTTCCATGACCTGGTCGCTTGAGAGGTTGGTGGGGAGGCCGCCGACAAACAGCTTGTTGTTCGCGTCGCCGCTGACGCCGAGGAAGGCGAGGTTGGGATCGATGCCGACGTACTCCTGCGGGCGCTTGATGGAAAGCGACACACCGTTGAACTCTGCGCCATCCAGCTCGATACACGCCGTCGCCTCGTCAGGCGAGCGGAACTCCATGTATGCGTACTTCTTCTCTTTGTTCACCTCGATGACTGTGATCGGGTCGTCCCCGGAGAGAATGAGGTTGCGCTCCCGCAGCAGCTGAAGATAATGGTTCTTGAGCTTCTTCTCCGTCATGCCCTCGATAATGTTGCCAATGTAGACACGCTTGGTCTGGCGCAGTGGGTTGATCATACCGCCGACGGGCATCGTGAGATGCAATGGCGGCGCAACGCGCCCCGGTCCATACGTAAACATACCTGCCGTCAGCGACCATTGCAACAACCCTGCTTACCAGTCATCTTCGCCTCCATGGCACTAATGCCCTCAAATTGCGGCGGCGCAATATCCCACAGCGACGGCTGCACGCTGCGCTTCTCCAACGGAATCGCGTCTGATGGTGTCGGCGAGCGCTGCGGCGACTGGTGCCTTCCTCGTCCCCCGCGTCCACCTCCACCTCCACCTCCGCGCCAATCCCGCTCTCCACGGTCGTCGTGGCGTCGGCGGGGTGAGCGGTCGCGTCCGTAAGGGTCGCGGTCGCGTTCGCTGCGGCCATACCGGTCTCCGCGGTCGCGGTCGTCGCGCCGCCGGTCATCGCGCTCATAACGGTCACGGTCGGGACGGTCGCTGCGGCTGCGGTCGCGATCCCGGCGATCGCGGTCGTCGCGTCGGTCATAGTCGCGGTCACGATCGCGGTGCTCGCGGTCGCCGCGGTCGCGGTGGCGCTCTCGCCGGTCGTCGTCGTAATCGCGGTGTCGCCGCTCGCGGTCACGGTCGCGGTCGCGGTCGTGGCGGGGACTGCGGTATCGTTCTGCATGTTAGCGGATCGTGCAAGGGGATATGATGGCACTGTGCGCGGACGAGGACGCGTGTGTGGAGGCAGGACTGAGCGGGACTCACCCTCACCCTCGTCTCAGCGCGTCGAGGACGATGGTGGTCTGTTGGTGCCCTTGCGCGTGAGGCTGCCATCCGCGCTCAACAGGCAATGCTGGTGTACTCACCGTCCATGATGTCCTATCGTCCTAGCCTGTAGCCGGATGGTTTATGCTGAAGGATTCCCCGGTGGATGCTGTTGAGGGGTGTTGTCAAGTAATTAGTCGTTGCTCGTTACCATCCGGACGGCTATCGCTGTTGTTGGAGCACGCACGCAGATCATCTCAAGCTGATCGTCGATCAGCCATGCAGCCAGCCGTCTACGGTGGGACGGAAATTCCGGAGAAATTCAATGTGGCACTTGCCATGTGAGGTCCACGAAGGTTGAAGCTGAATAACCCCTCCAGGAGCTGACTAGACTTTGTTCAACCCCTGACGGGACCTGGTGAAACCCTTTCCAACGCGTCTCGTTAGTCCACGACGCGTCAAGACGTTGTGTCAGCCGCGACTTAGATCTTCAAGGCCCGCGGCGCAGCTGGAGCATCAGGGAACTCAAGCGGGAAGCGGCTGATCTTGAGCGTCTTTCAGAAGTGGGTGGCGAATGTGCAAACTTGCTCTTCCATCGTCTTCAGATCTCGATGCATAAATTAGCGTTGCTCTTCATCGATCCATCAATTCACAATGGTATGCATTCTTTGAGTAAAACTCACTCATCAATCAACACAAATAGATACTACTACTACCGTAGACTATCGGTAGTCGCAGCTGTCCCACATTCCCATCACCCATCTCCCCCCTTTTCCCTCAGCCTCGCCACCCCCAGTTGTCCCTGCCGTCTGATCCGGTGAGCAGAGGTGGCGCATTACCGCGCGCGACCGCAAGGCTCTGTGCGACATATGGGAGTGAGTGAGAAAAGGGAGCAACTCCCAACTTCTGTCGCTCCCGGTCCCCGGTCTCTCTCTCTCTCCACACTCGACACTCCCCGTGTTCCCCACACGGGATCCATCCTGTATACCTGTCCCCTCCTGCATCTCTCTCCCCATCTCGCATCTCGTGCACTGTACCTTGCTGCACAGTCCTCGAACGGTATATCGACCCACCTCGGCCACTTTTGTCATCTTTCATCCTCCGTTCCTTTGACCATTGTCATTTGTTCCTCTCTCAACGTCTCAATTCTCTCCTCATTCACACCATGCCCCATTGCTGCGCATAGTCTCTTGTGATATATAACCCGCTCTTCTTCTCGACAAGCATATACCCAAACGCGCAACCCCGTTGTCCCTTGGACATATCTCTACGCCTCCCGCCTCGCTCCCGGAATCAGCGGCGACCATCCTCGTCCATCCCTCCTTTTACCCTTATGTTGGCATCCCTTTGACCCTTTCAACCTTGCCTTGGTTCACCATCACCGTGCTTGTTTTCGCCCTCCCAAGCACATATCGGTCAGCCTTTGTCTCTGACCCGCTCGACCTTGCTTCAGTACTTGATTTGACCAGTCTGAACGCCGCACAGCACCTTCACATTGTCACCCATAAGCCCGTCACCAACCCACACCACTCATTGCACTGTCCCTACGCTGCGTCACACAATGTTGAGCGCCCAAGAATCCCCGTCAAAAGCGCCGTCGGGCCCTAGCGCTTCCGACTCGTCCCCCGACACTTCCTGGACTGGAGGCGACGATGTTGCAAACTCGACCATCTCGTCCTACACGAACAGCAGCACCAACAGCAGCACGAACGGCCGCCCATACACGCCCTCCTCGGGTCCCGGCACGCCCTCCACTGCCCTGCGCGATCTTGAGACGGACACGGCGAGTCTCGACGGCGACCAGTCCGAGGCAGACTCGACGTCCACGAACTTTGCCACCATGATGTCCTCCGCCCCGCTACCTCGGCCAAAGTACCATCACCATATGGCTCGCTCCGCTGCGAAGCGCGACAGCGTCATGACGCTCCCGTCGATCCAGACTTTGAGGGCCCATTTTGGAGGTGGGGAAATGAGGGCAGAGTATCGCGCTGGTCACGGTATTGGGATACAGCTCCGCGGACTGGGAAACACACCGGAGGAGGAGCACGCCATAGGATCGCTTGGTTTGGGACGTCCGCCACTTCAGAGGCCTTGGAAAGAGGTGCACCTCAACCGCGTCGCACCGGCCCAAGCCAGGGCGGAAGCAGCGGAGCTCGCGAATGCTATGCGGAAGCGGTGGGGTGTTGACCGCGGCGAACCTGACACTGCGATCCCCCCACCAGACACATCTGCGGACGTACGCTCGGTGTTTGTTGACACAGCCCGCGCTGTGCGCCGCGTGCGCTCTCTAGGCTTATCACTTGCGCCCCCTGGTGCTGGGCGTCGTCGCGTTAGCGGCCCGCCAAAGAACGGCCCGGCATTCTCGACACCTTCCCGCCCCGCCCAAGTTCAATCTCGCGTAGCAAGCGGTCCTATCGCGGGGCCGAGGATTCAAGAACCCACCGCCCCGGTGCGTCGTGCGGCTCTTGATCTCCTTGCCAGTCTTCGCACGTTTGAGGAGACCATCCGCATCAAACAGGATGCCCCCATGGTTGTCATCATCCCCGACGGCGAATCAGAGCTTGTTGCTTCGCCTGTCAACGAGGACGCGCCATCTGCGGCAGCGGCTGATTGCCCTTCCTCTGCTTCCCCGCCACCGGACCTGCGCCGTCTGTCGATATCATCCGCTCGCCCTTCGAACTCATCCCTCGACGATTCGATCTTCTCCGATGACGAGGACTGGAATATCAACGCCATGGCGCGTGAAGCTGAGAACAAGGAGCGCCCTCGTGAGCCGTGGGAGGACAGGCTCGTCTCCGAAGATCGGGCCTACCGAGTTGTGCAGGATGGCCAGTGGGAGACTGAATGCCACGCCATTCGCGATGCTGCGCGAAAGTGGGCCGACGCTGTGGACCGTGTGTTCGGCGAGAGAGAGGCGGCACCTGTGCTTTCATGGGTGACCAGCGGCGGTGGCGAGATGGGTAAGTGCGAGGTGATCGATTGGCGGCGATGTCTAAAAGCTCACACCCAGAACGCGTTCGCGCCTTCCTCAAGGCTCACCTGGCTCCGGAGCACGTCGCTCTTCTGCCTGCCGCGGATGAGGGACTTCTTCCGCGTCTTTCAGACGGATATCTTCTCGTTCAGGCCTTCAATTCTGCTGTGCACACGTCTCAGCGCCCGTGGGGCTATGTTCCGGACGAGGATGTGCATGACACCCTTGGAGGCAACAGCGAGGCAGTCAGCGAGGACGCCGCCGAGTCGACCAAGGAATGGACCTTCCGCCGAGTCGCCAATCTGACCGCATGGGCTGCGTGAGTGTTGGCTGATGTCTTTTGTCTTCGTCCCAGCTAACAGAGTAGCGCGATCCGCCTGAGGTACAACATCTCCGTCATCCTGCCGCACTCGGCTGTTCTGGCGCCTCCGACTCTGCCTGACGGCAAGCCGATTCCACGCGCAGTGAGCTCAAGCTCAAAGAAGAAGCGGGACGCACAGAGCATCGACTTTGATCCACTCCTTGTCGCCAAGCGCGAGGCGGAGGGCGACAACATGTTCAAGAGCCTCATCCTTGCGTGGGTCGCGGAAGCCACGAGGGAGGCAGAAGGTCAGATGAAAGAGAACCAAGCAGAGAGCTCCACGGTGGAGCTGAAGAAGGCTGAGGTGGCTGTCGCGGAGACAGCGGAATAGAAAACAAAAGTACGACTGAGCAATACGACAGATGAGACGACCGCGCGCAAGACGAAGAATCACGATGGCATAACGACACCCACATTCCGACCAGCATCAAACCACTTCTAACCACATGTTAATCGCATCAGCACCTGCATGGCGCCTTGGGCAACGCCTCCCGCCGGTCTGGACTCCGTAGTTGCCGTAGCGCGGGGCTGTGACGGCGAGACGTAATGCATAGGTGTACAACATTAGGGAAGGTCGGCGTTGAGTGCGGAGGCGAGGTCAAGCGCAATGGTCTTTGCTTCCTGACTGTCAGTGCACGGACTTGTAGGATGTCATCATAACCACGCCCCGCGAGACGTGGAGGCTGATCGTTCTCTCACCTCAAGAAGCGGTCTAATCCTCGAGGCATCGAGACCCACATCTCCCTCGATGCGGACACCACATATCCGCCCGTCGGGACGGAACAGCGCATGAATCCTTCCAGGGCACGCCTCCTCCTCGCGCGGCGTTGCGTCAATGAAAACCGCCTCGGACCCGGGCACGAGGTACAGCGTAACGGGCACTGGGAGGTTTTCCCTCTCTGCAAGCGGCTCGGTGTTTCCGTCGATATCCCAGTCGTCGGCGCCGCGTGCGCGTGCCCTCGCCCGTCCTTTCCCGCCTTTACCAGCAGCGATGGCGCCCTTGATGCCCGCGAGGTCGCCGCCCGCCTTGGCCTCGGCCTCGCCGCCCTCGATGCCGACATACTTTGTGACCGGGACTTCGAGGTCCGCGAACGCCGCGCGCGCAGCGAGCACCAGCGCAGAGGCCACGCCGCCGTCCGCGCTCAGCAACGTCAGATGCAGCGTTGGGCAAAAAGCGCGCGTTTCGGTGATCCTCAGCGAAGGGACACACGGGAGAAAGTAGTCGGACACAAAGGAGGCGTACCCCGCCGACAGGGTTTCGAGCGCTTTCGACGCCGCGGTGGGATATGCCTGCGGCGTGCTGATATCAGTAACAGTTCGAGATCCCTCGCCAGATGAGGGTGGGTGCCAGATATCTGACTCACACGTCGACCTCGACCTTTGGCCGCGCGTCAGCCCCGGGAAGAACCTCGACGACCTCGAGCCTGATGCCTGCCAGCACCTCGGTGTTGCCGACGCGTACGCGGGCCGAGCCGTTCGCGGACGGCGCGTCCCCGTAGCTTATCCCCAATGCGCGCGGGGACAGCAGGGCGCGACCATCTTCCCGCGTCGGCGGGGTCGAGGCCAGGCCGGTTGTGATGTAGCTGCGCTCGGCGGGGGAGAGCGTCGTCATTCTGGAGTGGATTATGGAGTTGTTGTTGTGAGTGGTAGTGAGCAAAGGTTTTGTGGTTTCTGGCCTTTGCGGTAGTCGAAATCATCGCATGACGGAGGAAGGCTACCGTGGGAAGACTGAACCTGGGGAGATTTGGATGACTGGACTGTGGCTAATGAAGGGACTTAGAAATACGGTACCTGAATACAAAAAGGGTTCATTAGGATCTCTCTCAGAGATTTCGACGCGTCGCGACAACAACATCATGTTCCTTCGCGTCTGTGATCAGAGTAGTAGTGCTGCCCCTCTTCCCATTATCATTCTTCTCTTCACTTTCAAGCACCGCAGTCTCCACAATGACGCCCCGCCGCAGACCAACGTCCAACTCTACACCTGACCAAGGCGACTCCGACGGCGCTGGCGGGAGCGACTACGACGCCCGTGGCGCGCGGGGTGCCGGCACTGCCCCGACTGCGGCTGGTGGCGGCACGAGCCAACAGGTGGGTTCACATGGCTGCAGACCATGCTGACGGCAGGACATCGATCTGCTGGTCAACAAGATAGTCCGTCTCGCGCTCTTTCACGAGTACAAGCGCCAGCCGCTGAAGCGCAAGGACATTAATGCGCGTGAGTTACGGAAGCGTCTTGGTGGTCTGGTGCTGACGACAGTGATGGCGGGCAAGGGGTCGTTTGCGCGGATATTCCCGCTCGTACAGGCGCGCCTAGCGGGCACGTTTGGCATGCAGCTGTACGAGCTGCGCGGGAAGTATACCGAGGACCCAACGGACCAGATCAATGCCGACATGCAGGCGACGCAGGCGCAAGAGACCCAGGCACAGACGCAGCGGAGGAAGGGAAAGGGCCGCGCGCAGGACGAGGACGAGGACGATGAGGATGATGAAGAGAGCGAGGGGGAGGTGCGGAAACAGCCTGCCAGGAAGAAGGGTAGGTGTTTCCACAGACGCTGCTGACCTGCCAGTCAAGACGGGCCTGTTCATTCTTCGCAATACTCTACCCGCCAACATCCTCACAGCCATGACCGCGCGACACCCGCTCCCCGTCTTTCCTGAGGATGGGAACGAGGGGATCGCGAATGGCCGGCGGGGCCGGGATCGCGATACGGATGCGCCAGAGGACTCGGGCGCGCTCATCCCGTGGGAACGCGCGGACGCCGGATCATCCCAGGAGGAGCTCGGGATCCGGTCTGTGATCCTCACGCTGATCCTCACCGCGGGCCGGACAGCGAGCGAAGGTGAGTATTGGGTATTCTCGCGGCAAGACGTAACCACTTCCCGCTGACTCCAGAAAAACTATACGGCCTTCTGCGCCGCTTCGGTCTGCAGATGGACACGATCCTCCCGTTCTACCCGCCAGACAGCCATCGCCGCGACGGCCTCCCGCTCTCGAAGTTCTTTGGCCTCCTGGAAAAACAGGGATACCTGGAGAAGGTGCAGGAGCGTATTGTGGGCTGATGAGCTGACCCACAGGCCAAGGTCCCTTCGACCACACTCGGCGAGCCGACCATCGAGTGGCGCTGGGGTGCGCGCGCCGATGCCGAGTTTGGCGAGCGCGCCGCTCTTGCGTTCCTCGAGGATTTGTAAGTGGCCACTAAAGGTTTACTCCTGACGCCAGGTGCCTCGACCCCGACAGCAGCGGCGACTCGGAGACGGAGGGCCTGCCCATTATGCGCGACGCGAACCGCGAGCCGCGCACCGCCGAGCAGAAGCGGAAACATTACGAGAATAAGCGGGTGCGTCTGCGCCGCGACGTCGAGGGCGCGGCCGGGGCGCCGATCGTAGGCGAGTTGTGAGGGTTGGTGAGGCGGTGTGGCGTGAAATGGTGGGAGAGGTTCGTGATGCAATGTCGTGTGCATGTAGACTGTAATGCCAAGTAATGTCGTGCCGTTCGAGTGTTCAGTACCGCTACGGCAATCATATGTATATGGTTCAACTACACACTCAAACGCTGGCGCGTCGCGCGGCGCGGTTGGCTGCACCGGCAGTCCCATCTCATCTCATGCCAATGCATTGCTATTGCTATTGTAGATTGTCTGTATTTGCAGTGCTGAAATTGGAGCGGCTGCCAGAGCCGCGGTGCAGCTGACAAGAGCTGAAGCTGCAGCTAATGTCCGCGATGCGACTGGTGGAGAAATGCAGCGATGGCAGGCTCGAAATTCGCCTACAGCGGTTGTGGTTCCACCTCACTTCCTCCGGAGAAGGCAGTAGTCGCCGTATACGCGACCCGACTCGCCAATACCGCCCGGGAGCCAGAGGAGGCGGGACCACCAGCGCGAGCTGGGTCCGTCGAGGAAGGGTGCGCAGAATTCGCGCTCCCACTCGTCCGTCGAGTCGACATAGTCGGGCTCGAGGGCCGTCGGGCGCATCGACGGCAGGTTGAGCGACACGAGGTACGTGCACTCTGAGATGGGAACGTAGGTTCCTGGCTCGAGGGAAGGCTTGTTTGCGCCGTTGAAGCGCGTGGGGTGGACGATGCGCGTCTCAGCGCGCGGCCACAGCCCGGCCTTGCCGCTGCGCTCCCACCGGCGCGGCATCATGCCGTCAAACGCACTCTTCACCCACTGTACCTCGACGCCCTCGGGGACGAGGTACGAGCCCGGGAAGCGGTGCCACTCGGCAGCGTAGCAGAGCGTGATGGGCGGGTCCATCTCTGCGATGGGCGAGAGGTCCCACTCCGGCGGCTCGTTGTCCTTTGGCCGGTAGTCCTCGGGCCAAGGGATGGGCGAGAAGCCCAGGTCGGCCAGGACGGACGGGAGCGTGCGGTACTGCAGGTGGTGGGCGACGTCGAAGGGCGCGTGGTAAAACTTGAACATGCCGACAATGCGACCGATGGAGAGAAGCGAGGGGATCATGACGGCCGCAAAGGCGAACCAAGAGAACATCGAGGTCTGGCTGGCACGGTAGGGCGAGTTTGTGACCTTGACGAACGCGGTCTCGAGCCATCCACGGACGAGGTAGATGGTCACAGCGGCGTTGAAGCACAGGAGGGGGTACGCGGGGAACATGAAGCGCTCCTCCTTGTGCTTCTGGAGGGTGAGGATGGTGAACCAGATGTAGAAGGGCGCGAGACGGATAGCGAGGAGGAGGTACGGGCTCGATTCGCCGACCTTGGGCAGCATCTGCGTCTTGCCGAGGCGGCGGAAGTCAAACTTGTAGGTGATCGCCAGAGCGGGGAGGGCAGCGAGGGCCAGCGGGGCGAAGAAGTTGAAGTTGAGGAACAGGTTTGCGAGGTAGTACGTAGGGGGCTCGGTGCCGTAGAGATCCGGGCCGAAGCGCGAGAACAGGTTGTAGGTGACAATGTTGAGCGACGGGAACACCCAGCGCCCGTATGCCCACGAGTCGACGAGAACCACGGGGATCTACAGTCAGAACTGATTGCTGTCACTGGACTCACTGCAACGCAGGCGGCAGCGAGCATGGCCTTGACCAAGTTGTTGAGGCGGCGGGCGCGCCAGATACCGCGGTCAGCGGGCATGACAATCTCACCACCGGCGACGAGGACCTGCTCAAAGATGATGGGCAAACCGAGAGCAGCCGCGAACGGCCAGCCAACGATCGCGCCCACAGCAGTGAAGAACACGGCAAGTCGCATACGGCGGACGCCGGTCGGGGTCGACGTCGCGGGGTGGAACCAGTACGAGGCAGCGAGCATGGTCGTGTACATCGTGAACGACGAGGGCAGGAAGGCTGCCGTCAGTGGGAATCTAACAGGGTGTGGGCAGTGATCAGTGCCATGCCGCGGTGACAGCCGTTGCTGATTAACGCTGCCGCGATGCAATCACAACCTCCCCACTCGACTCACCTACGCTGGCGCCCCACATGCCGGCAGAAAAGAGCATGGCAAAGAGCACATATCTCCCCACGCGCTCATTGACGCTCTCAACAACGGCGCGGAAGAACTTTGCCTCGACAAACGAGCTGATGGCACCGAGGCAGAGGCGGAGGGCGAAGAACTGCGGGCGCTTGCCGAGGCCGAGGATCGATGGGCCGAGGTGCGCCAGCGGCCAGTGCAGCAGGATGTATGCCCACGAGCGCACCGCAAACTCTGGCGAGAGCTCCCATGTCTGGAACCCGCTGTTGTGCTGGAAATAGTGCAGCGGCTCGAAAAAGTTGAACACTGGGGATGTCAGGATATACCAGATATGTGGTCGGATGTCTAAGACCTACCCTCATCGCAGTCCGAGATGATCGAGTACATCGCACCCGCTGTGCGGATGAGGAGGAGCACACGGAACGCGAATGACAACCCGGGGACGAGGGGGCCATTCTGCTGCCTGCATGTCAGCGAGGAGACTACCAACAGCGCGGGGGAGGCTCCACCGCGAGCCGTGAATCCAGAGGCCATAGGCTGCATCCGACCCGGCCCGCTACTCCTGTGATAGCGAGCGCCACTCTTCCACACCCCTCTCCTCCAACCTCACTCACCGCCCAACCTGGTCCTGGAGGAGGCCCTGGTGTCTCCGCTTCCACCCCTGGGGCGCGAGCGAGCCAAACTCGTCCTTCTTGGGTTCGGCGGGCTTGACGGCGTTGGGGCCCGTCGTTGGGCGCCGGAAGCGGATCGTCTCTGTGCCCGGGAGCGCCATGGCGACGAGTGAGAGAGGAGATGAGTGTGGGGAGGAGAGTAGAAGGAAGATGCAAGTCGGGGAGAGATGATGTGGGCGGGCCGGACTCGACTGGGGCTTGGACCACTTTATCTCGGCGACGGCTTTAAAATGCGGGCCCAGCGACGTCTCCCCCCTCCGATGATGTGATGCATGCATACCGCCGAATCGGCCTTCGAACCATGCTGACAACACGCCGTGGGGGCGTGCATGTCGCGTGTTGAAAAAGTCGGCACCATCATTCTGGCCGAGATCGTTTGCCATTCACAAGGCCACAAGTCCGAGTCCGAGTGGACATGCAGCAGAAGTTGATCATCGTCTGACCGAATCCACTACTCGTCTCCACACTCCACACAACATGCGCTGGAACTTCTGGTCAAGTAACACGGGGGCAACAGAGGCACAAGCCGCAGGCGCTGCGGCCTCGGACGCGAGCTCCTCCTCCACGACACCAGCCTCGAGCACCTCCAGCGAGCCACCGAACCTGCTCTCCCGCTTTGAGCGCACGCTCAAGGACGAGGAGAAGTACCAGGAGATGCAGTTTCCGAGCTTTGAGGATGTTCCGGGGTGTATGCGCCTGTTGTGAGTGCGCGGAGCGGGAACGCCTCCCCGTGGCCATAATCCTTCCCGCTTGTCTCTGCTCTGGCTAACCCACAGCGACGAGTTCCTTATGTGCTACGCCCTCATGCCGCAGCTCCGCAACGTCTACCGCTACGGCGAGCTGCGGGACTGCACATACAAGTTTGACGACTTTAAGTACTGCATGAGCCTGAAGGGCGAGGACGTCGAGGAGCGGCGCCGGCTGTGGATCCGCCGCCGCGCCGAGTGGTGGGCTGCGCGCCGCGTCGGTCCTAGTTCTGAGGACGTGTGGGATGCGAGAGAGTAAGTGGGAGCATGTGGCTGGGGCTGATGGCAGAAAACCGCTCGAGAACTTTCCCCCGCTTTATGACCAGGACGGCGCGCAGGTCCCGCCCCCGTCCCAGACTGCTGTGTAGATCTTAGAGTGTATGTAGACATCACCACTGGAGGTAGAGGGGAAGGGCGCCAGGAGGGCGGTATGTCTCGACGAGCAAGAACAGGGGCATACGATCGATTCACCACCGCCTCGGTGACCAGGTTATCTGCTTCACAAATCCATTCGTGCTACTCTATGATGCCTAAACCTGGAGGCCAGCCATGCGGCCAGAGAGGCCGCCGGCAGGCTTGCCAGTGACGGGCCAGATGACGATCCGACCATCCTTGCCAGCGGTGAAGACCTTGGAAACGGTGCCGTCCTGAGCCCACTCGTACGGCTCGACGAGCGTGATTGAGTTCTGGTGGATGGTGAGGAGGTGGCCGTCAGCGCCAACGGCCACGCTCGCTCCGCCGGCGAGATTGAGGCCGGGCTTGGACTGGCCACGTGTGTCGGCCTGACGGAAGAGGTTGAACGCCTCGTTGTTCAGCCTGCCGGGAGCAGGACCGCGGCTGCCAGTCGCGTTGGGGGTGAGCGCACGGCTGCCGGCCTGTGCAGGGTCGTCGAGCGAGTGCGAAAACTCCCAGCCGTTCGCACCGACAGCGAA
Organism: Apiotrichum domesticum; assembly: GCA_001599015.1. Classification (NCBI taxonomy): domain Eukaryota; kingdom Fungi; phylum Basidiomycota; class Tremellomycetes; order Trichosporonales; family Trichosporonaceae; genus Apiotrichum; species Apiotrichum domesticum. The sequence goes on along the minus strand of BCFW01000004.1, from coordinate 1,282,166 downwards.
GACGGTCGGCTGGCAGTCGTGGCCCGCAGCAATGAGAGACTCCTCCGAGGTGAACGTGAGGGACAGGTAGGGGAGCGTCTGGGTGCGAACAGTGATGTGCGCCTGAGGGGGAAGACCGGGGCCAGCGGGGTAGATGAGGTTGACGGCCGAGTCATGCGAGACGTAGCCGAGGATGTTGCCCGAAGGGGTGAAAGCGACATCGTGCACCCATCCACCGTTGGGCGACTTGAACTCGCCACAGATGGTGCCGAAAGGCAGACGGTCACCCCAGACGGTAGGGTCGGGCTTGGCATCAACGCCCTTGATGTACGCCGAGAAGACGTACGACTTGGCGTCCGCGGTACCCGCTGCAAGAAGAACGTTGTTCTGGTGCCAGTCGATCGAGAGGACCGTCGAGCGCAGGGGCTTCTTGATGTGCTTCGACACCCACCAGTCGTTCTCCTCGTCGAACGAGCAGATGGCAATGGCACTGAAGTTAGAGGAATCTCCAGAGTTGAACAGCAAAATCATGACAACTCACCGAGCACCAGAGCCGACGGCAAACTTGTCTTCCCTCGGGCTCCACTTTACGCAAGTCGCTGCGCGGTTGATACGCAGGAGAACGAGGGCCGGCTTCCACTGGCCGTTGGCAGTCGGGGTCCAGACATAGGCATTACGGTCCTGCGAACAGGTAACGATGCGGTTCGTCTGGGGAGCCCATGAGATGGCGGTGATGAGCTTGTCGTGCTGGGGAGTTAGCATCAGCTTCCGATCAGCCAAGCTGCAGCCAACGCACCTCGGAGAGGGTGGTCTGGAGGTCCCACTCGCTAGGGCCGCGGGTGTAGATCTGCGCCGCGTTGTTGTTGGGGGATACGGCGAGCTCTGAGGATTGTCAGCCAGGATGCGCAGGTATCATCTGTCAGGGAAGACGCACGAGTGCGGTCGGGGCCAAAGGCGACGCCGGTGAGGGGTCCGACGGACAGCTGGAAGACTTCAGGGGCGGACATTGCGGGAGAGGAGGGGAGGGCAGAGGACTAGCAGTCTACTCCGAAGGGTGAGGGTGTGAGAGGGAGAGAGGAAGAGAGATAGCTGTGGGTGATGGTGCTGAGAGAGCGATGGACGGGATGCAAGAGGTCATCGACGACGACGACATGCACTGAATGAACAGCGCAACGACCAAGGCTTGTGCACCAGCGAGCTGCGAGTGATGACGACACCCACCATACCCATTGACTCACGCCTAATACAGTCAACTATTTTAGTTTCGGCTTCCCACACCTAATCAAAACAAGATAAGATGTATTAGGCTCACAAGGCTCCCTGGTGACATCACCTGGCCGCAACCAGGCTCGCGGGCTCGATGACTTTTGTGCTGCATTCGGCGGCGGCGGCGACGGATCCGGAGATGCGCGATGCCTGAGCATGACCCACACAAACCATATGCATAACACACTCAACTCTTTTTTATTTCTGCTTCTGTCAACAGCAGTGTGGATTTTGCGGTGCTGACAGCAGTGGTGATGGCGATAATGACGATGGTGATGGGGATGAGGATTGATATGATACAGGGCAGGGACATGGGACAGACCGCGGGACAAGGGGATTCACCCGGCCGCGCGCCAGGGAATAGCGCGAAATGGACTGTTCGGCACCCCCTTTGATCCTTTGAGCATCAGAGCAGCTTGACGAACATGGCTCCTCTGTCGCGTCCTCATCAATCCTTTATTCACTTCATCTTCATCGTCATTGTCCTAATCCTCATCCTCATCCCTTCTTTCCTGTACCCCATCCTTTTTTGTCTCTGTTGTCGCAGTGGCGCCTTGCGCGCTACTCAACTCATGCCACACAGGACAGGCTCGGATTTGGGGCATCACGCGCTGGCCACCGACGCCCACGTCCACGAGGGATTCTCTCTCGATCTCGACGACCAAGGCCAAGGAAACCGCTCTCCCGTGCACCCTGCCGAGTCATCATCCCAGCATTCAGCGAATCCTTACGACCATCAGCCCCACAGCAGCTCGGCCTGTTCTTCTCCCGTCGAGTCCCGACATTCCCCTTTATGCGACGACGGCATCCTCAACTTCGGCGACAACTACTACGAATACTGCGACTTTGAGGACATTTACGACGACTACGGGTGCAGTCAGATACGGGAACGCGAGTATCTGGACCCCGACTCGGCTGCCGCCATACGCTCGCGCTCATCCTCGGACTCGACGAGAGCATACCGCCATCAACGGCGACCGAGGGCGTACTCGCTAGCTGCACATTCACCACCCAGGGAGCGACCACCCAAGCGACCAATGTCCGCGTTCCTACCTCGCGGCTTTCTCGGCGGCGAGTCCGAGGATGAAGACACAACGTCCAACGTCTCGTCTGATGGGCAGAGTGTGTCGGGGAGCGATCCGTCGCCAAGCGAGAGCTGTGAGTGTCGATCTAGCAGTCAAACCACGTTCCAAGCGCGTAGTGCACGAGCACCCAGAGACAATACTTATTTTCAGTGCACAATAACGAAGACGCGAAGCGACGAGGATGGGGCGGGTCGTTGATCAATGGCGCGGTCAACGCCGCCGTCTTTGGTGCAGCAGTCGGCCTGTGAGTCTATGCCTGTGTTTGCCTTCTGCAGCGATACTGATCTTCAGCACCGCGTATCGGATGTTGAAAGGCTGGGGCCAGAACGACGACGACGAAGGTGCCGTTCCCGACGGTGATAGCGCGTCGTACATACGCAAAGGCCATCCGGGAATATACGAGCCGGTCGACGAGACTGGGCACGCACGCCCGCCGCATCCATACCCAATACCACCCCGCCCGGCGAGCTTGGCGTCCAGTGTGCGTTCGTTGCCCGTCGGGGTGCGAAGCGTGAGGCGGAGGCGTGCTGTACGGCCCAGCATTGCGGATTTGGCCGCCGCCGCGACGCGTCAAAAAGCGCACAAGCACCACGAGGGTGGCGTCGATCAACTGACACTGCCGGCTCAGCCGGGATCCCCAGTCACCAGCATTGGTACAATCACGACGGCACCCGTGTCCGAGTACTCCAAGTCGCCGATAATTGAAAGGCGGTCGCTACCTGTGGAAATCCCGGAGGGGAGGGAAAGCCGCGAGTCGACTCCGGAAGACGCAGATGATGAGACCAGCATGCGGCTTGACGAAATGTCCCGCAGACTGCAGGAGCTCATCGCTGAGGCGGAACGCGCACTGGCATCCAAGAGTACGATTGCTGGCTCGTCCGATAGCGAAGACCTTGGCAGCAATCCCCAATGGGTGATGCGCGACAAGCCCGAGGCCGAGTCGGGGTCGAGGTCAACAATGTCAGCCCCGCCTACAGCATCCCTCCCCGGATCCGTCTCACGCCATTCTTCGCGCCCACAACCATCCACTCGGCAAGTGGCGAATGAGCGTATGTCTCGCCGCTCCTTGTCTATATCGTCGCCCCCGCCTCAATCTCGCGATACCCGAGTGAGCTCCCCACATACCTTTGCTTCGAAGCCCTTCCCAACCTTCTCCCCGGTCAACGGCACGTCGTCCTTATCGGCTTCACCGATAAAACACGCAGTTCCCGGCTCGAAGGGCCCGCCGCCTCGAGAAGCAGCATTGCGTGACCGTCGCACCTCCTCCGGGAACTTGTCCTCGCGTGGCCTCCCGCCATTACCATGGCGAAAGGATCCGTCAGGGGGTTCGCCCCGCTGGGTCCAGCGTGCCCTCTCCCCTTCCCCCGAGCGCCGCAGTGAAACGCCAGTCCCACCCGTTCCCCCAATCCCACCTGAACTCGCCCACGCTGTCGCACCTCCGAGTCGCCCACAGAGCATCCATTCCCCCAGCGGTTCCAGACGATTCTCCACCCCACCTCTGAAGCTCAGCCCGACGCCCACCCGGAGATTCCGGAGCGCGAGCAGTGCCACACCGAGCCCCCTTGCACCCGCAAGTCCTAACGGCGACTCGAGTCCCACACAATCGAGCCCCCGGGGTCGTCCCGGCAGCCCAGAACACCTGATCACGCCGAGTCCAGGCTCGCCCCGTGCGCCGAGCCGGATCCCGCGGCACGTGCGCTCGCAGTCGGTCGTGAGCCGGGGTACCGACAGCCCGCCCATGAGCCCAACCCCGTACTCGCGCCAGGTGCCGAGTTCTGCGAGCACATACTCGTACTCTGCGTCCGGCGGGTCCGTATCTGGCGGAAGCCGCGCCTCGACCCCAACCACGCCGCGGCGGCACGAGTCGCTGCGCACGCCGACCAGTGCTGGCCGCTGGCCGCCCGTAACGGGAATTGTCGCCGCACGCGCCGCAGCGCTGTCCAGCTCCGTCAACAGCTCGACCAGCGGCCAGAGCAACGGGAATGGCCATGGTAATGGCCACGGCTCGTGGTCTGCTGCATCATCGCGGCCTCGCACACCTGGCGCAGGCTCCGCCACACCCTTAACCCCCGGGTTGCCCACTACGCCGGGTAGCGGCCGTAGCAGGATTCCCGTGCGCAGGAGCATCGACCCAGACGCGTTTTCAGCCTTTGGCCGGTGTGACTGATGCTGTCGGCCAGGATCCCACTGATTATCGTGTTTTGTTGCGTGTCCATTCCCTTTCTTTGTCATTGCCTTATGCCCCCGTTTTCTTGTTTCTATTCACTGGGACACTAGACCTCACGACTGTCGAGACGCCCCCCAACGCTTTGTAGTATATCGTTGTAGTGTACATGTATTCACGATGCATTACTGATACAGGGTACAGAAGGCTGCCGTCGGATGGGCGCCGTGGGGCGAAGGAGAGTGGAAAATGGCGAGGAAATGGGTAATGAACAAGTGATGGATTGAGTAGACCGGTGGCCGCGAATAACGGCGGCCAGGGTGATGGTGATTAGAGATCTGAATGTCAGTGATGGCCGCTGCACAGTACACACAATAGTCTGGCTTCTTGACGTTGACGCCGTGCTCGCCGAGCGCGAGACTGAGGTCGTCCATGGTGAGGACAACACGGTTCCGGTCCACACCGGCGGCGGGGCGCCCGCGCCCGGCAGCGGTGCCGCTCACACGGAGCTTGGCGAAGTGGAAGGCGTCGCGCGAGAGGTCGGACATGAACTTTTGCGCCGAGAGCGAGAGGAGGCGTTTCCTGGGAGTCAGTATCAAGTGGATGTAAGGAAGTAGGGAATACTCACAGGCGCGGGTCAGAGCACTCAAAGCCTGCACGCTGGAGGTAGTACTCCGTCACCTCCTCGGGGATCTGTTGTCAGCTGCCTGAGCGGACGGGGATGCGGATCGGTGATTGAGCGCCAACCGCAGGAGAGAGCTGCGCGAAGGATCCGCTCCAGCACCCGGCACTCACCAAGGGCTTGTATCCGTCGAGCATGACGAGGAACTCGGCGAGGCTGCGATCCCGGCGCGCGTTCTCCTCTGCACGGCGCGCAGCAAACAGGGCCGTAACATCTGCCGCCTCCTTGTCCTCCTTGTCCTTGGCATCCTTGTCCTTTCCGTCCTTGTCCTTTCCGCCCTTGTCCTTTGTCGCGTCCTTGCTCTCACTCCCTTCGGCCTTGTCGTCCTTGCCCGCGTCCTTCGACTTCTCGACCTCCTTGCCTTTCTCCTCTGCTGTCTTTTCCGCGGCCTTCTCCCCCTCCTTCTCCTTCTCTTTCTCCTTCCCTTTCTCCTGCTCCTTTTCCTTCTCCTGCTCCTTCTTCCCCTCCTCCTCCTTCTCCTTGTCCTTATCCGCATCCCTCATCACCACATCGCCATCACGATCGACCCCCGGCTCAATTTTAACCGGCGGCGACGCGGTGGACCCATTGGTCGCGGGCGTCGAGGACGGGAGGAACGCCGCAACAGGCGTAATCGGCGTGGGGGTTACGCTCGGCGCGAGCGTGGGCAGCACGGGCAGCTGGGGCTGGGAGGGCGCGGCAGGCGATGCCGACGCCGGGGTCTCGATCGCGAGGGAGAGGGTCGCAGGAGTGGGAGTCGCGGTCGGGGCGGGGGCATCGGTCGGAGTCGGAGCTGCGGGAGCGGGAGCGGGCGCCGATGCGCCGTCTGCTGGCGTGGAGGGGGCGGGGTTGCCGGGCGTGGACATTGTGGATGGTCTTTTGTGATGATGAGAAGAGAGAAAGAGAGAGAGAGATGGAAAGAGACAGAAACGACTGGTAAACGCGTCCGAGACCATCGAGCACAGTGATTGTCGTGGGTGTGGGACGTGGGAGTGTAATGAGGGAGAAATTAGCGGGATCAAATATTTTGATCCGAAACAATAAGCTCGTTTCTAATAAGGCCTATTACCCGTCCCCCAGGAGTGATGTAATGGGTGGGTAATCGGGATGCTGCGCCGCGCGCGCGTCGACGCTGCGCTGGCTGTGACTTTGACCTCTTTGTGGGCCAACGGCATTGCATGGCTTCTCATGCACTCACTCAGAAGAGAGAGAGAGGGGGAGGGGGCCATCATCATCGCGACGACATCGAACATCCGACTTCTTTTACTTCCCATCACTTCTTTCATCCTCTCCATCGCCTCTTCACCACCACCGGCAGCCTGCACATCCGAGCACTCCCTCCACACAGTGCATTGGCCTCCGCTCTCCCGCCGGTGCTCGTTCATTTCCCGCGCCACAGTCCTTAGAGGGAACAGGCAGGCAGGCGCTCGATTGCCTTTCCTTTCTCTTACTGGCTGTTTCGCCGCCGCTCATTGACATTGTCCACCAACTCACCTACTCCTCCCTTGTCCTCCCTTCCTCGTCTCTCCCTCTTTTCCTATCTCCGCCATCCTCGTGATTGAGGGCAAATTTCACGCTCCGTAGCATATCTCCCAACATTTGTGGCCTGGAATCCTACAACAGCCTCCACAGCGGTCACAAAAGCAGCATCGCTGCCGCCGTCTTCGTGTCCGTCTTTGAGCATGCCACCGCCACCGAATGCGGGCGGGGGTGACCCCGCCCAGTCTTCAGTCCTAGAGACTAGTCCCCATCTTGCACACTACGTCTTCAAGCTCGTGCTTAGCAACGCTCAACTCGGCACCACAACCTCCGCAACCGGTAGCGGCACCACCTTGCGCGCCGCAAGCGGACAGCACCCGCTCTCGCTCTCATCCTCTGGCGAATCGGACGACGAAGATGACCAGGGTAGCGATTCATCTTCTCCCAAAGCCGGCAGCGACACGACCGACCGCGATGCCGCCGCAAGTGGCAAAGCTGACGGATCTGGTGCAGGTGCTGGCTCCAACGGGCTTGCATCGCGCAACGCCCCGACCCTGGGCGCATCGCGCGAAGAACGTGAGGAGCTCGTCCGCAAAATTATCGAGCTCCTCGACAATGACCAGGAGGAAGACGTCAAAGGTGTGCTCCGCCAGCACATGGGCGAGTTTGGCAAAGTGAGTGAACACGTCCGCGACGCCATCCAATTTAGTCGCCGCGTTGCCGATGTCCACGACGCTGACACTTGCCCAGGACGACCTCATCATGGACCAGGTCTGCCTGGACTGCATGCACAAGCATCGCGGTGAGTTTCTTTTTCTCTAGCGGAGCACCACTCATGCATCAGACGACGTAGGCGGGGTCCCATATCAAGAGGGGATGGGCAGTTTCACCCCGACACGTGCCATCCGTCGCCCATACACACCAACGGGCCTTGGCGGTCTCCGCGGTGTTCGCACACCTCTCGCTCGGCCACATTCTCCAGCGACCATCGGCTCTGGCGCGCAGACTCCAACGGGCACTGGTCATGCCCCACTCATACCCTCGAATCTCGCACTCGGTCGCGTTGACAGTGCTCCGCGCTCCCCGACGTCTGTCACAGCAGGCAGTGCGGCCCCCGCCCCGGCGCCGCCTTCATCTTCAGGCCACAGCTCCTCCGGCTCGCCAGTGTCGTCCCCGCGCGTTCTCAACGTCAAAGCAGCGACTTTCAATCCCGGTGCACCCGGTACCCCGCCCAGAAACCCCCACATCTCGGCTGTTAACACCTCCATCAACGCGGCGTTTGTTCCCAGTGATCCATGGCGCGATGCCGAGTCGGGCCCACCTCGTGCGGCGTCGCCATACACCCTCGGTGCTGCACCAGGCATGGTACGCACGGGCTCGAACCGCCTCATCGCGGCCCCGCTTATCAGCGATCCCTCCAGCCCCTTCCACTCGCCACTGGGCACCCCGACAAGGCCGCAGATGAAGCTTCGTGCCGAATCCAGTGAAGCCTTCCAGTCTCCAGGCCTTGCCGCTGGACGTCCCGCAAGTCGCGGCGTGGTCCCTGACGACGACGATGATGACGAGTTTTCACCATTCGGCACCGGTTTGCCGAAGCTGCACCATCATGAGCCGTCGGGCCTCAGCACCGCTGCCAAACCGTTCGAGCCGTTCAACGCCAGCGCGCAAGAGTTTTACCCCTCAGCGGCTGGTGGCACGGCTGGACAGGGTACTTCCGATCAATCGACTTCGTTCGAGTCGCGCTCCTCGCTGGATCCTGAGGACGACCCGACGCAGAACGCTACACTCGGCATGACGCCGCTTGACGTCCTCTCATCTGTGTTCTCGACAGTCGCCCGACGGGAGCTCGAGGACGCCCTACACCGCTCTGGGTACGACTTTGAGGCCGCAATGGCAATGCTAGTCGCGCAGTACACGCACCCGCGTTCCGGGGCGTCGACGCCCCAGCGCGTCGCGTCGCCGCGTCCGTTAATTGGGCTTGATGGTCGCAACGCTAACCACCATGCGCCTGGCCCAGGCTTCTTCCAACAGGGCGGACGCGGCTTCAATGCGCCCATCAACCCTGCTTTGGCGGCTCGCAACGCCGGGCCGACCAGGATGTGTCGCTACTTCCTCAACGGCGAGTGCAGACGCTCCGACTGCAGGTTCAGTCACGATCTCGACCGTGCCCTGTGTCGCTTCTGGTTGCGAGGACACTGTGCCAAAGGCCCCAACTGCGAATTCCTCCACCAGCTGCCCACCAACCTGGATGCCGGCATGCTCAACTCGTCTATGGGTCGCCTCGACATCAACTCCCCGGGCAGCTCCATGCCTGGCACACCTCCCGTTGCCGGCGGACAGATGTATGGCCAGGGAGACGACTTTCCGGATCTGCTGGCTGCCCGCCTCAATCGCCATGTCGGCGGCCGGTTTGACCCATCGCGCAACCGCTTCGCAAACGCGGTCAAGCGCCCTGTTCCCGCCCCGCCGAATCTCATTCACATACCGGGTGCAGGCGGTGCAGGAGCACGGAACTTTGCCCCTGCGACCCAGGGACCGTACTCACCTGTTTCCGAGGGTGGATCTGCTCCGAAGGCACCGGCTGTACCTCGCCCGTCGCAGAGGATCAAGTTGCGTCCGCCGACACTGCTGCCGACTCTCCAGACTGGTGCCGTTGCGAACGAGCAGTACATGACCGCGCGTGCAGCTTCGATCCGCCTCGGCCACGCCCGCAACGCATGTCTTGCGCGTGCAGCGGATGCGTTCCGCCGCGGCGACGGTGCCGCCGCGAAGCGCTTCTCGCGCGAGGGCAAGGCCCTCAACGAAAAGATGTTGGCCGAAGCCAACGAGGCGGCACAGGCACTCGTCAAGGCCCGCATGCTCGACGCACAGACAGCCGTGCGCGGCCGCGATCCCGCATGGTCCGACGACCCGCGCGACCGTTCCGAACGCGGCAAGGAGTGTGGCGGCGGCTTGGGTGTTATTCTCGGCGTGGCCGGCTCTGCCTCCGTCCCAGGCGGCAACAGGCTGTCCTCGGACGAGCGCACAGAGTCACTCCTTGACTTGCACACCCTTCACGGCACCGAGGGCACCGAACTACTCGGCCACTTCCTCGCCGAGCTCGAGCGCAGCCACTACCGCGGCCTTGGTGAGTGAAAACAACATAACTACATGGACAGTACTAACGACAGCGTACGTTGTGGTCGGAGAAGAAAAGCACGTGGGGCAGCAGGATCCGGCACGCGGCGCCTCAAAGGTCCGCCTGGCCGCGAGCATCAAGCAGTTCCTCGCAGATTGGGGCTACGCGTGGAGTGAGGGCGCCGGCGTCATCTGCGTCGACCCGTGTCGGTAGAGCAAGGCAGCTGAATCGCCTGTGCAGTATTGCCCCGCTTTTATGCCCCGCCCCGTGCTGTGTTAAAACCGACGCCCATGTGGTCGATGTCGGGCTTAATAGATTGTGCTTCTGTGTACCCGTGACAATAGAGCAAGGCCTAGACCTGTCTTGACGGCTCTCCATGTCCCTCCCCTCCAACCATCCGGAATCCCTCTATCCCTGTCCCCGCTCTCCCTCCCATCCCATCCCCATACCCTCGGAAGTACAAAGTAGAAGAATTAAATCGAAGGAACGAATGCAAATCGTGAGCAGTGCAAGAAGGAGTATGTCGCCTCGCAGACTGCGGCTTGAAAGATTGTCAAACTCTAACGAGGGTATCCGATATCCATCTATGCTAAAAATGCAACTTATACACAAAACTGGCTCCAGTCCTAACAGCGGCGCTCGATGCCCTGCCGCGCCTCCTCCTCGCGATACTCGAACATGATCTGGACTCCGATAAAGAGACACGCGCACGCAAAGGCGGTGAACGCCCACCCGTGCGCAGTGGACACGAGCTCGAGCATGAGGTGCTTCATGCCGTCGAGGCCGAGCACGAACCCGACGAGGTTGGCACTCATCATGAGCAAAATGTTGGCGACGCCGCCGCACGCCGCGACGTGGCGGTACCACCAGCGCTGGCCGTACTTTTTCGCGGGGACGAGGGTCCGGCCGATGAGCTCGGGGAGGATGAACAGGCTCACGAGCCAGCCCCACGCGAGGAGCTTGAACGACAGATCGTGCCACAGCGCGACAAAGGTGAATACCAGCGTTGTGGCCAGTATGACGCGCTTGGCGCCGCCGATCGGGATGTAGATGTACCGCACTACCCAGAGGTTGTAGCTCCTGTGCCAGGAGCGCCAGAACCCGAGGGTCGAGTAGTTGTTCGCGACGCAGCGGACCATGTTCTCTGGCGGGTCGACGCCGTCGAGGAGCGCCCATAGGCGGAAGAAGCGCCACGGAATGAGCAGCTGCGTGTGAGTGACTTGATCTCGAATGGACCGACCGTCTGGCGCCAGACTCACCTTCAACCACACGACCACGAGATTCCAGAACCCGATCATGCTCAGGTCTGCCGGGCCGTTGCCGTACCACGCCTCGGTGTTCTTGATGGCGACGACGTACATGGTGTGGAGTATGCTCTCCATGACGAGCATGCAGAACGCGAAGCGGATAGCGTACGAGACGCGCTCCTTGCGCGTGATCGTGAGCGGGTGGTTGAGCTGCCATGCAAAGTCGTTGAACGTCATGATCGGGCCGGCAATGTACAGCGGCGCGTAGAGCGTGTACGCGAGGTAATTTGTAAGATTGTACTCCTGTTCCGGGAGGGACGATGCTGTGCGGGAGCGCTGCTCGGTCGGCGCAGACGACGGCGGGGGCTGCCTCCAATGCGTGTCGAGTACGAACGAGACGATGCGCAGCATCGTAATGTTGAACCCGATCTGCCAGCGGGGGAGGAGACCGCCATACTTGGGGTTGTCGAGCACGGCGAGCGCGGGAATCAGCCGGGCAAAACGGTATCCGTCCGCCTTTTCGTTGACGAACAAGATGACCATGTTGGCGATGATCGCGAGTGCCGGCCATATCCGCGCGATGGCGGGCGGCTTGGCTGCCTTTGCGCACGCGTAGTTGGCAATGAGGATGACCAATGCCTTGACAGCAGATACGCCGTGTAAGGCGACGAGAAGCGCAGTTCCGGCCAGTGCGAGGAATCGTGCCCGCGCAGGTCCCGAGGGCCATATCCGCCGCGCTAGGTGGGAGGGGATCGTGAAGACGGTTGCGAGGCCGACGAGCGCCCAGAAGTTGCCGCGGAAGCTGCGGTACTGCACGTCGCTGTTGTCCACCTTGCGCCCGAACATCCATCCTGGGGAGAGGCGCGGTTCAATCAGCCACCAGTTCTGGTTCGACGCTGGGTGTCAGTAGATGAGCTGATGATGTAGTTGGTGGAGCTGAGACACGCCTGAGACTGGAGGCTTGTGCGCGACGTGTCAAAGATCAGAAATTCGAGACGCAGAACTCGAGCAGAGCAACAGCCCTCCTCAACAGTCCGAGTCCCTCGCGCAGCAGTTGCCGTCTCCTCGCCGTGTACTCCTGCTCATCGCACTCACGCTGGCTTAACCGCATCGGCCACCACACAAGCATGGGCACCACCAGGATAAACGCGACATAGTACGCATAAAACTCGGGCGTGCGCCATCGCGGCGGGGGCAGCTCGCCCGTGTTCTTGCGAATGCTCCCTGGGATGCGCACCGTAAAGTCGGTGATGTTGGGGGTGTGGGGGTGCTGCGCGCCCGGGGGGAGGTGCAGCTCGTGTGCCGATGAAGTCGCCCCGCCCGAACCCGAGCCTGAGGCGTCTTTGCGCACGCTGTGTAGAGGAATCATCTCCGGCGATTCGGGAGATGCAGCCGAGGAAGAGCGCGGAGGGGCGGAAGGAGAGTCTGTAGTTGGGTGGTCGGGGGTCGGTCGCGGCACCTGCGGGTGAGTATGGAGGGACGTTTTGGGAAGTGGGTCAGCTGGACGTACCCGCGCGCGCATGGTCTGAGGAGGAGGGAGCGAGATGGGTGCGATGTCGAGATGGGATGAGCTCTTGAGAGGGACGGAGGATTGGTGTCTCGTGTCTCGGTCTCGATTGTCGATTGCCATGTGACGATTCCGGCGCGTCTCACTCGCCTCTGTACAGCGTCGCGCTGGCTGTGATGGCTGTTGTGGAGGGCAGTGGAGGCCGTGTTCCGGCTCCTGTCTGGACCGGAAACACGTTGGACAAAGAGCCCCCCAGGCTTAAATGATCTTTTTACTCTGTGGCCTCCTTGTCCAAGAATGGCACAGGTATCTCTTGGCGGAGCTCTGATTATCAGCCAAGCAGACAAACAAGCAACAGGGCAGGCTCGCTGCCGAGAACACTACTACAGTCATGCACAAGTCTCGCGCTGACCATTGGGCAAGTGTCTGTCAGAAATTTGACCTCACTCGCTCTCAAAGAGTCCCGATGTGCTCGTAATCAGTTCCAGCGCTTCCTCCAATAGATGCAGTCATGGTACGCCAACTATGGACTCTATGGGATGCAGTTATGAACGACGATAGTACAGTCTCCTCACTTCAATGTTCGCCATGTCCGAGATGAATTAATTTTGTTCCTCTCTTGCGATGGTTGCTGTAGAGATCGTCAGAACAAGACGCTAGACAGCTTCCAAAGTGCCAAAGTTAGCCCCCATGCGACATCCACACGTCTCGGCGGTTGGCGGTCCTTCTAAAGCCCTCGAGATCTGAAGGCTGAAGAATTGTTCACGCTCACTACCTAGTTTGTTGTCGTCGGCGACGAGGTCATTGCTCAACAGTGGTGCAGCCTACGTCCGCGAGCTCCAGCCCACCGAAAACCTGCGCGGCGCAGTGGCCTACTTCTGTGGCCTCTCGGTTACCTCTAGCTGCCCTGTGTATCTTTGCTGGCAACTGGTCAGACGGTGCCTCCAGTCGTCACCTCGACCACCTCAAGCAACGGTGTACGTTCAATGGGGCGAGATATGTCCCCGATTCCAACTTTTTTTTTTCTGTCTTTGCCGTTGCCACCCACTGGTCGATAACCCACTTCTCGTTATGCCTGACCAGAGTTCTGGCTCAGCATGCTCACGACGCCAAAAGAAAAGTGTGCTTCACCGCTGATCTGCAAGCGCCGGCACAACAGGAATACATTCCTGGGGCAACCCGGAATGCAAACTAAAGCTGAGCCTAGCATTTATACTGATACGCGGGTGCGCTCCATGCGCTCCATATGGTCCCCGCGTGCACCGCGCGGTGCCGCGTGGGGCCACGCGCAGCCTCGCAGCCGGCTGGAGCGGGAGTGGGGCGACCAGAGGCGTCGCAGGCCCCCTTCGCGGCCCTTTGCAGCCGTGCAGCCGCCCATTGAAATTCGCCGCCACGCCCCCACAAAGTCGGCCGAAAGGAGAAAAGCCAAGACTTTGGCGCTGGTAAAAGTTGCCGCCGAACTCGCATTGCCCTGTGAGCCTCTGAGAGCTGTCGAGCTCTGAGTGGCCTTCGTAAGCCGCGCAGAAAAGGAACACACAATGGTGCAATGGCAGACAATGGCAGGACCCACTCACTGCGTGCCCTGCCCCCCCGGTCGAGAGCCAACCAGAGTTCTCCCTCGCATTATCAGATTGTCCACAGACCTTGTTCTCAATCAACCTCTCTCTCCCGAGTCCCCGAGTCGCCGGTCGCCATTTTTGGTCTTTCTCATCTCACGGCTCCCTATCCCGACGCCAGCTCCAGGCATACTCTGTAGTGCTAGTCAGTTTTTGATTTCACCCATTCTCTCTCCCCCACCCACCCATCCACCACCATGCAGTGCCCCATCCCCCACAACAACGCCCCGCGCGCCGCTTCGCCCGCCGCCGCCGCTCCCCCGGCGAAGAACACGCTCGAGGCGCTGCTCTGGGAGTCGGGCGACGCGGACGGCATCCGCCCCCGCTCCGTCGACGAGTGGCCCCTCCCCGAGGAACTCGACATGGCCCGCCCCGTCTCCGAGCTCCTCCGTAAGGGCACCGAGCGCGCCCACGCTACTGCTGAGCACTCGGACGGCGCCGTCGCCCTCACCAACGGCCAGCTCGAGCTCCAGGAGTACGTCCGCTGGCTCGCCATCATTTGGCGCGTGTACGAGTAAGTGTCAATTAGTGTCGCGATCGGATCAGTACCAGTTCCCTGCGCGGTAGCCCAAGAGCTGAGCTCTGTGAGCTGCCAGGCTGCACGGTGGCAATAACCTGCTTTCTCCCATGCATGAGACCACCAGCTAACTCGCTAGCACCTTTGAGAAGGCTCTTGTCCGCTACGCGAACCACTCCGTTCTCGCTCCCACCTACAACCCCACGCTCCTCGAGCGCGCCCCCGCGATCGCGAATGACATTACCTTCCTCCTCAAGCGCCTGCCGAAGCATGTCTCGAAGCCGTCCTCCAACCCCCTCGCGCTCGCGCCGGCGGGTGTCACCGCCCCTCCGTTCCCCCTCCCCCCCTTCCTTGCCGAGGTCTTTGTCCACACGCCCCCCGCCCTCCAGGTGTACATGGACCGCCTGAACGAGTGCGCCGAGTCCGAGACCATGGCCCCCCGCCTCCTTGCCCACGCGTACGTCCGCTACCTCGGTGACCTGTCCGGTGGCCAGATCATCGGCGCCCGCATGCGCAAGGCGTACGGCCTCCCCGGCCTCGACGGCCGTCGCTTCTACTACTTCGACATGGGTGGCGACAGCTCCGCCGCCGAGGCTGGCGAGGAGACCGTCGGCGAGCGCAAGAAGAAGCTCAACGACGTCAAGACCTGGTACCGCACCGGCATGGACGAGGGTGTTGGCGCTGACCCGAAGCTCAAGGGTGAGTAGAAGCAGAGTGGGGTGGAAACCAGGATCCTTTGGACAGAGTTCATCACATTGTGGATCTTGGGATCTGCGTCCTCCACCGTCACGTCTTGGCTTGTGTGGACCATGCTGACCCGCAGCCACTCTCATCCAGGAGGCCAACGTCGCGTTCCTGCTCAACACGCACCTCTTCACGCTCATCACCCCTCCCCCGGCCGAGAAGCCCCGCTACTACGAGAAGGTTGCGATGGAGAAGGCACGCCGCGAGCGCCTCGCTCCTCCGCCCGCGACCCTCTCGGAGCGCCTCATCCAGACGGGCTACCTCCTCGCCATCACCTTTGTCATTCTCTTCCTCATGCAGAAGGTTGCGCCGCACCTCGAGCCCGTCGCCCGCCCCGTGTGGGACCGCGCCGTCGCGCCCACCATTGAGAACTATGTCGTCCCGTTCTGGCACAGCCTCCAGCCCTTCTTTGACAAGCTCATGCGCGCCCAGGCCAGGAACCTCTTCTAAGGGGTATCAAAGAGTGTTGATTAAGTAGAGTGGGGGAGGGGGGAGAGTGTACGATCTACAAAAGCATCTGACAACAATCTACTGCGCTCAACAACGAGTGCCCGCAATCTGTGATGCATCACGAACTGGAATAATGATATAAAAAAGAGACAATGCATGCATCATCTTTTGGGCTGGATAAAAATCTGACAATCTGTCACTAGCTAATGACTTGCATAGAAAGTGTGGGATTCGACAGTACTGTGCCGCGGTGGCGCTGTTCCGGCCGAAGACCGAGGATGGCGTGGGTCGCATCGTGTTTGGCGGTAATAGCGGCCCGGCCGAAAGATGTGTCTTGGCGTGGGTGATCCCTGCAGGATGGCAAACCCCGCTCGCCTCTTGCAGCCATTTCAGAGCCCATGCATCTGATCACGCGATCTTAGATCCGATTTCCCGACCAGCAGTGTTATCAATGCATATCAGTGTCAGTGTACTGTAGATATCAGTGTCAGAAGTGGAGTAGGGAAATCGAGATATGGTGGAGATGAGGACGCGACGTCATGTTCACTTGATGTATCCGAGCTGGTCCGAGTGTGGGAATCACCCATTATCCGCCAGACACGACTGTTGTCGCCATTCTGACCTGATCGCGCTGCTGCAGCTCACAACCTCAAGATTTCAATTAGCTACTGCATCGGCATCTAATCTAGAGTCTACCTCGGGGGACGCGCGCCGGATCCTAGTGGCCGTTGGTGGCTGCCGGGGTGGAGGCTGCCGGGGTGGAGGCGGCGGTTGGTGCCTCGATGACCTCCTCCTCGGCGAGGAGGCGCTCAGCCTCGAGGGCGGCCATGCATCCCGAGCCGGCCGAGGTGATCGCCTGGCGGTAGCGCTTGTCCTGGACGTCGCCGGCCGCAAAGACGCCGTACACCGAGGTCTGGGCAGTGCCGGGCACAGTGACAATGTAACCGTCCTCGTCCGTCTGCACCTGGCCCTTGATGAGGCCGGTCGCCGGCTCGTGGCCGATGGCGTAGAAGAGACCGTTGACGGGGAGCTCGCCCGTCTCGCCGGTCTTGGTGTTGCGGAGAGCAAGGCCAGTCAGCAGCTCACCGTCACCCTTGCACTCGGTAGCGACGGTGTTCCACATGACGGTCACCTTGGGGTGTGCGAGGAGGCGCTTGGCCATGATCTTCGAAGCACGGAGCTCGTCACGGCGGACAAGGACGTAGACGTGCGACGCGTACTTGGTCAGGTACATGGCCTCCTCGGCGGCAGAGTCACCGCCACCGATAACGGCGAGGGGGTTGTTGCGGAAAATCGGAACGGCACCGTCGCAGACAGCGCAAGCCGAGATACCCGACTGCCAGTAAGTGTCCTCACCGGGGAGGAACAGACGCTTGGCGGAAGCACCAGTGGCGAGGATGATCCTGGGGCGTTAGTCGAATGTACCACCTGATGTGAACTTGGAGGAATGTGATGCGCGTCGTCAGGATCAAATCCCAAACGTCTGCATCCCACCAGCCTCCCCGCCCATCTCACTCACGAGTCGGCAGTCATAAAGTCGGCGTCCTCCTCCTCGCCCTCGGTCCAGTACTTGAACGGGCGGACGGAGAGGTCGACGCGGGCAATAGTCTCGGTGATGATCTCAGTGCCGAAGCGCTCCGACTGGGCGCGGAACTTGTCCATCATCTCGGGGCCCGTGACGCCCTCGGGGAAGCCCGGGAAGTTCTCGACATCGGTCGTAGTGGTGAGCTGGCCGCCGGGCGCAAAGCTGTTAATCGTCAGTACTTGTCCGTTCGGGAATGGTATCGGCCGACAGAGGATGACGTTGGAGAATTTCCATGGCACTCTCAGGATATACAATCCAGGAATATTGATTGCGCTTAGCAACCAGAGCTAATCAAGGCCTTTCGGCTTTGAAAGCATGCCACACACAATTTTGCACAACGCTCTCTGGTGGCAACTGGCACGTCGCAACAGTCCTCCGACACAATCCGCACTTACCCGTTAGCGAGCATGCCCTCGTAGAGGACGGGGCTGAGGTTGGCGCGGGCGAGGTAGATGGCGGCGGTGTGGCCGGCGGGACCCGAGCCGATGATGACGACCTGGGAGTGCTTCTTGGTCGAGCGCGGGCCGGTGAAGGGCGGCATGGTGACGTTGAGGGGGATGGGCGCCATGGTGGATGTGGTGGGGGAAGGAGAAGAGATGGATCCGAAGCGGGTCTGCTTTGTTGTTTTCGAGTCTGTCGAGTAAGGAGCGAGGGCGGCGAGGTGCGACGCGGTGCTGCTGTTTGGCTGTGGGGGCTGCGAGGCCGTGTGGATTTGACGCTGACGCGGGGCGATGAGACGGTGCGGGCGGAGAGAGTGGGAGAGGGCGACGGGAGCCCTGAGGGTGCGAGATAGAAGAATGGTGGGCGACGAGAAGAGGTGTAGAGATGAAAGAAGAGAGAGATGACTCTAGATGGATATCAAAAAGAAATGGAGATGGAGATTCGAGATGGCAAAAGGATGATGGCAAGATGATTAGCCGTCGCGCCCATGGATGATATCGGATGCATCGGAGCAGGTGGAATCGCGTGGAAAACCCACTGGCCCACCGGCTGACAAGGTAGGAGGATCGCCCGGTCCGGACACGGAAAAAGAAAAAAAAAGGCACCCATAGGACTCAGGGAATAGGGGGCATTTATAGCTTAGGTAATCTGCCTGATTACTCAGACTCTGCTTTCAAAATGCACCAATTAGGAATTTATTACCAACCAACACACGGACAGATGCACACAGTCCCCGTGCATGGCGCATGGCCGTGCAACGAGTCCGTCCAACGACCCGCGCGGCGCAGCGCGCAGCATGAGCTCATGAGCTCATAAGCTCACCACCACGTGCTCTCTGCGTGTAAACATTACTCTCTTCACGTCAACAACGATCCAGAGATGCTGATGATGAGACGCCCAACGTGCTCACACCTCAAACAAAGCTGATGCCAACGTGGAACATCCCAAAGAAGGAGCATCGTAGTGATGGCACCCCACATGTCTCATCTCCCTACCATCCCAATGTGACATCTCAAGCTGCCTCTAGGGACCGTCTCCCTCCATCTACATGAACCTGGAGTCTCCTCGAGCTCCCTTCCACCCCGCCACACGCACTCCCAAGTCGTCGCGCCACACCACTAGCTGAACTTCCACCGGTTGCCGCAGACCTGGTAACGCGTCAGCCAACACATCGAAAACAGATATTCTTAACACGTCCACTCACCGTGCATCTGTAGTCGCAAGAGATCCCGAAAGTGAAGGAAAACAAGGTCAGCATCACATTCTCCACAGCCACTCCGTGGTACATACGTAACAAATGTCTGCTGTCAGCCATCATCATTCCATATCTACCCCCAAACACTCACTGTCATCGGCTCATCGGCACTGCGGGTCTGCATCTGGTAGTATGTGCACTTGCGCTGCTGGCAGCGCGAGCACTTGAACGCGTCTGTCTCGGCCTGGATCTCGCCGACAGCTTTGGCCTTGAAAAGGTTGTGCTGCTCAATCTTCTCGTTCATCGCCCGCACGCTCTCCGACGCCATGTCGTCCTTGGACATCCGCACGACCTTGTGGGCAGTAACCTGTCCGAGCACAATCTCGTTACGGAGCGCAGGATTTCCCTTATCCTTCAGATTCAGGAACAGCGAGCGCATTTCTGCGGGTCAGCGTTTCCCTTCTTCGAGAGTGGGCACTCACTTGCCCGGTAGTCGTTGCCAGTCGAGTAGTTCATGAGCTTGAACGCTTCACTCTCAATCGCAATGGCACGCTCGCTGAGGACCTTGATGGTCGACTTGGAGTCCATCGCCAAGGCATCGTACATCATCACCACACACTTGTCACGGACATTGTCCGAAGCAGCATCGGTGTTGTCTGACCGGAGGGTGGTGGCTACACCGTCACCCTTGGCGGTGCGTGGTGTGGTGCGGGTCGAGTCGATGGTGCTCAGCGGCGTTGGCGATGTCGGGCTCTTGACGCCCTTGGCATCACCCGATGCTGACCCGGCCGGCGAACCGGCCGCTGACGACGACGCCGTGGCAGCAGTCTCCGCCTTCACACGCTTGACCGGCTCCTCGTTCGTCTTATCGGCCTTCTCCTCCTCACGCTTGCGTTTCCGCTTGCTCTCCTCGACGGCATCCTTCCACAGCTTGACAATCTCTTTGGCAAGCGACGAGACGCCCGGAGCGGGGTTGTTTCTCAACTTTCCGACCGCGATACCGGCTTTGGACGACTGCAGTGTCAGCAAAAGGAGTTTACGGAGTGCACGAGCAGCGCCAGGTAGCTGCGCCAGGTGAGACAGTCGCACGCTTGGCGTTCCTCCCGGTGGCGACCATAACGCCTTGTCACCTCCCTCGCCATCGCATGAACAGCAAACAACAATGCCGGCCTCGACCCAGCCGAACACACACACACACACGCCGCTTCTTCGGGTCCACGCCCTGGACGCTCACTCACCCTCAACAGCTCCTCCGTCGGCTTGACGTCCGCCTTGAGCTTCTTGAGAATCCGAATGATTTCCTGGGTGTCAGTGGCAAATCCTATAAACAGTTCAGGCGGCGGTCAGGATCCCTCCCCTCCACAAGACCACATGCTCAACAGCACAGCCAACGCAGACAGGCGCGTAAGCCACTGGACCTCCGCGCGTCAGAGACATGAGCCCGGGCGGCTATTGCGTTGATCGCGCCCATCTGAGCCCCCTCCCGTTCCGCCCTTTCCCCACTCACATCCGTCTTGCTCGCGCCGACCACCTCGTTCAGCTCCTTTATCGTCGAGGTGAGCTTCGTCGCGTCCATCCTGGGAATGTGGAGGTCGTGCGAGGAAGGTGGTTGATCAGGATTCTCGCAAGTCGAGTACAGTGGGGTTCCGTGCGCGGTGCTAGCAGTCGTGGTATCTCCGTGGGACCCAAGAATGTGTATCGCTGGGCGGGTGAGTGATAGAGACGAAGAGTGTGTAATCAAGATAAGTAGATGGATGGACTTGGATGCATTTGTTGCTCGCCCGAGTTTTGTTGCTTTCTGCTTCGACTGGTCGCTCTCTCTCAGGCACACCCAGCAGCAACCACATACGGAACCAAATTACGTCGCAAGATCGAGCTTTCGAGCACCGGGGTCCAGGGTGGCAAAAGTACTCAAGAGGCCCCCACCCACAACGCAGTCTTTATCGTACAAACAGTGCATAAACAAAGGATAAACAACAGATAAACAACAGACGCAAAACAGCTTACACAATCTGAAAGCTAACTACTGTTGACGAAACGGGTTGTGTGCCGGTCCTGCCGCGCCCGTGCCAGCCTCATCCAGTGAGGCCTCACGCACCGGCGGCTCCGGGAAGTGAGGGACGACTGTCTCCTCGTCCTTGAAAGGGCTGTTATCCGCGAACGGCCTTGCCGGGTCGGGGTAGGGGTCGTTGTCTTCGAAGGGATTCTCCGCCGCACGCGCATTCTCAGCCGCGGGATACGGCTCGACGTGGTTCTCAAACGCGCGTTTCCGGCGCTCGATCGCGGGGAGGAGGAACTGGGTGATCGGTATGCGGCGCGGGCTTGCTCCGGGCGTCGGTGAGCGACTCTTGTCGGATATCACTGAAGACGGGCGGTCGGGGGTTCCGGGAGGGAGCGGGGGGAGGGGCACCTCCCGAGCATCCGGTGAGGGCGAGGGGTTACGGGACGCGGTCCATCCGCCCATGCGGAGGAATGCCTGACCCGGCGCGGCGAGGCGGCTCAGAGACTCGTGTGGAGGCTCGACGTAGACGACTGGCCCATCGTGCCCCCTCTCCGTGTCGGCGTGCGGTAGATCCTTTTCTTTGTGGGTATACCGTTCGTGCAGGGGTGTGCTACTCCAGCGCCACCGGCTTGCAGTATTGGAAAAGTCGTCTGGCCCCGGATCGTTGTTCTGCCGGGACGCCCGCCGGGCGGAGTATTTCCGTTTCCCGCCGCTATTCCAAATGACGACGGCGAGACCTACTGCGAAGATCACGCCGTAGACTGCGAGGAGGATGCCGTAGATGAGTAGCTCGGCATTGAGTGCCTTCTCAAAGTGGGCGACGAGCTTGCCGACCGCACCGCCGTCGCCTGTGTCTCCGACGGCGGCTGAGGCCAGTGGTGCCGCGAGCTCCTTGGAGGTGTTCGACGAGAGAACCAGGACGTCGGGGTCAACAAGCGGGAGCGTCACATGGGCATGCTCCGATACCCAGGTGAGGCCCTGCTCGAGCGAGTCGATTTTGGAGCCGAAGATACAGTACATAAACGTGTTGATAGGGTTATAGAGGATGGTTCCTCCAAAGGCGGTGTTCAAAGCTGACATGTTAGTTGCGATTCGTTCACATTAAATAAACACATACCTTTCTGGACCTCGCCGTAGAATTCCACGAGCGTATTGTTGAGCGTAATTGCGGTGGTGTTGATCCACTCTCCAAACATTTCCTCATTGATCCTGCGCTCGAGAGAGGTCAGGACCTGGTTCATCTCCGTCGCGTACTCGCGGGACGTGTTCGCCGAAACGGCATTGAGGCGAGCGGCAAATTCGGAAGTGGACGCGTTGATGCCCTGCACTGCGTCCCGCTCGGCCTTGTCCTGCAAGGCGTGGAGAGCGAGAAGCTGGCACTGGATGGCGATGAGGCCGACAACCGACATAAACAGAAGTGTGAGGCAGGTCGGGTGCGCGAGGTACGAAAGGAACCAGCGAATATTGTTGCGTGTCTTGGGCTGCAGATTAAACTTGTCGAACACCGGGCGGCTGTAACGCTCCAGCACTGGGTGCTCGACGACCGCCACTGTCGTCCACACGTCGGGACGCCTAGTGGGATGGGACGCCCAGTCGTTCTCGACGACTTCGACCGTGTCTTTAAGAGCACACCAGCGGCGCCACTGCCAGAACGCGAGAGCTCCCCATGCGAGAAGGACAACAATGACCATAACCCAGATAGCGATAGTGCCAAGTTTGTAGAGCGCGTTCGCCGTGTCGTCGATGAACTCGGTGTTGAGGTCGGCGCACAGTTCCTGTTCGAGACTCTTGGTGTTCTCGCCAGCCAAGCTTTTAAGTGAGGGGACAGGGTAGATCGAGTCGTTGAGCGTGGCGGCAATTTCGTGGCGTGTTTCATTGATCTGCTTCACAAGCAAATCGAACGGAATGTCGACGATCTCGTTCATCTTTTTCCGCAGCTCGTCGAGATTTGGAATCGTAGAGTTGAGCTTGACCAGGGCATCCTCGAACCCAGTCGGGATCTTCACTTCGTTGAGCCACGAAAGTTTGGGAATATCAATGTCAGGAATATTGAGGTCGACGCCGATCCGCTTCAGAACGGACTGCATTGTGTTAGCTTGAACAGTAGAACGGCGGGGTCTGAACAATAACGACTCACGGCTACACCGCCCACCGCCTTCTGGATGACACTGTTGGCGGCGGCAATGTCGTCCTGCAGCCCGAGCCGGATCTTGTTCAGCGTCCCCTCGATGAAATCAGTGATTTCCTTGACCGCGCCGATGAGCACCTCCAGGGTGCCCTGCACGACGAGCTGAATGGTGCAGAGGAGCAAGCTGCGGTACGTGTCGACAATAAAGTTGACCACCGCGTTGATGGCCTGGACGCAGAACATGAGGGCGAGACCGGTCCCGAGCACTGTGGCGCGAGTGGCTTTGAGAGCCTGCTCATTGGTCTGCATTGCAAGATAGCGTGGGAGCGTCTGCAGGGCGCTGGCACCCTTTGCCACTCCCTGACATGCTTTCAAGACCGAGTCTTTGAGGTTTGCGGCCAGCTCTGCTGTCGAGTCGCGGGTGGCGGCAATGTGGAAAATAGTGAAAATGAGGGGAAGAAGTGCTGGGTTGAATGCTGTCAACCAGAGGCGCGGTGCGAGGGAAAGAAAAGGCCGGAGACCCTTTTCCTCGTCGGGTACGCTGTTGAGGTCCTCTGCGGGCCCCGTATTGAGAGGTGCACCGGAGGCCGCCGACGACGAGTCGGTGTGCGAAAGCGGCACCGATTCGAAAGGCCGATACGAAAGCGGCCTAACAACTACCTCGGCTGAGTCGCGGTCCATCGTGAGCAAGTCGACGGTGATGGGAGTGGGAGGTGGGTGAATAGGAGTTGGATGGCGGAGCGCGCCAGGCGGTGAGTCGAATCAATCTGGGATCGTTAAGGAATGAAGAGTTGAAGGAAAGAGATAGGTTGAAGGAGGCGTGCAACTCGTTGATGGCTCCTTTTCTGCTATTCGATAGCGTCCTGACACTTTGCTTTACAGGAATCAACCGTGTCCCTCGAGTTTGAGGACATGTCCGACGTCGGAGAAAACGCATCAGAGATATCAGAGACATCACCGCCCCGTGTCATGACAGGACATGTCAGTGATGAGTTCGCTATTGTCAGACATGAGGCGGTGAGAGTGATGAGTGTGGTGCGCGTCAGCCTGCCGGAATGCGTTGGGGTGCAGTGTGTGAGTGCCTGTTTCATCATTGTACTTCCCAGTCCGCGATACACATTGGAAGCCGATCGTCGATGACGAGTGATGGGGGCGATGAAGGGGGGTGGCAAAATGACAAGAACGAGGCGATGTTCTAGAGTGTAGTGGATGAGCAGCAACAAACAACTCGGTGTAACAAAAACGTCTTTGACACTGATTGAGCTCGAGATGCTCGACACACACACGCTCACACACACACCACACACACAAAGCACAAGACCACCGTTTCAGAATTTCAGACTCTACTGTAGACATCAAGTGGACCACCTCCACCGACTGTCTGCGTGACGGGCTTCTCAAGCATCAAGGCGCCACATGATCATAATGCCGGTGCCACGTGGATATCTCCGCAGGCGGACCTGCGCTACGGTGGTGAGCGCTCGACGCGCGTTGTGGTGACGAAGTGTGTGTGTGTGTGTGCCATGCCATGACGGAACAGCAACAACGACCACTTTGACCGTCATTGGGATCACTTCGACGTTGAGCAACTAGCAACACCATCAGTTGTCACCACAACCACCACCACAATGTCCCTCTCGCTCTTCGCGTCCCATTCCCAGCCCGAGGCCGTCGCCGCGCCCGTCCAGCAGTGAGTGTGCTGATCATTGGCGTGGTATCCCAGCACTGACATCCCAGCCGCTTCGACCCGTATGAGGACAACGGTGGTACCATCCTCGCGATTGCCGGCGCCGACTTTAGTGTCATTGCAGGGGACACCCGTCAGTCGCAGGGATACAACATCCAGACCCGTTATGCACGCAAGGTGCATCAGCTGTGAGTATGGCGTGGTGTGCGTACTTGCTAGTCCTCCAACGATGAGCAAGTTGCACTTCGCGCACCCCCTTACCCGCGTCCTGAGCGTTTCCACATACTGACCCCCAGCACTGACAAGTGCGTGCTCGCGACAAACGGTTTTGCCGCGGACGGCAACAACTTTGTGAAGCGCGTCAAGCAGCGTTTGGAATGGTACGAGCATGCGCACCACAAGCAGATGGGCATCAAGTCGATTGCGCGCATGATCCAGACGATGCTGTACGGGCGCCGCTTCTTCCCGTACTATGTGTACAACATTCTCGGCGGCATCGAGGAGGACGGAACAGGCGCGGTCTACTCGTTTGACCCCGTCGGGTCTTATGAGCGCGAGGCGTGCCGTGCCGCCGGCGCCGCCCAGTCGCTCATCCAGCCCTTCCTCGACAATCAGATCTACTTCCGCAATCAGACCTTCCCCCCCGACCAGCCCAAGCCCATCCCCGGAAACCTCCCGCTCGGCACCGTGCTCGGTCTCGTCATCGACTCGTTCACATCCGCGACCGAGCGCCACATCGAGGTCGGTGACGGCCTGGAGATGTACGTCGTCATGAACAAGGGACGCGCAGTCGATGATCTCACCGCCGCCGGCACACTCCCCGACGGCGTCACCATCGAGGAGCTGGGGCCTATGGGCTCGGGCGGCGGCGAGCGCACCTTCCTCGTCCGCCGCGCACTCAAGCGCGACTAAGCGGGCCCGATGTCGGGGATCAGCAAACCGCCAGCGACAGGTTGGATCATGTCGCGCAGTAGACAGTACAGTACGAGGCACAGGGAGCAGCAGCATGCATGTAACGATATTATCCCGGGACTGTGATGAGTGACGAGCTTGCAACCCCCAAGCGTGGCCATCTAGGTGCCTTAATAAGAATTACAACAGTGTTCTACCAGACGACATTTGCGCGCATCGGGAACTTTGTGCCGTATACCGTCTCAAGGAAGTAATTCCCATTGAGCGCCGACGCGAGATCATATGCACGCGAGACGGTCGGACAGGTGATTGACCAGCTCGAGACATTGCTCCATTGCTGGGGCGGGAGGCGCTTGACGGTATCGCGCTCCTCGTCGGTATACGCGCGCACGAGGTTCTCCACCCCAGACCGCGCCTCCATGCCAGGCAACCCGCGGAGCAGCACCCGCCGCCCCGAGAGCGCGGGGTTGATAGCCCAGTCGACGTCGATCTGGTCCCACCGCGTCCCGCCGCGGATTTGGGCCGTTTTCTCCGCACGCCGCAGCAGCGCCTCGGCCCATTCCCGTGCCTCGAGCACGCAGAAGCCCACAGACGCCAGCTGCCGTACGCCGTCGGCGCCGAGCACCGGCCGCGCCGGCGCCGGACCTACGCGCTGGCTCCCCGACGCGAAGAGCGGCCGCCGAGAGAGCACATTGTACATGTTCTCCGCGGCCGCCGCCGACGGCGCTGTGATGTGGTACTGCATCTGCAGGCCGGCTTTCCGCGGCGCGCCTATTGGGTACGGCGTCACTGGGGTCAGTGATTGTAGCAAGGTATCAGGAGGGTGAGGTGTGAGGTTATGGTCATTCAGGATGCTGTCAGGAATGCCCAGACACGTCTCGGGTCTTGTTCAGACAACATCATCTAGACCATTCGTCCCCCACTGCGTCTCCCTACTCACAGGATCCGAGCGAGAACTGCACAGACGCGGCGCCGACCTCGCGCAGCGCGCGCCGCACGTCCGTCGGGAGAACGGTAATCGGCACATGGACGAGAAGACACCGCGGGCGCTGGTTGGCCGGGAGGCGGTCTGCTGTCAGAACAACGTGGCTGGAGCGCGATAGCAAGTACGAGTTTTGAGCTGCAGGAGGCTCTTCGCGCGCATTGTTGTTTTAGATCTGGTACGCACTGATATCGGACCGCGAGAGCATGCTCGTCCCTCCGACATTCGGGAGCGTCTTACTCGGTAGCTGGAGCGCGCGCGCGGAACGCGCTAGCGAGGGAAGAAATGTCCGCACCGGTCCGGACATGACGGCGGACCTGGGGCTTGTGAATGTTGGGATGGGTTGGTGGGGATATTGGTATGTTGACGGGATGACTTCTTTGTGGTTAACTGGAAAACGGAATGGCGATCGCGATAAGGGGTAGTCACGTGATTTTCATTTAGTAACATCTGGGGGGTGCAAGTCTGTCCACTCTTGGATTCGAAAGTTGTCTGGGTGTTCAACTCTCTCGTACACTCACTCCCACCGATGCATCTTTCGTGCACTCACTCCCACCAATGCACTCCTCTTTACAGAGTTGCGGTCGACAGCTGCTGGAGATTGGGCGCTTTGGAGAGGAGCAGCAGGTATTCGCAAACTGGTGATGTGGAGATGCCAAGCAAGAAGACATGTCTCGAGAGATGGCAGATCGGGCTACCTTTGACAATAAGAGTTACTCGCCCAAAGGCCACGGCCCACTGGTGCAGCTCAAGCCACGCGCACAGATCAAGTCGGATGCACTACTCCATTGGAATTCGGATGTCGGATGTTCGTCAATCGCCAGTCCATAAGACATCCGCCACTGACTCAGATCACTGATCCCAGTCTCGTCCATCGTTGACGCAATCGATGCCATCTGCCAAAAACCTCTTCAAAGCCACACATTTCGTCACATCCGTCCGCGACCGAAACTTTGTATGGCGGAGTCGCTGCGGGCAGCCAGCTTGTCGTGAGTTGTTGAGTTGTTTTTATGATCATTGTTGTTCTGGGATGCTCGTGGCCGGGTGACACCCGCTGTTCCTTACTGGATCTCTGGTTTTCATCTGGTTTCCCAATCTGTTTTTAATGCCTCACGCTATCGCACTCTTGCTTTCCGGTACACCCCCGCACGATCGCACACAGCTGCCTGACATGACACAAAACACGTACACAGCACTGACAGGGTACCTAGAACAGCCAGAACAGGCCGGGTGTCACGCAGCAACTGCCGCCTCCTCTCGTCATCGATCGTGGCCTTCCGGGCCTGTGCGTTAATCGGCTTCACGTGGGGGAGAGAGGCGTGAGTTTGTTGCACGTGAGTCCTAGTCGAGCTTGCAAGCTTGAGACTGGAGCTATTGAGTAAGTTGCCGTTGGAGTTGGGTTTGGGGTCGAGAATCCTGGTGTCCCTTGCGATCCTGCGATCCTGCGAGCTGCGAACCGCGAACTGCGAAATGCGAAATGCGCGCGGCGGGGCAAGTCTGCGGCGCTGCGCAACACTTTGCCTTTACAGTACGGTACAGTACACGGTACTCGACCTGAGAACTGCGTGACGAGAGTCGCCGACTTACTCTTATTGTAGACGGCGACTCCCAAACCATGCGCAGACCAATGAACTCATCGAACTCGTGCCCTCTCTCACGATCTCACGCGCGCAGGGATTGGGACGTGTGCGGCGCACGCCGTAATCCGTCGACCTCACTTCTCACGCTCGATCGATCGGCCGGGTCCGTCACTGAAACCTGGCGCTGAACGGGAGTCGCCGCCAAGCGTAGTGCAAACATGCGACACAATTACAACTCGCGGTGCCCTGCGTGCCTTAATGTGCCTTTCCTGTGCGCTGGCGTGAACAGAACAAAGCAGGAAAGGACAGGACAGGACAGGAACCATGTTCGGGCCAAGCAAGACGGCCACGGGCACCGGCCTGGACGGGGCTCCAGCCGGAGCGGGGCCTGGGGGCCAGTGACAGGGCCGTCGGACGCAGGTGACTACCCTTCCGTTCCTGAGCTCCGTCCATGACACCCATAGGGACAGCAGTTTATGGCATTATGGCATCCACAACACCACGAGGTTTTGCTGGACCGGGATCCGGCGTGCGTACCCGCTGATACCTGCTGATACCTGAGGATACCAACGGGAGCTGGAGCCGGGGCCATAGCGATGATAGCGACCGTTGCCGTGTCCAGAAAGGGCGTGACGAGGAATGCGCGGGAACTGCATACAGATAGATGATGGCTGACCTCATTGTCTCCAGGAGCTGTGGGGAGTACTCTTGAGGTCTCTTGGTGTTCTTGGACAGGGATATTTTTACCTGGGTTCCTAGGATCCTGGATCCTGGGGCCGATGGAGATTCATCACACCGTATTTGCCTGATCCCCTGATCTGTGCCGCCCTGACAACGGTCCACATGTCGACCGTCCACATACATGACCACATGGGCACTGTCCACATGTGAGGGCATGATGATGACAAGAAACGGCAATTGCATCATTGTGCTCATCCCCAGCATGATGTAGTTATGGTGGTCCAACCTGCAACCAAATGATGATGTGGCGCCGCGGTACTTGTTCTTGGCACTTTGTGTCGGATGTGGCAGTCCCTTCGTCAAGAAACATCGATACATGTGATGAAACGGTCTGCTTATGGAGGACAGGGCAGTTCTAGTACGGCGTGGGCAATGCGGTGCGCCAGCCGGGGCACTATGGCCTGGTTGTCGTGCGAGATCAAGAGCTACAAGATGGTGTGGGATTTCTTCCTTCTGCCGTGGTTCATTCCTATGATGTGGTCGCAGGAGTCTCTGGCTGTGGCATAATGTCGTACAGGGCGGAGAAAGACATCAGGCGCGACACGATAGTGGGCGAACTGAGAGGAAGGAGGGGAGGGTGAAGGGCGTGTGGGGTTGGATGTGGTATGCTATGTTATAAGATATTCTATGCTTCGAGGGGACGGGGCAAAGCCATGAGAGCCTCTCTTCTACGCACGTTAATGTACGTTGTGTGGTTGTGCCAGCACAACCCTAACTATGGTGGAGGCCGGTTGTTACGCCTTGGGTGCCGTGACCATCGACGCGTCGGCGGGCTGCTTGGGCAAGTCATGAGAAGCAGGCTTGTTAGGGATCCCATGAACCGGCCCAGAGCTGCGTCGAGAAGATGGCACTGAGGCGACATCACCTTCATCGTCAGGCCAAATGAGGAACGTTCCACGCTTCTGCGTGTCGCCCACAAGCGTCTGCGATGCCTGGCGCTTGTTGCCCGGACGGACGTCTGAGGCGGTGACCATGTGGAGGAACCTGCTGGGGACAGGGGGCGTCATGGCGCCACCGCGCTGAGGCCCTCCTGGTGTCATATGATCGAGGGAAGTAGGGCCAAAGCTGGGAAGGCGCTCGGGGGCGAGCGTCTCGTTACCCGCAGAGGTACGGACGAGCGGATGGAGCAGGGGTCGCTCAAGGTGAAGATGCGTGGCAGACGACGCGAATCGCGCATTGGTGAGGGCGCGAGTGCGCACATTCGCTGCAGCGTCGGGGTCCATATTAAACGATGCGTGGCGTTGCTGGATTTGGTTTTTCCACTTGGACATCACTCCGTCGTCCTCAACAGCGTTAGTTGAGGCCCGACGCCGTTCTTCTAGCTGGCTCATGTCCAGTTCCCGTTGCGGACTGCCAAGCATTTCCATTGGATTGGGGTGGTTGGCAACCGCCGCAGGTGTAGTCAAGTCCGGGGCTGAGCTCGACTTGCTGAGACCCCGGGCAGGATCATGAACAAAGTCGAGGGAGGAAAGTCGCTCGGGGGTACCCAGGGCACCAGGATCCAGGAACAGCTTCCAGAGGGCGAGGTCCGAGTTTGACAGCGTGCGTTGCATGTCGTTCAGTGGCAATTGCTCCAGAGCGGGATCGAGGATAGGAGGTACGCAAGTGTCATCGATGCGCATCTCCTTGAGGGCGTTAGCCCACATGCCTGCAGAGCTTGAACGACGACGAGGGGAGACATGGTCGTCCATGGAGCCGGGGACGGTGTTGCTGTCACTCAAATCATCCTGAGTCAACGAGAGAGCAGACTCATTCGAAAGCATAGCCGAGTAAAGCCCGCCTTGGCCAGCCCAAATGTTCTGCGCGTTGGCGGGGATTGCACCCTGCGCATCGCAGCCCTGTTGTGATACAAAACTGTTCACGAACTGAATAGCAGGCTCTTGGTTGGCTGGGAGTCCCCAACTGCCACTGCTATTGGCGCCTACGTCGCTCAGACTACGCTCGCGCTCCACTTCACCAGCGTTGGCGTCGCCGGGAAGTGAAGATCCAAAGAGTAGGCTGTGTCCAGACTTCGGCGACTGCAGGATCATGCCAGTCGCCTGTTGCAACGTAAGCAATTGCGACGAAGAAGACTGTCGGACGATCAAACTCACCGAACTGTTTGTTGTTGCAGTGCTCTGCGAGCGAGGCTGCGTAGGCGGAGTGTCCCACAAGGTGTCGGGAACGGGTGGACGTACACGGTCTGAGCCGAATATATCGGATGACGCCGACGACTGCTCGGAGGCACGTCGTGCCATTGCCGCAGCGTCATGTTGGAGTTGGAGGCCCAGGGCTATGGGGCTGTTCACGTTTACCGCCGACGGGTCGGGGGCGGACAGCGACTGCGACCGTGGTGACGCGGAAAAGGGGGCGCCAGTAATGTTGGGGACAGGGTAAGTGACGTTGCGTCCACGGGTGTTGCGCGGCGGCTTCATGTAGGTGCACTGAACATGGCGATGCGTACACCTGGCTGCGGAACACGTTAGTTTGTGAACAGAGACCCGAATGCATGCATGGGATGGAGACCCCCAATGCTGCATGCATGGATGTGCATGCATGGATGTGCATGCATGATACACTCACCACATGGATCCGCAAAATCGCAGCGCACCTTGGAATGGTTGCACTGGTCACATGCACGCTTCTTGACATTGAGTTCGTAGCCGACCGTGGCCATTGGCGAGGTCGAGAGGTTGGGTAGACTTGCGCTGATATCATATGGTGACGGACCGGCGAGACCGGGGTCGGAAGCTGGGTAGGAAAGGGAAGGCATGGATGCCGTGGCGTTGGCGGTGGCGTTTGCGGTGGCGGCGGCAACAGCGGCAGCGGCAACGGCGTGGTCGGCCATGAAGGCAAGGCCAGGGGCAGGCGCGTTCCCAAGTGGGCCGATGACGTCGGGCCCGATGGCAGGGTGAATGTGTCCAACAGCTGGCCCCATTGCACCCACTCCTCCTCCTCCTACAGCCCCTCCGGGATGAGGCCCGGCGAGTCCAATGTTGAAATTGGCCACCCCCGGTACCCCCATCCGCCAAATGTCGTGCGGCGGCCAAGTCGCCCCCGGCGCGTTCTGGTGTTGCAGAAGCGGGTGGTTGGGATACATGCGCTGGGCCTGAAAGGCAGTCGTCTCGGGGCGGTGCCCAACACCACCCGGCGGCGGTACAACTCCTCCCTTGCCCATTGGCAGCGGTCGTGGGGGCATATTGGTACCCGAGGACATGGACTTTGAACGACCCTTCTTGTCATTCTTGTTGCCGTCGTTTGCCCCATTGGGCTTGGGATGTGCCTTGTTGACATGACGAGAG
The DNA here is from genome assembly GCA_001599015.1 of Apiotrichum domesticum. Lineage (NCBI taxonomy): Eukaryota > Fungi > Basidiomycota > Tremellomycetes > Trichosporonales > Trichosporonaceae > Apiotrichum > Apiotrichum domesticum. The sequence continues at coordinate 1,249,799 of BCFW01000004.1, read as the reverse complement.
AGCAGGTCACTGCGGGCAAAACGCAGCGGGCACTCCTTGCACTCATATGGCCTGTCACCTGTGTGGGCACGGAGGTGACGACCAACGTGTTGTGGTCTCGTGAATGTCGCGGAACAAAGCTACAAGATGCGTCAGGTGAACAGGACACAAAAGGCGGTGTAGGCGTTTGAGATACTTACCGGACACTTGTGGTCGCCGCCCATTGTCCCAGCGGCGCGATAACGCGATAGCGATAAGACGGGGGGAAAAGGGATGAAGGGGATGTCTCTTGCAGAGGTGCGTTGGCTTTAAGCAAGTGAGCGGATAAGGGCGGCGGCAATGGAAGGACAGCAGAAGCAAACAACGACAGGGGGTGAAGCGGGGGGCGCCTGTGTATGCGACCGTGTGCGACGAGATGGGGAGGACGATCTTATTGCGCGCAAACGGGCGAGCAGATACGAGTGTGTTGTGTGTCGTATGGGCCGCTTGCTTGCTCAATTGCTTGCTCGCTGTTGCTGATTGCGTTGCGGTTGCCTAGACTTGAGATCAGGCGCGCTGCGTCGTGGTGGTGGTAGCACGTAAGAGGGGAGTTCGAATAGCACTAGAACTAGCACGAGGAACGAAGATGGACATCGGCTTGGCGCTCTACGTTTTGCAACGAAACGTGATGCTTGACGGCGTTTGGACTCGAGCAGAACAGGCAGCGATGAGAGGTCGAGGCCGAGGTTGAGGCCGAAAGAGTGGGATCGAGAAGGCAAGACGCAGTTGAGAGAGAAAATAGGCGACAACAGCAACAGTTGAAAAACACAAGAGAGACAAGAGATGGGGGCAAGACTGGACCGGTAACAACAATAATAAGAGTGAGACCGGGTAATTTCGACCTGATGACGAGGAATGTCCAGTCGTTTCTCTTCTCTTGTGCCACGCCTTGCTCGAGCACACACCTATAGACGTGCAGTCAAGAAGCAAGGCCCGGACCGGAGTGGATGGAGCGGCGAGGAGGCCAGGGACTACGCTTTGTTGAGGAGCGGAGCGTGGGGGTGCTGCAGAGATGCGCCGATATCTACCGCGATGTGCTTGCTGTGCTGTACTGATGGGCCGAGGTGACGATGGGGGGAGGGGGAGGGGGGGTCGACGGCGAGTGAGCGGGGCAAGAACGTCGTCTGTCTAGTCTGCGCAGCGGAGCGTCGACTCGTGTACCACAAGGTAATGGGGGTGGCGCGCGTTGCGTGTTTAGGTGGTGACTTGCAGTGACGATGTGGCGGTAGAGAGGGTCGATAATGAGAGGAAAAGAGGCAGAGAGAGAGGGGAGGGAGCTCTGTGTCGTAATGACGTCGGAAAGTGGGAGGCAATAAAATAGGGAAAAAAAAATAAGCAAAAAAAGGATGACACAATAAAGCAACACCCCTCTCTGGTACTGTACACAGGAAGAGCAACAGGTACCCTTTAAATGGCTTCAAGTGCTCTGCTGAGCACGCGTTTTCGTGATCAGTTGACCCGTCGTGCTAGTCGACTAGTTGGTAGAGTTGTGGTGGGTCAAGAGTGGACGGGGCGGCACGAGGACTGATTTTAGGTGGGCCTTGAGATCGTCGATCCGTGGCGTCTGTCGTGTGGTTCAGAAGGGAGGGACGACAGAAGAGGACCTGCGGCGGCTGGCTTTTCCGGCGAATCGTGGGAAGAGACCGGCAATAGTGGCCGGAATGCAGGAAAGAAGAATGCTGACGCGCACTGACGAGCTATGCAAAGCTGGGTCGTGTGTGGGCCGGAGTGCAAATGTGGTTGTGCGTGGACGTGTGTTTTGTGTGTCTGTATATGGCTTTGGCTGGGAGGAAAACTGGACCTGGTACTACCAGACACTAAATCACCAGGGGTTGCGCGCTTGAGGGCCAGATGAGGCGTGGGAAGACGGATGATCGAACAAGATAACAAGTGAAGTGCGAGGGAAAGAACTGCACCGAGGCGATGGGGGCGCAGGAGACGAACGTATGAAGAGTGATGAACGAGAGTTGTAGTCGGAGGCGGTCGTATAATAAAATAGATGCCAAAGAATGGCCTGCTAGTGGCGAGCTCACAGAAACAACGAGGAGGTAGCCGAAGATGGGGGACAGGAGGCAGTTTGAGTCGTGGGTCGCGCGCCGTTCTATGGACGATCTCTTTATGGCGTTGCTGCAATGACTGCGCCTCAACGGACGATACATTCGTTCTCTTTCCTTCTGGTTACTACCGCCATAATGCAAAGGCACTGCACCCCCAACACAGCACGAGATCGCAAGAGTCGCGCGACAACCGCAGGACATGCGTTGTAATTGGGAGCGATGCCGAGGCGTTGTTGCCGTGAGGTCGTTCACCTCCTGGCGCTTCCCTCCGCTGTTGTGTCACCTCTGCTGATACGCGTGATACGCGAATGCTGCGCTCTAGAGGCCCCCTGGGACATCAGTACTTTTATCCATCCCAGTAAACTCGAGGTAAACTGCCACCGTTGACCCGGAAGCTGGAAGGGCAGGATACTAGTAATTAAAACGCAAAAAAAAAAAAAAACAGACGTAAAATCAGCAGAGGCAGAAAAGTAGAGGCAAAAGCGCTGTCACAATCTGGGGAAATTTCGAACGTATTTTACTGACATGTCGTCACCACACGTCGAACCTTGGATATTCCGCTATCAAATGGGCAGGATCTGGGAGGGCAGCCGCGCGGCGAGAGCACAAGCCAAAGTCCGCGGATTACCGGCGCGTAGAGGGCAAGAGGGCTGGAGGAACTGACGTCTCAGGACGTAAGTTCGGGAAGAGGAGCACAAGTGCAGTTACCGCGTGATCTCTCAACTTGTGCCCCTTCGCTGGCCGCTGCCAAGTAACCTCTTGGTAATACGCGCTGGGGCTCTCGCTCTGTACCCGCACGCTGTTAGCCTGTGTTCCTCAGATCTTCTCCGCTCCGTATCCCGTAATCCCTGCCGACTGTTCTAGACTCAGCCGGCGCCTCAGCTGCCACTAATAAATGTTGGCAATGGCTGATGGCGATGGCCGAAATGACAAGGTGCAGGATGGAAGGAAAGCGGCGTACTGCCAGTACGACGACTCCAATAGTGATGGGATTGTCGGATATGGGGCACATCGGGCACCGCCGGAGAGCTCTGCAGCACTCTGAAAGAAACCTTGGTATGTCTGATCAGTCAAGCAGTGGCATGTGCCCCGCTAGCGGCCTGCGGCCTTGCAGACTAGCAAAGGACCCGGATTAAGATCGGGCAGGGATGCAAGGGTCCGGGCGAGTGAATCAGGAGGTGGCATCAGGATGTTGATGAGGGATGAGGGGGCCAAGCCCATGCCCACCACCGAACAATCTTCACAATCCTGACAATACTAGCAATACTGGTGGGAGGTTCGTTTGTCACCGCCGGTAAGGTTACCACAGACCAGGACCACAGGTGACAACCGTCATTGCAGGTGCAGGTTCCAGCCTATCCGAACCCCCCCTGGCGGAGAGCGAGGACACATGATCTGCGTTACATTGGAGGTCCGCAAAAGGCCTAGTCCTTTGTCTAATTGTGCATGCACCCGCAATCACAGTGCGCACCAGTATGCTACCATGAAGCTCGAGTCTGTTTTTTCTTCTTCCTCTTTTGTTATTCACGTTACTTCACAGCCGATAGCCGTACAAAGTTGCTTGCAGCAAGTCCCTTTGGCCATGTGGGTGAGGCATGCGGACCTGCACGCCTCGCTGTTCGCTGCAACGGCGACGGGAACGCAAGGGATGTCGACATGTCGATTGGTGCTGCTACGGGTGCTGTTCGAATAATTTCAGGACAGCAGGAAGCCAGGAGGAGTTCAGGATATGTACAAATTGTACAAACATGTGAGTGGGGCACATGGACAATGTCGCAACAGCTGATGGGCCATGGGCTATCGGCTGTTGCCATGCTCGCGATGGCCATTTGCCCATATGCCCAGTTTACCCCAAAAGGGTGTTCGAGCCCCCCCCCCCCCCCCCCCMYGCGGGGCACGAGGCCAGGGTGCCGGAACGATGACATCAAGCAACCAGGGCCGACAGGGGAAATGTACCTGTGATGTCACTGAGCACAAACTCCGAGCGCTTAAGCAAGGGGCCAAAAATGGTCAGGGGCTATTCAGGAGCAAAGTCAGGCGCTCAGGAGTTGTTGGTGGGTATGCTTCAGCGGGGCAACACGCAGTGACAAACAGTCGTCGTGACAAATCAGCAGTTACAGCCAGCATGGTGCAGGCGACAGAACCAAAGATGAGAGCGTGAGAGACACTAACACCGAGGAGCAGCCAGATCGCGAGAGGAAGACAAGCCGCAGCCATCCGCGATGAGACAAAAGGCAGAAAGCAAGGGAAAAAAAGTGCATGTAGAAAGTTCAACAGGCAAAACGTGATGGGCGATGGAAACCAACCTCAACAAAACCCCCCACTCCTACAAACCCCACATCTCTCATCCCACTGGCCCCCACCCGTCTCCAACCCCACCACCCACCACCCACCCCCCACCATGCTAAACGAGATGATCTCGACTCTCGATCTCACTGACTCGCGTGGGCGTGTTGTTTGGAATTGCAGCTAGTTCTTTGGGTCAGGAATGCAGGGCAGTGCCGAGTGCACATGTCGCGGAACAACACAAATTGGATTAGCTCGGGTAAGGGGGAGGATGCTGGACGGCCTGGCCCTGGCCGAGAGCCTGGGTCTCGATTGCGGACGGCGCCAGTCTACTAGTCTGGTGTGCCCTGTGGGTTCACAGCCTTGACGTCATTATACCTTGTCTGCCTGCGACGCTAATTAACGACCATGGCGGGGCACAGCGGGATATCGCGGAAAAGCGGGACAGCAGAACAGCAAAGAGAGATCCTGCGATCCCCTGCAAACCTTGCAGTCCTACACTTCTCAGTCTGGCCGAGCTCGCACTACTGCCCCAATCACGAGCAAGATCTATGTCCTCTCCGGAGAGCGGCTCGGGCCGAGCGGAGATCCGGCATTTCTTCACTCCGAGCACACCTCCGGATCTGGCGCTACCAGCCGCCGCGGGTGTCGCCGCCTGTTTGTCTGCAGTGAGCTCTCGGGAGGTTGGGGACCGCGGGGCCTCGGCGCTGGACGGCTCGGGCCGACAAGCATGACTTGCTCGTACCTTGCCGCCGGAAGCGAGCGCGAACAGAGGGGATATCGTATATCATGTGTTTATGATAATTCCGCACGCCACAGGCTCGTAGCTCGCGGCTCGGAGCGCCATCGCGCCATCGCGCCATCGTATCTCATATCTCGTAGCGCACCCACGCGTACTGTACCTGTGCATCGCGATCGGCGCTCCGCCCAAAGTTACGCAAGTCACAAGTAGAAACTCGTAGCTCTGAGCTCGGGAGTTCGAAGCTCATAGCTCAGGACCACTGATCCTCCCGTAGGTCAGCAGCACAGTAGTAGCTCCATGCGTTCCGCAGCGATCACTCCGCTCCTGACGAAATACACGACAGCCCAAATACACGACAGCCCAACATCGTGCGCCACCGCGGTGACGTCCATCGTTGGAAAACTGTCGTGTCGGCGGTGGAGGGCGGGTACGTTTGTGCCTACCTCGGCCGTCTCGGGCCCCACATCGGCATTGGTCGCGGCATCCCGCAATCGGAGCCCCAACAGGTCTCGTGCCGGAAATCTCGACCACTCAAAAATATATCCAAATAGTGAATGATGCCGCACCTGCCGAGTGTCGGCGGGAAGGCGATCATTCCATTCATGCACATTCCGAGTTTCGAGTGTTGCTCGGTAGCCAGGGTTGGTCCTGATATCCTGATCTCCTGACACTGATCCTGATCCTGGTGGTCATCATCCTGACATCTTGTGATCTTGTGGAGGTTGGAATACACACTTTCGATCGTACCAGGAATGTCGATGGGTCTGGCGCGCTAACGCTAAGCGACTACAGGAGCAGTTGCACCCTGCATCACACCTGCTAGTGGGTTTGCTTCAAGCTCGGCTCAGTATCCTACGCAATTGCCCCCATATGTCATTCGCGGGAACCAGTTGTTGATTCCAGCGGTTAGCTGTGGAGCGGCTTGCGCTGACTCACGGTCATGACTGGAGGTCATGACTGGACAGGGTGTGTACAGTACTGTGCTGTCGTGTGCTCATCCTGGGACCACTACTCCACTTCTGATCGACTGGTATTGCGATGTGTAGTGATGCGTGGTGACCTCAACACTCGTCGTAGTGGCAGTTGCGACTCTCCGCGAACTCTAAGTGTTTCCTCCCGCTTGTAGAGTCGCTTGTAGAGTGGTGCAAACACTACCAAATCCGTTCAACATTCCTTACCCCCCGAATGTCCAGCATTCCTCGACATCCGACATTCCTGCTCTCGCTTACACCACGAGGAGTAAAGATAGACCACGGGCCACGATACAATAACCCCCGTTGGGCGAGTTACACTGCAATGCGGCCAGTACTGATTTAGAATTTTTGGGTCTCGGCTGTTGATCTTCGTCTCGATGCAGATCACACCATTACAGGTCGGCACTGGCGGAATAGATTCAGTCAAATCGATCAGATCGACTGTCGGAATCGGAGCGGGACGGCGTCGCGACATCCGTCGCGTCAATGTACGGCAAGTCACCTTTTAGCTTAGTTTCAGCGGTGGTCAGGACCCCTTGTCGATCTGCCGCCTGGCATGCTGCGCGCAGGAACGAGGTATGAGGTGCGGGTGGCGCCAATGGTGGTTGTGATGGCGATGAAGCAAGATGGAGTCACGGGATGGGCCCAGATAACTGTATCAGGAACACGTAGGGATGTGGACCGCGTGCAATACTTGGGTGCGAGTGTTGATTGACGACTTGGTGTCAGGCAGGTCACGGTATCAAAAACAAATTCCTTGTTTAGCCACTCCGCAACGGATTGTCAGAGGGACGTGGGAGCGCGGGCCCATGCCAGGTGCCTTTGGGATGTAGGCGGCCTGCAACACCTTGGTGCAAGCGTTGACGAGTTGGTGTGAGGCAGATCACAGTGGACCAATCTCTTACTCGCTTCGCGACTTCACATCGCACTGTCAGAGAGATGCGGCAGCGTAAGCGCATGTCAGGTACCTTTGGGGGGTGGACGGCATGCAATACCCGTGTGAGAGGGGAAGATAATAACTTAATGTTAGCACTCGGATTGGGTCAATGGAGGTTAGAGGTTGAGGCCAGGCTGAGTGCAATCGGAGATCACAGCACAGGCTACTGGGTACATCGTTCATCAAAGAGGCACACAAGCTCTACGTGCCGGTCAGACGGGAACCGACGATAGAGAGATGGATGGGTAAGTTTGTCATCCAGGTGGCGATGGCGAGGACTAGGCTTATGGCGAGAGACGGAATGCAACTATTTGCCATCCTTGGCGCTCTTCTTGTCGTCCTTGCCCTTGTCACTCTTGGAGCTCTTGTCACCCTTGTCACCCTTGTCGCCCTTGTCCTTATCGCCCTTGTCCTTGTCGCCCTTGCCATTCTCCTTGGCCTTTGACCCTGCCTCGTTCTCCTGCGGCTCATCCTTGGACTCCTCCATCTCGCTGTCCTTGTCCTTGCCATTGGCCGGAGTGCCGGAGCGCGAGGCCTTGTTGGCCTTGCCGAGCGAGACCAAATTGGCATAGCCTGTGGGGAACTTCTCGGCCTGGCGTAGGTTAGAAAGGTACACAAAGTGCAGCCAATTGTTACGCACCCATTCAGGACGAATGACCGCATCTACGTCTTCAGAGACCTTCTTGGTGATGCTTCACTGGTGAGCACCCACGCCCCGAAATTTGGTCACTTACAGCTTGATGGTAGAATCTGAGACACCGGCGACCCGGGCAATTTCCTTGGACGAGGTTGACTTCTCAAAGAGGATACAGGTGAAATATAACACGCCAGCAGCAATGGAGAGAGGACTGCGTCCGTCGATAGGGGCCTTTGCGACTGCTGCAGCAGTGATGTACTTCGCCGCGTTGAACACTGCAGTGCCCAAATCGAGATAGTTGACGAAACGAGTCAGCAAACCCTCTGCCGATTGTTCGGCAGTGTTTTGCTTTTCGATATTGACACCAGATTTGCCAACGGCCTTCTTAAGCGCCTGGAAGACCTTGCCCAACTCGGCCTTCTGCACCTTGGCTACCTTGGCGACTTCAAGGAACGAACGAGGAGCACCCAGTGCGCGACCGGCGAGTATGATGCTCGCACACATGAGTACCTCGTCGCTCTTGCCGCGCCAAGCGCGCATTTCGTCGCCGACCTTGTAGGCATGTTGTGCACCCTCGATGACAGCACGCGGAAGCTGCATCGCGTCGCACAACTCGGCGATACGCGCCCAAGCAGCTTGCCTCTGGGCTGGATTTGAACCCTTGCCCGGCCCGTTTGCCTGTTGATTGGCTCGGCTCTGTGCACGCTGAAGGTCTCGAGACATGCCGGTTCGACCATCACGCGCGGAGATCGATGTCTCAAGAGGTTGATTCGCAAGAAGGGGATTGCTGGGGCCACCGACACGCGATGGGTCATCGCCACCCTCGTCGCCAGCAAACGTCTGGATGTTAGTCGTTCTCTTGCTTCAATGCAAAGACATACACGCCCTGCGATGTCAGTAAGAGACCTGCGGCAGCACACATACACTCGCTGCGGGTATCAACGATGCGGTCACCGAGAATAGTACCGCAATCAGCGCAGACCTAGACTGTTAGAGCAAGACTTCTACTTCAACTAACAAGGTCACCGTGACTGTACTCCTCGATGATATTCGGCGGGTCAATCTGACAATTCGGACAGAGGTGGCGAACAGCGAGGTTCGGCACAACCGGTTGACCGTACTTGCCCTACAGTGCAGAAAGTAGATAACGAGCAAAATCAATCAAAGAGCGCCGTGTCAGCACGCTTACAGCGAAGGTAATCTCAAGATACCTACCACTGGACCCCTAGGTCCCGCAATGCCTGCCATTGTGTAGACGCTTGGAGAGGAGGAAACCGACTCAACAGCGACGATACTAGGCGCTATGGCTTTATGAGACCGATCTGCAGATGATGCAGTAAACAAGAAACGGGAAATTAGCGTGGGGTATTGAGACGAGAAGGTGTCAGCACAAAGTGAACAGCAAAACTCGAGGAAAGGAGTGTGCGCCACACCAACAGTGAGCTGGGAATGCGACGGAAAATAAAGTCGGAAGGAAAAGAACAGGGTGTCAGCACTCTATTGTTCCACACTTCTTATTGTTGATTAAGACGGCTGGCGGTGACAGAGTCGCAAATGTGATCTGCATGAGATATGATGGCGACAGCAACCGGATGCGCAGAGGCTCTGTCTCGTAGTCGAGCGGTGTCTTTTGAACACTCCTATTTCCTCTAATGAATTGAAGAGAGCAGGAAGCGGCCACAGCAGCTAGCTACTCACCAAGGCCTATCCACCCCCAGACGTGTTTGTAACCCCTAAGCGTAAACTCTCGACGCAAAACCTGGAAACCAGAGAAATGGACGCGGACTCCTCGGAAGACGGCAGCTACCGGAGGAGGTGCGGCGGAGAGCGCTGAGCTGTTCGCGAGGTGTGAAGCACGTCGGGAGGGGTGGTTGAGGGTGGTGGCCAACAACCTTTGTGAAAGGAGCGAGTGATGGTCAAACAACAAGAGCGTCTCACACATGAGGACGGCTTGTTCTAGTGGATGGATGTCAGATGCCCCAGATGCTGATCAACCCCCAGTCGGCCTTCTTTCGGCGGCGACGGAACCAAAATAGCCGGTGACTGCCAAGTAAGGTTATGTAATGCTGCAAAAAACGTGCTATTCACGTGATTTCCGATTAAACCGATTGACGGTCTCAATTAGTTCCGTGTCATTTTAGTTTACTAGTCTTGTGTTGTGTGTGTGTGTGTGCGTGTGTTTTGGCCCTCCAAGTCTCACCCACAATGAGAGACAATGCATGCAGCACGCACCCAATTGTGTCACCCAGGGGCCCTCACACTGCGCTCAGCCCTCCTCTCATCACCAATCATCTCCGCCCCACTCCTCCGCAACCCCACCTCCCACAAACATCCTCATCACTAAACCCCTCCTACTGACCCATTCTCATCCCCGTCCTCACTGCTGAACGGTAGGTTACTCACGCAGGATACTCTTCCCGATACGATCAATGCATTCGAATGGTAGAACTGACAAAAAAGGGCTATCCGGGAAACGACGTCGCCCCTCTGGCAAGGAAGACTTTTTCGCGGCGAAACATTGCGAACAATACTGGCGGGGGAGACAACATCGACCTGTCACATCGGCCACACTTGTGTTCCGTCAACACCATTGGGCTCACCACGACCGCCTGCGCGAGAGGAACGTTGTGATACGCGCCATTTCGTGCATTTGTTTGTAACGACGGAGGATTAAAAGGTTGATTGTGGGACGCGTCATCTACGTTGTGAGTCGACTCATTTACTGACCCCGACACCCAACAAACATTCGTTGGGTCCCGAAACGCGTCTAATAACGTTCCCAGACAGCTCCTCTTCATTTTACAGCAAACCGCTTTGCATTCCGATCACTCTAGCGACCATGGCATCTCAAAATAGCCCCCAGCACAATCCCAACCAGTTTACGACCGACGAGTATGTTCTCGCTTACCACGGTCCCCTTCTCTATGAGGCCCGCGTGAGTAGCATACCAAAACGTTCACAACAACTGTGTGGAAGTTTTACGCGTGTTGGATGCGTGGATTTGGATGCATGGGAACCACTGTGCTGACTGATTGCCGCTTTCTGTCCCGAACACCGAACTGTACGCTATCACACAATTCCTTTCACACACAGATCCTTCTCGCCGAGAACTGGAACGAGACCAACACACTGCTCGGCTCAACGGGACCGCATTACTTCATCCACTACAAAGGATGGAAGCAGACGTGAGTGCATGGACCTTGGTTGCAAGCGGAGGCTTGTGCGTTGCTAATGGTTACAGGTGGGATGAGTGGGTTCCAGAAATGCGCCTTCTCAAGTTGAATGAGGCTGGGTTTGCCAAGCGCCGGGCACTTCTTGAGGCCCAGAGCAAGAAGAACCGTGGACTCGCCTCGACGGCAACGGACAGCCCAGCACCATCTGCCAAGGGGAAGGAGACGAAGGCGACAGGGAAGAAGGGGGAGGTAAGCAGGAAGCGCGCACGGGACACTGGTCTTGACACCGTAAGTTGCTAATCTATCTGAAGATCGTCATTGTGGACTTGAGCTCACATCGCCGCAGGAGGCCGAGTATCTCAAACGGCCAGAGGTCAAAATCGTGATCCCTGATGTACTCAAGCTACAGCTTGTGGATGACTGGGAGAATGTGACCAAGAACAACCAGCTGGTCACGCTGCCGCGCAAACCGAACGTCCGCGACCTGCTGGAGGAGTACAGGGAATACGCAAACGCAAATAGGAAGGATCGTACACCGTGAGTTGCATGGTAGTTGTCCAGTTCCTCACCGCAGCCGCGCTACCGCTCTGCTTTCCGAAATCATCCAGGGGATCACATTGTACTTTGACAAAGCACTTGGCAACAATCTGCTGTATCGTTTCGAGCGGGCACAATATGTCGAGCAGAAACGTGCATCAGCCAACAAACCCATGAGCGAAATCTACGGTGCTGAGCATTTGCTACGCCTTTTCGTCAACTTTGGTCCTTTCATCGCATACACCAATATTGACACCGAGTCACTGAACATCCTCCGTGAATGTATAAACGACATAATGAAGTGAGTAAGAGGCGGGAAGCCGCAGGATGACGACCGCGCTGGAGCTAACGCCGCAGATGGATGATCAAGGAGCAGAAGCGCCTCTTCGTCAAGGAGTACGAGACGACGACCACGCAGTACCAGAACATGTCGCGCACATAGTTGGAACGCCCCCATGTCCGTGGGGGGAAGACATGAGCGGGAAGGGGCGACCATCATTCAGTGCCGCGCATGGCCAGAATGTGACGAGGTTGAGGAGTAGGCAACGTGGGGCGCATCAGAAACCGAGTGTGATCATTACCGTCACCTGTGACGTGTTAGAGTTGGACGGGGCGTCTCATCCGTAGTCCCGGCGTTCATTGTTAGTAGGACTCGTTCTATGGAGACCATATTACGCGCAGCTGAGGCAGGGCGGCAGAGTGGCGGGCCAGGCATAGAAAGTTGGGATGACACGATCCGCCCCAGTCCCCGAACACCCGTAGTACCACATCAGGGACTCAGAGACAGCACGATTGCAGGCAGACCATACATGCCTGGTTCTATAGATGGCACAGATACCCAGAGAAAGGGATGCAGGAGACGCGGACAATGGACATGCGTAGCCTCGATACGGCTGGCGAAATACGAGATGGGGTGCCGGCGGCGGGGCAGCGGAGTGGAAGCGAAGTGGAAGCGGGAAGCGTAACAATCAGGCGGCTGGATAGAATCGAGACTTCGAGGTTTCGATATGGATGGCAGCGGCAAAAGCACACGGCGGGACCAGTCCACATCGACTCGTGCCCGTCCGTTGCGCCCTACGGACCCGAATTTGCTCACGACGTCTTCCACAGCAGGAAGGCGATTGGGCCGATGTAGAAGTAGATGAAGTGCTTCGTTTCTGATGTCAGTTACCTGCTAGCGGTTTGCTATCAGTAGAGGCGCTTACCGTGAGTTACAAAGCTGCCGAAACTGGAGGTCAGCAGAAGTTCATAAGGAAGACTCCAGGGGATGCCAGGAGGAGACACAGGTCAACGGCGAGACGCCGAAAGTCAGAGGCAGGTGCTTCCGGGTGTTTGCGTTCTTCAGACCACCTACACGACCTGCGGGCTATGTCTTTACCAGCTGATGCTGGCCGAGAAACGCGTGTTCTGCTCGCGCTCGCGCGCTCCCCGCACCCCACGTCCACGTCCCACGCCCCGCCTCTGAGCCGGCCAACACTCACTGTTTGCCAACGACGCAGTGCCACGTCGTGCTGTGCATGCGGTCAAACTCCTTCTTGCAGTACATGGCGACATCCTTCTCGAGCTCAAACTTGGCCAGCGCGGCGGCGGCGACGCTGATCGCGTCGCTTTGCATGTCCTCGGACACTGGCGTCAGAAAGAACAGCAAGCAAGATTTCGGGAGACAGAGGACCATTCACTCCATAGCCGTCGACGACATGGGCATTGGCATGGATATGGGCGTGCGCAAGCTCGCCGACCCGCCAGGACGCCAGGACGCCGGACTCACTGTCCACGCTCTTGATCACGGCCGTGGCCGTGCCGTCCTGCGTTGGCGGGGTTGTCGACATGGTAGTTGTGACCCGGGATGGGGGAAGTCGGTTCGTGAAGCGAGTGAGCTGGTAGGACGGAGAATGACAGACGTTGTGTCAAAAGTGAGTTAAGAGTGTTGCTTCTGCGCGGACCTGCTGAATGGCGCGCTAGCCATTGTAGTTTGTAGCATGCTTGAATGTGTTCATGCCCCGTGCCTGATGGCCACGGTGGAGGTCAGGAAGGCCAATGACCCCCCCAACCATGACCAACCAGCAACTCTGCTCGTCGTTATTGTCAACGCCATCCACTGCACGCTGCACTGCGGGCTGCGCTCGAGGGTGCGTGCATGGAAATCATGACCTCGGTGGCGTACTGTGTGCCATTTGCTGGGGATTATATTGGTCATGCATGGGTTGGGTAACTTATAGACATTAGTTGTAGTGATCTCGGCGTGGCACAGAAGCTCGGAACCTCATTCTGAGGTTGCAAAGCGGGCCGTTTACGCCCGCGTGAGGAGGATTAGGAATCGTATCCTGTTAGCTTGTTAGACAATGGTGCTTGGTCGACTATCGTCAAGTACCAACTATCAGCCAGCATTGAGCAACTCGCAACCAGCAACTCGCTAATGCATGGGCAAAGCACCTGCATACCATGCATACCTGCAGCTTGCAACATAGACATATGACTGAGCGTTCATGTTAGACCCAAGGTTCTGGGTCTCCAGAAGATGGAGACTGTCCGCTCTCCTCAGTCCAGCCCACGCCACCCAGGGCTCCTTTACGCTGACGGGGTTCCGCCCATTTGATGGGGGAGAAGAGGGAGCGGAAGTCGTGTTCCGCCTGTTCCGACTTGCCTGGACCACGGGTCTGCGTCGCGCCCGCTCGACCTCGATGCTGGCGAGCCTGGATGGACGTGGCGATCTACAGACAACCTCGACGGGTTCGGCGTGATTCTACGCGTCGCCACCACCAAAGCGTATCACCCTGCTCCGAAGTTTCCCAATGTGGTAATTTTCCGCACGGTCCTCCAACCGAAGGTGTGTTGACGGTGTGGTTTACTGAGTGACGAGTAGGTTCCTCCCACTTGTAGCCACAAGTCCTCTTTCCATGGGGGCCTGCGTTCGATTCTGAGCGCAGCGGTGCACAGCGGAGTTTAGGGAAACTTGCTGGCTGGAGGTATGCCAACCATTGCCTTGCGGACGCGCGGATGGATAATACAGCCTCTAAACGCGGTTCGGGTCCCCCCGCAGCCTTCAAAACTTTTTGGCTTTGCGCGCTAGGTGCTATACCCGTCGCGCATGCAGTGGCCACAGGACAGGAGGGCCCGAGGGCCACTGTGATTATATTTATCAGCTTATCAGAGCCAGGAGCGTTGGGCGGCACCAGAAGATCGAGCTGGATCTCTCGTCGATCTCGTCATCTCATGGCCACGAGGTGTGTTGTGAACTGTATCATTGTATCGTTGTATCTTGTGCATCTCGTGATACCCTTGAATGCCATGAGTTTGTTTTGCTCGCATTCCTGGCAAGAGAAATATAGAGACAGAACAATCGCAACCCCGTATCGATCTCCCTGTTGTCCTAACGGTCCACAGATCAATTTCAGACCGACTCGAATATACAAACAGCGACTCGAGCCGTTCGAGCGTGATCGCGTGACGCCGCGACGCGTCGGGCGAATGGTTCCTGTCGGCGTGACGGGCACGACGCGAACAGGTCCGGGTACCGGGTAGAAAGTAACGCGGTGATGCGATATGCAACCTTGCCCTTCGCCAACGTGTTGACAAGGACCACTGCGCGGCCACTGCCACTGCCGCAGCTGCACACTGTGTGTCAGGTGTTGGCACGTTTACGAACCCCAGCCTCCGACGGCAGGGATGCTCGTACACCCGTGACCGGAACAGGGCAACCCGCTGTCGTCTGTGGCGTGCGACGGCCATTCATCGGTGGCTTGAGAGTGCATTGTGCGACAGAGAAGGAGCCCATTAGCGGGAGGTAGGGAGCAGGGATATGACGGATATCGCGTCACTCTCGGGCTCGGTGCTCGGTGACGACATGCAAGGTCAATGATCTGTTTGGCTACCTTGCCAGCATGTGAGCACAGGGGTCACTCCATGACTCGAGCGCCGAGACATGCGGTGCTCGTCTCCATCAGGATGTCAGGACATCAGGCCATCAGAACATCAGACCGTCCGGCATCAGGAGCAACCGCCAGTTGAGAAGGAGCCCAACCGGTGTTGGGAAATGTGGCCGGCAGCATCAGGTAGGCGGGCTCCTCGACAAGGCTAGTCCACGCATCAGTTCTTGCTCCTGTTCGTGAATCTCCCAAACGCCGAATCCTGGAATAATAATTAGGTAAACTTMTGGGTGACCGAAGAACCAGAATAGGTGTTCGTATAGAACAGGGTCACCTCCTCCTGCAGGATCGAAGAATGATGTGTTGAAGTTTCGATCTCCCTGTATGAGCCGGCTTGACAATGCGAGCGCGTCCGTTGAGCCTTCTAGGCCAGCGACTGGCCAGCTGGAGCACGAGCTTCCGCAACATACGTTTGTTCGACCCCCAGCCCAGTCATGTCATGACCGTTCATTGGACGCCCCGAGAGTTGGCATTCGCATTGCGCATCGCCCCGGCGGCCTGGTATACCTGGTACACAGCTGTCGCACGCTGTCGCATAGTGTCGCGACGCCGTAGCGCCCTCCGAGCTCGGCTAGTCCGGGACCGACAACGATCTGCTTCGGGGCTCCAGAGAAGTAGAGATCCAAGTGGTTCATGCCAACCTTTCGGGTCAGCAGTGCCGCAATGCCGTCCAGCACTGCAGATAACTCAGAAGCTCGTAGTCCAATAGGAAGGCCAGATTCTTTGCTTCTCATTTCGTCAGAGGTTTGAGATCTGGGCGATAAGGGGTTGTGTGCTCATGTGCTCAGCGATCATCGATCGGCGGGAAGTCAGACACCAGCTGGGTACAACAGCGTACAGCTAGCGCTAGCATTCGGCGGCCAGCGCCACTTTTGCGATGCATGCGATGCGATGTATGCGATACACAAGTACTGTCAACGTGTGAGCAGAATCACCGCGCACTCACCGGACAGAAGCGCAGGACCTGTCCCTCTCGGCCCTCTCTGGCTCCCAAAATGTGCCCAGTAGAGCCTGCACTTGCACACCTGTCGATCTGCGCGAATCAAGACATCGCATCCCATCTCTTTGCCAGATCCGCGGTCCGACGTTGGTGCAGAGTGTACGAGCAGGTGGGAGGAGAAGGTGGCCGAGGGCACGGACCTGGTTTGAGATGGTCTGTGCACTCCGTACAACGTGCACTGCCATGTCCCGCATGTGAGCTTGAAGTCGCTGTGCAGCGTTGTGGTCTGGGTGATAGCCGGTCAGTTGACTCTTGAGCAGGTGGATCACAGGATCACAGGATCACAGGATCACAGTGGTGGCAGACGTGGTATGCATAGCTACATAGCTCACCCCACACGCGGACACTTTTATTCACTCGATCACTCAGATTCCTGCGCGATCTCCGTCCTCGGAGCTCGAGGAGGACGAGAGTTGGCACAACAACAGAACAGCCGCAGAACAGCTAGCTGTCAATGCAGGGTGCCCATGGGATGGGCAGCAAAAGGGCGGAATAGGAGAACGACACGAGACACGAGACACACGAGACACGCAACACCGAGACCATCCCATCGATCTCATTCACCACCCCCCAGTCCCACCCTCATTCCAGCCCGAGTGTCGTTCCACTCTGGTCTTGTGCCTATCCCCACCCTGACGTGGTCTCTCCTCTGCCCCCCTCCACTGCCTCTCGCTTGGCAAGTTCCATCCCACACAACCCCCTTTTGCCCCTTGGCTGTGCTTGGACCTTGCCAGGACCTTGCCACCCGCCGCGGCTGATCTGCATGCATGCAGCCTTGGCAAGTCGCGCATTCGCAGTCCCGTTCCAGTGCATGGCGCAATCACTCAGTTTGCTCTCCACTCTTACCAGCACCACCACCACCCAACCCACAAACATTTTCGTGTTCCACTCTCGGGACAAAGGACGATATCCGGATCGCAGCCACAGCGGACTGCTGACACCGACACCACACCAACACCACCCAACCACATAAACATACCATGGTCATTCTCTCGCCAGAGCTCCATCGTCTGTGCATCGTCATGATTCACGACTCGTAATCTCTCTCGCACGTTTGCACCACATACACACACACGCACACACCCACACCACCCCTCATCTCAAATTATAGGCCGACAGCAGTTATCTTGCGTCTTGTGATCTTGTGATCCCATATCACCTCCGCTGTGTACATCGATCAGCTCCCTCAACCTTCGGTACCCCCTTTCCTTTGGTCCTGTCACACCATCCCCACCCACATTCCGGCTTCTGCCCTCTTGGCTCAATTCATAAGACCAGGCGAACGTCGCAGTCTCCCATCCGAGCTTTTTCGGCACAGCAATACAACAGTTGCCCCTTGTTTCCCCCTCTGCTGCCTGGCAACTGAGAGTCGGAATCGTACAGTAGATTACTACTTGTCGTCCGCGCGTTGATACCCGCACGCTTCGATCCGCACGGGACCTCTGCGCGCGTGTCACGCTCCTACCGTTCCCCCTTTCTGGCCGTCTCGTCGATTGTGTCCGCTGTTGGGCTCCAAGGTTTAAACCCCCGATTGTTGGTCTGGTGTAACGTTGGCGTGTCACCGTGTCACCATCTTGGCCACAACAACATCGAACAGCCAGATTGGTTTGACAATCCCCGCACTGCTCCACTGCGAACCCGTCGCTTGCCGATCTCGGAGCCACCTCCTACCCATCTTATTGTTCGTCTTATAAACTCATCCTCAATCCAAGCCGTCCCCCTTATCCTCTCCCATCCTAGCAGGCGGTGCCCCGTCGTCGGACCACCCGGACGCGCCAGTTGCCACCATGACAGTGACCAACATCGTTGCCTCCGTCTTCATGGACGGTGGCCTCCAGAAGCGTGGTGGTATCTCAGTAAGTGTCATCGATGGTAGCGTCCCAGGCTTGCGCGAGACCGTCCATTCAATCCGTGCGCTGGCGTCGCCGCGCCGCCGGTCAGTCGTCCCTTGACATGACCTTCCGCCCGTGCATGACGAGTCACTAACATCACACAGGGGAGTGTCATCACCGGCCTTGATCCCACGCATTACGATGCTTCAAACGTAGGTGGCTGCTTGTGTGCTTCTCTGGTACTAACTTGATGCACAGCCCATCACCCTCTTCATTATCCAGCTCGTCTTAATCATCGTCTTCACCCAGGGCCTCGGGTACTGCTTCAAGTACATCAATCAGCCAAAGGTCATCGCAGAGGTCATCGGTGGTATTATTTTGGGACAGACGGCGTTTGGACGTATTCCCGGATTTACTGAACACATCTTCCCACCGCCCTCCGTCCCGTATCTCAACCTGGTCGCCAATCTCGGCCTGATTCTCTTCCTGTTTGTCATCGGCCTCGAAGTCGACATTGCAGTCATCAAGCGCGAAGGACGCAACTCAGCACTGATCTCCTTGGCAGGAATGGTCCTGCCATTCGGACTCGGTGCGGCAGTCGCAGTCCCCGTGTACAACCACTATGTCAAGCCAAACCCCAAGACGGCCGACGTCAGCTTTGGCCACTTCCTCCTTTTCATTGGTGTCTCGATGGCCATTACCGCGTTCCCGGTGCTTTGTCGTATTCTCACAGCCACAAAGCTCCTCGACACACAGGTCGGTGTCGTTGTACTGTCTGCGGGTGTTGGTAACGACGTTGTGGGCTGGGTCCTCCTCGCGCTCACCCTTGCTCTCACCAGCTCTGGCGCCAAGGGTGAGAGCTCGGTGTACATTCTCCTCGCCGCTGTAGGATGGTCCATTCTCCTCCTTTGGCCGATTCGTAAGGCGTATGTGTGGCTTGTCCGCCGCTCAGGAAGCCTTGAGGGCGAAGGCCCCACGCCAAGCATTATGGTCGTGACCTTGATGATCGTCTTCATCTCCGCTTTCATGACAGGCATCATCGGCGTCCACCCCATCTTCGGTGGCTTCATTGCTGGTCTCATCATTCCTCACGAAGCGGGATTCGCCATCCATCTCACCGAACGCATTGAAGATTTGGTCAACATGCTGTTCATCCCAATCTACTTCGTGCTCTCCGGTCTCAAGACGGATCTCACAAAGCTCAACAACGGTCTCATGTGGGGCTACATTGTGCTACTCTGCGTCGTCGCTTGGGCTGGCAAGTTCTTCGGCTGCGCCGGTGTCGCAAAGCTCCTCGGATACACTTGGCGCGAGTCGGGTGCCATTGGCATGCTCATGAGTTGCAAGGGTCTTGTTGAGCTCATTGTGCTGAACGTTGGTCTGGACGCTGGCATTATCAGTGAGGAGGTCTTCTCCATGCTGGTCTTTGTGGCTGTCGTTCTTACATTCGTCACCACACCGTGCACACTTTGGATCTATCCCACTCGGTTCCACACACGACTATCGCAAACTCAGGCCGCAAACGCCAAGGAGAAGCGTGACAAGACGGCCTTCCTCGGATACGGCAGTGGCGGCGAGGGCCCAGCCGGCGGTCGCGTCCTAACTTCGCGCATGCTGGTCGTTCTCCAGCGCCTGGAGCACCTTGCCCCCGCCATGTTCATCACCCAGCTTCTCGAGCCCTCCCTTGACGAGGCCGTGAACCCATCAGCTCCAACAACGCCCAATGCCAAGGCTTCGAACGGCGACGGAGAGAGTGTCTCGGGCACTAGTGATTCTCACTCATCTCCGGAGAGCCGCGAGGTTCATGTGGACGCCCTCAAGCTGTTGGAACTCACCGGCCGTACCTTCTCCGTCATGCAGTCCACCGAGAGGGACCAGCTTGTGCACACCGACGACGCTCTGCAACTGTACAGGCAGTTTGCCCGTCTGCGCGGTGTCGACGTCACCCCGCACCTCTCGATTGTCGGTGAGAGCAGCTTCCCGACCGCAGTGTCCGACTACGCTCAGGAGCTGGGCTCGGAGCTCATCATTGTGCCTTGGACTGTCCAGTACGAGCACGATGTTATCGAGCCCGTCAGCCCCGATGCCGAGAAGACAACCCCAGTCACTCCGTCGACTCCTTTCCACGCTGTTTACGCCGCGGATGGATCCACCATGTACACGCATTTCATCCGCAACCTGTTCACACGCTCAATCACCGACGTCGCCGTGTTCATTGACCGCGGTTTCGGCGGGAGCCACCTCGGACCTGGAACTGGACAGCATATTTTCCTTCCCTTCTTCGGAGGACCTGACGACCGTCTCGCTCTTCGCCTTGTTGTCCAGCTCTGCCACCACGCCAATGTTACTGCCACGATTCTCCGCATCGTTCATGCCGACCTGCCTGATTCGGCGTCCGAAACTGCTTCGATCCGCGACAAGAAGCTCTCTGAGACCGCCCACATGCACCAGGTTGCGTTCCAGAGCAACCAGCTCACTGTCGCCGGTCCCAAGCTGGAGGAGCAGAACCGTGCCATTTCGGAAACCGCAGACAACATCGCTTGGCAGTACTACACCTCGGATGATGCCGGTGTCTCCCCGGTCGTGCTGTCGCGCATAACGTTCGCGGTCAAAGAGTCGTCTCACCCCATGTCGGACGCTGCTAAGGATGCTGAGAATGCTCTCATTGCTGGCCGGGATCGTAAACTCTGGCGGTCGCTCCTTATCGTCACTGGTCGTGGTCGCCGTCGCGCCACGTACACACATGAAAAGGAGCTCACCACTCTTCTTGCGCGCCTCAACTCGAACCCCACAGTCGGGGCCGAGCTGCGTAAGACTGTCGGTGATGTGACAGCCGGTCTCATTCTCGCTGGTGGCCAGGCGGCCCAGGCGTCCTTCCTCGTTTGCGAGGCAGGACACTAATAGAATTTCCTTACCTCCTTATCACGAACCTGTACCATACATACATACATCTGCCAAGTAAACGTTGCCGTTGTGATGCGCCCCAGGAGGCGACGATGCATGTAACGATAAAGACCAGTACAACAATAAGCAGCTACAGACTGACGCTGGACAACTGATGAGAACGAGACGATTCACTTAATGCTGGTGCTCCTCGGGACCGGGTGCGCCGCGGCGCCCAGCAGTCGCGAGACATCCGTCGACGACCTGGAGGAGGTGCTTGTTCTCGAGCGCAGCCTGCACTCGCTCCTTGTCGTTGAGCTGCTTGTTGACCGCGTGCTCGCTCTGGTGTGTGCCCTCCTTGATACGGATATCGACGCGGTATCGCGACGGCAAGGCGCGTAGGAGGCGGACACGGAGGGAGAGGCCTGGCGTGTGAGTTTGGATGGAGAGCCAAGACGGCGGATAATGCGACGGATATCCAAGGGACTGCTCTATCCACGCACATCCGCCTTGTTCTACTCACCAATAAGCGTGCTCATCGAGCAGTGCGGGATTGTCGGGGTAAGATACACGAGCACGCGGTTACCGCGCACATGCACGTCCTCGATGG
This sequence comes from Apiotrichum domesticum, assembly GCA_001599015.1. NCBI lineage: Eukaryota > Fungi > Basidiomycota > Tremellomycetes > Trichosporonales > Trichosporonaceae > Apiotrichum > Apiotrichum domesticum. Next base: position 1,228,187 of record BCFW01000004.1, on the reverse strand, counting down.
ACACGACGCGCAGCTGCTCGAGCGAGACGGGGTGCTCCGGGTCCGTAATCGAGCGCAGGAGGTCTGGTGTGAGCTAGAACGGGGCAGGAATGAAGCGGAGAAAGCAGGTTACATGTGCCTCGATGGTTGCCTTCTCTGTACGCACCAAAGACCTCGTACGCATCGATATCCTCGGCGCCTTCGTCCGCCACGAGTCCCGCGAGCTCGGGCGCAGTCTCGAGCTGCTCGCCGTAGGTGTCTGCCCAGAGACGTGAGTCGCTGCGCTCCGCGGTCGTGGGCGCGAAAATCGTCGGCGCGGCGTTGTCCAGTTCGCGGGCCATGATGTTGGGTGTGTTGTTGTTGCTTGATAAGATGGAGATGGAGATGGAGATGGTGATGGAGAGTGGAAGTGGAGGAAGGATGTCTCAAGTGGCGACTGACGAGAGAGTGCCACCTATGAAGGGCCGAGCTAATCCCGATCACTACAGTGAGACAGAGCCAGGCACGGGACATACAGGACAAGCAGAGCACCCGCCAGGAGGGGTCCACAGCCAGGAGTCAGGCACGCACCTGGTGTCAAAATACTCCCGCTCGGAGGACAATGGGATCCTCCGGAGCCACTCGCCTTTCGCCCCCCTCCTCGGCAGCAGCTCACCACTACCAACTACTGGCCGGTCACTGGCTGGCTGCTGGCTGGCTCACTGGCTCACTGGCTCACTGGCTGCTCCCCTCCCCTTCGTCCCGACGTATTGCCTCAATCTCTCCACCCATCTCTCTCTCCACGCCACGCACCGCTCATAAACAACCACCATGTCCGAGGAAAAGTGAGTATCCCGTGATCATTTACAGCGCTCACACACAGGACCTACGTTGTAAGTAGCGCGCGGGCCAAGCGTCTTTGTTTCGGTGCAGTTGCATCTTTTGCCGACCCCGCAACCCGGGCAAATTGGCGCAGGGCATATCCACAATCATCCCGCGCACAGCTAACATTGCCAAGCTCCAGACCGCCGGCTTCGAGTGAGTTGGGCTCGGCGACAACAACTAACAGCAGCGCCCGGTTCCCTAACATGAACCAGACCAAGCACTGGTGAGCCCCCGCGCCGAGGACACGGCCAATCGCACCGCCGGACCGTCGCTCACACAGTTTCCCTTCGCCTCCCGACTCGCTCCGACATGTTGTTGACACTACAGCTGGGTACGTCGCGATGAACGCTGGACGCGGGACGTGGACGCGAGACGCGGGGGCAGAGTGAATGCGCGCATCCGAGACTGGGGAGACGGAGAGCGAGTGTCGGCCGCGGAAGCCGTTGCGGTGTGTGTTGGTCGTGGTTGTCGGCGCAATCTAGCCAACCACCGTTGCGCGCATTTCAGCCATAAGCCACCTCCATCGCATCGCACCCGAACTCCACCCGCGACCACCTCGTACGCCATCACTCGCGCTGTTCGCTGTCGCCGTCATCGTCTACCGTTTTCTGTTGTTGTGCATGCACTGACACCCCCACAGCAGAACTTTGTTGACTACCACAAGTGCGTTAACGCCAAGGGCGAGGAGTTTGCTCCTTGCCAGCAGTTCAAGCGCGCCTACCAGTCGCTCTGCCCCAGTGAGTAGCGTGAACAATGGACAGGGCTGGAAGTGGGACTTGTGAGGAATACGGCCACGGGCCACATTACGCAGACTTTCCGTCCCGCGATATCGGAAAGATGAGGAACGGGCACCATGAGACAGCGCAAGCCACCGACGCCTCGGCAGTTCTACTGTGCTTTCACCGTCATTCCATGCGCCGCTATATGCCTTGGTCCGCGTCACATGTCCGCCGTCATATCCGATCCATACTCGGGCGTGATCCGTCGAACTCATCTCCGCATCTCCAATCACCAGCCCTGTCCCCGCTCCTATGCACATATGCTGACAACGCAGACGAGTGGACCTCGAAGTGGACCGAGCAGATCGAGTCGAACACCTTCCCCGCCTCGCTCGAGCCCTAAGCGGATAGAAGCCCATAGGTGCATGAAACATGAAGCATGAAGCCTCATGAACGCGGACCGCAGCCGGAGAGTTGTGGAGCATCAGAGGATGGGCATGGCCAGGGATTAGCGAGAGGACGCAGTGGGCAGGGCAAGAAGTGTATGACCTGGAGGGTAGCGGGATGGGAAGGGGGAAAGCCAAGGGAAACCGGAGCGGAGCTGGTGGCATGAAAGAGGGAGATTCAGAACCCAAAGGAGAGCGATTAGAGACGGGTGGCCATTGCAGACAATACTACGTGACGAGAACGGGTGGGGAAAAGGAAACTTTCAGTTTGTGGGATTACGAGCCTGATTTCCTTCGAGATCCGTCCACCACCAAGTGTCATTCGCGCTTGGAAATATCAAGGTACTGCATCACCCTTGGGTATCTCTACAGTCGGGTCTGTCATGGTAGGAAAGAAAAGGAGAAAAAGGAATATATGTCGCTGTGACCCGGTGTGTTGACCTGTATGAATAACGCTGGGACACGCAGGGGGTAAACATGAACAAATACACTGTTGGTCGCCTCGTAATGCGTCTGCGGAGTCGTCCGGGACCCTGCCTCCTCGCGCGTCCCAGTCTCGTCTGTCCGATCCATCGTCCTCCACTCTCGCTGTCTCGTCTCAATTACACCGAAGCCTGCCCGGTGTCGCCTCCCTCGTCCTCCTCAACAAAGATCTCCTGGTACTTTTCCAGGATGGTCTCGATGGCCTGTGTGTCAGCAGATATTCAGAGCAGCCAAGGGCGATTCAAACGAGGGCAATGGCTGGACTGTTGCGCGAGCCAACCCAATTTCCCCTTCCAACTCACCTTGCACTGGTAGTTCATGTGCTCGAGGTTGAGGCCCCCCTCCTCCGGCGGAGCGCCCAATAGTGTCGGGCCGAAGACGATGGACAGATTGGATGCGGACATCTGGTTGATATTCTCCTTGCGCCGGATCTTGTCTAGGTGGCCCATAAAGTACTTGAGCGTCGCGTAGTTGGGGTCCGGAAGCTCATTGACCTGCTCATGCAGGCGGATATGGCGTAAGCGGTCGTTCTCGAACCGCGCAGCCTCCACGAAGCCGTGGTACAGTCCGTAGGTGAGGAGCGGTTCAGGTAGTTCGCGGAACCACTGCTTGAGCGCCGAGGAGACGACGTTGATGTCAGAACTCCATTGTTCGTCCATAACGTTTGTACCCTCAATGTCTGTTCGTGAGTTTGTGATCCAGATCGCATCGGAAAACTCACCAGTGTCCAGTGCCTTCTTGAGAGCCTGCACTTTGGATGTAGTTCCTGACAGACGGTAGATACCCATCGAATCGAGGCCGTATGCCTCGATCGTCTCGGCGCATTTGATAACGACCTTCGGCACTTCCGTGCCGTCCCGGGCGAGCTGCTCGCCGAGATCCACACCGAATGTTCCGGTGCTTGTTGCGCCTGCTGATGGCTGGGCATACATGTCCACAGCCGTCGGCACTTGCGGGAGGTTGCCATTGCCATTGGTGACGGGTGGAGGATGCGGCAATGGAGCCTGCTGGGGCTGCTGCTGCTGCTGAGGCTGCATGGCCTGCTGCTGTTGAGGCTGCTCGCGCTGTTGCTGCTGCGGCTGGTGCTGTTGAGGCTGTTGAGGCTGTTGCTGCTGCTGCTGCTGTTGAGGCGGTTGCTGCGGGGGCTGCTGAGGCTGTTGCTGTTGCGGTTGCTGTTGTTGTTGCATTCCCGCCTGAGGCATGGCGGTGTTCTGCAAATGTGGTGGGAGTGGCGGGACGTAACCTTCGTCGTATAGCCCTTCCCTCCTAGGACCTTTCGGCGCATTTCTTGCGACAGCATAGTTCTGCATGTACGATTTGAAATCGTTGCGGTTGTCGATGTTCTCGAAGATGACCTTGAGGCCAGGACCTTGTTGTCAGCGAAGCCAGGCGGGAGGTTCCTACCCTCTTCAGAGTTGTTCGGGCAGAGCGTAGAGCCCTCGCTGACAATCGTCGACTCATACATATACGCGTAGCGAGTGAGGTGGTACTGCATGCCCATGTCGAGCTCGTCCGCACAGTCCTTTAGGAGCTTCACGTCAGCACCTTTCAGCTTATAAACACCCACGCGAACAATCTTCGGGAGCTGGAAGTTGAAGTACTCTTGCCGCAGGGCCTGGGATTCGAGTACCGCCTTGCGGAATGCCTCGCTCGCCCCGCCCATGCGTTGGCGCACATCGTCTTCGTGCTTTTGCATCTGCGCGGGGTTCTTGCCCTTGAAGAGACCTTTGTTGAGCGCCTTTCCAAGCCCACGTTTATTGTTGGGCACCGCTTCGGTGCGAATGGCGGCGTCGCGGTAATTCTCCCCCTCCTTTGCGACCAGAATGCGCTCAAGCTCCTCAGCCGTCGAGTCGAACCTGGCCTTCGCCTTGTCCATGACAGATTCGCTCTCCTGGAGGATGGTCTGGTATCGAGAGCCGTTCTCCTTGTGCTGGGCTGTCAGAGGAAGGCGCGTCAACCGTATCTCACAACTTTGCGCTGTTTCTCGCCCTCTCTCGCGAGACCGTTCAACTCTTCGCTCATTTCCACGAGGCGCTGTGAGAAGCGGAGACGGTTCTGGGCGATCGTCTCCTGTACCCGAAGACTGGCCTGGTAAGCCGTAACAAAGGATCTATCGTGTCAGTGAAGCAATCAAGGTGCAGTAGCTTACCCAGCCTTGCCATCTGATCGGCTGTACAGGTCGTTCGAGTTACGCGCCATCTCGCTCAAGCTGCGTCCATACCGCTCCTCGATGGTTGCCCGTTCTTTGAAGAACTGGGCAATTTGCTGCAAGGTTAGTGGACCTGAGTGTAACGCAGACCCACTTTACACGACTGAACAGATTGTTTTATTCGGTCGGCGAGAATCTGGAGGGCACACTGCGTTGTCAGTCAAGCTCTGTGCTGCCCCGAAACATACATCCATGTCGCACAAGCCACGAAGAACGCCCTCGTCGAAACCGATCGGTGGATCATCCTTGTTAAACTCTGGCCGGGTGGAGCTGGAGGACATGCGACGTGGGCCAGGAGGCATCGTCGTTGCGGCCGGCGGTCCGTTCATAGAGTCCGAGGGATTCACGTTCGTAGACGAGTTACCAGCCGAGTTGGTAGCTGTGCCATGGTTGGGGGTTGGCGTACCGCTTGGGCCCATGTTACCTGCTGGTCAGTGACGACTGCACGTTGCCACCGGGGGTGGTACGAGTGCGCATGAAACACGTACTGCCATACTGCGCGCGCGGACGACCGTGGTAGCCATTGTCGAGGTCCTGGCCCCCGCGAGGCATATCAGCGACATAGTTGTCGTGGTAAGTCTCCATGGCTGGGGTTTATCGAGCCAGCTGGATGCCGCGTGGGGTGTTGGAGAAATGATGATGACTCCTGATGTAGTGGGTTGAGACAATGGTTCTGGGTGGTTGGCAAGTGGTGGGTGGTGAATGGTGCAATGCAGCCGCGGTGTTGCCTGGCCTATCCTATGCACGGAAAACGTACTGTTTGTCGTCGGAGGGTTAGTCTGTGGGTGGGTGTCGTGGCACGCAGGCGGGAGTCGTTTTCTGGTAACTGATAGCTGGTCGTAAATATGGATTGCAGTCGTCGTTGTGGTGAGCGCGAAAGGCGGGGATGCCGGCACAAAGGGGCAGTGTTGAAGCGGCGGAGATCTTGGTGGCTGTGGAGCAGGCGATACGGGGTAAAGGGGGAGGGAGGGAGTGTCCTGCCTATCGCGCTGCGGTGTGTGGGCGTGCGAGGACAGGACCGGAGGAAGGGGAGTGAATAGAGCGCAAGGTGGGGGATGATGGAGATGGGTGAACTGGTGGTGGTGGTGGTAGTTGTCGTGGTCGTGGCGATGGATGTGGTGATGGTTGTGGGTGGAAATGGGTTGATGTGGAAACCACCGAGCAGTGTGGCTAGCGTATGTTGATAGTACAGTAGGAGAGTGGCCACAGTGACTGCACCAAGACAGGGGAGGGGCCCTAGGGGGTTACGGCTCGGTCAGCCGGCGGCGGAGGCAGAGGCGGGCGGGCGGCGGGGCGTCCAACAGGGGAGGGGCACGCGCCACGGAGAGGCGGGTTGTGTCGCGCGGTGTGGATGTGGACGGGGGGGGGGGGGGGGGGGGGGGGGGGGGGGGGGGG